>CM046304.1:39456824-40780574 GCA_025267735.1 Mactra quadrangularis | reverse complement strand
CAAGAGTTATTGCCCTTGGTTTGTCCCAGGTGGTGCTTTTCAAATTTGAACCAAGATAAACCAAAATTTTAGTGAAATTGTCATTCTATTTACTATCTCAATAATTAAATTGTATTTGGATTAACATAAGAACATAAACTGTATCAAAGAAATGGCATAACAATTGCATAAGGCAAAGTTTAATGAGTCATTGTATAATCTTGTTCACCTGTGTCATTGTTATTAGAAATAATGTCAATTCATGTTATGATTGTACTGGTTGTGATGTAATTATTGTATATTTATTATTGTTAAACACTAGAAACTGTACAGGTTTTGTGAATAATTGTATGTTCTGTTTAAATAAAAAAGTGATAGCCATTCATGAACTCTATTCCAATGAATTGGACGAAATGCCAACACAAATTGTCAACTTACTGTAAATAAGCACAAGCCAAACTCTAATTTAAGATACTATGACAAATTAATCACCTACTTCATTTTTATCAATTATAAAAGGACTATAATTAACATATATCAAAGGGCAACAACTCTTACAGGTATAAATGAACAACAATAGGTGCAGTCAGTGCTATGATTAACACTTCTAATACTAAATGGTGAAATATACAAGCTCTAAAACTAAGCTAAATACTGTAGTGTAAATCAACAACAAATATTAAATTTTCTAAGACCCTAAACAAATATTTTTTATGTCAAATATGTATATAATAAACATAAAAACGATAAACCCTTAGTTCAAGACATTTGTCTCAAAAAACATTATAAAACAAATCAATAAACTAATAAAATGTACATAACAAGCTAAAATAACAATAAATGTTTGGCAACAGAGGTTAAATGGAATGGTTTATTTAAATCAATAAACACACAAATAAATTCTCAATAACAATATAAGAATATAGCCATAACAATCACTAGTCTTCTTTGGTAGTCATTAACAATGATAAACTCACCCAATATAATGACTGTGTCACAAATTGATAATATTCATCATTTTAATAATTACAATCATTTATAGCAAGACTTTGGTGTGTCCATAAATTATGTCTTTACAGATTATTGTTGAATTATAAAAAGCCTCAAGAAAACTAATGATTCAAATCTAATACATTAGATAGTTTGTACTTCCAACCTAATACATAAGATAGTTTGTAGTTCCCACCTAATACATAAGATAGTTTGTAGTTCCCACCTAATACATAATATAGTTTGTAGTTTCCAACCTAATACATAAGATAGATTGTAGTTCCCACCTAATACATAAGATAGTTTGTAGTTCCCATCTAATACATAAGATAGTTTTTAGTTCCTACCTAATACATAAGATAGTTTTTAGTTCCCACCTAATACATAAGATAGTTTTTAGTTCCCATATAACACATAAGATAGTTTGTAGTTCCCACCTAATACATAAGATAGTTTGTAGTTCCCATCTAATACATAAGATAGTTTAAGTTCCCATTTAATGCATAAGATAATTTGTAGTACCCATCAAATACATAAGATCCTTTGCAGTTTCCATCTAATACAACAATAAGTTCGTTTAAAGTTTCCTTCTAATACATAAGATAGTTTGTAGTTCTCATCTAATACATAAAATAGTTTGTAGTTCCCATCTAATGCATAAGATAGTTTGTAGTTCTCATCTAATACATAAGATAGTTTGTAGTTCCCATCTAATACATAAGATAATTTGTAGTTCCCATCTAATACATAAGATAGTTTTTAGTTCCCACCTAATACATAAGATAGTTTGTAGTTCCCATCTAATACATAAGATAATTTGTAGTTCCCATCTAATACATAAGATAGTTTGTAGTTCTCATCTAATACATAAGATAATTTGTAGTTCCCATCTAATACATAAGATAATTTGTAGTTCCCATCTAATACATAAGATAATTTGTAGTTCTCATCTAATACATAAGATAGTTTGTAGTTCTCATCTAATACATAAAATAGTTCGTAGTTCTCATCTAATACATAAGATAGTTTGTAGTTCTCATCTAATACATAAAATAGTTTGTAGTTCTCATCTAATACATAAGATAGTTTGTAGTTCTCATCTAATACATAAAATAGTTCGTAGTTCTCATCTAATACATAAGATAGTTTGTAGTTCTCATCTAATACATAAAATAGTTTGTAGTTCTCATCTAATACATAAGATAGTTTGTAGTTCTCATCTAATACATAAAATAGTTTGTAGTTCTCATCTAATACATAAAATAGTTTGTAGTTCTCATCTAATACATAAAATAGTTTGTAGTTCTCATCTTATACATAAAATAGTTTGTAGTACCCATCTAATACATAAGATAGTTTCTAGTCTTTATCTAATACAAAAGATAGTTTGTTGTTGCCCCAGCAGAGCTCATTGGTGGAAGAGCTCGTGTACGAGACATAGATGATGGTGTACGGAAGTGTGAGGAGGATCTAGATGATGGAGGGTAGGCAGGTTTTATCATTGGTAACTGTCCTGGTTTAACTCTCTTTGATATTGCCCTGATCAAATCTCTGGCATGTTTTAAATTGTACGCTGTAAAATAAAATAATATGAAAATTTATTCAAGACAATCTTGAATTCAGAAAATGTTTTATATTGCAATATTGTTTAGTTTGCACTAATTTAATTAAGCTTGATTGATAAACAAGTTCTTACAACTTAGAGTTATCACTCTGGAGTCTGCTTCCTGGTCACCCAATACTGAGCTACAGTAGGATAAAATTTCTTGCTTAAGGAAACAAAAGGGAAGATTTTGGAAGTGATTTGAATGAATTGTGGCTAAATGGTTACATTGTTTGATTGTTACTCATTTGTTAGCCAGCTCTGCATTGATCATAAAATTCAATGTACCAGAACATTCATTTTAAAGTTATGGTAATAGCATGATGACTAATATATTAGACAAGATAGTCAACATTGAATCTTCAACATAAACTGCACACAACCAATAGGTCATATATACTTTCATAGGTAAACGCTATCAACATAAATGCATATCTTGATTTGAATTGTTAAATGTATGTGTAATTACACACCATTTAAACCGCTGCATTGTAACTTTTATTAACATGCTAAGATAACTGTAATGAACAGTGAATTCTTCACAACTTTTTTGTATGATATATAACTTTTTCATGCATGCGCTTGCTGTCAATACTTACACTTAGTTGGATTATAGAAAAAGTTCCCTTACCTTTCAGCCTAGCTTTAATTTCTTCATTAAAATATCCACAATCAATCCATTCTTCAAAATCAACAATATAATCAAATGCTGTCAAACCTGGAAATATTGAAAAATGAAACATGATTAACAGCAATATAAATGAAGTTATATCAATTAAGAATTACTCCAATATGTTTATATACAAAATCATATAAACCCTTCAGACTGTTAAATGTTTCTATCATGTCGGCTCTTTTTTTCCTAAATTCTAGTGTTGGTAGACCCAATGATAAAAAAGTACATGTATAATGTAAATGTTGTTGTATGATATCTGGGGCGGAAAAATATGGGACTCCAACTTTTGGTTGTGGGACTGCTCAATAAGGCTGAATATGATCTTTGAGTTATAAAATTTAGAACTGTGCACACGTTATCGAAGAGCCACTTGAGCTTTAATCTTTACAGTACTATATGCAGGCTGGATAAAGTTAAAGGCTAAGACAAGTTACCAAAATGACAAAGCGTCCGCAACTTTCATGTCATCCTAAGCAAATGTTGTTAAACATGACGATAAAGGAGTCAAAGTATTTCAGTTTCACGATTGGTGGGGCAACTAACTTCACCGAGGGTGATCTTGATGAACACACTTTTGTCATTTAAAATTCTTTATTCAAAGTTTATTATATAAAAATATCATCAATGATGTAGAAACATAAGCAGTTAAGTCTGAAATACCATGTAAAAATTTTGATTGGTTGGCTTTCAGTCTGGTAAGAGTCTATTCCGTCGGGTAAAATTTTGGCCTTTACCAGACCGAATGTCTTGTGCTTTGAAAATTCATTCGTGAAGACTGCTACTTTAAATGGATGGCCCTAATGCTTAGGACCACCAGACATGGAAAGGAAGTCTTTGCTCCAAGCAAGACAGACAGCCTAACCCTTGGGAAAATAGTATCAATGGCCTGTTTAAACTAAACTGGCTGATGATGATAATGAATTACAATGTACACTGATGTCATAGAAATGCGAAAACCAACAACAATTTAT
Source organism: Mactra quadrangularis (assembly GCA_025267735.1). Classification (NCBI taxonomy): domain Eukaryota; kingdom Metazoa; phylum Mollusca; class Bivalvia; order Venerida; family Mactridae; genus Mactra; species Mactra quadrangularis. Next base: position 40,776,355 of record CM046304.1, on the reverse strand, counting down.
TCATTTTGAAATTTGTGTGACATATCCCAGCAGTAAATAGTATTATACCCTGTAAATTCAACATTACAGCTTGACACTTATCTTGTCTGAACCATATCTTAAATTGCGGTAACAGGTTGCCCAAATCCAAATATAGGTCGTCGGGGGGAGGTGGGGAATATGAAAACCTTTAATGTTGAGCCCTGAACATTGTTTAACTAATTAAAATTGAGAATATTATCAATTTGAGAAATTTTGTGAACATTAAGCACTTGTGTTACATGATCCAAAGAAACATAGTTTACAAACCTTGGTTATTTTTCTGTCTAACATTAGCTCCTTGTTCAATGAGAATGCAAGCAGCGTATTTATTATTAGATTGTGCAGCAAAGAATAATGGAGTACAATTATCTTCATTTAATGTATCAATTTCAGCCTTGTATGCTACTAACAATTCTAATACATCACTAGGTCCTGATAACCCTGCTGCATAATGTAAGGCTCTGAAATAAATAATGTTACATAATTATATAACCCAATAAAAATCCATGGTCCGAACTAGGATTCAAACCCACAACCTCTCAAGTCGTAAGCAGACACTCTACCACGTTGCCATAAAAGCTAGCTTGAAGGCTGTATTATACCTCTGCTACACACACCCCCTCCTTAACAGAATTCGTCCTCAAATTCTTGGAGCTTGATTGTCTGTGGGACTATTTTAGGGTGCAATCACACAATTCCTAGTGGATTATTTACGTTGGGCGCCAAATGTAACCCGTTAAAAATCCATGGTCCGAACTAGGATTCGAACCCACAACCTCTCGAGTCATAAGCAGACACTCTACCACGTTGCCATAAAAGCTAGCTTGAAGGCAAGGAAGTACAAGTGCCGTATTATACCTCTGCTACAATTATATAACATACTTCAGTCAAAGTTTTACTTTTTGTATAGTGTACAAAAACTCAAATACACAAAACATAACTACAGATAACTGACATAGTCTACTTAGCATTACTTTGTTCATTTATGAAATTAATCTAACAAACGTAACACAGTGCCTAACGCCCAGCCAACTTTATTAGATTCATAAAGTTTTAATAGAAGAAGGCATGGCTGAGTGGTTAAGACGTCGAACTGGTAAACATTGGATAGCCAACTTTCTATTGTTCAAACCCAATCAAAAACATACCCTTTTTGTTCCCTTAGCAAGAAACTTCATCCAGGACCAGGAAGAGGACTCGAAATTGATCAATCTCAGTTTAATTACTTGTTTCACAATCAAGCTAAAATTGATTAGTATAAATAATAAAATTCTGATATATTTACGAGTTATTTCCAGGATATTTAGGGTTTGGTTCAGCACCATTGTCCAATAGGAACTTGATAGCATCAGCTCTCTTTTCTCTGTAATATATATATATGAAAATATATAAAATTGACTCTTGAACTTTGATTACATTTTATTCTTCATTTAGTTTTTTTGTATTTATAAATGTATCATAATTATAAAACAATATAGAATATCCTAACTATATGTTTCTTTTATATCAAGAGGGGGTATATTTTTCATGAAAAATATTAAAATATATAAAATATTTTGTTCCTGAAACAAATAAAAAAAATATGTATAAATAAAGTGATATGTAAGCAGAAGACCCAAGTGCATTAGTATGCATAGACTGTGTATCAAGTAGGCTTAACATATCCCATTTGGGTTATGGTCTAGTTTTGTAATTGTCTGTGACATATATCATTAGTTTATATTCAGTAGAAACGGAATCACAGTGTATTTCCTTCAAAAACCCTACAACAGAAGTTGCTAATAAAAGGTGATACATTAGCACAGGTGCTATAAATATAAATATATAAGTAAACAAGAGCAGTCCACGGACAGTGCGCTCGACTAAATATTTTAACCAAAAAAAATTCTTAGTATTAGAGGGCCATAATCCAGTCAAAATTTGTGCTAGAGTTATGCAACTTGATATTTGACGTCAATTAGTACCCCTGTAGACATGTGTGAAGTTTCAAGTGAATCCCTTCAGTAGTTGCAAAGATAAAATGTTGCACCTAAAAACCTAACCAAGAAATTTTCTAAGTATAAAAGGGCCATAATTCAGTCCAAATTAATTCAAGAGTTATGTAACTTGGTATTTGTACTCCAATGGTAACCCTGTAGACATGTGTGAGGTTTCAAGTGAATCCCTCCAGTAGTTGCAAAGAGAAAATGTTGCACCTAAAAACTTAACCAAGAAATTTTTAAGTATAAAGAACCATAATCCATTCAAAAGTCATGATAGAGTTATGTAACTTGGTAGTTGACCTCCAATAGTAATTCTGTAGACATGTGTGAAGTTACAAGTGAATCCCTTCAGTAGTTAGAAAGATATATAAATGTTGCAAATTAAAAACTTAACCAAAAAGGGTTACGCCGAAGCCGACGCCACCGCACAGCTGAGTAGGATAGCCCCACTTTTCTCCGAATAGTCGAGCTAATAAAGGGTGCTTTATACATAAAGAGAACTTTTGAGCTTATGTATCACCTTTTATGGATATGTTAATACCAACTTGATACACGGTCTATGCATAAAGTTTGAATCAAACCCATACAAAAGGTGCTAAGATTTTGAGCAACAAGTAAAAGCTACAGACCAACCGACCAACCAACAAGCTGACTCTTACTTACCCACCAAACACAGTTTTTGGGGGTGGGGGTATAATAAAACACTTGTATAATTTCATCATGGAGACAAATGTTGCTTATACAAAAATGCAAAAAGGTAAATTATACAGTAGATCTACTTACAATTTAATTTGCTCTGTTAATATTCTTCTTACTAGAATATCTTGTTCCTTTTCTTTAAAATCAAAACCATTGGACAATAACCTAAACAGACAAAAAAAGACAATGTAATACATATAATATTTTGAAAAAGTGCCCTAACAAAAATGAAAAAAAGGACTTTTATAGATTTGGCATTTCTACTAACCAGTGTAAAATCTGCAATAAAAAGTGAATTTTTGTCAAGTTCCTGAGAGTTTTTGACCGTTCCATTGTGAAAATGCCTAATTTTGGTCCCAGTTTGAAGCTAAAAAATCTCAAATAATATAAGCATCTGTATATATGCAAATGTTCACTTACCATTCAGCACAATTGATGAAATCATTAGCTAAAGCAAGATGTATCAAGCTAGGTGGTTTCTTATCATTTTCTTTAGTTAAACATGCAGCCATAGAGTTATTTTTATCATGATGTATCAATAACTGCATTACATCTATACGTCCTTGCATCACACAACAATGTATTGGCAACAAACCCTGAAACAATAAATAACCATAGACTAAACTTGGATCTAGAAAAATAAAAGCTTAAATTATGCTTGTCTGCAATCCAATGTCCACAGATTCAATCTTTAGTTTGATTAAGTTAAACCCATATTATAAACACAGTCATCGCCTAAACCAACAAGCCTGAAGTCTGGGCTTTGTGAATATTATGTATGTCACATAGTGAAGCTATATGAGCTAGATGGTAAGTTTTCCCTTTGTTAAAAATCACAATATTAAAATTGGGTCAACACACAACTAAATATATTATATAAGTTATTTACAATATTTACATAGTGTAATACACTATAATGAATTAACAAACTGAACATACGTAAAATGATACAATGTCAAAGAAGCCTAAAATAAAAACATCAAAATAAGATAAAAAGTACAGTAAAGTTTCACTATTAAGACCAGCAAATTGGTGGTCTTAATAGCAAAACGATCTTATTATAGAGACCCTTTTGTTCACAAATTAAGCTTTTGGGTCTTAATAATTGGCAAAAATATTATGATTTTAAAATAACAAAAGTGGTCTAAATAGCAGAACTTAATTGTAAATGTTTCCAGTCAACAAAGACCAGTTTTCATTTCTGAAGTTTCCATTTATGGTTTTGATTTTTGAATGAAGTTAACTTTTTTGCCATGTGTATTTATTGTAATGCTTTTGTTTATACCTCTAATTGTTTATACATCAACATTTTGTAAAATATCACAAAATCATTCTTGGCAATTAACTTTATTCATATTAATAAAATATTTTGACTGGAAAAGGAATTAAATCTACACTGTTCTTACTTACTCTGCTATTTCTAATGGTAATATTAGCATTCTTATTCAACAACATTTGTATAGATTCAGTTTCAGAAGGTTGATTGGTTTCACCGTAACATTTTACATGTAATGGTGTATTACTTTCCGAATCTTCAGCATTTACATGTGCTCCGGCTTCCAGTAATATCTGAAATCATAAATAATTATGTACATTTACATGTGCTCCAGCTTCCAGTAATATCTGAAATTATAAACAATCATGTACATTTACATGTGCTCCGGCTTCCAGTAATATCTGAAATTATAAACAATCATGTACATTTACATGTGCTCCGGCTTCCAGTAATATCTGAAATTATAAACAATCAATGTACATTTACATGTGCTCCAGCTTCCAGTAATATCTGAAATTATAAACAATCATGTACATTTACATGTGCTCCTGCTTCCAGTAATATCTGAAATCATAAACAATCATGTACATTTACATGTGCTCCTGCTTCCAGTAATATCTGAAATCATAAACAATCATGTACATTTACATGTGCTCCTGCTTCCAGTAATATCTGAAATCATAAACAATCATGTACATTTACATGTGCTCCTGCTTCCAGTAATATCTGAAATCATAAACAATCCTGTACATTTACATGTGCCCCAGCTTCCAGTAATATCTGAAATCATAAACAATCCTGTACATTTACATGTGCTCCGGCTTCCAGTAATATCTGAAATCATAAACAATCATGTACATTTACATGTGCTCCTGCTTCCAGTAATATCTGAAATCATAAACAATCATGTACATTTACATGTGCTCCAGCATCCAGTAATATCTGAAATCATAAACAATCATGTACATTTACATGTGCTCCTGCTTCCAGTAATATCTGAAATCATAAACAATCATGTACATTTACATGTGCTCCAGCTTCCAGTAATATCTGAAATCATAAACAATCATGTACATTTACATCAGCTCCAGCTTCCAGTAATATCTGAAATCATAAACAATCATGTACATTTACATGACCTTAGTGCTAAACAGTCATAATTCACTATTTTTTTAAAATTGATGTATGACGGTTTTGCGCTAAGGCCACAACAAGTTGATCATGTGTTAGAAACTACAGATTTTTCTGGGAAAAAATGGGACAAGCAAGGAAGAAAAAAAATCTTAATTTAGTAGCTTTATATAGTGGTTTGACCAAATTATTTTGAGCAAAATTAAGAGGAAATAAAAATATATTTTTTGTAAAAACTGTCAAAATTAAGGTGCAAGCGAATCCATAGACATATGATCAACATGTTGTGGCCTAAGCCTGCAATTTATTTGTTTATATCCAGGTACATTACTTGAGACTATCAGCACCAACATATACATGTGTATATCTACCATAATTTTAGCTTCTGTCAATCCTTAAGTACAGAATTTGCAAACAGTCCAGTAATGTATAAATAGCAATTCAAATAGATAGTCAGCAATGACAAGTGAAATAATTCCTTAACTTCTAATAGACATCTGAAAACGTCAGTTTGAATCCCATCCAAAACCTAGCTACTGTGTGGTTGCCTTCAGCATAAAACTTAATCCTACTAGCTCAGTACAGGGGGACCAGGAAGCAGCATGGAAAGTGATGAATCTAAAGTTGTAAGAATTTGTTTCCCAATTAAGCTACAATAAGTTAGTATAGTTCGTACATGAGACATTGTATACATAGAATATCACTTAGATTTGTTCAACTTATCCTAAACAAGGATCCTAAACGACCTACATAAAACTTGAAATTTGAAATAAACTAGTATAAACTAAACTATAGATATTAGAAATGTAAGACCAACCTCCATCACTTCAGGATTTTTAGCTCTATGAAGGGGCGTGGCACCTTTATAATCTCTAAGATTAACATCAACTCTAAGAGATAACAGTTCTTTTATAGCAGGAATGTGTCCATAGTAACAAGCTGTATGTAATAATGTACTACCATTGATTATTCTGAAATATAGAATTGATATCATGATAGTATTGTTAAATTTTATTTCATTGTCATTGGCACATACACTAACCCCTCTAATTTAAATATAATGCAAAAATTTTCAAAAAAAGGATTGATAAAAAAAGTCAAAGAACAAAGTACTTTCACCTTATGCCTCAGTCCCATAAAATCATGGCTTGTTGCGGACTCGTACGTGCATACAGTCATAGATTGTGGGAAGCCTTGCGTATTAAGGTGACGGAATGCACCTGGCACAAAACAACATATCAGCACGGAGCCGTTGCTGGAAAATATGCAAGTTTAATCCATACTCAGCCACAATTTTGTTCACGATTTGACTTTGAAACTGATACGTGTATCCTAGGCTCATCTCACGGACCCTGGTTAAAACGTAACAGTCCTTACGGGTACGCAAGAATTCGTACGAGTCCTTGCGGGGCTTGATCGCACGGCGCCCGTACGGTGCCCTCATGGCTATTTTTATGTTTATGGGACTGTAGCTTTAGTAAATAAGGTATTCATCAAATATCAACGACACTAGACTTAACCCACTTTTAACTAGATTTATATACATGATTTGATAAATCTAATAATGGCCATCATTCAAAGCTTGAGCAGAATTATGTACGTTTGTGAATGACTCTATAAAAATATCAAAATTCCATGGAAGACAACTTACCTGCTTCTTAGACAACAGAATTCTTTCTCCCCAGATTTATGGTTAGCAATAACTTGATCTAATAGTTTCATATTACCAGCCATTATCTTAGGTACAACATCTGAGTAATAGTCATATAAATCTAAAATGAAAAATGTCATGAGGATTATACATGATTAATGCAATATCCAGTAGAATTTCAATTATCCCAAGTTGGATTAGAGAATATCATGGGCTTTCCAAAATATTTATTTGGTCTAAAGTCTATGATATCATTTTCATATTGGCCACTACAAATTGATCATATGTTCTATGGATTCGCTCGCACCTTATATTTGACGGTTTTTACAAAAAAAATATTTTTATTTCCTCGCTCGCTCATAAAAATTTGGTCGAACTGCTATATAAAGCAAGTGAATAAAGACTTTTTAAATTTTTTTTTCTTCGCTCGCTCGCCCCATTTTTTTTTCAGAGAAATCTGTAGAACATATGATCAACTTGTTGTGGCCTAATCATCAATAAAACAAGAAATGTAATGTGGAAACCACATTAAAGACATATTTTCATCAAGATCTGACCATAAATTATAGAGATATCCAACATATTAAAAAAACTTTATCACAAAAATTAAAAAGGAGATAATCCATAATAAAGCCAGGTAGAGTTGTGGTTACTTTCTAATTCTGTTCATCACATGGTATGTTATCATTGTATGAAGTTTCATAAAGATCTTACAATAAATGGCAGAAATATATGGTAAAGGAAAAACTTAAACGCAATTAATAACAACACCAGCACCCACCTACCTGCCCCCCTGCCCACTCGCATTTCGCCAAATTATAAGCTGATTTTTTGGTTAAAAAATCCTACTAAAAATTGATCATCTGAATTATTTTTTCGGTACCTAAAAAGTCAGGTAATCAAGATTTAACTGCCATTTATTCATGATAATAATAAAGACTTTATTCATAGAGACAATATGTTTGTTTGTTTTGTTTGTTTGGGTTTTACGGCGCACCAACACAGAAAGGTCATATCGCGCCAGTAGAGACAATATAGTTAGACAAAGCCCAAGTTATTATCAGAACAAGGCTCAACCCTTAGTAAATGAGTGGTTAGCAATACCAACCACTTAGCTATTATGAAACTGTCCTAAACAATGATAAATGCTGTAATCAACTTACCCATACAATATCTCTTGAAATCATCATTTTTGATTGTTTCTAATACTGACTGACCTTTAACATTTCTACTATGTACATCACAACCCCATTCTATCAAATACTGAAACAAATTAACATAACTTATGTCATGGCTTGAATTTTACAAAATAATGGACATGCAAACTTTTGCAGAATGAAAAAATCGCTCGCATTCTTTCTCTCAAAATTTTAATGGCATACATAGTTACTATTCATTATGTGCGATATAAAAAAAAACATAGTATAATATTCAACTATAGATAGATCAAGGGATTTTTAGTGGGATAGTCAAAGAATATCAAACATGTTTTTACCATGAATCTTTAATTAATACTTTCAATCTATCTGGCCCATTTGAGTCTCATTAGTTTAGACAGTAATATTTTGTGTCGATTTCAACTTGCGAAAAATTGCGAGTTGAAATAACAGATACACGCAATTTTCTCAAACTTCACTCACATTTTGCCAGCATGCGAGCTTAAATTCAACCCCTACATATATATGTAGTCGTTATGTACAATAAGAACAGACACTAAATACAGATGATAACACATCCTCTATCTCAGCCAAGAGCACAAAAGTCTACTGATCAAGGGAATATAGAAGATTAGATTCACAAGCGGGCATACTTTTGTGGAATTTGATGGTGATTCTACCTAATATCACTGATTCTGAAACATGTAGGGCAGTTATCAGTTTAATACATCAACCCATGATATATAGTGACAAGTATATTATGCCCAACTTTCAGATCATATACTAGGACAGCAGACTCAAGAGTAAGCTGTATCTACCAGTCCCATATTCAAGAAAAAAAACTAATCATTGTAGTTCTAAAGATTAGTGTACACCTATCATACTATAGCTAAATTAAAGTTTTGGATTTTTTTTTGAATTTCAGAGGAAATTTGAAACTGATCTGTGGTCAATGTTATTTAAAAACCTAATCTAAAATACTCTGCTCCTCTACTTGTTAATTTAAGATCTGGATATTTTGTTATGAGGGAGATCTTTTCTCATTACAATATTAATGAAGTAATCATTATGTTCAATAACTTATTTACATTGTCTATGTCACACAAATTGAAAAGAATTGTCCAATCACAGCCTTTAAATAACACCACCGTCAAATTAGCTCACAAACTGTGGTCTAAAAATTGACATTATGAAAGCAAGATGCGATAAATATGGTCAAATGTACAGTCAGCAACGACTTCTGACCTTACAAAGGAAGAAGAAATAGTGTTACGTCTTGATGACAGCTACACATTGATTGGTCGAAACAAAGTCATCTTGTAGTGACCACTGGAGCGACCCTAAGAGATCCTATAGGATAGCGGTCTGTAGAATATCTGTATACAGATATTGATTTGTGGTTTTTAACATAAAATTAATATGATTTTTCATATACTTACATGGCAAATTTTTCTCTGTAAACCTTCTATAGCCAGATTTATTGGTGTACATCTAAAATTATTCTTTAAATCTATTTTGGCACCATTCTCTAGTAACAATCTAACAATATCCTGAAATAAAATATTTCTATATTTAAAATGTTGTACCATATTGTATCACTCTATATCACATCATTGACACTTGCACACTCATTCATTGTCATTTTTGACAATTGTTCAGATAAAAGAGATATCATACTAAAGAAATTGTCAAAGAGTGCTTTTAAGCTTTTTGATAAAGTGAGTTGACTTCATCATCTGCGCTGCTAAATCTGGATAAAATAATGTAAAGCAAGAAATCTCCTTAAAAGGATATTCAATGCTAGGTAGGGTTAATTTTGTTTGAAGTATAAATAGTCATATTTGCTGCTCAGACATACAGCCAGGAGCATACAACGGTGAATGTATAATCAATTAGCATAATGAGTCACCCATAATAGTTAATAGAGCAACTACTGTCCACACTATGCACAAGTCATGTTTATCATAAATAACCAATGGTATCATATCTTTTATCCATTTCTCTATACCAGAAGAGAATTTCATTAGACAAACAGCAAACTTTATTGGTTAAAAACATACATGTAGGTAAAAAATTGACTTCGACAGCTGAGCTGAAAAACATCTATACTTACAAAATGTCCCATTCTACAAGCTAGATGTAGAGCAGTGTTACCAGACTTAGGTTCTCTACAGTTTATAAAACTACTGTCCTCTCTAAAGAATGCTATCATTTTTTCAACAGTCTCATACTCGGCTTCCTTGGCACTCCTAATAAACAATCTCTGCCATGTTGAAGTATTCCCAGGAAATACTTGATATAAGAAATAACTACCAGTTTTCAACTGTTTGTTCCTACTTTGTGCTTCAAAGAAGAACTGAAATATACATTTTAACATATTTTGACAATAATCTTAAATGTGGGGCCTAATTGTTTGGACCATAATCAGCCCTCCATAAGTTCCTTCACACATTTACAATTAACATTATAGCACTCATTGGAGTTTTAAAAAGTTGGAAATGCAAATTATTGTAAAATGAATTTTAATTTTGCTTTTGCATGATATTGGTTAATAGTGATACATTAACCGTAGTTTATGAGGCTGATTGATAATTTTGCTGCTACTCAAAAAATGAAATTTGCCCAAATAAAATTTGTTTCCATTGCATTTATGAGGAACTATCATGAAAAAAATAATTCAACAAACTTAGAACTTGGAATATTTAGTAATTCAATAATTTGTATCGTGAAGGAACTTTTGGAGGGAAGTGAATGTCTAAAATTGTTGTGAGCATTCTAAAAGTATTGGGTTCAAGAGGAAATAAATGTTTTTGCTTTTAGTACATTAGATATTCTTCATTATTAATACACATGTTTTCAAAATTTCATTCTTACTGAGTCATACAAGTACAGTAGCAAAGATATGACAATGAAAACCTATGTTAAAACTACTTAAAATAAATTCAAATACATGTAACACAAACTTGGAATTTGTCTAAACCTCTAGGTTATTCCAATATTGCTGTGGAATTAAATTTGATTTTGATGCATAACTTGGCACACAAACATGATTCTAATACGCCATTTTGATATGCATGCACAAATGAATAGGCATTAATCCCTGGAGTGGTGGTGATAGAAGCGGGAAGTTCTCAATTTATAAGCATGTGTCATACCATTTGACCACTTCTGCTACAAATGTAATTAATTTATTGAAAATCTTACCTCAAACTCAGGATAATCTTCAGGATTTATTTCTAGAACTTGTCCAGGAATATCAGGTATTTGTAATGCATCTTTTATACTCACTGTAAAAATAGAATATACATATTTCATTTCTATAAAAGTTGAAAGCTGCCATTTAGAACATTGGGCAATATAAGGATATAATTGTGTATTATCACTTTGGACATTAATTTACAGAGAATATTAAAGCATGACATTACTGATTGAGAATAAAAATTTACAGAGACCCTTTTATCAGATCTACTGTAGGGGAAATACAGTGGAGTCAGATCTTCATCAGATTCAATCATTGGTTGTATATAAAAAATAAATATTCATTTGTTGATTCTTCTGACATCACTTTCAGCTAGGTACATGTAACAGTGATATGCTGGCTAGATAGAAATTTACTATCATGACAAAAAATTCCCTGCCAGATCATCAAATAGTACAGTGTTAACAAGTATTATTAAATATCTGGACAATATTGGACTTCAAATTCAGGGCTGATATGGCATTTAATATTGCATTATAACCAAATAATCAGCTATTATGGGGAAAGTAGGGCCTTTATGAAATACCTCGGCAATTATATATTCAGGCATTGGTTCCAAATCTTATAATGGCTGAGTTTTCTCACAAAGGCTGTGTTTTTTTCTTTCCAAAGAAAAAATGCCACCATTTTGAATTTTAATACAATCTGAGTGTTTTTAATAAGGACCCTTTCTGCGAAGACTTTCAATAAAATGTTAACTATTTAATGATATCCTTTATCTACATGTATTGTTCCTTTTCAAGTTGTATAGTTAATCAATAAAATTGTCAATACATGCCCAAACTTAAACTTAAACTTAAAATTCTTCATTTGATTAAACACCTATTTCTATATTACATATTCAATGGCGTTGTACAAAAAGAAAAATTATAAAAAAATAAATAAGTAAAAACCATACACCATAAATATATACAATAACACAAAACAAAATAAAATTCATCACACATGATGTTATATAGTGTGATTGTGCATTTGGTTTTTATATATCAAGTTTATAGGACCTACATTAATCTTAGTTTATGATTCGACTTTATTTTTACATTTGTTTTTATTAATTTGATATTGAAAGTTGCTGTCCTGAACAGTATAACATGATGCTACTGTTAACTGGACTTGTCCTGAACAGTGTAACATAACGCCACTGTTAACTAGACAATTCCCCAAAGGTGTCGAAACATCACCTTTAAAGGGACCCCTTATGCCAAAGACTAATATGACTGTCTGTTGCCAAATAACAAGGCCATTATGAAAACAATTATTAACATTGTATAAGACCTGATTAAAATGAGATTGACAGTCACTTTCAACATTTTTGTATTACTTACTTTTACTTTTATTAGTAAAATCTTCAATAAATTCTCCAGTTTCTATATTTCTTAAAACTAGACGTCTACCTTCACTAAGATTTTCTTTAGCTGTTGAGAGATAAAACCCACTACCATTGGTTAAACTCTGAAATAGTAAAAAAAACTTATTTTTTAAACTTTCATAATAGTACTTACTACATGTATATACATGTATCATAAGTGTACAGCAGACATTCCAAAAAGTGCAGGTCCGACAGACATGACCGGTAAAATTCCAGTAGGTCCAGTAAAAAGTATGTCATAGCTGGTTTGAATGTCCAGTTAAAATTCAATTTTAATTTTTTTTTTCTCAATAAGTATTGAACTTATTTTGCATTTGTCTTCAGTTAAAAGTTAAAATAAATCATAATGACTGAGTAGCAACAAGAAAACAGTACTTTGTCATGATGTAATGACTTCCCCTTACTTATCCAATCAGTAAAATAAAGTTGTTGTTAATAAAAATGTAAAAATCTGTCATTTTGATGATTTTCTTCTGGTCCAGTGAAACCTGATTTGGTCCATTGATTCTTCCAAGATCACTGGACTGAATGTCTAGTAATGTCAAAACACTTTTTGGAATGTCTGGTGTACAACACAAATAGCTCCTGGCTTCTTTAGTGAAAAACATGTCAGGAATTGTTTTATATACATGGGTGCAAGATGAAAATTTTGAAAAACCTGAAAACTGTAATTTAAAACCATTTTTCTTCATAATTTAATAGCAAAACATTGTCTAATTTGTTGTGAAAAACTTGAACTTCAGGCATATGCCTGAAAACTTGCACCAATTTTGACATAGGAACATGCGTTTTTACTCTATATTGTATGTAAAGTCATCAATATTTTAATATTACACACACATGGCTGTTATAATTTATCCTCTCATTTATTAACTTAAAGGTAAAAAAAAATGCTTCTATACTAGAATGGATATACATGTAATATACAGTTGTATATATTCAGTTGTATAATAAAACATAGAAAATATCTTGTCCTAAAGCACTTGATATTTAATTATAGCACACAAAAACTTGTGCCTTTGTTTTATTATACAACAAACTATAGACAACTGTATGTTATTTTCTTAATTAAGCAAGGTCAATTTCAATAAAGGCGATCTCTATTAGCAGATATCCTATAGACTGTTGTAATAGGCTCTCCTGACATCCCATTAGGGTTCACATTCAGATCCCTTTTCTGTCAACCAATATATGTGGAGCTTTCATCTAGATGAAACACAATAATTTCAAGATCAGATTTTTTTGTAATTTGATTGAACAAAACTTGGTGGCTAATTGCATCACATTTTGTACATAAATGATGTTAAAAAGTCTTTGAGCATGATAATTGTGTCACAAATATTATAAAAGCTAAGGTCAACTGAACGAGACATGAATTGTAAGCTTGTCAGATGTAAAATAAGTGAGTATGCCAGGAGAGGATTTTAGATCAGGTTTTAATCAGATTGAGCTTTTTTTGTCTAGAATAAAGTGATATCATCAAACTACATAAAAAAGTAAAAATCTATCCAAAACCTATCCCATCATTTCCTTGAGCAAGAAACTTTATCCTTCTTGCTCAGTACTGGGCACAGGTGCCAAACACAAACTTTCCTTATTACTATATATATACTATAATAAGGAAAGCGGATTTGAAAGTGATAAATCTAAGTTGTAAGAATTTGTTTCACAATTGAACTAAAATAAACTGGTATAAACAAAACAAAAAAATACAATACCAAGTTGATAACAGCAGCTAGACAGAAGTCATTGATGGTTATATTTCTAGGTATTTCAACAACATCGAACCTTGATCTCATTTTATCACGGATATCACGACGTAACTGAAATATGAAAAGTATATTCATTAGACAAGCAATTACTAAATAAGTAAATTGTCAAAACTTCAAATAAATTGTACTGTCTGTGATTAATACATGTGGAAGCTTTAACACTCAAAAGCTTGAATAATTAAAATTCAAAGCTCAAAATCAGTCATACAAAATCAGTCATACATACAATGGCTTTTTAAAGTATCAAGAAAGGTTTTTATTTGTGCACCAATCAGGATGAAAGTTTCAACACTGATACTTTTGGGAATTTTGCTTATGATCCTGCAGAAAAATACAGTACAGTGATTATGTTTATTTTATAAAGTTACCGTGAAGTTTTATTTAAATAACAATTTAATAGAATCACCAATTATCTTCTAGATTTGATATTTGTTGTTTGCATAACGTCATAATGTTTAGAATGGATTACAAAACAAGTCAAGATCTGAACGAAACACTATTGTAACTGCCTTTATTATCAAATGGAGTTACAAAAGTGTTTTTTTGTTCAGCCCTCTAAGTACTTATATTATGCGCTAAAAGTTTAGTGAATTTTATGACTCACTTTTAATATACACTATTTGTTATTTTCATATGAATGATATATATTTTAAGTAAGGATTTCATTATTATTTAAATGTATTGTTTAAAGTATTATCATAAATATTTCGCACATAATCTTACACTAGTTTTTTACAATATTCATAATCAACTTAATCAGTAATAACAAAGAAACTGACCACATGTTTATTTTTCTCCTTATCTTGATTTTTATCACATATTTTATGTCGCTGTTTTATACAAAATGCATTGTTAATGTTTATTATAAATATTGTTTCCTTCTTATGTTTTCGCATTTTAGCCATGTGGCAGTTGATAATCTTTCCTGTGACAAGTGTCACATTTGCATTAAAATTACATATCTTTAATTATATTTCCTAGTCTGGTCACAGTTAAAGGTGTTGGCTAAAGAGATCAAGATGCTAGATTACATAATATTTGTAGTTTTGAATAAATATACTAATTAATGCCAACATCTGTTAATTTCCTTCTATGATTAGGGACTGCTTATATATAGCAAACTATTTTCTATGTAGAACAATCATATAATATACAATATAAACATATAATTAAGAAGAAGAACTTGTAAGATACTTTGTGAAAACTACACTTCGTGATACTTACTTTTTAACTGCTTATTTTCTATATTTTTCGGACTTAGGTTATTTAATCATTAACTCTGTGTCAACTTAGTGGAACCTTGTAATTGGATATTTGAAGAAATTAATAAATTGTTATTGACTTTGAAAACTTTGTGATTGTTGCAACTATTCATCATTTGTTTAATTAGAGAGTGACTCTCGTCACATCGGCTACTCAACGATACGTCTTAAGTTCATTTCTTCACTGGCGTATTACTTACCTCATTTTGTACATGTTCTACATGTTGGACCCATTTCTTACAGAATTCTACATCATATTTCTTTTGTATGTTCTCAATAGCTGAAACAAAATATCGAAATATAATAATTGAATACATTAGTGGAATATCATAGTTGAATTAAAGTCAACAAATGTACCAAGTATATATTAACTGAATTTATATAATCAGTTACATGTAATATAATTTTGAAGAAATTTTTTATTACAAAAGATAAATCTAACCCTGAAAATAATAATTAGTCTTCCAACTTAGCCAGTGAACGGCATACTGAGTCCTCTGATATGGTTGTTGGTCCAGTGGCTTTTAGCGAGTGGTTGGTTCACCAACATTTTACAACCACAATTATCATTATTTAATCCAAAAACATTATCTTTTGCCAAATTGTTGATTTAATTAATAAAATATTATTCTAAAACATTTAAATGGACAGCATATTTTAACATATTACTAAGATTTTTTTAACCAGTAAACTTTAAATTTGGCAGCAATGTCATGACACATGGTATACAAATGGCAAATATCACAGAATGAAAATTACTAAATGCCATTCATATCAACATCAAGAATTACACAGAAAAGGGACAAATTGTTTCCAAGAATTAAACAAACAAACACCTTGTCTATGTTGATCTAACTGTTGTTTAAGATCTTTTCTACGTTGTAATTGTAACATATTAGATATGATAGGTGGAAACTTCTCTAACTCATGATTACATTCACGTATTAACATGTTGATAAAATCCTGTAATGTAAAAAAATGATCGTTGTAAAAAACATAGGCTGACAGTAGAGCTGTCATCAATTCCAACAATATCGCTGTATAGTCAATATTTATTTTCCGATCAATAATCAATATGCATTTTGAAATATCGATGATAAATCCTATATAGGTAAATAGACTAACTTAGTCACTATACGCTTCGAGCCCAAAAAATGACAGCAATAGCTGACAGATTTCTTTCTTACTAAATTCTGTTATGAGATATATATATATACATTCACAATAGTTAGGTTTTGGTAGCTGATGCTAATGTCACAATCAGCTTTACACATTACAAATAAGGTGTTTAAAACATCACCTTCATTTACAGTTGTATTTCAATTTGCACTACAACAGGTTAGACAGTTTTTGTCGCATGTTAAAAAAAGCATAGGAAAAAAATGGGTAAAGAAAAGCATAAAAAACTAAAAAAAAAGGGTGGCAAAAACTGGAATTTTTTTTCCAAATTTCAAAGGAAACTTGTAGTTATAAAATTATATCTTAACTGATAAGAAATGCTAATAACTTGAATATTGAAAGTAAAATGTAAAATTGACTGATACAGTAGCAAACAATACATAATAATTATGTTTGTGCTTAGGGTTGGACTTTTTGTGCCGTTGAAAAAAAAGGTGAAAAAAAACTAAATTTCTCAAATTTCAAAGGAATTATTCAAAATTTGTATTTTAAACAGAAAAGAAAAACTAAGAAAATTGATTTATACCACAGGGTTGGAAATTTTGCCTCTGGTGGAGGACCTGCACTATAATTGAAGTTTTAATAAATATCATTCTGTTTCCAAAATGTTTCTATACAAATTTTGAAAGTGTAAAACAATTGGTATTTACGTTAAAATCTGTAAACAAGCATCTTAAACAATATTCACACTTACCACTCTATTTACAACAGCTGTAGTCTGTCTGTATCTATAGGCAACCATCAAGAAAAAGGCAAAATATGCACTTACAGCCATTGGATCAGCCTGAAAGTATGTTATCACAGTGTTTATTGTAAATTGATAATGTTTAAGTATGGGTATTATGTTTTAAATGCCTTAGCAATACATCGTATAGGTTACATAAGGGCGGTCAGTCAACCTACTCACTGTTCCTGGAAAGGCTAAATCTCTGGATTTAGCTGTTAACCGACTACTATGTGCATACTTTCCTCAGTGAGTGACAACTGCCCCACATAACTAATAATCATTGGTAGGAGGAAGAATGGCCATAGAAATAATTTCATGACCAAGCTCCACAAAAGTATGTCCCGCCCAGGAATCGAACCCACAATCCCTCGATCAGAAGACTAGCATGCCACCAACTGAGCTAGCAAGGTGGCTTATAATGTCTAATTTGGTTACAAAATGTATAACAATCTTTTCTTACTCTAATGACAAGGAATAAGTGTTAACTGTCAGGATTTTGTTGACCTTTTACCTAGTTACCTCAAAATTAAAAAGAGCCTTTACTGATCTAGGCAATCCTCTATAAAAAGTTTGAACCCAAAATATGAAACAGTAGTTCAATAATCATGCAAAGACTGTTTTATTTATCAACATACATGATCCTCTAAATACTAACACTATGATGAGTTCCAAATATAATTACCTCAACAAGATCTTCAGCATCAAATGGTGTCTCAGCATAAAACATTTTCTCAGCAGTTTTAAGGGCAAGATTAATAGTCCACCTTTAATTATGATGAAATACAAAACATATCAATTCACTTTTTCATAATTTGCAAGTGTAACAAAAGCACTGCTTATAATGTTGAGGTTTAGGTCGTTATCACATAATTGTGAGCAGTATCTAACCGATCACTTTTCAAATTTTGATTATTTTATAACGAGCCAATGGATCCTTATTAAATTTTGCAGAAGTGATTTTTGTGTCATTTTCTACCGATTTGTGGGGAAAAAATAATTTGATACGGTTCGATGCACTCTGTCGGCACACAGGGTGTGTTTTACACATTCTGACACGAAATGTTCGTCCAGGGGAGTGGTGAGTATTAAATTTCACTTTGCATGAACCCTTGTTAACTTTATAAGTGAAAAAACATAAAACACTGCACGAATATTGATGCAGGATCGAGGCGTAGACAATGTAATGTTGAAAGCTGGAGCCTCTATCAAACAGATTAGTGGCTGTAAATGAAAATATCTTTACAAAATATCGATAAAGTATTGTATAAATAGAAAAATGCTTTAATTTTATTATTCTCAATGTGTTTATACCTATTTCAAGTTGCATGACACTTTAATCAGGTCTTTTCGACGATCGCGACTTTAGACGATGTAGCAAGGGACGGGAATCATTTCTGACTGACCCCGATGACCAAGAACAAAGGTTACAACTCGCCGATGGGATTGATATTCGTGCAATGTTTTATGTTTTTTCACTTATAAAATTAACAAGGGTTCATACAAAGTGAAATTTAATACTCACCACTCCTCTGGACGAACATTTTGTGTCAAAATGTATAAAACACACCCTGTGTGCCGACAGAGTGCATCGGACCGTATCAAATTATTTTTTTCCCACAACTCGGTAGAAAATGACACAAAAATAGCCTCTGCAAAATTTAATAAGGATCCATTGGCTCGTTATAAAATAATCAAAATTTGAAAAGTGATCGGTTAGAACTTTTGTTCAGTGTATTACATTGTAACCTCTAATTAGTTATATACTTATAATTGGCTATAATTGAAATGACAAAAGATATGTAATAGTTTTAAATATTTGTTTCAAAATTAAAGTTTGGAGCCCATTTTGTAGAGAAATGACTTTATAAGCAAGTTATGGAAGTGCTTTTTCGCAGCATATAAGTTTTATGGAACAATTTTGCTTCAAAACTGCAAATCTAAAATGGCGATGAATCGTAACAAATAAAAAGTATACTAATCAAACATCACCAAGCTTATTTGGTTTAACTGCAAATACACAATATATGCATTAAATAAAGAAATAAGTAAATATTCTAGAAAAAGAAACCCAATTGCACCTTGGAGGCAAGCAATTTGAAAAGCAAAGGTGTATTGAATGTTTTCAGGCGAGAAAAAAAACTGGCAACCTATCGCAAGAATACGATTTGCTACATTGCAGGGAGCTATTCCATAGGGATAACTAGTGCTACATACTGAATGGGTTCCAGTATACATTATAGGTATTTATTTGAAATGTGTTTGTCTCAAGTTAGGGTTTTCCTTAATGATTCTTATGATTATTACAATTATTTTTTGTCAGATAACATATAATTAGTTATAGCTTCATACATTGTCAATAAAAGATAAATTCAAGTACATAGATACCGATATTAGAAATATTTAAACATTACCTGTCATTTAGCAATAAATCAGCAGTGAAGGTGTTTGGCACAAAAGAGTTGACTAAAGCACACAGAACACGACTGTCTACGAAGTCATCTATACTCTGGGATAGGAAAACACACATATTTATATAATATTAGTAACAATACCAACATACCATATATTAGTAGCATGCAATCTATTGAACACATTTTAACATCCAATTTATAATTTCCCAACTACAGGACTGTTTGTATGCTGTAAGGGTCCATATTTCACTAGCATTCGAGAGAATAAGGCAAGAAGATTTAGACCTCAGAAATGAGATGCTTCAGAAGACTCCTTGGCATCTCTTACAAAGACCATATAACCAATGAGGAAGTCAAAACTGAATAAGGAAAGACATTAGTCCCTATAAAGATCTCCTAACCACCATCAAGAGTCGCAAACTAAAATGCTTTGGTCATGTAACAAGAGGAGAGGGGCTCATCAAGACAGTACTCAAGAGAACAAACAGAGGAGGAAGAAAGAGAGGAAGACAGAAGAAGAGATGAGAAGATAACATCACAGAATAGACGGTGGTCAAATCTGCAAAGGACAGGGATGGACGGAGAGGACTGGTTGACAGGTCATCTGAGGCACCCCAACTACAACTGCTATGGTGCACATGAGATGATGATGATGTATGTATGGCCACAAATAGAAAGATTTCATGATGAAAAAAACATTTTGAAGTCTATATTTAGGGCTAACTAAATGAATTTTTTCAATAAAAGTTGCTTTATCAGTAAGCCTATTAAGTGAAAATGTCTTCAATCTTTTGGTTGGCACTGTACACTAAATTTTCAGTTGATACCTTGGCAGCTCTGTATTTGTTTGGTACAGAAACAAGACCACCTTAATATGAGGACTAAGATTCGCCGCATAATAAACTTCAATGCCCTGACAACAATGTCGTTTCATCAATGTTTTTTGTAATAAAGGAGTGGCGTAACATCGCCTTAACCTAAACTTACATAATTATTGTGTTTCAACAATGTTCTGTTAACTTGAAAAGTCAAGAAAATAGTATTTAGATTGACAACCTATCGAATGGCTTAAGAAATTCTTAAAGGCGGATTTAACATGGTATTATGGCAACATTAGCAATTTCTTAAGGTAAGTGTTAATGAAACTGCACCCACAGTTCCAACCATTAACCCAGTCTTCAAAATTAGAATATAAAAGTGGTTGCCCGAACAAGTCAATTTAGCAGCAAGCCCTATCTCTTGTTTGTAGAATTTAGGTTGCCTAAAGAATTTTTAGTTGCCCAAACTTAAAAGTAGTTGTCTGGGTCAACCGTGCACCCAGTAATTTTGTAGACTGTCAACTTGTTATAAAGATAATCTGAGAAGTTATAAAGCTACACCTTACTGATCAAACATTCAATCTAAATTACTGACACATAACACTGATGAGGGACTGAATCAAAGATCAGTATTTATATTAACTTATTCTAAATTAACTTATTATTTTTAAGCATGGGGTTACCTAATGTATTATTTGAACACTTAAAGACAACTCAAAACCCACATACAATATGTAATTCAATTTTGTAATCTAAACAATACATCTATTTATTTTCTACCAAAAATATCTAGATTTAACTACTTCACTAAATAACATACTTACATAGCAAAATAAACCTTTACCATCCCGGGAAAGCTGAAACGAAAGAGTCTTAGATATAAGCTAAAATGGTCTACTTTTAAAAACTTAAGGAACTTAAATTTGTTCATTATGCATTTCCTTGGAAAAATTTCAATCACTATTAAAAAACAAAACAAAAAAAACGACAGTATGTGCATAGATTGTTTTAGTTTATACACCATAAGTTCATTGGAAACCTTTTCTAACTCATTACATTTTTCTACTCTTCTTTGCATCACTTTGTTTCACTCATGTAAATGAAGTATATTCACTGAGCTGCAAGAGGAGCGTATACATTTTCATGCATTACACAGCATTATATTTTCAGTGATATTGCAAGATTATTACATTTATTTTTGTAGCTTGCTCAGAAAAAGGTCTGAGTTGATCATTGTTTTTGAGATATGCATAATGTGAATCTGGTTGTTTTATCAGGAAAAGTATTAATAGACATTTCTTATCACTAATTGGATAAAATAATGATTTTTCTAGAAAATGGATATCTATAAAAAGTAATTCAAACAAAGCCATCTTTAAATCTACATTTTTTAGAGAATATAATGTTATTTTATGGCATAGTCTCAGCAAGTACTAACAACAGCTCTGCTAAGAAATGTCACAAACAAATGACAACACTTTGGAAAGATGATTAACAAATAATATTCATATGAAATATAAATTCAGTAACATTGTGCACCCCAACAAATGAAAACAATACTTGTAATTTTACCATATCCACAAAGAGTGACAACAACAGTCATGTGCAAAAATACATGTCAACTGACAGTGTCTGGTAACAAAAAATATACAACATTTATAACACCTCGATCATTCATCAAATGAATAATCTATTCCTAGAATTCCTAGGGTGCCCAATAACACAGGATTTTTACTAAAGTATATATATGAGGCGAAGCATAGGCAAAGCATGTAACTGTCATGCAAAATAGTTACAGTCGTAATTACATTTATAAGGCTTAGTAAATACATTTCTTTTTCTATACATGTATATGTTGCCTTGTGGATATCACTTAATCAGGAATTTCAAATTTATGGACTAGAACAAAACATTTATCACCACCTAAATGATCGTGGATTTGTTTACTTCAACACCGGTTGAAGTATTTAATTTTGTTTGAGCATGTGACCTAAAAGTAGCTCCAAAATGGCTTCTAAATATGCCTGAGGAGTTCCAAATGATAAGTCCAGTACTATACTATAATTGACCTACATGTAACTTGGCAGTTGGATAGTATTTTAAATAGAACTCAAACCAACACCATCACAAGAAACTTTAAGTCTTTTTTGTACAAAAAAACCTTGAAGACCAAGAATTGAATAGCTGTAACAATCGTATGCTTTGATTATTTTTTTAGAGGCCCATTTCAATTAAATTTGAATGGAGTCCAAATGTCTTAATCTAAGCATGGAAATAATAAGTTTATCGTAAAACATAAAAATATTCTGAGTATATACAACAATCAATTCTCAAACATATCTAGAAATGATGACAATGAGCATATAATGAAATATAGAATATAACAAAAATATATAAATAAAAAAATTGTTTTTATGGCGAGGTAAACACAGAATTAGTCTACGTCCTTATTTACATGTAGTTAGACTAGTTCTATGCAGACCCATCAATTTGGACAGACCAGCAAGAGAAACAGAAATGTCATAATGTTTAATGAGTAATTCCTCTATTGGTACCATGGTGCTGGCTGACAAGAGATAATAAACAAATTTGTACATGTGTACAAGAATAATAAATTAAAAAAAAGAATTCACACTTCTGCATATTTATTTGTATTTTTAATTCACATGTATATACAAATTTAGCTCTGAGTATAATCATGTCATTCCACTATAAGTCCATATGCTGAGCAGACATTAAAAAATATAGAGATTTGAATGTACAAATTACAAGAATAATCTGAGTATAAAGGTGTCAACCATGCCAAGATTTTAATCACAATAGGAAGGTAACCACAGATCAAATTTTAAATCTATTTTGTTTGCTTTATAATCTGTTAACACTATCTTCTTAATAATAGTAATCATATGTACAGATTTGGATTCTGGAATGTTATATTTTTAATCAATTTGATACTGTTTGTTTGTTGGGTTTAACGTCATAGCAACACATTGTATAGGTCATGTAACCGCGGTCAGTCATCCTAGTCACTCCTCCAAGAAAGGCTAAATCTCTGGATTTAGCTGTTAACCAACTACTAATCGCATACTTTTGTCAGTGACTGACAACTGCCCTACATAATTAAAAATCATTGGTAGGAGGAAGAATGGACGGAGAAATAATTTCGTGACCAAGCTCCAGGAAAGTATGTCCCGCCCGGGAATTGAACCCACGACCCCTCGATCAGTAGACTTGCATGCTACCAAATGAGCTAGCGAGGTGGTGACTCAATTTGATACAATATCTCACAAACATATGTATACAAAATTTAATGATGTTGTTAATTTATTCATTCTTTTCCCATATCATCAAACTTTTTGGCCAAAATTTGTTGTCGTTGCTGTTGTTCACAGAAAATTTTACTAAATATGGAAAATGTTTTATGTAACAACATTATATGCTATCAAGGATCCCGATTGCCTCAGAAGTTTTTAATCAATAGACCAAACTTGGAACTCAAATCTGTGGCTTTTCCGACCGCGTGCAGGTGGTACACACAAAGATTTTACACATTATTGTTGAAAAGCACAAAATACAGATTAAATCCTATTGCTCTTTGAATGCATATTTTCATTATTATGGTAAATGTTTGTTTGTACCGCAGGGGAAAATCCAAATATTTGAATTCCAAATATTGTCTATTTATATTACATTTATATGATTGTCATGTACTAAAGTATTCCTAGAATCTGTGGTAACCTTTGACACTAAAATAAAAGCAATCAAAGCGTGTGTACCGATTTACCGAGGATGGATGACGTGTGGAGGCAAAATGTTTCTGAAAACAATACATAATTATGTAGGAATATTATTGCATATAAACAAACAAATACATTTGACCTATGACTGCATACAATTGTACGAATACAACAATTAAGTGTTGCTTTCTTCAATCTTAAAGGTAAAAGATGCATGAGACTTCAGATTGTTATGTTTTTACTGCACTTTTACAGACTGTAGCAATTGAAAGAGCTTTCATCAACAAAATTAAAATAAACATGATTTAACAATACATCATGTCACTAAAATCCCACATGTTCTCTCAAAATAAACTTAGTCTTGTCAATTCAATATTTCTGTTTGACACCTATTTCGTGATTTCGATATTATGAGTAATTGACAATATAACCATTGGCTTAATTTTTAACTTTAAAGATGTAATGACATCCAAAAACAGATTTACTGTGAAATTGAAATTAACACAAAAATATCAGCCAGTCCTATAACAAGATAATTAAAGAGATTAAACATCAAGCGTTAAGATCCAGCATCATTATACCTTTAATTGATAGTTGACCATTTCTAGGACACATTCATCTGGTGTTGGATAATCTTCATAATTTCTTGTCTTCTTTTTAAAACCTTTCATATATTCAGCATTAGGAAACATAATCCACTTTTCATCATTGTCCTGTTGTATAGAGAAATATAACATGTGAGTTTATATTATTCATAATTAGTCCACTGGAAATGAATGTATTTCAACTTCACAGTGGCTGCCGAATACCACTTGAGTGTGACATCCCAAATGATACAGTTTCAGGAAGAAAACAGTCAACAATCCGCATTAACTCAGAGCTTTAAAGAGGGTAAGTATTTAAATTCTCGTCAGACTTACATGATACTAGTTCGAGGCAAAGCAGAAAAGTGTATACTATTTGCTGCACATCACATCTCCAACGCCAGTTTTATACTTTTTGCAAACACTCTAAAAAAAACCTACCAACATTTTTCCTGTTAAAAAAAGGACAACTTGTCATTGTAGCTCGCTAAATAGGAATAGTTTTTAGGCTCGTATAGGTATCATTGAAATCTAACAAGAATTAAAAGACTTACAGCTCTTTAAAACTTTAAGTTGGGGCTGATTTTTCACTGGTTTTTTTTTTTTGAAACCATAACATTTGTAATGCCATAGTCACATGGTAAAGCCACAGTGAACTTGATTAAAGGGAGGTCCTAAAAAACAAAACTTAGTATTAGCTTGAACAAATTGACTTGAAAAAAATTATTACCATTCAGATAGCAGTTACATTTAATTAATCAGTTAGCCATGGTACAGTTGATGAAATGTGTACTGCATTTATCAGTCTCTGATCAAAGTGTACAAGCTATAAACTACATGTTTAGCTACAATTACAAAAACGACTATTTTTTAAGTTTGACATACTCAATAAATCTTGATTCAGTTGGTAAGCTATAAGTATGACAAAACACATCCATGGTAAGAGTAACACTAATCTACATTCTTTATTTACATGTACTGTAGTAAGACTAGTTTTGCACTAGCCCATAGATGCACAATTAAAATGTTGAACACATTTATAATTAAGTTTATCTTCAATTTCCAACTTTAATAGTACAGTAATTAAACTAAATGTAAATAAATTAATGTCAAAATATGCTGAATATTTACATAAAACAACTTGTTCAAAGATGACAGTACCAAATAGACAAGTACCACTTGCTTAATTGGATCCTCAGGGTACCTGACAGATCTTATATCTTAATTCCATTGGTTAGCTCAAAACCAGTCTAAATCCTTCTTTGTTTATTTATCAGTAAATCTAGTTCTGCACTTATAATTGATATTGAGCAAACAGGTTGAATAGCTTACCACTTATGCTATTTACATAAAACTCATTAAACTTTATTAAGTGTTCCCTAATTTTAAACCTCAATCCATAGCAATTGGTAATCTTATATTACTTAAATATTACATATTGTTATTGACATTATGGTTATGAAATCTAAGTTTTAAAAAAATCATTAAATATAAATTACAATAATTATCAGAAAACCATCAAGCAGAGTAAATCCCAATCAAGAAAAAAAAACACTTGTAAAATATAAGTACAAAAATGTTAGATATAGATCTAAGCCACCATCATATCCTTTTAATATCAAACAAAAAACCTTTTCCCAAGGGTGAGTTCACATACAATGGTGCACACATCAAATAAAAACATCCTTAACCAAAACACAAAGTATTATGAAATGTAATTGTTATTCTAACATAAAAACAACACTGTTCCCAAAACAACTGCATTTTTAATGAGTAACTGAATGATCATTATTCTCAAACTTTATTTACAAAACTTATCGATATTTAATAATGATGATAACAATTTCACTTAACAAGGCTCAAAGTCAACTAAAAAACATGATTATTATGCCACAGTGTACGAAATTGAATATGAAAGTTGTTGTCCAAACAGATCATTTTAATAGCAAGCACTACATCTTGTTTTAGATATTTGGTTGCCCAACAGAAATTGTTGGTTGCCCGAACTAAAAAGTGGTTGTTCCAGGCAACTGGACATCCACTAATTTTGTAGACTGTTAATATTCTTTAATGTCCACTAGCTTATTTGATTTTTACAATATGAATCCGCCAAAAAACACAATGTACATATCATATTATATTTTGACTTACAGCACATTAACAATTTGGAAATTCCCGACTTAAATGTCAAAATTTCTAAAGTATCAACCAAAAAAACAATACTAACTTCCATATGTAAGATGTATTACAAAAAAGAAAACCAAACCAAATCAAACCATGTATCGTATACCAGGTGCAATATAATTCATTGAAAGACATAAACAATAAAATAATAAACTAACATATAATAATAGTGTTAGTACTAAAACTTCACAATTACGAAATTGCTGCACCTAAAGTTAGAAAAATGAAGTGCAACACTGAAGTGCTTCATTTGTCTGAGTTATATATGTATATAGTTAAAAAGACTAAAATTTCATCATTACTTAGTCACAAGATTTTTGTCATCATAAACACTTCAGTATGACACAATATATAGAAGACTACAAACCTTGACCATTAAAAATATATCTAACAATAACCCAGGACACACCTACATGTCTAGGAGCCACAAATGAGTACGATTGACCTAAGAACTTCTGACAAAATCAATGTTGAACAATCCTGCTGTTTTTTTGAAACTAGGAACAAATTAATCTTTTTACCCAACAATTTACAGGGACTAATGAGTCTACAGTCATAATTCTATAGCAAACATGTGGAGTAGCATTCTGAGTTATTGGCTATTATTAGTCATGTAGGTGCATTCTCGGCATTATGAATTTATTTATACAAACATCATTATGTTGTTGCTGAACATCAATATATTTCAGAATGTTAGATTCATGATATGCTCCATACTGCCCCATTCTTTTGTTTGATATAAATGGAGAAAGCAATCTTGTTGATGGTGAATTACTTCTCTTTGATAAGAGAAAAGTAGATTTGTCTCCCCTTGAAGGCTTCTTGTTTCTAGTAACAGATGTCAATTTGTCTTCCTCCTTTCCTAATGTCTTTACATTATGTGAGTTACTTCCCTTGGAAATGAGAGTCATAGGATTGTCACCCTCTGAAGCCTTCTTGCTAAACCCAGATGCCTCTTTCCCCTCATACTTTCCTAATGTTTTGGTATTATGTGAGTAACTGCCCTTGGATTTAAAAGGAGAGTGATCTCCTTTTGACAATTTCTCATTTGGCTTCTTTATGCTAGACTCCACTTTTACCATTTCTGCCTCCTTCTTGAATTTCTTATGAGAGTTACTCCCCTTGTTGGCATTCTCAACTAAATTATCTCCCTTAGATATAGATGAGTATCTTGTTCCTGATTTCCAACTTAGTGTAGACATGGAGGAAACACTTCTAGATTTCTGATCTGCTTCATCAGTCATGTTCATTGATGAAATAGAGACACTTCCTTTGGAGGAAAAACTGCTTCTTTTTGCTACTTTGTTTTTCTCTCCTGAAGTTTTCTTCAAACTAGTTTCAGAGTTAAATGGTGGAGTTTTCCTATCAAATTTCTTACAAGCCTTAGTCTCATAATTTTCCTCAAAGCTCAATTCACTCTTTCCATCTTCAAGGTTGCAATCATCAGAGTAAAAACTTCTATTAGCATAAGCAACTATATCAATGTCATCCATGGTTTCAACGTCATCTTCAGCATAACTTATGCCTCTCTGAACATCTTTGCAATCCAATGCATTAATTTCATCTCTAGCAGAAACATCACTTCTATGTATATCTTTGACATCTTTATTGTCATATTCATCCACTAAAGCTGTAGTATCACTGATAGAATCAGCATCATTATGATCTATCCTACTGCTGCTATCTAAAGCTGTTCCAAATTCATCAAAAAGATCTTCACACCCATCATCAGGCCATGGTGAAGCTCTACTCTTACTTGCTATTGTTTCAGTATACTCTTCAGTATCATTAAGTGGAACAATATAAATACTAACGAGTTCTTTCTCATACCCATCATCAACATCAACTACATCATCATCATCATCATCAATGTCATTATCAAGTTTAACATCAGTAAGGTCATCATTTTCAATAGCTAAACCATCAGCTTTATCTTTATTGATATCTTCAACAACAGTTTGGTTGACAATATCCATAGGCACTTCCACATCATTATGAGGCAATTCAGCTTTAATATTAGCAATGTTTGGTATATTTTCAAGTTTACATTCTTCAGTAGCATGAATGTCATCAGAATATTCATTAATATTTTTATACAAGTAACTCTCAACATCAGAATTTAGTTCAGACACATCATTATAATCACTTTCAGTGTCAGTAACATATATACTAATAGAGACTTCAGGTGTTTCAGGAAGGTTTAAGCTTTCTGTACCATAACAAGTATCTTCTATAGACATCATGTAACCCTGTTATCATGTAAATTGATGTAAAATATGTAATGATTGTGGCTATAGGATACATTGCAGTACTTTTTTGGTCATTGCTTCAGTTAGTTGTTGAACTCGCGATCATGGCCTAAAACTATGGATCTAAGCTTTTAAGTACTAAGCACTTAAACTAATGCCAATGGCTGACAAGTACCCTATTTGATACAGGGGTTGGCAGAAGTATAGCCTTAGGAACTATTCCATGAACAAAATCAACCAAGATATGCATGTACCACCTGGAAATCAAACACACAAGCACTGGATTCACTGCCAAATAGCATTACCAACTGACCTTCCTGGGCGAGTAATAAATAAATATAAGATTTTGCATTAATATAACTGCAGGAATCCACAGACTGTGTGCTTGATTCAAGTTGGTCAAAACAGCAATCCCATTACACCAAAGTCTGACATCGGTAAAAGTTTACTCAGACTAATGAGCATACCTTACGATGTATGTCATATTTCAGGCTAATATCACTTAACAATTTGGTTCATTTGATACTAAACATATAAAGGGGCTACTGCACTTTATCGGTACATAGTAATTCACCGGAAGTAGAAATATAATAATATGAATAGAAAGGTAAGTAATTTTATTTTAATTTCATGATATTTTCTGTCTTTTATCGGGGGCTGCTGGCCCGAACCCCGCTTTTTTACGGTCACCGTCAGTACCAACTCAATGAAGAAGGGCGACGCGATATTTGATTACATTATTGCTAAGTTAGCAACTGACGCGCACTTGCAAAATGACGCATGTGCAGTAGGCGCGTACCAGTAAAGTGCATTCTAGCCCATATGAAAATCAGCCTAGTGATAGTTATCATTTTAAATGAAAACATTGAAGTGCAACAAGTACATAAAGAATTGGTAACAGAAAAACACTGTTTGATTGATGTCTTTTTAAAACGTGAAAGTAAAATGCAAACTGTCACCTATTAACCATAAACATGCACATATGAAAATATGATGTATGCATTCAATACACTGTGATTTTAAAAACCATGGTTACCATACAATAAACAATATAATAAAATCAAAATAGCAAGAGTTGTGTATACTTCAACCCTCATTTCCAAGTGCAATAACTCTTACCCAATCTTCCCAGATATCAAAATTATGGTAACATTTAGACTGTATTATAGGAAGTAAAATGATAATATGATTAATACATTATATCCAATTAATCTCTGATTTACATGTGACTGAAGGTAATTTTACAAAAATAATCAGACAAAGATTACAACAACTATCATAATAATCAGAGACACTCATACCAAAGGTCTTAGGATTGATTTTGGTTGAAAACCACACTTAATTATGTTGCTAAATTAACAAACAATTCTGATATGCTGCCAGGTATTTCAACTTTGAAATTTGAAAACTATCATCTCCTTCATAAATACATGTATGTATAGATAAAGGGTCATAATGTATTGGATGTTATTTTCTAAAATCCAAAAGACACTTATTAACCGATAGGCCTAATATTGTGTTTTATAAATTTATGGTGTTCATAATAATTAAATGGTGTTATCATTGATTCTATTCAATAACATTTCCAGATCAACACACACACACATAAAATTCCATTTAATTCTATTTTTTAAAAATATCACAGAGTTAGTAAGTTATTCACAACAACAAATACATTTTCAACATCATAAACAACAGTATTAGCATGACATAACAATATCCACCCTGAAACAACAATCTGTACAATTTATGTATAAACAAACATAACAATACACAACATGCATCAACAAAAATGTTCTAACCATTTATCTATTTTATTCTTCTGGATTGGAAAATATATGACTTCTAATTTCATTTCATGATCTTCATTTTATGATGTTACATGCACATGAGCATCAATACTGGGAATGATTATAAATGAACAAGTACAAGATTTCTTAATACATGTATTTCTATTGAGGCCTCTGATTATCCGTACTGTTTTTACTCGGCATACCTTTCACAATCAATGTGAAACATGGCAGACCAATGGACAAATCCTCTAAGAACTTAAAAGGTATTTATGTTTAGATCTGCAGGTTTGCAGGACCAACTGTCTGGCAAAATGGCAAAAATTTTGATCTCATCTATGCAGTTTTCACTTCATCAAAATATACAAAATGTCCCAGGTGCTGTTTGATCTTCACAGGACAAACTGTCCTGTAATAAACTGTTGAGTTTTGCAGTGATTGCTTTCAAAATGACTGAGTTGCAAATGTTCAATCTAACCTGTGAAGTTATGTAAGTCAATAAGAAAATCCATTCCAGATTTGTAGATCAATGGTTAAAACAATATATGAGATACACATTTCATTCACCTTTGTTAAAATTTAGATATTTGATACAATAACGATGGTTATTATCAACAAGACAGGACAGTCTGGCATTTCTTCCCCTGTGTTAAACAAAAGAGTTAATCAAACAAAAACCATTAATACAAAGAGGCATGTCACATTTTACATGTATAAGCACTGATTACCTGTCTACTACTACCTCATATGAATATTCTGAGATATCATCATCATCGTCATCATCATTATCAATATTATTGCCACCATTATCATCATCATCATCGTCACTAATAATGATGATACCTATTTCATCATCATTGGATGCAAAAGAACTAGTAGGTATTTCTAATACTGCCTTATCATCAGCAGCAACAATTTGTTCATTGCTGTCATCATCAGCATAGTCAGTAATGGTCATATCAATGCTGATACTTGTTGACCATTGACAGGACATGATGCTTTGTGCCTTAAAATGTTCAAGTATGAGACTAAAATATTAACTACACCGGAACCATATCTTTGACAATACTGGCATTATCAATGATAAAAAACTTTCACTGAATATGTTAGTGTTTTGCATTATAAATATGTCTGGCCAAAAACGGAGTAAGGCCATGAAAACTTCATGAGTAATACAATGTATTAAAATTGGTAAAAGTTAGTTTAAAAAGGTCATAGAATTTCTGACTTTTGTGATCTCAGTATCTATCCTCTACAGAGGAAAAAAACAATGAAGTTCTTCACGATCCCAAATGCCTGAGTTTTAAGGATCAGCCTGGGAACTTTCACCCTGTGCTTGCTGAAAAAATATGATTGTTTAACATAGGATAACATATTAAAGTTGTCTAACTATACATATACAATATAATTATGATTTGTTCATAAATATTTTAACCTTAAAAATATAACAGTGAGAGGGAAATAATCAAAGAGAGGGGTGGATGGGTAATTATGAACACAACAATCAAAGATTATGGAAACATTTTAAAAGAACTTAAGCAACAAAGAGTAAGGGATGGAAGAAAAAAAGATCATTAGCATTTTATAATGATGATAGCCAATCTGTCTTAAAAGCACTTGATATTCCATATTCCATTTGTGGATAAATCTGGCGACAGTCTTGATTTATAATTCATTTAATTAATCTCAGTTTTCTAATAAAATGTCCTTGTAGAATTAGGCAATAGCTGCCAATTAGAGATTTGTTTTATCCAGTTGAAGTTTAAAACACTGTAAACTTGATGGTTTGAACTGAATGGTTCATGACAAAAAGTTCAACCCATATGAGTAGTTACAGCCTACCAAGTTCAAGCCTTATAACTTTTATTGTATTTGATGTCCAACTTCTACAAATTGTAGTCACTAGGAATAGCCACCATTGTCTCTTTCATAAATGTGAAATTAAGACTTGGGGAAATAAAGAAGGCAAACAAAACTTGGACATCTCCAGATCTATCAACCATGGAAGTATAATTATCAATTGCTTCTCACCAGATTGAGAAATACAAATACAACAAAATAAACTGTAAACAAAACTTGGTCTGATTGCCAGATCTACCAACCATGGTAGTATAAAGATCAAGTGCCTATAGTCAGATTGTAACGTAGAGACAACAATATAAATCAAAGACTCACCTCCTCTGACTTCTCAGACTTGTCATCAGCACCTTCACCTACTGGAGGTCCAAAACCTGATAACAATGATTTCTTGGACTTGTTCTTGTGTTTCTTTTTCTTTGGTGGGGGCTCTGGAGTCCACTGCAATGTGCAAACAATTCTTACATGAAAGTAGTTTGTATCTACTACAGAATCAATCTCCTCAAACAGATGTATAGACTGTTGCATATAGGATATCTTATAATATGGTAGCTCCTAGAGTCACATTAAGATGTTGACCAATAAATGCGTAGCTTTCATCTACATGCCACACGATCAATAGCATCTTGATTTAGTAAGTAGGGAAACAGAGAATTTTAGATAGGGTTTTAATCAGGTTGCTAACAGAATGAGTCAGAATTTTTGTTCCAAGTTAGACCAACTAGTTCACAGTATTCCATGGTGTATCTTATTGATTTTATTTTAAAATTGTTGCGACAGCATGACCATCCAATATCTTATGATAATATTACAATACAATATAGAAACAAGTTGCGACTTAATATAAGTTGTAAAACTCATGATTCTAGATATTTTCCTCCAAAGTGTATTTTGGTATACAAATAGCATACAGTAAGAGCAGTGGTCCAGTGGTAGGACGCGCGCTTAGGGATTGAGAGGTCCTGGGTTCAAATCCCACTAGGGGCACTGCTAATTTCCTTGAGCAAGAAATTTACCTGTGATTGCTTCACTTCACCCAGGTGTAAATGGGTACCTGCGAGGGTGGTATGATTCCGTTGCGCCAATTTGTCGGCTGCATTAATGAGCGGAGTAAAAAGACTCCCCAGGGAGATTGATAGATAGATACCAGTAGCCCAGTGACCAGGTGTAATAGCTGTAAAGTCGGTGAACGTGCGTAAGCATGAAACTTAGACTATAAAATGCAATTACTTTTACTTTACTAAATGGAGGACCGTTACCATCAACATTTTGACTGTTATTAAATTGTTTTCAATGACATGATTTGATGCTATGATACAAGTTAACCCTTTTCATGCTGCATTCCTAATTTTTGATTAGCTCAGCCAACTGATAATTTAGTTGATCAGAGTGATAACCTGCAAGTGTGAGTCTAGATCAGGCTGAGCAGTGAGAAGACGATAAGATAGGCATGACCCATAATCGCTCTAAGCATGGTAAGGGTTCAGTAAACTTATTACAATAACTTACTTTAAAAGGAACTTGTGTCAGTACATCTAAATCATCTACTTGTAAATATTCAGCTCTTTCCCATACAAACCATATATCATGACTGATTAATCTCCATAGTAAATTAAATACCTGCAAAAACAATGATTTCCATCATAAATACAGTCACTCTGAATAATGACTAAAGATAGGTTTTTAACCTAAAATCACAAATTCTAAGCTACCAACTACTGTGATTTCTTTTTATGTTTTCATTTTACAAGTATTTGAATAAAATGTATACATTGTATATATTTGGGTGACGAGTATTGCTCAAGCCCTGTAATTAAGTATCTATTTTGTTCTATTTGGTTTTTAAAAAATGTCTCTTTTCAAGCAGAATATCCTATTGCCCACATGAGGATAATGTCATTTTTTGGCAAACTGGCAATTGCTTAAATATATTTAGATAGATTTTAATGTAAATTATAACAATAATAAATTTTCAAACATTGAAAATGTAAAGAGAAGTAAACATAGCTACAAAAGTGTGTATAAATGTATTAACAGTCTCAAGTCAATTTTAAGAAATTAGAACTTAATTTACATTGACTGCAAGATAATTTACACTCATCCTGGCTAATTAGTATGGCCAATGACCAATTTGTCATGCTAAGTTGTTACACAGCCTACAAAATAAGAGGTTGTCTGGTTGCCCAGGACAACTACTTTTTAATCTGGACACCACAATATTTTTGGACAACCAATAATCTACAAACAAGATAATAGTGCTTGCTACTAAAATGACCTGTTCGGGCAACAAATTTCAAGTCCTAATTTCGTAGACTGTTAATATCAATTCAAAAATAAAATAGTTGTCAATGCACTCTAGTATTTTATTTAGAAAATTTTAAGATATATGATACAGTATATAAACATACATGGTCAGCACTCCTCATAGCAAATAGACGAGTGTCAACAAACACATCATCAGCTATTACATTCTTCTTTTTCAATTCTGCTACAACCCAGTCTATTCTTGTCTGTTTTTGTTGGTCTGTCAATCTGAGGAAAAATATAAATGTTAAGGTACATTGTATGAGTCATGATTCACAGACCAAGACAAAAATCTATATCATCAAAAACACTACCAAAGTGTCATATACAGCACCAATCCTTGGGTATTTTTCATTAATCAGCGTTTATTTGCTCTATCTCAAAAGAGAGAATAAACACAGGAGATTGACATTCTGTATAATTGTTAGAAAAACTCCCTCCTCCTTATAATAAAAACTAGTCTTTATTATTAGAAGGAGGGATTTTTACTTCAATACAGAATGTCAAGCTCCTGTGGTCTAAATCTATACCTGGTGGTGTACAACTTAAAGACATTTAAAAGCCTATTCATGTATTGAAAAAATATCTTTATATAGGGGACATGAATTATATCAAATATAATTTTAATACAACAATTTTAGTAAAATACTCAAACTTTTAAACTTGAGTATTTTTTCATTCACATTTCAGGAAATAAAACAAATTTTCACAAAATTAATTGATTTATCAAATTTTATCATACCCATCCATATTTTCTAATCCTTTTAAATGACTACCAGTAAAACTTTCTAACAAATATTTCATGTGTGTTCCAGTTAGTAAGTCCATCAAGACATTGCTTAGCAGTTGATTGTATGGGGTGAGTCGAAGGTTTACCCAGGCAGTGAAGCCATTTATTCTTGTCCTTAGAGACATTCTTGTTTGTATTTACATTAATTAACTGGCTAAAAACATACCTGAAATAAAAAAAAAAACAATATTCATCAATGTTTAAATTCAGCCATGTAGAGGTACTGTAATAATTTTTACACAGTCTTAAACTGTTCTATTAGAAACCATTATATAACACTTGATCATGAAACTACACAGTGCAAAAAGGTGTACACAATCACTGGCACCAGAGTCCTCACATTCTTTAAATACGCACACATATAATATTTTATCAACCAACACTTATTTTTGTCAAAAAAAAATCGATTTTTTTGAGTTTGTTAACAAAATATCATATGTGTGCATATTTAACAAGTGTGAGGACTCTGCATGGTGCCAGTGCTTTGAACATGGTCTGTAACACTCAGAGTTGGTAGTGCACTAGAATTTTGATACCTACTTTCCTGAATTGAAGTATAGAATAATCTTTATTTTGAGTCAGAACATATACATAATAAATAACATAAGCTCTATTGAGCTTTTAAAATGACTATTGAAGAATTCTTACAGGGCCTTCAGAATCAAAAAGAAAACTGTGTGCAAAACTACATGTACATCATAAACTTTAACATAATGATAAAATCACTATAGAAGATATGCCATTATTAGTAATGGTCAATGTATTAAAATCACTATCCATCATCACTCGTAATCTGGATGAATACGTTGCGGGGCCCTTCAGCATAAACACAACGGGAGAAGTCAATCTGAAGAAGAAACCAATTATCATATGCAGCAGCCATAACTAGCCATTTTTCCACTGTATATTTTTTTCAAATTGAATGCATATTTAATCCTGAACAAACACTTTAACCTTAGTACTCTCTTTTGTAAAAAAGGCATAACATGAATTGACAGAGCATATATTCACGAAATTGACAGAACACCTAATTAAGTTAACTCCTCACTTCACTCTTGAACAGCAATCTTTCTAAGTTCAATATTGTGCCTGTCAACGAGAATGATATGAAAGATCCACTTACAAAACATCATATGAACTTAATAAAATTTCAATCCACGTTGATTCGTGGTAACACTGAGGTTAAAACATTTGTTTAAAGCTTCTAATCAATATATCAGAATTTGATAGGTTTTTCTGTAACTTGGTCGCCATTTGTAAACAAGTTTATGCAAATTATAAGGGGAGGTAACTCTAACGTCGTCATCTACGCCGGTGACTGAGCGTTTAAAGTAAAAAATGTACAGTATTGGGATTTTATCGGTTAACTTGTAATGTTTTATATAAGTTATATTAAACATTTACATAAGTCTTTTTTCATGAAAACCTTTAGATTTGATGAAAAAGACATCAGCCGGTGACTTTGGAGAACTTCCAAATGTATCCAACTGTACATTACAGTATCCAATCAAACCTCGTGTTCTAAAAGAATATCACAAATCAACCAATCAAATGTCTTTTAAGTTCCCGGTTATCCTATGGCGTATTACACATTGGATCCACGTTGACGCCACATTTTTTACACAAAAACGAAAATACTTCCACTTTTCTTTGGATAAGATGATAACAGTTTGACATTTAGATTTGCCTTGCTATACTTAACCGTCAGCCATGCTTTCGGACGCACAGTTTACCAGGTACGGCATATTGTTTTGCCCTAATAATTGAGAATGAGTCAGTTTTCATTTTCCAAAAATGGTCCTCGACAGTCGACAATCTTGCAATGCCCAATGGGTGTGATTCTTGCTAGTAACGCGCCATGAAATCTGTCATTGTCTAGCCTGTGTGTGTATATACGTTTTAATAATTGTTTTTCACCACTTTTTTACAACTGACAAGCGGTTTACGGTGATTGTAGTGACCATGTGAATTTAGGTGTTGAT
The DNA here is from genome assembly GCA_025267735.1 of Mactra quadrangularis. NCBI lineage: Eukaryota > Metazoa > Mollusca > Bivalvia > Venerida > Mactridae > Mactra > Mactra quadrangularis. The sequence continues at coordinate 40,738,164 of CM046304.1, read as the reverse complement.
TGCGGACCCCAGACATTAGACAATTCGTGCTTAATTTTGCCAGCCATTCCATGATTCAGACTTTGTTTCAAACTTAATCATTGTAGAGCTGTCATCGATTCTATCCAAAGGTGCCCGTTGCATCCAAAAGCCATAATTCTACTTAATAAAAATTATAAGGTAAAGGTATCCAACTCGATGAAATCCTTCATAATTTTACTCGGAAGAGATGTGACAGGTCACCTTTCCAAGACTAAACACCCATTCCCCAATTAAACCGTTTAGCGCAAAAACTGAATAAGTACGTGTAAGACAAATAAAAAATGGACTACTAGTGTCAATATCAAACTTCTTGCTATGTTTCGTAAGACTGTATTCCGATCGGTTTACTCAAAGCGCTATTGTTTATCTGCCGTCTCGACCATTTTGTGAATGGTGATGCGCGCACATCTCATTTGTTACTAGTCATTTCATGAGACGTTGACTATTCAGTCTAATGAAATGACTCGTAACAAACGTGATGCGCGCGCATCTTCATTCATTGAAATAGTCGACACGAGTGATGAACAATAACGATTCGAGTAAACTGATCGGTACCAATCTGATTAAAACCCGATCTAAAATTTTACACTGGCATACTCGCTAATTTAGATCTGGCCTTTTCCAAACGAAGGTCATGTTCAGGTGACCTTTTCTCATCATAATATTCATGACTTAATTGTTATGATACAAAACGTGTTTACATCATCTATGTCACACAATATGAAATGAGCCACTCGATCGCAGACTGTGAATAATACTGCTGTTAAATAAGCATGCAAACCTTGGTCTAAAAATAGAAATTACGAAATCAAAATGTGTTTAATAGTGTTTTCGTCTAGATGAAAGCTACGCATTGATTGGTCGACACAAAGTTCATCTCGAGGTGACCTTCCACAGAGAAAGTAGAGAGCCTGTATGACAACACTCTACAGGATATCTGTTTACGGAGAGTGGATTGGTACAATCTTACAAAAGGGAGCGAGAAGTTTGATATTGATGATGGAAGTCCATTTTTTATTTATCTAACATGTCTGTATTCGATTTAAGCGCATAACCATTGGAAAACTGTGTTTAGTCTTGGAAAGGTGACCTGTCACATCTCTTCTGAGTAAAATTCAGAAATATTTTCATAGAGTTGGATACCTTAAAATTTGTTACAAAACAAAATTTGGCCTTTGGCTGGAACTTTTGTATTTGGTGTTTTTATGATAATTGGAGCATGTTTCAGTAAAAATTAACAATTATTTGGGGTTTTGTAATGCGATGGGCAACTGTGATTCTATCTATATCTGTGTACTGTCAATATATTTTATTTTCTATCAATAATCAAAATGAATTCTGAAATATCGATAATAAAACCTATGTAGATAAATGTATAAAAGTGTCAAAATTTTCAAGACAAACCTTCTATAGTGAGATGAAACAGGTGCGCTGTCATGATATGAACGGATAATAAACATTCAATTTGTGATAGACCTTTTTATTTATTTATTATCAATACAAATCCTTTTTACCAACTACTTACCAGTTTAATGCAGAGTACCAAGGTATATCATTCATGACACATACATCTATTATGAGTTTATGACAACATAAATGGTCTATAGTACTGCAGTGAATGCATAGATATATATAGCAGTGTATCGTCGATATTCATTTCTTGATATATCTATATCGTCGTTACACTTTGAGACCAATCAATAAAGTCAAAAGTCAACTATTTCTTTATTGTCAGTAAAATCAATCAACATTACAAACAAATGCTATGTATAGCTTTTGACAGCTCTAGTCAAATGGTGATTCCAGTGGACTTAATCCACTCAGACCTCTGACTGTATTAGAAAGACTGACAAATGATGTCTGGTTACCAATACCAGTTATTTTATTACTTGAAGTGTCTGTACATTACAGTCCATGGTCATCAGATGTTCTTATAACAGGTGACTTTAAGTTACCAATGGTTGATGGTAATGATGATGATGAAGATATTCAAGGTTTATATAATAGGTAATTTTATTTGTGCTGAATTTAGAGTGTAGTGTTTAAATTGTGTTATAATCTTGTGTCAACCTTGCCAAAGGCCTCACGAAAAACTGTCTGTGCTTACTTCCTAGTCAGGGAAATGTATTTTTTATTGCTTCACCTCCTATGTGAAGGTAGGCACAGGAGTTTGATATAATTCCATTGTAGTATTTTGTTGGCATAGTATAATGCGTAAATATTGACCCTGGCCTGACCTTTCACATTTGCATCTAATAATTATTTACTCATATCCCGACGAAAATCAGAACCACGCCTATTCCACAGGTCGGCAGCAATTGTAAAATTATAGAAGTATGTTTATTTGTTAAATTTCAACACATAATCCTCATGGCCTTGGTGTAATCGGGCATTGATACTACAATTGTATTCAATGTAATGATATTCTTTCATAAAGGTCAAGTCGGGGTCAATTTTTACGCACAATATATGAGATATCATGACACAGTCAAAAGTAACTGTTAAATTTAGTGGCATGGGTATTAAATTAAGTAATGGCCACAATATGATGGCCATTTCTACAAACAACAAGCAATCTTATTGATGTTTACTGATTGCCAGTGATAAATAGTCTCAATTCGTTGTGTTTTTGATAAAACACCAAAAAATTTATATCGACCCAGTTTACAGGTAGCCCGTCAAACTACACACTAGACATTTTTGGTAGTCCAACAGAAAAATAGATAGCCTGGGGCTATCAGACTAGCGTTAAGATCATGACCTGCAATTATGTAGATTATTTTATTATGTTATTATTGATATATTTCAGTTACCAGTATTCATATGATGTAGGCAACCATTCGTATCTAGGAAGTATATCAGGATCATCATGTATGACAACAAGTTCTGATTGTAGTACTGATGACTTATATGTTGATGGTGATGATGATGGTTTTCTATTTGATATTGAAACTACTACTAGTATGCAAGGATTAGATGATATAATAGGTTGGTAATATGATTGATTAAACCCATAAACTTGGTCTTTGTGAAGTGGTAGCTCACTTAACATGAAAGTTACCTGTTACCAAGTTATCAATGTCAAGTTTCCTCTTCATATGCAGAACAGTCACTGCTTTAACCCACCAGCCCAAAACATGTGACTAGTGAGAATTAAGCTAGTAACATTGTTCAAGGACTGGAAAGTTAGTGGACATTTATCTGGTTGTGGTACAAATGTGATTTCTATCATTTTTAACCTCTAGTTCTAAAAAAACAGCTTTCTTGATAAATGAAATTTTCACATTTACATGTTTTTGTTAAATTTTGCATTTTGTCTAATTCTTGTAATATTTAAATCACTTCAAGGCTTTTAAAACAGTCATTATGTCTGCTGTAAATAAATATATCTTAGTCTAGTGGCTTTAAGAATTTTTGGATTTCAATTACATATAGGGGGTTAAGCTCACTTTTCTTATATTGAGTTACGACTGTTTTCCGCTAAACCCGCTATAAATTTGTTCATTGTTTCTATTACAGATTCTACTGTATTGAATGATAACAATGTTATACCAGATGTACTATCTATAGATAATGATAACAACGATATATCATCACTTGTTACTGTACCTGAAGCTTCCTATGCATTCACTTGTTCTACTAGAATAACATCTAATCATTGCTCAACTTGTAGAAGAAATAAAACACCTTGTAAAAAATGGTAAATTCATATTTTGTTAAATTTTATTCAACAGTCCGTGGCGCATACATTAGCCCTGCTGATTTAAATACTACTGTACTTCCGTACTCGCTATATATATCTTTAGTCCAACAATATCTATGTATAGGAATTTTCAACAAATATTGAGTATTTAAATTAGTGGGGTTAATGTACACACTACCATAAATTGAATAGAATTAAATATTTTTTATGGTTGACTTTGTGATTTGAGCTGTGGCAGTGACACAATTCTTACAGTGCAGGTTATTGAATTTTGAGGTATTCCTTTCAATTTCTGTCCATGGAGGATTATAATAATCTATGAAAATTAATATTTTATATTTATTTTCTCCAGACAAGGAGAAATTGTCAGCTAGAAAATCCAGTCAGTACTGGTAAACAAAACCAATGTTTTTTTCCACAAATTTGGGAATATGACCCATACCCCTAGAGTTGGGAATTTTATCTGCATTTTGGTTAAAATTGGGATGAAATATCATGTAAATTTAATAACAATAGCAGATTTAACAAAAATGTTACTTTCATTTTTCATTAAGTTAGTTAGTTAATTAAAAAGAAAGATTAATGAAATGTATAATTTTAAGCTGAAACATACTTACAGCTGTCTTTTTTTCAAAAAACTTTTTCAAGTAAAATAGGGAATTTCGGATTGAAATTTGGGGAAAAAAAAGATATGATTTTAGATTGGGAATATAACCCAATAAACACTGAAAACAGTTCAAGGCAGCTGATCAGATGAGTATGCGTCTGTCTTAAGAAGTTCCATTTTCAAAGTTACATAATTAACTTCTGACATTGGACAACATGAATGGATAGCTTTTAGAATATTGTCTGACCAAATTAGCCTGCTACATGTCAAACTTATGAAAACTTTGCTACTAGCTGTTACCTTTGCAGGGTTTGATACTAACTGTCAAGTAATTCTGAGGATTCCAAAAATTTGAGGGCAAATTATTTGTTGAAAATCTTAATACATTGAATATATATTGTTTCAGGAGTCACATGACAAAGTCAGAGAAAGCTAAGATAGTAGATGAGTTATCATTTACAATAAGTCGAGAGTTAGGTTTACGAGAACAGATGGATATTATAAAGATTATTGATCCTGCTGCCTCATTGGATAAAACACCTTCAGAATTTGTTATTGGTAATCTTATAACTTATTATATTAGTCAGTTTAGTACAGTGCAACAATCAGTACATATCAGCGTTTGATACAATCAATTAGACTAATTCAGTAACAAGTTACACAAATGCTTGTGGAAGCAGTAAATGATATAAAACATTTAGAAATTGGTAAATTTTGTTTGATATACCATGATAGAAGATCTGTGAAATCTGCTTGGGTACTCTTTTACTCTTATATACAGTCAACACACTTGCACAACAGAATTATACAACCTTTGAAGGTATGTCTTAACTCCTGGGTGATGTGAAACTTCAAACATCACTGTTAAATTTCCTGTTTAAGGAAATAAGCTGTATCACTGATGGGGTTAAAACCCAGTACCCCTTAATCTCTAAAGCATGACACCTACTGCTGGATTACTGCTCTTACTGTATATTATTATAATTTCAGATTTGAATTCAATAGATGATAGTAAATTAGAGAAGATACAAGATGTTGTTAATATACATTGTAAACATTCACCAGATATCAATGATAATCATAAAAGACAAGAGAAAAAATTCACTAAGGTAAGACAGAGAATATAGTCTGAAAGAGAAGTGGGTTGGAAATTAGTTGTACGCATTTTATCTGCTGTCTTAGACTTACTATGTCTTAGGTGGTTCGTACGAATGCTATATTAATGTTTACTGACAGACTTCTCAGCTTAATAACATTTTTATGCTGTTTGATCTGGTCACTATACATAATTACTTGATTTAATTCTAAGTCTTATTGGGTTTTGCTTGTCTTTTTTTGTTTTTGTAGCTTTAGCAATTGGTCTTAGTTCCTTGTTTGTGCTTCTTAGTTCCTTGTTTGTGCATCTGTGTCATTGGCAATTAATATTACTAAAAAAAATTTGGGGGTTATTTTGTCTAAGCTGTAAGTATTATAGCTACCAAAATTGGCGTGTTGCATTACTTAAAGGGTTATTTAGGCATTCCCCTTAGATAGGTGTGGCTAAGTGGTTATGACGTTGGACTGGTAATCATTGGATAGCCAGCTCTGCATTGGTTCAAATGGATCCATTTAAAACCTATCCATTGTTTCTTCAAGCAAGACACTTTATCCTACTAGCTTAGTACTGGGGGACCAGGAAGCCAACTTGAAAGTGATTTATTTAAGTTGTTAGAAATTGTTTCACAATCAAGCTAAGATAAATAAGTATAAACTTTCCCCTAAGATCTAAATTGGTCTGCCTTAGTGGTTAAAAATGGAACAGGGTATTGTCATGAAATCTTAAGATATGGTCAAACCTAATTCCAGGTAAGATATCCAAAGACTTATACAGTCTGACTAACTTGTATAAAAGAGAAATTGCAAACTTGAATAAGAATTGATTTGCCCATAAATATAAGGTTATCATGTAGATAAGAGGAACAATTTGTCAAACTATATGATATGCATTTTATCTGCTGTCTTAGACTTACTATGTCTTAGGTGGTTCGTACGAATGCTATATAAATGTTTACTGACAGACATTATGGTGTAAAGATTTTTACACTGCTTGATCTAGTTAGTTTACAACAAATGTAATGTGGAAACCACATTAAAGCCGGATTTATAATCTTTAACGCAAAAATTACAAAGGGAAATAATCCAAAATAAAGCCAGGTAGAGTTGTGGTTACTTTCTAATTCTGTTTATCACATGGTATGTTATCAATGTATTAAGTTTCATAAAGATCTGACCATAAATGGCAGAAATATACATTAAATTGAAAACTTTAACGCAATTGTTAACGACACTGGACGCCCGACTGAATTATCAAAAAATTGGTTTGCCTAGAAATGTTTGGTAATTCTGAAGTTAGGATGAGGAAATTGTCAAACCATATGATATGCATTTTATCTGCTGTCTTAGACTTACTATGTCTTAGGTGGTTCGTACGAATGCTATATTATTGTTTACTGACAGACGTCCTGGTGTGAAGATTTTTACACTGCTTGATCTAGTCAGTATACATCTGAACTAATGACTGTCTTGAACCCTCATGTCAGAATCCCAGGACTAAAGAAAGTAGGGATTATTTCATGTTATGCTTATTCAGTGAATGTATTTTTCATTAACTTATCTCATGTGGTGTAGTTTCTTTAAGTTGTTACTGGTTAGACTTCTAAGTTGGTACTGGTTAGACCTCTCATATTTATAGCTGGTTTTTCTACATCCACATTAACATAAAACTAACAAAAGTTGACAATTTACCCTACTTTATTTAAGTCCTTTTTTGTATAAACATTAATATAAATTCAACTAATTATATAACAAAATATCTATGAAAATGTCTTAAGCCAAAATTTGTCTAACCTCCTGGTCTTACCCCGTTCATACAGGTTATCGGGTATATATACTCAGTGAGATCCGGCAGATCCTATACCACTGGATTACAATTCACCGGATCGGGATGTTTTACTTTGAATCCTGTGCACAAATTATTACACCTAGAATACAGATTGATTTAAATTTGTGGGCAGGATTTGGAGCTTATATTCAAACACTCACATAATGATAATCATATGGAATTTTTTGGAAAATGAAAGGTAGTAGTTATTATGTGCGCTAATAGACTATACCCGGAATTCAAACATTTGGGTTTTCCCCTCCTGTACAAACAAAACTTTCTCCATTGCAATGAAAACATGTTTACAAAGAACAATAGGATTTAATCCATAGTTTGTGCTATTCAGCAATAATGTGTAACAACCTTTGTTTGTACTGGTTGTGCACGGACGGAAAAAACCATAAATATTGAATTCCTGATTAGGTCTATTGATGTCACTCAATTATTTGTCTGAAGGAGTGATTGGCAAAAATCAAATCTTTGATTACCTCTTAAGTTGTTGTAGATCACATGACTGTAGTCCCTGTATTAAATTGTTGTATTATGTTTTGAATGTGTCGGCTTTACTTTATAACTCTATACTGAGATATTAACTGCACTTGTATCTAAATACATCATTTTTGCATTTACAGAAAAGTAAAAGTTCGGACAGAAAACCTCGTGTAGCTAAACAAAGATCACAGAAAGAATACAGACAAAAGTTGAAAGAAAAACGTAGTGGTCTATTTGTGAAGGAAGAAAGATTAGCTGTTTCCACGATGACGATAGAAGAAGATATTGATATTGTAGGATGACCAAGGCTTCTTTTTAGATTGAAATCATTATCATTGTCTCAAACACTTACTATTTATTTGTGATTATTCCAAAGCAGATTAGCAGGGACCGGGGTGCTGCATCTTGCTATTTTTCTCTACTCTATGTCTTGTTTTTGCTCTTTCTATGCAGAAGTAGTTAATTTGAAACATCAACCCTCTGATTCACACTGCCTTTTGTTTCTGCCTCCTGCTCTTTAATTAGTTCTAGAGTAATCACTATGTATGTTTTATTCCTTATTTAAGATCTTGAAATATGCTCAGAATTCAATTGTAAAGTCAGTATTTTTATACATAATGTTTATCACTTATGTTTGATGTATGTTTATTTACTGCCATACTCTAACTCACTTATTTTACAGTCTTTGCCTTTACCCTTTAGTTGTTGTCTAGTCATGCATTCCTTAATGAGAAGGTTCACCGTGTATAGTTATTGTTGGGCAAACTACTTATGATTTTTTGTTCAAAAACCAGTTAATTGCCTTTCCCTATTTTCTAAACATTTGTGTTGTGCAACCATTTCTTATCTCTAGCAAACATTCACCAATTTGTGAACATGCTCATTGAGGAACACAGTACAGAACAAGTGAAATTGATTCAGACTTTTGAAAATCACTTAATTTATATACAAATGTAGTTGAAAATTTTGTTCTGTACAATATGAAATGATTCATTATGATTGCCCCATTGTTAAAAATTTTAGTTACAGAATGGCTTTTACTGCCTTTATACTTTCACCTGCTGCATTAAGTTGGGCAATTGTAATCTGTAGATGTAAACGTCTACATGAAGAGTGAATAATGTAACTTTTGCTCTGACTTAACAATGTATAAAGTGACTTGAGGCATTACTTTCTGTAACATTCTGTTTAGGTTGGTTTTTACATCATCAGGCAAATAAAGTAAATGCTTTGATGTTGTTTTGGATAGGTTTTTTAAACCTGTTAATTTTTATGAAAAAAAAAGAAATTTATTTTATATTAATGTTTTCATTAGAAATATTTTTGTATTATTTTAAATCCTATTTTATATTTGTTAAAGTAGATAAATTTATATATTAAGTATGATAAAATAATGATAAATTAACTCTTTAGATATTGTTATAGGGCTGCAACAATTCCGTTCTTTCCATGTGATTATCATTGTGGCCCTAGATATTTTATTTTTTGTTATTAAAGACATAGTTGAAAACATTTTACCTCAAAAATCATGTTCAAGTTGAGAAGTGGTCTGTTTTTATACCAAAAATAAAATGCAAATAGCTTATATTCATTGTTTTGTGAAAGAACATTCTAGTTTTATATATTTTCACTTCATTCATTCATTTGTTTATTCTATTACTTCATTGGCAGCCTTACTATTTGAATGGTCTAATATGTTTTTGGCTTGTCTTAGCTAGAATGTGGATTAGAATAAGGAGAGGGCGTGGCCATGCCGTTATGGCGTTAGACTTGTAATCATTGGATGGCCTGCTCCACATTGTTTGAATCTAATTCAAAAACCTACCCTGTTGTTTCCTTGAGCAAGAAACTAAATCCTACTAGCTCAGTTCTTGGGGGGGGGGGGCAGCAGGAAGCAGACTCGAAAATGATTAAACTAAGTTGTAACAACTTGTTTTACAATCAAGTTAAAATCAATTGATATAAACAAGTTGGATTCCATTAGCAAATTAAACTTATATTTGTTAAAATTGTTGAATTCTGCAATTATTATATAACAAACCGAACTCCTCTGAAATAAATTTAACAAGCATGGTTAATGCTTTTGCAACATGCTATTTTTGCAATCATTACTACATGTTAATCGTATACATTCTCGTACCCCGAGGTTATCAAGCTAGTATCGAGAATCCTGTTAGCCTCTGGGAACGAGAATGAATCATATATTGCCTGGATTAAATTCATAAATTTTATCTAAATATTTGACGAAATGTTAACATTATTACCTCCCTTTGTTTGAAAAAATTGTTAATTTTTTAATAACAAATAGTGTTTCCATAATTGCAATATCTACCATGGTGAGAAAGTTTTTATAATGCTGTTTAGATTTGCTAGAAATTTATGTGGTCATAAAAGTTAGGTCTTAAAGTTATTATACCCCCACTTCGAAGAAGAGGGGGGTATACTGTTTTACCCTTGTCCGTGCGTGCGTGTGTCCGTGCGTCCGTCCGTCTGTTACAAAATTTCCGTCGCAGTTTTCTCGGCAACTATAACATGCAGCAGCCTAATACTTTGCATATTGCTTCATCCCATAGTCCCATGTGGTGTAAAGCGATTTCATGCTCCTTGCTCATCTACTTCCTGTTTGTCACATATTTTTAGATTTTTGCGGGGGTATCACTAGTGAGCATTAGCTCACAGATTTTTCTATTTAAATGATAGTGCTTAAATCATGAAGTACAAACAATAGATAAACGTTTAGTGATGACTAAAAATAGGTTTCTTCTACAAGATTTTTTTTAGTCGGTATTACATATAACAGTTAACATTAGCTATGAATAATTATTGGCTGACATAAACTTAATTAGTGTATAAATTGAAACAATTAATGTATAGCTATGATGAATAATAAAGAATGAAAATTATAGCAACATGAATTAAATATTAATTATAGAATGTGTATCAGGGACAAAGATACCGCTATCTATGGTTCTTTGTGTATGTAATAGTAAAGCATGGTTGTTAAATGTCCACAGGTTGTTAGTGCTAGCCTATATTTATCTTTCCAACTTTTTATACCCCCGCTTCGAAGAAGTGGGGGGTATACTGTTTTACCCTTGTCCGTGCGTGCGTGCGTGTGTCCGCCCGTTACAAAATTTCCATCGCAGTTTTCTCAGCAACTATAACATGCAGCAGCCTAATACTGCCTAATATTGCTTCATCCCATAGTCCCATGTGGTGTAAAGCGATTTCATGCTCCTTGCTCATCTACTTCCTGTTTGTCGCATATTTTTAGATTTTTGCGGGGGTATCACTAGTGAGCATTAGCTCACAGATTTACTTGTTATTCCAACTTCATGTAATAAAACTATTTGTTTGATCTTAATGTTGTAGGGTAAAACTAAACTATGGATAGTTTGATTTTATGTTACCCACTTGTATTAAATTATCCATGCAGCAACTATGTTGGTATGACTTTATCAGCCAACAAGACTGTTAAATCCAATAATCAGTGATATAGTCCTTTCTTTCTCAGCTGTCTAAGTTTGAATAATTTCGCAGTGATTGAATACACAAAATCACAAGTGTTTAAAAAAAGATCACAAAGTCACCATGATATTATTCATGTTTTGTCAGTTCAGAAAAAACAAACTTTTCTCTCCATGTGCTATTTTGTTGTGTTCTAAAAGTTTAGCATGACAATGGTTTATGTTTATATGAAGTATAAATAATGTGCTATTTAAATGTTCTATCACTTACTTAATGATGTATTGAAATGATTTTATACTATGAAAATTAATGAAAAAATATTAGAAAGAAGAAAAATGGAATAAAAAATAATGAAATAATGATTGCTTTAAGTTGTTTGTTCTGTTTGTTATTGTTAAGAATAATTTACCAGTCTACAGAATTAGGGTAGGAAAGTGGTTGTCCGCACAGGTCATATTAGCAGCTAGCACTTTATCTTGTTTTTAGGACTTAGGGTGCCCAAAAGGAATTTTTGGTTGCCCAAACTAGAAATGGGTGGTCCTGGGCTACTGGACATTCACTAATTTCATAGACTGTTTTACCTTTCTTGTTAACTGGTTTTGTTGAATTTTATTCAACTTTCGGTGGCCTTTACATCAACTCCGCTGATTTGAATTATTTGTAATTGATTAACAATACTGAAATGTTATATAAATAGTTTTTACTAAGTATGCTTGACTTGTAGTTCATTTTTCTGCAAATCCAGGATTCCATTACAAGACAGCACCTACATTCTTCCTTGGAGTTATGTTATTAAATACTTTATATGGTCATTCTGCTATTTACTAGAGCTGCAACGATTTAATTCAGAAATTGATGGTGAGGTACCAATTTTATTTTATTCTGGACCTGCGATTTCTGATACATTACCGGTTGTTAAACATGTCTATAAAAGGTATCAGGATAAAAGCCATGGTGCACCTAATAGTAAGGGTGAAACAACTGATATACTGGTTGATACTGCAATATGAATTCGGCTAGTTTTTAACAGGGTTGTTTTTCCCCCATCTCCGTAAACAGAGATCCTGTAGAGCGTTATCGTACTGGATCTCTACTTTCGCAATGCAAGGTCACGTCGAGATGAACTTTGTGTCGACCAATCAATGCGTAGCTTTCATCTAGACGAAAACTATTAATCACATTTTGATTTCGTAATTTCTATTTTTAGACCAAGGTTTGCATGCTAATTTAACAGCGGTATTATTCACAGTCTGCGATTGGGTGGCTCATTTCAAATTGCGTGACATAGACGATGTAAACAAGTTACGTATCATAACAATTTGGTCATGAATATTATGATGAGAAAAGGTCACCTGAACGTGACCTTCGTTTGGAAAAGGCCAGATCTAAATTAGCGAGTAATTTTAGATCGGGTTTTAATCAGATTGGTTTTTCCCTGAACTGGTTTTTGTACATAGCTATTTTGCCATGTTGGTTGTTTCAAATGTTTGAAAAAAATAAATGTGGTAACTTAGTTATGTAATCATTACTGTATTGCCCTCAAACTAACATAGTCTGGAAAATGTGCAGATTCTTTATATGTGTGACTATCTAACCAACACTGTTGGAATTCATTTTCCACTCTATTTTTCTCGGGTGTCGGGGTTTGAATGGTTTCACGGTGGATGATTGCACACTGTCTCAATTTCATGAGTGTTGGACAGGGGGCACAAAGTCACCTGCACATGTGAAGCTCTTGAAGACCAGCCTCAAGATAAGCCACAAGATACTTAGCCTCCTGAGCCAGTCAAAAAAATGAGGAAGTTTCTCCTCTACCATGTAATTGTATTCTTGCTCCGCTTCTATAAAAAAGAGTACAAAGCCAACATTCAAAGCATTAACGACTTCCATGGTTCTAGGCGAAGAGCTTGGGTCCAGATGATAACTTGGTGAGAAATGGTCTGTATTTATACCAAACCTTGTCAGATCGTACTGTAGACGTTATGGACTTGGTACGAACTGCATACGAAAGCAATATACACATGTACTTACTATAAACGAGTATAACGTACCGAGAACCTACTGCGAACTTTAAGAACTGTGTGTAAACGTGTTGCAAATTGGTTCAGAAATTCGTATTTTGTTTTTGTGCATTTAGACGGGATAACAACGCACTATGGACGTAATTAAGTCGAGTTAAGTCTGGGTGCAAACGGAATGAACGAGTTACAAACGGAACAGGTCGGTGTGTAAACGTACTGCAAATTGTGGCCCGATCGAACTTCGACAAGGCACGTCCCTAGTACGATGCTAGTACGGCAATTCCGTTCAAAGTACGTCCTTTCCGTTGTCAGTACGTTGTCACTCAGTCTAATTGCAGAACGGGGTGGCCGCAAAAATATTTTGACTCGACTCAAAGTTCTGAAACCCCATTCCCGTTCAACACCGTCCGAGCTCGTCCATAACGTTCGAACACAGACCGTAGAAAGTTGCAACTACGTCCAGTCCGTTTGCACACAGTTGGAGCTCGTTCGGTCCAATTTTTTCAGAACGTAGTGAGAACGAGTTTGGTGTAACGGGGGTATAACAGGTTTATTTTGGATGTGGATGAAATATATGGTTGTAACTGGCTTGAAGATGGCTCATTCTGTAATAATGACCAAGAATCACTTACACTTATTTACAGATTGCCCTGTAGTATCAAGTTTTTGGGCAGAATTTAAACTTTAGGTTTTAGATACAAATCAAAAACTTTCTTACGTTTGATCAAAACAAGAAATAATGGTTGGTCGACCTATAAAAACATTAAAGATACAAATTTTAACTTTTTAACTATAACCGCAAAAAAGTTCGTCTATTCTTGTAAGTTTAAACAAACAAACATCACCAAACCTGGTGCATTATAAGAGACATTTATTGTCGACTCCGATCACAGAAAAAATCATATCAATGAAAAGTTTTAAACTTGAAAGTTTTACAAAGAAATGGAATTGCTTAATAAGAGTCCATGTACCTTGTATTTTTACATCCAACATTGTTTTATTGTTTTGTTTTGTTTTAAATTTCAGAAAAACCATTACATGACTTGAAAAATGCCAGCTATGGAAATACAACACTTTCCTTGACTTGATCTTTAATTTTTCCCTTTTCCCCCTTAAAAAACATTAAAATCAAGCTTTGTAATAGTCATTGTTCGTTCCATCTACATAGACATTATGTATTGATATGTAGTTAATGTGTACACATGTCTGGATATGACTATTGTTTTTGCATCACAAGATTTCTTTCTTTTTCGTATTAAGATTATGTGTATTTGAATAAATGATTGAGAAACACATTAGTTAAGATAAAAAAGACAGTACAAAACTATGTTATATGACCACATAGAAAATGTTTACAAGTTAAGTGGTATTCTATTGTACATTAATTTTTATTTGTTTGGGACTTCAGTCCTGAACAAATATATTTACTATATTTCAGACCCTTTCCCACTTTGAAAATTTACCAAATCCAGAAGTAGTTCCTCAGTATATATGTACAGAGCAATTCAAAAAGATCGCCTGCTATAACGGGCGCATTAATACACTAGTAATCCGAACTGTATCTCAAGCGCAAGCATATTCGCTGCTATGTTGTGCGTCTCAGTAGGGATGATTACGTCATCTTATGTAATAGAGTGGTATCAACGATTCAGTCACGACCCGTTTGTGCCAGTTGTCAGTAGAGATGTTACATCATCTTATTCAGATTTTTATTTGTTCGGGACGTCAGTCCTGAACAAATATATCTACCGTATTTCAGACCCTCTCCGATTTTGAAAGTGTGCAGAATCCAGAAGTAGTCCCTCAGCATATAAGTATAGAGTAATTCAAAATGATCGTCTGCTATGACAGGCACAAGAATTCCTGAAATACACTTGTTAATCGGTCATACTGAAGCGTATGTATAATAGCTCGTGAGTTAAGCGTCTCAGTAAAGATCTTTAAGTCGTATTATGTAATAGAATGGTATCAACTATTCAGTTACGATTCGTCGTTAGTGCCAGTTTTCAGTGGAGATGTTTCATCAGCTTATGTAATAGAATGGTTCTATAGGAAACGTTTAAAGAATGTAGTTGATGACTTTGAATGATGTCTGAATAGTGGACTTCATTTATTTTACATACAGATGCAGTAGAATAAATGTGCAACTTAATAGAGTTTATTATTGCATTGTTCTAAGAATGACCCCTTAACTTGTTTTGATTGAACACAAATCAAAAGTGTGTTCGCCGGACCGGTTTACCAGGGCTGCTTTCAGTAAGCAGTTAGCGTTAGCCAAACACATTTATCGTTATGAACGGTTAATTGAACGACCCGTTGAAGTGCGAACGTTTAAAGGTGGCGGGCAAGAGAGTCGTTACTTCTATTTTATTTGAAGAATTCGGAGAGGAGGACTTGTTTACTTGTTTTTTGTACATGTATTGATCTAAATCAACGGGAGTAACACCACCGACTTTGTTAGACCTAATCCAGAAATTAAATTTATGGGTTTTTCCGTCCGTGCACAGGCGGTACAAACAAAGTTGTCTACACATTATTGCTAAACAACACAAACCATGGATTAAATACTACTGTTCTTTTTTACACACGTTTTCATTGAAACAGTGAAAGTTTGTTTGTACCGGAGGGGGAAATCCAAATATTTGAATTTCGGATATAGTCTATTCGCTATGGCAGTTACTATTTTGCAAAATGTAGTGGAACTATTTTGTTTTAGGTTGTTTCATATTCGCGTACTATATACTAAAACCGTTAGCTGTTGGCCTCAAACGTTTTCTGCTAACAGGCCGTTCAATTATTACTGTTGGCGAACGTTACAGAAAGTTCGCGGTAACTGAACGCAGGGCTGCTGTATTTATAGGTCGATTTTTTTGAAGTGTTTTGAACCGTAGCAACAATTTTCTACCTATCACTGAACTGTCCTTTGTGTACAAACGTAGTTGGAGCCGGAAATCTCATTTTACCTTTTAAACCCAAACAAATTCAGTGCCTTCAGCGCTTTGATTGAATTATATTAAGGTATACAATCCCTTATTGGAAACTATTTCTTAAGGCTAATAGAAATTTCTAGAATTAATTGTAATTGTTTGTACATTGTATTTCAAAGGTTTTTTTTACCATTCCAATTTTTGAATTGCATGTTGTGATGCATTAAAAGTATCCTATTTTATAAGCATGTACCATACTTTTGGAGGTCGGTTTTTGATTGAGAGTGGCATTAGGGATTTTATACTTTAAATCTTTAAATATTATTATTTTGTATACAGATTAATGATTGTACGGTTTTGCATGTCAAAAGGAGATAATTACTCACTCCCATTGAAAGTTTTTTCACTCATTATTCTGCAACAGAATGCTGTAATATAAACCAAATCCATGCAAAATGAATAGCACGATGCAATGAATGAAATATAAAATGCTCTATAATCATTTCTTGTGGATTTCAAATAAATTAATTACTGTAAACTGATATGACATGCTCATAACTGATGTATATTGTATACCATTATGTTGTAAAAAAAGGAGTAATAAATAATTACAAAAAAAATAAATAAATTGAAAACATTAAAATACACAGAATGTATTACGGAGCCCCTAAAGTGACATTTTGAAATACTTTTTTTTATTGTAACAACTATTTCGTTAAATCGAAATAATTATTTCGTTAAATCGAAATAATTATTTCGTTAAATCGTAAGAATTATTTCGTTTTTTCGAAATAATATTATTCCTTTTTTTCGAAATAATTATTACGTTTAAACGAAAAAATTATTTCGAAAAAACGTAATAATTATTTCGAAAAAAAACGAAATAATATTTTTTCGAAAAAACGAAATAATTATTCCGATTTAACGAAATAACATTACATTTAAACGAAATAATATTTCGTATAAACGAAATAATATTTCGAAAAAAAAACCCGAAATAATTATTTCGAAAAAAAGCAATAATTATTTCGAAAAAACAAAAATAATATTATTTCGCTTTTACGAAATAATTATTGCGTTTAAACGTAATATTATTTCGTTAAATCGAAATAATATTTCGAATAAACGAAATAATATTTCGTAAAAACGAACAATATTTCGTAAAAAGGAAATAATATTACGTTTAAAGCGAAATAGTTGTGATTAAAATAAAAGTATTTAAAATGTCACTATCGGGGCTCCGTAAATTATTTTATTGTCACTTCGTAATTTAAACATTTTGTCCATTATAAAACACCCCTCATATAGTACTGAACTCCTAGTCTCCTACCTAATAGACCATCGTCAGAAATAATTAATACAAAATAAACAGAACGTAAAAGAAATTTTGTAACCTAAGATGTCTTGTATAAACGGAAGATGTCCTTGTGGGTTTCACCATTATTGCGCTTTGTCTGACCCATTAACGATAATGACAAGGGGCAGGTAATCCAGACAAACATACTTTACAGATGTGAAAGTTTTACTTTCTCTGTTATTTTTGTTTGTTGGGTGTAGCGCCGTAGCAACACATTGTATAGGTCATATAATGGCGGTCAGTCAACCTACTCACTCCTGGATAGGCCAAATTTCTGGATTTAGCTGTTAACCTAATACTAAGCGCATACTTTCGTCAGTGACTGACAACTGCCCTACATAATTAAGAATCATTGGTAGGAAGGAGAATGGCTGTAGAAATAATTTCATGACCAAGCTCTTCGAAAGTTTGCCCCGCCCGGGAATCAAACCAACGACCCCTCGATCAGTAGACTTCCGTGCTACCAACTGAGCTAGCCGGGTGGCTTCTTTCTCTCTTATTTGAGTACTTTTAGTTGGAATAGGGTTGAAATAAGATCGGCTTAACAATGCTTCTTTCTACATCCACTCCTTTACCTGACCCATACTTACTTTTCAATTTGATAATACGTATTATCTTGTTTTTAAAGCCCTATTATCAAAAGTAACACTGATTTTGATAATGGGGCTTTAGAAACAAGATTAATGAATTAGTGTTACTTTTGAAAATAGGGCTTTAAAAAAATACGTTTATAAAAGTACCCCACTTTTTTAAGAAATGGACACTTCGTCAAATTAAAATTTAGAAAGCAGAATGGTTTGAACTGTTATAGTGTGTTTAATACATGTTATATTTTGATATCTTCGTGGTTGTAAAACAGTTTTCAAGTCTACTGTTGATGAATATATCTTATAGTGGCTTTAAGTAGTGGTTTAGAATATTAAAATAGTTTTTATTCAATGTCATTATCAATCATTCAATGACCCTTTTGAATACATTTTCTGTGTAGAAATTGTTTTTGAATTCTCGATCAATACCAAACAATGCTATGACTTATACAAAATTCGTGTCCCAGTGTGCGGTTCCCTCCGAGGAACATTTCTCATTTTACAGTTTTCAAGTGTTTCTTCAATTCATAACTTGGCTGGGCTTGTTCTCAGTTTTTTTTCCACAATAGGAGACATTTAGTTCATACACCGCTTATATTCTATGTAAACCATTCAGAAGAGTGCT
Organism: Mactra quadrangularis; assembly: GCA_025267735.1. Classification (NCBI taxonomy): domain Eukaryota; kingdom Metazoa; phylum Mollusca; class Bivalvia; order Venerida; family Mactridae; genus Mactra; species Mactra quadrangularis. Next base: position 40,719,436 of record CM046304.1, on the reverse strand, counting down.
TGATATGTTAGATTAAAGTTTAATTATAACTTTATTGAAAGGCGAATAGTTATTGTCCCAAATCATATCTTGCCATAAAATTGCCATAATGATATAAAATGTATTTAAAATTCTCATCAATGTACAAGTATATACAATTAATGGTATTATGAAATGAAATGAATGTAAAGCAACCGCTCTTTACAGTGGTATTAGAAAACAAGTACATGTACATACATGTAAATGGTGACATTTTTGAATGTCTATTATATTGACAAAGAAAGCCAGTCTATTTTAGATACTAAAAATCCTTAACTTTAAAGTCCAATTATCAAAAGTGACGCCGTTTTTTAACTGCAAAAATACATTTATTTACTTCAAACGCATCTCATGAACAAGGTTTTGTAATAAAATGCAAATATTGCCTTAATATGTTTATATGTTATTTATTGCATTTCATAGTGAAAGAAGATTGAAACCGAAAGTAGAATTTGATTGTAAATACTTGAAACAATAGTTTTGTTCGCAGTATTTTTAAGATGAAGTCTCGTATAGAATAAAAACTCACTCCGAATTACATAATTAAGGTACCCCACTTTTTTTAAGAAACTGTCATTTTGCCAAACTTAAATTTAGAAATTAGAATGATTTGAATAGTTTATTGAGTCTCTGTATTTGTATTTGTATTTGTATTTATATATTCTGATAACTTCATATTGTAAAACAGTTTTCAAGTCTACTGTTGATGAATATATCTTCATATAGGGGCTTTAAGATCATTCTCGTACCCAGAGGTTATCAAGATTCTCGATCTAACTATCGAGAATCTTGATAACCTTTGGGGTTGAGAATGATTTAAGACCAGTCATGAAATCGTTCACCCATATATGTTATTGTACACATGTGTTGGTAATAAGAAAATGTTCACTATGAAAGTTATTATATTTCAATTTGATGGTAATTATAGTGACTGAGTTTAGTCGTTGAGTCACTACATTTTTATTAGATCTTTGACTATGTACTGTCATACTTATAAGCGATAAAGGTAAATTGAATCAAATAATTCGCTACTATTTCAACAGAAATGAATTCAGTTCCAGTTCAGTACTTATCAACAATTAAACTATATGAAACTATGGCAAGGCTGGTATAAATAAACAATATTTTTTATTCATAGAAAAATCTACCGGTCTCTATAAATTTAAACATTTGACCTTAAGTAGATATACTATACAAATGTATGACTGGCCAAGGTTAACGTATAAAACATACAATTTGAATTACACAACAAATTTAATGGTAATATTATACGAAGTTACCTTACCGATGAAAATAAAGCACCGTATTTTTGTGTCAAGTATCGGTCAAAGAATGGGGTAATGAAAAGAACATATGTAGCCCATTGGCAGCAGTTAAGCTTTATTACAAACAACGTATGTATACTAAGTTAAACCTTAAACAAATAATTATGTAAATACTTATAGTGGACACTAGTGAACATTTGTTCAACTTGATATAGGGCATATTAACTATTGTAAAGTTTCGCTTGGACCTCATTAGCAATCTACAAAATTAGTGGGTGTCCGGTTGCCCGGGACAACCAATTACTAGTTCGGGCAACCAAAATTTTCTTTAGGGCAACCAAAATTTTATAAACAAGATACAGTGCTGGCTGATAAAATGACCTGTTCGGGCAACCACTTTCATATTCTAATTTCGTAGACTGCATTAGTTACTGCAAAAATCATACATTGCTTTTTACTATTTTTTAGTCAAAATGCTTAATTTGATGAGAAAAATATTCTAATAGACTAAGTATGAACATTTGTATATTAAGACCAGCGCTTTTAAGGATCCTGATGGAACGTTACTATTTATGTTCTAATATAATTTTTTTACGCTCAGCTATAAAACTTCTCGAAATAAGTCTTAAAGTCACTATATGAAGATATATATTTATCAACTGTTGACATGTAGGAGCAGTGTTTCAGTGGTAGGACGAGCGCTTAGGGACCGAGAGGTCCTGGGTTCGAATCCCACCTGGGGCACTGCTAATTTCCTTGAGCAAGAAATTTACCTTCACTCCACCCAGGTGTAAATGGGTACCTGCGAGGGTGGTATAATTCCGCTGCGCCAATTTGTCGGCTGCACTAATAAGCGGAGTAAAAAGATTCCCAAAATTTGCACCAGATAAATTTATATTTCCTTGCAGTGTATGGACAGTGCTTGTCTCAATATAGGGGTGACTGTTCAATTTTTTTATCAACAACAAAACTCGAAGGTACTTTGACACGCGTTAATAAACATTTTTAATTCATAGCAAACTCTCTTTCTATATGTATCTGTGTATTATAAGTACGAATGTATGACTAGGAAACCGGTTAACAATACATCATTATATTCAATCATAGAATCCTTACTTCGTTGTTTCATCTAAAATCCAATCTGGCATTGCAACTTTATAGAACTGTAAACACTTCTGCTCTGTGTATTCAATATACTCAGATTTCAACGTCACCGTCCAGTCTCTAAACAATGTACTTTCGTCTTTCTTTTCAAAAACTTTGTCTAAAAATTCCCTATCTTGTTTCTGTAGAGTATAGTTTAATCTATAAAAATATAATAAGTTAGTCATTGAGCTTTCATCTTTGGTCACGTTATGTATCCATACTTGCTGTAAACGTTCTTTATATTTAGATTGTAAATGTTTGTAACCATTAAAATCACCTAGCATCTTTTTACACAAACTATCAACATTAGATTTCAAGACGTCGATCTCATTTTCTTTAACTGGAAACCAAGGAGTTTGAATGCGTGAATTCAAAATGGCACGAGGATCACGAAGCATAAATAAAATATTTAAATAAGGAAGCCTGTCTAATAATGATCCAATTTTATTAAACCCTAATCGTAAAACTTTTGTCACTCTAATATGTGATGTTTGACAGACTTGATTGATTTGTTCAAAACAATCCGTTCTATCTTTGGTAAAATTTAAACACTTTCCAAAATTGTACCATGCAGGTCCAGATTTATTTTGATGAATAATTCCATCTAAAACATCTTTCGGAAGTTTGTGGATATGACATGTATATATGTTATAAAGCGTGTTTAACGCTCCATTCATTCTGGATATATCAGCGTCTCTGAAATTTAAAAAAAAACTGTCTTAGAAAAGCGTGTTCCGTAATCAGCATTCAAGCAGAACATCATTCACAGTATCTTATAATTGAATGATGTTTCCATTTGAATAATCTTCCGAATCACCATACATTGAAATCAAACAAGATATCACATAAATTACGCATTATTTTTCAAATAATATAGATCTAGACTAAGTGCTTTTATTTATGTTACAGGCAATTTGTAAAATACCTAGAATTTCATTTGTGTAAAATACATGTACACCATGTCACATGTTCACTTCATTGTATGATGAGTTTATTTCCTTTGGATTGCTATACGTCATTGGGCCATGCCATACCTGAATTTTGTTAAGCGTCCGCGTGCGCGTAGGTTTTAGAGTTCTAAATCCAAAAAATGTTGGTGAAATGTCTTAAATAATTCTAATGTCGATAACTGATTTTTCTCAGGAAATACTGATAGTTCCTTGCTGTGTATTTGATTGATAAAAATGTACATGTGTATGTTGTATATACTTTTTTATAGAATTACTTTTATCTCACATCAATGTCATTAACATTCATGTACATTTACTAACATACTAGCTAAAATGGACATGTGTTTTCGTTTTCGATTCGTGCGTTTTTGTGCATAAATACCTAGGTTTGTCAAACTTGTGTTGACGTTTAACAAAATTCCAATTTGGCATTGCCTTGGCTGGTGATTGTGGTTCATATTTCAAAAGGCATTTTTTATGTAAACGAATGAACAAAATGATCTTATTCAAGTTATGCCTGGATGAAAAGGAATGCAATCCTCAAATCTCATGATCATACGCTATATTTAGGCAATTTGTAAAATATTTAGCTATTTCTTTCTGGCATTATGTAAAATATCGAACTTTTAGTCAATTTACAACATACCTAAAATGGCAAGGCAATTTACAAAATGCCTTTAATTTACAAATTTTCTGTAACATATATGCGTATATAGGTATGGAACGTCGCCTCTGGAACAATAAAATTTACTTACTCGCATTTTGCCAATCTCATGTAGCAACGTGAGTTGTTTGTAAAATAGTCGTAAGGGGCAAATGGAATTAAAGGTTCAAAGACGTAAAATACTCCAGGTGAATTTCTGAAATATTCTCCAGTCAACGAGGTCCCTCCTCTCATATAGCCAAATATAAGAACATCTTTACCCCTTGTGTCTGTGATATTTCTTTCTTCAGGAATTGAGAAAACTAAAAGCACAAACAAAACAATATTTGATGAGTCCATATCAATGTACAATACTCAAAACTGAATTACGGTAAGATGGAGTGGTCAGCGCAGCACTAGACTGTATTTTCTCTTTATATATGGATTTTGTAGAGAGGAAACGACTTATACAGTTTAATCAAAGTTAACTGTCAGGAAAATTAGATTAGCATCCATTAGATTATGTTACAGGTGTATTGCCTATATTTGGCTTCATTTATATTCACCGAACCTGCCTTATGACAAACAAATTCCAAGTAACAATAAACATTCAATATGTAAATGTTTTAAATGATTATGCTGTTTAAAGGTTCACAGTCAAAATTGGTGTTGTTAATAGCGGCATGGTCTTAATATATGGACGTTTTCTTCTTAAATTAAGCATTTGGAACTCAAACATCGTCAAACAATGCATGATTCTGATGGAATCAATAGTTAAAGTTTACTGTACCAATAAAAAATTAAAACCATGAAATATTTACTTACTTAAATTTCTATTAAGTTTGGTTGTGTATTTATTCACATTGGTATCATATTGGTCTCTGTAGAACACAGCAAAACCATAACAACACATAGATAACACTAATAGTGAAACAACGAGTACTTTACGTCTAGAAACATATTGTACGATTCTAGTGTATGATTCCATTTTCTAACTTACAATGACCATGTACATTGTATCGTGGTCAAATATATATTTGAAAATAAAGTTGGCTAAATTTAACACTTTTTTAAACTATTGATCTATTTTAGACCAACCAGTCAAATGATCAATATTGATAATCGAAGGCTACTATTTTTTCTTTTGTTGTATACGATAAATATTTGCTTAACAACAAAAAGCAGTAAGGTGAATAAGACAATTACCCAAGGCGAGTAAACTCATACATAGAGACTTTTAGTGACCACGAACCATAAAATCTTTATAAAAGAAGGATGTTACGTGCAATGCTAATTAAACTCTTAAAAATTTACAGCAAATTTTAGAAACGTATCTTTTCTGTTATAACAACCATATTAAAGTTATATAAAAGTTTGAATTTAATTTTGAAGCTTGTAAAATGGCGTATGTAGTAAGGTCAACTGTTTAAACGTTTCTCAAAGACTGCTGTAAAAGAATGGTTGGATACTGAAAGGTCTCTGCTCTGTTCTGTTCTAATCTGTTCTAACAAGCGAAATAAGTCGAAATTAAACTCGAAAAACGCGTAGATTGACGCATAATTAGCCAGATTTTTCAACGAAAAAAAAACGGCTTATAATTTGGCAAATCCCGGGCGGGCGGTCGGTTTTCGGGCGGGCGGGCGGTAGTCCGGTGTCGTTAACAACTGCGTTAAAGTTTTTTCTTTGCCATATATTTCAGCCATTTATTGTCAGATCTTTATTACACGTCATACAATGATAACATACCATTTGATGAACAGAATTAGAAAGTAACCACAACTCTACCTGGCTTTATTATGTATTATTTCTCTTTGTAATTTTTTTCGTTAAAGTTTTTTGTTGGATATCTCTTCATGTCATTTATGGTCAGATCCTGGCAAAAATCCGGCTTTAATGTGGTTTCCACATTACATTTCTTGTTTATTTTATGACGCTGATTATTTTCTGTTCATTTTGTTTTAAAACACTAATACGTAGATGTATGGTACATCAGCATTATGGGTAATGTCAAAATGAGTGTTTTGGTGTAGTCTGATCCAATCAACAAAACTATATTTTTTGTACTTAAGAATGTTTATACATCGGATAAACCATTGTTTATTGTACACTAGTAGTCCATTTTAGAACTATTTTTAATTAGACGAATCCCCATACAAAGAGATAATCTAAATTACAATGAACTACGAAGTTTATTTATTTAATAAATTATCTATTTGTATTCGCACATAGTATAAGGCATAATTAACGATTTATAAATGTCAATATTCATGGATGTTTACGTTCCGTTTCTTGTTTGCACAACACCTATTCTATTATACATGTACCTATGTATGGATAAGAACTAAACTCTCACACTTGATCTAGCACATAATCTCTTGAACTTTTTCTTTGTTACGTTTTCTGGATACTTTCCTTTAGTTGCGTTTATTATATGTACACAGAATTAGTAACCTCAGACATTTATAAAATGTTTGGAATTTTGTCATTTGCAGAATACTTTAAGCATTTGTAAAATAACATAGGATTTTATCAATTGCCTAAACTAGTTTATGGTCATGAAATTTGGGGGTTATCTTTTCCTGTATCCGCATCTTGTTTGAATACTTTAAAAGGTCACTTGAGCTACATCGGACAAATGATAGTTTGTCAAATTGACAAATTTTAGCAGCCAATGATTGTTGTCTAAAGTCATTGTAATAAACTAGTTTTAAATATTAACTTGCAAAATGCTTTATTTCATGATTTAAATACTTCACAAAACAAATGATAAATGATCTGTGTGTAAGTGTGATATATTTAATATGACTGTCTTTTGGCTGTTGTAATTCGTGGATTATTTTGCCAAGATCACAATTGTTCATCAGCCATCGATTTCTAGGACTTGTACTTTAAGACTTGAAACTACTATTCAAATAAGTTGAACATTGTTTAAATGAGACTGAATAAGAACATATTACATTTTAAGTGATGTAATTGCATTTTTTATAGTCCAAGTTTCATGGTTACGCACGTTCACCGACTTTACAGCTATTACTCCTGGTCACTGGGCTACTGGTATCTATCTATGAATCTCCCTGGGGAGTCTTTTTACTCCGCTTATTAGTGCAGCCGACAAATTGGCGCAACGGAATTATACCACCCTCGCAGGTACCCATTTACAACTGGGTGGAGTGAAGCAATCGCAGGTAAATTTCTTGCTCAAGGAAATTAGCAGTGTCCCTGGTGGGATTCGAACCCAGGACCTCTCGATCCCTAAGCGCGCGTCCCACCACTGGACCACTGCTCCTACAATAATGTGTATATAAGGAAGCGCTGTTGATATCAAGTTCATTTTTGCATTCACGTAGTACATTTCTGACAGACAGTTGCAATACTTGTGGCATCTCCGACACACGATTAGTGTGACTAGAAGATAATTCTTTTGAAAAATATTTTGTCAACAAATCTTGAAAATATTTTATTTGTCCAAGATACATTCCTAAAAGAATTGACAAACGACACCAAGCTCCATTAAGAGCAGTTCTACTTGGCCTTATTTAAACTAATTATATAAACCAACACAATAAATTCATTTATTATATTGTTTTTAAATTCATAATCATGAAATCTCAAGGAATGTCAGCGTAAACTTCGTTTATCCTTCATATGTTTCTTTAATGACGTGCATAGAAAAGAGTTATTCGATGTAAAGTAATTAAAAATTCATAACTAGTCAACGAAGTGAAAAGATATACATGAAACATCACAGAATACTGAAAAACCAATAAATAAAACATGATGTTCATCAATATCGTATTGATTTCAACTTTTGATCTGTAAAAAAGATAAATTCACTTTTAAGCTACTATAGTATATTTTCTCAGCCCACTCAGTTAAAGCCCCGTTATTAAAAGTAACTCTGATTTTGGACTGAAAAGAAAATAGATATTTATATAATTCAAACACCTCTAATGATCGAGATTTTTTTATTAAAAGTAAATATTGCTTAATACATGTATATTTTTTATAATATTTATTGCATTTCAAGGTGAACGTAGATCGAAAACTAAATTACAACTTTGCTTGACAATACTTCAAAACAATAGTTGTGATAACAGTATGTTTAGAGTGAAATCTTGTTATAGAAAAAACTGCTCCGAAGTAGGTTATAAATTTTGGATCATGTATTTCGTTTATTAGTATATAAATGAATAAAGTATGCTCTTATGGAAGTATTCCATATTTTTAAGTAATGAACACATTGTCGAATTCAAATATAGGAAGCAAAGTGGTTGAGCAGTTTATTGTGTCTTTAATGCATTTATATTTTGATAACTTCGTGGTTGTAGAAGAGTTTTCAAGTCTACTGTAAATGAATATACATGTATTTTCATTAGGTGGCTTTGATAATATTGATATTATTGCAAAGTTGACAAATATTCTATATTTGTTTTGTTCTACCGAATTCATTAATAAATGGCTTCCTTAATTACATTGTTCGATAAGGAATCCAATCTGGCATTGCAACTTTATAGAACTGTAAACACTTCTGCTCTGTGTATTCAATATACTCAGATTTCAACGTCACCGTCCAGTCTCTAAACAATGTACTTCCGTCTTTCTTTTCAAAAACTTTGTCTAAAAAGTCCCTATCTTGTTTCTGTAGAGTATAGTTCAATCTATAAAGATATAATAAGTTAGTCATTGAGCTTTCATCTTTGGTTACGTTATGTATCCATACTTGCTGTAAACGTTCTTTATATTTAGATTGTAAATGCTTGTAACCATTAAAATCGTCTAGCATCTTTTTACATAAACTATCAACATTGGATTTCAAAAGGTCGATCTCATTTTCGTTTACTGGAAACCAGTGAGTTTGAATTCGTGAATTCAAAATGGCACGTGGATCACGAAGCATAAATAAAATATTTAAATAAGGAAGCCTGTCTAATAACGATCCAATTTTATTAAACCCTAATCGTAATACTTTTGTCACTCTAATATGTGATGTTCGACAAACTTGATTAATTTGTTCAAAACATTCCGTTTTATCTTCAGATCCATTTTTGGTAGAATGTAAACAGTTTCCAAACTTGTACCATGCAGGTCCAGATTTATTTTGTTCAACAATATGATCTAAAACATCATTAGGCAGTTTGTGGATATGACATGTATATATGTTATAAAGCGTATTTAAGGCTCCATTCATTCTGGATATATCAGCGACTCTGAAATTAAAAAAAAAAAGATAAAAAATGAAATAGTAAAACGTGTTCTTTAAGCAGCGGTCAAGCAGAATATCATTCACAGTATCTTGTGATTGAATGATTTTTTCATGTGATTATTAATTTGTGTTAGACATATGCAAATTAAACAAATACTAAGCCACTCGTATTGTTAGTGAAAATGTCATTTATTAATTAAATGATAAAATGAAAATTTACATGTATATATACTTTCAACAACATAAAATAACTCACTGTAGTGTCAAATGATGAATTCAAATGTTATGTTAACACAAAGGTGGGGGAGATATCGAACACAAGCATTGAAAATCAAGACCCGCCGAACTTAATTTAGACTATTTTCATAAAGTTATTTCTTTATGAAAATTTAAAAGGAAAACAAGTTTAAATTCAAAGTACAATAACCACATCAAACGTGTGAATAAAAAGCGTATGGCCATATTTTTGGCGTGTTAAACGTTGCAAAATTCAAAAAAAATATATGCGATAATTTCATATTTATGTTCTATAATTTAACATTCATGTGGTAAAAAAATAAAATTTATACGGTATAGAATTTATATACAAAGGAACACATGACCTTATTTAAACACTATATAGATTGAAAGGAATTCAAACTTTAAATCTCATGACCATACACTATATTTAGGCAATTCGTAAAATATTTAGCCATTTTTATAGACATTATGCCGAGGAATTTTAGTCAATTTACAAAATGCCTAAAATGGCCAGGCAATTTACAAAATGCCTGAACATTTAAGCATTTTCAATTGTCAAAACATTTAAGGCATTTTACAAATTGCCCTAATTTACAAATCGCCTGCAATATATATACATGTATACTAATGAATCATCCCTATGGAAAAATGCCTGAACATTAAAGCATTTTCATTTGTCAAAAATTTAAGGCATTTTACAAATTGCCCTAATTTACAAATTGCCAATAATATATATACATGTATACTAATGAAATATTCCTATGGAAAAAGTTTACTTACTCGCATTTTGCCAATCTCATGTAGCAAAGTGAATTGTTTGTAAAATAGTGGTATCGGGCAAATGGGCTTATAGGTTCAAACACGTAGAACGCTCCAGGTGAATTTCTGAAATATTCTCCTGTCAACGAGGTTCCTCCTCTCATATATCCAAATATTAGAACATCTTTACCCCTTGTGTCTGTGATATTTCCTTCAGGAATTGAGAAAACTAAAAACACAAACAAAACAATGTTTGATGAGTCCATATCAATGTAAATAATTTAAACTGAATGGAAGTAAGAAAGTATTCTTGTTCATTGATGTGTCAGTAAAAAATAGCCTGATCTTCCTTTATTTACATGTATTTGTACTAGATAGATAAACCGACTTATGTCGTCAATTAAAGCTAGCTCTCAGTTTTAGGAAAATCAGATTACATATATTATCTGATTTGTTTATGTTACTTGATTCATACTTGTGACAAAACAATTACAAGTACGTAAGTAACAATTAACATTTGAAGGCCTCAATGTAAAAGGGTACATATGTCAATTTTTTTTGTCAAAATTAAGATTTTCGAACATTTTCGGAACATTTTCAATCGGCGCGATATGACCTTTTTGTGTTGACGCGCCGTAAAACCCAAACAAACAAACAAACATTTTCAAATAAGAAACTGAATTCTCTATTTGATAACCTCCCTTCTAGACAAGAATAATCTGTTATTTTGAAAGAAATTTGTCTTTAAAGAATATGTGAAAAGTCCTATCCCCACAGCTGGAAATAGGACCTTTTTTGCATAACAATAGGAGATGCTATAATGTTAACATACATTTTGCCTGATGTTTTTTTTATAAAATATTTAAAGAGATGTCAGGAATAAGTTACTAATAAGAATTGAAAGTGATTTTGTTTTCAAATTGATTCAATGATGTGAGATTTGAAACCAAGAAAATAGGAAATGTTTTGTCCAAAGAGCGTTTATGGCTGGTTTTTTGTTCCATTGTTTAAGTTCCAATTTGTAATGATGTTTGATATTTCTTGGTGTTATAAAAAAGAAGTGTAATGTTCCGTAGCCTTGATCTTGTTAACTCGGTGCTCGTTATAAACAGAATTAACTTTTTAGAGTAATAAAGTAATATTTTTAACAGGAGATAAGACCCCTTTTGCATAATCAAAAATGCAAATAAGTAATAAAATAAGCACAAAGGCTTAATTTTTTGGAGTATTTACACACAATTTGGTCAAAATTCTAAGGAAAAAAATTGCTAACAATTGGAACAATTTTTGTTCATGATCATATTTTTAAAAAATCACAAAAATGCGTTTTTTTCTCGAAAAGAACTAAAATGGAGATTTACAGAAAGCCCTTCATTTAAATTTACTATTAATTTATTCAATTTTATTAATTATTGTAAAATATTATTAAATGATTTTGTGATAGTAATGATTATGTTGAAGTAAAGTTCCATCGTCTAAGTCGATGGTCTATTTAGCAGTTTGGTTTTAACCAATCTCCGTAAACAGATATCCTGTAGAGCGTTGTCGTACATGCTCTCTACTGTCTCCGTGGAAGATCACGTCGAGATGAACTTTGTGTCGACCAATCAATGCGTAGCTTTCATCTAGACGAAAACACTATATAACACATTTTGATTTCGTAATTTCTATTTTTAGACCAAGGTTTGCATGCTTATTTAACAGCAGTATTTTTCAGTCTGCGATTGGGCGGCTCATTTCAAATTGGGTGACGTAGGCGATGTAAACAAGTTACGTATCATGAATTTCGTCATGAATATTATGATGAGAAAAGGTCACCTGAACGTGACCTTCGTTTGGAAAAGGCCAGATCTAAATTAGCGAGAGTAAAATTTTAGATCGGGTTTTAATCAGATTTGGTCTTAATATGCGAAACGTTTCTTCTTAAATTTAGCATTGAGGATTTAAAAGTAAATTAGTAAGGTTTTTATTAAAGTGACATGTGTAAGATACAGTACATAAATATAATGAACAATGTAATATAAGTACAAAATACACCCGGTCCTATGGACCTATAAGTCACTGTATTAAACTAAATGTATATACATTATAAACAAATACATAGCATTATCTATAAAAATTATAAGTAAGTCTCTGTCTCTTTAAGTACGCTTTCACTAGGTACTATGCGACTTTACGCGGATGGTTTAAAAGTAGGGTTTTATTCTTATTTTCATCATTGAAATCTAAAAAGTCATTATTTAAAATATTTCATGAAAGTTTTCATCTCTAATGTTGTCATAACAATTACAATTGAATAAAATATGTGTCTCTGTTTCAACAGTGTTTTGATCACAGAATAAACATAGTCTCTGTTCTAAAGGTTCTCCGTTAAAACGACCAGTTCCAACTATAACAGGCAAAATGCCAAAACGTAGCTGCGCTAGTAGTGATAGTTCAAACCATGTTCCTGATTGTCCTTATAGTGAAATTTTACTGTACCAATTAAAATTAAAAAAAAAAAGAAATATTAACTTACCTATATTTCTATAAGCTTTAGTCGTATATGTATTCACATTGGTATCATATTGGTCTCTGTAGAACACAGCAACACCATAACAACACATAGATACCACTAATAGTGAAACAACGAGTACTTTACGTCTAGAAACATATTGTACGATTCTAGTATATAATCCCATTTTCTAATTTAATATGATCATGTATCTTGGTCAACAATATACTTGAAAATAAAATTGGTTTAAATCACTTTATTAAACTATTGATCTATTTTAGACCAACCAGTCAAAAATTCTATATTGATAATCAAAGGCTACTCTTTTTCCTTTGTTGTATACGATAAATATTTGCTTAACAACAATGACCAACTACGTGTATAAGGCAGACTATAACCCAAGGCGAGTAAACCCGTACATTGAGACTTTTAGTGACCACGAACCATAAAATCTTTATAAAAGAAGGGTGTTATGTGCAATGCTGATTAAACTCATAAAAATTTACAGCAAATTTTAGAAACGTATCTTTTCTGTTATAACAACCATATTGAAGTTATATAAAAGTTTGAATTTAATTTTGAAGCTTGTAAAATGGCGTATGTAGTAAGGTCAACTGTTTAAACGTTTCTCAAAGACTGCTGTAAAAGAATGGTTGGATACTGAAAGGTCTCTACTCTGTTCTGTTCTAATCTGTTCTAACAAGCGAAATAAGTTGAAATTAAACTCGAAAAACGCGTAGATTGACGCATAATTAGCCAGATTTTTCAACAAAAAAAATCGGCTTAAAGTTTGGCAAAACCCGGGCGGGCGGTCGGTTTTCGGGCGGGCGGGCGGACGATAGTCCGGTATCGTTAACAATTGCGTTAAAGTTTTTTCTTTGCCATATATTTCTGCCATTTTTGTCAGATCTTTATTAAACTTCATACACTGATAACATACCATGTGATGAACAGAATTAGAAAGTAACCACAACTCTACCTGGCTTTATTATGTATTATTTCCCTTTGTAATTTTTGCGTTAATGTTTATAGTGTGTTGGATATCTCTGTCATTTATGATCAGATCTTGGTAAAAATCCGGCTTTAATGTGGTTTCCACTTTACACTTCTTGTTAATTATTATGACGCTAATTATTTTCTGTTCATTTTGTTTTAAAGACACTAATACGTAGATGTATGGATACATATTGGTACATCAACATTACTGGTGATGAGTATTTTGGTGTAGTTTGATCCAATCAATAAAACTATATTTTTTGTACTTAAGAATGTTTATACATCGGATAAACCTTTTTTTATTGTACCTTAGTAGTCCGTTTTATAACTATTTTTTAATATGACGAATCCCCAGACAAAGATATAATCTAAAATTCAATGAATTACGAAGTTTATTTATTTAATAAATTATCTATTTGTATTTGCACATAGTATAGCGACAGAATTAACGATTTATAAATGTCAAAATTCATGGATGTTTACGTTCCGTTTCTTGTATGCACAACACCTATGATATTATACATGTACCTATGTATGGATAAGAACTAAACTCTCACTCTTGATCTATCACATAATCTCTTAAACTTTTTCTTTGTTACGTTTTGTGGATACTTTCCTTTAGTTGCGTTTTTAATACACTGCCCTCCTTAAGTTCCTTCACAATACAAAGAATTGAATAGCTACAAATTCTATGTTCAAGTTTGTAAAATTATAATATCATTGTTTATTTAGTTCATTTCTATGAGATGCAGCAAATGTTAACTATCAGCCTCCAAAACTATGGTCGATGTATCACAATGAACCAGCATCAAGTGTGACATTTTTTTGTAATTTCATGTCCATGATAAGCAAGAAAATATTGATGCAAAGCATCAAAGAGCGCAAAAAATTAATAACAAGAAACTACTGCTTAAGCCTGCGATTCTCTATAAGTGAGAATTATCATAAGGGATTCCTTTTATTCATGATTACTAAAACTTAAACGCTTATATAAATGTACAATATATAATAGGATCATAATAAGTGATGGTCTAAAAAATCCTGTGTTGTATATGGTGTCAGTTTCTTCGTCAGTGACTTAGACCGTACCCCACCCCCCATGCAAAGCATTAAATACCGCCGGATAGTGATAATATTATGTGTACATAAATCAAAAGAGAAATTATGAAATCATGAAATCTCAAGGAATGTCAGCATAAACTTCGTTTATCCTTCATAAGTTTCTTTAATGAACTACATAGAAAAGAGTTATTCGATGTTAAGTAATTAAAAAAGCATAACTAGTCAACGAAGTGAAAAGATATACATGAAACATCACAGAATACTGAAAAACCAATAAATAAAACATGATGTTCATCAATATCGTATTTATTTCAACTTTTGATCTGCAAAAAAAGATAAATTCACTTTTAAGCTACTATAGTATATTTTATCAGCTCACTCAGTTAAAGCCCCATTAATAAAAGTAACTCTGTTTTTGGACTGAAAAGACAATAGATATTTATATAATTCAAACACCTCTAATGATCGAGATTTTTTTATTAAAAGTAAATATTGCTTAATATATTTTTATAATATTTATTGCATTTCAAGGTGAAAGTAGATCGAGAACGAAAGTACAATATGCTTGATAATACTTGAAACAATAGTTTTGATCACAATACATGTTTAGAGTGAAATCCTGTAATAGAAAAAACTGCTCCGAAGTACGTTATAAATTTTGGATCATGTATTTCGTTTATTAGTATATAAATAAATAAAGTATGCTCTTATGGAAGTATTCCATATTTTTAAGTAATGAACACATTGTCGAATTCAAATATAGGAAGCAGAGTGGTTTGACAAACGCTCTGTACTTGTTATGTTCTACCAAATTCATTAATGAATGGCTTCCTTTTATTACATTGTTCGATAAGGAATCCAATCTGGCATTGCAACTTTATAGAACTGTAAACACTTCTGCTCTGTGTATTCAATATACTCAGATTTCAACGTCACCGTCCAGTCTCTAAACAATGTACTTTCGTCTTTCTTTTCAAAAACTTTGCCTAAAAATTCCCTATCTTGTTTCTGTAGAGTATAGTTTACTCTATAAAAATATAATAAGTTAGTCATTGAGCTTTCATCTTTGGTTACGTTATGTATCCATACTTGCTGTAAACGTTCTTTATATTTAGATTGTAAATGCTTGTAACCATTAAAATCGCCTAGCATCTTTTTACACAAACTATCAACATTGGATTTCAAAAGGTCGATCTCATTTTCGTTTACTGGAAACCAGTGAGTTTGAATGCGTGAATTCAAAATGGCACGTGGATCACGAAGCATAAATAAAATATTTAAATAAGGAAGCCTGTCTAATAACGATCCAATTTTATTAAACCCTAATCGTAATACTTTTGTCACTCTAATATGTGATGTTCGACAAACTTGATTAATTTGTTCAAAACATTCCGTTTTATCTTCAGATCCTTTTTTTGTAGAATGTAAACAGTTTCCAAACTTGTACCATGCAGGTCCAGATTTATTTTGTTTAACAATATGATCTAAAACATCATTAGGCAGTTTGTGGATATGACATGTATATATGTTATAAAGCGTATTTAAGGCTCCATTCATTCTGGATATATCAGCGTCTCTGAAATTAAAAAAAAAAAGATGAAAAATGAAATAGTAAAACGTGTTCTTTAAGCAGCGTTCAAGCAGAATATCATTCACAGTATCTTGTGATTGAATGATTTTTTCATGTGATTATTAATTTGTGTTAGACATGCAAATTAAACAAATACTAAGCCACTCGTATTGTTAGTGAAAATGTCATTTATTAATTAAATGATAAAATGAAAATTTACATGTATATATACTTTCAACAACATAAAATAACTCACTGTAGTGTCAAATGATGAATTCAAATGTTATGTTAACACAAAGGTGGGGGAGATATCGAACACAAGCATTGAAAATCAAGACCCGCCGAACTTAATTTAGACTATTTTCATAAAGTTATTTCTTTATGAAAATTTAAAAGGAAAACAAGTTTAAATTCAAAGTACAATAACCACATCAAACGTGTGAATAAAAAGCGTATGGCCATATTTTTGGCGTGTGGAACGTTACAAAATTCAAAAAAAATTTATATGCGATAATTTCATATTTATGTTCTATAATTTAACATTCATGTGGTAAAAGAATAAAATTTATATGGTAAAGAATTTATATACAAAGGAACAAATGACCTTATTTAAACACTATATAGATTGAAAGGAATTCAAACTTTAAATCTCATGACCATACACTATATTTAGGCAATTCGTAAAATATTTAGCCATTTTTATAGACATTATGCCAAGGAATTTTAGTCAATTTACAAAATGCCTAAAATGGCCAGGCAATTTACAAAATGCCTGAACATTAAAGCATTTTCATTTGTCAAAAATTTAAGGCATTTTACAAATTGCCCTCATTTACAAATTGCCTATAATATATATACATGTATACTAATGAATCATCCCTATGGAAAAATTTTACTTACTCGCATTTTGCCAATCTCATGTAGCAAAGTGAGTTGTTTGTAAAATAGTGGTATCGGGCAAATGGGCCTATAGGTTCAAACACGTAGAAAACTCCAGGTGAATTTCTGAAATATTCTCCAGTCAACGACGTTCCTCCTCTCATATATCCAAATATAAGAACATCTTTACCCCTTGTGTCTGTGATATTTCCTTCAGGAATAACTAAAAAAAAACACAAACAAAACAATGTTTGATGAGTCCATATCAATGTAAATAATTTAAACTGAATGGAAGTAAGAAAGAATTCTTGTTCATTGATGTGTCCGTGAAGAAATAGGCTGATTTTCCCATATTTACTTGTATTTGTACTAGATAGATAAACCGACTTATGTCGTCAATTAAAGCTAGCTCTCAGTTTTAGGAAAATCAGATTACATATATTATCTGATTTGTTTATGTTACTTGATTCATACTTTTGACAAAACAATTACAAGTATGTTAGTAACAATTAACATTTGAAGGCCTCAATGTAAAAGGGTACATACACATGTATGTCCATGTTTTGGTCAAAATTAAGATTTTCGAACATTTTCGGAACATTTCATATAAGAAATTGATTTCTCTATTTGATAACCTCGCTTCTAGACAAGAATAATTAGTTATTTTGTAAGAAATTGGTCTTTAAAGAATATGTGAAAGGTCCTATCCCCACAGCTGGATATAGGACATTTTTTGCATAACAATAGGAGATGCTATAATGTTAACACACATTTTATTGCCTGGTGTTTTTTTTTAAATATTTAAAGAGATGTCAGGAATTAGTTACTATTAAGAATTGAAAGTGCTTTTGTTTTTCAAGTTGATTCAAAGCTTTGATGTGAGATTTGAAACCATGAAAATAGGAAATGTTTTGTCCAAAGAGCGTTTATGGCTGTTTCTGTGTTCCATTGTTTAAGTTCCATTTTGTAATGATGTTTGGTGTTTCTTGGTGTTATAAAAAGAAGTGTAATGTTCCGTAGCCTTGATCTTATTAACTCGTTGCTCGTTATAAACAGAATTAACTTTTTACGGATGTTTTCACCATTGTTCAACTAAGTATGTCTATCAAGCAACATAAGAGTAATATTTTTAACTGGAGATAAGACCCTTTTTGCATAATCAAAAAATGCAAAAAGTAATACAATAAGCACAAAGGCTTAATTTTTTGTAGTATTTACACACAATTTGGTCAAAATTCTAAGGAAAAAAATTGCCAACAATTGGAACAATTTTTGTTTTGATCATATTTAAAAAAAAAATCACAAAAATGCGTTTTTCTCTAAGCCATTCATTTAAATTAACTATTAATTAATTCAATTTTATTTATTATTGTAAAATATTTTTAAATGATTTTGTGATAGTAATGATTATGTTGAAGTAAAGTTCCATCGTCAAAGTCGATGGTCTAAATAGCAGTTTGGTCTTAATCACTCTCCGTAAACAGATATCCTGTAGAGCGTTGTCGTACAGGCTCTCTACTTTCTCCGTGGAAGGTCACGTCGAGATGAACTTTGTGTCGACCAATCAATGCGTAGCTTTCATCTAGACGAAAACACTATATAACACATTTTGATTTCGTAATTTCTATTTTTAGACCAAGGTTTGCATGCTTATTTAACAGCAGTGTTATTCACAGTCTGCGATTGGGCGGCTCATTTCAAATTGCGTGACGTAGGCGATGCAAACAAGTTACGTATCATAACGATTTCGTCATGAATATTATGATGAGAAAAGGTCACCTAAACGTGACCTTCGTTTGGAAAAGGCCAGATCTAAATTAGCGAGTATGCGAGTGTAAAATAGATCGGGTTTTAATCAGATTGGGTCCTTATATGCGAAACTTTTCTTCTTGAATTTAGCATTGAGGATTTAAAAGTAAATAAGTAAGGTTTTTATTAAAGTGACATGTGTAAGATACAGTACAAATGTAAAGAACAATGTAATATAAGTACAAAATACACCGGCCCTATGGACCACTGTATGAAACTAAATGTATATACACTATAAACAAATACATAGAATTATCTATTATAAGTAAGTCTCTGTCTCTTTAAGTATGATTTCACTAGGTACTATGCGACTTTACGTGGATGGTTTAAAAGCAGGGTTTTATTCTTATTTTCATCATTGAAATCTAAAAAGTCATTATTTAAAATATATCATGAAAGTTTTCATCTCTTATGTTGTCATAACAATTACAATTGAATAAAATATGTGTCTCTGTTTCAACAGTGTTTTGATCACAGAATAAACATAGTCTCTGTTCTAAAGGTTCTCCGTTTAAAACGACCAGTTCCAACTATAATAGGCAAAATGCCAAAACGTAGCTGCGCTAGTAGTGATCGTTCAAAACATGTTCTTGATTGTCCTTATAGTGAAATTTTACTGCACCAATTAAAATTAAAAAAAGAACTATTAACTTACCTATATTTCTATAAGGTTTAGTCGTATATGTATTCACATTGGTATCATATTGGTCTCTGTAGAACACAGCAACACCATAACAACACATAGATAACACTAATAGTGAAACAACGAGTACTTTACGTCTAGAAACATATTGTACCGTTCTACTATATAATCCCATTTTCTTATTTAAAATGACCATGTATCTTGGTCAACAAAATACTTGAAAGTAAAAATGGTTTAATTTAACTCTTTATTAAACTGTCGACCTATTTTAGACTAACTATTCAAATAATCTATATTGATAATCAAAGCCTACACTTTATTCTATTCTGTATACGATACAATATTTGCTTGACAACAAAAAGCAGCGAGGTGTAACAGACTATAACCCAAGGCAAGTAAACCCGTATATTGAGACTTGGAGAGACCACGAACCATAAAATCTTTATAAAAGAAAGATGTTTCGAACAATGCTGACTAATCTTTTGAAAATTAAACACATATTTTAAGAATGATAAAACGATCATAGTTAAGTCGTATACATTGGAATTTAATTAGAAGGTTTTAAATGGCGTATGTGGTTTGTCTACTATTTATCACTTTTAAGGCATTGCTGTAAAAGAATGTTAAGACACGTCGGTTATATTGAAAACATGTTTGAAGTCAACTGTAGCTTGTTCAATTACACAAAACGTTACAGAACGTTCCGTAACGGTACATTCGGAACTCCTCGGCCATTCACTGTGATTAATCTCGGACATATTTAGATGCTATTTTGAAACTACAGGTGTTGAAGTAAACAAATAGATGGTCGTTTAGGCATTGAGCGATGTTTCGTTTTTAGTCCGTAAATTTTGAAACATCACTCATTCCTTAACGATCGCATATTTGTGTATTAGATGAGATTATTTGCAGTGAATGGCCGAGGAGTTCCGAATGTATCGTTACGGAACGTTTTGTAACGTTCGCGGTAACTGAACGCCCTACAGGTGTCAATTGTAACATATTTGTAAAATAACCTTTGTTGCGATAGCTGGAGAAAGGCATACCATTCAAGCGTGTGGTAATTTTTTTGAAATTAAAGCAAAATGATTTTTTTCTTAAATGACGTACAATGTAACCTATGTCTGCAAAAATAAGCAAATTTTAATTATGTAATTTTTGAATTTATACGCAATAAAAATCAAATTAAATTGTTTCTTTGTAAATTTGTCCACATACAAAAAGGTTATGATATGCTTATAATTTATTATTATGCTTGTAATATGACTTATTGGTAAAATCTACATTATTATGTTGGATATCTAAATCCCTGTATACCCATTTGTTGTTTTATCCATCCTGAGTATAATAAAAATCTGTTCTGATATATTTGTCGGTTCCGGGAAGTTACATAAATGTCATAGAAACTCATACAAATGCGTAATTGTGTGCATATTGTGGTGACGCTGCTTACTCTAAAATGTTTATTTTGTATATGAAAATATAGATATAAAAATATAAAGCTAAAAAATAAAAAATAAAATTTCAATTATCGAAAATGAAAGTATTTTAACTGGACCCTTAGCTGTTTCACAATTATGAGTTTTCAATTGACAGAAGAAATGAGACGTACACTTAGAAACATTGCAAAGTTATTTTGTTAATTCGGCATTCAGTTTCTTTATTGTGTTATTTATGGCCTCCGGCCCATACACAAAAATTTGGCATTTGTATAGCATTTAGGTTATAATCTGTAACAATTATTTCTTTATTTATACTAAGTGTGTGGTCACATTGATATGTTTCTTTTATAGTCTGACAGTATTAACCTGAGCTTGACCTTTATGCAAGAATATATTAAACGCAGTTTTTATTGTCTATTTTTGTCTTCGTTTGTTTAACGGCTTTATAAGCTTTCGTCAAAATACATAAACTGAACAATTAATTTTGTTTTTATAAGAATAAATACTTTGACACTGTGCCACAATATTGCGGACTTGCGTCCCCCCACGAATGCTTTCAAAAAAAGAATTAGTACAATAATATGCCATGTTTACAAAATTGATTTATAATCACATATGTTTTTTTTTGTTTTTAAATTTTTAACACATATATAGGTCATATACACGACGGCCAGCTCTTCCTACTATAGGTTTCCTGGACACTTATCTATCACCAGAACTAACTTATCCTACCACGAGGCCGACAACTCCCCGACCGGGTTTCGAATCCGCGATCTCCGGATTCGAAGTCAGACATGCTAACCACTACGCCACGGCCGCGGCTACTAATCACATATGTTGTCATAACCATGTTTATTACCGCATACTCACATACGGAGACTCATGATTTAATGTAAGTGAAGTGTGTAATTATTATAATAAGGTAGTTCAAGCTCATGTTAATATTGGGCGTGCTCGATTGGGCTATCGGAACTGTGCCAGAATCAAATTCCGACTCTTCCACAGATTCTGCCAATCGAGTGAAATTGGTTGTCGGAACTGAATCAAAAGGCAATATCCGTCGCAAATATACTCGCTTCTTACTTTATTTATAGCAAATAGTTAAAAAGTTATTGTAAACAATCGGTCAAAAGTATAATATAACAACATTCGAAATCAAAACACCAAATTCAGATGTTTGCAGTGATGCCACCGCCATCTTGAGTGTGAATAAACCGCGACCGATTCCGTTCACACCACCTATTTCGATGGAATGGGTAGAACGCTGCCAGAACACAGTTCCGACGCACTCGATTGAAGTTCTCCCAGTTCTAATAGTCGGAGTTTCCAATCGAGCACGCCCATTGTCGCACTATAACTGTCTTGTAAATATGTTTGCTTGATTTGCTCTTGTTACATGTACATTGTATGATCTCTCCAGAAATGAAGGCTAAACAAATTATTTATAATTATCCTTTACAATAATTTTCATTATTGGTAATTTTGAAATAGTTGAAGATTTAATTTTTGTTTAGATGCAATTTTATTGTGTTGGATTTAGTAAACAGGTTCCAGATAAATGATATATAGTGCGAACAAAAAAAACGTGTTTTGGTGAACATTAGAAAAGAAACAATCCATTTCTGGGGTAGGCAGAAATGAAAATAAAATGTGTGTAATTCATTGTAACAAAATTAACATAATGGATACCACCATTTGTTGGTAAATCGTGCTTGTGTTGGTAAAATTTTCAAATTTAATGGCATCACAGAAAAATAACACTATAATAAAAATTGCACATTTTCTTCAAGAAGCATTCATTAAACGCAAGCAACTTCTAAATGAATTAGCTGTCCCATAATATTTTTACTCAGTACATACAATATTCTACCGTAACATTATTACTTAAAATTATTTTGTTTCCAAGGAAATTGATATCTGTTTATATAAACAGTCATATTTATTTATTTAATTAATTTTTATTTGACATAAAATGTCTTATTATTAGTCATGTTTATACATTTATGTATGATGTAATTTATTACTTGTTTGTATATATGTACATAATTATGTTCTATGACCAAAAGCACTGTTCTGTGCTGAAGTCTTTGAATAAAGTAAAGTAAGGTAAAAATCTTTTCCATTACACTAATAATTAAGACAATCGTACAACATATCACATGTTTATGTTATTGTCATCCTGAGCGTCCCTCGTATAGTGGATTAGTTTATTCTATTGTTATTATTTATAAACAGAGTTTTTTTGTACGCACTATACATACATTGATGAACCATCATTGTTGGTTATGTTAAAAAGGGTGTTTTAGAGTTAGTCTGGTCCCATTAAAAACATAATTATTTTGTAGAAATGTTTGTACAACGGATAAACATTTTAACATTGTACAGTAGTCGTCCATTTAAAATTATTCTATTACAAACAACTGTTATCCCAAATACAAAGAGAATGGCTAAATTTCAATGAATTACAAAGTTTATTTATTTAATAAATTGTAGAGTGTGGGGACATAACTATGTGTTTATAAATGTCTGTGGTCCTGTATATTTACGTTCCGTTTCTTGTATGCACAACTCCTATTCTATTATACATGTACCTATGTATGGATAAGGCTATTTTAAATTAAACTGTCAATTAATTTTTATTAGCAATTTTTTCTAAGGTTTGATAAAAGTACGCCTTGGTTTCCAAGTAATGTTTGTATTGTAATCATTTACAGTAACTATCAAATGAATTTTTGAGACAGTCAAACGATTTTGTTACAATCAAACAGTTTATGGTAGATACTAAATTATACTTCAAGAGTGCAAAGATTACAAGTTAGGCCTACTTTACAGGGTATTTTGTTTTACACAATGAATGGCAGCAGTGCTAAACATGATGGATTGTCTTAAGCAAGTCTCCAAGATTTCGGAACCGTGAAATCTGGGTGTACATGTCTAAATAAGGCATAATAAGGCATAATGTTATTATACATAATAATGAAAACGCCTATTTGATTTCAATTGATGAAAACTATACTGTACACATTTACCAGATATATAACTTTCATTCATTACGATTACGATACGTATGTTATTAAATAAGTGATTTGATTTAGGTCCTGTTATGTATCTAAGGGCCGTGGTATTGGCCCGAGACCGAAGCCCAAGGGCCACTATGACTACCCAGAGGAAAATAACAGTGCCTACATCAAATCAATTATTTAATGACAATTTTATTAAATAACTACTAATGGACCAGTTTTTGTCATTTTCCCTGTGCCTAGCTCACATTTAACCCGGCGCCCGGCCGGCGTTCCCGATTTTTAGGAATCGGCCGGCATGGTGAGATCGGAATCAGATCGGCCGGCAAAATTAAATCCTTCATACTAGAAAGGTACCCGTCAGATGCCCGTACGGGATCCGGAAGACGGCCGCACGGCAATCGTCCGATTTCATGATTTTCTAATCCCGATTTTCTAACAGATGCCCGTCCGATATCCGCACGATGTTCTTACGACGCCCGTGCGATACTCGCCCGGGTATCGCCCGATTCTTCCGAGTCGCACGATGTCCGGACGGGCATCGAGGTAGCGCCGGTAGACTACATAACGAACATCGACCGATGTCCGCCCGGCGTGTGTCGCTTTTGATGGCAAGAGTAGCTTTGCACGCTATATATTCATCACCGTCCTTGTCGCTTGTGGAAGTAAGCTAATACTTGTGCAATTTCCTACGATAGCACAGCATCGCACCAAGGACGGCTGCAGGCGCGCAAATTACCCAATGCCGACACTGCGAGGTAGTGACGAAAATAACTATACGGACCCTTTCGAGGCCTCGTAATTGGAATGATTACATCCTAAATGCTTTAAGCAGGTTCTATTGGAGGGCAAGTCTGGTGCCAGCAGCTGCGATGATTCCAGCTCTTATAGTGTATATTAAAGTTTCTGCAGTTAAAAAGCTCTTGGTTGGATCTCGGGTGCAGACGGGCGGTACGCCTTCAGCGGCGCTTGCTGCCCGTCCTGCCCTCCACGCTGGTACACCGTGCCCTGGTGCTCTTGACCGAGTCTCTCGTCCGGTCGGAATGTTTACATTGAAGTAATTAGAGTGCTCAAAGCAGGCATAAACTACGCCTGGATAATGTTGCATGGTATACATGTAATGGAATAGGATATTTTGTTGGTTTCAGGAGCGCGAGGTAATGATCTGTAGGGACTGACGGGGGCATCCGTATTGCGGCGCTAGAGGTGAAATTCTTGGACCGTCGCAAGACGCACTACAACGAAAGCATTTGCCAAGCATGTTTTCATTAATCAAGAAAAAAAGTCAGAGGTCTGAAGGGAATCATACACTGTTGTAGTTTTGATCCTAAACGATGCCAACTCTCGATCAGCGATAGTTGCTTCAACTATGACCTCGCCGTTAAACCCCGGGAAACCAAAATCTTTGGGTTCCGGGCGCAGTATGGTTGCAAAGCTGAAACTTAAACGAATTGACGGAAGGGCCCTTGTGCCTTAATTTGACTCAACACGGGAAACCTCACCCGGTCCGGACACCATTTGTGATAATTCAAGAAGTAAAGCGTTTTTCTTTGACTTCTTTTTAGTCTGCTAATGTTATGTTGTAGAACATAGGATGATCCTCGAAAAATTATCTTGGGGGTCAGATAATTTTGATTTCATTTAACTTCTTCCACATTGAAGACTGGAACAACGCTCTCTTCTCCTTGAGCAGTCATATCTTGCTCTTGTTGGGTGGTGCTCTTTCCCCTTATAGACTTTTTTTACATTTTACCGGCGTCCGGTAAATATATGGATACACATAGCGGCCTATATTTATTCGCACCCGGACGATGTGTCCGATGCTCGGCCGATGCTCGGTCGGATATCGGCCGGACATCAGCCGATTCGTTTCAGATGACTTTCCGATGCCCGACGTCGGGAGTGATTTTAACTGCGAGTTAAAATGAACCCGGCGCCCGGCCGACGTCTAAAAATGTCAAAATTTTCTCCGGAGCCCGGCAGATGTCCGGCCGGTGCCCGGCCGATATTCTCTTCAAACACGTCGGAAACTTATCGGAAACACATCGGGGCTTAATTGTGACTGGGGTACAACTCAGAGCACAAAAATTTGTTATTGGCCCATTAATAGATTTCGGTTTTTTAAACAGATGTTGCAGTATTCTGCAAAGAATAAGCCAATTTACAGGACAAATAACACATAGTTATTATATCAAATTTAATATTGTCTAAAGTAAACAGTAAAGGTCTTTCCGGACCGATCACTTAGTATGCTTAAGCTACAATGGTTCTTAATGTTTAGGATCTTGGCCCTGAGTTAGGTAACGACGCCTTTAAAGCGACCTAATTTTCATTCACCTATCTGTGGTCGCATAAGACTGGCATCACTGCATATAGTTATAGCAAATTTTTTTGGCTTTTTATATATCATTCATTTCAAACTGCAAGATTAATACACGTGACAAAAATAGAAAAAATGTCATTTTTTTTGTAGAAAATTTTTTAATGCTGTCATTTTTTATAATAATAAAAATAATAAATAAAAAAAGTAATAACAAAAGTGATCATAATGATGATAATAATGATTATCATTAGAATGATAATGCTAAAACGATAATAAATAATGATAATAAGAATGGTGATTTTAATATTTATTTATTGGAGTTGACGCCGTATCAACACAATTTAGGTCATTTCACGGCATCCAGAGCACCTAACCTAGCTTTTCTGGACCATTGTCTATAACCAGTACTCACCTATCCTTCCACAAGGCCGGAAACTTCTCCATATTTTTTAATCAATGGAGGAAAATCGACATTATTGTCAAATTTTCATGGAAAGGTATAACCTCCCCGGGTGGAATTCGAACCCGCACTCCCTCGGGCACGAGATTCCAAATCCCGGCGCGCTACCAACTGCGCTATCTACCCGGGTTGGTGATTTTGATGATGCCATGATAATATTAATAATATGTGAGAATATATTTGTACATGTTCTCATTACACATGTATTTATAAAACTATATAAGAATTAAAAGAAGTTCAAATCTTATAGTCAGAAAAACTCAATTTCGTATCACATATTTAAAGACACAGATTATACACACTTACGGTACAAAAAGTGGGCACGGTTGGTACGTGTTGTAATCTGAAATAATAGTTGTTGGGGAAAATGATTGAGTTCGTAAGAATGTATTTTCATAAAATCTCGATGAAAGTCAGCGTCAACTTCTATTGGTCCTTTATAAGTTTTTAAGGTAGACTTCCCATAATGCACATATCCAGGAATGAGCTTTTTTAACTATTTTTATTATCAGAATTACAATCCAGATTCACAAGCAAAATATCTTAACTTTCAACCGACAAATATTATGTATTATGTTTTATTGAAAATTGGGTAATGTGTTAGAATCACACTATAACATTAAAGGGGTTAGTGTCTTCAAATTGAAAAAAATGAATTCCATAGTCAAGTTCTTTTCAAAAATGTTGTTTATTAAAATAAACAATTCTTCAAAGAATTCAAATATAACAACTTTGATAATTTAACCTGGATATTTTCACAAGTATAACAAATTAATTATTAGGAGACCCAACAGAAAATGTTACAATTTTCGCCGGCTTTAAAAACCACAAGTCCATATCTATATCTTTTAACTATGAAAACCGTTTCTTCACTCCAAGTTACCTATCTAATAATTGACCTTATACCATATGGCATTGAACAAAAGAAAGAATAAAAATTTTCACCACAGCTAACTCACAAAAAAGCCATTTGAATACATCGATCCCCCTTCGTGAAAAAAAATTCAAAATTCTAGTGACCATTCTATTATGAGATAAACACTTCTGTACAGTACTATTTTACATTTCAACGTCCTTACTGATAAAATAATGGTGTTTTACCATATAAATGCCTAAATCGCTAGCAACTAAGTGATTAAAAATTTGTTTGGGGACGAATTTGTTAAGGGACGAATCTTTTCGTCCATTGTTTTAGCTGGATTTTTAACGCGAATTCTATCAAAATTCTATCAAATTTCTCAAATAATTGTGAGAATTAATAATCGTTTTAGTAAATATAACTATAATAATAATATTAATAAATTTTGAAAAAGGAAACATTTACACAATAAAAAAGTATATCCGATTTTAACGACGTCGACGAAAACACCTCACGTAATTTGTCGACATGACCCGATATCGCCCGAAGTTTGAAAGCAGCTATTATGGGAAGTCTACAATAATGACTTTCAAAGAAATGATTATTCGATGTGAAGTATTAAAAATTCATAACTTTTCAACGAAGTGAAAAGATACACATGATAGATCAGAGAATACTAAAACCAAATAAATTAAACATGAGGTTCCTCAATATCGTATTGATTTCAAACTTTGATCTGTCGTGACTGAAAAAAGATAAATTCACTTTTAAGCTACTATAGTTAATTTTCTAAGCTGGCTCGGTAATATAATTATAATCAATGTTATCGATGTTATTTCAAAGTTGCAAAACGTTATGTATTTGTTTTACTCTACGCGGCGTCATCAATTACATTGTTCGATAAGGAATCCAATCTGGCATTGCAACTTTATAAAACTGTAAACACTTCTGCTCTGTGTATTTAATATACTCAGGTTTCAACGTCATCGTCCAGTCTCTAAACAATGCACTTTCGTCTTTCTTTTCAAAAACTTTGTCTAAAAATTCCCTATCTTGTTTCTGTAGAATATAGTTTAATCTATAAAAATATAATAAGTTAGTCATTGAGCTTTCATCTTTGGTCACGTTATGTATCCATACTTGCTGTAAACGTTCTTTATATTTGGACTGTAAATGTTTGTAACCAATAAAATCACCTAGCATCTTTTTACACAAACTATCAACATTGGATTTCAAAAGGAAAGTTTCGTTTTCGTTCACTGGAAACCAGTCCGTTTGAATTCGTGAATTCAAAATGGCACGTGGATCACGAAGCATAAATAAAATATTCAAATAAGGAAACCTGTCTAATAATGATCTAATTTTATCGAAACCTAATCGTAATACTTTTGTCACTCTAATATCTGAAGTTCGACAGACTTCATTTATTTGTTCGTAACATTTCGTTCTATCTTCAGATCCATTTTTGGTAGAATTTAAACAGTATCCAAACTTGTACCATGCAGGTCCCGATTTATTTTGATGAATAATTCCATCTAAAACATCTTTCGGAAGTTTGTGGATATGACATGTATATATGTTATAAAGCGTATTTAAGGCTCCATTCATTCTGGACATATCAGCGTCTCTGAAAATACAAACAAACACATTAAACTTCAAGAACTCACTATGTATATAATCAAAAGTAATTCATGAAGTGGGAATTAGAAAACATATCAGAAACTAACTGCAACAGTCATAGAAAAAACACTCAGACGAAAAGCGAATACGGAGATGTTTTTATATTTTTAAACTTTTGTTTCAAGAGGACGCTACAATCACAGCGAAAACAAGAATCTAAATGGTTTATGTCATAGAATGGATATTGACAAAATGTGAGATATTGTTTCTTAATTTCAAAATGTATTGGTTGCACAACTTTTTGAAAATGTATAGCGTGAAGAAAATTTGACAATATGAGTCAATGATATAATAGAAACAGTTGATCGGGCCCGGTTTCACGAACGCATTCCTATCTTAAATTTCTAGATTAACCTTAAATTTTCTATTTTTAGCATTTTTAGTTTAAGTGCGTTTCACAAACATTTTACAATTTAATCCGTTCTTAAATATTCTAGGTTATGAGTGAAAATCTAATCGAGTGAACGGGTAGATTAAACCGAATGTAAACATTACTTAAATATAAACAAATGGTTAACGTGCGTATAGATGTATGTTTGACTGGCTATAGAATCCTTAAACGACATGAATTCCGACGAAGGGACACTTAGTGTGATTTAGGAAATGTGTCGGTAGATAGAATATATCAGAGTTACAGATTTTCACCTGTAACAATTTATTCCATCATTGAACTTATTCGTCTTCTCACGTATAAGACGGAGTATGACAGTTTCTGGACTACCTACTTCAAGACTCAAGTGTTGGCGGAGTTGAGTTTCTGTAGTATTACTAGCAGATTAAAACGAATAAATTCTTTAATATCTAGATCGATCGTCTCTCTGCTAAGATTTTAGAGATGACAATCATTTCAACAGAAAACTGATTAATTATTTCATTAATTCTAATTTTAATACACATTCGTCACCAAATCGCATCGTATGTTTTTGTTTACGAGGCATGACTTATTTAGTATGCTAAATTCATTCGTTGAGTCTTTATTTAAGAATCATAGTTTGTAGATCTTAACAAAAATCGTATTATAAACAGTTCAATATTTTCAAATGCAAGTAATGAAAGTCGAACCATTTTAAACATATATATAATGCAAACGTTTCTAACCACTATATTCGTGCAAGACATGCATTACATTTTAAACACACTGTCAGGGCAAGCATTGAATACAAAACCTATTGTAAGACAGTAATAACATGTCAAGCATATTGTAAGGCGGACATCAATCATCAAAAGCCATTGTAAGCAATTTTTGATCTGTTTAATGTAGTAATCGTTGTCACTCGACCAAACAGACAATAACTGACTGATCCGTGCCCTACAATTCAAGTACTGTTTTTTGTAACTGTCTGGAACATTTACACACATTCAAAAAGTTTAAACCAAATATTTAACAAAGTGTTCTTTTATCACCCACTAGTAATAAACTTGACATACCACCTTATTTTTAGTTAGCCAAGACGGGCATCATAGTATGCGATGCATTTTGCAGTTTTTGTTATCCAAATTAGATCGTCTCTAAACTTAGATAATGGCCTAAAAGATATGAGATTTCGTATGAATCTTATAACTATATCCTGATATCCTCCACTAATTACCTACTTATCACTTATTATTCAATCTTCACTGATGCACAATATTGTAATTCGAAAAATACTATACTCTACAAGTACAGCAATGAAGTGAAGGTAAGATAATTGTGTATAATAGGAAAACACAAATGATTGACAAAAATAAAAAGAAAGGAACAAAATTGAAAAAAGTCAACATTCAGGGTTCGAACCTATGCTAGACAAAAACAATGTTTCTAGGTCAATAGTCTAACCGTTAAGCTATAGAGTCGATCAATAAAACACGTTGGACATTTAGTACTCTAAGGTAATTTTGTTGGTTTAAGTTTGGGTCGCTTATATCAACCCTAAATTTATACTTATGTAAGAAAGGCTTCGTGAAATCCGCTTAAAATATTTTATAAGATACTCATAGTTAAGGCCAAAATATTTAAGACAATCTTAAATTTATTTAAGTTATGATAGCTTTCGTGAAACCAGGCCCTGGACATAAGATAAATCACCGCCCAACAAAAATTAGACTTTGCAAAGATGGATTCAAATACATAATGCAATATATTTTAATTGAATACAGACACTGAAACTTTTGTTTATTCAGATATATGCTTGCGGTATTAGAAAGTAACGATTTTTTCAATTTAACCCGGTATTTTGATTTAATGACTTTCTACAAAAAGTAGAACTTATAGCACTGATTGTCATTTGGAACTCCTAGTTCATTCATAAGAATAACCACCGACATATTTAGACGCCATTTTGGAACTATAATTGCGTCACGTTCCCAAACAAAATACTTAAACCGGTGTTGATTAAACAAATCAACGATAGTTTAGGGGGATAAAAATGTATCGTTTTTTCCATGAATATGATATTCTCGATTCTCTGATTACCACTGAACGATATATACTCACATATATAACATAAGAAATATATTTACAAAACCTTATAAATGGCTCACAATAAGAACTTTTTACATAGGTGTGACGTACTTCGCCTGTGCGTCGCCTCAAGCATGAAGTAAAAACCAAGTATTATTGGTGGACCCCCAATAATTCTTCCGAGATTATTCATTCAATGAATGGTCGAGGTGCTCCCGAATGCACGCATTGCAAGACCGTTAGCCAACGGTTGGACATATTGACATATTGATACCAACACATACAGACAACAAATATTTGAACATAGCGTTTGTACACAATCATGAAAACAGAAATGTTACTTACTCGCATTTTGCCGATCTCATGTGGCAAAGTGAATTATTTGTAAAATAGTGGTAAGAAGCAAATGGACTAATAGGTTCAAACACGTAAAACACTCCAGGAGAATTTCTGAAATATTCTCCAGTCAACGTGGTTCCTCCTCGCATATATCCAAATATTAGAACATCTTTACCCCTTGTGTCTGTGATAGCTGTTGGTTTACTCCATGTGTCTGTGATAGTTGTTGGTTTAGGAATTGTGACAACTGAAACTGAAACAAACAAAGAAATATGTTAACTGTTATGTTGAATCATTTTGAGTGGTTTAGACAATGTTCAACTTATAAAGTGTCTATATGGTTTACATTTATTGATATTTGTTTTCATATTCAACCGAGCAAGAGATTATATTCACAAAGCATCTAAAGAAATGCTTTATTGTTTTACAAACGTTAGTCATTTCTTAGTAACAAACTGCATATATAACAGTTTTACGATTTATTGATGTTTAAATATTCTACGAATAGAATTGCGTTGTCCTATATTTCTATGATGGAAATAACGTTATTTCAGACTTTATCTAGGTGCGTACAATGCTCTCGAGTAGCACTCACGAAGATGCTTCTACTTGACATGTAAATACAGATACATGTATAGTTCTCTGTGTCGGTGTTCACGGTGGCAATACCACGTGACTATGACATCAAACATGCTACGGTTTGAAGCAGCAAACAGTGAAAAATTAGCATCGACTCAAAGTTTAAAAGAGCTGTTAGCCTTTTTATTCTTGTCAAATTTCAATAATTCCAACGCTAAGCTAAGTAGAAAAGTGTGTACTATTTGCTGACATCATACATCCAACGCCATTTTTGTACTTTTTGCACACATCCTGGAAAAATTATGCATTTTCATCGTGCTACAGTAACAAGTTGTCCGTTTTTGAATAGGAAAAATCTCTGATAGGTTTCCTAGGATTTTTCAAAAACGATACGACTGGCGTCGTACGTGTGATGCGCAGCAAATAGTATATACTTTTGGCTTAGCCTCGAGAAGGTATTATGTAAATCTGACAAGAATTAAGATACTTACAGCTCTGCAAAACTTCTAGTCGACGCAGAAAGTTACTGTTTTCTTCTTGAAACCGTAGCATTTGTAATTTGTGATTTTGTAACTATAGTTGTGTATCAAGTAAGCTTAATATATATTATTTGTACCAAAGATAATATATTTGCCGATCTATAAATAAAGGCAAGTCATGATAATAGGAAGATTAATTCGAGGGATGCATGTAAGACTGTAGTAAGTGAATTGCAATAAAGTGCGAGTTACTACAGTCTTGCAGGCAACTCTCGAAATACATGTTGGTATTAAGTATTGTCACTTAAGACAATGTTTAGAGGCCTCTTATGGATGAAATACTAAAGCAAGAACAGGGATGTTATAATTAAGGTTTTTGTTCAAACAACATGCAATTTAATTTTATTAGGAGAATTATATCGCTCAGCAATCCTTGGCGATTATGTTGCTTATGTAAACTACTTTTCCTTAGTCATGTGACAAAAAAACCAAGTACAGTCGAACCTGTAAACAAAGACTGTTCGGCGGAAAGGCCAAACGTGGTCTTTGTAGACAGGTGGTCTTTGTTCTAAGGTTCTATATAAGTACAAAGTAAGTCGGTTTATTAACGTTTTGCAATTGCCAGTGATATTCATTGGAAAAATGACTTTTTATGATGATACTGTAATAACTTTGTATAATACAGATTTATTAAATATTAAGAATAATAATAATGACCAGTTTTCTACTGGTCTTCAATACATTTAATCATACTTGTACACTAATAAATATATGATTTTAAATAATACTTTTCTGTTTGCAACGTATAATTGACATTTTATAATAAAGTAAAACTGATCTTATGCATGTAGTACTCATACATTCTAGTTATATGGAGATAAAAGCGATTGAAGCGGACAATTAATGAAACCTTATTAAATTAAATCATAATTATTATTATTATCATTATCAATATGAAAAAGAATGTTCATAATGATGTAAACCATTAAATAATAATTTCTTTTATATTAAGTTGAGTTGAGCAAGGAAATACGGAAATGTGTCTGGCCTACAGTTAATGGGATGTTTTTGCGCTAGGTCGATTTATTTTTATTCGCTTTGACAAGATGTTTTTGCACATCTCGATAAAATTTACTGACAAAGTTTTCAAAATTTAAGATAGGTGGAGGCCCTGATACATTTCCATAATGAAAAAAGAAATGTAACCATGCTGTGATTTGAGTGAATAATACCCTGTAATAAATAACTAGGTCATTTTGAAAGTTAAACTGAAGTGAAAGAGTTACAGAACACTGTGTCCAATAAAACCAACGAGAACAAAGAACTGTTGAATGAGATTTTATCAACAACAATCCTATTTATTTTAAACCGCTAGAATCATAAAGTCTATACACAGCAGATAATAATTTTGTTTATTGTCATTAAAAATTAATTGGTAAATAAAGTTTTATATAGATAATAATTTTATTACGGTAACAATGACATGACACATGGCATACTAATAGTGAATAATCACATACCCAACTTTTAGACCCATCAAGATTTTCGCTGTTTGATACAGCCATATAGCACTGACCGTAGATACATCAGTTTTGCGATAACATAATCTACAAGCCTTGACCCCATGTTGTGATCGATAATGTAAGATAATGATCATAGATCACGATTATAACCATATAGATTTCACGTTATCATTGGGGGGATTAAATTCCTTGTAGACAAATGTTTTATATAAAAATTTGTCCATTGTGCATGAGGTGTAAATTAACACTACTTTAGTGGTAACATTTTGTATACATGACAGTTCAGTTGAAACAGGGATTTTATACAACAAATACATGTGTATATGTTATATTAAAAATGTTATATAAAATCCCTGGTTGAAACAAAATTAACGATTGAAATTATTTTCTTATTGTTTAATAATGTTAGAAATGAGAAATATATTACAATATAACATCTCCATTTTTAATTAATTTATCGTCCGTCCGTTAATTTTTATACACCATATTTTCATTGTAACAAAAGCTTTAAAGTTAAATTGCAACACCTAATTTAATCCTCATCGTTATTGTTAAGCCGTCAATAACTATTTTTGTTTCGTTTGTCGGTTGCAAAATTTTACTTTGACTGAAATGACCATGCATTCATTAGTATAACTGTTTAATTATATTTTACATTTTTAATGAAATTGTTTAACATGAATAAACTAGTCAATAAAAATTGTTTTCAAGGTATCTTCGTTTAAAGAAATAATAACGGTAGTGGATAAATTAAAACAATTACATGTCGTTCTTTCAGTTATTATTATGCCGCCAAAATAAACTACAACACTTAATTAATGTGTGAAAGTATTCATTTATCACAGAGATATGAATATATTAAAATGCAAATTATATGCATATAAATATATTATAAGCAATAAAGGAGTATTTTTCAAGTAAAATTATTTTAAAGTAATATTATTTTTATAATACTGATTTCATTGATTCGCATAGTCGATAATCAAATCTACCAAAAATTACATTTTCTTAACAATCTAGAATTATATTTTTTTCTAAACCATTATTGCTAGATCATGTGACAGATACAACTAATTATCAATGAAACAAAGACAGGAAGGTTATAAAAGTGTACCCGCTGCGCCTTGCTATACACGGTGTATTATACAATCACATTAGGGGTCCCTATATCCGATAGCGCACATTATAAAATTAAGAAGAAAAAATACATTAAAAACCAAAATTTTTGGAAAAAGTGCAAAACAGACCAAAACTTCATGTAAATATTTTAAAAATAAAAAATGCTCCGGAAACTAGAAACATACAGCTTTCTCATGTCGTTTGCACAAATTTGATCAAAGAACCGGTAAGGCTTTATTTTTTAATTTATATCAGCATGAGTATTTCTTTTCCTTCTTATTTTATAGTAACGTGAGTAATCAAATAAAACCTTAGAACAGACCAAAACTTTACAATTTTACAAAAATATAAAAACAACCTTATGAAAGAAGAAAGTTTAAACATTTTAGCATCATTTGCACAAAATTGATATCTTAAAAAATAAAAGAGATATGGCCGTTTAAAAATTTTTTCCCTATACTTTTCTATTGAAAATCGAGCATCGAATTGAGATCATGTATGGGCCTAAAAGTTGGACATGGAAACATTTTTTTCAATAGTGTGTGTGACCTCCATTAACCCGAATGAGTTCGGTGCTCCTTTTACGCATCGATGCAACAAGTTTGCAAAGGAATCTAGCCGGAAGACCAGAAAAAATCATTCAGGTTAATGGGGGTCACACACACTAATGAAAAAAATGTTTCATTTAAAACTGACTCAACGCTATCATAGGTAACTCGCAAATCCTCAATGTCAATTTTCAACTCATTACTGTACCGACATAACTGGCTCAAATTTCACAATTCTTTTTTATTCAATGCATAATAATAATCTCTTTCTAACGATACCAAATGTATGAGTGTGCAATAACAAACAAAAAAGATATTATGGTTTTTGTGGACCGGACAAGACTTTTGTCCATTAGTATATATAAGAATTAATAGAAGTTCAAATCTTATAATCAGAAAAACTCAATATCGTATCACATATTTAAAGACACAGATTATACACACTAAAGCCTAGTTCACATCAGCCGTACGATGTTTTTGTCGTACGAATTTTCCTGCGAACGAAATCGCAGACGAATCGCAGCCGCCGTAGATACTTCAAACTTTCCGTGGAATCGTCGTACGGCAGTCGTACGACGTTCTCACGAACCGTACGTTGTTCGCTCGTTCATCGCACGACAACACACGCCCTAGTTTTCGTACGACTGCCGTGCGATGATCGCAAGGCTGCCGTACAACTCTCACGTCAGTCGTAAGACCGTCGTTAGATTTCGAAAAGTTTCGTACGACGCCCGTACGTCAATCGCACGACAAACGCAAACTTGTACGACAGTCGTACGATGTTCATTCGATCGAAAGAATGGGTTATCTCCTCTTGTTTAATTTTGGTATAAATACTGGGTCTGCAGGGGAAAGGTTTCATTTCACAGTAGGTATTGACAGAATCATGGCTAACTTGGCAAGTAAATTGCATATTGCAGCACTTACTGCTGAAGATCAGGAAGACGAAATTGTAATTCTTCTGATCCACAGACGTCTTCAAGAAAGATCCAGACAAAGACGTTGGTGGGTGAAACCATGGCTCGAGCGACATCGTTTATTCGGCCAATATTACACACTCTTTCAAGAGTTGGAAAGAGAATTTCAAGGTGATTACGTCGGATACATCCGAATGAGTTCCAACATGTTTTTTTCATGGAAGATATAACCTCCCTGGGTAGGATTCGAACCCGTACCCCTTTTCGGGACACTAGATATTCGAAATTCCGGCGCGCTACCAACTGCGCTACCGACCCGGGTTAAGAAAGAAATCAAATATGTATATCTTTAAATCATTTGGTATTTAAACGTTTGGTAAAAGACGAAAAATTGGGTACAAAAACAATCAACGGAGGGGGGGGGGGCGGGAGGGGGGTAAAACATGATTTACCAGTTTCGTTCAATCTCGAAGTAATTTCAGCCAGTTGCTTGTCTTTATAGTTCTTGTCAGCAAATCTCTTATTGCTCTTTTGATAGAAATCCAGGTGCTCTGAAAACCACTGTACACGAATGTCCTCCTGATGCGATGAAAACTGGAACCTATCGTTCCTGTAGATTGATCCTCCTTCATCGTCAGATTCGGGTATGGGACGCGGATCTGTAACCTCAGTTACACGTTCTTTCTGAGGTTGAACCGGAGGTGTAACAACGGTAGTAACCTTCCCCTTTCCCTTTCCTTTTGGTGGCATAATGAATAAATACCTTCCTCTTCGTAATCAAAAGACTGAATGACGTTTTTGGCGCGAACAATACGAATGCTATTTATAGACTCGACAGGGTTGGTTCTTACTTTTCGCAAGGCAGCCGTGAGACTGTCGTACGTTGTTTTTACGTTCTTCGTACATTTCGCAGCCGACTCACGACCGAAATGAGGGCGTCGCAAGACAGTCGCAAGATGCCCGTACGGCTGTCGCACGATCTTAGCAAGACAAACGTACGAAAGATTCTATAACTGACGTGCGACTGTCTCAAGAATGACGTACGGCTGTCGTACGGCAGCCACACGACTGTCTTGCGGGGTCCAAAATCGCACAGAGATCGCTAGAAAAATAAACATGTTGAAAATTTGACTTGCGACGTCTACGACGATGCGATTACCTGAAAAAACGTACGACTGTCTTGCGGCGTTCGTACGAAGTTCTGCGATTTTTCAGAAAATGTTGTCGTACGGCTGCCGCAAGCGTGATGTGAAATAGGCTTAACGGTACACCTACGGTACAAAAAGTAGGCACGGTTGGTGCGTGTTGTAATCTGAAATAATAGTTGGTGGGGAAAATGATTGAGTTCGTAAGAATGTATTTTCATAAAATCTCGATGAAAGTCAGCGTCAACTTCTATTGGTCCTTCATAAGTTTTTAAGGTAGACTTCCCATAATGCACATATCCAGGAATGAGCTTTTTTAACTATTTCTATTATCAGAATTACAATCCAGATTCACAGGCAAAATATCTTAACTTTCAACCGACAAATAGATTTTTATTACATTTTATTGAAAATTGGGTAATGTGTTAGAATCACACTATAAATTTAAAGGGGTAAGTGTCTTCAAATTGTAAAAATGAATTCCATAGTCAAGTTCTTTTCAAAAATGTAGTTTATTAAAATTCACAATTCTTCAAAGAATTCAAATATAACAACTTTGATAATTTAACCCTGATATTTTCACAAGTATATTAACAAATTAAATTAGGAGACCCAACAGAAAATGTTACGAATTTCGCCGGCTTTAAAAACCACAAGTCCATATCCAAATCTTTTAACTATGAAAACCGTTTCTTCACTCCAAGTTACCTATCTAATAATTGACCTTATACCATATGGCATTGAACAAAAGAATGAATAAAAATTTCCACCACAGCTAACTCACAAAAAAGCCATTTGAATACATCGACCCCCCCCCCCTTCGTGAAAAAATTAAAAACTCTAGTGACCATTCTATTATGAGATAAACACTTCTGTACAGTACTATTTTACATTTCAACGTCCTTACTGATAAAATAATGATATTTTACCATATAAATGCATAAATCGCTAGCAACTAAGTGATTAGGAATTTGTTTGGGGACGAATTTGTTAAGGGACGAATCTTTGCGTCCATTGTTTTAACTGGATTTATAAACTTCCGGTTTAAATTTTTAACGCAAATTCTATCAAATTTCTCAAATAATTGTGAGAATTAAAAATCGTTTTAGTAAATATAACTATAATAACAAAATTAATAAATTTTGAAAAAGGAAACATTTACACAATAAAAAAGTATATCCGATTTTAACGACGTCGACGAAAACACCTCACGTAATTTGTCGACATGACCCGATATCGCCCGAAGTTTGAAAGCAGCTATTATTGGAAATCTACCTTAATGACTTTCAAAGAAATGATTATTCGATGTGAAGTGTTAAAAATTCATAACTTTTCAACGAAGTGAAAAGATACACATGATAGATCAGAGAATACTGAAAACCAAATAAATAAAACATGAGGTTCCTCAATATCGTATTGATTTCAACCTTTGATCTGTCGTGACTGAAAAAAGATAAATTCACTTTTAAGCTACTATAGTTAAGTTTCTAAGCTGGCTCGGTAATATAATTATAATCAATGTTATCGATGTTATTTCAAAGTTGCAAAACGTTATGTATTTGTTTTACTCTTCGTGGCGTCATCAATTACATTGTTCGATAAGGAATCCAATCTGGCATTGCAACTTTATAAAACTGTAAACACTTCTGCTCTGTGTATTTAATATACTCAGGTTTCAACGTCACCGTCCAGTCTCTAAACAATGTACTTTCGTCTTTCTTTTCAAAAACTTTGTCTAAAAATTCCCTATCTTGTTTCTGTAGAGTATAGTTTACTCTATAAAAATATAATAAGTTAGTCATTGAGCTTTCATCTTTGGTTACGTTATGTATCCATACTTGCTGTAAACGTTCTTTATATTTGGATTGTAGATGTTTGTAACCATTAAAATCACCTAGCATCTTTTTACACAAACTATCAACATTGGATGTCAAAAGGAAAGTTTCGTTTTCGTTTACTGGAAACCAGTCCGTTTGAATTCGTGAATTCAAAATGGCACGTGGATCACGAAGCATAAATAAAATATTTAAATAAGGAAACCTGTCTAATAATGATCTAATTTTATCGAAACCTAATCGTAATACTTTTGTCACTCTAATATCTGAAGTTCGACAGACTTCATTTATTTGTTCGTAACATTTCGTTCTATCTTCAGATCCATTTTTGGTAGAATTTAAACAGTATCCAAACTTGTACCATGCAGGTCCCGATTTATTTTGATGAATAATTCCATCTAAAACATCTTTCGGAAGTTTGTGGATATGACATGTATATATGTTATAAAGCGTATTTAAGGCTCCATTCATTCTGGACATATCAGCGTCTCTGAAAATACAAACAAACACATTAAACTTCAAGAACTCACTATGTATATAATCAAAAGTAATTCATGAAGTGGGAATTAGAAAACATATCAGAAACTAACTGCAACAGTCATAGAAAAAACACTCAGACAAAAAGCGAATACGGAGATGTTTTTATATTTTTAAACTTTTGTTTCAAGAGGACGCTACAATCACAGCGAAAACAAGAATCTAAATGGTTTATGTCATAGAATGGATATTGACAAAATGTGAGATATTGTTTCTTAATTTCAAAATGTATTGGTTGCACAACTTTTTGAAAATGTATAGCGTGAAGAAAATTTGACAATATGAGTCAATGATATAATAGAAACAGTTGATCAGGGTCCGGTTTCACGAACGCATTCCTATCTTAAATTTCTAGATTAACCTTAAATTTTCTATTTTTAGCATTTCTAAGTTTAAGTGCGTTTCACAAACATTTTACAGTTTAATCCGTTCTTAAAAAGTCTAAGTTATGAGTGAAAATTTAATCGAGTAAACGGGTAGATTAAACTGAAAGTAAAAATTACTTAAATATGAACAAATGGTTCACGATTATCTAAAATTATGTTTGAATGGCTATAGAGTCCCTAGACGACGAGAATTCCGAGGAAGGGACACTAAGTGTGGTTTAGGAAGTATGTTGGAAGATAGAATATATCAGAGTTACAGATTTTCATCTGCTTCGACTTCGTCCCTTCGCGTATAATATGGAATATGACAGTTTCTGAAATTCTTCAAGACTTAGTGTTGGTGGAGTTGAGTTTCTGTATTATTATATAAATAATCATAAAACTAGCAGATTAAAACGAATAAAAAATTTAATATATACATCAATCGTCATTATGTTAATATTTTAGAGATGACAATCATTCCAACAGAAAATTGATTAATTAGTTTTATCAGTTCCACTAATTCTATTTTTTTAAAACACATTCGTCATCAAATCGCACCGTAATCCTAATGTGCATGTTTTATCATTATTATTCTCATCATATTATAATACATGTACATTGCAAACATACCTTTATTCAATTCCTTCATTATTCCCTAAATCTAAATACATGTAAACAACAATAAATGGGACCTCGTTGCCAGTTTCGCGTACATATTTACACCTATACTCACCATTTTTGTTTACAAGGCATGACATAATAAAGTATGCTAAGTTCATTGTTATGTCTTTATTTAAGATTCATAGGTTGCACAGATTAACAAAACTTTGTAATATAAACAGTTTGAAATGTTCTAATGCAAGTAATGAAAGTCGAACTTTCTTAAACATAGATAATGTAAACGTTTCCAACCACCGTGCTCTTGCAAAATGCAATGCATTTTAAACACACTGTTCATGCAAGCATTGAATGCCCAACCTATTGTAAGACAGTAACAGAATGTCAAGCATATTAGGCGTACATCATTTGTCAATAGCCATTTTAAGCGATTTTCGAACAGTTAAATGTAGAAATTGTTGTTACTATACCAAACGGACAATAACTGACTGATCCGTGCACTACAGTTCAAGTGATGCTTTTGGATTTACACACATTCAAAAAGTTGTAAACCAAATATTTAGCAATGGGTACTTTTATTGCATACTAGTAACACAATTTTGACATACCATCTTATTTCTAAGTTAGTCAAGACTGGCATCGTAGTTTGCAATGCAATTTTGCAGTTTATTTATTCAAATTAAATAGTCTCCAATCTTTGATAAGTTGATAACGGCCCAAAAGATATGAGATTTCGTATGAATCTCATAACTATACCCTAATATCCTCCACTAATTACCTACTTATCACTTATTATTAAATCTTCGCCAATGCACAATATTGTAATTTCGAAAAATATTAAACTCTACAAGTACAACGATGAAGTAAAAGTAAGATAATTTTGCATAATAGGAAAAAACAAATGATTGACAAAAATAAAAAAAAATGGACGAAAAGTGAAAAACCAACATTCACGGTTCGAACCTATGCCAGACAAAATTAATGTTTCAAGCAAAACAGTCTAACCGTTTACGCTATTTAGTACATCAATAAAATACGCTGGGCATTAAGTACTATAATATTATTTAGTTGGTTTAAGTATTGGTCGCTTATATCAACCCTAACTTTATACTTATGTAAGAAAGGCTTCGTGAAATCCACTTAAAATATTTTATAAGATACTCATAGTTACGGCCAAAATATTTAAGACAATCTTAAATTTATTTAAGTTATGAGAGCGTTCGTGAAACCGGGCCCGGGGCCCGGTTTCACGAACGCATTCCTATCTTAAATTTCTAGATTAACCTTAAATTTTCTATTTTTAGCATTTTTAAGTTTAAGTGCGTTTCACAAACATTTTACAATTTAATCCGTTCTTAAATATTCTAAGTTATGAGCGAAAATCTAATCGAGTGAACGGGTAAATTAAACCGAATGTAAACATTACTTAAATATAAACAAATGGTTAACGTGCGTTTAGATGTATGTTTGACTGGCTATAGAATCCTTAAACGACATGAATTCCGACGAAGGGACACTTAGTTTGATTTAGGAAATGTGTCGGTAGATAGAATATATCAGAGTTACAGATTTTCACCTGTAACAATTTATTCCATCATTGAACTTATTCGTCTTCTCACGTATAAGACGGAGTATGACAGTTTCTGGACTACCTACTTCAAGACTCAAGTGTTGGCGGAGTTGAGTTTCTGTAGTATTACTAGCAGATTAAAACGAATAAATT
This sequence comes from Mactra quadrangularis, assembly GCA_025267735.1. Lineage (NCBI taxonomy): Eukaryota > Metazoa > Mollusca > Bivalvia > Venerida > Mactridae > Mactra > Mactra quadrangularis. The sequence continues at coordinate 40,675,805 of CM046304.1, read as the reverse complement.
CTTTAATATCTAGATCGATCGTCTCTCTGTTAAGATTTTAGAGATGACAATCATTTCAACAGAAAACTGATTAATTATTTCATTAATTCTAATTTTAATACACATTCGTCACCAAATCGCATCGTATGTTTTTGTTTACGAGGCATGACTTATTTAGTATGCTAAATTCATTCGTTGAGTCTTTATTTAAGAATCATAGCTTGTAGATCTTAACAAAAATCGTATTATAAACAGTTCAATATTTTCAAATGCAAGTAATGAAAGTCGAACCATTTTAAACATATATATAATGCAAACGTTTCTAACCACCATATTCGTGCAAGACATGCATTACATTTTAAACACACTGTCAGGGCAAGCATTGAATACAAAACCTATTGTAAGACAGTAATAACATGTCAAGCATATTGTAAGGCGGACATCAATCATCAAAAGCCATTGTAAGCAATTTTTGATCTGTTTAATGTAGTAATCGTTGTCACTCGACCAAACAGACAATAACTGACTGATCCGTGCCCTACAATTCAAGTACTGTTTTTGTAACTTTCTGGAACATTTACACACATTCAAAAAGTTTAAACCAAATATTTAACAAAGTGTTCTTTTATCACCCACTAGTAATAAACTTGACATACCACCTTATTTTTAGTTAGCCAAGACGGGCATCATAGTATGCGATGCATTTTGCAGTTTTTGTTATCCAAATTAGATCGTCTCTAAACTTAGATAATGGCCCAAAAGATATGAGATTTCGTATGAATCTTATAACTATACCCTGATATCCTCCACTAATTACCTACTTATCACTTATTATTCAATCTTCACTGATGCACAATATTGTAATTCGAAAAATACTATACTCTACAAGTACAGCAATGAAGTGAAGGTAAGATAATTGTGTATAATAGGAAAACACAAATGATTGACAAAAATAAAAAGAAAGGAACAAAATTGAAAAAAGTCAACATTCAGGGTTCGAACCTATGCTAGACAAAAACAATGTTTCTAGGTCAATAGTCTAACCGTTAAGCTATAGAGTCGATCAATAAAACACGTTGAACATTTAGTACTCTAAGGTAATTTTGTTGGTTTAAGTTTGGGTCGCTTATATCAACCCTGAATTTATACTTATGTAAGAAAGGCTTCGTGAAATCCGCTTAAAATATTTTATAAGATACTCATAGTTAAGGCCAAAATATTTAAGACAATCTTAAATTTATTTAAGTTATGAGATCTTTCGTGAAACCGGGCCCTGGACATAAGATAAATCACCGCCCAACAAAAATTAGACTTTGCAAAGATGGATTCAAATACATAATGCAATATATTTTAATTGAATACAGACACTGAAACTTTTGTTTATTCAGATATATGCTTGCGGTATTAGAAAGTAACGATTTTTTCAATTTAACCAGGTATTTTGATTTAATGACTTTCTACAAAAAGTAGAACTTATAGCACTGATTGTCATTTGGAACTCCTAGTTCATTCATAAGAATAACCACCGACATATTTAGACGCCATTTTGGAACTATAATTGCGTCACGTTCCCAAACAAAATACTTAAACCGGTGTTGATTAAACAAATCCACGATAGTTTAGGGGAATAAAAATGTATCGTTTTTTCCATGAATATGATATTCTCGATTCTCTGATTACCACTGAACAATATATACTCACATATATAACACAAGAAATATATTTACAAAACCTTATAAATGGCTCACGATAAGAACTTTTTACATAGGTGTGACGTACTTCGCCTGTGCGTCGCCTCAAGCATGAAGTAAAAACCAAGTATTATAGGTGGACCCCCAAGAATTCTTCCGAGATTATTCATTCAATGAATGGTCGAGGTGCTCCCGAATGCACGCATTGCAAGACCGTAAGCCAACGGTTGGACATATTGACATATTGATACCAACACATACAGACAACAAATATTTGAACATAGCGTTTGTACACAATCGTGAAAACAGAAATGTTACTTACTCGCATTTTGCCGATCTCATGTGGCAAAGTGAATTGTTTGTAAAATAGTGGTAAGAAGCAAATGGACTAATAGGTTCAAACACGTAAAACACTCCAGGAGAATTTCTGAAATATTCTCCAGTCAATCTCATGACTATACGCTATTTTTAGGCAATTTGTAAAATATTTAGCTATTTCTTTCTGGTATTATGTAAAATGTCTCGAAATTTTAGTCAATTTACAACATACCTAAAATGGCTAGGCAATTTACAAAATGCCTATAAATTTCAGGCATTTTACGAATTGCCTTAATTTACAAATGTTCTGTAACATATATGTGAATATACGTATGAAAAGTAGCCTCTGGAACAATAAAGTTTACTTACTCGCATTTTGCCAATCTCATGTAGCAACGTGAGTTGTTTGTAAAATAGTCGTAAGGGGCAAATGGAATTAAAGGTTCAAAGACGTAGAATACTCCAGGTGAATTTCTGAAATATTCTCCAGTCAACGACGTTCCTCCTCGCATATATCCAAATATTAGAACATCTTTACCCCTTGTGTCTGTGATAGCTGTTGGTTTACTCCATGTGTCTGTGATAGCTGTTGGTTTAGGAATTGTGACAACTGAAACTGAAACAAACAAAGAAATATGTTAACTGTTATGTTGAATCATTTTGAGTGGTTTAGACAATGTTCAACTTATAAAGTGTCTATATGGTTTACATTTATTGATATTTGTTTTCATATTCAACCGAGCAAGAGATTATATTCACAAAGCATCTAAAGAAATGCTTTATTGTTTTACAAACGTTTGTCATTTCTTAGTAACAAACTGCATATATAACAGTTTTACGATTTATTGATGTTTAAATATTCTACGAATAGAATTGCGTTGTCCTATATTTCTATGATGGAAATAACGTTATTTCAGACTTTATCTAGGTGCGTACAATGCTCTCGAGTAGCACTCACGAAGATGCTTCTACTTGACATGTAAATACAGATACATGTATAGTTCTCTGTGTCGGTGTTCACGGTGGCAATACCACGTGGCTATGACATCAAACATGCTACGGTTTGAAGCAGCAAACAGTGAAAAATTAGCATCGACTTAAAGTTTAAAAGAGCTGTTAGCCTTTTTATTCTTGTCAAATTTCAATAATTCCAACGCTAAGCTAAGTAGAAAAGTGTGTACTATTTGCTGACATCATACATCCAACGCCAGTTTTGTACTTTTTGCACACATCCTGGAAAATTATGCATTTTCATCGTGCTACAGTAACAAGTTGTCCGTTTTTGAATAGGAAAAATCTCTGATAGGTTTCCTAGGATTTTTCAAAAACGATACGACTGGCGTCGTACGTGTGATGCGCAGCAAATAGTATATACTTTTGGCTTAGCCTCGAGAAGGTATTCTGTAAATCTGACAAGAATTAAGATACTTACAGCTCTGCAAAACTCCTAGTCGACGCAGAAAGTTACTGTTTTCTTCTTGAAACCGTAGCATTTGTAATTTGTGATTTTGTAACTATAGTTGTGTATCAAGTAAGCTTAATATATATATTATTTGTACCAAAGATAATATATTTGCCGATCTATAAATAAAGGCAAGTCATGATAATAGGAAGATTAATTCGAGGGATGCATGTAAGACTGTAGTAAGTGAATTGCAATAAAGTGCGAGTTACTACAGTCTTGCAGGCAACTCTCGAAATACATGTTGGTATTAAGTATTGTCACTTAAGACAATGTTTAGAGGCCTCTTATGGATGAAATACTAAAGCAGGAACAGGGATGTTAAAATGAATGATTGTGTATAAACAACTTGCAAATAAATTTTATTTGGAGAATTGTATCGCTCAGCAATCCTTTGCGAGTGTTTGCTTTTTTGAACTACTTTTCCTCGGTCATGTGACAAAAAAAACCAAGTACAGTTGAAACTGTATACAAAGACTGTTCGGCGGAAAGGCCAAACGTGGTCTTTGTAGACAGGTGGTCTTTGTTCTAAGGTTCTATATAAGTACAAAGTAAGTCGGTTTATTAACGTTTTGCAATTGCCAGTGATCTTCATTGAAAAAATGACTTCTTATGATACTGTAATAACTTTGTATAGTACAGATTTATTATATATTATGATAATGATATCATAATGACCAGTTTTCAACTGGTCTTCAATAAATTTAGTCATACTTGTATACTAATAAATATATGATTTTAGATAATAATTTTCTGTTTGCAACGTATAATTGGTAGGGGTGTAACGGTTAACCGATATACCGGTTAATATTGCAATACGACTTCTGACGGTTTTTAACCGGTTCGTTTTTCTCTGAACCGGTTTTTCTAGTTATGTTCCATACTGATTGTTTTAATCAGAGTGTGAAATTTAAGTGTTTGAATAAGTGTTTAAATGTGTTCGGAAACTTGAAATATTTTTGGTAAAATTAGAGAATAATAATCTTTGAAAGTCAATTCAAAACCTTTTTTCAAACTTATTCAAACATTTGCATAATACGTGTATGTCATTTGAAAATACAAATATCTATATACAATGTTGATCAAATTAAGACGATGCACGGGCATTAATTCATGCTATGCGTGTATGTGCAAAGAACAATATGTATCGCAATATATTGCAATATATTGCAATACGGGTTTCGTGTATTGCAATATATTGCAATACGGTTTCTACCGTATTGTTACACCCCTAATAATTGGCATTTCATAACAAAGTAAAACTTATCTTATGCATCTAATACTCATACATTCTAGTTATATAGAGATAAGAGCGATTGAAGCGGACAATTAATGAAACCTTATAAAATTAAATTAACTCATAATTATTATTATTATCATTATCAATATAAAAAAGAATGTTCATAATGATGTAAACCATTAAATAATAATTTCTTTTATATTAAGTTGAGTTGAGCAAGGAAATACGGAAATGTGTCTGGCCTACAGTTAATGGGATGTTTTTGCGCTAGGTCGATTTATTTGTATTCGCTTTGACAAGATGTTTTTATATTTTATAAAATTTACTGACAAAGTTTTCAAAATTTAAGATAAGTGGAGGCCCTGCCATAATGAAAAAAGAAATGTAATCTAGCTGTGATTTGAGTGAATAATACCCTGTAATAAATAATTAAGTCAATTTTGAAAGTTAAACTGAAGTGAAAGAGTTACAGAACACTGGGTTTCAATATAACCAACAAGAACAAAAAACTGTTGAATGAGATTTTATCAACAACAATCCTATTTATTTTAAACCGCTAGAATCATAAAGTCTATACAGCTGTTAATAATTTTGTTTATTGTCATTAATAATTAATTGGCAAATAAAGTTTTATATAGGTAATAATTTTATTTCGGTAACAATGACATGACACATGTCATACGAATAGTGAATAATACAATATCTTTATGCCTCAAATAACACATAATATCATTACATGACAATTTACATAAAACACGAAAACAAACATAACCATTATTGCACGTAAAGGTAATAAAATCAACTTATGACTATTATATTTCAAAACCCATATGTGACCACAAGGCAATTGTATTGAAGAAACATGATATGGTCGTTTGTTTTATGTTTTATCAGTTACTTGCATCAGTTTTAGTGTCAGTATGATAAGCGTAGCATATGTTTATCTTTTTTTATTCTCCTATTAAAATTGTTCATCTTAACATGACTTATATTGTTTTATAATTAACTACATCTTTTTTATATCGAAACCCACTCAACAAAGTAACTTAAAAAGCAAGCGTAAGTATTTGTATTATTCCAACTCATAAATGGTTAACGATTAACGCAACCTAAACATAAAGTTTCACGTATAAGACAGTTTATTTCAACAGCATATCAGTACATAGTACTTATGGCTATATAACATACATACATATAATTTAAACATGAAAATATATAAACATAGTGATAAGCACACAGGTAAGGTATTTCAATAAACAATGCAATATACAAATATTTAAGCAGCACATTCAACAGTTTATGTTACAATAATTTGAACATGGAACTCATAGCTAGTTTGTGTTTGTACATTTTAATAAATTAGCAGAAAATAAACATATTTTTACAACATGTTGTACATATATAGGACTTAAATAAATACAAATAAATAAATAAAAGAACGATAAAATTATTAGACATTAAGTATGGATGACAACTTATCTTTCCTTAATTTCATGGAAAAGTAAATAAATTTTGACAATTGGTCCAGAGCATGTTCATTTGTATTCGCCATTAAACAGTAAAATTTATTTAGTGAAGGCCAAGATGTTTGTTTAAAATATTTAGTTCTGGCTTCTTTTAATGATTGGCAACACATTAGAAAATGGTATTCAGTTTCTATGGCATTCTGTGAGCATAATTTACAAATTCTTTGTTGTCTGATTATTCCATTATGACGTCCTACTTCAATTTCTAAATTATGTGACCCAAGTCTGAATCTAGTAAGTTCTTTTCTAATACATTCATTTTTAATTAAGTCAATATATTTTTCGAAGGTATATTCTGTTTTATACATTTTGTAGTATGTCATTTTTGTTTGAGTGTTTATATCATTATGCCATGTTTGTATATATTGATCGCGAAGTCTTAGCTTCAATAACTTTTTATGATTGTTATTTAGAATATTACTGTGGAAAAGATACCCAACTCCTAAATTATTTAATGTATTTTGGAGACTGTTAACCCAAGTTTTATTATTATTTAATTCATTAATGTTACATTGTTCTCTGTAAATTTGATATGTTAATGAATTGTGGTTATTATTTATTTTTATTCAATAGTTTAAAGCTCTTTCTTTACAAACTATAGATAACGGAAAGCGCCCTAGCTCACCTAGTACGGCAGAATTTGAAGTACTGGTACGAACACCAAGAATCATTTTACAAAATTTTATATGTAATTTGTCTATTTCTTTGAAAGAATATATTCCCCATACTTCGCTACTGTATAGAAGAATCGGCGCTACCAAAGAATCGAAAAGAGAAAGTTTAGTTTTAACATCAAGCTGCACTCTACTAAAAACATATAGCACATGAGTGCTTGTTCTTGTAATGCTTTAACAGCATATATCATATTACCAGTATAATAAAACTTAATACCTAGGTAACAAAAGGTATCAACAACATCTATGATTTCATTATTGATAAACCATTGATTATTGTGGATACTCTTCCTGTTTTCGAAGACACATATCTTAGTTTTCGATGTATTGATTTTTAATCCCCAATTAGTTGAATAATTGTACTCTATTTAATTGATTTTGTAGACTTACAGGGTTTGTGGTAAACAGAACAATGTCATCAGCAAATAATAACATGTATATAGATAGTAGATTTATATCATCACCAGTGAGTAGTTCCCTATTAATAACAGTATGAATGTCATTGATAAACATAATAAATAGTAATGGTGAGAGTGGTTCCCCTTGCTTTAAGCCAAGTGTGACATCAAAGAAATCTGAAAATGACAAATTTACCGCGTCCTTAACACATGCCTTAACTTTATGATATATTGACTTAATTATGTTGGTCATTTTACAACTGAGTCCCATATTTATTAATTTTATCCATAGTGCTTCATGTATAACTGTATCAAACGCCTTTTCGTAGTCAATAAATGCGCAATATAATTTTTTCTTCTGTAATAATATATTTTGAATGATTGAGTGTAGAATGAAAATACAATCAGTAGTGCTACGTTTGTCTCTGAATCCAAATTGGCTATCATTTAGTACGTTTTCAGATTCGCACCATTTATTTATACGATTACGCAATGTTAATGAGAAGATTTTTGCTATGGTATTAATGATTGTCACCCCTCTAAAATTTGACGTATCGTGTATGTTGCCCCGTTTATGAATGGGGACTATGTAACCCTTACTCCACTCATCTGGGTATATACCTGTTTCAAAAATAGTGTTAAAAATTTCAACAAGATACGGGAAATAAAAGAATTTGAGTCAATGAAGAAGTCAGCTACATTATTAGTTAAGTCGCATGCCTTATGTCTATTTAATTTTGAAATTGTTTTTTTAATTTCGTCTATAGTAAAAGGTGCGTCAAGTTCATCTACGTTTTGTTGTATGTCTTCATTATCATGTAAGGAACTGTCAAAGTAACTATTATGAGGTGTGTTCGAGACATTATTGAAATGTTCCACAAATTCCTCAAGGTTTATATTTCCTTGTCTAGATTTTGCATTATTTTTATACTTTTTTATGTATTTCCAAAATTTTCGGGAATTTGATTTACTTAAATTTTTTTAAATTTTGTGTTTCATTCATATGGTAAGTTTGCTTTGCCTTACGTTTAATTTTACAATAACGTTGTCTAGATTCCAAAAACTGAGTGCGGTTATGAGAAGTTGGGTTAAATTTATAAAGTCTTCTGCATTTGTGAAATTCAGATTTAGCGATTTTACAGTCATTATCAAACCATGTTGATTTCTTTTGTTTAATTACTTTCTGTTTGTTATTAGAAAAAGATTTACCATGAACTTGAAAAGATATATTATGAACACTATCTGAGAACCGATTAACACATTCATTAATATCTGTCTGCCCTGATCTTAAATCATTAATAAGCTCATCAAAAATAGGTCTATTATTGTTTAATAAATCATTAAAAAAATCATGGTCATGATTTTCCCATATAATTTTTTCAATTACAATATCATTTGTTTGGGATTGTTTAGTAAATTCAAAAGACATACAAAATTCTATTGGACAATGATCTGAGAATCCATAATATCTAATATTTTCATTGAATTAAATGACGAAAAAAGTTTATGACTACAAATAACGTAGTCAACTACACTAGCAGCAAAGTTAGTATTTCCAAGTTTATAACACGTAAATAACCCAGGTTCGAGACGACCATTAAGAATACACATATCAGTACGCTTACATAAGTCTATTAATTTACGTCCGAACACATTAGTCCGGGTATCATTAGATGATCGTTTAGATATTTGTTGCGAGATATCATCAACAGGTAAATCAATATATCGGTTTAAATTGATATCTTCAATTATATCTGACAATAACCCAATTCTCGAGTTTAGATCACCCGTTAGTATAACATCTCCTAAGTAACTATACCTTATTATATCATGAATGATCAGTTCGTGTAAATCAAGTTCAAAAAATGGTGATCTAACATTTTTGTATAAAACACTGTAATTATGCCATGCACATCAATACCGGGGATGACACAAAAAAGAGATATATCTCTTATTTACATTGTGGTTATCTTTACAATGTACTTTCATAAAGCTTGGTCATGAAATAATTTTCTACGGTCATTCTCCTTCCTACCACTGATTCTAAATCATGTAGGACAGTAGTCAGTCACTGACGGAAGTACATGTATGCGCCATTGTTTGACATCTAAATCCAGAGATTTAGCCTTTCCATGAACAGTAAGTACGTTGACTGACGATGTTATATGACCTATACAAAGTATTCCTACGGCGTTAAACCCCAAAGCCCCCACGAAAAACCAATAAAAAAACATTAATTTATTAATGATACTTAAATATATTAATATAGTGGCTTAAAGAGAGTAAAACCAGCAATCAGATTAATTACAGTATGGTAAATATTTAATGTGAAGTTAAACTAGAAACTACTCTGAAAGAAACGATACTGATTAGTGGAAGTATGAGTTTTATTAATAGCAAGCCCTGTAATGGATTTTTTATCATTTTGATCAGGTTAATGTTTAAAATATATTGATTTATTCAGTCAATATTCTTAATGATTATTATTTGTAGTGTGTCTAATGTGATGTGAACACATATATTTATATGATAAGTTGAGATGGCCAGGTCACAAAACCTAGCTTTCCTGATATATATATATCAATGGAGAAAAAATTAATAGTATTGTCGAATGTTCATGGAATGGTCTGGTTGTTTTTATTTTCAAACCAAAAGTAAAATGATACTTAAACAGTTGACAAGACGTTTGTTTTTTAAAAAGTAATAACAGATTTTTTTACCAGTCATGTTAAGCTCATCTATGAAATGCCAACGCTGACTATTTTTATGCACAAGTTGTAGAAACATTAATTTTAAATTTAGAAAAAAAGATAAATTGTTATGTTGATAATACATTGGATTTATGGTATACAGTCTCTAACACCACTCACAGTTAAAAATTCTTTGTGAAAGAATACAAAACACGATATTTCATTCATCACAATTTATTAATCATTTTGCAAGGATTAGCTTTATTACATAACTCGCAATTTCAAAAATATTTGACACAATCTTGACAGGACGTAGTAATTACCTCATTTGCATATGAAAAATAAATAGATATGCCCATAAAAAGTCCATGTTATCGTTATTAAAATAACTTACACGATAAAAAGTTTAGAAATACGATGTACAAACAAATAAAACTATTTGTAGAATTATTTAGCTGCCTAAAAACGAAGTTTTTAGTTGGGGATTGACCCAATTACAAATATAGTGCCCTCCAATCTGATTAAAACCCGATCTAAAATTCTCCGCTCGCATACTCGCTAATTTAGATCTGGCCTTTTTCAAACGAAGGTCACGTTCAAGCGACCTTTTCTCATCATAATATTCATGACGAAATTGTTATGATACGTAACTTGTTTACATCGTCTACGTGCAGACTGTGAATAATACCGCTGTTAAATTAGCATGCAAAACTTGGTCTAAAAATATAACTTGCGAAATCAAAATGTGATTAATAGAGTTTTCGTCTAGATGAAAGCTACGCATTGATTGGTCGACACAAAGTTCATCTCGACGTGACTTACCACGGAGACAGTAGAGGTCCTGTACGACAATGCTCTACAGGATATCTGTTTACGGAGATTGGAGATTGTATACCTTAAGGTCAATTACAAATATAGTGCCCTCCAATATTCTTTGAATAAAATTCTGTTTTAGGATAAAACTATAATTTCACATTTACAAGTGAAAAAAGGAAGAAACGAAGAGTCATCTGACCATATTCTAAAGTCAACAATACTTAATTAATTTCTTAGCACATGATTCAAACTATGCTGCCGAAAAAAACATTATTTGAAGTAAAATTACTTGAACTATGCATAATCTGTTTTCAAAATGACCCTGATCCAAACACCATACAAGGCACTATACTATTTTAGCCTGTTAAGCCCAAAAGTAAACAAGATTAAATTATGTATGTAAATATATTTTGTTATAGGTCGCCCTCATTCATATAATACGCGAAGAATAAGTGTGGGTATGGAATGTCACATAATTACGTGTATTAACATATTTAGTTTAATACAATTCTAGAACACATGTACCGTACGTGCTTTAAAAAATAATGAAAATGCATGCCACCCAGTTGGTAACACACAAGTCAACTAATCGAGAGGTCGTAGTTTCGATTCCGAGGCGGGGAAAACTTTCGTGCAGCTTGGTCATAAAATAAATTTATGGCCATTCTCCCTCTTACCATTGAGTCTAAATCACATAGGGCAGTTGTCAGTCAGTGGCTGAATAAGCTCCTACTAACTGGTTAGTAGCTAAATTCATAGATTTAGCTTTCCATGAACAGTGCATAGTTTGACTGACCGCCGTTACGTTAAATCCCAGAATTAAACATAACGATAATAATACCGCGCTTTAAACAAAAATTAAATAAGATATGCAAAAGTTAAAAGTTACGTACCTATATTTCTATTGATGTTGGTCGAGGATGTTGTCACATTGCTGTCATATTGACCTCTGTGATGCACGATGACACCATAGCAACACATAAATAACACTAACACTAGAACTACGAGATGTTTACGTCTAGAAATACATTTAAAATGTCGATGTACATTTATCCACTTTGAGTCAAACCACATTTTCAAGTTTATTTATTAATTTCCAAGCATAAATTATAAATGTTTTGTATTCAACAGCCGAACATAACACACTGAAATGGTAAAGATATTTTACATGTAGTTATAATACCTTGTTATGGAGGTCGTAAAATTTACTATGTACGATAACATAGCCGTTCAGTAGAGAAATATGAAACATAATCTATATTTAACTTCTCAAGCATCGTAAATTATGTTCTTGTGTTCTAATTTTAGTACTTTATCCGCTGTATTAAAAACAGCTGTAGTCTGACAATATTAACCTGAGCATGACCTTTATGCAAGAATATATTAAACTCAGTATTACTGTCTAGTTTTGTTTTCGTTTGTAAATCGCGCATTATCGGAAGCTCTTTGTGGACTTGCATGTTTTTCCCATATATAAACGAGTCCACAATTAAATGAACAATAACATACCGTGTTTACAAAATAACTATTTTGCAACTCGGCGAGAAAACGTTAACTGAACACTAGTACCTTGTGACAGTAACAAAGTTAACGTTGTCATAGTCTATATTGACAGACATTGTAATGTTTTGAAATTCGAACATTTCATCAATACTTATTATTTGATGTAAAACTTTTAACAAATCAATACCAAACACCACAACGTCGTTATTCCCAGATGTACTTGAGACTTCCTAACTCTCAGTAACATGAATCAATCAGAATTATGAACTGCACAAGAATGTTCAGTTATATTTTGTGTATTTTTTTCAAGTACTAATGAGGGATATTAGTTTTATTACACATGATTTCTTATGTTTTATTACATATAATACTAATTAAGGATATGAGTCAGTTACCCTTCCTTGTTTAAGTCTGAAGCGATCCAATTGGCAAGGAGGTGCTATCAGTTGGAATCCTTCGACTCTATCATAGAAGTCCTATGTAAGGAATATAGAATTTTTAATCAAATACTTTTCTTTGTTAATTAAGATAAAAACAAGAGTGATGAAATTTAGATAGTTCTTCAACAAAACAAAACTTTGCTTGATTTTCAAACAAATAAAATGGTTTACTAAAAAGGTATTTAAGATTGATTGGGTCAAAATGACATTGAATAATAAGGGTAAAATCCGAGTAATCCAACTGGTTGTACCTAGCCATATGAAAAGTATGCAAAGGGAAACAACTGACTAAAGTCGCTTAATTATTATGATAATGTCGGAAACCTGCCAAGTCTGATCATGTCTCATGTTAACAATATACTAGTATAGTGTCCGCTATTTTTAATTAAAGTTAAAAAGTTAAAGCAAGAGTTTTTGGAGTCTACAATTAGTATCACTATTCAGTCGACTCTTGACATTAACTTCCCTGATCGTCGAGTCATACACCAACTGTTAACACATGGTGCAGATTGCAGCCACAGCATACAGTGTATGACCCTTACAGGTATCCATTTACACCTGGGTGGAGTGAAGCAATCACAGGTAAATTTCTTGCTCAAGAAAATTAGCAGCACCCCTAGTGGGATTCGAACCCAGGACCTCTCGATCCCTAAGCGCGCGTCCCACCACTGGACTTCTGCTTGGATTAGTAACATATACGCTGAAGGTTTAGTGGGAACATTCAGTCATTTTTAAGTTAAGTGAATGTTTTTCTGTTTAAACACGCCTTTTAGCTATAAAAGTATTGTTTATTTTCCTAATAAAACTTCGTCATGGGAGAAAACTCTTCCTTCCTTGACAGTCGTTCGTATTTTTGATATTTTGTTTCTCACTGATCACAAAAAAGTCACGTGATAAGCCTATAGGCACCGCGAATACAATTAAATTGAAATAATAAATAAATACTAACACACTTACTATAATTCCAAATCGTCCTGAACAACCAGCTATCATTTAATATATGAAATAAATTTTTAACCGTGAATTTTGCACATCTTGTCAAATGAATTAAACTGAAATAAATGTTTTGGAATTACTCCGAGATATCCACAATGTATGATTTCTTATTTTTTAAATTCACAACAAAACAGAACAGAACTGTACATAATTATTTATTACAATGCATACAGTCATTATTTAAAATAATAACAATTTATAATTTCACCAACTATCAACATTAAGTAATTAGTTAATGAGGAAGATAAATGAAATCAAATACAAAGATGTATAAATATAGCTACATAGGCACACTTACTTGTACGTATACACGCGTGCGTACATGTTTAAAAACGTCCAAATAAATTCGATAGGTAAATATTATTGTTACGTTTGTTGTATTTTTCTATTGTTTATTTCTATTACAATGTACAGGTCGTATTCTAGGTCATGCGTGTTTTTGTACTTTAAATAATGGACGTGCCCACTGAATAGGTGAATAAGCTAATGCATAAACAGCATTGTACTGATTTAAACAGGCCATTTTTTATGTGTAACATTTATTTAAAATAGTGTGTATGCACATTGTAAATTTTATATTATAATATCTTTATAAAATAAGAGTAAATTAATTAAACTATAAAATTGTAAAAATAATTCACCCCTAAATATTGGCGTGTAATGAAACTGGCTATGTTTATATATACGCAATGTTTACGTGGACGACCTGTAAAATGTAAATCTCTAATCGTTAATTAAATGGTTAAAAAACCCATTACAGTAACATAAATCTTAAATTTCCTATTTAAGTTTTACATTCTTTTTACCACAGTGTAAAGTATTTTAATGTGTCTTTTAGATATAATAGACACAGTCGCCTGTGGCAAAATGATAATGCTTCGGTCTGTATAGAATAATAGCATAAAATTTACGTTTAAATTTTTATTGTATCTAAGTGTACTGATTTTATTGTCTCAAATTGTTTCATTATTGCAGCAGCCATAAAGGCTATACCCTAAAACTATATTTTTATTACAGAGTGACCTAATTCCGTACAACAATAGAATTATAGAATTACAGAATTATTGACAATATTATTGAAATTGTTTTTATTATGAACATGTTATAATTTATGCATGGATACAGTCATTATCATAAATTGAAATTATTAAATATATCGCGTAGAAAAAGAAAATTAATGTGTGCTACAAAATATTACATTTTGTTATTCTCATGTTATAAAATGTTGCTTGGTCCCGTAGCTCACATTAATTTTGCCGCATGGATAGAATCTAGTTCAGCGGAACCCGGATGTTTACTGCATCATCTAAAGCTATTACGCATGCTCGGACAGTGTTGTTGTGCAGAACATTGATTACAATTTTGGACGCCATTTTGTTTCTTCGTTTCTTAAATGATTTATTTTCGGCGTAGCTGTCTAAGCTGGTTTTCGAAATACCCAATGTCTATTTATAAAATCTTATTCTATTGGACAAATGCAAAATTTTCTGTGGTAACGTAGGAGAATACCCTCCTTATATCGGTTAAAAACAGCAAAAAATGCAACAAGAACTGCAAAGAGCGTTTCTCCGTGTTCGTTAGATAATGAGAATGAAAAACAATCGGTGGCTTTTTTGTGAGCGTTACAAATAAAGAAATCCACAGCCAAGATTTTTCTATTCGAACATTTGATATTAAATTGATAAATTTAATGAACGTGAGTCAGATTATAGATAATACTTTTTTCAAATACCACAAGAATTTTATGAATGGCCTTTATGAGTGATAAATGATTTTGTCGAGAGTTCCTATGCAACGTTGGGCTAGAGCAATTTCTTTATCAATCAGTATACATGAGCGTACACATTATCTCCCTTTGATAAAATTAAAAGTTTTTTGTAAATATTCTAGTATTTTGGACATGTTTAAAATTGTGAAATGTTTTAATCATAAAAAAAATATTATATGTTTCTTTTAGACAATCTATTTTGAATTAGATTAATATTAGTGTTTCTGTATTTGCTTGTATAATGCGAAATAAAATTTGAGAATAAGGCAATTAATTAACAACAATTGTTATCATCAATTGCTTTCGGCGTGAAATAACCTTTCTCTGTTGATGCGCCGTTATTCCCAAACAAATCAAATCAAGTTAAGTAATGTGTGCATTCCTTTCTCTAAATCGTATGTGCTTAGCGAAAAACACTATTCTGCTTACTGCATGCTTCTCGCGCGCAGCTACATTTGCTTTCATGCGTTTTCGAGGGTTGAGGTGCTGGCAAAACTTATTAAGCATGTTTACGCAAGTTTGATATACGTGTACTTTTATTCTGGACATTAGTAAAATCGAGACGCAATACAAGCTTGAATACAATCAATGAACTAAATACAAATGGTCAAACTCCCCGCAGCGGTTATTTCCCTTTATTAAATCAATAACCACTGCCACCACAAGTAAAATTCGTCCCTCAGAGAGCCGAATTTTTTTTTCATCTTTTCTTTTACAATTCAATATTTTCAATAAATTTGTTCTTCTCTTAGTAAAATATGATGTTCAAAATGCATAAAGGGAAAAAATAAATAGTATGAATAAATAACTTATAAAAAAAACAAGATTAATTATACCCTGACACCGGTTACCTAAAGTGCGTAAAATTGCATGAATAACAAAATGTTACGCAAAGTAAATATTAAATGGATAATTGTACTTATTTTAGTAATCTAATTTATAAATGTTATATTATTCAGTATTATATACATATAATTTTATCATAAATACTTAAGATTTCTTAACAAAAGCATCATATAAGTTATTAGCGAAAAACGGAATTTCTATAATGGCGGACTTAATTTGCATATTATGCAAATTGCTCAAGGATGACAGGGTGTCATCACTCGGATTCTTATTCAGCACCTTTAAAAGATATAGAAACAGCAAAAAAACTTTGTGGGGACTCAAGTGCACGGTTCACCTCATAAACTGCAGGACTAATATGGTGTACTATCAACAAAACTCATTTTCCAAAGTATCAACAGAACGCATATCAACAATATATTGGACCAATAACAACTTCTTTCAACGTACAAGAATGTATTGCTAATAGACTTGAGCTTCGGTCGACTGTATACGCTGCGTTTTTAGATACATGTACTTTAAGGGTATATTTCTAAGACTTATTGCGAACATGTATACTTCATTAAAAAGTTGTGTTGTCGCAAACGGCATACAATCCAAGTGTTTTCCTGTTCTACAAAGTGTCAGACAAGGTGGTGTTTTATCAGTCTGAAGTTATCTCCTCTTTATAAATGAAGTAACAACTAACCTTGAAACAAATGATTTTGGTTTAAAACTTCACCCTGTGGTAACCTAACATTAGCTGACGATTTGACTCTTTTATGTCCAACTAAATCAGCTTTAGAGAGCAAACTAGATATAGTGCATACAGATGGGGGTATGAATTTAATTTTGAAAAAAAAGCAAATTTATTGTGTTCGATGAAAAATTACGACGAGATATCACTCTAAAATTTGGACCACATATACTTTATAATGAAATATCAGCGAAACAACTTGGGGTTAATTTAAGATATAACGTTGCCAACACAGAAAACATAGTGCATCGCATACAGAAGGCCACTTCATCTTTATATAGTGGTCTATCAATTATAGAAAAATACGACGGTTATGTCAATCCACTGAATATGGCTTCACTTGTAAGAAAACTCAGTATACCAACTGAATGTTTTCTTGCTAGATGACAATCGGAACTCCTCGACGATTTTACGCAAATATTCGTAGAAGAACGCCGTAATGTTCCGATTGACTATATGAAACATTTTGCAACATTTTTGCCACTTCAAATGTTTGAATCTATAGTGAATGGGTTCATTTTGTCGAGACCAAATACCTAGCTATTGCTTTATAAAAAACCTAGATTTTGTACCGTCCTTGAAAGTTTATCAGCTTAATAAGTACTGCTTTGTCCTGGTGTTTCATTTGGAACAATTCCAGCTTTTGAACATGGAAGCCGCATTCTTGGTTTCGGACGCTTAAGGCAAAACTGTCAAATATACATAAAACATAGCACAAAAAGACCCACTGTATACGCTACACTGCAAAAACCCATTACTAAAAATAATTTTCAGCGTTCTTTGGTCGACAAAACACAATCGTACTTTGTCTCAAGGTTTCTTTAACCTCAGTCAACGTTGAAAGCAATTGAGTTTTCAATTTATTGTTCCCACTTAAACTTGAGAAATTAGATCTAGGCCGATTTATTGAATAGTAATTTTAAAGATCAGTGCTATAATATTTGTATTTCTATAAAAATATAGTTTTTGAAAAGCCAAAACCCTTGTGTAAACTTAGTCTATGTAAATATATACTGGACTATCTATTGTCCCATTTATAATTGGCATCATTTTATATCAATATAAGTTGGACAAAGCTTTTGACTCGGTTACAATGTTTTTTTACCGATTTCTTTAAGAAAACATTCAAATAATATATAATTTTGTGAATAGTTCAACCTTTGATTGTTTTTTAAGCTGTTTGTATGATAAAAAGTGTTTATATTAATCAAAATGTAGAGCAATACCCAACAAGTAAAAGCGTGTCAACCTGGATATAATAGCCCGTGTAAATATTTATTCCATTAGAATTGATGTGAACTTATGACAAACTTGAAAATCAGTATACAAAAGACTCGAGTAGGTTTTATTATTCTTAGTGTTAAGGGGCGCTTTCAATATTCTTAAAACCGCATACTTGAAATGCCAACGGGTCAAGCACTAACTCCTTACGCATGCTCGGCTCTTGTGCCTAAATTGTTCAAATATTGGTCACTCGGCGAAATTAATAGTGATCCAACACCTATAAAACTTATAAACTTTCATTATTAATTGATCTTTCAAAAGGCATTTTTAAACAAATAACGAAAATTAGTTTGTTCGTAAAGACAGAATTGAACTTTAATGAACTTGAATAAACAAGCCAATCATTTTTTGTCTCTTCCATGTCGTTACCATGGCAATACAATAGCCTATTACATTTGACCACTTCAGGTGTTTCTGGGATAGTCCAAATGCACATTTTCAGTGCAATGATAATGCATATACCTGTGGGGGTCGCGGAATTGGGTAAGGTATTGCAACCAGTGTAACAAATTTACTAATACGTATTTACTCATAAAATCAAGTACTGTCTAGAAGTAGACGTAGTGCGAAAACATCTATGGTGTCATTTTATCAGCACATATGGTAGTGACATTTATAAAACACTAATAAGTAATTCAGTTTTTGAACAATGTAAATGGATTATAGAACACACTGCAATGCATAATAATAATCAATGTATGGGTATTCTTGTTAGTAAACTATTTGACTTATTATATTGAACTTATACAATGATACATTGATAAATGGTAGCACTTTATGATAAGTGTTATCATAATACATGTAAAAGTTGATTAATGTATATATTGTTCTTTGTAATATTTCATGCATGTTAACAGTTTGTAATGATATGATGTAATATGTTGTATTTTGTACTCTTCATATATGGAGGAATAAAAGTAAAAGTTTAAAGTTTTTGGTGGCTCCTTGACTAACAAAGCTTTTTTAAAAATTGAAATGTATGATTTTTCACTTCATTTGAGTTTTGAGCATGTTACTATGGCAGAACATTACCTTAATATGTGGTTCTTTCATTGCAGAAAATGATATTACCTTAAAAAATGATTAAATAGTTATGAGTAAAAATGATATTTGATGTTTATTCAGGATTTTTTTTATCATTATAAAGGTACTAGTTCACAGATTTGGTTAAAATAATCAAAATTTTCAAAATACCATTCAGTGTTTGTAAATAAGTCAAAAAAGTAATTCTTAATATTTTAAGACAAACTGACCTATAGATTGCAAGAAATATACAATAAAATCACGAAATTGCACTAAAATTGTCTATACCATGACATACAGGTTAGATTTTTACTACATGAAACACCATAATTTGCAATTGTATGTCAATATGCACTAAAACTGCATCAAATCACTTATTTCTTGCCTCAAAAATGTTTCCAAACAATTTTCAGGAAAAGTTGAAGTTTAAGTTGAAATCTGTGAATGAGTACCTTTAATGGACAAATATCATAAGATGTAGATTAATGTAATTGTTTGTCGATAATTATCGGTAATTTGACGAATTCATACACGTTACCTCTTGTAGTTGGCATCCTTCAAAACAGTGTTTTTATCCTGTTTTTTTATTGATTGGTCATAAAAGCTACTCGTTCTCATATTTTTAATTAAACATTATAAATACTGTAGTGAATATTCAAATCAAAGACGTTAATATGCAGTGAAATCATTTCTTTAGCTACTTTGTACCAGAAGAAAATAGCATTTCATTATTGATAACATAATTTGCATAGTCAAGCATCTGAATGATCATGATAATACAAAAGATCGAAAGGATTGTAAATTTTCATTTCTGTATATTGAAAAATCCTACGGGAGACTTGCCGGGACTATGCTATATCATGATATTCAAACCAATCTCCATCGAAAGTTAATCAGTTCATTCGCCTGATTGAAATAAATCCTACTATAATTTCAATGTTCTAGCCGGGAAAAAGATTGCCAATATTTTTGGAGCATTTTTTTGGGTTTAGGAATGAGATATATTATTACTTTATTATTTCATTATGTCAAATATGAATTATGGTTTGAAAAAAAATGAATAGATCTAATCCGGAATTCAAATTTTTCTACACATTATTGCTAAACAGCACGAACGTTCAGGCGACCTTTTCTCATCATAATATTCATGACGAAATTGTTATGATACGTAACTTGTTTACACGTGTTTTCATTGTAACAGTGAAAGTTTGTTTGAACCGCAGAGGAAAACCCAAATATTTGAATTCCGGATATAGCCTATTACTGATGAATATGAAATTTTATGGTATGCTTTATTTAAATTGCCCAACTCGCAATACAAAACATAATTCTAACATAGGCACGTGCGTTTTCACTTTATTTAATGTGACGTCATCTATGCTTTATTATTCAACAAAATATAGCTCGTGTCGGCTGTTGAAATTTTACTCCCCACGTTAAATGCGCAAAGCCGAAAATGGCGCCCGAGTTTATAAGGGTTGACTTTTACAATTTGGTTTCTATTCTATAATTGAGATTTTAATATTTTTTGTTCGGAATAAGAAACACCTATCTGTGAGAATTGTGTAAATAAATGCTATTTTCGGCCTTTGCACTGGGGTGGATTTCAACTGCATGACGTTTCTGACAGTTAAAAATAGTTCTATAAATATACCTTTTCTACGGATGCATTTTACGATGTTAGAATCGAAATAACTTACAGTTGTCTATATTTTGTTGTCTAATAAAATATAGACACTCGTTTGATGCGCTTATTAAATCACTCGTGCTAAAGCACTCGTGATTTAATCATACGCGCATCACAACTCGTGCCTATATTTTATTAGACAACAAAATATAGACAACTGTAAGTTATTTCTTAAATAATAATTACTTTTGAAATATTCTAGTAAATATACTTTTTGAATATTTAATGATTAAACTTATACGTATTTCCCACTTTTAAATCTAAAACTACAAAATAAAAGTAATATTCATTCGTAGAAGAAAGCTGTGCGAATATTATTTATTTTTAGTAATTGAGCGAATATGAAATTTTCTGATATGTTTTCCTTAAATTGCTCAACTCGCAATAAAAAAACAAAAATAATAATTATTTATATAATATTTTGGCACATATATACTTTTGAAAAGAAATTAATTTTATTTGAACATATGATTTTCAACTTTCAAATCTTTAGCTACAACGTAAAAGTCATAATCGCATAGCTCGTAAGGCGATTATGTCTTCAAAATATAATTATATTTTCTTGGATAAAACCTTTTTTCAAACAAATACTTTAAAATCTAATATGAAAAAAACATAATTCAAATAAAAAACAAATTTGGTCGATTTGACTACAATATTAAGAGTTATTTTGAAAAATTAGAGTCATGATCGCACTTTATCTCATATTCGGGAAAAGAAGGAAGATCCGCTAAATCATACCCCGCTCCGCACAGCTAATCGAATGCGCCCTTAAAGAGCGGGACGTTTACATTGAAATTCTGGTGGCGTAGTAATATACAACTTGTATTAATATTCATTGCATTAAAATTACAATTAATTACAGAGTGTAATTGTTTCAGTCATAATAAATGTTTGTAAATTTACAACATAGCTTTTTACTCCTTTATATAAGCCTATAAATGTATTATCAATACAATACGGATCTATTTGATTGGGGCTCCCACAGGATAACTTCACCGCTTTAAAAACTTTTATTGCCGATATCATAATGATTTGCTATGCATTTAATATTCCATGTGCAGCATTTTGAGTGTTTGGTTATAAATTATGTATTTATTACATTATTTTTTTATTCGAACCTTTCTCTGTAATGCACATGTTTGAAGAGTTGAGCTCCTTCATATACCTCAAAAAGTAGCTTTTGTAGTAAGCAGCTATACTGGATTCTCAAAATTGGTATATATAATATTTCGACAAAAGTCGACCAACTAAAATGATAATGTTAGTGCAAATTGACATGTGAAAGATGATGATTGTTTATATAAAAACCTTTCCCAGTTAATGACGTTTAAGTATGTTTTTGTGACTTAAACTTTACATATATGTACTCCTCACAGTCTATATATTTTTGTTCCTTAAACAATTACTGACGCTGAGTGATAATTTCAAATTATCATAGTACCAAAAAAAAATCTGCGAACAGATAGCTTTATACAAACTAGATTTAAAGCATTGCTGATTTCCATTCATTTTAGTAAAGCCATTGTTTGTATAATAATCAGACATTTTTTCTCTTCCATATATATAAGCTATATACTTAGTTATTGATGCTATGACGAACATGTAATAACATTACTTGCTGTATGTATATTTACATTCACTTATTTTACTGTTTGCTTCACTAAAATTGTAATTTTAAATACTATTACCTAGACTAGACTTAAAGTGTTCTTTTTTCTGTAACAATATACAGCCCATGTATTTTTATAGTTGCGATATGTGAAAGGTTAAGGCTGACATGGCAAGTGGGTTTGATATATGGTAATTTTATTACATATTCATTGCTCATTGTGCATGCATTTTCTTTCTTTTTATAATATACATATATTTGTCTGAGACATCGTATTGTCATGTTCTTTTCTGTTGTTTACGTTCGCTAAGTTTAAGGCAAAATATCTTTGGTAGATCATACCAAATATAGAAATAGTGTCTGATATATTGCAATGTACCAGTGTCTTCCATCGTCGGTTATCCCACGATACATTACTCAGCTATGCTGCGTTATGTACCGTTGGTCAATTGGTTTGAACAATCTCCTAATCATTAATAATTAATGAGGCAGCTTCATTGGTTCCGCAAAGAAAGCACTGCGGAAAACTAGCCAATGAAATTACGCAACCATTTTTTTGAAAATTAACATGTGCGTTGGTTTCTATTTTAAGTCAGAAAAAACCAATATGACATCATTGTTATTGAAGAGTATTTATATGTAACACGCGATTTCGTTGGAAGAAGATTGGCCTCCCCTGCCTCATGCATATGCATGAAAACGAGATTTCACCAGTCAAATTGCCCACGATAGTCGATACGTATGGAGTGTAATAGAAAAAGTACTGTGGTTGCCGACAATGCAGTGTCGTCCTGATTTAAGTCGTATTTCCACTGTATCGACAATAGTTGTCGACCACGTATTGAATTTCAATTAAGACATCAAAGAGTATCCAATGATTTGTGGCGTTGGACTGCTCTGCTAGTGTTTAGAGATACTGAAATTGTTTCACACATCTGAATTACCTCCCTTGCAATGCTTACTCCCATAAACAACACTCACCGTGCTTTGTGTGAAATGTTCAGAATGTTATTTTGGCGCAGTTGTCTACACCATCTTACCTTTATTCTTATACAATTTGCTCTACTATTCCTGTTTGTCCAATGAAATATTTTTCCGGTATTGAAAAATGGATAAAATATATGGTACCATTGGTTGTTCTGCAATAAAGAAAATTTAGCCCAGCTTGCACTTGGTAACTCCCATTTTTTTGTTTGGGGGGAGGGAAGATTTTGGTTGTGAAATTCCCGGTAAATACCCATCAGCAGGGACGTCCAATCAAATATCTATTTCAAAGACTGGGTACATCAAAATTAACATAAGATTTTTTACACAATACCCTACGATAAGGAAAAAGAACAAATGCTTTGTGGCATACAGTTTATTTTAAAACAAATATAAAATATGCACAATGATTGTCTGTGAGGTAGTGGTCGTTATTAGTATGGTTTTGTACATAGTTATTGTGTATCAAAATTGAGAAATGTCATTAGCATTAGTGTACCAATTAGTACAAATTCAGCTTTATTGTAAATCACACAATATAACCACATTAACTTGCCTCGTAGAAGCTAAGGTGGACAGACTTGCGTAGTTGGGTGGTAAACGTCTATGAGTAGCAAGATACGCCGTTTCCGACCAACTTTTTGCATTAAAGCCTCCAAGTGGTTTGGTAGAAACGATAAGTTTACTTAATTACATCAAAAGGCACTCGTTCGCTGTAAGAACAGAACAGAACAGAACAAATACTTCATAACAGGGTTAGAGCAATATTCATCATCCAAAGGGGAGAAACATATCTGATAACATTCGACTACTAAAGTTAAAACCGATAATTTGCACAGCAAAATTTTGTAGCTTAAAGCAATTTATCAGATAAAAATACTGCAAGACGCTTTTTAAAAATAAGTTATGCTTGTATTTCTGAAATTTGATTGTACCAATGCAAATAGTTTATAAATCGTGCATTACACTTGTAAACTCATTCTCGTACCCTGAGGTTATCATAAAAATCCTGATAGCCTTTTGGTACAAGAATGTATTAAGCATAACAGCTAGAAAAATAAAAATTCCTTCTTCTTATATACTCAACCGCGAGGTAAAACCATCGTACATTTGTTCTCAACACGTTCGGTGTAGTCTCTTCTTAAAGAAGTACGCCAGTCTTTAAATAACACATTATCAATTTTTCTAGTAAAAGTATACTGTAAAAACTCGTCATCTTGTCGTTGTATCTGATAGTTCTTTCTATAATTATAGAGTAAATACATCATCGTCTCTTTGGTCTCGGTTAATTTATCTACCCACATTTGCTTTATCCGATCGTTGTACTTCACATGTAATTGTTGGTATGCTGAAAGATCACCGTTCATTTTTTGACACAAACTGTCGATATTAGATATCGCAGATGCCGTGTCATTCTCCATGACCGGGAACCAATCTGTCGTTATCCGGGAATGTATAATAGCGCGAGGATCACGCATTAAATATATTACATGCAAATTTGCCAATCGGCTCAGGAGGAAATCCACGTGGGTAAAACTAAGTCTTACAGCTTTTACAACTCTGATATCCGCATTCCTGCAATCTTTTTCGATTTGATAAAAGCACTTTGTAATGGCGACCGGAGAGCCTCTGGAGGCTTTAAAACATTTCTCCAAATTGAGCCACGGAGGGCTCGATTTCTTTTGTTCGAATATTTTATCAATGGCAGTTCCTGAAAGTTTGCGAATATTACATGTATATATGTTTGTTAGCGTAGTTAAAGCTTCGTTCAGCCTCGTTCTGTTAACATTTCTGAAAAATAAGAGAAAATATTGTTTATAACTGTTTATAATTATTGTTGATAATTATTGTTAATACCTGTTAAGCGTCGTTCTGTTGACATTTCTAAAAAGGAAGAACATTATTGATGATAATTGTTGTTAATAATGCTTAAAGTAGTACTCAATTAATTCCCGTTTGAAACAGTTCAAGTTCGTTTTTACGCACTCATATAAAATAACCAAGTTGTAGTTCGTTTAGGATAATATAGGACATATAATATCGTTTAAATTGTAAAAAATCCTTTATTCTCAAATTACACAAAACGAACTATATCGATAGTCATGTTTTTACCAAGTTCATATTGTTTTATTTCTTAATTTAGATGTACGTTATCTTCCAAAATTATATTGCGGCTTCATCTATAACACTTCAATTAAAGAAAAGTAATTGCATTTTGTTGTCTAAGTTTCAAGCCATGAAATGCTCATTGATCTAACACCTATCACCCTTGGTGTCGGGATATGCTATTCATAGATCAATCTCCTGAGGAGTATTTATCTTCGTTTATAGGCACTAACAAAGTGCGCAACAGAATTAATAGTGCCCTCTCGGGTACCCATTTACAACAGGATGCAGTGAAGAAATCTCGGACACAGTTCTTGCTTGTTCATGTTAGCAATGTCAAAGGTTAGATTCAAACCCTTGGTCCCTCATTTTGCATTCTACAACATGAGCAGTGCACACACAACGTCGATTCCATATCAAGGTATTAAGGTAAAAGTTCACTAATGACAATTAATTTTAATTAGAAAACTATGATTTCGCATTATTTTGCACTGAACAGATTCATAAAACGACATTACGATGCAAAGGTATTTATAAAAACTTTGAAGTAAAGTTTAGTTTAATTTATACTAATTTATATTTGCTGGATAGCGAAATGAAATATTACAACTTAGACTCATCACTTCCAGTTCAATTCTTGGTCCTTGGGCTACTGGTATCTATATGTTAATCTCCCAGTCTTTTACTCCGACTTTTGCAGACGACATATTGGTGCAATGGAATTATACCATTCTCGTAGGCACCCATTCACACCAGTGTGAAATAAAGAAATGGCACGTTAATTTCTTGCTCAAGATATGCACCAGAAGGTGAACTAGGGACTAGTTTATCCCTGGGCGCGCGTTCATCAATGAAATACTGCTTCAACTAGTGTATTTTATGAAAAAAAGAGTTGAAACCCAAATACATACATGCATCTTGTATCCCTCATGTTACACAATGACGTGTCTGTAAAATAATGGTAGCTGGCAAATGGCATTAAAGGCTCAAATACAAAGAATGTCCCAGGTGAATTCCGGTAAAAATCTGCCAGTAGTGAGGTACCACCTCTCATGTAGCCAAATAGCAAAACATCCTTGCTACTTTTGATTTTAATGTTGGAAGTTTTATAAGCACCATCAACTGACAAACATAGAAATAACAAAGGTTAACTACAGCTCGAACACAAAACACTGTTTATATAAACAATGAAATGAACTAATCCCCGACAGGGGATGTTGAGGATGACAAAAACATATATAACTTTGATATTTTTTACGAGTGTCTTAACTGCTGATTTATTTTTAAGGCTGTTTACAATTACAGGCATGATTGACCAAGGGTAAGCTGTTTATCCGCCATGCTAATTTTGTTAAAATGAATTACACAACTTTTACATTTTCCGTACTGCCTTCCTCTGTAATGGATTGTTTCATTTTTAGTGTTTACCCACACAAGTTTTGTTTTGTACTCACTATACATAGTATTTTAATAAAAGCTCAGACATTTTTAACAACAACGTTCTAAGACTAAGACAATTGTTAGTGTATATAATGCCATACCAAATTGATTTCTTGTTAGCTCACCAGTCACGTTGTGACGGAGTTTTTGTGATTGTCTTTTGTCCGTTGTTCGTCCGTCCGTCAACATTTGTTTATGAACACATGTGTATGTCACATGTTTTACTCAAATTGTCATCAACTTAGTCAGGGTGCCTGTCTGTGTAATTTCTCGGATGAGTTCAAACATGGGTAACCTGGGGTAAAAAACTAGGTCGGTTCAAAAGCTCATTAGACCTTTTGTTATATACTATGTATATGTACCGACTCAAAATAAAGATTATTCTAGTCACGCAGTACAAATATGGGAAACATCTCATGAACATTTAAGTGTCACATGTTTGTCTCAATAGTCATCAAAATTCTTTAGAATGTTTGTCTAAGTAAATGCTTGGATGATGTTGAACATGTGTCACCTTGGTAAAAATTAGGTCACATAGCCGATATATGGAAAACCCTTGTGAACACTCCAGTAGTCACTTTTTTGTTTAGTTGTTTAAGATAAATTGAGACAAATATAAACGATAGTCTTTAAGAATAACGTCTACGGCCTATTTAAGTGTATGTTTTAAAGTAAGTCCGGTGATCTAATACATTAATTATTATGATTCCAGAAAACTATTGACCGTACCGATCAAACAAATCATTGTAAAAATGTCAACAAAACCGACTCGACTGAAATGGGAAAAATACTTTTTTTTCTTTTATAGCGACTATTTATACATGTATTTAGATTTTACAATATTTGCTCACGTGTTATATTCATTTTATGTCTATAGTCTAATCGATACAATCGATACAGCTAAACTTCAATTACACGGTGCGTATCGAGAGACATTCTTAGTTTCTGCCTTATTTATCAGCTCCTTTCCCTCCAAATAATTATATGAAGATTTACCAAATAAATACATGACATAAATTTATTAAACATAAATATGATCAAGTGAACGAAATATTAACTTATGAAAAAAAGTAAGTGCGGTTTAAAGTCTGCTTCCATATACATGCACAGTTGACTTTACAATCTTGTACGATAACTCCTGGTCATTGACACCATCTTCAGGCTGGCGACCCCTCACAGTACCCATTTACACCTGGATGGAGTAGAACAATTGTAGGATAAATTCTTGTTCGAGGAAATAAGCAGTGCCCCTAGTGGGGTTCGAACCCGAGACCTCTAGATCCCTAAGCACACGCCCTACCCATTGACCATTGCTCTCAGAGTGATTGATAACCTAACTTCGAAACAAAACAAGCTAGATTACCTATGGTGGGTGGAAAAGGGGCCCTTACCCGTTGGAAAAAGTCGTCAATATTTTAATTCAAAATTTGATCGTGTGAAAAGTATTTGATGACAAAATTTTGAACCCAAATTTTGACATACCAAATGACTCTGATATTTGTTGTAGAGTCGTCAATCTTTATACGTGTGGGGGCTCGTCAAACTTTTCATCAAAATTGTATTACCATTCTGACCGCCGGTACTCAAATTTGTCTAAAGAAATCACAAGTGCTACAGCCATTGCTGCGTCCATGTATAAGTTTTTGACAATTTATAGATTAATTGGTGGAAAAAAATTAAATCGTGTGTGAACTATGTTCCAAAATTCGATTTCACAACTTTAATATAAAATTGGAAATCGGTCAAAAACTTTAATGTAGTTATGTAGGCAAATATCAGACATCTCTTTGGAACTATATTGATTAAAAGAAAATTTTCAAACAGCTCTGTGCTTTAAAGAAAACTTAATTCAATAATCAACAGCTAAATGAATTCACTTTTAAAATCAATGATCCAAAATCATTTTGGTCAAAACTCAAATATATAACTAAATCAAAAGTTAAAAGATCAAACATTATTACAACCGAACAATGGGTCCAACACTTTGAAGGATTATTACACACTGATATAGCTATTGATAATAACATTGACAATATTTATATTACTATCGATGAACCAAACAATGATATTGAAGAATTTATATTTAACTCTGATATTTCAGAAGATAAAATACGTTTAGCTATTAAACATTTAAAGACCGGTAAAAACCAGGTCCTGATTGTTTTATACCTCAGGCTAAATTTTATATGTATGGAATTGAAAGTATATTACCTATTCTTATTAGCCTTTTTAATAGATGTTTTACCTCTGGTGAATACCCAGATAGCTGGCGCGAGTCTATTATAGTTACTGTAGTTAAGAAAGGTGAAATTTACAATGTGAAAAATTACCGAGGCATAAGTTTGCAGAATGTATTAGGTAAAAAATATTGCTGCAATCTTGTCTCACGTCTTAATTTTCATTCGCAAATATTTTTTTAAATATCTGAGAATCAATCAGGTAGTTTTTAATCCGGCTACTCAACCATAGACAATGCAGTCATCCTTAAATCTATTATTAACAGAATTCTTTCTCAGAAAGGTAAAAAAATATATTGAGCATTTGTTGACTTTAAAAGGTGTTTTGATACTGTAAATAGACAATTGTTATGGACTGTATTAAAAATGAGGGTATAAAAGGTAATCTATTTCGTGCATTACAAAGTATGTATGTATAAGATATGTCTTCTGCTAGATGTAATGGTTCTAAAAGTAATTACATATTGAGTGATCTTGGTCTGACGCAAGGCTGTCTTGCCAGTCCAATACTATTTTGTTTCTTCAGTTATGAACTTAAAATAAATGTTTAGAAATGTACAAGGTACACCATTGCATCCAGATGATATCCAGTTTTTTTTGGTTAATGTTTGGTGATGATGTTTTCTTGATATCAGATACTATACGGGTTTTACAGCAACAATTAAATATTCTTTCAGAATTTAGAGATCAATATAAACTTACAGTCAATGTAGATAAAACAAAACAAATTGTTTTCAAAAATGTTGATATGCTGTCTAAAATGATCAGTGGTTTTATAATAATATAAGAGTAGATGTTGTAAATAGTTTCTGTTATCTTGGTTTGACATTTACACGACAATTATCCATGAATGCAATTGTACATAATCTCTGTGTAAAAGGAAAACGTATACTAATTTCTATATTGAAATCTACATATAATGATGGCCAAATGCCTAAATTATCATTTTATTGTAAATTTAAACTTTTTTTATTACTGAAAACTATCTTGATATCCTTAATATTCGTAAATTCAGATATAACTATGTAAATTTTAAAAGAGACAGTCATGATTTAGAAATAGAAAAAGGTCGACACAAAAACATTCCACGTCACAACAGAATTTGCAACCTTTGTTCCTCAAATAAAGTAGAAGATGAATACCATTTTCTACTAAGCTGTTCAAATTATAGTGACACCCCCACTGTGTATTTACCAAATAAATTTTATAACAGACCTAACATAAACAAATTTTATATTTGTATGGCATCAAAAAATGAAAACCATATTAAATCTGTTGCTACTTTCCTTTATAATGTATTTAAATACAGAAAGCAATACTTAACTCGCATACAAAACTAATGTATCACTATATTATGATAATGCATAAATTACATGTATTATATTACAAATATGTTTGTTTGTTTGTAAGTTGGGTTTAACGCCGTAGCAACACATTGTATGGTCATATAACGGCAGTCAGCCAACCTACTCACTCCTTCTGGAAAGGCTAAATCTCTGGATTAAGCTGTTAACCAACTACTTAGCGCATACTTTCGCCAGTGACTGACAACTGCCCTACATAATTAAAAATCATTGGTAGGAGGGAGAATGGCCGCAGAAATATTTCATGACCAAGCTCCACTAAAGTATGCCCCGCCCGGGAATCGAACCCTCGATCAGTAGACTTGCGTGCTACAATCTTAGCTAGCCGGGCGGCTTATATTACAAATATCATTTCAACTTTAAATGGTACACATTTGTAAATTGTATGTTACTTCATGTATATTGTAATTTTGTATGGAACGCAGGCCTTTAGACAAATAAATATTTGTCTTTGTTATTGTCATTGTCACATGGAGTTTCAGTCTAAATAAAGAGAAACCATACAGCTATGTTTTTAATTTATAAAGATACTTACATTTCGTTGTATTCACAACGCGTTTTGGTTTCCAAATCAAGTAAAGCTTTGAGGAAACAACAATATAACAACCTGCCATCAATAGTACTATAGCTACTATAAGATTCTCCCCATTAATCAATTTCTTCCTCATTCTATAATAACCCATTGACGATAGATGTTACTTTTAAAGCTGCCTTTACCTGAAGTGAAAAACAATCGTCAGAGTTAATATGTTAGTGGTTCAATAATCAACGTAAATCAACGAATTCGCTCGAAGACAATATCCGGAGTTTACGAACTAACCCTTTTTGAAATGCAAATAAGGTGTAATGAATAACATACACATTTGTATATACATACATGTATACTTATAAACAAGTACTTGAATACATTTTATGTCGTATTGAATTAAAAATCAGAAGCCAGTCAAATCTAATTCAATACACACTAAGTATACATCTGGAGCATTGTTACAGTAGATGTTCTGGTGGGATCCTTTGAGCAGAAGCCGACTTGCCACCTTGCAATTATGGATTTTCCAGGGCATATAGCCAGATTCCCCACTGGCCGTGTGTTTTCTTTCCACTAATTCTATAACCATTTTTCGTTCATATTTATAATTTATCTAACCAAACAGGTGCTGGTGCTGATGGGAAATCTGGCGGGATCCTTGGAGCGGAATCCATCTTTGCATCTTGCAATCATGCATTTTTCCAAGGCATCTAGCCAGAATGGATTTTCCAGGGCATATAGCCAGATTCCCCATTGGCCGTGTGTTTCCTTTCCACTAATTCTATAACCATTTTTCGTTCATATTTATAATTTATCTAACCAAACAGGTGCTGGTGCTGATGGGAAATCTGGCGGGATCCTTGGAGCGGAATCCATCTTTGCATCTTGCAATCATGCATTTTTCCAAGGCATCTAGCCAGATTTTCTATCTGCCGTTGGCTGCCTTTTCATTAATAATCTAATCATTACATATATCACTGACACTTAACTAAGCAATCAGGCGCTGACACTGATGGATTTTTTGGAGAGATCCTTAGATTAGAATCCGACTTTGCACCTTGCAATCGTGGATTTTTCAAGACATCTAGCCAGATTCCCCATCTACCATTTGGCTGCCTTTCTATCAACAATCGTTTATTACTAATTTCACTATCTTTTACAGTTAAATAACATTCTTCTTTCTTAACTACTATGAGCACTTTATTGATCACTAATTCTTAGTTTTACATCAGCCTTAATTTTATTATTTTATTTTATCATCTCTTAACCATTTTCATTTCATTCAATTGTTTCCTAATTATGCATATGATTGTAATTTACTAAAGAGCTTTTGAACATAATTATATTCAATATGAAAAGAGCGCTATACAAATTTGGTATATAATAAAAAAAAATAATACCAACCAGACACTGTGCATATTCGGAGGATTATGGTAATCTTAATTAAGAACTTGTATATTATGTTTCAAACTAAATGTATAATTAGGAAAGAGAATAAAGCTTCAAGTTGACGAATCAATGTAACAAATGAGTACAGTATAACCTCTGCTAACGTTACCTCTATAGAGGGGCAACCTCTGATGAGCGGCATATGAGAATGTCGCCCTTAATCTTGTTTTATGTTTTGAATCTAATGAACGACACCTCTGTGGGGCGGTAAACGGCCGTTGACAAGCATTCCCTATGTTCACCATTAACATCCGTACAGCGACGCTAAGTCTAGCAAGTTTTTTGTCAATTATCGATAGCACATAACACTTTATTATTGATTACTTATAAATTAAATATACAATGTGTGAAAAAAGTACAGTAGACAAAGGATGTCACTAGAGGGTTCTATCAAAAGCACTCATATTATACTAACATTCAAAATGGTGGCATTTTCTATGGAAAGAAAAAACACGAGATTCGGAAACAATCAAATATCAGAATTTCATAACAGCTGAGGTATCTCATAAAGGCCGTATTTTTTCATAATGGCCGAGTATCTGATTTGATGCTGTAGTGAACGCCATATCAGCCCAGAACTTGCAGTCTTATATCCTACACTTAACTAATAACTTTAAATAAGATATTTGTCAGTCAGCACAATGATGTTCGTGTATCGCCTTAATTAATCTCCTTGTTTAATGTTCAACACCTTTTCATGAGGTATTTTAAAGGTACTCTTTCTCAGATTTCAACTTAAACATCAACTTTTTCTGTAACTAACAAAATTGTTTTGAAACATTTTTTAAACAAGATCTAAGTGATTTTTAATGACAATTTTAGTGCTATTGACAAATAATTACACATAATGGTGTTTCAAGTAGTAAAAATCTACACCGTATGTCACGGTATAGATAATCTTATTGGAATTTTGTGATTTTTATTACATATTTCTTGCAATCTATAGTTAAGTTTGTCTTAAAATATTGTGAATTGTTGTTTTGACTCAATTACAGACACTGAATGGTATTTTGAAAATATATATTATTTTAAGATTTTAATTTTAAGTTTATTTTAAATCTGTGAACTAGTACCTTTAATACGTAATGTCTCTTGTACGACCAGTAATTTAGTACCAGTTCCATACTTACCAACAATACAGGTTGTTTATACTAAAATCAACTAATCAATATACCCATAAACTGAGCTAGCCGGGTGGCAACGTCATGTTATTAATCTATTGAATGAACCAAGAACATATCAGAAATAGCAGAAAGATACCAACATAGATATTCAGCAGAGTCTGTTGTTTGGCGCTCAGATAGAAATAGAATGAAATGTAGGGCAGCAAAATTTTGTTTTTTATCTATATGAGCGGAGTACTTTCTTACACTATACAATGTATGTAAAGTTTTGCCATAAAAACCACCATAATTGTTATTGCAAGATCGTGCGATTATTGACATTTGAAGTCACAGATGTTAAATTTCAGAAGGATATGGTGTCTATATGGAGACCATTTTTTATACAACCATTATATATGGTGATCCTGATAGTAGAAATATACTGCAGTAGCAGGGATGGGATACTCTTACTTGTACTCGAGTATAATAAGTACGAGTATCACTTTTTCCAGTACTCGCCTGGTCACTCAGTACTCAGGAAATAAATTGTACTCATACTCGTACTTACTCAAGTACTGGACAAGCAGTACTCAATACTTATAAGTATTTCTGAATACTGGTCATCTAATTTCTATTAGTTACTTTTTATTACATTCTTATAATGTTATATTGATAGAAATTTGTTTAAAGCAGAAATGACAATGCATTTCAATTGGTTATCTGATTAAAAGTCTAATTGGTAGCTATTGTTATGGGATTATCATTATGTGATATTAAATGTATCATGGGCATATCAAGGGGATGTCTGACACATTTTTATGGGGTAATGTGCAGAAGTAAAAATTTCATTTATTGAGCCCTTTACAAAATATAAGCCTAAGGAGTGTAATGATAACTAAAGGAAGAGGATTTTGTCGACAAAAGGAAGAAGTTAGCTCTGTCCGCATTATAAAATTGACTGGTTCTGTAACCAATAACATCCCAATGTTTGGGGGAGGAGGCTTTTTGGTTTTGAAATTTCCGGTAAATGCCTTCCAGCAGGGACGTCAAATCAAGTGTCTAATTCAAAAATTGGGTACATAAAAATTAACAGAAGTTCTTTGCATAATACTTTACGTAAATTAATTAATTCCGGGAAATACTTGAATAAAACCCGTACTGACCGTTCTAAAAGACTGATAGTGTTCGACTTGAACGACGGCTATAGTCCCCGCCATTTCTGGCGCGAAAATAATAACCCTGCAGTCTAGGAGAGCTGAATAGATAAACGCAGCTATTTCAACCCGCGTTGTCTTGGAAGGTTAGGTTACCTAAAATCCATGCATAAACGATGGGGAAAAAAGAACAAATACTTTGTGGCATACAGTTTATTTTAAAACAAATATAAAATATGCACAATGATTGTCTGTGTAATAGTGATAGTAGCATGGTTTTGTACATTGTTATTGTGTATCAAAATTAAGAAATGTCATTAGCATTAGTGTACACATTAGTATCAATTCAGCTAAATTATTGATCACACAATATAATCACAATAACTTGCCTTTTAGAAGCTTAAGGGGACAGACTTGCATAGCTAGGGCTGTAGAACGTCTATGAGTAGCAAGATACGCTATTTCCGACCAAATTCTTGCATTTAAGCCTCAAAGTGGTTTGGTAGAAACGATTATTCACTTAATTACATCAAAAGGCACTCGTTCGCTGTAAGAACAGAACAGAACAAACACTTCATAACAGGGTTAGAGCAATACTCATCATCCAAAGTGGAGAAACATATCTGATACCATTCGAGTACTAAAGTTAAAACCAGTAATTTGCACTGTAAAATATTGTAGCTTAAAACAATTTATTAGATAAAAATACTGCAAGACACTATTTAAATATAAGTGATGCTTGTATTTTTGAAATTTGATTGTACCAACGCAAATAGTTTATAAATCGTGCCGAACACTAGTAAACTCATTCTCGTACCCTGAGGTTATCATAAAAACCCTGATAGCCTTTTAATACAAAAATGTATTATTATTAAGCATGACAGCTAGAAAAATCTAAATTCCTTCTTCTTATATACTCAACCGCGAGGTAAAACCATCGTACATTTGTTCTCAACACGTTCAGTGTAGTCTCTTCTTAAAGAAGTACGCCAGTCTTTAAATAACACTTTATCCATTTTTCTAGTAAAAGTAAACTGTAAAAACTCGTCATCTTGACGTTGTATCTGATAGTTCTTTCTATAATTATAGAGCAAATACATCATCGTCTCTTTGGTCTCGGTAACTTTATCTATCCACATTTGCTTTATCCGATCGTTGTACTTCACTTGTAATTGTTTGTATGCTGAAAGATCGCCGTTCATTTTTTGACACAGACTATCGATATTAGATATCGCAGTTGCCGTGTCATTCTCCATGACCGGGAACCAATCTGTCGTTATCCGGGAATATATAATGGCGCGCGGATCACGCATTAAATATATTACATGCAAATTTGTCAATCGGCTCAGGAGAAAATCCACGTGGGTAAAACTAAGTCTTACAACTTTTACAACTCTGATATCTGCATTCCTGCAATCTTGTTCAATTTGATAGAAGCACTTTATATTGCCAACTGGAGAGGCTCTGGAGGCTTTTAAACATTTCTCCAAATTGAGCCATGGAGGGCTGGATTTCTTTTGTTCGAATATTGAATCAATGACAGTTCCTGAAAGTTTGCGAATATTACATGTATATATGTTTGTCAGCGTAGTTAAAGCTTCGTTCAGCGTCGTTCTGTTAACATTTCTGAAAAGTAAGAAATTTATTGTTGACAATTATTGATAAATAATGATTAAACTAGTACTGTAAGAAAAATATTGTTGACAATTATAAATGTTACTAATTATTAAACTTGTTCTGTAAGATGAATATTGTTGATAATTTTTGTTGATAATTATTGTTGATATTGATTATATTAGTACTCGATTACTTCCAATTTTAAACAGTTCAAGTTCGTTTATTTACGCACTCATATGAAATAAAAAGCTGTAGTTTCGTTTAGGCTAACATGAGAAATAGAATATCGTTTAGATAGTTAACAATAATTTATTCTCAAATCACCCAAAACGAAAGATATAGATAGTGTCATGTTTTACCATGTTCACATTGTTTCAGTTCTAGATGTACGTAATCTTTCAAAAAATATAATGCGGCTTCATTTATAACACTTCAATTTTAATGAGAAGTAATTGCATTTATTGACTAAGTTTAAGGCCATAAAATGCTCATTGATCTAACACCTATCACCCTTGGCCGTCGGGATATGGTATTCATAGATCAATCTCCTGAGTAGTATTTATCTTCGTTTATAGGCACTAACAAAGGGCGCAACAGAATTAATAGTGCCCTTTCAGGTACCCATTTACAATAGGGTGAAGTGAAGAAATCTCGGACACAGTTCTTGCTTGTTTATGTTAGCAATGTCAAAGGTTGGATTCAAACCCTTGGTCCCTCATTTTGTATTCTACTATATGAGCAGTGCACACTTCGATTCCATATCAAGATATTTAGGAAAAAATTCCACCAATGCCATTTTAATTTTGATTAGAAAACTATGATAAATGATTTCAAAACAAAACATCATTATATTTGTTATATCATCGTCATTATTTTGCATTGGACAGATTTATTAAACGACATTTCGTATCACAGATATTAATGAAAACTTTAAAGTAAAGTTTAGTTTAGTTTATTCTAATTCATCTAAGCTGGATAGTGAAACAAAATATTACAACTTAGACTAATCACTTTCGAGTCCTTGGGCTACTGGTATCTATATGTTAATTTTCCCACTGACTCTTTTACTTCGACTATTGCAGACGACATATTGGCGCAATGGAATTACACGTATACCATTCTCGTCAGCTCCCATTTGCACCTGTGTGAGAGGAAGACATCGCACGTGACTTTCTTGCTCAAGGACATGCACCAAGTGAAGTTCGTACCCCGGACAAGACCTGGGCGTGCGTTCATCAATGAAATACTGCTTCAACTAGTATATTTTATGGAAAAAGAGTTGAAATCCAAATACATACATGCATCTTGTATCCCTCATGTAACACCATGACGTGTCTGTAAAATAATGATAGCTGGCAAATGGCATTAAAGGCTCAAATACGAAGAATGTCCCAGGTGAATTCCGGTAAAAATCTGCCAGTAGTGTGGTACCACCTCTCATGTAGCCAAATATCAAAACATCCTTGCTACTTTTGACTTTAATGTTGGAAGTTTTATAAGCACCATCGACTGAAAAACATAGAAATAACAAAGGTTAACTATGATGTTAAAAGCTCCAACATTTCTAACAAAAACATCATAAAACAAATAATACCATACCAAATTGATTCCTTGTTAGCTCACCTGTAACGTAGTGACGGTGTGAGTTTTGTGATTGCCTTTTGTTCGTCGTTCGTCCGTCCGTCAACATTTGTCAATGACCACTCTAGAGGACACATTATTTACTCAAATTGTCATTAAATCGGTCAGGGTGCTCGTCTATGTAAATGCTCGGATGAGTTCAAACATGGGTAACCTGTGGTCAAAACTAGATCGGTTTAAAAGCTCACTAGAGATTATGTTATTTATTATGGATATGCACCGACTCAAAATAAAGATTATTCTAGTCACGCAGTACAAATATGGGAAAAACCATGAACACTCAAGAGGTCACATGTCTATCTCAATAGTCATCAAAAATTGTCAGAATGCTTGTCTTTAGTAAATGCTTGGATGAGTTCGAACTTGAGTCATCTTGGTAAAAACTAGGTCACATGGCCGATATATAGAAAACCTTTGTGAGAACTCAAGTTGTCACATTTTAGACTTTCGGCGATATTGCCAAAAAGGCTTATGTTATACCACAAGTAAAAAATTATCGACGATTTGAATGCCTGACCAGTTCAACCTGCGAAGTGATACACGTGTCTCTGATATATTTCGCAGTCCATTTTTAAGCGATAAAAGTAGTTTCGTAATCTGAAAGGTGTTTATATCAATTGATAAGCGCGTGGAAGGGGGCAGTCAAATCTCGTTAATACACTAAGCAGTATACATGTACATAGTAATCAATGAAGTGTAAATATTAACCACGGCAAATCAAATATTTATATTTTTTATCTTGAGGAGTTTATGTAGTAAAAACAATAAAATGATTTGTATATTGATAGTGTCTGTAGCTGTTTAATGGAATGATACTGCGGTCATTCATGGTATTACTTGAAGTTTCAGTTGTTTTACAGTATTGTACGATAATTATAATACAAAGTGACAAAGTCTACAGGGAAAACTGCACTTCAAGATTTTGTATGGGAAGAAGAGAAGAATAATTTTTTTGTCTTTTAAACTGATATTATTTGCCAGTAATCACGGTTGAATTAACATTTCGCCCGCACTGCTCGATTTGTACTTGAAACTAATATGTAAGGAGTAATATTTAGCATGGATTTGTTAGGTTTCAATGTGCATGAAAGTCTTTCTGTATTCAATACTATGATGTGTTCACTTGTCACCAACCTTGATGCATGT
This sequence comes from Mactra quadrangularis, assembly GCA_025267735.1. NCBI lineage: Eukaryota > Metazoa > Mollusca > Bivalvia > Venerida > Mactridae > Mactra > Mactra quadrangularis. The sequence goes on along the minus strand of CM046304.1, from coordinate 40,636,346 downwards.
TTAGTTTGAAATGACCAAATAATTTACCCGTCTTGAAACACTTAACATAAAATCAGTTTGGTAAAAGGCGTTTAAGATAACTTGAGACAAATGTAAACAATATTCTTTGTAAATAAGGTCTAAGGCCTATTTTAATGAATGTTTGAAAGTAGGTCCAATGGTCAAATACATATTATAATTAATATCATTCAAGAAAATATTGACCGTACAGCTCAAACAAATCCCTGAAAAACAAACCGACTGGACTATAATGGGACAAAATACACCTATTTTATTATTTTTTTTTCTTTTATAGCGACTATTTATACATGTATTTAGATTTTACAATATTTGCTCACGTGATATATCCATTTTATGTCAATATTCTAATCGATACAGCTAAACCTCGACTACACGGTGCGTATCGTATAGAGAGACTTTTTAATTCATTCTTAGTTTATGTCTTATTTATAAGCGCTTTTCCCTCCAAATAATTATATGAAGATTTACAAAATGAATACATGACAGACGTTTATCATTATACATAAATATGAGTGAACAAGTGAACAAAATACTAACTTATGACAAAAGATTAAAGTGCTTCCATATACATGATCTGATACAGAACCATAGTCTATGATAATGGGAATTTGTATTGAAATTTGCGCGCTGAGAAGTCAAAGTTTGAAAGATATGAAAGCTGAAGGGTCACCGTGATATCTACTTTGATGTTAGCAACATAGCACCAAGCAATGAGCAATGACACAACGTGTGCTTTTTTACGTGAACTTTCATGTAATTTACTTTGATTAATGAAAATTCACCTCTGGTTATATATTATGCTCGCATATCTTTTTACTAGCGATAGGAAGGCCAGGGCCAACCTTAAGTTCTTCAAGATTATTAACTCTATTTGTGACATTTAGTGCTTTTTGTTTGCATTTTATACTGTTTGAACACTTTGTTAACTGTTCATTTAGCCAATCTCACCCGCCTTTCGCTTTCGGTCCCGAGTGAGATGGATTTGGTCGTGAACATATTTATTTTGTATTCGATCTATTATTGTAAGAACTTGTAAAGGATAGATAATACTTTGACTTCTCTGTATTTCATGACCTGCATGCTTTAATTAACTGTTTGTATCTGTATGTTATCTTAGTATTGTCGCGTATATGTATATATGATTGTTAACATGATTTATGCTCTTCCGTAATTGAAGGAAATGAAAGTACATGTATAACATATTCAAATAAAGAGAAACCATACAACTGTTTTATAAAGTTAAAAAAAGAAACTTACATTGCTTTGTATTTACAACGGATGCTGGTTTCAAAATCAAGTAAGCCTTTGAGGAAACAACAATATAACATCCTACCATCAATAGTACTATAGCTACTATAAGGTTCTCCCCATTAATCCATTTCTTCCACATTCTATAATAACCCATTGACGATAGCTGTTACTTTAACTTCGCCTTTACCTGAAGTGAAAAAAAACTCGTCAGTGTTAATATTTTAGCGGTTCAATAATCAACGTAAATCTACGAATTCGCTCGAATACAATATCGGAACGACGAATGATTCGATTATTTCTGAACTATGCCGATTTAGTAATGAATAGCATTATACATTTGTTAACTTATGAACAAGTACTTTAATACATTTTAATGTCGCATAAAAATTACTTATTTAAATCCAAATTTAATTCAATACACACTAAGTATAAATCCAAGTCATTTTTACAGTAGATAGATACTATAACCAGATACTTCATGCATATCCGGAAGTTTCGGATAATCTAAATTTAGAACTTGTACATGATGTTTTAAACTAATGTATAATTTGTAAAAAGAAAAAGTTTAACAAGGCGAGACAATATAACAAGACGGGTACAGTATAACCTCTGCTAACGGCACCTCTAACGAGCGGCAACCTCTGAGGAGCGGCATATCAGAAAGCCGCGCTGGATTTTGTTTTATGTTTTACCTCTATCGTACGACATCTCTGTGGGGCGGTAAACGGCCGTTGACAAGCATTCCCTTTGTTCACCTTGAACTTCCGTACAGCGACACTAAGTCTAGCAAGTTTTATGTCATTTATCGATAATTATGAAAATACTTAATTATTGACAATTTATTAATTAAATATACAATTTGTGAAAAAAGTACAATAGACAAAGGACGTCACTAGAGGGTTTTATCAAAGGCACTCAAATCGTACCAACATTCAAAATAGAGGCATTTTTTCTGTGGAAAGAAAAAACACAAGATTCGGAACCAATCAAAAGTCAGAATCTCATAATAGCCGAAGAATCTTATTAAGGCCGGGTTTTTCCCATAATGGCCGAGTATTTGGTTTGATGCCGTAGTGAACGCCATATCAGCCAAGAAGTTGCAGTATAATATCGTACAATTAATTAATAACTTTAAATAAGATATTTGTCAGTCATCACAATGATGTTCGTGTATCACATTATTGAATCTCTTTGTTGAATGTGCAAGATATTTTTAAGAATACTATATTGGTTGGGTTTAACACCGCAGCAACACATTTTATAAGTTATATCACGGCGGTCAGCCCACTTACTCGCTGTTCCTGGCAAGGCTAAATCTCTGGATTTAGCTGTTAACCAACTACTAGGCGCATACTTTCGTCAGTGACTGACAACTGCCCTACATACTGCCCATCAAAGGTAGGGGGAGAATGGCCGTAGAAATAATTCCATGACCAAGATCCACGAAAGAATGCCCCGACCGAGAATTGAACACACGTCCCCTCGATCAGTAGACTTGTGGGCTACTGACTGAGCTAGCCGGGCGGGCAAGTACTTTAGTACGTATTGTTTATTGTACGACCAATAATTTAGATCCATACTTACAAACAATACAATTTTCTATACTAATATCAACAAATCAATACACATATAGAAGATTCATGAATAATAAAAGAAACATAATTGATTTATTATGATATGCACGTCAGGGACGGTTCTACAATTTATTTCAAGGTGGTTAAACTCAAGGTTTTTCTTGGAATCATCAAAAAGTCTTATAAACACTGTCTGTTTTGTTGGGTTTAACGCCGTAGCAACACGTATAAGGTCATATAACGGCGGTCAGTCAACCTACTCACTCCTCCCGGAAAGGCTAAATCTCTGGATTTTTCTGTTAACCGACTACAAAGCGCACACTTTCGTCAGTGACTGACAACTGCCCTACATAATTAAAAATCATTGGTAGGAGGGAGAATGGCCGTAGAAATACTTTCATGACCAAGGTTCACAAAAGTATGTCCCACCCGGGAATCAAACCCACGACCCCTCGATCAGTAGACTTCCGTGCTACCAACTGAGCTAGCCGGGCGGCATAACCACTGTCTAACCAACATGAAAATCTGTATGGGTTCAATATAGGGGTACAATGGCAAACTGACAGCGTATAAACCTAATAGGACCCATGTAAGCCGCGCTGTCGGAGAATTGACGACCTCAAGCTGGACTCTTGAAATGGTGTGCATAACCAAATAATACAATACATGACCTCCGCATGAACACCCAGATAAGTCTAATAAACTATGGTACCCATGAAGTTTTGTTGGCTAGAATGTTTGATATTTATTAATTATAAAATGTTAGGGGCCAAGACAGTCACACCCATCCAATCTGATTAAAACTCGATCTAAATTTTCTGCTCGCCTACTCGCTGTAGGACAACGCTCTACAGGATATGTGTTTAGGGAGTTTGACACCCATTAGACTTGAATGACCATAGCACTTCACGTCAAAAATATTCATTTATACAAAATATCAAAGTCGCGACTACTCATTTTTGCTGGTAATCTTAATCATTAATGTACGTTTTAAAACCGTATCTAGTACAGATTGCTCGACAAAGATAAACACACGAGGAAAGTTGGTGAGATTTAGTCGTACGTATTTTAGCCTGGAGAAATTGATCCAAGAAAAAAATATTTTAAAGCCCCCGTGGGGAACGATGAGTAAGTACATGTATTTGTAAAAGATAGTAAATAAAAGCTGGAACGGTGAATCGGCCAAGATAGAATCATAAAACTTGATATACGGCATAAAATCAAAGTAAAATAAATGAAATAACACACCTGAAAACAAAGTTACTAAACAAAATGAATTTAAAGCACTTACTTGTCAGTCGTGTCTTATTAGTCAGCGTTAACCTTACTATGAATACACTCTTCGACCATATCCGTAGTAAAATCCACCATTCGGTAATTTAAACAGAAAGTAGATCAAAAATATCGTCAACAATGTTTTACTATTTCCTTCATATTGAACCTGTTGTACTTCACATTGAAAATCAATATCGCTGATTCAACGCGTATCGTAAACCGACGCCATATGTTGTTGTAGCCATAGAAACACTTACAACGATATCGTAAATGATACGTTAATGACACAACACTGGTTATCGATGTTTTAGACACATAAGAAATAAAACTATTTAGCCCTACAATTTGAGTTAAAAACTATTTAGGTTTATCACGCGCATTGTAAGAGAAAACATGAACGAAAGCTACTCGCTATTACGGTAGCTAGCGACATCTATGTAACTGTTGATATGCGGTTGCTAGCAATTCATTAATCAATGCAAATATTAATAAAAGCAATCCATATGTATGAATGTAAAATCTACTTTCATTATAATGCTTTTGAAAGCTGAGATCACTTGACAATGGGGACAATAAGGGCGATGTCACGTTATTTCAAAGATGATTTAAGTTGAAGATGATACGTTTTTTATTATCATAAATTTTGAACAAAACATATTTTGCTGAATAGAGAAGGCAGAAACTCTTTTCATGTCTACCTTTCTCGACAAGAAGTTCTCTCAGTTTGATAATAAAAAGGAATAGAATCAACAAACAACTTGGTTTTGTATCAATTTATATTAAATGACATTAAATAAATATATACATAATATATACATATAATCAAAACCATGAATCATGAACAAAATTATCTAAACATGAAAACTGTTTTTATATCATAGATTGAGAGGTATAACCTTATCCCCCCAAATATACTTAAAACAACATAATATGGAACAATATAATATCAGATGAAACTAATGGCCTAAAACATTATTGGAACAATATCATATCATATGAAATCAATGTAAAAACTTTAATACATAATAACAAAATTTTAACTCGGTGAATCACATAACATAAAGTCATATCCTAGGGTAAGATGGGAGGGAAACAATTTGCCTAATCACTTATTTTAACAAAGATTAAATGTAATTAATGCAACTAATTAGTTAGGCACTTAATCCATAAATATTAAAATTATTCGTACCCCAACTTTTTCGTACCCAGGGTACACAAGGAATAGGAAAGTATCCATAAAATAATGTATTCAACAATAAATGCTTATTCATGTATACCTTTCTCGACAAGAAGTTTTCTCAGTTCGATAATAAAAAGGAATAGAATCAACAAACAACTTGGTTTTGAATTGAAAATGGTCATTTTGTTAATTTTAGCGTTTGGAACGTGTATAAATGTGCGAAATATGCGCATAACATATCTTTAAAGAAATATATACATAATATATATATATATATAATCAAAACCATGAATCATGAACAATTTTATCTAAACATGAAAACTGTTTTTAATATCAAAGATTGAGGGGTATAACCAGGGCTCGAATTTAAGCTCGCATACTCGCAAAATGCGAGTGGATTGTGAAAACTGCGAGTAACTTTTATTTTAACTCGCAAATTTTCGCGAGTTGAAATCGACACACTGTCTAATATGAAGCTTAATTCAGTATTAAAACGGTCATATCATTAGATATAATTAAAGATTCAACGTAAAAGCATGTTCGATATTCTTGGTCTATCCCATAAGAGCGTCTTGTTCTATCACCAGTTAAATAATAGTACTACATGTATGGTGCTAGCACATATAATTAGTACCCGTGTATGCTATTAAAATTTTGAACAAGAAAAAAATACGCGTGATTTTTCCTTTTTTCGAGTTGAAATAAAATCAACTCGCAAAAATGTGCAAGTCCAATTTTTTGTTGAATTCGAGCCCTGGGTATAACCCTATTCCACAAAATTGTGGACACATCTCTTTATTAATTTTGTAATTAATGCAATTTTTAACACTTAATTGTTTGAAAACCCATACCGTGGGATTCGAATACCTTGGTTATAGGAAATGGTCGTGTTCAATAATACACCAAACGTTTTTGCAAACATCTAACTAAAATTGTTTTAGCGTCGTTTGCGATAAACCATGGCACGAATCATTTTATTTTTACAGACATTGTTTTTTACATGTATTTGTTTCTCAAATATATTAGCAGCTTCAGCACAAAAGATTCCTCATTCAAAATTGAATTGAAATCAATTGTGCGTATTAAAAATAACCAATATTGATTGAAATTATTTTTATTTAATTACCTTTATCTTATATAAAGTCCGAAAGCCGCTAAATAAATTAAGCAAAACTACTCGTGTCCTGCTGGACGGTCGTACAATAATGAACATTGACTCATAATATCATAATTTATATAAGGGTCATATTTTGCATAATACTATATCATAAATGGACTTGGGATTAAGGGTCAATATTTCTGGTCAAGTTCGAGAATTACTAATGATATTTATACAAAAGTTGCGAAATTAACAGAAGCCAATGTTAGCCATAACCTCAGGCTAATGGGTAAATACATTTTATAAATATTTAATTAGTTAAATGGCTATGGTTCATGTACCTGCAAATTTATCAAAGGCCTACTAATAGTAACTAAGTACAGGTATTGTGTTCTCGCATGTTGAAAACTAATTGGAAATGATTTTGTAAAGTAAGCAAATAAAAATTGTTCTCTTTCAATGCATCTCTTATATTGACAAGTGTACTTGGATCAATTCACCAGAAGCTTCAATTATACACTTGATAAAAGACAGTTGACAAATTGACAAAACCAAAAGTTTGTCCCTGTTTTTAGATTTTTAGAGGTTCGTTTTGTCGATACAGTCCGCTTCTTGGTCTCAACTCACAATTACCAAACAGTTGAGAATAAGGGACTTTAGTTAGTTATCTTTCCCTGATAAAATCTGAAGCAATCCAATTGGTAAGTAGGTCCTTACAGTTGGAATCCTCGAATTTTATCATTGAAGTCTTATGTAAGAATAACAAAATATTTCATCTAATGTATTTCTTGTTAATGAAAATATTAACAGAAGTGATAGAATCTAGATAGTTCTTTACCCTTAAAATACTTAGATTGAATTTCAAACAAATAAAATGATTTACAAAAAAGTTCGCAGATATTAATTTTTCGAGCCCGTTCGCGGTAGGTCATACCCTACACATGAGTTTTCGGCCTCGTGGTAGGGTAAGTTAGTACTGGTGATAGAAAAGTGTCCAGAAAACCTACAGTAGGAAGAGTGGTTGTCGTATATATAACCTTAATAAGTGTTGAATACGACGTTAAAACCAATTAAAAAAAACATTAATTTTGGAAAACTAACATTAAAATGTAAGGGTAAAGTCCGAGTACTCCAATTAATTGGACCCGCCTATTTGAGGAGTATACAAGGGGAAATAACTGACTAAGGTCCCTTATAGGCCTACGTTTCTAGTTAAACAAATTAGAATTTCGACAGGGTTCCTCTTAGAATGTTTGGTATTGGGTATACGAATACATTCATTGATTCTAACCGATATTTGACTAAATAGAAGTATCAGGGTATACAAGTTATTTTGTAAAAATCGTTTAGTTTTGCTATACAAGAAATACATTGTAGCGCAGCTAAACATCGCAATTGACGATGAACGTCGCAACACTAACGATAAACGTCACAAAACTAACAGTAAACGTCGCAACACTAACGGTAAACGTCGCAATACTAACGGTAAACGTCGCAACACTAACGGTAAATGTCGCAATACTAACGGTTAACGTCACAATACTAACGGTTAACGCCGCAACACTAACGGTAAACGTCGCAATACTAACGGTAAACGTCGCAACACTAACGATTTACATCGCAACACTAACGGTAAACGTCGCAATTAACGATACACGTCGCAACACTAACGGTAAACGCCGCAACACTAACGGTAAACGTCGCAATTGACGATAAACGTCGCAACTCCAACGATAAACGCCGCAACACTAACAATAAACGTCGCAATACTAACTGTAAACGTCGCAACACCAACGGTAAACGTCGCAACACCAACGGTAAACGTCGCAACACTTACGATAAACGTCGCAACACTAACGAAAAAAGGTCGCCCCTAAATGAAATGTAATTACAATTTATATGATTATATAATTCGCACTTGTTTCATCAAAATTTACAAATTAAAGTGTCATAGTTATAATAACGAAAATCCATTCGACATTCCTCGGCTTTCTGCATGTCTAGCTTGTTATGGAAACGCCGAGGTCTTCCGTAAGTTAACAGAGTAACCAAATATGGGCATCGAAGTCGAGTTACCATGGTAATCTTATTGGCGACGTTCTAAAATATACCATCTGAGGTATGTGCAATAAAGACATAGTGTATACCATGGCTCTATCAACAATTTGAAAGCTTAATGGGACTTGACGATGGTACCTTTACATGCTTGAATATATCAATTTAGAGCATTAGCTATTTCTTGAAAATTATCGGATGAATGCTTATATTGTAAAAGAATATAGTTTATTGCTATTCTAATATTGTGTCATGTTATTTTTATCTTTTTAATGAACCAAGGACATATCTAGAAATAGCAGAAAGTTAATGACACGTTTATTCAGCAGGGTCTGTTGTGTGGCGCTCAGATATAAATAGAATAAAATAGAGGACAGCAAAAATTATCTATATGAGCCCGGAATTTTCCTACACTATATCTATATATGAGCATAGCACCTTTTCCTTAAATTCTATATGCGGACCGCACAATAGCAATCGCATCGCAGTATGAACGACCAAAGGTTAATCAGATTTAAGACCTTCGCAAGACTCGATGTGGTTATAAAGTCAGATTGTTAAAAATTACAAAAAAGTTTTGCTATAAAGACTACCACTGTTAATGCAAGATCGTGCGATTGTTGACATTTGAAGTCACAAATGTTTATTTCAAAAGAAAATGGTGTTCTATATGGAGATCATTCCTTTTCATTGTAATGATACTGATAGTGAAACTATACTGCAGTAGAATACATTGTTACAATGTATCTCCATTCTCGTACCCCGATGTCATCACATGATTCTCGATCTAGCAAGTATCGAGACTCTTGATAGCCTCGGGGAACGAGAATGTGTATCCATCTCAACTTCAATGGACCAACTTTTCTTGACACTTCGAACCTCTTCCAGAACTTCATTACTTTGCCACAAGGGGGAGACAAATTCTCCTATTGAGGAAAATGAATATTTAAATCAAATTTTCAAATGTATAGCCATATATTTGATTCGGAATTTGAAATCCTGTCCTTGAATTGATTACAGTTCTCTAACTGGTATTATAATCACGTTTTGAACCCTTTTCCTGGTCTCCCAGTATAAGATACAAGTACAAGATACAAACTGTTATTTATAGTCGGTATTATATATATACAACAGTTAACATTAGCTACATGTATGAATAGCTATAAACATAGTTATCAAAAAGTACAAAAATCAATAGAAATAATAATAGCAATAGTATATGGCAATATGGAATCTAAAAAAAATACAAAAATAAAAATGTGTACGCAATAAAGCAACTAAGGATTTTAGATAAAAATAAACAGGGTTTTTGGTAGGATTCAATTTCCCTCCGACCTGAATACCTAATGGTCACGAGTCTATTGCTATAATAGTCAAAGTCATGCCCGATATTATCAAAGAATAAATGTCCGCAATTGATGGTAAAAATCATATTATAGGCCCCGTATTGATTACTTTAACCAAAATAAATAAATGTGCTAAAAACGGTCATAACTTTGCGGAATTTGATAAAAAAACGTTTTTATGTTTTGTTTGAAAACTTGGTAATAAAGTATAAAACTTTATGATTTACAGAACTGCCGGAACTATAGCATATTTAGTAGTATTAAGAAGGGCTATTGCAATCTCTCATACAGAGTTGTCGATCCTTACAGTGATCTATAGAGATCACTGTAAGGATCGACAACTCTGTATGAGAGATTGGGGCTATTGAACTTCAGTAGCCTACCGGTACGCTAAATGCAAATGGCGTATTTTCGATTCTTTCCGCAGTTACTCCCCTTACACTGTTCAATCAACGATGGACACGTCTAATTGGAATAAAAACAAACTCTTTTTATTCTGTATTGTTACATTTTGGATTCGGTGTCAGATATTCTCAGCAGAAGATATAAAGCATCATTATATTTTCACACCGAAAGATATACAGGACATCGTTAATAGCGCGTGCTTTGTTGGGTTTTCGATTGATAATAAAGTGAACAATATTTCGGATAGTACATCACCGGATGTAGCGAAGATTTATACCGGCCTTCGTGATGCGTTCGTTAATGAAGAAAGCGTCGAAGTTGGATTAATTGATGTTGATAACTTTGTTTGGCCATCGGGGAAACATTTGAAATACTTAAATGTGAATGACAAGGATGAAATACACTCCCAAGCAGTGTTAGTGTTTCCTGAGAGAATCAAAGACCGAACTTGCTTATCAGTTGGAACTCTGGATAAATCTGAAATTAAACCATTCCTCTTTGACGGTATTCTTAATATAGACATTCTTATTCAATTTGTCAATCAAAAATGTGGAACATATAGAAATAAAAAGGGACATCTAGACATAGCCGGCTTACATAGACAAGAGATCCTTTCTACCTTGTTTCATGTTCATAATGTGTCAGATCTCAGTACTAGTCAATTATTGGAGAAATATTCTAATTCTCATGCTCAATGTACAAAAGAACAATGTCAAAATGCTAGCTCTCAAAAAGGAGGTGGTGTTAACCACCAAACTGTGTATAATAAGGAAAGAACACTTTTAGATTTAAAAAACATTGAGACTGACATTCCAAGATGTAATAAAATAGACATTCCATCAAAAAGTTTCTTTTTTCATAATCATTTAAAAATCTCAAAGCCTGTTATTATCAAAAATGCCATAAAACATTGGCCAGCTTTAACTAAATGGACAAATGCATATTTTAAGACAGAGCTTGGCAACAGTAATGTTCATTTAAAGTTAACCCCATCTGGAGAGTTTGAAGGCATTGATCATGCTGAAAATTTCAAGAACTTTAAAAGTTTTAAAATTCCACCTGATGTTAAAGATCAGTTGTTATTTCCTGATCTAGTGGTAGTCCGACCGGCTACTGTTAACTTAAATATGTCAGAGTTTATAAATGTGATTGAATCAGTATCAAGTGGGAAGAGGACAGGATTCTCTGCCTATCTGGAGTATTCTTCTATCACAGATATTATGCCAGAGGTAGAGGATGATGTAGAGGAGATGTCTTTCTTCAAGGGCATGCTACAGTTGAAGCACCGTAATATATGGCTCAGTGATGGGAACACCCTTGGAAAGCTTCATTTTGATCCATTTGACAATTTCCTTTGTCAGGTATCCATGTAAATACATATTGCAGATGAATGTTGTATTTATATATCAATGTTGAATAGTCAGTTCATATTCTAGGTCTATTTGGAAGTAGTCTTAGGTAACTATTATATAAACACTGGGTCAGGAATATTATTAACAAAATAATTTACATGTGTATAAATGCAGTCTTAACCCTTTACTGGCTGCAACATCCATGGGTGAAAAGTGACCATTTTTCACCTTAACATGTTAGGGCTATAATTTCAAAATGCTCAAGATTATTATTGACTGACTGATATGCAAGTCTTTAACAAAGACTGTAAACATGTTTTCTTATCAGCATTTCGGACCATTTTTCTGTACACAGTGGACCTGATTTTTTTTCTGTCAATTAGGGGCTCTGTGTCTGCTTCACCCCCCCCAAAAAAACAACAACCATAGGTCACACATCCCCCCTTTAGTACCCCCTTGAGACATCTTTTGATAAGGGAGACATGCAAAATAAGTATTTTGTCTGGGCAAACTTATCTAAAGTGAAATTTACTAAATCCAGTTAAAACACCTATTTCAAGACCTGTAGTTAATGCGATGTCCTGCATGCTTAGAAGAGCACTTTTATACAGCTTCAATTACAATTATATAAGAGTCACTTTTGGCCGTAACGGTCGTCTCTCAGAACTTGATATAAACTTGACTAGTCAACTTGCTGTTTGTTGTCCACACTCCTAATTTTGCATAAGCACCAGTATTCGTAAAAAGATTGTGCAATGGGTCATGTTCAGATGACCTTTTTGTCAACCAATCAATGGCTAGCTTTAAACTAGACAATACTATTGCCTGCTACATGCATTACCTAAATTAGCTAGTATTCAAAGTGTTTAGATTTATTGTATGTATATCTTATCATGTGTTTCTGTTTATATAGGCTATAACTGTTACAATGCTATGAATTATACCAAAAGGACTATATTGAATCTAATGAACACATTTTTGATGAATGGTCTAAGGGACATAATCAACTAGAAAATATTTTTGTTGCATTGTGATTTAACATGATTACCTTTCTTTATTTCTCAGACAGAATTTTAAGGCCTTATGTTATGGTGTGATCCAATTTTTTAACACTTTGAGGGAAAAGGTTGCAGTCCTTTATTGATGGGAAAATGGTTTACAAAATTTAAATTGGAGGAAAAACATTTTCCTTCATTTAATTTCAATACTTCGTTAAGTGTCGTCTAACAGGAACTTTTTTCAAAGACTTTCTTGCCTTTCTGTCTTTACTATATTTAAACTATTTTGAAATTTTGCTTCAGGGGATGGGGGGGGGGGGGTATGGGGCCCAACAATGGTCTGAAAAGACGCTGTAGAATGTTAGACAAATAAGTCCTATACTCGAAACTATGAAGTCTGTCAGTTATAGGGCATTAAAGTGGTCTATAGGGGCCCACACTTCAGTTAAGATGAATAAAATATTTGATTGTTTCTCATTACCCCCCATCCTCTCACTTGCCAGTTTTCAGTAAAAAAATCTTACTGCATGGCTAGTTCAAGGCCTCTATAACAAATTATACACTATAAACTTTTTCCATAAATTTTATTTTATTATATGTTTTGAGTAGATACCTATTTTAACAACTTATTTTATGGTCCCCTTTTAAAAAAATGAAAATATCCAGGGTTGCTAACAGGAAGTTATATGGTTTTGTTTTGTTGAGTTTTTTTATAGTTCATTGTCAAATTGCGTTGCTGCAGACCATGAAAATTGCTTCTATATTTCTTCTTCAATGATAAATGTTGTTCCTTATGTAACTAATACATGATTTGTTGTGTTGCTTTCATCATAACAAAATATTATTTACTTGACAGATACAATTAGTGAATTTCCTGGTGAAAGTTTAGATTTACGTCTACGTCTGATTTGCGTCCTTGGTTGACAGTTTCATATCAATATTTATGTAAAGGGAAGTAACTTTATATGTATTGTTTGCAAAATTCTGTATCATTTATAGGAAACATAAATGTTTGATAGACAGTAGGTCTTTTTTATGCTGGGGTTAACACCACATCAACTTAACTTAGGTTATTTTACTGCGACCAGCGTACCTAACATAGCTTTTCCAGACCATTATCTATTATTAGTTCTCACATACCCTTCCAAATTGCTGGTATCTTCTCGTAATTCTTTATTAATGGAAAAAAATAACTTAATTGTCAAATTTTCATGGAAGGGTATAACTGCACTGGGTAGGCAGTAGGTCTAATTGGAGAACAGTATCAAAATTTTTTTGGATGTATATTGGATTCAGCTTGTTGGTTGGTTGGTCTGTAGCTTTTTCTTTTTCTTGTCTGTTCAGTTTCTCAGTACCTACTTTAACTGATTAAATTCAAACTTCCCACATATACAGGGCTCGAATTTAAGTTCGCATACTCACAAAATGTGAGTGGATTTTGAAAATTGCGAGTAACTTTTATTTTAACCCACAAATTTTTGCGAGTTGAAATCGCTGCAAAAATATTTTTGTCTAAATTTATGAGGCTCAAACTAGCATTGAAAACAGTCAGAAAGATTGATAGCATTAATTAAAGAATCACAGTACAAACTTGTTCTACATTCTTTGTCTATTTCACAATAACAGACTACAAGGCATTGTTCTATCCATAGTTTAATATAGTACTATGTTTTTTTATATTGCATATATGAAAAGTTAAGATGTATGCAATAGATTTTGGATTTTTCATGTTTGCAAGTTGAAATAAAATCAAATCGCAAAAATTTGCAAGCTCATGTTTTTGTTAAATTCGAACTCTGCATATACCAGATATCAGACAGACAGGTGCATATTTCATTTTGGTTACTTTCTATTGATTTTTTGCTAAGTTATGGCCCTTTGATGAAAAATATTGTCCACTCATCTTCTCAGCACCAAATGTTTTGACTTCCACTCGTTCGGCGCTATTTTATCACATTCATGATTGATCTAGTTTTTTCTCAATTGTGAATTCTGTGGCTGTTTGAAATTATTTGAAAAAAATAATTGGATAGATTTCCTATCAGGAGTACTGTGATAATTTAGACAGCTTGTTGATAGCTTAAGGTCTTCAGCATACCCATGTATGTAAACTGTTAACTGTTTGTTTGTTTGTTGGTTTTACGCCGTAGCAACACATTGGCTTAGTAATGCTTAAAGTGTTGAAAAATGCCACTATTTATTATCTTTTTTAGAATCAAATACATGATGTAAGTTTTTTTAAAAACTTCTTAGTTTTCAAATTTAGTTGATATTAATAATGCATATCAATTACAATTATAAAGTTATTAAGTTTGTTTTTTTTGGACAAAACTATGACTTGTGAAAATATAACTCTATACTGGGATTTTATTTAACAGGGATTTGCAACTAAGTGCTTTTTTGAATATTCACGGTCGTCACTGTCTATAACTGGCTGAAGCAGGCTGTACAAACTATTCCAGAGTTTAAAAACTTGATTTATGTTTTTGAACATGTCTTCCATGCAACTTGTGAATGTTTCTGAAGTTTTTGACAAAAATTTGTTGCAATTATGACTGAAAATATGACTTTAGGTGATGTAAATATGGGCTGAAAATGGCGAATCTGTGGAAAAATATATAATTTTGTGAAACAGTCTGTGAGCATAACTTTCATCAAAATCATCCAGAAACACATTTTTCCTAACCTTTATGTTAATTTTAATGGTACAGGTACAACATTTCATGGAATATCTTGGTTTAAACGTGTAATACTTGTTATCCATATGGTGGAAATAATAGCCATGACAATGAAATTTGATGTAAATCTATGTGGTTACAAATCCCTGTTATATAAAATCCCAGTGCTCTATTTAAAAATATCATTTATTTTCTCCATATCTTATACTATATGGTTATATCAATGTATCATTCACAACCTCAACCATTCATTAAATGAATAATCTCGGAAAGGTTTGTGTAGGGGGGGGGGGGGTCACCAATAATACTGGGTTTTAACTACATACATGTGGCGAAGCAAGTAACGGTTATGCACAATAGTTCTTGTCGTTAACACATAAAGCTTTGTAAATACATTTCTCATTTTATGTATGTGACTATGTATTGTTCTGTAGATATCACTGTATCGTGCATTTTATGGTAAGAAAAACAAGGCATTTATTATAGTTCTGTTTTATTAACCTGTCACAACTTGAATAATTATATGGTCACTGGATCTGTTACTTTTAATACCTTTTGAACTTGTTATTTTCCTGATATTCAAAATCGCAACATACATGTATATAGTTAGATCATCAATAATTAATATGGATCTGTGGCTCAATGGTTTAAAAGAAGTTGATGGAAAACACATTCATTGACCGTGTAATTATTCAAGTTGTGACCGGTTAATAAAATAAAACTATACTGCTTATATGAATGTGTATTTTGTTTACTTAAACACTGATTAAGTATTTTGTTTGGGCATGTGATACAAAGAAAGTTCCAAAATGGTGCCTAAATTTGTCTGAGGTTAATTCTAAGGAATGACCAAGAATTTTCTTATGATCTTTATATCAGTGCAAAAAATTAGTCTAACTAACTAGATTATTATTTATTTTAATATTTCAGTTAAAAGGAAGAAAGCAAGTGCTACTATATGATCCCCATGATAATAGGAAGTTATATGAAGCACATATACCAGAAGCTATGCTAAATTATAATACAACTAGTAAGATGTTTACTAAACATGAGTTAGTTGATAGTACATCAATGGTTATGTCCCCTGTCGATATACAGAACCCTAATTTAGAGGTAAGTTTTTATACTAATTTACGTTATCTCAATTGTGTGGCGTAGCGGATGCTACGGATTGTTACGTTGCCACACTGTTGTGTGAATCATGTGTTTGGTACACAAACACCAACATTAATACTTAGGATACAGTTTATAACAACACAAGTTTGTATATGACGTTTAATAATGGTCCGTGTCGTGATCGTTATTGTTTACAAACATACTTAATAAAGTTCTAAATCTAATATCATAACTTATATGTCCAGATTCAAAGCAATGTTCCTAACTTATATGTTCGAGCCGCTAACAGCACTCGAACATCTTAATAATTATTTATACTAAACTACATGTTTCTAGTCTTGTTACATAATATATATATTATGTATATAATATTATGTAACAATTGTGATATCTTTTTTACTGGGTTTATCGCCATGTCAACATGATTTTTGTCATTTATGTAACAATTGTGATATCTTTTTTACTGGGTTTATCGCCATGTCAACATGATTTTTGTCATTTTACAGTATTCAGCGCACCTAACCTAGCTTTCCTGGACCATTGTCTATAACCAGCACTCACCTACCCTTCCACAAGGCCGGAAACTTCTCCATATTATCTTATCAATGGAGGAAAATTGACATTATTGTAAAATTTTCATGGAAGGGTAAAAACTCTCCGGGTGGAATTCAAACCCGTACCTGCTTCGGGACACGAGATTCCAAATTCCAGCGGGCTACCAACTGCGCTTTGGACCCAAGTTCATACAACTTTGATTAATAACTTTCTAGTCTGCGTCCTGGTTCCTAGTACTAAGCTAGTAGGATAAAATTTCTCTTGGTGAATATACAGGGTAGGTTTTTGGTGGGATTTGAACTAATGCGGAGCTGGTTATCCAATGATTACTAGTCCAAAGTTGTAACCATTCAGCCATAAGGTAACTCAAAGCAAAGGCTAAGTAAGATTGAAACTGTTTTATTAGTAGGGGTGTAACGGTTAACCGATATACTGGTTAATATTGCAATACGAGTTTTAACGGTTTATAACCGGTTCGTTTTTCCTTGAACCGGTTTTTGTAGTTAAGTGTCATACTGCTTGTTTTTATCAGAATCTGAAGTAAAATGTTTAAACAAATGTTAAAATAAATTGAATACTTGAAATACTCTTACTGTGCTTTTTAAAGGTTAAATATTTAGTCAAATGAAAGAAAAATATCTTCAAGAGTCTGTTTCAAACCACGCATTTTTCTAACATATAGACCATTTTACATTTGTAATTCAAACATTTGGATAATCATTTGAAAATACCTATATGCATGCAATGCTGATTCAATTAGGACAAGGTACAAGCATTAATTAATGCTTTGCATGTCTAAGCAAAAAACCCGTACGTATTGCAATATATTGCAATACGGGTTCTGCATATTGCAATATTTTGCAATACGGTTTTTACTGTATTGTTACACTCCTATTTATTAGCATAAACTTAAAATTGAATGCCAAGAAATAGTATGACAGTATTTCAAAAGTTTCAACATTTAGAAATACAGATAAAATTATGTAAACTACAATGTATATGCACATGACAAATATAATTTATACTGATATTACTAAAATTTTCCACAGTCATTCTCCCACATGCTTTGGTATTAAAGCCCCATTATCAAAAATACACTGTTTTGTGGACTGAAAAGAAAATGGTCATTTATCTTTTTCAAACATCTCTAATGAACTATATTTTTTTGAAATACAATGTAAATGCAAATATTGCTAAAATATGTTTATGTTATGTATTGCATTTCTTAGTGAAAGTATATCGAAACCAAAAGTAGAATTTGGTTGTCACTACATGAAACAATAGTTTTGATCACAGTATGTGAAGATAAAGTATAATTTTTAAAAAAATATTCTGAAATACATAATTAAGATTTAAAACTATTGTGGATCAGATATATTGAACATTTTGCTTATAAATGAAGTGTGCTCTTATAATTTCTTTTTTTTTCTTTCTTTTGGGTTTAACACCGTAGCAACACATTGTATAGGTTATATCACGGCTGTCAGTCCACCTACTCACTGTGCCTAGAAGGGCTAAATCTCTGGATATAGCTGTTACATGTAACCAACTACTAGGTGCGTACTTTCGTCAGTGACTGACTACTGTCCTTCATGATTTAGAATCTGTGGTAGGAGGGAGATGGTTGTAAAAATTATTTCCTGACCAAGCTTTAAGACTTGTGCATTACCGACTGAGTCAGACGTGCAGGCTTGCTCTTATAAAAGTACCAGGCTTTTTAGCTCACCTGGTTAAATGCTCATGGTGAGTTATTGTGATTGCTTGATGTCCGGTGTCTGTCGTATGTAGTCGGTTATCTGTCATCTGTTCACATATGCTTTGTGTATGTGATAGAGGTTGTATTTTTTATTGTATCTTTATGAAACTTTCTCAGAATGTTTGTCTTGATAAAATCTAACTTGGCATATATATGGGTCATCTGGGGTCAGAACAAGGTCATGGGGTCAAATCTTAGAAAACCTTGTGTATGCAATAGGAGCTGTATTTTCCATCCAATTTCTTAATACTTGATCAGAATTTTTGTCTTGTTGAAATATAGGTTGGGATTGTAAAAGCATCATTTAGGGTAAAAAACTAGGTCACAGGGTCAAATCTTAGAAAAAACCTTGTGTATGCAACAGAAGCTGTATTGTCCATCTAATTTTCCTAATATTTGGTCAGAATGTTTGTCTTGATAAAATCTAGGTCGGATTGTATATGGGTCATCTTGGGTCATAACTAGGTCATGGGGTCAACTATTAGATAAACCTTGTGTTTGTGATAGAGGCTGTATTTTTCATCCAATTTTCCTAATATTTGGTCTGAATGTCTTTCTTGATATGCTCAATTTTTGGATTGTATGGGTCATCTTGGGCCAATAGCTAGGTCATGGGGTCAAATCTTTAAAAACTGTGTGTATGCAACAGAGGCTGTACTTTCTGATTTCTGATGTTTTTGTGCAATGATTCTCAGGTGAGCGATATAGGGCCAATTTGACCCTCTTGTTTTAGAAATGGACACATGTTAAAATTTGAATTTAGAAAGCTGAATGGCTTGAACTGTTTATTGTGTCTCTAATATATGTTATATTTTGATAATTTCTTGGTTGTAATAGTTTTCTAGTCTACTGTTAATGAGTATATCTTCATATAGTGGCTTTTAGTGCAGAATTCGCCGGTCACTATTGACAGCATGTTCTTAGTACAAGGTTTAAAGCATATGTCCAGTTTGTTTGCTTGGTTTGGTTGGTTTTACGCTGTAGCTATACATTGTATAGGTCCAGTGGTTTAATCCTATCCAGTGAAGGTTTGCAAGATTACTTATGTTCTTTATAAAATTTCCACCAATTTCAAGTTTTCCTCACAATTTGCTAATTTCATGTCCCAAGAACTCATAAAATAATACTTTTATACCATTGATAATAAATCTTCATTATCTGTAAAAATGTCGTCATTTGTTCATATATTGAATAGATTCCTAAAATAATTAACTTCTGACATTTTATGACAAAAAGTTATGACCATCACATGTCAGCCTTAGTTACTTATATGAACTGACCTTAAGGAGAAAAGGCAAATGAACTTTTGACATCAATATTTATCTCTATCCAAACTAAAAGATTTATCTGAATTGTTCATCATTTTAGGTCAGTATAAAATACTTCCTAGTTTTTCATCCTGATTGGTTTGTTTTGTCCAAACAAGAAAATAGTGAAGGAAAAATCAGGAATGTGTGAGTGGTTATATACAGTAAGACTGATTATCATATGGTTTTCAGTTCCCTGTTGGTTCAGAAGCATATCCAAAGTCAATAGCACAGTTGATAGCGCGCCGGGATTTGGTATCTCGTGTCCCGAAAGGGGGTACGGGTTCCAATCCTACCCGGGGAGGTTATACCCTTTCATGAAAATTTGAGAATAATGTCAATTTTCCTCCATTGATTAGATAATAGGGAGAAGTTTCCGGCCTTGTGGAAGGGTAGGTGAGTACTAATTATAGAAAAGGGTCCAGCAAAGCTAGGTCAGGTGTGCTGGACGCTGTAAAATGACCTTAATTGTGTTGACACAGCGTAAAAACCCAATCAAAAAAAAGAAAAGAGAAAGACACTTTATTTTATTAGCAGAGTACTGGGTGACCAGAATGTGGAGTGATGAGTGATACTGATAATCAAATATTTAAATCAGAGGGGTTATTATATGTGCCACTGACCATGATCAAATATTTAAATCAGAGGGGTTATTATATGTGTCACTGACCATGATCAAATATATTTAAATCAGAGGGGTTAATATATGTGCCACTGACTGTGGAACAAAAACGTTCCAATTATAAATGTTGACAAGTGGTATAAAATCAAAATTAAACAAGCAAAAAGAAATAATTTTTTTGGCCTTAGTCAAGTAACTAATGGAGGAATCTAAATCATTTGTCCTGTGACATCGAATATTATCAATAATTCATGAGATTTAAGTAGAGGGAAATTCCCTTGATGATCCATGGTTCTTTATTTGATAGCCTACATATTGTAAACTGATCAAGATAAAGTAAAGGACATTTTGTGTTTCCACATTGAAGATCAACTTCCTGTCTGGGCGTCAATCATTCTGAGAAATGTGTTTAAGGTCTGTCTGGTTGATATTTTTTGTGCTTGGTGTGTAGATTTTTTGGTATACGTTTCTTTGAAATGTTGGCTGAAATTAATGTTGACATTAATGTTTCTCGAAGGGGAAGTCATTATAATGTTTAGTAAAGGCTTGTGGGTGAGTTTGTTCTCAAGACAACATCAATTTTAATACTGTTAAGTTGAAAATTAAAGGACAAATTTTTCTTGACAAAAAACCTCCTGTGTGGTTTATATGGATAGATGGAGTTCTTAATTTGATATTTTCTAGGTGGAAAAATTAAATCTAGATTTTTTGCTAGGAAGACAAAATCCTCTGCTCAAAGTGACTTTACAAGATACATTAAATCCCTTTCATTTCATTTTGTTACTGGGTTTTACGCCATGTCATCACAATTTAGGTCATTTTACAGCGTCCAGTGCACCTAACCCAGCTTTCCTGTTCGATTGTCTATAACCAGTACTCACCTACCCTTCCACAAGGCAGGAAACTTTTCCATATTATCTATTCAATTGAGGAAAATTGACATTATTGTCAAATTTTCATGGAAGGGTATAACCTCCCCGGGTGGGTTTTGAACCCATTCCCCTTCGGAACATGAGATTCCAAATCAGGCTGCGCTATGAACTGCACTATCGACCCGAGTTCATATTTTTCAAGAAGTCTGTAGTCTTATTAGAATTGAATAAAGGTTGAAAAAACTTATTCTAAGCAAGACCCATATTTTTATGTCCAGACCAAAACTGAAAAAAAGTAAAACTATTTTGCTGAACCAATCCAGGTAAAAGTTTTCAGGATTGGACCTAAAATTTAGGAATCTGTGAATGCATAGAAAGGGTTCTATATTTGTGTAACATTACTGATATCATGAAATGCCAGAAATTCAGGATTTTGAAAATGGTACTTCCACCCATGTGGACCTGCCCTTGAGAAAATAATTTAGTTTTTAAGCTTCATTTAGTACTTCCATATTTTCAGAGATTTCCATTATTTGGTGAGACATATCCAATGAACTGTACAATAGACGAAGGTGAAGTGTTATATATACCAGCATTCTGGTGGCATGAAGTACAATCTTATCCTAACATCAAAGAAGGTAGAAACCTGGCTGTCAATTTCTGGTAAGTTTGGATTATGATTAAATAGATTAATTACTGTACATACATGTACCAACCTTGTTATAATGTGGTATCTGGGGTCCAAGGAGAAGATAGTTTGGGTCTGAAGAATGATTATTTGGGTTTCAAAAAAGTAGTCCAAGAAAAGATTATTTAGGGTCCAAGGAAGACTTATTTAGGGCCCAAGAAAAGATTATTTAGGGTCAAACGAAGATCTATTTTTGGCCCAATGTAAGATTATTTAGGGTCCAACGAAGATCTATTTGGGGTCCAAGTAAAGATTATTTTGGTCCTACAAAATTCTATTTAAGGTCCAAGGAAGGACTAATTGGGGTCTAAAAAAGACTCTGGATATGCTTGATAGGGACAAACCAGTTTTAAAATCTGTGGGTAACATACTGGTGAACAGGCATATTTAAAGTACAGGAACTTTTCAATCCACATTTTAGACAATATGTATCTTATCTTCACCTGGTTCAGTCTTTTTTGATAGAATAAACCATGATTTTCAAAGTTTGTAATTCTTTCTTGGTCATAGGTTCGTTTAGCCATAGCATGAATAATTTTGAAAAAAAATGTCTCTTGATTTACTTGAATTAGTTAATCATGGCAAAATAATAAAACATTGAACAACAGAAATTAAAGTTTGGATTGAATGACATAAAAAAATATGCTGCACATTTAATATGTTAGTCTACGAGGGGTGATCCAAAATAACGTGGACTTTTAATAATGTTCTTACAATTTTAACAATATTTTTTAAAAACTTATATGGTTGTAAATCGGAACATTAAATGAATCAAACAAAGCAATAAAATTACAAATATTTATAATCATAAGACCGCACCATGCGTTTTCATAACCAAGGTAACGCCGATGCGGCGCGCGCCGTTATAATCACTATGTTTGAGAAACATATTGTATTGTTTCTCAGAAAATAACGAAACAAATAGCGTGAAACTTGTCCAACTGACGTGTGGGTGTATACATGACGTCATGTCCAAATTTAACTTCCTTTGATTAAGGCGTTATGGAGAAAACAATATTCATAACACGATCTCACCAACGCAACGAACGTTAAAATGTTGTCACCTGACCGGATGGAAGTATGATGCATCATAAATTTTTTTCATAATCTCATAAAAAATGCCAACCAAGACGCTTAAGTTGATTGAAATCTCTAAAAGAAAAAATCCAGTCAGTAGAAGTTCAGTTTTTAAGTGACACAAAAAGTTTGGGAACGGTACAGAAAGCTTTCAAGAAAGACAGGGTGGGTGAAATAACGGGAAAAACGAAGCGACGGCAGAGAAATCAATTTGGGAAGCACTGAATACGGACCGAGGTCTAACCATTCGCGATTTGGCAGATAAGCTTGAAATGGGCTACGGTGCAATCAAGGGCATGTTTACCGGCAACCTGCAAATGTCAAATGTGAATCGATTTTCAAATCTATTTGCCGTTATTTGACATGGAGTACTGTGCTGTGTGAGTGACGACGCCATTAATGTTACGAAGACGTCGTTGACGCGCGCCGGGTCACTGATAGTGATAGTTTTCTAATGATCATTACTTTTTACTGAGTTAGTATTTTGCTCTGATATTTTGTAATAATATGCAGGACATATTCCTATTTATGTTGATGTACTTCGTTTTCTGATTGTACCTAACAAACGTTAACTGTAGCAAAAGTCCACGTTATTTTGAATCATCCCTCGTACTTGTTCAAAATTGAGTCTCAGTGTTTGCCTTTTTAGCTCGACTTTACGTAGTAATGTAGAGCTCTCCTTCTTGCCCCGGCGTTGGCGTCCGCATCCACATTTCTGATTAAAGTTTTTGTGTACAGATTAAAGTTTTTGTGTACAGATTAAAGTTTTTGTGCAGTAAAATACTTTCTTCTATATCTTTGTTATTTCTTAAGATATTAACTTCAAACTTTAAATAATGTTCCTTATTATCAACCACATCTCATGTGACAAGGTTCATAACTCCAAATATATCTGTTTAGAATTATCTCTCCTTGAACTTAGAGTTTTCTTTAAAAAATGTTTGTTTTTACTGCAACTGTTTTATTTCTTTAGGTATTGACTTCAAACTTTAAATATATGTTCCTTATTATCAACCACATCTCATGTGACAAGAATCATAACTCCAAATACATTTTTTTTCAAAATTGTCCTCCATGAACCTAAAATTTATTTTATTTATTTATTTACTATAAATTTGTTAAGGTTATATTTTCAAATTTTAAAATATGTATGATCCTTATCATCAACCACATCTTCTGTGACAAATACTAAACTAAGTCGAGCATGCTGTCTCCTCTGACAGCTCTTGTTAAAATGATTCTTATCAATACATGCATATAAAGAACTATTTTGTCAGATTATATATGTATATGTCAACAAATGTGATGTATCAATCTTTATACCAAATTTCAAACACTGTAGGACCTGAGATTAGTTAAAGCTAGGAACACAACTGAACATACATTCAGTTTAAAACACTGAGTAGTTTCTAGTATCTAAGAATAAAAACTACATCATAATCAATACCATCACAACCCAGATGGATAATATAATACAGAAAAGTTTTAGTATCTAGCCCAGGTTTAGGTGAGCTATATTGGTCTCTCAGAACTTTATTTTTTTGTAGAATGTTTAATGGTCTTCTATTTATATAATTTGTTTGACTGATGGAAATGATTTACACAACAAAATCTTCCATTGTCAAAGTATTACTATACATTATTGTTATAATATATATATATATTTATGTATCTATTGTAACTTTGTCTGGTTTCCATGGACACAAATATTAGACTGGTTCTATACCTCTGATATATAATAATGATTGATATATTTTTTTTATTTTTTCTTGTATACCAGTCTATTATTCTTGGGTATAACATTACATTGTATAAATGGACAGTGTTCTATGTATGTCTAGGGTAGGCCATGTTAATAATCAGTGTACCAAATAACCTTCAGTAATAAAAACTTGCGCCTTGTGGAAGGGTAGGTAAGTACTGGTTATAGGCAATGGTCCAGGAAAGCTAGGTTAGGTGCGCGTGACACCGTGAAATGACCTAAAATTGTGTTGACACGGCGTTAACTCCAATAAATAAAATAAAAACTTGCTTGGGCTGTGGATCGTCGAGCAAGTGGCGATCCGATCCAAACCACGATTCATGTGTAGCGATTTACGAATCGAACCACAAATCACTAGTTAATGGAGAAGCATACAGAATTTAAAAAAAATAAGTGAAGAATTACAGAAGCTTTTACAAAATGGAAAACCAAGTTCTCCAAACATTTCTATTACCAGGTGTTTTATGGGCATTTTCAGTGATAGCATTTTTGTTTAATTGTATATCAAACAAATTTTGAATTAAATTTGAATAGTTTGAATCGTTTTTATGATAATAAAGCTGAAAAAGTTCATTCATTAATTCCAAAAATAGATCGCTATCCGACGATTTCAGACTTGATGAATATTCTTACTCGATTTTCTAGTGGGGCTCGCGAATATCCGAGTACTCGGCTTCTTGCAGCAGCCCTAATAAAAACATCAAAGAGCTGCCACCTGTTACAAGCATCATATAACCACCTCAATCTTGTCCCTATAATGAATGAATCCTTCTAATAATCCCTTTTCCCCTAAAATCTAGTTTATTACTTTTTGCCTTATGGGTATCTCAAGAGCTAATGGATGTGTGTTTAAGGAAGTATTTGAATCAATGTGATCACACCATCTACTTAATACTTATTGTCATTTCAGTCTAAGACCAATACAAATTTTTCAGTCTGAGAACAGAACAATACCTGTGTTTTTTTCAGGGCTAATCTGGGGCTTTAATTTGGGCCCAATTTCCCTACCAAACACTATTTATTTTCCCCATTTCCCTGAAGCAAATGTCTCCTGTTCTAAAAGTTTTGCACTATTTTTTCATTCTCGCCTAGTATCATTAAAAATATCTCACATGATTATATTGCTTTTTACTCTACATTGCATTTTAAGCATTACAATGTTTTTTGATAATTTGTTTGACTTCATGTAATTTCAGGTATGAACCTTTTCTACAGAAGGAGTTTCCATGTCAAGAATGCAAATTAGACGTTAACCCAAAATACAGGCACCATCTGTGATTAATAAACACATGACTTTTATTCAACCAATTTGGAGAGATGTACATATCCTCTGGATTAGCTCAAGTTTTCATATTAAATCAAATATATTATAGTCTTCATAAACCTTCATTAGAACTGGACATTTAGTCTAGCAGAGTGGATTTTTTACAGGACGGAATGTTTTCTAGTTTTTAGTGATTGAATAAGATAAGTTGTCCATTTTAATTTTTTAAGCATAATTAATATTAAAATTGAATACACAATACACACAGAATTTTTTTTCAAGTATACAGATGTTTATGCATTACTATGCTTTTTGTTTCTAACATGATTTTTTATTTATTAAATGATTTTTACTGTATTGGGAGTATAGTATAATTGTTATTACGGTTAACCAAAGCCATGTTAATCAATCTTGCTGAGAGGTAGTTATCTAAAATGAGAAGAAAGTATGTTGATTTCATTACATAATATCAAGCTATAATTTTAGTATAACACATATTTTCAAAGTAATTTCTTAAGTAAATGTACATGTATATTGCCTTTAAGTTTTTCCCTCGTGAGGTCAACATTGCTCCTACACAGGTGGCACAATATTTCCGACAGCTGCATATCAAAATGTTACATGTACAAAAAATTTGTGTGCACTAAAAATCTTGTACTTAGGTGAGCGGTTGAAGGTCCTCATGACCGTCTTGTTTTTTTGTTTGTTTTTGATTGCATTGATTTTTTCTTGTTTCTATTTTACTCGTGGGTATAGTTGAATAAATACCGTATCTTATTCCTGTGTGGGCAGCAGAATATAATGCCATCCTTTATACCGGTAGTTATTACAAATGTTTGTGTTTTCACCCACATTGGCAGGCAATACATTATATTAAATAGTATAAAATGGCTGACTCTCATTTCTAAATAAGGCCATTATATACTAATAGTTTGATAATCTAAGGATAAGGATAATCTATTCCTTAGAATGACAAGGGCTATATATTAAGAAGGATCTCTATCAAAAACTGTTCTAGTCAAAAGGTCGCAGAATATGTAACTCCTTTTTTAATAATGTGTAGTTTAAAGTACAAAACATAAGCCAAAACAAAAAAGACTAAACCTTACATATCAACGTGATATAGTTTGTCTAGTGGTCTTTTACATTTCATGTCCAATTTCCTCCTCTTCGTAGACATTAAGTTAGGTTAGCAATGATTTTGTCTTATATGGTTGTATGGCCTATATGGCCTAAGCTTATATTTTGTGAAATAAGAAATTCTACAGAACTAAATTGTAATAAACGATAATCAAATAATTAATTTATTGTTGCCTAATGGTTTGAGGTTATCAAGTATAGAGACAAACATCATTCTCTTTTGTCTCATAATTTTTACTCAATTTAAATTAGTAATAATATTTATAAATGTAATATTAAATTATCGTAGGACTGATGTGCAGCTTAATGTGTAATATAATACAATGTATGGTGAACTAGGGAAAGAAATATGAATTGTATCATAGAATTCATTAATGATATAACAGCTAGTTACTTCATGCCTAGAGTTTGATACTTAATTGATGATTCCTTTTATTTTATCATAATGTCAAACCCTTTGAGAATATTGAATATGTGTTTGTATTTTAGATATGGTTAAAGTTTTGTTGTGTCATTAATATGGTTGAAAAAGGTTTCATTTCACTGCGCAAGCACAAAGAAAAAACATTGGTTGTGAATTATTAAGGCTAAGTGTCATATATTATTAGAGGCATTCTAATAGTGTCACATGCGTTTTTACTCTAGAAAAGTTCTTGGTTTACATTATTTCAAAATAAAATGCAGTACTTTAAAGGTACTCATTTACAGATTTCAACTTAAATATCAACTTTTTCTGAAACTAACTCAATTGTCAGGAAACATTTTCTGACGCAGGAAATTAGTGATTTGAGAATGACAATTTTAGTGCAAATGGACATACAACTACAAATGATGGTGTTTTAAGTAGTAAAAATCTAACCTATGCGTATGTCACGGTTTAGACATTTTTAGTGCATTTTTTTAGATTTTTATTGAACATATCTTGCAATATATAGGTCAGTTTGTCTTCAAATAAAAAGAGGTATTTTTTTACACAATTACAGACACTAAATGGAATTTTAGAAATAGAAAAATCTTCACCAAATCTGTGAGCAAGTACCTTTAATAATATACCCCCACTTTTAATGAGCTTTGTGGAGAATAGTTGAAAAGTTTATAAAATGAGTAAATCTATGTATTATATGTAAAACAATACTATGTCCGATCTTAGCACGAGAGGGTAAATTCAGTAAAATAAAGTTGAAACTTAAAGATGACAAAAAGTATGAATGACTGGCTGTTTGAACTAGTACGTTTTCACATAAATGCTGCCTTTTGTTTCTTCCTTGATTGCTAGGGTTTTTTATATGGATTATAAGAGAAATAGATTTGTACCAGAACATAATTTTATTCGACTCATGTACCTCGTAAAACCGGGTTTGCATCGATAAAGAAGCATGGAAACCATACAAGCAGACGGTAGTGTGGTCCTATACACATTTCCATTATCGTTTGAACAGTAATGTTGAAAAATAAAATTTCCTACAATATGGAAATCGGGGTACTTTGAAATTTCGTTAAGTATAGTTTGATCTAGTCAATCCTTCACTTTAATTCACGCTTATAATCACTGAAATAATTTGTCTGGCTTGCTTTTATCAGTTAAAAATGTTACAACCAGGAAATGTCATGAGTACTTTTATTGTTATCCCTATTATATAAGATCTATGAGTAGGCAGAAATCAAAATTCCTTTTTCCAATCCAATGAGTTTTACACTAATATTACAATATGGTATTGTTTCTGTTATTATTTTTGTGATATTTTATACAGTTATTTTTTGCTAGCATATGATATGATATCACAGATATGATATACCCAGAGGGTACACATATCAAGATTCTTGTTTTAGCGTTATGTCAGACCTTTTGATAAACTTTTAGTACATTTGTTTAAGAATGATTTGAATCCATGTACTTTTTAATTTATATTTTATTTTTGCATATTTTTTCTCATGCAATATAATCATCAGCGCACTTATCTGATAAATGTGTATTTTTTATCTAAATGTTTCTGTATGTTGTATTTGTATTACTTTTGTCTATATTTGATGTAATTGATTACTATACCCCCACCACCACTAGTGGTGGGGGCTATATAGGAGTCACTTTGTCCGTCTGTTCGTTCGTCCGTTCGTTCTTCCATCCGTCCCGAATCTTTTCCGGGTAATAACTCCACTATGGATTGATGGATTTTAAAATTACTTGGCACATTTGTTAACCGTGACAATATTGTGTGTCGGGTGCAATAACTGTGTCGAAACATCAAAATGCGTGGCCAATTAATGAGGTCAAAAGTCAAATATTGTCGAAAACTGGTTTGTCCGAGTGATTTCTCCTCTATCATCCTATGAATTTTTAAAATTAACTGGTACAAATGTAAATCGTAACCCGACGGTGTGTCGCGTGCATCGATCGTGTAGATACTTCAAAGGGCGTGGTCACTTAATGGGATCAAAGGTTAAATTTTGTTGAAATTGGATTGTCCAGGCAATAACTTTACCACAGATTGACGGAATTTAAAATCTAGAAATTTAGAATTTAAAATGTGTGCAAGTTGATTTTCAAGAATAAATTCAACAGTGTTATCTTATCAATCAGAATCATCACTTTCACTAATTGAATAAATGGGAAGAAATCATGGACAGTTTTACTGCACGATAATGACTGATAATAATCTTGATAATCCTTTGGAATTGTCCCTGATGTTACAAGTGATAGTAGATTTGTCTTTTTTCCAGCTGATATTGGAAGTTTCTGTTTATATGCTTGTGATGGTTTTGTCATGGTTTCTTTTCGTTTTCTTTTGATTGTCTTAGTAACAATAGAAATTTCCCTGAGGTGGCACAAATCATAATCATATGCGAGAAAGATGCTGTTTGAACAATTTTGGCGAATTTGTGTCCGCTTTATTTTCAACCAGTTAACTCTTTCTCTATTCACGTCCATTTTCATAGAACCAAATTCCTGATCTCTAAACAATATAAAGACTAAGAAATCTAAACATTTTAAAGGCTCAACTGCATAGGACTCTTTTTGTCTTGCTAATCTAATGACTGTTTCCCCATTTGGAAGGTACATACATTTTTGTTATTGGCATGCTCAATCGATGAGTGTATTGAATCACAATCCATTTCCGAATGTCCACTCTATACAAAAATTGATTTATGATCTCGAGATGAGTAAGGTTTTCCATGCAATATACTAATCTTCTTGCTACAAACTGGTTGGGGTTTTGTCCCCCGCAAGTAACCCTCTAAAGTGTCATTTCTTTAACACCAGAGGTTTTACTGACAGTTGAATTTAAATGTAGAAATAGGCAGGTGCCTACCTCGTTCGAACCTCTTTTGCCTTGCTTTTCATCCCATAAGTAACAGGTACCATTTTTGTTCGTAAGATCATAAAATGAAAGATTGTAGCAACAAATCTTTTGCTTGTAATACAAATCTCCTGTTAAACTACACTGGGTAGTTAAAACAGTCTGAAGATCAAATGTTGATACACTGATTGCGGTGTCAGTCTTAGCTTTCTTCTTATCTTTTTATGTTCTAGCCAGTTGTTTTTCTTTCTTGGTGTTCTTTATATTGCTAATCTGTCTCAGGGCCGGATCCAGAAGGGTCGTAAGTGGGGGGGGGGCACAGGGGGTGGGTTCAGGAGGGGTACCCCCTCCCGACGGTATAGAAATATTTGAGTTTTTCACATGTCAAAGGTGCAAATCTGAGCACTTTAAAATGCTCTTTTAAACAAATTGAATGAAGCTAAAACTAGGTTAATTGCCATTTTTTTCTGTAGAAAAGTGATGCAATGCATAACAATTCAGATTCATGTGATTGATTAGCTTTTTATAAATACACTGTATTCATAAATAAAGAAATGCATTCATGTGAGTTAGATCACAGGGCCTGATACAGAGGAGTCGTTATTAGGGAGTACGGTTGGGGTGGGTACGGGAGGGGTATCCCCTCCGGAAAATGTGGAAAAATTTTGAATTTTTGCATGTCAAAGGTGTAAATCTGAGCACTTTTGAACACACTTTAAAAGGATAAAATGAAGCTAAAATTTGGTAAATTATCATTACATTTTAAGCACTTTTGGGCACTACCTAGGAAATATTGAGCGCTATAATTGAGATATCCTTCAAGCATGTGCCCGTTTTGTTCGTTTAGATTTAATTTGTTGGTTTATTAATTTTTTTTGTAAATCAGGATTTTATCCATTCTCGTTCCTTGAAAACTTCGGGGTACGAGAATGGATAAAATCCTGATTTACAAAAAATATCAGCAATTTCATCATGTAAATGCCGAGAATTTATCAAAAATACACTTGGTAACTTGTATAAAATCACTGAATGCAATGAGAAAATTCTCCGATTTAACATCCAAAAAAGCCGGTTTATAATACGTTTTTTTTTAAATAAGAGGCTTAGTTTATTGTGTTGAAATTCAGCGTTGTTGCGAGTTTTTCGGACGTTTCAGACGTATAAAATGCACTTGACTAGCTGTCGTCTTTTCTCTGTCTAACTTGCTATGAAAACGCCGATGATATTCACTAGTAAATAAGATTAGAGAGTGCACAATAACCAAATTTAGGCCTCGTAAGCTAGTTACCATGCTAATTTCACTGGTGACAGTCTTAAATATACTGTTGAGGTATGTGTAATAAAGACAATAAACAATTGGTATCTATGTGTCTGTATAGAGGGACCATACACTTGCACGATCAATGATTTGAACGCTTGATAAGGCCCGATCTGGGTACCCTGAGATGCTTGAATGTATCAATTTAGATCATTATCTTTTTTAATAGCTCGGATGGATGATTGCATATTAAAATTAATCTAAAAGTCGAGTTGATATTGCTTTGATGGTGCCGATTTTGTGCCCTTTTCTTTGTATGAGAGTCAATATCTGTGGGGCCAGGTGGGGGGGCACGTGCCCCCTGTGCCCCCCCGGTAAATCCGGGCCTGTGTCTCTGTATCTAAAGATAATGTTAAAGATGAAAACAAATGCTCGTGGTGGTAACACACCTGTTACTGGCCTTTTTGGGATGAAAGAAAGATAAGTTGTAGTCATGACAAAATATTGATCTGTTTACTGCCTCTGAAATGCAATGTCGGCCGAGTTATTTGCATTTGTCAGCATATAACAAGTACAGTATACGTATGCTAAGTTTAATGCTAAGTAGTGTCTTTTCTTGTGTAGTGCGAACCAACCGTCGGAAAACTTTCAATGTGTTTTTAATAAATTTTCTGTCACATGCTGAAGTAGTGTTTGAAGGCGGTGCTTTTCCTCTTCGGTCAATCCCAACATACGTTCCAAATTGTTTATGTTTTATTGCAGATTCTAATGTCTTTCTGCCATTATCTAGCGTTTTCAAAAAGAAACTTCGGCACACACGCACCTTCTCTTCACCAAATGAGAGGTAATAATAATTTGAAACGGTTTTCTTCACTTGCCTGCTTGAATATATTTTTGAGGTGTTTTGTTTTCAATATGATTGCAGATGAATTACCTTTGGTTATTTTAATCATCAAGAAACAGTATGTTTGAAAGATACATTTTCTCTTTTTCTTCAGACATTTTATCTGCACATATGAATCTACATTTAGAACTGACTACGTTTTGAACTGATCTTGCGTTGATTACTTTCCTTTGCTTATTGCTGTACTCTGTTCCTTTTGATCTAGATGTCTTTCTGACATTGGCTTTTCACAGATGCATGTTCGCAGTTCGTTTCCTACTTAGATGTTTACGTTTCGGACTTATGTAGTCAGCATCTTTATGAGGTGTAATTTTAATTGGAGATGTATTCTTATTTTGACTTGGTCTCTGGCTAAATAACCTGTTTCGTTTTCATTTTCAATATTTAAACAACATTAACCTGTGCCATCGTTATTTATGCGTGCTTTTGCTTCAACTTCATTATAATAAACTTCACCATCAATAGCTATGTGTGCAACAACAATCGGCAAAGTAGTATCATGTGTGCTTATGTGTGGCCTGATATCGACTACAGGCTGGAAAGGTCGACTAGAGAATATTCACACATTGCGCTGAAAGATATTTGCAATGCAGAGAGAAACAAAAATCTGACATCCATGTGTTCCGTTCCTTTCTGGAAGGATTTCTTAGCAGGAGATTTGGTATGGGTTATTTTGTTAACATTAATAGGTCTCCCTTGTACTTCACTAACATCTTTATTAGCTAGTTCCATAGTAGTTACAATTTCTACACTTTTTTCATATGTCAAGTCCTTCTCACTGAGAAGTTTTCTCTGGATATGTTCATTTCTCAACCCACAAACAAACCTGTCTCTAAGAGCCTTATTTAAGTTGTCTCCAAACTTACAGTCCTTGGCAAATTTACGTAAATTTACATTAAAATCCTATTCACCAACTTGTTGATCCCTTTATAGAATCTAAAGCGTTCTGCTATTACTAATGATTGAGGATTAAAGTGTTTTTGTAACAGTTCACAAAGTTCTTTGAATGTTTTGGCACTAGGTAGATCTGGGGCTGTTAAATCTCTCAAAATCCCATATGTACTTGGTCCAATCAAAGCCAATAACGCTGGGACCTTCTTGTCATCCCCTACATCATTTGCTAAAAAATAGTTACGAAGTCTTTCTTCGTAACATTCCCATTTCTTTGGGGATTCTTCTTACGATTCTAGTTTACCAATACTGAACGCCATGATGCATATCCGACATCTGGTACACTTTCTCCGGTATACGTTCTTATACTGACCGTGGATGGAATTTCCACACTAACTAATTTATGTTATTTAAATGACGGTTCACGCTGTTTATCCTCGTCGCCAATTGTTGTGTACTATGTATAATATGACTGGAATTGCCGTAGATATAATTTCTAAGAAGACGAGCTGTGCGTTTTTACTACGTTTATTAAACAACTAACGAATCAACATTTTACATTATCGTTGCCATAGTTTACAGAGTAATCTCTCTTGATCTACATACATAACATATCTAATAAATATTGGGCAATGAATTATAATAAATATTGGAAACATTATTTCAAAAGAAATAGAAAATGATATTTCTTTTAGTAAATTGAATATTAACCTTCCAATTGTATTCCTGGATATGTGCACTATCAATGAACACAATTATATCATCTGATTATGAAATACAGTATTTATTACACATCTATACTGAAACTTATGTCCGATAATTGCAGATCTTTAACTTTGGAAGACAAAATTTGCACTGAACCAAGTTCTTGTAGAAAATACTTAAGAACTAATTGGTCTGATAAACGATCAAATTAACACGTTAATGGCTTGAGTACAAAGACTATCTGATATCTGTTCCTCTTTCGTCTCAATGACGAGCTTCTTCAGCTGTCTGTCTACTGAGTTACCTTCAATGCCAAGTCCCCTGACTCCTTACATTTGGTAGTTGCTACACAAGGGCTTTAAAGCATAGCAATGCTTGCTGGTGGTCAGCAAGGTCAGGACGAAGCTCAGACTGTTGCCTAAGAGTCTTGTTCTTTGATGGCAGTTGTAAGGCTGCCATTTCATATCCTCTTCTTAGATCATTGTACATATGTATAACGGTCCGACCCAGTAGTTCTGAGATTTTTATATCCTGGGTTTATTCAAATGAAGATACGCATATTGTCCCACTTCAAGGTTCTTGTCTGCATTCAGGATCATTCTTTCACTCAAATCCATTTTAGGCATTTCTGTTACTCTGTCCGGTAAGAGTTCTGGTTTACGCTCATACATAATATGGATTTTAGAGCTTTCTGTCTGAAACTGCTTGACATATCCCTGAAACACACAAAACAAACCCCTGCATAAAAACAAATCGGTCACCGTCTCATTCTCCCGTGTAAACAATGCTTCAAGGATACGGGGTTTCCTGCCACGACCGGTAGCTGGTTTTTTATTGATTGTCCTGCAACATCTGCAGTAATGAAATTGCTACCTGTGCCTGTTCTGATATCGAATGCTCTTTGCACACCTGGTTAATCAGATAAATAAGCATTGTTTATTGCCCCAGTACAAGCAATGGTGGTAATTCTTTGATGGGCGCTAAAATTCTATTTCATTTTTGTTTTAGACTCAGGGCTCATCTTAGTATAAAATAGATATGATATCAAACGTTCTCAACAGTCCATTCTTTAGCTTCCTAAATAAGCCGCGGCCGTGGCGTAGTGGTTAGCATGTCTGACTTCGAATCCGGAGATCGCGGGTTCGAGTCCGGTCGCGATAGGTCATACCCTATACATGAGTTGTCGGCCTCGTGGTAGGGTAAGTTAGTACTGGTGATAGAAAAGTGTCCAGGATAGGAACCTATAGTAGGAAGAGCTGACCGTCGTTGAATGTGTGTTGAATACGACGTAAAACCCAATTAAAAAAAGCTTCCTAAATATTCGATGGTTCTGAATTGTATTAACATTACTAGTGTACTGGAACCATACTTCTCCTATGTGGGAAACATGGGGATGATTTAACAACCATATAATTTTATTGTCTTGTAAATGTTTCCTAACAGGATTCTTTTCAACAAAAATATCAGTAGCATTTAAACTATCTACAGATCCAATAAAGTTGGTATCGAGATCCGAGGGTATTTCCCTTATGGGTCCTTTTACCGCTACAAAGCGGCGCTATGCGTTAATGAAAGCTGCGCTGGTCATATCTTCAAATTGTTCAATATGTACAGCTCTATGTTATGCATGTAAACAAAATGGCCCATCGTTTATTATAAGCTACTATAGCTCCTTTTTTCGGTTAACAATTGTCCAAGGACCAAATGTATATACACCTACAGAAACAAATTGAGCGCCGGGTTATTATGTCTTGGGTTCGTATAATAATAGAATACTGTATGCTGTAGTGGCTAGTTTAATACTATATAAAATTACCAGAGTACATGTTACAAATACTATCAGAAGGCATGGCTTATCAGCACGTTTAACAGTAGTCCAACATGAATGGTAGAATGTAAATACACAACAATTCTCCCCTATTAAATTAATTGAATAAACAATTCAATATAAATGACCTGAAACTGAGAACATTTACAATTATCAATCTTGGAGCAATAAATAATACAACAATCCAAGCAATAAAGTTACAGTGAAAATTAATGTAGCATTTCATTAGCACATGATTGTTATTTCACCATGAGGATGAAATACACCTCAGAGAGGTCATTCATTTATTTCCCACGCCAATTCAAGTCAATTCATTTTGACAGACATGTACGAGTATTTATTGATACTCAAGACGTCTTGGTGGATGTCTATCCCTTAATGGGTACCTTCTGGCAGATGTCTGAGAATTTACGACATATGGAGTATTACTTTCCCTTAGTAAAACAGACTGGTCAGTTGTCGGCACTGTGGAAGTTTTATTGGAATCAAATTGATCATAATCTATCCTAATTTCATCTGATAGGATTTGGGGTTCAATTACGTTTTGCGATTCATTATTAAACCCTGACTTAATTTCAGTTTTACGAATTTTATCCACGTGTCTCTTCCAGGTAATGCCTTACCTATATCTACTTTATATAACAACGGTCCGTCACGAGAAACAATACATCCTCAAATCCATTTTTCTATTTAAGTCGGCCTATAATCTCTAACTAAAACGTTTTGTCCTAACTCAAATTCTCGACATTTACTATTTTTAGAGAATGCATTTTTCATTTGCGCGTCAGTGACATGTTTCTGCGTATCTGGTTTAATTAGATCTTATGTAGTGAGCAAATAACGACCGAAAAATAATTTCGCAGGCGTTTCTTTAACACAGCCTCCACCTTATCGGTGCATTTCCTTAATCCATCTTTATCAATCTCATGACCACAAAACTTAATTCTAAATTCTAAGAACATGCATTTGTCTTTGTTTACTTTAACACCATAATTTGAGAATCTACATAAACTACATAATAACTGTTCCGTCTTGTTTAATAATCTCTCCTGAATACGTTTGCAGGATTGAATCTGCCGGATTCGACTTCATGTGTCTAAAAATCTGTAAAAAATCATCGCTAGACATCAGCGACACTGCTAAGCCAATATCTACCTCCATTGCTACCTGCTTACTGTCAATTATAGGTGAAACCATAATTTTCCCGTTGTTAACTTTTTTGACTGTGTTAACAATCATTACTCCTTCATCATTGTTCACTGTCTTAACGATTCTCGAACATACCTTTTTTACATGTCCCTTAGTGTAGCAGTTAAAATACTCAGCATCTTTAAATCTGCACTTATCTGACACATGATTTGATCTTCCACAGTAAATACATGATTTCCTCGCGGTCTTTTTTACCATGAGATTTTCCTTTTGATCCTTTGTTTTCTATTCGGTTAACAGCTACCCCTGCTGCTGAAGACTGCAGTTCAGCTGCATCTTTAGTCGCTGTCTCCATGGCTGTTGCAATCTGGATTGACCGTTGAAGGGTCAAATCAATTGTCGACAACAACTTCCTTTGAATAGACTCTTCACGAAGACCACACACAAATCTGTCACGTAAGGAATCTTCCAGATTTGCTTGGAACTGACAATGTTCCGATAACTTCCTTAAAGCAGCCAAGAAAAGCAGCGTGAAATCAACGACACAAAACGATTTTATATCTGGTGAATTATGCAGGATAAATTACCATAGCTTAAGACTTATTTTTATCATAAAACAATGGTTTAAAATTTTAAGTATGTGAAAGAACATTTGCTATCTGTAATACAATATACTTTTTTCTCAAATAATTAAATGCATTGTAATGTTGTAACCATATATATTATCTGGAAATAGTAATGTTGTTAAATATGTACCTGTCATTTTAAATAAGTAATTAATCATATACATATTGCTTTGGTAGTTTAGTGAATATTATATTTTGAACTATGTATTTTGATAAATTGAAATACATGTAATAACTATCTTAATATGTAAACATTAAATTATCCTCATATTTATGCTTAAACCAGAGATTTCCATACTATGAGCTCTATATCATTTCCATCGTCGGTAACCCACGGTACTCATACATTATGAATAGATTAGATGATTAGATTTCTTTTGTCCAAGAACTTTAGGAGGGCACTGTATTATACACTTACATAAGGTTGGTTATATCAAACCAAGTTCAATATCAAAACACACAATATACTATGTAAAAAACAGTAGTCAAGCACACATTCATTAAACAATCATGAATATATCTAGATAAGATTTCTTTACCTTTAATAAAGTTAATGAGGATGAAACGACCCATTTACAGTTAAAGGTCTACGACTTCTTACTCTCATAAATACCAATTTTAACAAGTTGATAAATGCTACTCAACTTATGTTAATTTTTTTAACATACATAATTTTAATGCGTTCAGTATTTAAAGTGGATCTAAGCTTTCTGATTTGCAACTAAATCTCCCAAGCCAGATGAGTCTTTCTAAGCATTATTCCAAACTCAGATATAACAAAAAGTGGAAACAGAACTCATAATTAGAAAATGCTAAACAGCATTTGATATTTGAGTTCGCAGACCCTAAATGTTGTTTTTACAAAGACTCAGAATCAGAAAAAGATTTATCAGGTGATTCTGAAAATGAAGGAATTTCAACCTCAAAATATGGATGATTAAAGTTTAAACAAGATGTGTCACCACAACTACAATCTCTATCACAAATATCACAGCACAAATGCTTGACCAATTGTCCAACATGAGCATCATAAGAGTTCAGTATAAGCTGTCTTCTACAAACATTAACATTTAAAGTATACTCCTTCATATCAGCATCTATACTCTTTGTTTGTTGGCAATTGTAAAGTAACATTTCAGTAGCATACTTGCCATCTCTTCCAGCCCTTCCATACTGCTGAACAAACATATCCATGTCCTTGGGTGGGTCAAAATGAACAACATGTTTCAGTCCTTTAAAATTCACGCCCATTCCAGCTGCACTTGTGGCAATTAAAATTCTGATAGTACCATTTGGGTCATTCATGTTCTCTTTCACATCATCCTTGACAGTTTCTGTTGTTTGAGAATGATACATTTCAACATTTCACATGATTCCCTTTTTCTAGTAATTAAATCAATTAAGAAATAGAAGACTTCTGATAAATTACTTATAGAACTTATACACTTCTGCACAAATAATTTTATGTTATATCTATCAGGATTATCAATATTTTCATAGCAGTTTTTCATACAAAAGGTCCCTTTCAGCTTCTTTCTTGCAGCATTGTTGGCAGTGGCTGTTATAAGCAACAATGGACAGTTTATTAATGATCTGATTTCTCCCAATTTACTGTACCAAGGTCGAAATGGTGCCATGGAATCTTCTGATTGACCCCTGAAAAGAAAAGAAAACATCATTCCATTAAGTTTTAGTAAACAAGTGAAATCAAATTCAAAAACAAAAGAGCACTTAAAATCTTAATAAAATAGCTCCAGAATATATACTAATTTCTTTTATTTTAATATTAATGAGCGGCTATCATATCATATCTATCCAAGTAGTATGATGTACTATGACATAGTCAAAGTCAATTTACTTGGTAATTTAGGCCAGTGCACATCTTAATTGGGAATCCTTTCATAGTAATAGAAAGTGTTGTTCAGTTTATTGACTAATAGTAATACACACTGCATGTTATTATCAATTCTTACACAGTAAGGTGCATTTACACAATATAAACATAGCAGCTATTCTTTCAAGAGTATTATTATGTAACAATGTAACAATGTTCACTGATATAATTAACTCCCCCCCCCCTCTGTTTGCTTTAACCTGACACAGTAGGCTTTGGTGTATAAACTTTAATGGTGTACAGTATGTTATCACAATAAGCAATATAATGGGAAACTGTTTTCAGCAGACCACCTATTGACTAGCATTGACCTGTTAAAACCAGTATTGACTGCCAACCCAAGTGTGTATTCAAGTTGTAAAAAGAGCTGATACAAAATTAAGTTTAAAAACAAAGAATCAGTGCCAATGTCCGGTCGATGCAATAGCTCTCTCACTGTACATCACTCACTACTACTGCTGCAACAATTATCCCAATGTGTATACATTAATTTATATAACCTTACCAGTGCAGAACTGTGTGAGCTTCATCAATTACAAGAAGCTTAATAGTATCTGTACTTCTCAACATGTCATTCCATTTACTAACACCTGAAATCAAATTAAAATTTATTAATATTTTAATAATGAGATTGCATAGTAATTGCCCATATTTGTCAGTAATAGGTAATACTTATTTGTCTAAATAACTCAGTATGCATGGTTGGAAACTGCCTCTGGTATATAGATTATTCGGCTTTTTCTACACAGATTTGGAATTTGAGTCAGTGAGGACCAGCTTAGTCCCAAGGATATAAATGATCAGGAGAAAATTGATGGATGATGTGATTTCAGTATTTCAGAACATTTGCTCCTGACAAATATCAAAACAGGAAGTATATTTTCCAAAAATCTAGCTCTTTGCAATCCGTAATTAATGCAATTCACTAGTAAACTAAAGCCTGGGATTTTCAGTCTACTTTTAACACATCTACAGACTACTTACCCAGAATGAGTGACATTGTAAATGCCATGTAAGTAATATCATGCATATAATGCAATGCTTTTGATTGAAATTAAGGGTACACAAATATTATTGTGTTTTTTTTTTATAAATGATACCACTAATTATCAGCCACCAAGCTAGCTCAGTTGGTAGCACTCAAAAACTACTGATCAAGGGGTCATGGGTTTGATTCCCAGGCGGGGAATACTTTCGTGGAGCTTAGTCATGAAAATATTCTTTGTGGCCATTCTTCCTCCTACCAATGATTATTTATTATGTAGGGCAGTAGTCAGTCACGGACAACAATATGTGCTTAGTAGTTGTTTAACAGCTTAATTAGAGAGTAGGCCGACTGGCAGCCATTATCTTACCTATACAATGTGTTGCAACGGCGTAAAACCCAACAACAAACAAACACATTAATTATTGTCATAATAGTCATCCTTAAGCCAATTCTTGATCCCCTGATCCTAGATGGTAAGCGTGCCTTGAAATTTACCTGTATCATGTATGAGTGGGGACACCAATTTACAAGGGAGCACTTGAGCATCATGTCACTTGGACTTTTAACAAATTCCTACATTCTTTAGCTTGGACATTTTTGGTAGGATACTAACTTTTGGATGGAAAGAATTTCAGAAATACGAACTGTTCGTGAATGTGAATGGGCATGAAAATAACGTAATTTTAATAACATTTACCTAAAATACTTTCTGGAGAAGTAAACACAAATTGAAAATTCCCAGTCAAAATCGTGTCATCTTCAGCACTATCTCTCCCAATGTATGTCACCGTAAATCCAACTGAAGATAAATATTCACTTTGTTCCTTCATGATTGAAATCAGTGGACACACGACAAGCACCTGACACATTTCACCATGTTTTAAGCTCCAACAAGGCTGGAATAACTGGTAACAGAGAGATTTCCCACCTCCTGTCTTCTTACAAAGAAACACGTCTTCCCCTTTCAACAAATGATCCAATGTTTGTTCCTGAAACAACTTCAATTTATCTATTCCAAACTTATGTAGAATATCCATGTTGACGAGCGTGGAGGCTGCCATCTTGAATGAAACTGCCGAACGCGATATGTAAGGTGCATTTTCATTGGATGTTGTGTGCTTCATGAGTTCATGAAGAAACCAATCAAACGTCAGGATTTTGGGTTATGAATAATTCATTAGTACAAAACAAATGCAGTCGTATTGCCCAGGGTATTATCGTTGACGTAATACCCTGGGTTACCGAGGATGTATCATTTCTGACCTTATATATAACTATTATATTGTATTCTATTATGATTGAAATAAACTCTTGAAACTCTTGAACATGTATATAAGGCTCTTGGAGCTATACAACTGTATTGGTGTATATATTTATGGTTATGAAATTCAATTATAGATTCAAAGACAAACTCTTGTTAAGGCGCGTATTTGTTTACAGGTTGTATAATTGTATGTGTTGATTTGTAAGCTATGCGTGATTGACGACAAATTTAATGAAAAATACATTAATTATCGAAATATTTTTGTTTGATTTGATTTTTCCATTTTTTATTTTTCATAGTGTTGTACATTGTTTTAGTTCTGTCTTTCAAAAATAAAGTATGTATATTTATAAAATGTGTTTTTCTGTATAATGCAAACTAAGCTGTATGTTTATATTTATTTTGCTTTTTTAAGCCTGTCAAAGACCAGCAGTGACTGGACAGGCATGCATCTTATTATTTTAGGAGTGATGCTCTGTCACCTAAAGACAGAACGAATACGTATCAGGGGCGGAACGAGGATTTTTTTCTAGGGGAGTCCGAACTTTTTCTAGGGGGGTCCAAACTTTCGAACCACAACCACATTATACACATTTTGCAGAATAATGCAACATATTAATAATAAAAACTACATAAACATTAAATCTTTGTTAAGCATTGAGAAAAATTGCTTCATCTTCTTAAAAAAATGAATTACAGTAAAGAAAAGCACTAATTGACAGGTACATTTTGGAAATTCTAGGGGGGGGTCCGGACCCCCCAGACCCCACCCGCTAGTTCCGCCTGTGGGTATACATGTTAATGCCGAACCAGAAAATTCCGACCACAAAAGCATTAACTTCTTAATCAGTACTTGATTGTTCCTTTTTTCCTATTTTCTATCTAGGCAAATTGCAGTACGCTTAATCTGCATAATCGACACAAGCATTGCTTGCATGTGATATTTTTTTAATTTATTTTGCTTTTGATATTTGATGAAAAAACAAAACAAACGATGATGAAAAATCCATTGTTTAAATATGATTTCTTGCTTTATTTGGTTTCTACACCACTTATCAACACATTATTGTTTATATATCAACTCTGGGTCATATTAATTGCTCTCTGAAACAGTTTCTCATGAAGGGTTTGCCGAACTTGTCACATGGTATCAATAACATATTTCTTAAGAGTATCAACGTTGTTTGGGCGTAGCTGTCTAAGCAAACTTTTGACCTATAATTTTAAATAATACAATTTACTGTATCATCCCTGTATGTTTAATGAAATTCTCTTCCGGTACTGAG
Source organism: Mactra quadrangularis (assembly GCA_025267735.1). Taxonomy (NCBI): domain Eukaryota; kingdom Metazoa; phylum Mollusca; class Bivalvia; order Venerida; family Mactridae; genus Mactra; species Mactra quadrangularis. Next base: position 40,592,864 of record CM046304.1, on the reverse strand, counting down.
AAAAAAAATGATACCATTTATTGTTACGTAATAAAGTTATGTATACGGTCCGAAGGTTCATTTTGTTTAAAGAATAAATATTAGCAAGCGAACATGTTCCTGTTTGGTTTAATGCCGTAGCAACACATTTCATATCACAGTGGTCAGTTAACCTTTCCTGGAAAGGCTAAATTTTTGGATTGAGCTGTTAACCTGTTACAATGCACATACTTCCGTCAGTGACTCCATCATGATTTAAATTCAGTAGACAGGAGAATGGTCACAGAAATTATTGCATGACCAAGCTCCATAAAAGTATGCAGTTTCATATGATGTTTTACACAATTGTAACAATAATAGTTTCATGAGATTCATTTAAATTCTATATCTGTCAAGAAAATGTCATTATTAAAAGCAGCGTCTGTCTAGAGACATTTTATTATTTCGGTTAGAACAATTACATGTAATGTCTAGTGTTTCATTTCTAATGATAGTTCAATTTAAAATGACAACAACATCAATAATATTATGACAGAATCAACTTTGATTCGTTATTTTCAGCATGACATTGCATGTACGGATACCATAAAGTGACATTTTGAAGTGTCTTTTACTTTTTTTATTTTTTATTATTATTTCGTTTAAACGATGTATTTTTTTAACGAAACATATTTTCAATTTTACAAAATATCATTTCGTTCTATACAAGATATTGTTTTGTTTAAAATAGTATTTACTTTTTCACACAAAGTTCTTTTCGTCGAGGTAATTATTACTATTTTAGCTCGACTATTCGGAGAATAGTAAGAGCTATCCTACTCACCCCGGCGTCGGTGTCGGCGTCGGTTAAAGTTTTTTAAAAAGGCTATTAGACTTGTGCGGATGAAGGTGGAGTGTGAACATGGACAGTCGATTCCGAAGATTTATGAGGGGGCATCTCAATAGTAGTTTACATACAAATAGACATAAATGTCAGTGTATCAGCTTTAAGGTTATTAATTTTGCGAGGCGTTCGTTTAAAACATTGCAAAATGTATAACAACATAAAACAATATCAGTAGACATACTACCATCTTTATGGAAAAATACAAAATGACATGTAATGGGATAATCACTTATGTTAACTTATTTGCAATACTACCAATATAATTACGTCCTATATCCGTCCCTGTGCAACACAAATACCACACGGACAGCATGCCACGCGGATGCCTCCAAATACTTCTTTTATTAATACACCTGTATTTCTTTATCTGCGCGATTTATTTTTTTCCGATTTTGACAACGAGTGAATTGAATAAAAGCATTTGTTAATTATGCCTACTGTTTACTTATTTTATCACATATTTACACAGTTACGGTTATAAAGTAATGTAAAACTCAAGATAAAATGATTTAGCCTAAATCATACAAGTTTTGTGTTGTGAATTTCGTGCGAAAACGTATTAAAACTCGTTATGACACGTAGATAGTTTTACACATATATACATACTGACGAGAAAAAGGAACGACTCATCAAAGGCTTAGAGATACAGAAACGATTGCTGATTGGCCACGCTCATACAGACTGCGTTTATTGTCGGTACGACCAGTCAAATATTTACACCAATTTCATTAGCGTGATAAATTTATCAATATGTCACTTGTGGTTAAATTGTAACGGTGAACGCCAAAAAATTGATTTCGAGAACAGCGAATGGTTTGGTGTAAGCCGTACCCCGTACTTGTTCTAAATGTTTGTTACCATCTTAAATAAGAACAACTTATGTGGGCTTGTTACAATCTCAGCTAGCGTTGGCAGAATGTCGGCTTATAGAACGTCAACAGACGTATCGGTATCTAAAAACGATGCATCCTCAAATTTATTTTTTCAAGCTGCCAAATTACAATTGTGATTGTGAAGACATCACACTAAATAACAAATTACGTACTTGCGGGAATTCTACAATTGCCATAACCAAGGTACAATTCTGTATTGAACTTTCTTGTTTCCTGGTTTTAGACTTGTGTTGATTCTCATCGTATCGGTTTTCGTGAAACGTCTCACGTGTCTGCCGTAGTGATAATTGTGCGCAGATGGATGAATGACAAATAATTGAATAATTAACAAGGAAATATTTGAAAGGAGTTGAGATAAGTTTTGTTGAAGGAGCATGTATAGACGTAGAAAAGAAATTAAGGTTTCTTTGCAATTGTATCACGGTCATTCTCAATACGAAGGTCCATTTGACAAAATGTTACATAACTCCCTGCTAGTAAGTAAGAAAATGAATTTTAGTGTTTCTTCCATTACCTAGTAGATGTCCAATGATTGTGTAAAAAAATTACAAAAATCGGACTAGTGATTAAATCGTAACCGCCATTTTAGACCCTTATTTTATTTCCGTCTGTTTTATTTACTGTCGCCAGTCCACCCCTGTGTTGTTTGCAATAAAATTGCAGCGAACACGGCCACTGAAAGAGTTAAATTTGTATGCAAATGCATTAGTAAACAATTGAAATTTGTACTTAAAAGGCTTTGTAAAACAGTATGTCAGACATTTTTGAAATATCTAATGCAGAGTGCATGTCGCCAGACTTTATACTTTTCATAAAATTTCCGATACCGTATCTGCCACAGCTGGATTGGAAAGCAAAATATCAACACAAAGTTATAAAAAAACGCCTAAAAGTTATCTTAGTTTCATTGATTATTAAATGAATTAACAAAATCCTTTGGTATGAATGATATATGAAAGTACATGAAAGACAAATGTAAAAGGGGTCAATAAAAAGTAAATAAGCAAAATTTCCGTTACCGGTGCTGCTGAAAATACCAGCTATACTGAAACGGTATAATGACGATAAATACATCAATTGACTATAACTGTTTATAGATGGTCGAATAATTCTTCGTTTGTAACTTTGTAGAGCTCAAACCACGTAATTTCAATACGAATTTAAAATTTCCGTGATTTAAATTTCCGTTACCGTGTTTGGAATATTAGTCATATACGTTTCGTGGGGACATTGCGCCAGTCAGTGCATCATATATTTATGCCACTAATGACTTCAGGAACGCTTCATGGTAAAAAAACACATTTTTGAGTTAGTTAGATAAATTAAGAAATAGTTTAATTATGAAGTTGACAGTTCTTTTATTAATTGCGATATAAGTTATATGTTGAGCTGAAATTAACTCGTTGTGTATTATGAATTACGAGCACAAATATGGCTTTAAATTCAAATATTGATTTACTTCAAGAAATTATTAAAATACGACAGACTGAGAATATAAGTGTACCAAATTTCCGTTACTATGTGGTAACTGATATTTAATGTCTTTTGTCCGAAATAAAACAGCATTGTAAGTTTGAAAATGATTTCAAGTCAATACTATTTTACCAAAGGTTAATAAAATACACGTATTAGTCTCGAACAAGTAGACCAAGTACCATAAGACAATAGTGTTTAGCAGATTTTTATATTATAGCTCACTAGAACCAGAGCACGATCTGTTCCATGTGATCTATTCTGATTGATGTTTGTCCGTCGTCTGTCATAAGTCTCTTAAAATTGTATTGACAAAAATTAAAGCCATCAGTCTTTAACTTTACACGATGCATTTAATAAAGGTCAGCCACCTTTTTTTCAAATTTAGCCCCTGCTATGGGTTCAATATTGACACCGCCTCAGGGGTCAACATATTTGAAAAGTGGCCGGCTAAAAGGGAGTCAAGACTAAACATGGAATTATATAACGAAAAATTGAAAACAAATTCGTAAAGTGTATGGTCTAGAGCGTTATTGTTAGCATTGCCAACTCAAGGTCGCACTTTTATACAGATAAATGTATCAATAGATTTTGTGTCAGATGCCCTTACAATCTATTTCTCATGTAAGTGGCCATGACTCCTCGGGACCCATTCAATATCCTCTTTATATCATATATACATGTATATCAGTTTACTGAATTGAAAAGATACGAACATATCAAAATCACGTACTCGTCATTTTGTTAAATATTATTGCAGAGATCAAATAATGCCAGGTGGCAGATATCTCTGTGAACAAAATTTCCGTTACTATGTTGTTTTTGCGGAAAAGCGTTGTTTTACCGAGTTATGATCTAGTCATTCTTAATCGGTGTCTTAGTTTTATGTTTCAACTGAACCACGTCATCTGTTTGAACAAAAGCATTCAAATTTTCTAATTAATAATGCGTTTGTTATACTAGTCGTATTTTTTGATTATTTATAGAACATATGATATGAAAATAATATGTAGTATTCGTGTAAGCTATTTGACTTAGAAATAAAATGCAACTATAAAGTAACACATTTGTTGGTTCAGTTAAAGACTTGGTGGATTTGACTATGTTTTAACCTTATATAATCAATTTAAAATTTCCGTTACCATTGCACCTGTTCTTTATACATATACGTGCCTTTTAAGTATGCGGCTTATCTAAGGTAATATGTACATTTTTTGTATCGGCGATGATGAAAGTGAAATATAAGAAAAAGCAGGCTATCATTGTGACGTCCACAAATAATAGAAAACAATTGAATTGTCACCAATGATTACAGTCTTGATTTTAATCTTAGTATTGAAAAGTGTGCCTAAAGTTCAGTGGGATGTAATGACTTAATTAAGAAGTCATTGTGGTCGATTTTTTTTATTTTTAGACACAGACATGTATAATTGTTGAAAACCAAACCATTTTATTTTGTACGGAAGAAGATATTTGTGCATACGCCTTTACTGTCTGCAATGAGGGTACAAAATCGGATGTTAAAAGCGAATAGTAAAATGTTTACACCTTACCCTCTTTATATGGCCATAGCACTGGCAATAAGATAGTTATGCATCCAGAAAATTAGATTTACATCCCTGATACATGCATAATAATGAAAAAATCATTTAAAACTGTTTTATTTGAAGTTGATTTTTTACATATTCACATTCCCAAATGGACCTTCGTATTGAGAATTGCCGATCAACGTTTATCTGTATGAATGTGCCGTTATCACATAAATAACGACGGATTAAACGTACATGTATGTACTTCTTACATGAATACGGTCATTTAGGTAAATGAATACATTGACCATCTTGTCAGTTAGCTTTTGGGACTCGTGGTAGAAATATGTTGGCTAATATATTATCATTTTGTTAGTTCGAACACTGTTGGGCGGCTAGAGCACGATATTGCTTGAATCTGGATTTCGCTATGCAACAATATGAGTACAAGAACTTTATTAAGTATGTCAGAAACATAATATAGCGCAGTAATTGACTAATTTTCTTGGGCACTAGCCCAACTTATCTTTTAAAATAGTATGGACGTTGACAGTATATCAGACAATCAACAAAGACTTATATTATACTTGCAGCGATTAAGATAAGCTGAATACTAATTGTAATTAGTAGTATTTATATAAACAGTGACAGAAATCATTTCGTGTAAATTATTTTGTTCAGTTTTGTTTGGATGTATGTGGTGCATGAACTAACCCCGCTGGCGTACATACTTATAGCACTATATTCTTTATTGTCCGTGAGTACAAATGTATCGCAATGCTTGAATTATTATTTTAAATCATGGAGGGTAATGTATGCATCGCTTACAGATGAATAAAATTAAACAAATAATTGTACATTCTTTATTTTGTAAATTTGCATGTATGACATTGTATCGTATGTCAATTTGTATAATGCAGTTGATTATTATGTATATGTTTTTTGCTCTCCAGAGGTAATATAAGTATAATATATATCATTTTTAAAATGGTGAAATTATCAATTAACACAACTTAATGAAATGCGTAACATAAATCACTAGCGGAATCAGGTATCACTATTTCCGGGCTTCAGGTAGGTGGACTAAGGCGATGGCTGTAGCAACAATGCCAACCATAGACGCAGTCAGAATTTCTAGTTAAGGGTAGGGGCAAAAATGAACAAGCAGATGGGGGTCAACGGGTCGTTAGGTTCCCGCTAGGTACAGGACAAAATTTAGGCTTACACTGGGTTCATCCCCCTCTGGATCCGCCTATGCCATTTACATGTAAGTAACCAATTTTCTATCCGTGAGTTTGTCAGATCAGTACTTATTTTGTCAATGGTGTAACTTTCCATAATTTAATTCTAGGTAACATCTGTTTTAAAGACTTAATTTAATGCTTAGACTATATTACGTAAATACTTCTTTTATTGAACAAATGATAGATATCTGTAAAGAAATTAAATCTATAATGACTCTATTAAACCGTTATACGTCTAATTAATGAAAAAGTAAGGGCGTGTTTAATTTATTGAATATTGTATGGCTAACAACTATTTTGTGTGTTTGTTTGGTTTGACGCCGTAGCAACAAATTGTATAGGTCATATAACGGCGGTCAGTCAACCTACTCACTCCTCCTGGAAAGGTTAAATCTCTGCATTTAGCTGTTGACCAAATACTAAGCGCATACGTTCGTCAGTGACTGACAACTGCCCTACATAATTAAAAATCATTTGTAGGAGGCTTAATGGCCGTAGAAATAATTTCATGACCAAGCTCTACGAAAGTATGCGCCGCCCGGGAAGTAAACCCACGACTCCTCGATCAGTAGACTTGCGTGCTACCAACTGAGCTAGCCGGACGGCTAGGCTAACAATTAGAAGTTAATTTGAACTACTTATCTGTATACATTTTAATTTACTTACACTAATAGATAACTATTTCATGCCTACTAATTAAGGATTAAAGTAAAATCATGTACAACACAATTGTATGGAGCCCCTAAAGTGTCGTTTTTACATTTTTTTCCTTTTAACGTAATATATATATGCACAGTCATCACATGTAAAAAACTATTATGAATTAAGTTTTTACGAAATAATTATTTCGTTTTTAAGTGATAATATTACAGTTTGTTAGTTTTGGCTTTCCTTGCTATTTTCACTGTGAATGCAAGACAATGAAGAAGTTAAGATTAGAATTATTTTTTGACAGTTTATCTAAATAAAACCAAATACTTAAGGCTCTTGAAACAGTCTAGTTCCTTCCTTTAAATGTTGATTTTATTTTAAAATTAGGCGGCAATTTTATTGATATTTGAGGAAAAAAGCAAAACAAACAATGATGAAAAATACATTGTTAACATGTAATTTCTTGCGTTATTTGGTTTCTACACCGATAAACAACACCCTAATTGTTTATATATCAAATCTGGGTCATATTATTATTTGGCAACATTAAACATGTACGGTATGCATAGTCGTAAATTTCCGTATGAAATCTCCGTTATTTCACGAATATATTACTTTATGGTTTAGTAAAAGGACACAAACGGGCATCTAAGGACTTGGTGTAGTGGTAAAACGTACCACCTACCATCGAGAGGCTACAGGTTCGATCCCACATAAAACTTTATTTTTTTGCAATTTAAACATAATCGGTATATGCTTTACAAAATTGTTTACACAACGGCGCTCGTGTTCCATGATTTTTTTTAAAAAAAATCTGAGCGAAATTGTATTACACACATTGATGAAAAGTCCTTCACAAAGTCCATGTCACAAAGTTATAATTAAAATGTGAATAAAGAAAAAAGTATGAAAATAAAAAACAAAATGTCGTTTATTGATATATATTCAATATTCAGTAAATTAGTAAAAGTACTAAGTAAGTGATTGTGTTGCTACTATGTTACTAGTGTGCGAAATTACAAAAAAATATCAAACCTGTGCGGGAATCGAACCCAGGGTATTTCGATTGACCGGTCAGTACTTTACCTCTGCACCACAAACCGTTTGATATAATACAATCGTTACTTTTTCATTCATACATTGTATTGTCACTCATTAAAGCAGCGAAACTTGACGAATGTATACGAGCTAAGCCGTAAATCGATACGGAAACTAATGAAGTGCATGTTTAATGTTGTCAAATAATACTAGCTCTCTTGAACATTGTCACATAATGCGATTACCTAACTTGCCACATGGTATCAACAACATTATTTCTACACTCAAGTATACTAATGTTTTTCCCAGTTTGGTTCAATGCCGTAGCAACACATTTTATGTCACAGTGGTCAGTCAGCCTAGTTACCGATCCTTGGAAGGCTTAATCTCTGGATTTATCTGTTTATGTTTATAAGGGGAAAAAAATTCTGTCATTGACTCAGTAGGAAGAATGGCCACAGAAATTATTTCATGACCAAGCTCCTTAAAAGTATGCGGTTTCGTATATTTTTAACAAAATTGTAACAAAATTAGTTTCATGAGATTCATTTAAATTCTACATCTGTTAAGAAATGTCATCATTGAAAGCATCTGGTGTCTGGAGACATTTTATTATTTCGGTTAGAACGATTATTGTCTAGTGTTACTTTTCTAATGATAGTTCAATTTAACATGGCAACCACATCAATAATATTATGACAGAATCAACTTTGATTAATTATTTTCAGCATGACATTGCATGTACGGATACCATAAAGTGACATTTTGAAGTTTGTTTTACATTTTTATTTTTAGCCGGATTTTTCAACGAAAAAAATCGGCTAATAGTTTAGCGAAACACGGGCGGGCGGGCGAGTGGGCGGTCGGGCGGTCGGTCGGGCGTCCGGTGTCGTTAACAATTGCGTGAAAGTTTTCAATTTAGCATATATTTCTGCCATTTTAGTCAAATCTTTACGAAACTTCATACAATGATTACATACCATGTGATATGAAAAGCATTGGACAGTAACCACAATTCTACCTGGCTTAATTATGGTTTATTTTCCTTTGTAATTTTTTCTAAGTTTTCAAGTTTTCAAATTGTTGGATATCTCTTCCATTTATGGTTAGATGTATATGAAATTTCATAAAATGATTACATACCGTCTGTTGAAAGAAATCAGCCAGTAACCGCAACTCTACCTGGCTTAAGTATGGATTATTTTCCTTTTGAATTTTTTGCGTTAGAGTTTTCAAATTATTGGATATCTCTGCCATTTATGGTTAGATGGTTACGAAAGTTTATGCAATGATTACATACCATCTGTTGAAAATAATAAGACAGTAACCGCAACTATACCTGGCTTAACTATGGATTATTGCCCTTTGAATTTTTTGTGTAAAAGTTTTCAAATTTGTGGAAATCTCTGTCAAATATGGTTAGAGTTTTACAAAATGTTATACAATGATTACATACCATTTGTTGAAAACAATAAGACAGTAACAAAAACTTTACCTTGCTTAATTATGGATTATTTCCTTTTGTATTTTTAACGTTAAAGTTTTAAGTATGTTAGATCTCTCCAATAGCAAGTATACTGTCATTTTCCTGTCATTTTTTCGATCTCTCCAATAGCAAGTATACTGGCATTTTCTAGTCATACATGTATTTCCCCAATTTTGTTTTGACAATGTCCCCATTTGCCATACAAGATTTCATTTTAACAAAATTCACTCACCAATTATATACCATTTGTTTTTTTCATTTTTTTCATTGATAGTTTTTCATGTCTAATGCCATCTTAGTCAAATACCAAACAAAACCCCATCTCTATATAGTTACTGAAACTCTTTTTCCTTCAAGATTCATAATTGCCCTTTGTATACCAGCTGATAAGCAATTCATCAAATGACTTTCTTTTGTAACATCGTAAACTTGTTCTCAATGTTCCCCATCTGTGGAAAAATCCGGCTTTAATGTGGCTCCCACATTATCTTTTTTATTATCATTTCGATTAAACGTAATATTATTTTGTTTTTATCGAAACTTATTTTCTATTTTACAAAATATCGTTTCGTTCTATACAAGATATTATTTCGTTTAAAATAGTATTTACTTTTTCACGCAAAGTTCTTTTCGAGGTAATTATTACTTTTTTCATTTAAATAATAATTGACAAGACAATAGTTCGTAAAATACGAAGTAACCGTGAAAATAAAAACAGTTTTTAAAATGCCACTTTAGGGGCTCCGTATTTTTGGTTCTTATGTAAAACTCCTCAGAGATTAGGTATTTGTCGTGTAAGAGAACTATAAGTGTTGAATTTTTATCCTCCCATCTTGACTTTAATCAAATGGAAATGCTCTACATTCATGTTTAATAATGCAAAACTTTTTTTAAGAAAGGCATACTTCCACGAGAGAATTATTAAAGTGTTAAATTTCGTAGAAATTTGTTTGGAATTACGACTTTTAGAAAGATAAAATAGTCTTCATTTTTGTCATTTTTTATGCAACACTCGTTTCATAAAAAAAGACATTTATCTTGGAGGAATACGACAGTGTTGAATTTTAAAGATCTGTTTGTTAATATATAGGCTATTATATTACTGTTACGAAATGCTCTGCAAATGAGTTTTGCAAATATTATACCTCACGTGGTTTGTTTACTATAAAGCCTAATGTAACGTCACCGGGTGACAATCCGTAATGTTACCCTCTAGACATCGGTCCGCTTGAAATCACCTATCGGCCGAATTTTCAGCCATTCAATTTGAGTTACAACTATTCTGTACACAAACGGTCTAACTGACCTCTGTACGGAGACACTGAGCATCATGGGTAAAACTGTTTATTTACCTGAAAGCACGTGGCAATGTTTACATTCTAATAATTTCCCCGTTCAACTGTACTGAACTGAATGCGGTTGCATCGTCACTAGTATGATCATACCATATAAGGCGTTGTTTATCCTAGTCTGGATTACCTGCCCCTTACCACTATCGTTATAGGATCAGGCAAGCCATGATCATGGCGGCCTCCTCAGTTATTATTCAGGTATTAAGTTGTATTACGTTTTCTTAATCTTGCATAATCATTTGCTGACGATAGTTACTTTAGTAGGAGTTCGGTACTATATAGATCATTCGATTCCGATTTTTCTGATTACACATATTTAGCGAAGGATTAACAAAAACATGTTTCAAGTGAACACAATTCGGACGTGGATTAGTCTCGTTAGAATTTCGGATACTTTATTTAGCATATATGTAACCGAACAACTAAGTATCCACTGTAATACTTGCACACTGATCCTTTGATTTAAGCCTGTTTAGTGAGAAATGATCATTTGAAAACATAATTATCCAATACCTAATTCATTTCATCTAGCGCGGCCATGATTATGGTTTGCCTGACGTTCTTTTACCTGTCAAAGTACGACTAGGAACCAGACAATGTTTACGCATTTACTTTGTCAGGTTATAAACTAAATGTTCTATTAAAAAATCTCGAACAGATTTGATAACTAATGAGTTGTCAATATGCTTTTATGTTGAACAAAATATAATGTACAGTGACTATAGGGAATTCTTTTATATATAATATGTTCATATATTCAAATAATATGGTCATTGTTTCAATACCACGTGACTAGGATATAAAAAATGTCACGGTTTGTAGAAAAAACAATGAAAATCCGCATTGACTTAGAGTTTTAAAGACCTGTAAGTATTTTAATTCTTGGCAGATTTCAATGATACATACTTGAGGCAAAAGCAGAAAAGTTTATTCTATTTTCTGCTCATCACATCTCCAACGCCAGTTTTATACTTTTTTCCAACAACCCCAAGTTTGACTAGAAAGAAAAAACACTCAACAAAAATATTAAAGGGTCAGTAAACAACGTAACTAAAATTACATTATGAAAATTGGTCTATCTGTAAATTGAATATGTACAAATAAATGCATTGACGAAAGGAGGTTACATTTTTTAGGGTTTATCTTTAAAATCACCTAATGTACTGCAACAAAGCAATAAAGTCAATGTCACAGTTAAGATGTTTTATGGTTTAGTAGGACCAGAGTATGGCAAATTTGGTGAGACCTCGGTTTTGGTTTGGGGGGTCTTTTTTCATAGGGCCGTCGCACAGAGCTATTTGCTGTCTGGAATAGAACCCCAAATACTGTAACGTTTAGTTTCGCCACCATGATGGCGTTAGGATATGACATATAACTTATGTATAGTTGGCCTGAGTATCCCAAATGTAAAATCATAATTACGTGTTCTAGCTCTTTTTCAGATGAGTTTTGCTTGTGAACTGAACAGTAAAAGACACAAACATTTACATGTTTACTCAATTGTGGGACTAAAACATTGGATTAAGTATTCGATATTCGTGAACACATTGTCACTCTAACACTTATTTTAGAAGTCTAACTCAATTTGAGCAATTTGTTTTTCTCGTGCAACGATGTCTTTAAATGTTTCTTAAATAATGCAAACATTCTCTACAATTAATGTTGCCTAATCAATCGCAGGTACTGCACGAAAATAAAAGTCTAAAATTTTGTTGCAATTTGTTTCTTGTTTTATTTTGCTATAAATATGTCTAAAATACATAATCATACAATATAGCAATCCAGCATTAATCATACGTATGTACTGACAAGTTCCTCTGTAAAGACTATCTTGGTTGTTTCAAAATCATTCGGTTTTTGGCAATTTGTGAGTCGTTAATGCTTGAGACAAACGTCCTTATATTAAACCATTGGGTTTTATGGTTCTCAGAGTGGAACTTTACTAATATGACTGAATAAATCAATTGGTGTTTATATGCGCTTTTAGGACCGATTAACACTCAAAATTAGTTTCTAGTCAAACCTATTAGATAACAAATAACGTACTTAGGGGATTTCAACAATTGTCATAATCAAGGTACAATACTGTATTGAACTTTCTTGTTTCCTGGTTTTAGACTTGTGTTGATTCTCATCGTATCGGTTTTTGTGAAACGACTCACATGTCTGCTGTAGTGATAATTGTGCGCAGATGGATGAATGACAAATAATTGAATAATTGACAAGGAAATATTTGGAAAGAGTTGAGATAAGTTTTGTTGAAGTAGCGTGTAGAGACGCAGAAAAGAAATAATGGTTTATTTTCAAAGTTATTAACGTTTATTTATATAAATATAGGAAGGTCTTAGACACACACGCCTTATTTTACAAATATTTCTTATAAAGATAATCTTTTTTATGAGAACTGTCCGAAAAGGAATGAAGCATAGTCACTGCCTTAAACTACATTGAGCACTAGCCGGATCATGTTAAAATTTTACAAACAATGAGAAGGAATTGTTTTATGAAGTGTACGTTATTGACTCTCATTCTTGTAACATTTTGCACGCGTAGCGTGCAAACTATTTTGACATTTATATATATGTTTATATAAATATCATAATTCATGATAGAAATAAAACCTTTTGTTAATGCACTTCTAGGCGGGGGTGTCAGCTACCCCGTGTGGATCCGCCTATGCATCTACATTTATGTAATACATTTTCTGACTGAGATTTTGTTAAATTAGTTCGTATTTTGTCGATGGTGTAACTAACCATAAATACATTCTCGGTAACATCTGTTTTAAAGAATTAATTTAATGCTTAGACTATATTACGTAAATACTTCTTATATTGAACAAATGTTAGATATCTGTAAAGAGATTAAATCTATAATGACTCTATTAAACCGTTATACGTCTAATTAATGAAAAAAGTAAGGGCGTGTTTAATCAATGCAATATTGTTAGGCTAACAACTAGAAGTTTATTTGAAGTACTTATCTGTATAAATTTGTATTTACTTAGCGTAATAAATAATCATTCCATATTTTCTTGCCTATTAATTAAGGATTAAAGTTAAATTATGTATTATACTTAATGAGTGAGAAACATAATTGTATGGAGTCCCTAAAGTGACATTTTGAAATATTTTTTTCACAATTGTTTCTTTTAAGGTTACATACCACTAAATAAAATCCTTCTTTGCTGTATATGAAAAGTCTCATTTTCAATGTCAAATTACAGTATGACCTAGGGGTGTTAGATACCCAAATCCATATCTAGGCCGAAAGATCTATCTATTCTGCATAAAATGATCAGTAATAGAAAAAAAGTTACGTTACTTATAGAAAATAGTTTTCGATTGAAAGTTCCTACCATGAAAACATCCATGTTTTTCATTCTTCACAGGCTGTACAGAGTTACCTCCCCTTCTAACCACTGTTCATGAGCAATCATTGTAGATCCATTGATTTTGTGCATAGTTTCATAGGAAAAGCATTGCCAAAGACATACATGATCTACAATATAAAAAGCACCCCAAATGAGGACACCAGGTACTATCAAACAATGAATATGCTGCACACTTTCTCTTTCCGGCAGATTACTACTTCCGGTGAACATTTAGTGGTGTGTAACCTTTAAACGTAATATATATATTATTACTTAATGAATTTACGAGTTTTAACGCATTAATTATTTCGTTTTAAAGTGAAAAATATTACATTCATGAGTCTTGGCTTTCCCTGCCTTTTTCATTGTGAATGCAAGACAATGAAGAAGTTAAAACATACTTTTGTCAGTTTCTCAAAATAAAACCAATTACTTGTATGGCTCTTGAAACAGTCTAGATTCTTACTATCATTACTTATTCAACTTATAAAACTGGAACGGCCATTCTATTGATATTAGGGAAAACAAATACCATGATGAAAAATACATAAGTATATTTTCGATATTTCTTAACTACACATGTATACTTTTACATACAGTTGTACATATTATCAACTCTATATTTATCAATTTCAAAAATCTGAGACTTTAATATCTGTAATTTATTTTTATTGTGACGTCATAAACAATGAATGTGGAAAATTCCGTATCTAAAAAAGCATCACGACGCTCAATGTCTAATGTATTAAAGGAATTGCAAGAAAAAAGTTCAACTTCATATTTCCTGATTTCGAAATAATTATATTTTTTATAATTGAGAATGCAAAAGACACACTATTATATAACTTGGCAAAATACTCGTATGTCTTTATTTTCTCGTAATATTTGGGGTGTTTCCTAACTAGACTCACGTGGGTCAGGTTATCTAAAAAAATTAGTGTTAAAGCATGCATTTACTGATAAGAAGATACTAGAGCTTGTTATTGTGCAACATTAATGTAACTACATTTATATTTAAAAGATTTGCTAACCGCCTAAGAATGTTGAAAAGACAAGAAGCGACCTATTAAAATGTATAATTTCAGCAAGTTCGACATATAACAAATCTATATAAATAGATTGGTGATTCCTTCAGTATCCTACTTTCGTTTTCAACAATGTGTATGCCACATGTTTTAATTCGTTCAGTTGAATGTTATAAGTGACAAATGTTATTAGTAAGTGATTTCTTACGTTTTTAATACTGTTTTAAAGACTAAACTTGGTTTTATACTTTTGACACAGTCATTTGCCTGTATATCCATTTAAAATGTGCCTGAAGGAGAGATCAAGTTTAACAAGTACATAATGGATTCACAACCAATGCAACAATTAAACTTAAACAAAACTTAAAATATTTAAGTTAAGTGTTGCATAAACAAATGCGTAGCACGAACAACAGTTGCTATTTACTCTGTGCATTATGGGTTACTCCGACTCACTCTACTTATTGATTATACATTCGCCGTGATACGCTTCTGACAGTATGTTGAAAAGTAAATATGACTATTTATACTTCAAACAAAATTAAATCTGCATTATAATCCCGAATATTTTTTATAGATACTTCTTGTTGAATGACAAATGTTAATCATAATACCTTACTCAGGATTTCCCCCAAGGAATTTTTAAGGTATATGTATATACTAATTATTTTTAACTTAATACTAATTATTTAAATTAGATTTGATACAAATATTCAGTCGCTTGGAATAAGTATTTACTGTAATAGAAATTATTCATAATTTCATAATTATTAGACCTACCCCATGTTGTATTATGTATGTATGGTTGAATGATATCAACCTTGGATGATTTGAATATTTTACATACATGTATTATCATTTTATCAAATAAGCCTTAAATACATCGGTAATCAATTCACTGCCTTTTTAAAAATTTAATGGCTTAGTTAAGGTGGGACTTAATGATATAATTTTGCCTAATCAAGCAAAATAGGCTTACCTACCAGATAAAAAAATTCAAAGAAATGTATCAATTTAACAATAATCTATAATTTAATGCTACTGACACTGAATATATCAAAAGGTTAACTTCACATTTAATTTAACAAATTACGTATTGTTCAAATACCCAATCAGAGCGTCAGAAACATTCAGCACGAGTTAATGACCGTAGTTTTATTTCCGCCCGAAGCAGAGATAATTCAGAGGCCATTCCCTCCCCGTACATGAGACAAGTTTTGGAAACTTAAGTTATTCGAATGTGGTGATCACTATTTTTCTATGGAAATATATAGTCCCTATATGTATTCACATAAGACTTATGTTCGTTAGGGATACCATAATTATATCGCGAATTTTTAATTCTCGTTAGATGTTCAAAGAAGGGGTTCGACAATAAATGCCTTTGACAATGAGTTCGATGATTTTCTTCTGTCTTATAAGGAGATCGGTACTTACTGAGTGAAGTTTCGACAATTTCTGCTTACCTTCCATAATTATCCGGATAATTACTTCTCTTATTTTAAAAGGGGTCAACAATGGGGTAGGGACCATGGCTACGTACTTACTGAGTGAAGTTTCGACAATTTCTGCTTACCTTCCATAATTATCCGGATAATTACTTCTCTTATTTTAAAAGGGGTCAACAATGGGTAGGGACCATGGCTACGTAATAGTTTTATCTATAAACGGTTATAAACTTTGTTCCTTTCATGCTACAGTATTTATTTCACTTTACATTAAAGGTTTTAATTAACTTTTCATCATATTTAAATTTTTATCTAATGTATGATCTGTTTCCTTATAGCTTACCTTTGTCCGCTACGTTTCTTACATTGTATGTTTAATTTCAAAAAGCTGATTAAGTTTTATTGCCACGTATAAGTAATCAATCTTATTACTCTATATTAATTGCATCTTTTAAGAGTTATCTATATGGCAGAGTTTTTCGGCTCAGCTGCCTAAGCCAACGTTTGACCTATATTTCAACCAATAAAATTTGCTCTGCCATAGCTGTTTGTGCAATGAAAATCCTTTACGGTATAAAAAAATGAATAAAACACATGACACCATTGGCTATTTGTGATACACTGGTGCGTAGCACGTACAGAAGCTGCTGACTATTTACTGTATGATAAGTGACTCACTATGCTAATTGATCACACATTCGTCGTAGTACGCCCCTTGCGGTATAACTATACTGCGAATATGACTCAGCGCACGCTCGGAATGGGTTTTTATTTTGTCATATATAGGCCGCCATTGAGCATATATATCAAATTGTTTTATGTTCGACAGAAAAGTAACATAAATCGTTTGGTCATTCTGGAAAGAAGTGATTTTTAATCGAAAACCCATGGCATTGTTATTAAAGATGTTTTTAATTTTAGAATCGGACATATTTTCCAAATTGAAAAATCAGCGAAGTGGCAATATATCCGTACAAAAATTGTCAGTTGAGACTGAATTTGCAATTTCGGACTAACTACATTTGACATATAGTCAATACATGTACGCCGTGCATGACCAACATTTATACTTCAAACCGTTAAAAATGAACCCAGCAGAGCGCCGAATATCTTTTTTAAAGATATTTCTTGTTGATTATTGAAATTATTTTACACCAGTATACTGGCAGTTGAAATACGGTGGTGGAATAATAATGTTCATTTAAAAAAGCCGATTAAGTTTTATTGCCAATAATAAGTAATATAATTACTCTAAATTAAATGTATCTTTTTAAGAGTTACCTATATGACAAAGTTATTGATTATAGAAATAAATTTACCCCAGTCCACACCTAGTTACAGAAAAGTGCTAAGGAACTATACGTTCATGACTAGTCTAAATTACCTGCCCCTTACCACTATCGTTATCGGGTAAGACAAAGCTCAATAATGGCGGTACCCGCCAGGGCATCTTCACGTTACAAAAGTTTCTTTATTTTGCATAACTATTTTCTGACGATGGTCTGTTTAGTAAGAGTTCCGTACTATGTAGGTCATTCGAAATCGATGTTTCTTTCTGCACTTAAATTCAGAAAAGCATTAACCAAAATCCATGTCTGAATCACGATTGATTAACTTCCCTTTACCAAGTGACTTCATTAACCTTTAAAAGAATGTACCTGAAGCATGTTTCAGCGTTGTATTGTTTCGTTTACAAATAGAATACTATATGTATTGCGAATGAATTAGATATTTACCATTTTTGCTCCACTAATCTACAAATATACTTAGTCTGCGATCTAAATCGATGTTTGCCTTAATGGTAATATGTTGACGCCATATGCGGCCGACACGGTTCAAAGTAAAAACACTATTTAATGCTTTTGACCCAGTACCGTGCCGGTCGCCTATGGTTGTCGCTGTATGTACTGGATCATATGTTTGATTTAACAAATATTGACAAATTTTAGTATAATTAAAAATATTTAATAGTCTGTTGGGTTTCGGTATAATAAAACAAAGCATATGTATACGGCTAAGTGAAAGTAAATATTGAAGAAAACTATTCATATTTTGCACTAATAAACTGCTTTTAAACCACTTTTTATAACATACTGAACACAAAATCTATTTAGAATGAAAGTTTTAAACCTGGCGTTCCTGCAAATGTACTAAGTGTTATAACTCTAAGACCTCGAATCATGATTATACCTCATGTATAAAAATGCCATTTTCACAACGTTGATGGAATTTTCCACAAATACACACGTCGAACAGAATGAATAATCACAGACAATCACAGTTTACGACCAGGCCATTATTATTATTATAATCTTTGCCATTAATTGTACAGTCCACGACAATCTAATCAATGTAATTATCTCTAAAGCCATATCCATAAAATCAAAATTACAAAGTCCAAACAGTGACAAATATTTACTGAATGTCACGTCAAGACAATCGCACGCACGCGATATATTCCCAGAATTCTGTGTGATGTTCCTTCGGGATTGATGAGAAATTTAGTCCGTAATCGAATGTAATTGTTTCATATTAGAATGTTAATATTAACCGCTTTGTCTGACCAAGTTTTCCACAGGAAAATGTTGATTTCCTAGAAATAGAGTGGCATCGATATGACAACAGTCATTGTTAGAGTTATATGTTTAACTGCGTCGTCGCGCGTGTTACAAATCTATTGGAAGCGTATAAAAGCCAAGCAAGTCGGTAATTCCAGATAACATTATTGGCGATGGCCGTAACAACAAGGCATGTGGTGAATGTGACTATTTTATTGGAAGATTTATCGGAAAATACGTCAACATCAAATTGGACTTTAGATATTATTTGTTTAACAGTTATGATAACAGTTTTATCAATTATGGGAATTTTAGGAAATGCACCAACGTTAATTGTGTTTTTAAAACGGAAAGACAGACATGCAAGTACTACGTTTATAAAATTATTAGCTGTTATAGATCTTATGGTGTGTATGTTTGTGATGCCTTTTACAATTTTCTACGAATTACATACTGTGTCATCAGATGTTTCATGTCGACTTTTTGAATTTTTAAGCCATTTCACCGTCTTTGCTTCAAACGCTACCCTGGTTGCTATAGCAACGGAACGTTACATTGCAGTATGTAAAATCGGATTAAAATTAACAGTGAGTATGATAAACAAGGGTGCAGGTGCAATAATTATCTTAAGTGTTTTGATTGCATTGCCCTCTATAGGAGTATTCGCAGTAGTGGATATGCATGCAATTTCGAACGTCTCCTGTTCATTTCCTCATGAACGCGTTACCATGCCGACGTGCCATTTTACATACTCAATTTTAGGGAAAAGAGTGGTGACTATTTACCAGATTTTACAGATCGTTGTCTTTTTATTGATACTTGTCATCATAATTGTCCTGTATATATCAGTTTATTCGGTGCTATGGAAACGCTCTAAAATACGAAAACATATTACTTCAAACAGGAAAACAATGCGATCAACTGCAGTACAGTCGGTCTGCGAAGACTCTAATTATTTGGAAATGATACCCATCAAAAACAAATCAGACACTATTGTGATCCACTCTGCAGACGGGAACCATACCGAAACTGCGGCGATGATTTCAGCTACCGGGAACCATTTCAGGGAGAGACGAGCGTCACATCCGTCTTCAACCATCGGAACTTTACAAAATGCTTTCCTTCGCCGTCGGACAATATCTGAACCAAGTGATTTACTGCGCTCCTTTGAGAGCGGTTACATTACGCCACAAGCTATTTCAGCGACTACAGAGAGCCTTGCCATTCCACAAAGAACAAACAGTTCAGAGTTAAAACTTAACGTAGACCAGGAAAGGAACGTAGCACTTAAGAAAGCTAAAAAGCGTTACTATCATGTTAGAACAGCGAAAATGTTATTTCTGTGCACTGTTATATATTTAGTTACATGGATTCCATTTTGGTTAGATATTTTTGGGATCACCGATTCCAGGACTTTAAGGTATTTGTTTTTCATTGGCCATGCTACGAACCCTATAATCTATGGTATAGTTAACAAACAGGTGAGAGTCGCTGGAAAGAGATTGTTTTTTCAATGTATAAGAAGTGTGTTTAATAATGTCCCTGGTACAAACGAAAGATCAGAAGCAATTACCACCGGTTACTTTTCAAATGAAAGAAGTGGCACAAATGCTTAAACAGTAAAACTCTAAGGATTCATTGTTATGATCATAAAGTGACTATTTCCTTATCTAAACTTTTGGTTATATAAGATAATCGTATTTTTTCTATGGTTGCTAAGTAACAATAAATAAATGTAGAACATATGTCTAAAGTGTATAAAGCTGTAACCGGTATTCCATAATCCTTGATTTATATTAAATTAAAATCCATATCAACAGAAGAAAAAATCAGAAAAAAAGAAAATTATTCTAAAAAATTCATAATGAAAGGTTTTGTTTTTGTTTTTTTTTAATTCTATTTTATTTCGTGTAAACTATGTGTAAATTAATGTGATGCGCAATTGAATAAAGAAACTATATAGTACCCACCAAAATACAAAAGAACTTGACTACAATTTTTTAATTTTGATGATTATTTTCGCTGAATCATTAAATTTCATATACATGTATATTTAAGTACGGCTTGTGATAAAATGAAAACATATGTCATAAATGCATCACATCTGACATCCGAAAGCCTCCCAAAACCGTGTTCATTGTAATAAGGGACTTTAGTCAGTTATTTCCCCTTGTATACTCTTCAAATAGGTCCAATTAGTAGGATCACTCTGATTTTACCCTTACTTTTCGATGTCAATTTGCAAAAAAATAATCTTACATAACTTTTTCATAAATCATTTAATTTGTTTGAAATTCAAGCTAAGTATTTTTAGGGCAAAGAACTATCTAAATTTCATCACTTCAGTTAATATCTTCATTAACAAGAAATATATTAGATGAAATATTTTGTTATCCTTACATAGGACTACAATGATAAAATCCGAGGATTCCTACTGTAAATACCTACTTACCAATTGGATTGCTTCAGATTTTATCAGGGAAAGATACCTGACTAAAGTCCCTAATTATTTCCATAACATAGCTTTAATGCTCTTTTTGTAGTCTCAGATATACTTATAATAACCAAAAAATAATTCAAGAACTACAAAGCATTTTGTTATAAACAGTTATATCAAATTTTAGATAAAAGATATTCAGTAGACCTACAATCTGAAATCTGAAAATATCTACGAACTTTTTGGTGGTTACTGCACATTTTTCCGCCAAATAAATGAACTTTGATTTAATTGGTTTCATACTTTTACATTCTAATAACCTCGGTGCACTTACGTAAAAATCGGTTTTAATAAATTAGTCAACATATTTATTATGAAACACAATATTATATGAATAGGAAATGCGTCAAAAACATGGAATTCGCAGCACTCATAATACAATTTTATGTTAAATATAATTGTGTTGATAAAGAAAACAAACTCCAATTTAAACTTCACAACGCGTTACGACTTTATTAGTCTTCCTCAGGTAATCAACAATGTGAAATATAATAGCATAGCAATAGCTCAAGAGGTATTTTACTTTTTACCAAGATCTTAAAAAAATACATCTTATCCTCACTTATAATAACAGTTATTACATATCTAAAGAATCTACCAATCGACAATCTGCATTTGTACCACGTGACCGTCCAATATATTCCCGTATTGGATCCAAAAAATACATATTATTTTTGTATTGGACGGTTGGGTACATGTGCACTAAATGATGTGACAAGAATGGCTGTGATTGCTTTGTTGAGGACGATGGCGATAATGATTATTTCAAAGTAAACGAAAGATATATAATAAAAAGGTTATTTTACATTTTACTGTACAATACGGAAATATATTTGGACTCGTACACAGCTTGGAAAGTCATATTGGCTCGTCCAATATGACTTTTCAAGCTATGTACTCGTCCAAATATATTTCCGTATTGTACATGCAGTAAAATGTATAATAACCTATAAGTATTGGAATACAGAAGCCAGAACATCTAAGGATTCTAAACCTAAATTTAGTTTATGTGTTGCATGAACAAATCTCCCAGTTGTCTCTATTGTCTATTGCCAGGTACGTGCACATATGTACAAAAAAAGAAAGGTCGTATTCTGGGTCATGAGTGTTTCTGTACTTTAAACCTTGGACTTGTCCACTCAATAGATGAATAACCTAATGCATGAACTGTATCTTAATTATTTAACCATACCTCTATGATATTTAACATTTATTTTAAATAGTGTATATGCACATTATAAATTTTATATAAAAATGTGATTATAAAATAAGTGTAAACTAACTAAACTATAGATTTGTAAAACTAAATCACCCCTAAACACAAGTCTGTATTGAAATCGGCAATGTGTGTAAACTCAATGTTTACGTGCACGACCTGTATATTTATAGATTCATTTTTCTATAAAATGTGACAATAAACATGGCAATTACATTAAAACATACATAATATTATATAACAACACATGCATGGACTAATACAGCCATATCAACCAACATTATATAGAAAGGATGACACAAAAAAGAAAAAAATATATTCCCTTATTTTTATTGTTGCCCTTTATTATATATATTTTTGTGTGACATTGGAAATGTTTTAGAATTTGAATAAATAGTTATATCATAAATATAGTAGGTTATTATACATTTTACTGTGCAATACGGAAATATATTTGGACGAGTACACAGCTTGGAAAGCCATATTGGACCAGCCTATCGGCTCGTCCAATATGACTTTTCAAGCTGTGTTCTAGTCCAAATATATTTCATATTGTACAGTTGATAGGCTCGTCCAATATGACTTTCAAGCTGTGTTCTAGTCCAAATATATTTCATATTGTACAGTAAAATGTATAATAACCTTTTTATTATATATCTTCCGTATTCTTTGAAATAATCATCATCATTTGATCGTTAAAGATTAAAATTGGAAACCAGACTAGCATCGTTTAGTGCACATGTACCCAACTATCCAATACGAAAATAATATATACCTTTTGGATCCAATACGGGAATATATTGGACGGTCACGTGGTACAAATGCAGATTGTCGATTGGTTAGATTTATTAGATATATGATAATGATAAATATTATCACAGGAAAATATGCTTGTAAAATACATTATTGTGCTGTAAATGTTACTTCCGTTCGTGCCCTGTATGAGAAAATTGAAAATAAGGGAATTACAAAAAAATGTCAGTATGATTTTACATTTAACAGGACAGATTTTATAATGAGTATACTAGGAGTAAATTCCATGTTAAATGATACATTTTATATTCAAATAATATGATGCAGTATAATAACACAACAATTGCTAAATGTATTATCTATCGATTGTGACTTTCTGGCCTTCCATGTAAAGAACAACATAAAATATGCTACAACTTTAAGTGTTTGTGTTGGAAAGTCGAGGCACACGCTGTTTATTTTAATATTGATGTCTGATTAAATTGATTCAAATGATTAAAACCTCTATTCTCTGTACAAATAACCTTAGATACAGCTTTATGCATTTTAATGACATGAACAGTAGCCTGTTCAATTACACAAAACGTTACAGAACGTTCCGTAACGATACATTCGGAACTCCTCGGTCATTCACTGCAAATAATCTCATCTAATACACAAATATGCGATCGTTAAGGCAATGAGTGATGTCTCAAAATTTACGGACTAAAAACGAAACATCACTCAATGCCTAAACGATCATATATTTGTTTACTTCTGTAACGTTTTGTGTAATTGAACAGGCTACAGACAAAGAATGCATTGTATACTAAAGAAAATATTCTTAGTAGTTTACAAGAAAAGCTTTGTTATAAGCCAATATCTTAATTTAAATCAATTGTACTCAACAGTCAGTGGCGCACATATTAACCCCACTGATTTAAATACTCAGTGTTGTATTTTTATACTGAGTCTCACTATTGATATTCGAGTATTTATGTCAGCGATGTTAATGTATGTGCTATTGACTGTTCAATTATTTTATCAATACCAATAAGTATTTCTTATGATTGTATATAATAAAAATATTTTTTCTAAAACATGACTCATTCTTGTAATAGATCTATATAGGTATATTATAGTCACTTATATACGGATGATTATTCCTGAGTATCACGGTTTCTGTCAGTTTTTGTTTGTTGGAATAAGTATAAATCCGTGGTTAATTTGACAGAAGTCGTGATCGTTGCTTCACTGTGTAATGTCTTACATGCATAAATGATCACTTATCAAAGCCCATTTGGAACATCACGGCAATCTTCGACGATGATATACCTTGGACATCAAAAATGTAGTAATTTAAGAAGATGTAAGGCTAGGCGAATAACTCGCTAACAAGTATTGCTACATGTATTGTTGTTGATGGCCGTGCTAAGTCAATATTAAATTACAAGTTGTCTGGTATTCCGCTAATTAGCAACGACACAACTTTATCAAGTATTCCCCACGGCAAGTGTCTAAGTATTATCTACAAATGCCTTTAAACACGATCAGTTGACATTTTAAACACTATTATAGATAATCAAATTTACATTGTTAAACGCTTTTTGCAAAATCGATATTTTATTAGAAGTAACATGTCATGGTACATGGCATGTTTCAATGCAGTTTTCACTTTATTTTAACATATTTTACATTCAATAATCCATTTAGGAACTACTTTGTCTCCCTATAATGCCCGAGATATATTTGCGTAGAAAACTGCCGAGAAGTTCCGAACGTCCCATTATTTTAAGATGTTTCCCACGAGTACAAAAACGTGATATTGGTAGCAAATGGTATAATGTTGCGGTTTTGTACACTGATATTGATCACAGGGGTGTTGTTTCAATACGCAAACAATGTAAACTATCCATGAATCTCAAATTGAGACTGACATGAGGTTTCCTTACAGCGAACGATGTCTAAGACCATGTGACCGCATTACCAATTGTCACATCACCGATAGTTATTGTTGCCATACATGATAATAAATATTGATTATGTGATAAAAGTGTTCGTACGTTCAGTGTTTATATGGGCCACAAGGGTCCGTATTATCAACGGTCTTACGGCCTGTATTAGCCGTAATCCTACTTTATGTAATATCTATTAATTTAGTTGGGTTTAACGCCGTAGGAACACGTTTTTAGGTCATATAACGGCGTTCAGTGCACCTAACCTAGCTTTCCTGGACCCATGCTATAAACAGTACTCGCCTACCCTTCCAAAAGACCGGAAACATCTCTATAGACCTTATTCATGGAGGAATATTGACATTATTGTCAAATTTTCATGGAAGGGTGTAACCTCCCCGGGTAGGATTTGAACTTGTATCCCCTTCGGGACATTAGATTCAAAATCCAGGCGCGCTACCAACTGCGCTATCGACCCGGGTATATGATATCATGGCAATATATTTGACATACGTTGCCCTGGACAGCAAATTGCTAAACATGTTTCTATATTATATTATATAATATGGAAGGATTTACCGCTAAACTTGGTCGTATGGTCGTTGATTATATTTGGTCCCCTGTGTTTAGATGTTATATAGATGTTCTGCAAATAAACATTAGCTTGTGTTGAACATTTGTAATTAAAGAATCAGCCTTATTTGGTTTTGTGAAATCTGGACCAAAGGCTTATGGTCTGAGAAGTTCTGAAAAATGCAATTAACATATGGAAAACCTCGAGGGTCCCGTGTAACTACAATAACGTGAGCTTATTTTGATGTAACTTGTAAAGTCTTAACCCTGGGCTTATAGTTGAAAACTTATTAGAAATGTGAATGCAAAGATCGGATAAGTTACTGATATAGGGAATATGTATGGAAAGCCATAGCGGTCCTGTTCAGCCAAACAAACTGTCAGTGTAGCATAGTTTATGTAAATGTGCAAACGATTATTTCTTAAAATGCGTCCAATAACCTAGCAATATAAGTGAGTGAATTAGAAAGTTTGCAGATTATTGTTCTAGCTTCTTTATTTTACAGTATGAGTTTTATTAAATAATAACAAAGTCAAAATAATAAAAAATATGATTTCAAAATTATTTATATAAAACATTACAGTCATATAAATGGCATAACTAAAAGCGCACATTCAAGGCGTTTGGCATCAATGTCAACAAAAGCTAGTATAATTTTAAATAATTTTGGGTACAGCTTTTAATCCTGTTCTGTTCAAAACGTGCCATATAACTATTAAGAATGTCTATTTTATATATGTAGAACAAAGTAAAACAAATAGATAAGCGCTGTTGCAAAGTGATTGCTACTGATTGGTCACCCTTGCACAAAAGCTTGTTAGTCATAGAAAAATCCCATCATCTGGAACAGCAATATGAAATCCGTCGTCGTGATAGACGCTCGTGATGAGACATGATTTCAAATATAATGTATTGTTTGCTGAAAAGTGCGTGTGAATTGCACAAATATGCTTACATCAGTATACAATGGAAAGAGACATCGTCTGAATCTGCTGGTGTTTTTTTTCGTTGCACTTTATACAGACACTTATGTTACAAAGCTTTTAGTGTAGGAAGTGTTACGATATTAAAGAAGAATTCTGATAATTTAGTGAATCATGTTGAACTAAAATAAAATGTATCAATATACAGAAACAATAATATGACATGCGCGCCACATGAATATCAAACACATGATACTTAATTCGAATCCAATTCAAGTGGCCTCTGTGTAAAAATAGATTGGTAGAAATTTGTCTCTGTAATGAGATAGACGTAATGGTACCATGTTGTTACAATAAATCAACAGCAAGTGATAACATAACTTTTAAAAATATATAGTCAATTATATGGAGAGAGACTATAGTTCGAAACTAAATCAAAAGAACTCGTTCACCATTCACATTTGTTCTCCATTACTGAGTATTTGATTACAAGTAATGTCCTGTGTAAAGGAATTACTTAACCCTGTACGGGTTGCGACTTTTGTTCACATTTACAATGTACGCATTATGTCTATTTCAAGGTGTTGTTATTTCATTACTAATTGACTAACAAATGTGCAACTTTACCAAGTTATTCCCTGTGTGACTGCCTTGAAATGTCATTTGAGTTCCGATCCCAGTTATCATGACAACGCTAGGGTGGAGCAAAGAGGGCAGCAATGCAATTGTTTGCTCTTTTTGACCCAAAGTTTTTATTTTATTCACTTATGATATCCCAAAATAAGGTTGTCTGTATTTTTCAGAGACTGAACACACGTTTACTTATTAGCTTTATGCGCCTTTTTCTTTACTCAGTGATTCCAAAGAAATTTCATAACTTTACAACAGTGATATGATGCGTGCTTAGAGGTCCCAGGTTTGATCCCCACTAGGGGCATTGCTAATTTCCTTCAGTAAGAAATTTACCTACAATTGTTCAACTCCACTCAGGTGTTAGTGGGTACTGTGAGATGTCGCCTGTCTGAAGGTGTTTTCAATAATCAGGGATTTCCGTACAAGATTGTAAAGTCGGTTGAACATACGCAGAACATGACACAGACTTCAAACCGCATTTTGATTTTTTAATTTTTTTTAATTGCGGTTTAAAGCCTGCTGTCAAGATCTTACGACAAATCTCAACTTAAGTCAAAATCCGCCGTCTGGTAATCTTATTCAGAAAGATGCTGTGGTCAAGTGTAAGAACACACGACTAGGGGATCAGGATGTCACGGCGTTAAACCCACCAAAAACAATCTAAACCTTGTGAACGAAATGACAAATGACAAACAATGTCGTCGGACGTGATTGATATATTCTCTTAATAAAAAATTGTTTATTCCGGAACTTGATAGTTCAGTCTTGATTAGTAAAGTTCACCAATGAATACGATACGTGCTCAAGAATGTCGCTGAAGAGATTAGTTGCTTTTATATGACGTAGTCAATAAATTGACCTATTTTAGGTTAAAACATATTGGAGCATTGGAATGCCTATATACAACTTGTGTCGTTTCTCTCTCATTAAATAGAAGTCTGTATTTCTTCATTTTTCATTTTTGTTGCAAGTTTCCGACTTTCTTATTAACGTGTCTGCAACATAAACAAGAGTGAATTATTTTTTTTTGAAACATCTAATATAGCGGCTGTCGATCTGTGTTTTACCATCGACCGAGTTCTTAAATTCATATAAATATACACCTCATTGCTTTTAAAATTATAATGAGCCGCGGCCGTGGCGTAGTGGTTAGCATGTCTCACTTCGAATCCGGAGATCGCGGGTTCGAGCCCGGTCGCGGTAGGCCATACTATATACCAGAGTTGTCGGTTTCTTGGTAGGGTAAGTTAGTACTGGTGATAGAAGAAAAGTGTCTAGGAAAACCTATTGTAGGAAGAGCTGGCCGTCGTATATATGACCTAAATATGTGTTGAATACGACGTTAAAAAATATAATGCAAAAGTAATTGATAAAAATGAGAGCCGTTTACACTATTGTATTATTTAAATTCATGATAGTTTTCTTTAAAAATCTAACGATAACAATATCGTAAGTCAAAAGCAAGAAAAAATCAAAATACTGTGATTTTAGGACACCAGTTCCAAATATTATTGAATTATTTAAAACATTGTACACCTTTTGAATATCATATTATAGTTATGTTAATTATCCACCTGACGTTAACCCAGGTCGATAGCCAAGTGGTAGCGCACCGGAATTTCAAATCTAGTGTCCCGAAGGGGTTACGGGTTCGAATCTTATCTGTTAAGGTTATACCCTTCCATGAAAATTTGACAATTATGTCACTTTTTTCCATCAATAAGGTATATGGAGAAGTTTCTGGCCTTGTGGAAGGATATGTGAGCACTGATTACAGACAAGGGTACAGGAAAGCTAGGTTAGGAACACTGGACGTCGTAAAATAACCAAAATGTATTGACACAGCTTTAAAACCAAATGAATAATAAACCAACTGACGTTGAAATGCAAAATGTATGAACTTGACATACGATAATATTTTTCGTAAGATTTGTTTTGTGCAAAATGTGCACTAATATTGATTACATGTACAAGTTTGTGAATTATACACTAGGCCCATTGAATATAAGATGGTCAATTAATTTTTGGCGGGCACAGCATATGTACATTTATGTATAACACACTAAAACGATCAACGTTCTGTCCAATTAAAGCAATGTAGTGGGACTACAAACAAAATCATTCATGAACACAAAATAAAGAAAATGTAAGAACAAAAATTTTAATTGAATAAACATAATTGTCCATGCGTTGTTATCAGTATTAATGATATCGAGGAAACTATCTGAATACACGGGCGGCTCAAGCGAAAGTGTGGGTATTGTGAGTGATGATGTCCATGCTGAAAAAATGTTGTCTTTGACCCTATACAGTTGAGAAAATATAATAACTGTTTTTATGGAATCAAATGGCACCGCCACGCATAAAAATAGCCAAATACAGTTGGCGCTCCTTTCCGTTAAACTTGTACATAATTAGACACGTGTGCCCAAATACCAATAACCGCCCCTATATCAAGCGTTGGGTACGCGCTCATATGTTATCGAAGTTCGGACCTTATTGTTAAAAACTATGGACAGCTCTGGAGAACATAATTATATCCTTCCATGTACAAGTACTAGATTTTTCCCCTTTAATACATTTCTATTTATAATTTCAGCAATAACTTTAACAATGTTTATTGATTATTGCTATTTCAAAGAATTTACTTGATACAAATAAAACAGATAAAAATATCCACATTTCACATTAAGACAATAACCCTTATAACCCAGACACATTTTCTACAAAATCAATTTTATAAGTGATACTTTGCTTTATTTTTTCATCTGTTCGTTTTGTCTTTAGACCAACTAAACAAACAATGCATACCAAAAAGCGACAATGAATGCATTAATCGTAACATTAGTGCTATGGTATTGTTTGCCTTAGTGTGTTTGTATTCCGTAAATAAAACTGAATAACTTGGACGATTTAATGATAATTGCGTCATCATTTAATGTGTCTCTATTGACCAATAATTTTGAATGTTGATATTTGATTAGACCTCCGGTAAGAATAAACTGCTGATATGCCATCGTGGCTTTATAAAGAGATTGTATAACAAGTGTAGAGAAGTTCATGATATATGAAATATGCAATTTTCAAATAGCACGGTGTTTCTATATCTAACTTTTTTCTTGGTCCTTAAAAATCATAACCCACTTTGTAAATTAAATTCCTGCATTCTGGAATATCTTTATTTAGCATTCCGTAGTCGTTTATCAGATAAAAGTGTACTTGTCTGTGCTGATTTATCTTAGACATCCACACTGCACATAACCTATCATAGAATCACAGACCTGCAAATAATTCCAATGGCATTTATTCTTGTGATTGTATTGACTACCAGTGATTACATTCCAGATGTAATCTTTTGCCGTCGTCATTTGGAATATCGTATACAATCTATCATGTAACACTTATGTTGATCTAAGTAAATCGATCTGGCTCTAGTTAAGTCCCAGAACACTTCCACTCCAAAGAATATAACGTCGTTTTTCTTCGAAAACCTCGTATGATCATTTTTGGCCATCAATTTTTATTTGAGAAATAGAAAGACGACAATACCGGACACAATAGCCAATTGTATTACATCAAAATCAACTTGAGACAAATCTTGTACAGCAGTAGGTCGAATTTTCTTACCTTCGAAAAGCTAGTATAGATTTCCATGTTTAGCGAAACTGTTTAAACAAACGGCATAATCTTCGTTATAAAAATCAGGCACACATAGGTAAGTAAACACCTTGTTAAATGTTGCAAAAGAGTAATATTAAACATTTTAATTTGTTATAAACAAATATACGTGATTTTCTCTTTATCGATCTTGCAACTTGTACGAGATTTTCGAACATCCTTTGTGTTAAAATCTCATATACATGTACTCGGTAATGGAAATAATTATAAGGGAGATTTTCTCGTTTTCTCGTAAGAAACAGCTTTCTGTTTTCTGTTTACGCAATTGCATCGCTTATAAGACGGATTTAAACTAAGTTTTAAATATGGAAACAATGACAAAATGTCGTTACCAAATTCACTATATATACAGTTTTTTACTCTCCTGAAAAGTTGTACAAATCACCATATGAGGTATTTGAAGAAAATCGACGATAACCTAGAATGAGCTAGACAAAAACGTTGTACTGATGCACTATTTTGTATACTAAATAAACGACGAAACAAGGTATAACGATGTTATACATACGACGAAAGCAATTAGAACAGCTATTCACTTGCACATATCAATTTTCACATGACATGTCATTTCTTAAACATATAATTATTTTTTATAGTCATATAAATCGCATTTAGTTTTTGTCAAGACCCTGCCATTAAAGTATATGTACGTACGTCAAATAGAGTCAATGGTTTATCTACAAAATGCAAATTGAAGGATTTCATAATTATCTATACAACTTGACGTTTCTATATTCAAGCCCTGTTGTCAAAGTAACACTGTTTTGGACTCCAAAGAAAAAAAGGCTTTTACTTATTTCAAACACCCCTAATGAACAAGAGTTTTTATTAAATGCAAATATTGCTTAAATATGTACGTGTTTTTAAATGAATTTCAACGTGAAAGTAGATCGAAACCGATAATAGAATTTGGTTGTCAATACTTGACACAATACTTTACATTAGATTATGTATAAGATGAAGTCATATGAAATAAAACTTTTTTCCGAAACACAAGTAATCTCTAAAACATTTTTGGATAAAGTGCATGCATATTCTGCATGCGTTAATGAATGAAGTGTGCTCTTAAAAAGGTACTCGACTTGTTTCAAGAATGGACAATTCGTCAAACTTGAATTTAAAAAGCACAATAGTTTAAACTGTTTATTGTGTCTCTAATGTATGTTATATTCTTATAATTTCATGTTTGTAAAACAGTTTTTAAAGTATATTGATGATGAATATAACTTTAAATGGTGGCTTTAACAGACCTGCCAAAACATCTTGATTTAGTCGTTTCAGCGCTTTGATTTATGTTTATACATCTTAACCCACAGAGAGTTTAGAAAGTAGCTTTATTTATCTAAATACGGTTTAATTACACCATATAGATGTTTTTCTTCATTATATATTGTCATTATCCTATTCCATTGTTTAGTGTGATATATCTTGAATGAAAGAAAATAAGGGTTATTAGTGAACATTTACATCCAATTACTTGTGTTTGTGTTTGCTGATGATTAATGGTATTTGTCTTGCTTTGTCTTTCAAATAAGGAAACTCTAATAATGTTAAAGTAATGATTCACTTTTTGCAAATATATAAAATAAAACAAGACTTTCAGACTAGTTTGTAGCACACGACGCAGTCGTTGGTTTTGTATTATTTTTTCAAAAAAAATATAATATAAGAAAATTGCCATTGTAATTAGACTATTACATAAAAAAATTGGACATGCATAATTTTTGAAATTATAATTGTTAATAGACGTAATAAATTTGGCAAAACATGGTATTGAACATACATGTAATAGGTTTATAAATGTAACAAAACATGACAAATGACAAATTTTTATCTTTAGTAATGGATATTTAATTAATGTTACTTTTAGTTTTTGTAATTTTATGTTTCAGCGGCGTTAACATTAAATGACGTTGCTGAATCAATCTGATTAAAACACAATCTCAAAATTTCCGCTCGCCTACTCGGTAATTTAGATCTGGCATTTTTCAAACGAAGGTCACGTTCAAGTGACTTTTTCTCATCATAATATTCATGACGAAATTGTTATGACATGTAACTTGTTTACATCGTCTACGTCACGCAATTTGAAATGAGCTGTCCAATCGCGGTCTTTGAATAATACCGCTGTTAAATTAGCTTGCAAACCTTAGTCTAAAAATAGAAATTACGAAATCAAAATGTTATTAATAGTGTTTCGTTTAGATGAAAGCTACGCATTGATTGGTCGACACATAGTTCATCACTCATTACAATAAAATAGAAAATGCATTAGCTAAAGATCGGTACCACATTTAATTGAATATAGTTAACTAAATTACAAAAAATAAATTCAACCAAACTATACATATCTTGTTTTTTTAACAGTTTAGTAATTGTAGGTTTATACCATTAAGGTAAACAAACCATTCTATCTCCTTCTGTATCCAGTAGTAATAATAATAATGATGTGCATGATAAGCATTGGTTTACATTTAATATTTCATTTATCTTGTGTCCATGGATCTGACGCTATGTGGGGACAGTGATTGACCGACTGACAGCTGCAATATGATTAAAGTACAATAAATTATATCGTTTAAAACAACCAATAAATATAATAGACGTCAGTCAGACATTTCCCTTTGCATAATCTTAAAATAGCTAGATCCAACCTGGACTAATCGAACCCAAGAAATGATAACTGACTTATATTGATAATCGCATTGTTAAAATGTTGACATTATACAAGTACATTATGTGTTATCTTAAGTAGTATTTAAACCCTTTCTAAAACATTTGACACAAAAGAAAGTTTTTCCGACATAGTAAAACACACCCATACCGTATTTGCTTAACAAATTACTTAACTTATATTACAGGTTTACTTAAGTAGTGTTTCTGATTCTGAATCCTTTTTTCCCTCCATATCGGACTATACAATAGCCTATCTACTCACCGTAAATTATATCTGACAAGGTTAAATCTCTGAATTTAGCTGTTAAGCAGTGACTTGACACTTACTTCAGCCAGTGACTGACAACTGTCATTATTCACGAAACAGTAATAGGGGAAAGAGCCGTAGAAATCATTCCATGACCAAACTCTACTAAAGTTTTCTCCGCATGGGAATCGAATCCACGACCCCACGACTTGCATGCTACCGACAAAGTCAGCCGGGCGGCTTTGTTTCAGCGATATTTTTGTCTACGATAGATAGGGACTCAACACAACGGGGTTTTATAGTAGTTTCCATTGTCTTTCTTGTATCACTTACTGATGCATGTTCTTTTATATATTCATTTGATTGTTGTAATCCGTGTCGATATTACTATTAATGGAAGACTAAGTGCAATGCCTTTAAATACATTATCCAAGTGTTTCTTAATGCTGAACCCTCCATCTTCATTGTACAACTTTGTGACAATCAAGACTACAAAACCAGTATTTGTAGAGGTTTATAAATTGTACGTTGTTATAAGGTATGTCGTTATCGGAATTAAGCTGCTTTAATTCTAAAGGTCAATTGTCTGTTCTGTATATTGGATGTCAATTTCAATATATTTGATTATGCCATTGCAATTACGACTATAAACCTTCGCTCTCTACATGCATGGAATTGCCGCCAGTAGCAGAATGGTTTAAGTAGGTAAAGTGCCCTCCAAAAGTTCTTACATATGAAATTATGAATATACTAGTGTCTTGTGAGATGACGAATTACACATTGTATATACAGAATCTGTAGTATTTTAACGTTTGCGATTCTATAAAAACAAACAGACAACTTATATATTTATTTTTCTGGTTCCAAAATTCATTTGCCTGCAAACAAACGCAATTGGGAAATCTACTTGCAAAACGTCCCGAGTCAAATCGGGCATAATAAGTTTGAACTATCATCAAGGATACAAAGAAACAACATAACCTGTTGTGAAATTTGTGAGTGCCACAAATAGAATAAAATACAATGTACATAGTGTAGAAGAATGCATCGTCGGCAACTACAGTACTGTCTTTCGTTACACTCCATACGTACCGTGGGCAATTTGACTGGCAAAATCTTGTTTTCATTTATATGCATGAGACAGAGGAGACCCTTCTTCTTCCAATGAAATCGCTTTTTACAATAAAATACTCTTTAATAGCAATGACGCCATATTGGGAATTTCTTTCTTAGAATGGAAACCAACGCACATGTGTATTTTCTTATTTTGAATGGCTAACCAAACCTTAGATATATGGTAATACGTAATTTCATTGGCTAGTTTTCCGCAGTGGTTTTCTTGTGGAACCAATGAAACTGTCTCATTAATCATTCATGTATACGATACTTTTCTAACCAAATGGGTCACTGTACGTAACGCAGCATGGCATAGTAATATATCGCAGATATCCAACGATGAGAAGAATGGGATTTCGATTTTAAATCATATTAATGTATAACTTACGATTATGACTACATATGACTTTGGCTATTCTTATAATTTCAATAAGTTGGTCACTGACAATCTTTTCACTAAAAATCATTTACGTAGCCGTCTTTAGCTATGTCGGTGTATTAACGACCATATCTTTTGAGACATCTATCAGTAATACCTGAGGAATTTGCCAGGGACGTTGCCCCTTTGGCTCTCAATGAATGAGTTACAAGATTAGGATCTGGATCAACAAGTTTCAATTTCTTAACCATGCATTCCTTTGCCCTAGTATAGCTTTTTTAGTAATAAGAGATAAATCATGTTTTGACCTAAATGCTGGTTTGAATTAAAAGCATTTGATGTATTCAACAAATTTGCTTAATTCATATATTTGTACAACATACATGTATTGTAATGACAAGCAGCTGACGAGCCTTTAGATATAACATCGTCTACACCATCCCTGTAAACTTCAGATTTACTTTGTCTTAACACTAATTATAAATAATCTTGTTCAAATGTCACGTCGTTACGGCGTAAATTGCATTAATTCTAAACAAACACAGCAAAAACTATTGTAATCATGGCTAAATCTCGTAAATCAATAACATCATTACTGTTTTCGTACATAGAACAAACACATAGTAACATGTCTGTAGAAATAACGCCTTTCTTTACTACTGGCTTCAAAACGATGCGGTTTTTTTAATTCCAGTAGTTGTTTGTCGATGTTATTTTTGGTATGGTAACTAAGGTCCTTAAAATCATGTACCCAATTGATAATAATGATAATGATAATGATTATGATTATGATAATGATTATGATAATAATAATAATAATAATGATAATGATTAGGATGATAATAATAATAATAATAATAATAATATGATAATAATAATAATAATAATAATAATAATAATAATAATAATAATAATAATAATAATAATAATAATAATTATCATAATAATAATAATAATAATAATAATAATAATATGATAATAATAATGATAATGATAATGACAATGATGATGATAATGATGATGATAATAATAATAGTTATAATAATAATAATAATAATAATTACAATAATAATTATTACAATAATAATTATTACAATAATTATAATAGTTATGATAATAATAACAATAATAATAGTTATAATAACAATAAATAATAATGATAATACTTTATTTAACGAGGCTACACATTTGGATAAATCCAAGAGAAATACCCTTATATATCTTTTTTCCCTCTATTTGATAGATAACCGATCTTAAGGTATTTTCTATCTTCTAATTGTTCTGTTTGAGATAAACAATAAATATCTTTCCATATCTATAAAATGCTCTTGCCATTCTATTTTTAAACTCGGATTCCATTTGCATTTGTCGTCTGCTAATAAAAAATCCAAACTCTAATAGCGTTTGTTTAGTATTCTTACTTGATCGAATAGCTTCTTGCAATACCGTATTGCCACTTTTACCGTCGTCAAGAAACAATATTACTTTAAAGCCTTTTTATCTGAGATAAGTGACTACAATCCTTAGCACTATGATAAAGATATGACCAGCTTTTCTTCGTTAAAATGGTAATGAGTTGAATATGTATTAATTGATATTATTTTGATATGTATACTAGAAAATTGGAAACCAATGAAAGTTCTGTGCTCCGGAAATATGTCGATGTGATAGTAGACACTCTTCAGAATGTATATAAGAAACAATAGCTTCAATTAGAGCTTCTGCGACTTTTATATCCTCAACTTTTACAGAAAATTGATGCAATGCAGGATGTATGTGTCTACAGGCTAGTACCAGCCTTGGTTTCCCTTGTTTATTATACGCTACAGTGAGCGGATTCACCACGTGTGGAATTACATCAACTTGTAAAAAAATGCCTTTATTTACAGACTTTGATTTTTTATTACAAATGAATGCTTTTCTCTAGATGGCCTGTTATTTCTTTCAAAGATACTTGATCAGGAATACTTTTAAATGGTTATTTGTACCTATGTTCTACTAAATCTAATTAATTCTTACTTTCTGTTGCTTGTTTCCATTTGTTTATGTGTTTATGCAACATATAAACAGGTGATAATACTTTCTGATTAGAACAACATGATTTATTACAAACTTCAGATTTATCTATCTTTCAAATACTACCTTGTTGAGTTGTGTCTCCTAATGACTCAGTCCCAAAATAATCGTGGCTTGTTGCCAAAAATAGTCGTGGACCCGTACGTGCAGACAGCCGTAGGGCGTGGGAAGCCTTGCGTATAAAGGTAACGACACGCACATGGCACTAAACAACACATCCGTAGGAGCCGTAGCTAGAAGATATGCAAGTTTAATCCATACTCGTCCACGATTTTGTTTACGATTTTACTTTGAAACTGATAAGTGTACCCTGGGTTCATCTTACGGACCCTGGTAAAAACGTAACAGTCCGTACAGGTACGCAAGAATTCGTACGGATCCTTGCGGAGCTTGATTGCACGGCGCCCGCACGGTGCCCTCACGGCTTTTTTTAAGTTTATAGGACTGTAGCATAAGACAACACTTCTTAGTTAATTGGACTCAATTGACTGAAACAAAAAGATTTTATGTTTGTTTTGTTTGTTTGTTGTGTTTTTAACGTCGTATTCATCACATTTTAGGTCATATATACGACGGCCAGCTCTTCCTACTATAGGTTTCCTGGACACATTTCTATCACCAGTACTAACTTACCCTACCACGAGGCCGACAACTCGTGTATAGGGTATGGCCTATCGCGACCGGGCTCGAACCCGCGATCTCCGGATTCGAAGTCAGACATGCTAACCACTACGTCACGACCGCGGCTAAAAAAGTTTATACTTATCTCATTGTTTCTAATTGAAGTACTAGCTGAACGATCAACAATTCCTTCCAAATGTGTGAAACCCGGTTTCCCACAGGCAAAACAGAAACCTTGACGCGTTTTTTAACTTAATGATTTGACGGACTTGTTGTATTTGTCTGAGAAAAGGATGTAGAATTGAATTATTTATACAAATATCTGTACAAAAAATCCTTATACTATCGCTATGTTATCAAACCTGAAACTGATTTGTATCGTACGATGTCTGTAAGGACAGATGTACTCTGCTATCGATGTAACGTAGAGTACTATAAATATCAACGGCATTCAAAATTATTGGTCAATAGAGACACATTAAATGATGACACAATTATCATTAAATCGTCCTAACTATTCGGGTTTTATTCATGGAATACAAACACATCCCGCCACACTATACCATAGCACTAAATATTACGATTAATGCATTCATTGTCGCTTTGTGACATGCTTTGTTTGTTTAGCTGGTCTAGAGACAAAACAAACAGATGAAAAAACAAAGCAAAGTATCACTTATAAAATTGATTTTGTAGAAATTGTGTCTAGGTTATTATATAAGGGTTATTGTTTGATTGTGACGACAAATGTGAAATGTGGATATTTCTAACTATTCTATCTGTACATTCGTTAATTTTTTATAATCAATAATCATTGTTTAAATGCTAGAATTATTATAAAATGTATTTAAAGGGAAGGTAATATCTGGTACTTTAGTTTTCCAGGGGTGTGCAAAAATGTTTAACAATAAAGTCCAAACTTAGGATGCATATCATGTGCGCGAACCCAAAACATGGTATAGGGACGGTTATTGGTATTTGGGCACGCGTGTCCAATTATTTACAGTTTTTACGGAAAGGAACTCAGATTGTATTTTGACTTTTTTAAGAGTGAGGGGCTTTTAATGCTATAGAGCAGTTATTATATTTTCTTAATTGTATGGGGTCAAAGACCGCATGACTTATTTCAGAAGGGTCATTATGATCCATGATACTCCCACTTCCGCATGAGTCGCCCTTGTATTCAGATAAATTACTTAATTGATTTCATTTATCCTGATAACAATATATGGGGAAATATGTTGCTTCAATTAATGATTTTTCTCTGACAATTTCTTTATTTTATTTTCATGAGTGATTTTGTCTTTATGGCCTTACTACATTTCTTTAATTGGACAGAACATTGATCGTTTTAGTGTGGTTCATCTAAATGTACATATTTATACTGTGTCCGCTTAAAATTATTTAGCATTTTATATTGATTGAACCTCGTGTATAATTCACAAACTTGTTTATGTGATCAATAACTATGCACCTTTCAAAAACAATCTTACGACAGTTGTTATTGTAAGTCAGTTTAAAAAAAATGCACTATTTTAGAGTTACAAGTCAAATGCATAATAAACATAACTATGATATAACTATGATATAAAGTTCAACAGGTAAACAACATAAAACATAAGGGACTTTAGTCAGTTATTTCCCCTTGTATACTTTTCAAATAGGTATGTTTAATTAGTTGGATTACTCGGATTTTACCCTTACTTTTCAATGACAATTTGCCAAAATTAATCTTAAATAACTTTTTTGTGAATCTTTTAATTTGTTTGAAAATCAAGCTAATTATTGTTAGGGTTAAGGACTATATAAATTTTATCACTTCTGTTACAATGTAATATCTTAATTAATAAGAAAGATATTAGATGAAATATTTGTATATATGTAATATCCTTACATGGGATTTCAATGATAAAATCCGAGAATTCCAACTGTAAGGACCAACTTACCAATTGGATTACTTCAGATTTTATCAAGGAAAGATAACTGACTAAAGTCCCTTATTCAATAATCTTAGGAATTGATTGGCCAAAAATGACAAAATCATAAATTTTTCAAGCTTTTGACTTACCATAAACTGTAAGAATTGTGAAAATCACCATAGATAGTCTATAGTATAATTGTGTAAATGGTGCCACTTTAATCAATTATTTTGTAATTAGTTTATCAAAGAATTAATTGTTAAACAACTCCGGTGTTGGTAAAACTGACAGGACGACAGCCATTATATTAGAATTCTCAATCCCAATTACAAATAATAATTTAC
Source organism: Mactra quadrangularis (assembly GCA_025267735.1). Taxonomy (NCBI): domain Eukaryota; kingdom Metazoa; phylum Mollusca; class Bivalvia; order Venerida; family Mactridae; genus Mactra; species Mactra quadrangularis. The sequence continues at coordinate 40,552,343 of CM046304.1, read as the reverse complement.
TACTGTTTATGTTGCAGACACATTAATCACACAGTCGGAAACTTACAACAAAATGATTGTTGACAAACAAAGACTTATATTCAATAAGAGAGAAACGACACAAGTTGAATAGCCATTTCAATGCTCCAATATGTTTTAACCTTAACAAGTCAATTTATTGACTACGTCATATATCCTCTGACAACTGATCTCTCCAGCAACATACTTGAGTACGTATCGCATTTATTGGTTAACTTCACTAATCAAAACTGAACTATCAAGTTTCCGGATTTAACAACATTTTTATCCAGGAAAAGTATTTATCATTTCCGACGACATTGATTGTTATGTGTTATTTAGTTCACATTGTTTAGATTGTTTTTGTTTGGTTTAAAGCCGTGACATCTTGATCCCTGAACGCGTGTCCTACCACTTGACCTCTGTATCCCACCGAGTAAGATTACCGGATGAAGGATTTTGACCTGAGCCGAGTTTAGTCGTAAGATCTTGACAGCAGGCTTAAAACCGCCCTTAAAGAAGTTTTAAAATTAAAATGCAGTTTAAAGTCTGCGTCCATATGCACGCTGTGCCGACTTTACAATTTTGTACGATGACCTCCGATCAGTGAAAACACCTTCAGGCACGCGATCCCTCACAGTACTCGTTTACACTTGAGCGGAGAGAAACAATTGTAGGTTAATTTCTTGCTCGAGAAAATTAGCAGTGCCCCTAGTGGGGATCGAACAAAGGACCTCTCGATCCCTGAACACGCGTGCTACCAATCTGTTTTTATACAGAGGTCACTTGGATTGAGTTCGAATTAAGTGCAGTATAACCTGCCTTAACAGCCATCTGTTATCAGTTGTCACCTGCTGTAGTGGTCCATCTGGTTTCCTTCAAATGAATTTCACTACATTCAAAATATGTAATAAGCAGCCGCCTGCTGTCTGTAGACAGTGGTCATCTATTTCCTTACAATTCACCTATTTCCCAGTATTAAGTGGTCACAGTTAACTAGAGTGTAGAATTAACATAGTGTCACTAAAATGGTCCAGGCAAGCTAAAACCAACCTATTCAGTCTTTAAAACTGTCGACAATAATCAACAAGTGTTATCACATAAAGCAAGACTTCCAATCCACATCTGACTTTGTCACTTATGCGCTTTTTGAAGATCATTTATTAAGAAGCTTCATTGAAAATTAACTATTAATGATGGACTAATCGAAACATTATTATCTAAACCTGGTTTAAGTAGTCACATGCTATAAGCAGCCAATCTAGTCACTCCCGTCAATGGCTGCTTATTGCATATTCTTCTGTACTATGTTTTTGACATTCATGTGGCTCACATGTCATTTATACGTAGATTGATACATATATTCAGTTCAACTTGATAAAACATATAATCAGATTTCCACTGATACATCGTCTCACTCCCTAAGTGTCTCCAGGACAATGAAAACAAAGAAGTGTCAGACTATTTCTCTTTCCCATGTTTACTGATGTAAACATTTTTGTGCAATTCACACGCACATATATATAAGGTCTAGGCACTAAATATAATCATACGACCGAGATTAGTCGGAAATCCTTCTGTGATACAAAACCGACTCTTTATAGTCTTTGCCATCAATGTCACGTTTTTGTACTCGGGAGAACATTTTGAAAAAGAGGGACATTCGGAACTTCTCGGCGATTTTCAACACAATTATACCTCGGATCAGTAGCGTGTTCAATTACACAAAACGTTACAGAACGTTACATAACGATGCATTCGGAAATCCTCTGCCATATATTTGTTTACTTCAACACCGGTAGTTTCAAAATAGCGTCTAAATATGTCCGAGATTATTCACAGCAAATGGCCGAGGAGTTCTGAATGTATCGTTACGGAACGTTCTGTAACGTTCGCGGTAACTGAACTCCCTACTGATGATCTATAGTGTTTAAGATAACAAATTATCGTTTTAAAGGTATAGGTCACTTGTATTTAGAAACTTGATATTTTGTGTCGTTGCTAATTAGCGAAATAACGAACAACTTGTAATTTGTTATTGACTTAGCACGTCTATGTATAAACAACATAGCATTTAGCACAATTTGCTAGCAAGTTATTCGCCGAGCTTTATAAATTGTTGTACATGCATTACTACATTTATGACGTCCGATGCAGAGACTGCCGTGATGTTCTGAAAGGGTTCCTAATACGGACAATAAGAAGTGATCATGTATGCATGTTCAAACATTACACATTGAAGCCACGATCACTGCCTATGTCAAAATAACTACAGAAACAAACACAGACAGATAGAAACCGTGATACTCTGGAATAATCATCCGTATATAAGTGACTATAATATACCTATATATTACAAAAATGAGTCATGTTTTAGAACAAATATTATTAGTTGTTCGAAGAACAACTATATACGCAAATTTTGAGAAATCAGTATAGCAAGCTTACTACAAAATCTACTTTTTGGGGTAAATGAAGGAACTCAACTCTTCAAGCATGTATATTACTGAAAAGGTTTTTACAATTAATATTGTAATAATTACATTTAACCAAACACTGAAAATATATACAACAGTGAAGATTCCCTTTGGTGAACCCCATTTTGAAAGGGCGTGACGCATTAATCTCTCATTCTATACGTAGACGATAAAACATATTTTAGCTCAGACGCTTAACACATATCGTACAACAACAACGCACAGGAAGTAGTGCGGCGTTTACATAAATATAAATCCGTTGTATGTTTTTTTAAGATATAATCTAGTGATTATATTGTAAAAAGAATGCCGGCTCATAACTACAGGAATACCTATCCATAGATTCTTTTTAACGTCGTATTCAACACATTCAAGGTCATATATACGACGACCAGCTCTTCCTACTATAGGTTTTATGGACACTTTTCTATGTATAGGGTATGACCTACCGCGACCGGGTTCGAACCCGCGTTCTCCGGATTCGAAGTCAGACATGCTAACCACTACGCCACGGCCGCGGCTTCCATAGATAAAGTTGCTTTCAAACCTCAATGGGTATTATCCGTAGCGTATCCTAATTTCGTTTTCAAAGGTCTGTGTAATGATTGAAAGATGCAAACACTTTCTCATGGAGATTAAATGACCAGTGTAAAGGTTTTATTTAACGTGCATATTACTTTTTGGATAGCAATATCATATTGCAAAATCTCAAAAACATATTTCATTTATTCAATACATGTAAAAACTGTTACGTGGTTTCAGGTATTCATACATTTTACCCATGATGCTTAGCGTAGTATCGTACTGACCAGTTAGTTTATGTTGAACAATATTATAGACCAATGGATGGGAAATTAAACATATTATTAGGATGATTGGTCAAATTGTTCCACTTTGTAATTTTCTCATACCTCTGATATGGTAATGAATTGCAAATAAAGTTTAAAAACACTTAACATTACTTGATAATTACTAATTATAAGTTAAATGCAATAAATAGTAATACAAGTTGTAGATTTCTACGCCATGTGTGACACTATTGAATGTGTACAGATGGTTCTGTTACATATTAGTTACATAATTATACAATTGGTTTGTATGAACATTCAATTGAATTTCCCTGTACTCCTCTATGGTTATAATACCTGTGCAATTATAGGAGTAAGCTTTTTTAATCAATTTCTAAACTAGTTTTACCTGAACATTGAGATATCGGTTTTTTTAATAATCCAATGAAAATTGGATTTTCATGTACAAATGACACCATTTATGAAGATACATTTCATACAACGAAAGCTCTGCAGTCTATGTTTCAAGAAACGAAATCTTATTCTACATATTTTTTTCACATTTTTGAGCACATTAAGTGACCGAAGCACAACATGTTTTCTATGTCGAACAACTCCAGTGCCTTTAGCGCTTTGGTTATTATATACAATTATATTGTCAGTTTTTTCTCAACTGTCAAAGCTTGAATAATTACACGGTGACTAAATGCATTGTTTTTGTACTGGCGGCCTAATTGTTATTAAAAATATCTTGACTAAAACATATCATACGGCATAAACAGCTTTACTCGATCATAATACACACTTTCGGAAACTCGTGAATGTATTACAACAATAATTTTAATAAACGCATTCACCGTGAAATTATTCATGTTTTGACAGTTGAGAAAAAACGAACAATAACAGATGGTAAATTTTAATTTACTGTCAGTTGTACATACATTAACTCCGCAGTTTAAATGTCCGGTTATCATCAGTGAGTATAGAAATACCAAAGTGAGTAGCTGATATTATATATGTGACACTAATAGTTGAAAAACATTGATCAAAATTAAAATGATGGCTTTATAACACAGAACAGAACAGAACATTATCTTATTTATGATTTGTACATAGTACATCATTAATTTACAGTTAAAGCAATACAAATAACAATTGTCACAAAATCAAGGTTTAAAAAATATGATTTTATCACATACTTTCTTGAAAAGCACTGAATATATATACTTTATTATACAATGCATGTTTTGTCAATTCATGTTATTAAAAAGTATATAGCTATATCTAAGTTTTGTATAACTTAACGAAACAATGATTTGTATACAGACTATAATCATTTGAAAGGCCTTCACCAGACAACATTTGTTTGAATGAACACAGTGTTTTTTCGACTTTCCAACACATACATCTTAAATTTGTAGCAAATTTAATGTCATTCTTCACATAGACGGTCGAAAAATCACATTCGATAGATACTAGCAATTTTCTGTTTTATTTAACAGCATCATATTATTTGAATATGAAATATAATACTTAACATGGAATTCACTATACTCATAAAAGTTTCCGTTTGATATAAAATCATACTGACAATTCATCAGGGAGGTGTCAGATTTATTATGTGCCTATACATGGCATGGACGGAAGTCACAAATATAGCTCAATGTACATGAACACGTCTATAGACAATAGGGCTTATTGTGAGTTTTGTTCAAGTGCCACATTAACTAAACTAATTTTTGAAATCTGATTTTAGATGTTCTGGAAAATGAATGATTAAAAAGGATTTCAATGTAAAAGTATTACTGAAAATTCAAAATGATTATATTGACTACTTCGTTAATACCCAATCAATAAATAAAAATATATACCTTATGGATATAAATACATCAGGCAAAGCAGAATAATGGCGGCCCCGATGTATAGATAACTCTGTTTTCAATTGAATAATTCTTACTGTATGCTTAAACTAAAGGAATTTAGAATGGAATTGCAATGGATAGCTTATGTTAGATTGTTCGGTTACTTATAGGCTAAATAAAGTATCCGAAATTTACAGGAGAAGTAATCATCGTCCGAATCGTGTTTAATGATATTTGATTAATCGTTGTCTACATTAAGTGCACAAAGAACATTCGATTTCGATTGACCTACATAGTTCCGAACTCCCACCAAATTAACAATGGTCATAAATATTTATGCAAAATTAAGAGAAATAGAAGAAAGTTTTGTAACCTGAATATGACTAAATGGGCGCCGCTATTATAGCGCTTTGCCTGACCCATTAACAATAGTTGTAAGAGGCAGGAAATTCAAACTAAGTGAGACTGTTAAACCAATAAAAGTATGTATTTAACCAATCAACTCATAGTCTATTTATTTAGCACTTAACATGCATTAGTTATTTATTCAAGTGTGGTTTACATTGAATAACATAAATTGTTAGCGTTGAAAAAAAATAAAATATTAAAAATCATTTATTCATGAAATTTTGAGAATCTGAGTTTTTTTCAGTTCATATGGATTTTAATTAAATATACATTATGGAATATAAAATGGCCGGTAAAAATTATCCATATAGACATATATTCTTCATTTATTAATTGTTACCAGGCAACCATAGAAATATGGTTATATTACTTAACCGATAAAAGTTTAGATAAAGAAATATTCACTTAAAGATCATAACAATAAATCATAAGAGTTTTGCTGTGTGACGTTGTGACACTTCATTCATTTGAGAAGTGTCCGGTGGTAATGGCCTCTGTTCTGTCGTTTGTGCCAAGGACATTATTGAACACATTTCTTATACATTGAAATAACAATATCTTTCCAGCGACTCTTAACTGTTTATTAACTATACCATAGATTATAGGATTTGTAGCATGGCCAATGAAAAACAAATACCTTAAAGTCCTGGAATCAGTGATCCCAAAAATATCTAACCAAAATGGAATCCATGTAACTAAATATATAACAGTGCACAGAAATAACATTTTCGCTGTTCTAACATGATAGTAACGCTTTTTAGCTTTCTTAAGCGCTACGTTCCTTTCCTGGTCAACGTTAAGTTTTAACTCTGAACTGTTTGTTCTGTGTGGAATGACCAGGCTCTCTGTAGTCGCTGAAATTGCTTGTGGCGTAATGTAACCACTTTCAAAGGAGCGCAGTAAGTCACTTGGTTCAGATATTGTCCGACGGCGAAGACTAAGATTGTGTAATGTTTCAATGTTTAAAGACGGATGTGACGCTCGCCTCTCCCTGAGATGGTATCCGGTAGCTGAAATCATCGCCACAGTTTCGGTATGGTTCCCGTCTGCTGATTGCATCACGATAGTGTCTGATTTGTTTTTGATTGGTATTATTTCCAAATAATTAGATTCGTTGCAGACCGACTGTACTGCAGTTGATCGCATTGTTTTCCTGTTTGAAGTAATATGTTTTCGTATTTTAGAGCGTTTCCATAGCACGGAATAAACTGATATATACAGGACAATTATGATGACAAGTATCAATAAAAAGACAACAATTTGTAAAATCTGGTAAATAGTCACAACTCTTTTCCCTAAAATGGAGTATGTAAAATGGCACGTTGGCATGGTAACGCGTTCATGAGGAAATGAACAGGAGACGTTTGAAATTGAATGCATATCCACTACTGCGAATACTCCTATAGAGGGCAACGATATCAAAACACTTAAGATAATTATTGCACCTGCACCCTTCTTAATCATCCTCACGGTTAATTTTAATCCGATTTTACATACTGCAATGTAACGTTCCGTTGCTATAGCAACCAGGGTAGCGTTCGAAGCAAAGACGGTGAAATGTCTTAGAAATTCAAAAAGTCGACATGAAACATCTGATGTTACAGTATGTAATTCGTAAAAAATTGTAAAAGGCATCACAAACGTACACACCATAAGATCTATAACTGCTAATAATTTTATAAACGTACTGCTTGCATGTCTGTCTTTCCGTTTTAAAAACACTATCAACGTCGTTGCATTTCCTATAATCCCCATAATTGATAAAACTGTTATCATAACTGTTAAACAAATGAAATCTAAAGTCCAATTTGTTGTCGACGTATTTTCCGATAAATCTTCCAATAAAATAGTCACATTCACCACATGCCTTGTTGTTACGGCCATCGCCAATAATGTGATCCGGAATTACCGACTTGCTTGGTTTTAATAGGCATCCAATAGATTTGTAATACGCGCGACGACGAAGTTAAGCATAAACTCCAACAATGAATATTTTATCATATCAATGCCACTCTATTTCTAGGAAATCGACATTTTCCTTTGGAAAAACTTGGTCAGACGAAGCGGTTAATGTTAACATTCCAATAAGAAAATACATTCGATTACGGACTTAATTACTCATTAATCCCGAAGGAACACTACACGATCGTGCGATTGTCTTGACGTGACTTTTAGAAAATATTTGTCACTGTTTGGACTTTTGTAATTTTGATTACATGGATATGGCTGTAGAGATAATTACATTGATTAGATTTGTCGTGGACTGTACAATTAATGGCCAAGATAATGATAATAATGCCATGGTCGTAAACTCCGATTGTCTGTGATTATGTACATAATGTACTTAGTGTTTATTTGTATTAAATCCCAACAACGTAGTGAAAATGGAATTTTTATACATGAGATATGATCATGATGTAAATTCTTGGATCACTTAAGTACAGTTGTACGGACTCAAGGCTCAAAACTTAGTTTTTTATTCTCATTAGATGCTGTGTTTGATATTTAATTATACTAGGGCCTTTGAAGGCCGTACTTACTTCTTACGTATCATTAATATTATTAAAGTTTCTCATCTAGGGTAGAGAATATCCACTGTCACTCAGTTGATAATTAATAAATTGAATTACATTTACATTTGGCATTTGTAAAAACACATTATTTGGTACAGTTTCTACAAAAAAAACACACAATACAATTAACTAATCCACAATAGGGAATGCTCAGAATGACAATAAAGTAACATATAGTCTTAATTTCAATACTGTACTATCTTTGGAATATGTGGGTTTATTTTAATGTTAACACAAACACATAATGCTATTTTGTAAAAACTATGTGTACAAAGTCATCATACAGTTTTTCCTAAAAATCCTTAAAACTCCTGTTTATGATATCCCGGTTCAAATTTACAAATGATAAATATAACAGTTATCTGAGTATATTCCCATGTCCAACATCAACATAACTTAGTTCACCAACAAATGTTAACAGTGTTACATAAGTTAGGCTGTATGACTATTTATAGTAAAAACCAGCGGTGTGCATAATTAATAACTCTCATAATTTCATCACGTTCAAGAAAATCTGAAGGGTCATATCAAGGCGGGGACCGTTTCTGAGAAGGCTTAACCAGTTACTTGACGTGTACTTCCGTCGTATGACTGACAATTGTCTTACATGATTTAGATACAATGGTAGGGGTATGACTGTAGAAATTAGTTTATGACTAAACTCTACGAAAGTATGTCCCATCTGGGAATCGAACCCACTAGCTTTCGATTTGTAGACTTGCGTTCCACCGACTGAGCTAGCCAGGCAGTTATCTTTGTCTTTCATGAACCATTTACTGATGATTGTTCCTTAAATCAGTGTAGCTTAGTATTTTATATTACAATTAATGGAAGCTATGACTAAGTGCATTGAAAGGTACTATACATAATATACATATATACATGTACTATTCTACATGTACCACTAGCGGCAATTCCATGCATGTAGAGAGCGAAGGTTTATAGTCGTTATTGGCATAATCAAATATATTGAAATTGACATTCTATATACAAAATAAACAATTGACCTTTAGAAGTAAAGCAGCTTTATTCCGATAATAACACACCTTATAACAACGTATAAATAAAATAAACCTCTACAAATACTGGTTTTGTCGTCTTGATTGTCATCCATTTCTATAAAAAAAATGGAGGGTTCAGCATTTCAAAACACTTGGATAAATTCTTGAAAGGCAATGCACTTAGTCCTAGTTTCCATTAATTGTAATATAAAAAAAACTAAGCTACACGGATTTAAGGAACAATCATCAGCAAATGGTTCATGAAAGACAAAGATAACTGCCTGGCTAGCTCAGTCGGTGGAACGCAAGTCTACAAATCGAAAGCTAGTGGGTTCGATTCCCAGATGGGACATACTTTCGTAGAGTTTGGTCGAAAAATGATTTCTACAATCATACCCCTACGATTGTATTTAAATCATGTTATACATTTGTCAGTCATACGACGGAAGTATACGTCAAGTAACTGGTTAAGCCTTCTCAGAAACGGTCCCCGCCTTGATATGACATATATTATGTGTTTCTACAGTGTTAAACCCAACAAAACAATGGCATACAAGGGTATAGTGGATATCCGTCGATGTAGTTGTAATTTAGGTTTATAATTCACCTCTAAAGTTTCCCTGGACACAAGTTAAATGAAATACCAAATCTAAAACAATGCTTTTCATGCACATAGTTTTGCTACTGACAAACAACGGCCCTATTTGATACCGAAGGAGACAGAATAGTTTGTTTTCCCTTATAGTACAAAATTATTATTACTAGACTGTTACAAAAACATACTGGTCATGTATAATTTGGTTGAATTTATCATTGCAAATTGTAAAGTTAACCATATTAATATGTAGTACCAATTTTTAGCTACTGCATTTTCCTTATTATTGGTATGAACGTTTAGTGAATTCAACAACGTCCATTATTAATAAAAGTAACGCTATTCAACGCTGGTACCGAACAAAATGTTTGTAATTTGTCATGATAAGTCACATTTTTTACAAAACAGTGTTTGGCCATCCTCTAGTACATTCATTAATTTGAACAAACTATGCATGTCCAGTTTCTTTTTTTGTAATATTATAAATACAACGTAAATGTTCTCACATTATTATTTTAAAAGATAATACAAAACCGACTAATGCGTCGTGTGCTAAAACTAGTAAGAAAGTCTTGTTTTATTATATATATTTGCAAAAAATAAATCATTACTTAAACAGTATCATAGTTCCCTTATTTGAAAAAAACACAACGAGTCAAACACTATCAATCATACCTGAACACAAACACTTGTAATCGGTTAAAATGTTCAGCATTTCCCCTTATTTTCTTTCATTTATTGCGAATCACACAAACCAAAGGAATAAAATATAATGGAGAAAAATCATTTACATTGTTTAATTAAACCGTCAGATAAATGGAGCCTTGGTTAAAAATCTCTGTTAGATAAAATACATTACCATAAATCAAAGCACTGGAATGACTGAAGTAAGATGTATTAACAGGTATGTTAAAGCCACTATATGAAGATATATTTATCGACAGTAGACTTGAAAACTGTTTTACAAACCTGAATTTATCAGAATATAATATGCATTAGAGACACAATAAACAAGTAAAAACAATTCTGCCTTCTAAATGCAAGTTTAACGAACTGTCCGTTTCTTGAAAAAGTGGAGTACTTTTTAAGAGCACACTATGTTCATTAATACGTTAATGCTTAATATTCCTTATTTAAAATAGTTGAAGAGCTTACTTTTGTATTTCGGAGAAAGTTTTATTTTCTATCATAAGGCTTCATCTTAAACATACTCTAATCAAAACTATTGTTTAACGTCTTGACAACCAAATTCTACTTTCGGTTTCGATATACTTTCACTTTTAAATGCAATTAATAACAATCATATTCAAGCAGTATTTGCATTCAATTAAAAATCTTGTTTATTATAGGTGTTTGCAATAGATACATGTATATTTTCTTAATAAATCATACAATTGTGCAATTTGTCGATTAACCGTTGACCTTACTTGACATGCATGCATTTACTTAAATACACAGGTAAGGGCGCCTGCACAGGCACGAAGAGCTCCTTGGTTCGAACTTCACTAAGAGCAGTACTAATTTACTAGTGCATGAAATGTACCTACAATTGTACCACTCTACCCAGGTTTAAATGAGTACTGTGAGGGATCACCTGCCTAAAACAGATTTCGAAAATTGTAAAGTCGTCTAACCATGTATAAAAAAGAAGACTTAACACCACACTTCATATATTCTTGAAAAAAAAATTTAAACAAATATAAATAGTTAAATAATGGCGTGACCTATGAAAAGACGGATAAATGCAAGTGAATGGCTGTTGGTATTGCATTTGTAGCACTTGTAACATCGTTATACATTGATGTGTCGCTTATTTAGAATACAAAAGAGTGCATCACTACATCGTTTTCTTAATTTGTATAACTTTTAGCATCATTTTCGGTTTTATTTTTTATAAGGTAGGTTTCGGGATCGAAACAGATCGATTTTTAGATCACTATAATGCCCAATTTCTTTACATTACCCAAGTGTTATTTCGTGAATTAACACGAGATGTAACACCCGGTGTGTTTCTTTACCTTCGAAATAGTTTAATCCTCAATTATAATCCCGTTAGGAAATAATCTGAGTGTATTTGGTAAAGTGCGTTTCTTTAAAAATTCTCAGATTAACTCTGGGTTATTTGCCTATTTTTAAAATAATCCTACTATAGGGGTGGTTTAATTCAAGTGTAGATTGGAATCTGAACTGAAATACTAATCAATTTGATGAATGCTGCTGCTGGAGAGCATAGAATGATATGTTATCAACTGTTGAATTAGGGATATTATTACTGAATGCTCTATGAAGCTTTAAAATTGAGTTTGTTAGATGGGTATGGTCATGTTGTGGAAGGGGAACCCTTTACATGCAAGCGTTCTTTGGTAATAGAATAAATTTTTAGGCTCCGAGCCGCGTAAATTTACAGCCATTCCAAATGTTATATAGTCAGTAATTTGTAAAATGGACACACCCATATCAAAACTAACTCTGCATATTGAATACAAAATCCAATCGAATTGATACAAAGTGTTTTGTATAATTTCAAATTATAATGTAATTTTGACTAAAAGTCTGTAAATGTTGTTTCTTGCATCAAAAATGATCGAAACCGAAAGCAGAATTTAATCGTCGGTGCTAAAAATTAAAATTCGCCCATAAGACATTTAAGTTTGTCGTAGATACTACCTACATATGGTTTAATGTAATTCTGAAAATAGTTCAGTGAATGAATTCTTGAATTTTATCAAAAGAACGAGTATAGTTCTCCTTTTGAAATGACACCATTAGAAACAAAACGAAATTATTATAGTGCGAAGTAATTTCGCATCTGTAAACCTCTGGTTTCCTAAATTGCAATATATCCATAGGTAAACAAGCAGCACCAGCGACCTTTAAAATGTGCGTCGAATTTTCAGTAAACATTTCCACGAGAGCCTTAAAATACTGTAAGAAAATTTATTTATAAAGTGAGGTTCGAAAATAATTTATTTTGATAGAATATTATCTTAAGATAAATGTATATACATGATGGATAGTTTATTTGTTTTTATATTAAAATAAGATAGCAAAACTATATAATAAAAGATGACAAAACCATATAAAAAATGGCAATTTAAAAAATTATAATCTTAGTTATTAAACATATTTTCCATCAACATATCAGTACATTCTTGTGATGTCATCAGCGTTAGTATTGACAACATAGTCACATGGTCACCTAATAAGAGCATTTTCAATTAATTCACGTGAACTTTGGTGAGTAAATCCTTACTCATGTCAATTATTTTCTTCACTCGAATTAATCTAGGATTTGCTAATTTTTTTAAAGAAACACGATAGAAATAATCCCGAATTCAAAACAATCTAGGATTATATAGCGGGTTAGCAAACCCCGAATTTGTCAGGAGTTAATCCTCCAGTAAAGAAATTGGGCATAAGTGTAGTATGATTGCATTTATACAATATTTCAAATGTTCACGATAATCTGATTCAAAATGCTGGAATGTAATGTAATCACTTGTAATCAATACAATAACCAGAATTAATGTTTTCCGCTTGGACAGTGAAAACATTTGCAAGTGTGCGTGTCTGATGATTTGTGTGCAGTGTGGACTTCTAAGATAAATCAGCGCAGACAAGTACACTATTATCTGATTAACGTGCTTTGAATTGTAAACAAATGTATTACGGTATACAGGAATTTCATTTACGAAGTAGGTTAGGATTTTAAAGGACCAAGAAAAAACTGTTTAAAATAGAAACACCGTGCTATTTAAATATTGCATGTGTCATATATCATGAACTTCTCTTCACTTGTTATACAATCTCTTTTAAAAACACAATGGAATGTCAACAGTGTATTCTTAGCGGAGGTCACAACAAATATTACAATGTAACACTCAAAATTATTGGTCAATAGAGACACATTAAATGATGACGCAATTATCATTAAATCGTCCAAGTTATTTTATTTTTTACGGAATACAAACTAACTAAGGCAAACTATACCATAGCACTAATGTTACAATTAATGCATTCATTGTCGCTTTTTGGTATGCATTGTTTGTTTACCTGGTCTAGAGACAAAACAAACGGATGAAGAAATGAAGCAAAGTATCAATTGTGAAATTGATTTTGTAGAAATTGTGTCTGGGTTATGAGGGTTTGATTGTGACGACAAATGTGAAATGTGGATATTTCTGTTTTATTTGTACCAAGTGAATTGTTTGAAATAGCAATAATGAATAATCATTGTTTAAGTTAATTCTGAAATATGGATAGAAATTTATTAAAGGGGGAAATTCTTTACAGAGAAGAAAGGATTCAGTGTGTTTTCCAGGGATGTCCTAACTTCGACAACATCTTGTTAGTTGGGCCCGCGTGTTCAATTATTTAAACCCTAAACGAAACGCTCAGGCTATATATGGACATTTTTATGCGTGTTGGGTTTTTATTACATGCGTGATGGGTTTTTAATGTCATAAAATAGTTATTATGTTTTCTCACTTGCATGGTGTTAATGACAGCATGACTTTTTGCAGTAGGGACATCATGATCCACGATACTCCTACTCCCGCTTAAGCCGCCTGTGTATTCAGACCGTTACCTGATTTCATTAATTTTGATACTGATAAAATGAATTGGAAACTATGTTGCTTGAATTTAATTTTTTTATCTTCTATGTTCTTTTTATATGTTCATGAATGAGTTTGTCATTAAAGCCTCACTACATTTCCTAAATTTGAAAAAAATGATATTTTAAGTGAAGTATACATAGATGTTCACATACTGTGTCCACTTTTTAAACTGGATGAACTTTGTGTGTAATTCACTTACTTGAGCATGTAATCAATAGCTATGCACCTTTTCACAAAAAATGTAAGTTTCATAAATTGTGCACTTCAAAATCAGATAGGTAATTAACATAACTATGGTATGATATTCAAAAGGTAAGTACAATTCTACATACTTCAATAATATTTGATATTGGTTGCCAAAACGTGACTGTATCAGAATTATTTCTTGCTTTTGACCTACGATATTTTTATCGCAAGAGTTGTGTGTAAAAACCACCATAGATACAGTATAATAGTGTACATGACTATTTATTTTATCAATTATTTTGCAATAGTTTATCAAAGAAGCAATTAAGTGTTATATAACTCCGGTGCCGGTAAAACAGACAGGTCGACAGCAATTTTAAAGAATACTCAATCCCAATTACAAATAATTGTTAAAATAATTCACTACTGTTCATGTTGCAGACACATTAATCACACAGTCGGAAACTTACAACAAAAGTGAGTGTTTGCAAACAAAGACTTGTATTCGATGGGAGTGAAACGTCACAACTTCAATAGACATTTCAATCCTTCAATATGTTTTATTCGAGAACTAGATCCATTTATTGACTACGTCATATAAAAAATCAACTGATCTCTTCAGTAGCATGCTAGAACACGTATCGTATTCATCGGTGAACTTAGCAAATCAAAATTGAACTATCAATATTCCGGAATTAACATCTTTTTATCAAGGGAAATGTTTTATCATTTCCGACGACATTGTTTGTCTTGTGTCATTTAGTTCACATTGTTTAGATTGTTTTTGTTGGGTTTAACGCCGTGATCCCTAAACGTGTATTGTATACGACATTCAAGTGCATCCGACCGAATTGTTGGGTTTAATGTCGTGACACCCTGATCCCTATGCGCGTATTGTATCCGACCTTGCTAAGGCAGCCTACAGAATTAGATTACCGAGCAAAAGTTTTTACCTTACGTTGGGTTTTGTCGTGAAACCTTGAAAGCAGGCTTTGAACTACTTTTAAAAGTTTTCAGCTTACGAGTTTCTAAGTATCAATCATTGAGTATAATGGTTAAAGTTGTGCGTAAAGTCTGTGTCCATATACACTTTCAATCTTGAACTATAACCTTTGATTATTTAAGTAGTATAACCTGTCTTAACAGCTACCTGATATAAGTGATCACCTGCGGTAGGTAGTCAATCTGGCTTTTTTCAAATGGAAATCACTATATTTAGAACATGTAATAGGCAGCTACTTGCTTTCTGTGGCCAGTGGCACCTTTTTTCTTACAATTAATCTATATATCAGTTTCAGTGGTCACAGTCAATTAGATTTAAGAATTAACATCGTGTCACTATTATTGCATAATTTTCCAGACAAGCTAAATCTACCTATTCAGTCTTTAAACTGTCGACAATAATCAACAAGTGTTATCACATAAAGCAAGACTTCCAATTCACATCTGGCTTTGTCACTTATGCGCTTTTTGAAGATCATTCATTAAGAAGCTTCATTGATAATTAACTATTAATGATGGACTAATCGAAACATTTTTATCTAAACCTGGTTTAAGTGGTCACCTGCTATAAGCAGCCAATCTAGTCACTCCCGTCACTGGCTGCTTAGTGCATATTCTACTGTATTAGGTTTTTGACATTCATGTGGCACACATGTCATTTATACGTAGACTGATATATATATTCAGTTCAACTTGATAAAACATATAATCAGATTTTCACCTATACATCGTCTCACTCCTTAGACTAAAGGCTTTGAAACACAAGTGTCTCCAGAACAACGAAACAAAGAAGTGTCAGACTTTTTCTCTTTCCCTTGTTTACTGATGTAAGCATTTTTATGCAATTCACACGCACATATATATAAGGTCTAGGCTCTAAATATAATCAACGACTATACGACCGAGATAAGTCGGAAATCCTTCTGTGATACAAAACCGACTCTTTATAGTCTTTGCCATCAATGTCACGTTTTTATACTCGGGAGAAAAATTTGAAAAAGAGGGACATTCGGAACTTCTCGGCGATTATCAACACAATTATACCTCGGATCAGTAGCGTGTTCAATTACACAAAACGTTACAGAACGTTACATAACGATACATTCGGAACTCCTCTGCCATATATTTGTTTACTTCAACACCGGTAGTTTCAAAATAGCGTCTAAATATGTCCGAGATTATTCGCAGCAAATGGCCGAGGAGTTCTGAATGTATCGTTACGGAACGTTCTGTAACGTTCGCGGTAACTGAACTCCCTACTGATGATCTATAGTGTTTAAGATAACAAATTATCGTTTTAAAGGTATAGGTCACTTGTATTTAGAAACTTGAAATTTTGTGTCGTTGCTAATTAAAGAAATAACGAACAACAGACAGATTGAAACCGTGATACTCTGGAATAATCATCCGTATATAAGTGACTATAATATACCTATATATTACAAAAATGAGTCATGTTTTAGAACAAATATTTTTAGTTGTTCGAAGAACAACTATACACGCAAATTTTTAGAAATCAGTATAGCAAGTTTACTACAAAATCTATTTTTTTGGGTAAATGAAGGAACTCAACTCTTCAAGCATGTGTATTACTAAAAACGTTTTTATAACTAATATTGTAATAATTACATTTAACCATACACTGAAAATATATACAACAGTGAAGATTCCCTTTGGTGAACCCCATTTTGAAAGGGCGTGACGCATTAATCTCTCATTCTATAAGTAGACGATAAAACATATCTTAGCTCAGACGCTTAACACATATCGTACAACAACAACGCACAGGAAGTAGTGCGGCGTTTACATGAATATAAAACCGTTGTATGTCTTTTAAGATATAATCATAATAATTAAATTGTAAAAAGAATGCTGGCTAATAACTACAGGAATACCTATCCATAGATTCTTTTTAACGTCGTATTCAACACATTCAAGGTCATATATACGACGACCAGCTCTTCCTACTATAGGTTTCATGGACACCTTTCTATGTATAGGGTATGACCTACCGCGACCGGGCTCGAACCCGCGTTCTCCGGATTCGAAGTCAGACATGCTAACCACTACGCCACAGCCGCGGCTTCCATAGATAAAGGTGCTTTCAAACCTCAATGGGTATTATCCGTAGCGTATCCTAATTATACCCCCGCTTCGAAGAAGAGGGGGGTATACTGTTTTACCCTTGTCCGTGCGTGCGTGCGTCCGTCCGTCCATCCGTCCGTCCGTCCGTTACAAAATTTCCGTCGCAGTTTTCTCAGCAACTATAACATGCAGCAGCCTAATACTTTGCATATTGCTTCATCCCATAGTCCCATGTGGTGTAAAGCGATTTCATGCTCCTTGCTCATCTACTTCCTGTTTGTCGCATATTTTTAGATTTTGGCGGGGGTATCACTAGTGAGCATTAGCTCACAGATTTACTTGTTTCGATTTCAAAGGTCTGTGTAGTGATTGACAGATGTAAACACTTTCTCATGGGGATTAAATGACCAGTGTAAAAGTTTTATTTAACGAGCATATTAATTTTTTGGATAACAATATCATATTGCAAAATCTCAAAAACATATTTCATTTATTCAATACATGTAAAAACTGTTACGTGGTTTCAGGTATTTATACATTTTTACCCATGATGCTTAGCGTAGTATCGTACTGACCAGTTAGTTTATGTTGAACAATATTATAGACCAATGGATGGGAAATAAACATATTATTAGGATGATTGGTCAAATTGTTCCACGTTGTAATTTTCTCATATCTCTGATATGGTAATGAATTGAAAATAAAGTTTAAAAACACTTAACATTACTTGATAATTACTTATTATAAGTTAAATGCAATAAATAGTAATACAAGTTGTAGATTATTACGCCATGTGTGACACTATTGAATGTATACAGGCGGTTCTGTTACATATTAGTTACATATACAATTGTTGTGTATGAACATTCAATTGTATTTCCCTGTACTCCTCTATGGTTATTATACCTGTGCAATTATAGGAGTATGCTTTTTAATCAATTTCTAAATTAGTTTTACCTGAACATTGAGTTATCGTTTTTTTTAATAATCCAATGAGTATTGGATTTTCATGTATAGTTTACAAGTACAAATTACACTATGTTTGAAGATACATTTCATACAACGGAAGCTCTGTAGTCTATGTTTCATAAAACGAAATTTTATTTTACATATTTTTTCACATTTTTTAGCACATTAAGCGAACAAAGCACAGCATGTTTTCTATGTCAAACAACTCCAGTGTCTTTAGCGCTTTGACTATTATATACTTGTTCGTTTTTTCTCAACTGTCAAAACATGAATAATTTCACGGTGAATGCGTTTGTACAAATTTTTGTCGTAATACACCCATGAGTTTCCGAATGTGTGTATAATGATTGAGAAAAGCTTCTTATGCCGTATGATATGTTTTAGTCAAGATATTTTTAATAAAAATTAGGTCGCCAGTACAAAAACAATGCATTCAGTCACCGTGAAATTATTCAAACGTTGACAGTTGAGAAAGAACGGACAATAACAGATGGTAAATTTTAATTTTTACTGTCAATTGTACATACATTAACCCCGCAGTTTAAATGTCCGGTTATCATCAGTGAGTATAGAAATACCAAATGAGTAGCTGATATTATATATGTGACACTAATAGTTGAAAAACATTGATCAAAATTAAAATGATGGCTTTATAACACAGAACAGAACAGAACATATATCTTATTTATGATTTGTACATAGTACATCATTAATTTACAGTTAAAGCAATACAAATAACAATTGTCACAAAATCAAGGTTAAAATATATGATTTTATCACATAGTTTCTTGAAAAGCACTGAATATATATACTTTATTATACAATGTATGTTTTGTCAATTCATGTTATTAAAAAGTATTTAGCTATATCTGAGTTTTGTATTACTTAACAAAACAATGATTTGTATACAGACTATAATCATTTGAAAGGCCTTCACCAGACAACATTTGTTTGAATGAACACAGTGTTTTTTCGACTTTCCAACGCATACATCTTAAATTTGTAGCATATTTAATGTCATTCTTCACATAGACGGTCGAAAAATCACATTTGACAGATACAAGCAATTTTCTGTTTTATTTTACAGCATCATATTATTTGAATATGAAATATAATACTTAACATGGAATTCAGTATACTCATAAAAGTTTCCATTTGATATAAAATCACACTGACAATTCATCAGGGAGGTGTCAGATTTATTATGTGCCTATACATGGCATGAACGGAAGTCACAAATATAGCTCAATGTACATGAACACGTCTATAGACAATAGGGCTTATTGTGAGTTTTGTTCAAGTGCCACATTAACTAAACTAATTTTTTAATTTTAATTTTAGATGTTCTGGAAAATGAATGATATAAAAGGATTTCGATGTAAAAGTATTACTGAAAAAGTCATAATGGTTATATTGACTACTTCGTTAATACCGAATCAATAAATAAATATTGGAAAAAGTAGTCTAACTACAAATGAATTTGATGGATTTTATTTTCCAAGCTTTCGGCTGTAGTAGCATCAATAAATAAAAATATATACCTTACGGATATAAGTACGTCAGGCAAAGCAGAATAATGGCGCCCCCGATGTAAAGATAACTTTGTTTTCAATTGAATAATTTTAACTGCATGCTTTAACCAAAGGAATTTAGGATGGAATTGCAATGGATAGCTTATGTTAGATTGTTCGGTTATTTATAGGCTAAATAAAGTATCCGAAATTTACAGGAGAAGTAATCATCGTCCGAATCGTGTTTAATGATACTTGATTAATCGTTGTCTAAATTAAGTGCACAAAAAACAATCGATTTTGATTGACCTACATAGTTCCGAACTCCCACAAAATTGACAATGGTCAAAAATATTCATGCAAATTAAGAGAAATAGAAGAAAGTTTTGTAACCTAAATATGACTTAATGGGCGCCGCCATTATAGCGCTTTGCCTGACCAATTAACAATAGTTGTAAAAGGCAGGAAATTCAAACTAAGTGAGACTGTTAAACCAATAAAAGTATGTATTTAACCAATCAGCTCATAGTCTATTTATTTAGCACTAAACATGCATTGATTATTTATTCAAGTGTGGTTTACATTGAATATCATAAATTGTTAGCGTTGAAAAAAATAAAATATTAAAAATCATTTATTCATGAAATTTTGAGAATCTGAGTTTTTTCAGTTCATATGGATTTTAATTAATAAAATATACATTATGGAATATAAAATGGCCGGTAAAAATGATCCATATAGACATATATTCTTCATTTATTAATTGTTACCTGGCAACCATAGAAATATGGTTAAATTACTTAACCGATAAAAGTTTAGATAAAGAAATATTCACTTAAAGATCATAACAATAAATCCTAAGAGTTGTACTGTGTGACGTTGTGACACTTCATTCATTTGAGAAGTGTCCGGTGGTAATGGCCTCTGTTCTTTCGTTTGTGCCATGGACATTATTGAACACACTTCTTATACATTGAAATAACAACCTCTTTCCAGCGACTCTTAACTGTTTATTAACTATACCATAGATTATAGGGTTCGTAGCATGGCCAATGAAAAACAAATACCTTAATGTCCTGGAATCAGTGATCCCAAAAATATCTAACCAAAATGGAATCCATGTAACTAAATATATAACAGTGCACAGAAATAACATTTTCGCTGTTCTTACATGATAGTATCGCTTTTTAGCTTTCTTAAGCGCTACGTTCCTTTCCTGGTGAACGTTAAGTTTAAACTCTGAACTGTTTGTTCTTTGTGGAATGACCAGGCTCTCTGTAGTCGCTGAAATTGCTTGTGGCGTAATGTAACCACTTTCAAAGGAGCGCAGTAAGTCACTTGGTTCAGATATTGTCCTACGGCGAAGGAAAGCATTCTGTAAAGTTCCGATGGTTGAAGACGGATGTGACGCTCGTCTCTCCCTGAAATGGTTCCCGGTAGCTGAAATCATCGCCGCAGTTTCGGTATGGTTTCCGTCTGCTGAGTGCATCACGATAGTGTCTGATTTGTTTTTGATTGGTATTATTTCCAAATAATTAGATTCGTTGCAGACCGACTGTACTGCAGTTGATCGCATTGTTTTCCTGTTTGAAGTAATATGTTTTCGTATTTTAGAGCGTTTCCATAGCACCGAAAAAACTGATATATACAGGACAATAATGATGACAAGTATGAATAAAAAGACAACAATCTGTAAAATCTGGTAAATAGTCACCACTCTTTTCCCTAAAATAGAGTAGGTAAAATGGCACGTCGGCATGGTAACGCGTTCATGAGGAAATGAACAGGAGACGTTTGAAATTGCATGCATATCCACTACTGCGAATACTCCTATAGAGGGCAACGAAATCAAAACACTTAAGATAATTATTGCACCTGCACCCTTCTTAATCATACTCACTGTTAATTTTAATCCGATTTTACATACTGCAATGTAACGTTCCGTAGCTATAGCAACCAGGGTAGCGTTCGAAGCAAAGACGGTGAAATGTCTTAGAAATTCAAAAAGTCGACATGAAACATCTGATGTCACAGTATGTAACTCGTAGAAAATTGTAAAAGGCATCACAAACATACACACCATAAGATCTATAACTGCTAATAATTTTATAAACGTACTGCTTGCATGTCTGTCTTTCCGTTTTAAAAACACTATCAACGTCGTTGCATTTCCTATAATCCCCATAATTGATAAAACTGTTATCATAACTGTTAAACAAATGAAATCTAAAGTCCAATTTGTTGTCGACGTATTTTCCGATAAATCTTCCAATAAAATAGTCACATTCACCACATGCCTTGTTGTTACGGCCATCGCCAATAATGTGATCCGGAATTACCGACTTGCTTGGTTTTAATAGGCATCCAATAGATTTGTAATACGCGCGACGACGCAGTTAAACATAAACTCCAACAATGAATATTTTATCATATCAATGCCACTCTATTTCTAGGAAATCGACATTTTCCTTTGGA
Source organism: Mactra quadrangularis (assembly GCA_025267735.1). Taxonomy (NCBI): domain Eukaryota; kingdom Metazoa; phylum Mollusca; class Bivalvia; order Venerida; family Mactridae; genus Mactra; species Mactra quadrangularis. The sequence goes on along the minus strand of CM046304.1, from coordinate 40,529,795 downwards.
AAAACTTGGTCAGACGAAGCGGTTAATGTTAACATTCCAATAAGAAAATACATTCGATTACGGACTAAATTTCTCATTAATCCCGAAGGAACACTACACGATCGTGCGATTGTCTTGACGTGACTTTTAGTAAATATTTGTCACTGTTTGGACTTTTGTAATTTTGATTTCATGGATATGGTTATAGAGATAATTACATTGATAAGAATTGTCGTGGACTGTACAACTAATGGCCAAGATAATAATAATAATAATACCATGGTCGTAAATTCCGATTGTCTGTGATTATGTACATAATGTACTTAGTGTTTATTTGTATTAAATCCCAGTAACGTAGTGAAAATGGAATTTTTATACATGAGATATAATCATGATGTTGAGTCTTGGATCACTTAAGTACAGTTGTACGGACTCAAGGCTCAAAACTTAGTTTTTTATTCTCATTAGATGCTGTGTTTGATATTTAATTATACTAGGGCCTTTGAAGGCCGTACTAACTTCTTACGTATCATTAATATTATTAAAGTTTCTCATCTAGGGTAGAAAATATCCACTGTCACTCAGTTGATAATACATAAATTGAATTACATATACATTTGGCATTTGTGAAAACACATTATTCGGTACAGTTTCTACAAAAACAAAAACACAAAAAACCCCAATACAATTAACTAATCCACAATAGGGAATGCTCAGAATGACAATAAAGTAACATATAGTCTTAATTTCAATACTGTACTATCTTTGGAATATGTTGGTTTATTTTAATGTTAACACAAACACATACTGCTATTTTGTAAAAACTATGTGTACAAAGTCATCATACAGTTTTCCCTAAAAATCCTGTTTATGATATCCCGGTTCAAATTTACAAATGATACATATAACAGTTATCTGAGTATATTCCCATGTCCAACATCAACATAACTTAGTTTACCAACAAATGTTAACAGTGTTACATAAGTTAGGCTGTGTGACTATTTATAGTAAAAACCAGCGGTGTGCATAATCAATAACTCTCATAATGTCATAACGTTCAAGAAAATTTGAAGGGTCATATCAAGGCGGGGACCGTTTCTGAGAAGGCTTAACCAGTTACTTGACGTGTACTTCGTTCGTATGACTGACAATTGTCTTACATGATTTAGATACAATGGTAGGGGTATGACTGTAGAAATTAGTTTATGACTAAACTCTACGAAAGTATGTCCCATCTGGGAATCGAACCCACTTACTTTCGATTTGTAGACTTACGTTCCACCGACTGAGCTAGCCAGGCAGTTATCTTTGTCTTTCATGAACCATTTACTGATGATTGTTCCTTAAATTAGTGTAGCTTAGTATTTTATATTACAATTACCAAAAAACCGACTAAGTCGTGTGCTACAAACTACTTAGAAAGTCTTGTTTTATATTATATATTTGCTAAATAATAAATTATTACTTTAAAATTATGATAATTTTCTTATTCGAAAGACAAGGCAAGACAAACCCAATCAATCATACGTGAACACAAACACAAGTAATCGGTTAGAAATGTTTAGCATTTCCCCTTATTTTCTTTCATTTATTGTAAATCACACAAAACAAAAGAATACAATAATCACTCTTTATAACGGAGAAAAATCATTTACATTGTTTAATTAAACCGTCTGATAAATGGAGCCATGTTTTAAACTCTCTTTTAGTTAAGATACATTACCATAAATCAAAGCGCTGGAATGACTGAAGTAAGATGTATTGGCAGGTATGTAAAAGCCTCTATATGAAGATATATTCATCAACAGTAGACTTGAAAACTGGTTTTTACAAACCCGAAGTTATCAGAATATACCATGCATTAGAGGCACAATAAACAGTTAAAACCATTCTGCCTTCTAAATTCAAGTTTTTCGAAATGTCCATTTCAGGAAAAAGTGGAGTACCTTTAAGAGCACACTATGTTCATTAATACGTTAATGCCTAATATTCCTTATTAAAAACCGTTGAAGAGCTTACTTTAGTATTGCGGAGAAAGTTTTGCCATAATTAGACTTCATCTTAAACATACTCAAAACTGTTTAAAAATTGATTAAAGAATTGACAACCAAATTCTACTTTTGGTTTCGATATTCTTTCACATTTAAATGCAATTAATAACATCCATATTTAAGTAATATTTGCATTTAGTTAAATAAATTGTTTATTGAAGGTGTTTGCAATAAATACATGTCTATTTTCTTTCGAGTTCAAAATCAGATAAATTATGCAGTTTTGCATTTTGTAGATAAACCGTTGACACTACTTGACATACTTGCACTCACTTAAATACATAGGTTAGGACGCCTTCATAGACATCGAGAGCTCCTTGGTTCGAACTTCACTAAGAGCAGTACTAATTTTCTAGAGCATAAAATGTACCTACAATTGTTCCACTCTACCCAGGTTTAAATGGATACTGTGAGGGTTCACCCGCCTAAAACAGATTTCAAAAATTGTAAAGTCGGCTGAAGGCTGAACATGTAGATAAAAGCAGACATAAATCCACACTTTAACTTTAACACAGGGCATATATTCTTGACGAAAACTAAAACGTAATTCATATAAATAGTTATGTTTAATAAATGGCGTGTCCTTTGTAAAGACTCATTAATGCAAGTGAATGGCTGTTTGTATTGCATTTGTTGCATTTTTAACATCGTTGATACTTATTTAGAATACAAAAGAATGCATCACTACAACGTATTCTTTTTCTAACTTCTAACATCATTCTCTGTTTTATTCTTTTGGAAAGAAGGTTTCGGGATCGAACCAGATCGATTTATTTAGATAATTATAAGTGTAGTATGATTGCATTTATACAATATTCCAAATGTTCACGATAATCCGATTCAAAATGTCACTGCTGGAATGTAATGTAATCACTGGTAATCAATACAATAACCAGAATTAATGTTTCCGCTTGGTCAGTGAAAACATTTGCAAGTGTGCGTGGTTTTGATGAGATATGTGCAGTGTGGACTTCTAAGATAAATCAGCAGAGACAAGTATACTAGTATCTGATTAACGCGTTTGCAATTCCAAAATTGATATTTCAATATACAGGAATTTCATTTACGAGTGGGTTAGGATTTTTAAGGACCAAGAAAAAAAACTGTTTAAAATAGAAACACCGTGCTATTCAAATTTGGCATGTGTCATATATCATGAACTTCACTTGTTATACAATCTCTTTTAAAAACACAATGGAATGTCAACAGTTTATTCTTAGCGGAGGTCACAACAATATTAACATTCAAAATATTGGTCAATAGAGACACATTAAATGATGACGCAATTATCATTAAATCGTCCAAGTTATTTCATTTTTTACGGAATACAAACTAACTTAGCCAAACTATACCATAGCACTAATGTTACAATTAATGCATTCATTGTCGCTTTTTGGTATGGATAGTTTGTTTACCTGGTCTAGAGACAAAACAAACGGATGAAGAAATAAAGCAAAGTATCAATTGTGAAATTGATTTTGTAGAAATTGTGTCTATGTTATGAGGGTTATTGTCTTATTGTGAAGACAAAAGTGAAATATGGATATTTCTGTTTTATTTGTACCAAGCGAATTGTTTGAAATAGCAATACTGAATAATCATTGTTTAAGTTAATTCTGAAATTAAGATAGAAATTTATTAAAGGGGAAAATGTAGTATTTTTACAGAGAAGGAAGGATTCAGTGTGTTTTCTAGAGATGTCCTAACTTCGACAACATCTTATGAGTGCTAACCGTTATTGTTATTTGGGCCCGCGTGTTCAATTATTTAAACCCTAAACGGAAAGGAGCTCAGGCTATATATGGACACTTTTATGCGTGGTGGGTTTTTATTATATGCGTGATGGGTTTTTAATGTCATAAAACAGTTATTATGTTTTCTCACTTGCATGAGGTCAATGACAGCCTGACTTTTTGCAGCAGGGACATCATGATCCACGATACCCCTACACCCGCTTAAGCCGCCTGTGTATTCAGACTGTTACCTGGAAATTATGTTGCTTCAATTTAATTTGTTTTCTCTTCTATGTTCTTTTTATATGTTAATGAATGTGTTTGTCATTATAGCCTCACTACATTTCTTAAATTTGACAAAACATTGATCTTTTAAGTGAGGCATACATAGATGAACACATACTGTGTCCGTTTTTTAAATTGGGTGAACTTCGTGTGTAATTCACTTACTTGTGCATGTAATCAATAGCTATGCACCTTTTCACAAAAAATATAAGTTGTGTGTAAAAAAGCACCATAGATACAGTATAATAGTGTACATGACTATTTATTTTATCAATTATTTTGCAATAGTTTATCAAAGAAGCAATTAAGTGTTAAATAACTCCGGTGCCGGTAAAACAGACAGGTCGACAGCAATTATATTAGAATTCTCAATCCCAATTACAAATAATTGTTAAAATAATTCACTACTGTTCATGTTGCAGACACATTAATCACACAGTCGGAAACTTACAACAAAAGTGAGTGTTTGCAAACAAAGACTTGTATTCGATGAGAGTGAAACGCCACAACCTCAATAGACATTTCAATCCTTCAATATGTTTTATTTGAGAACTAGATCCATTTATTGACTACGTCATATAAAAAATCAACTGATCTCTTCAGTAGCATGCTGGAACACGTATCGTATTCATTGGTGAACTGAACAAATCAAAATTGAACTATCAATATTCCGGAATTAACATCTTTTTATCAAGGGAAATGTTTTATCATTTCCGACGACATTGTTTGTCTTGAGTCATTTAGTTCACATTGATTAGATTGTTTTTGTTGGGTTTTACGCCGTGATCCCGAAACGCGTATTGTATACGACCTTACAAAAGCATCCAACCGAATTGTTGGGTTTAATGCCGTGACATCTTGATCCCTATGCGCGTATTGTATCCGACCTTGCTACTGCATCCTTAAGAATTAGATTACTTAGCAGAGGCTTTTGCCTTACGTTGAGTTTTGTCGTGAAACCTTGAAAGCAGGTTTTGAACTACTATTAAACGTTTTTAGCATATCTAAGTACCAATCATTGAGTATAATGGTTGAAGTCGTGTGTAAAGTCTGTGTCTATATACACGTTCAGCCGACTTTACACTTTTGAACTTTAACCTCTAATTATTAATGTAGTATAACCTGTCTTAACAGCTACCTGATATAAGTGATCACCTGTGGTAGGTAGTAAATCTAGCTTCCTTCAAATGAAAATCACTACATTTAGAACATGTTATAAGCAGCTACCTGCTTTCTGTGGCCAGTGGTCACCTATTTTCTTACAATTAATCTATATATCAGTTTAAGTGGTCACAGTCAATTAGATTTAAGAATTAACATCGTGTCACTATTATTGCATAATTTTCCAGACAAGCTAAATCCACATCTTCAGTCTTTAAACTGTCGACAATAATAAACAATTGTTATCACATAAAGCAAGACTTCCAATTCACATCTGACTTTGTCATTTATGTCCTGTTTTGAGGATCATTTAATAAGAAGCTTCATTGATAATTAACTATTAATGATGGACTAATCGAAAATTTTTATCTAAACCCGGTTTAAGTGGTCACCTGTTGTAAGCAGCCAATCTAGTCGCTCCTGTCACGGGATGCTTATTGCATATTCTACTGTACTAGGTTTTTGACATTCATGAGGCCCACATGTCATTTATACGTAGATTGATACATTAATTCAGTTTAACATCATAAACCATATTCTCAGGTTACCACCGATACATCGTCTAACTTCCTTCACTAAAAGCTTCGAAACACAAGTGCCTGTATAAAATGTTTCGAAAAAACAGCAGTGTCAGACGATTTCTTCTGCCACTGTTCACTGATTTGTGCATTTTCTGCAATTCACACGCACTTTTCAGCAAACAAAATAAACAAAATCATGTTTTATCACGAGTGTCTATCATGACGATAGATTTATTTTTGCTGTTCAAGATGACGGGTTTTTATCATGACTAACAAACATTGTATGACGGTGACCAATAAGTTTGCAGTGAATTTGTCTTAATACTCTGTTCTACATTATTAGATGTTTTTAAAAGTTTTTTGGTACCTTTTGAACATTAAGAGCTGTCAGTAACTTATCTGAACTTGACATTTACTTTTCTAGCAATATTCTCTGATATTTGCCCTTGGCTCAGATTTTACAAATTACATCAAATACGCTTTCGTTATAATAGTTACACGAGGGCCTCAATGTTGTTCGTAAGTTGATTACATTTAAAGACATTCTCAGACCATTAATCCTTGGTCCATATTTCACAAAACCGATTAGTGTTAATTTCATAATTACAAGTGTTCAACACAAACAAATGTTTACTAGCAGAACATCAATTAAATCTAAACTCATGGGACCAAATATAAGCAATGACCATAAGACCGATTTCAGTCGTAAATCCCTCTGTAATATAGAATTATAATATAGTAACACCTTTGGGATTAACAGATATACGACTAAAACAGGTCGTAAGATCGTTAATAATACGGACCGCTGTAGCCTATATCAGCAGGAACGTACGACAAATTTTCTTTTTACACATATAATGTATGTAAAAGATTTTCAGAAAAGAATTCAGCGGTATGACCATTAGTATTGCGGTCACACGGTATCAACATTGTTAGCTATAGGAAAAACTAATCTCAGTCCAATTTTGAGATTTATAGATATTTTATATTGTTTGTGTGTTGAAACAATACTCATGTGACTAATCTAAACGAACTAAATCATAATGACAACCAATATCACGTTTTTATACTCGAGGGAACAACTTAAAATAGCGGGACGTTCGGAAATTCTCGGCGATTTTCTACGCAAATATATCTTTGACATGATTATAAGGAGCGAAAGTACAGAGTAGTTCTAACGTAGATTATGTGGTATAAATCTCATTGTATGTGGATTCAGTTATTTCAAAGTCAGAACTACAATGAAACATGGCATGTAACACATTGTACTTATACGTCTAATGAAATATCGATTTTGCAAAAAGCGTTTAACAATGTAAATATAATTATGAATAGTGTTTTAAATGACAGCTGTTTGTGTTTTAAGGTACTCGCAGATAATATTTATTGCCGTTGGGAATACTTGTTAAGTTGATGTCGTTGCTACAGTGCAATTAGCGGAATAGCGGTCAACTTGTAATTTAATATTGACTTACCACATTCATGTATCAACAACAATACATGTAGCAATACTTGTCAGCGAGTTACTCACCGAGCCTAACATATTCTTGTATAACTACATTATGATGTTCTTGGCAAATACTCGTAGAAGATTGTCGTGGTGTTCTTAATGGGTTCTCGATATGGAAAAAACGAAGTGATCATTTATGCAGGTTAAAAAACATTACACAGTTAAGCCATGATCACGACTGCTCGGAATCAACAACATATTAATGCTAATTGCAACAGACACATACATACTGAAACATAGGCAGTCTGGAATAATCATCCATAAATAAGTGATATAAAAAATTGCTGCGAAATGCAGCAAATTGATTGTCACGGCAAACAAAAAAGAATTATTAAGTATAATCTAAAGGTAACTCAAAAAGCATTATATTGAATGTCATGTTAAGGTTTTTCAGTAATAAAAGAGTAATATGTTACAAAATATTTTATCTCTTTATACTGCCAGCCCCTCTCTTGAGTGTTACATGCAGGATTAAGTGCACGTCGGAAAATGATTAATAAAGAAAAAGTTATAAGATCCTGACAAATAGTTTTGGCAGGAACAGTAAGTAACAGATATCAACCGATTTGCATACCAGGATTTTGAATTGTACAAAAACATAACTGTCATTGATCGATATTTTGTTAGATACGGAAATGATCGATCCGATATATCTATAAAACCTACAATACCAGTATTCGATATATATCGTATACTAGTGTAAAGCCCTTGTACTAGGTGATACCTTACGCTCCCCTCACAGCTCAGTGAACACATTACATTCATTCGCTGCTTTAAAACTTGTTGAATTACAAGTATAAGCATTTCAAAAAATGCTTGAACCACCGTTTCGCCGTGTATACTCCTTAGAGTAAAAACATTCAAGCAATATGCGCTAGCGTCTTATACCGTCTCAAGTATATTTATTTTAGAATACAATAATTAACGTGCCCAGCAGCGTGTTCAGTTACCTTGAACATTCTGTAACGGTATAATCGGAACAACTGAACCTATTGACAGCTCAACCCGAGACAACTCAATATCATACTAACGGATTGAGTTGTCCCAACTTTGTGTTGAGTATTGCACAGGTTGAGTTGGCTGCGGGTTGAGTTCTCCCGTATCCGTGCGTTGGCTAACAGTAGATACTGAACACGGGGCTGGTAAAGATTAGTAAGATATTTACCATAAAAATACAAAGGGAAATAATCCATATTTAAGCCAGGTAGAGTAACCATAACTGTCTAATTCTTACAACAAATGGTTTGTAATCATTGTATGAAATTTCATAAACATCTAACCAAAAATGGCAGAGATATCTAACAATTTGAAAACTTTAACGCAAAATTAACAAAGGGAAATAATCCATTTTTAAGCCAAGTAGAGTTTTGGTTACTGTCTAATTCTTGGCAACAGATGGTAATTAATTGTTTTATTAAATTTTATAAACTTCTAACCATAAATGGCAGAGATATCCAACAATTTGAAAACTTAAACGCAAAAAAAATAAATAATGGGAAAAAATCCTTTATTAAGGTAGAGTTGTGGTTACTGTCTTAATCCGTTCATCACATGGTATGTTATCATTGCATGAAGTTTTGTAAAGATCTGACAAAAAATGGCAGAAAAACTCCCCGCAGCGGTTATCTCCTTTATCAAATCAATTAAAGTAGCAACGCGTGACGTAACCGCTGTGATGAGTTTGAATGTTACTGGGCATTTATAAAGAAAGAAACATATTTATTTTAAAAATTAAATGTTTTATCGTGATTTTTTTATATATTTACATTTGAATAAATATTAAATGTAATTTCCCAAAATCTATTTTATCGTTTCAAATAAAATATTGGCAAATCTCTACTATGCACACATAATGATGCGCATATTTGTTTTACTGCATCCGTATACTAAACTGGTCCGCTGGTCCGGAAAATATACCTACTCCTTTTCATGTGAGTCGGAAGGATTTGCGGAAATGGTTGATATAAAACGCTGATTTTACGTGTGTTGCACTTTTGATAGAAATATTGTTCATATGGTTTCCCCCAAATATGATTTTCCTATGTCACTTTTAATGGAAATGAGTTGTACTATGACTGCATTAAAGAAAAAACAATAAAATGTCGGCAGTAGAAATCGAAAGGATTTATGTCACGTGACTTTTGCCCATTGCTATCAAAATATACCCATCACAATATCACGGCGTTGAGACGCCGTGAAATAATATATATAGGTATGACAAGAATGAGTCAAATTTTAGAAAAATAATTTTATTATATACAATTATAGAAAATACTTTTTGATATTGGTAAAATTAATTCAACTGTCAGTGGCGCATACATTAACCCCACTAATTTAAATGGTCGATTATCAATAGTGAATTCAGAAGGCGCGATATAAACTTTCTGTGTTAGTACGCCGTAAAACCCAAACAAACAAACAAACGAGCACAGAAATATGAAAGTGAATATTAAAATCAGCGGGGTTAACATGTGCGTCACTGACAGTTGAGTACCATTGATCTAAAATAAAGATATTGGCTTTATAATACAGCGTTTCTTGTAAACTACTGAAAATATATTCTTTATTGTACAATGCATTCTTTGTCGGTTCATGCCAATAATCTGTATAAAGCAATATCGGAGTTCTGTGTAAGATTTTTAGAAACAAATCTTGATAATCTGAACGACATTAATCATACAACAATACTAAAATAAGCACGATGTTTTTCGACTCTCCAACACAAACTGTTTAAATTTGTAGCATCAATAAGGGACTTCAGGCAGTGATCTTTTCCTGATAAAATCTGAAGCAATCCAATTGGTAAATAGGTCCTTACAGTTGGAATCCTCGGATTTTGTCATTGAATTCCTATGTAGGAGTAACAAAATATTTCATCCAATATCTTTCTTCTAAATGAAGATATTAACAGAAGTTATGAAATTTAGATACATGTAGTTCTTGAACTTAACAAAAATAAGCTTGAATTTCAAACAAATTAAATGATGTTATTCAAGATTAAATTTGGCAAATAAACATTGAAAAGTAAGGGTAAAATCCGAGTAATCCAACTAATTAGACCTACCTATTTTGAAGAGTATACAAGGGGAAATAACTGACTAAAGTCCCTTATTCTATTTTCGTTCTTTACATAAACGACCAAAAAGTCACATTCGATAGATACTAGCAATTTCCTGTTAAATTTTACAGTATCGTATAGTCCGATCATAATAAATCTTGACGCCAAGCAAATTGCGTAATTCTACTGCCAAACATAATATAGATAACCAGTAAAAACCCTGAAAAATCCAACAACGGGTTTTGGAGAAAAATGGAATTTAATTACGCGTTCGTAAGGTGGCTTTAAATGTACACCATCAGCCGCGGATTTAGCCCTGGGCTTCAGGGCTCCAGCCCCCCCCCCATCTCGGTCCAGAGATACGTTTTCCGGCTGGGCTGATATACTTTAATGCATTTATGGTCCGTAGTGTGTCCGTTATCAAAGCAGTTAATTGCTATTAATATATATAATGGTCCTTGGCTTGAATGACAGGACCATTGGGACGTTGTGTTTTATTGATTGCAATACTGGGTTGTATACCTTGTTAAATGTATTATTGAATTTAATTTTGATCAATTGGATCTCCTAGAATTTACCATAATTTAGTAGTTTCTCTGTTTGGACAGCTTTATATTTTAGATTTCCTTGTTTATCTTATAATCGATTGCTATGTTTTATTTTCCATCTATTTCCTTATGACTTTTAAGTATTGGTTTTTTTCATCCCACCTTAAAACAAACACAAGTTTTTTTATCAATTATGTTTTTGTTGTACAATTTTAGCCATATTTGTTATTCTATCGGGTGTTGAAGTAAACATATATAACAATTTTAATTCAATGTTAAGATACAGAACTCGATTTTATCTTATATTTAATCATGCTTTAGTCTATAAAAAAAATTAGACTATCAGTCATTATTCCCTATCAATTTGTTGATATTTTCCTAAAATGAGGTATAAAGTACCAGTACCTCTCAGACATTGAAAACATGTTTTTTCTTTTCAATATTTTGTGCCATTTTCTGCACTCAATGACCCCGACGTTTTTCTTGGGATGAGAGGCGCTGCTCCTTCTTCAAATCCCAGGAACATAGAGGGCACATCCTCCTTTGGGACCCCCTGAAACATCTTTTGATGGGGGGAGGCGCGCGCAAATGGGGTCATATTTTGGGACGACGTTCCTAAAGTGAATTTCACTTAAGGTTACATACCACTTAATGGTAACCGGAAGTGAGCATTTACCAGAAATAGAAAGTGTGACATGGTCCTTATTTATTTTTTGAGAGTGCATGGATACCTCATTTGTGGTGCTTTTTGATATTGAAGAGTATGTATGTCTTTGATCATGATGCATACCTATCACATCTGTGCTATACTAGATTATGTTGTAATGTTCTCCTTTGGATCACTAAGCCTCTAACTGTCAATAATGAAGGGAAACCTGGTGTCGGAGTTGGACACCAGGCCGGTCATGGAGATCAACAGAAATGCATTCTCAACTGATGTATTGTCATATGGCATATAAATGATATAATATTTGGATATTCTCTTGTAAGAGCACTAATTTTTGTCATATTTATCAATTCAAACTCAATACATACTCTTATGCACTCAACATAAGATATACAAAAGCAAGAAAATATGAAAGAATTGCACAAAAATCACTATCGCAGTATCATCACTGGTCATACACACCACCAAGATGACTGTTAAGGGGCTGTATTAGCATTTCTTATTTACATTAACAACTAAAATCACACAAAATTGTGACCTAGCACTTTTTTTTGCCTATTTTAGTGAGGGGACAATTTGTGTAAGACTTGTTGAATGGAGCTTCCTTTCATGAAGCTAATAGCTTTGTCTCTGTTAGGTGGTTAGGCGCAAATTTCTTTTTGGCCGCAACCTTGGAGTCCCATCGTCTGCAATTCTTTTGTCAGTTGTGCGAATCTGATTAATAACTTTTGACCACCAAGAATGGACGCTTCCAGAAATTGACTTTTGAAAGGAAAGGATCCTGTGAACCCATTATTCAGGTTGTGGATCTGGAAGTGAATACAGCTCCATACCAGCTCCATATATGTGAAAAAGCTTTAATTTCAAATATATGTATTTTTTTTAAAAATGCCTAAAATTTGACCATTTTCTTGAGAATGGGTGATGTCAGCTAAAATGCTCTAAGTGCTTAGATAATCAATATTTTTTTATGAAACTGCACATAATTGCTCAGAAGTCATTGGTCTTCCATTTTATGAATTGATTTTGAAGTGCCAAAAAACATTTTGTCCCTTAATCCAGTTTAGAATACTAATTTCAGGGCCCACGACAGCCATTTTGAAGGGGATCCAGACACATACATTTTCGAGATTGTACCAGAATGCACGATTTTAGACCTTTATTTTTTAAAATTTCCGGGGGAAATCCTCTTACTTCTCCCCTCAACTACGGGAGGGGACACCCCTCCTGTACCCACCCCAAATTGGGTCTACCAGCCCCCCCCCGGCAGCCCTACTCTGTATACGCCCCTGACTCAACTCGGAATTTTTTCGAATGTGAACATAAGTTTTGCGTGGGAAAAGTTAGAAATTTGGTTTTAACCAGAAAAATTAACCTGCCAGAACTTGTGTGGTATTTTTGAGTTGTTATAAGATATAATTAAGTTTTTTGTGCAATATTAAGGCCACACATGTTCAAATATCATATATTCTGAGGTTTGTCATATGATCTCGCGAGTTTATAAATATTGCGTTTGTCATTAAAACTATGCATATTTTTTTCAATTAGATTATATTAACATCCATAAATAAACATTTCATTCACATATTTGCGTTTTAATGCGTATACTGCGTACGCAAATCATTTTTTGAAAATATTAAAGGTCGTTAATCGATGTTTCAAAAACAATCCACGGAAGCCTGTTTGGGTAAAAAAACGCACTATTATTTTGATTATTTTTGGCGTCAATAAAATTTAGTGATTTCAATCAATTAGTCGTAACTTATATGAGATCGGTAAAAGCAAGTAAAATGTTTTATTTTTAGGGTGTCTGTATGATGAGCTACGATAATACATAATATGTTCCAAGATAATTTAACAATTATGAGGTAATAATTTACGTAATATAAGCAATCTAAAATTCTCCATTACACAGAAACCTTACAATGAAATTTGTGGTGATGGATTGAATGTTGCAGAGACATATAATGTGATAGGAATTCCCATGTATGAAACCGTTCTGAGGTATAAGTTGCAATTATGACAAGTGAAGTAGTATTAGACTTGGTATGCTTAAGGCTTATTACTTAGTTATTAATCTACAGTACAAACAGCGACGCCCATAAGTTTAATATGCTCTAGCTGCAACTAGGTTTGGGGGGTGAAAAAAAACAAGCCACCAGAGTGTAAACAAGATTTTCCTATTTTTAGGCTGTGTGACCTAGTTCTTAAATTAAGATAACCTATGTTCAAAATTATCTGAGCAGTTACCTAGACAAGTATCCTGGCCAAGTTTGAAGACAGATGATGACCATTAGAGTGTTTACAAGGTTTTTCCATATTTGGGCTGTGTGACCTAGTTTTAGACTCCAAGTAACCCGTATTCGAACTTGACCTAGAAATTATCAAAACAATCTTTCAGACCAATTTCCAGGATATTTCGATCAAATCAGTAGCCACAACAGTGTTAACATGTTTTTTTTTCTATTTTAGCTCCTGTGACCTAGGTTTTCAGCCGAGATGACCCATGTTCGAACTCATTTGAGAAATCACCCAGACAAGCATCCTCACTAATTTTGAAAAGATTTGAGCCAAACATGTAACCACTAGAGTGTTCACAAACAATTGTGGACGGACGACGGACATTCAACGGTCCTAAAGGCTCAACCTGAGCTAGCTCAGGCCCTAGTTTCACAAACAAACTTAAGTACGAACTCAATAATCAACTCTAGTGTTTTGGTCTCTAAAGAACATGTAAATGAAGTTGGAATGACTGTTATTAGATTATTATAATAATGAAAATATATAAAATGTTTTGATATAAAATATCATTGGTTTGATTATAAACGTAAAGCCACAGACTCAATTTTCACTTGAGACTAAACTCAACAGCTCATTAACAGACTCAAATAAATAAAATAAAATTAAACCTTAACCACAAATGCTAGCGAGTTATATCTTATATAATATAGCTTTTAAATCACTACTCATTGACTACATAAGTACAACTAATGACCAAAACATAAGTTTGAGTTTGAGTACAAAGTTGAGTTTATTCGTGAAAATGGGGCCAGGTGAGCTAAAAAAATATTCATCAAAAATAATCATTACAATTCAAGAATTGTAGTAAGTTTATTTTGTCTTAAAACGTTTTGTGGGTACTGTTAATATTCTGTTCAATCGATTGCGCTTTTATTGAATTACACAGAGTTCAAACTAAATCAAATCAATGAATCTTGAATCAAATAAAATTTTAATACGTCTGTTTATAGATTTTTGAGAATAAATAAGTTTTAATATATTTTCTGGATTTTTCTTCCGATGATACGGGTTTTAATTAAATAAACATTATGGAGTATAAAATGACAGTTGAAGCTTTCTACATTATAGATATATATTCTATATTTTTTGTTACTTAGCAACCATAGAAAAATACGGTTAACTTACTAACTTACAGTACAAAAATTCTTACGAAAAAAGTTATCGTAAGTCAATTTCATATAATTAGCAGTTCAAAGTCTGATGGATTATAAGCATAATTATGATATGATATTCAAAAGATATGCTGTATTCTACACAATTCTATAATATTTGGAATTGATAAGACAAAACATGAGCTTATTATTAATGTTTTTTGCTTTTGACCTACGAAGATTTTTTTCGTAAGAAGTTTTGTGAAAAGCACCACAGGTCAAAGTTTAGAAAAAAAAGTAACTTAAAAACATAATATTATCTGATAATGGAATGTATCATATAACAGGAAATTCACTATTCTTGCTATACAGTGTGTCGTTTTGTTCAAATTAAAAAGTGCATCGAAAACTTATTATTTATATAAACTTTGCTTAATTTTTAAATTAGGCATACATTTTATGATCACTTTTTATAAATGACAAGAACAATTAATCACAGTAACTTGTCTGATCATCTAACGGTATTTTTCAAAACAATAAAGTTCAGCGCTAAATTTAGTTAAAGCGGCACATGAACAAAATATACTACAGTCTCTATTGACCAATAAAGGGTATAAAAATATTATAATGTGAACTTATTTTATGCCTTAAATGTTTAAAAATTGAACATCTGAAACCGTTCTCGTTATGCCATAATGTTGAACACGACGGCATTGTATAGTAAGTATATTGAATTACATGTTGTATATGACCCATTACATATTTAAACAAGAAAGTGTTCAAAGATCGTATCAATGAACCCTTAGCGTTTAAATGCGCTAAGCATTTGTGACAGTTCTTTCATTCGAGAAGTAACCGGTGGTAATGGCCTCTGTTCTTTCGTTTGTACCAAGGACATTATTTAACACACTTCTTATACATTGAAATAACAATCTCTTTCCAGCGGCTCTCACCTGTTTGTTAACTATACCATAAATTATAGGGTTCGTAGCATGGCCAATGAAAAGCAAATACCTTAAAGTCCTGGAATCGGTGATCCCAAAAATATCTAACCAAAATGGAATCCATGTAACTAAATATATAACAGTGCACAGAAATAACATTTTCGCTGTTCTAACATGATAGTAACGCTTTTTAGCTTTTTTAAGTGCTACGTTCCTTTCCTGGTCCACGTTAAGTTTTAACTCTGAACTGTTTGTTCTTTGTGGAACGGCAAGGCTCTCTGTAGTCGCTGAAATAGCTTGTGGCGTAATGTAACCGCTCTCAAAGGAGCGAAGTAAATCACTTGGTTCAGAAATTGTCCTACGGCGAAGGAAAGCATTCTGTAAAGTTCCGATGTTTGAAGACGGATGTGACGCTCGTCTCTCCCTGAAATGGTTCCCGGTAGCTGAAATCATCGCCGCAGTTTCGGTAGGGTTCCCGTCTGCAGAGTGCATCACAATAGTATCTGGTTTGTTTTTGATGGGTATTGTTTCCAAATAATTAGATTCTTCACAGACCGACTGTACTGCAGTTGATCGCATCTTTTTCCTGTTTGAAGTAATATGTTTTCGTATTTTGGAGCGTTTCCATAGCACCGAATAAACTGATATATACAGGACTATAATGATGACAAGTATCAATAAAAAGACAAAAGTCTGTAAAATCTGATAAATAGTCACAACTCTTTTCCCTAAAATGGAGTATGTAAAATGGCACGTCGGCATGGTAACGCGTTCATGAGGAAATGAACAGGAGACGTTCGAAATTGCATGCATATCCACTACTGCGAATACTCCTATAGAGGGCAACGAAATCAAAACACTTAAGATAATTATTGCACCTGCACCCTTGTTAATCATCCTCACTGTTAATTTTAATCCGATTTTACATACTGCAATGTAACGTTCCATTGCTATAGCAACCAGAGTAGCGTTCGAAGCAAAGACGGTGAAATGGCTTAAAAATTCAAATAGTCGACAAGAAACATCTGATGACACAGTATGTAATTCGTAGAAAATTGTAAAAGGCATCACAAACATACACACCATAAGATCTATAACAGCTAATAATTTTATAAACGTACTGCTTGCATGTCTGTCTTTCCGTTTTAAAAACACTATCAACGTCGGTGCATTTCCTAAAATTCCCATAATTGATAAAACTACAATCATAACTGTTAAACAAATTATATCTAAAGTCCAATTTGATGTTGACGTATTTTCCAATAAATCTTCCAATAAAATAGTCACATTCACAGCATACCTTGTTGTTACGGCCATCGCCAATAATGTTATCTAGAATTACAGACTTGCTTGGCTTTTATACGCTTCCAATAGATTTGTAACACGCGCGACGACGCAGTTAAACATTTACTTCAAACAATCACTATCGTCATATCAATGCCACTTTAGAACAAGGAAATCGACATTTTCCTGCGGAAAAACTTGGTGAGAAAAAGCGGTCAATGTTAACATTCCCATAAGAAACACTTACATTCGATTACGGAATAAATTCTCATCAACACCAAAGGAATTCCGCACAGCATTCCGGAAAATATATAGCGTGCGTGCTATTGTCTTGTCGTGACATTCAATAAATATTTGTCACTGTTTGGACTTTTGTAATTTTGATTTCATGGATATGGTTGTAGAGATAATTACATTGATAAGAATTGTCGTGGACTGTACAACTAATGGCAAAGATTATAATAATAATAATGGCCTGGTCGTAAACTTTGATTGTCTGTGATTATGTACATAATGTACTTAATGTTTATTTGTATTAAATCCCAACAACGCAGTGAAAATTGCATTTTTATACATGATGTTTGTTTTGTTTGTTTGTTTTTGTTGGGTTTAACGCCGTTGCAACACAATGTTTAGGTCATATAACGGCGGTCAGTCAACCTACTCACTCCTCATGGAAAGGCTAAATCTCTGAATTTAGCTGTTAGCAAACTTCTTAGCACATACTTTCGTCAGTGACTGCCAACTGCCCTACATAATTAAAAATCATCGGTAGGAGGAAGAATGGCCGTAGAAATAATTTCATGACCAATCTCCACGAAAGTATGCCCCGCTCGGGAATCGAACCCACGACCCATCGATCAGTACATGTAGACTTTCATGCTACCAACTGAGCTAGCCTGTCGGCTTTTTATACATGATGTAAATTCATGATGATGTATGAGGTCTTGGAGTTATAACAATTATATTATTTATTTATTTTTGGCAGCACGTACAGGTTCTGGTGCTTTTAGATTATTTGTAAAGTATGTCAACAAAGTCACTTATTGAATGAAATGTGTATCTATGTTTTGTTTATATTTACATGCTCGTATGTATAACATGATTTATGTTTTACTGTACTTTCTGTTCTATATGTCTATAATTATGTACTATTTTACTTTTGTTTATTTATTCATTCATTGTCTGTAAATGTGCAACTTATGTAACTCTCCAAAACTTGTGGTAATAAAAATATATAAAAGTATATCCTAAGTTGATATTGTTTTCAGTATGCTATTGAAATAAGTCGATTAAAAGCTCCTCATTAAGTTTATATAATTAAAAAAATTTCCCCAATACATGTAACACTCAGCCGGTTATCCATGCTTTGTTTTATCAAAATGAAACCCTACGGACTGATTTAGAAAATACCGATTCATAGAACCTCAGACAAAACATGTCAGTCATCTGGTCAGATTTCAAAATCAACAATTATATTAGTTTATCAACTTAAGCGTTAATAGTTTTACATGAATTAAACTGTATGCAAATTTATAAAATAATACTAGTGGTGTGCATTTTCAATTACTCTTATTATTATATATCTAATAAATCTAACCAATCGACAATCTGCATGTGTACCACGTGACCGTCCAATATATTCCCATATTGGATCCACAAATATATATTATTTTCGTATTGGACGGTTGGGTACATGTGCACTAAACAATGTGATAAGAATGGCTGTGATTGCTTTGTTGGGGATGATGGCGATGATGATTATTTCAAAGAAAACGAAAGCTATATAATAAAAAGGTTGTTATACATTTTACTGTACAATCCGGCATATATTTGGACTCGCGAACAGCTTGAAAAGTCATATTGGACTCGCCTATTGGCTCCTCCAATATGACATTTCAAGCTGTTTACTCGTCCAAATATATTTCCGTATTGTATACAGTAAAATGTATAATAATCTATAATTATTTCATATCGTACAAGAACATTTGAATGGTACTATTCATAATAATTATATATGTATATAGCACGTGTACCATTCTGCCACTACCAGCAGTTCTATTCCATGCGTAGAGTATAGAGAACGAGTGTGCCTGAGCGTAATTGGTGTTATCAAATATATTGAAATTGACATCCAATATAGAAACTAGACAATTGACCTTTCGGTGTGAAGCAGCTTAATTCCGATAATGACACACCTTATAACAACGTATAATTTATAAACCTTTACGAATACAGATTTTGTAGTATTGGTTGCCTCAAATTTGTACAATGGAGATTTAGAGTTCAACATCCTAAACACTTGGACAAAGTCTTGAAAGGCATTGCACTAAGTATTTACTTCAATGAATTGTAATATTATGGAACATGCGTCAGTTAATGATACATGTAATATAAGGAAAACCACCAGGCTATCTCAGTTTGTAGCACGCAAGAGATCGAGGGGTCGTGGGTGCGATTCAAGGTCGTAGAATTCATTCGTGGAGATTGGTTATGAAATTATTTCTATTGCCATTCTCTGACTATATTTCAGAACTTACGCTGAGAGCCTGCGAAATATAAACGGTTATTCAACATCTTATATAAGGACTTATTATTCAGGACAAATAAATTAGCCGGGTTTACTTTTTACAGCTTAACTTTTTTCTCAACAATGAAGTACAAAATGTACAAACATACTTTTTGAAATAGATTTTGACTTGGCCAATGCTGGTTCGATAGAATTAGTTAGACCATGACTATAAATAACAAATTACCGGAAGCAAAGAGACTATTTTAGTGTCCGATATAGCGGAAAGAAGGATTCCGAATTGGAAACCCTCTTTAAGTAAAAGGTAAGTACTTTAGTAATTAATTTGGGTATTAAATAACTTTATTTTGTCGAAATTGAGAGAAAACATTTCTATTATTCCAAATGGTAAGGAAGGATTCCAGTCCACATGTACTGTTTAAGATAGCAAATAATATTCTTTATATAGTCAACAACAAAACAATGCAATGGCGTATGCTGTTTTAGACATTATACTGTACATGTAATGTATCTAAGTAATACCGCGGCGGTCAGTCGGCCTAATCACTGTCTTACGACAAGACTGGCTCAGATATCTGGACATAAGTTAAATGAAATACAAAAGCTTAACCAATGACAAACAACTGTCCTACTTCAGTGAGGGGAATCACGTGACCTATATGGTTCATAACACGGCAAAAATGGCGACCAGATCAACAACTTTAGATGAAAAAGACAAGCTGATTAACATTTATACGTAACTAAATTTTTATTTTACCTAGTGCAATTTTAGCAGCACAAAATTATCTTGTCGGTAGTTCTGCCAACCTCACGACGGTTATAAATTTCTAGATAACCTCGAAGTTCTTTCAAGGAACTCTCGAAATGTTCAAAACCTCTAGGAAATAAATGTCACATGTGTAAATGTTACCTTGTCTTTTTCATCTAAATTTGTTAAGAATAGTTTATTCATCTTTAAAGTACACAGTTATGATAACCAAACAGTTCAAAAAAGAAACTGGACTTGCCTATAGTTTGGTTGAATTTAATAAAGCAAATTATTAAGCATACTAATCGTTAGATAATGCATTTTCCTCTTTTTTAGTTCGAACGTTTTGTGAATTCAGCACAGTCGTTTAACGCAAACGCTAAACGTAAAATTTCCTGCGCTATTCTTTTGAAAGATTATACAAAAAACCGACTACGTTGTGTGCATCAAACTAGCCAGAAAGTCTCGTTTTACGTTATACATTTGCAAAAAAATGAATCATTACTTCAACATTATGATAGTTGCCTTATTTGAAAGACAAAGTAAGACAATCACCATCAATCATCAGCAAATACAAACACAAGTAATTGGATGGAAATGTTCGGCATTTTCCCTCTTATTTTCTTTCATTCAAGACAAATCACACTAAACAAAGGAATAGGATAAGGACGATATATAATGGAGAAAAAACAACTTTATTACTTACTTATACCGTAATTAAGATAGATGGAACCACTTTCTAAAGTCTCTGTAAGTTAAGATATATCCACATGAATCAAAGCGCTGAAACGACTGAATGGAGATTTATTGACAATTCTGTTTAACTAATGACGGTCATCGGTGGTTACAAATTATGATAATATGAAAGAATGTACTAAATTGGGTGCTGTTAAACTTTTAATCATGTAAATAAATCATTCTAAAACGCTATTCTTATTTTTGTGTATACAATATAACCCGCATTAAGCAGCTAGTGAAAGGAAGTGACTAGATTAGCTGCTTACAAAAGGTTACCAATTAAACCAGGTCCAGAAAAAAATGCCTTAATTAGTCCAATCTGAATAGTTATTGATTTGTGCAGTTTCTTATTAAATGATCTTCAGAAAAGGATGCAAGTGACAATGCCAGTGGTAAATTGGAAGTCTTACTTTATGTGATGACAGTTTGTTGATAAATTTTGACTGTTTAAAGACTCAAGTGGTTGGTTTTCATACGTTTGTGTTATTGTACACTGATGGTGGCACATAGTTAATTAAAAAATGTTATTGACCGTGACCACTTAACATACTAGGTAAATTGGTAAAAATTTTAAGGAAAAGGGTAACCACTGGCCACAGACAGCAGGTGGCTGCTTATTAAGGTTCCAAATTAAGTGGTTTTCGTTGGAAGGAAGCCAGCTTGCCACTTACAGCAGGTGACTGCCTATTACAGGTGGCTGTTAATGCATGTTATAATGTATTACAGTAATGTTTGTGCACCACCGACTATCACATTAGTCTTAATAGCAAAATGGTGAATTCTTCTTTCATTAAGCATTTGGCGTTTAGAAAATTATAGGAACATGGTTCGCAATAACCATAATGGTTTTTATAAAGGTGGCAATACCACGTGACTATGATATCACAAATGCTTCCCTTTTTTCAAGAAAATTGTGAAACTTTGCTTCGACTCAGAGTTTTAAAGAGATGTAAGTATTTTAATTCTTTTAATTCATCGATACATACTCGATGTTAAGCAGAAAGATGTAAACCATTTGCTGCGCATCATATCTCCAAAGCCAAGCAAGCTTATCCTCTTCAGTGTACTAGTCTACAGTGACAATTCATTGTCCCTATTTTAAATAGCATAAACGTTGGTATGTTTTCCAGGATGTTTGTCAAAAAGTATCGAATAAGCATAGTATACAATTTTCTGCTTAGCCTTGGGTTGGTATCACGGAATCTGATAAAAACTAGAATACTTACAGCTCTTAAAAACCTTTAATCGAGGCGGAATTTTTGTTGTTTTCTTTAGGGCTGGGAACGAATACATATTTTGATGTTCGAATATTCGTTTTTGATATTCGAATATATTCGAATATTTGTTTTTATAAAGCTAAAAAAAGATTCCAAGTATGTCAGTGCCTCAAATTGCAATTTTCGTGTCTAATGTTGTTTATCCGATTACTAGGCCACTTCGGTTCATATAGAATTAACAATATCTGGAGTTTCAATGAATCTTGAATGGATCTTTCATGATCTGTCTTTAACCGATGTTGTGTACAGTTTATTTGGGAATCATAACAATTACTTAATTGACATGTATTAATCAAACATGCCAACTATAAACATACTTCTTAAACAACGATTTTAATTGCAACTTGGTGTGGCAAAAATAAAAAGGCCATTTTTATGCTGAGAATTTCAAATATTCGTTTTTAAGTTAAGCGCTTAAACTTATTACGAACATCTCGACAGTCGTTTCGGGTTTAGCCAACCCAAGTCTAAGACAAAGTAGTTCTTCCGACCTCTGTTCTACCACAACCGCGCAATTTTCTTTCATAGTATGTACAAATTGTCTCGAAATTATACGAATTGTACGAAATTACAGACAAACGTGCATCATATGGAACATAAATCATTCAAAACAAGCTATCCCAAAGTTTTCCTTTTATATTAGTCACGTTTCACAAGGCGAGCGCTAATATGCTACACAAAATTGCTTTCAAAAAGCGCTAGCTAGCGATAGCCTTGTGGAACATGCCCCTTGATATGAATACGCGCAAGGATATCGAACTATTTTTCTATGACGTCACTCAACCCACGGAGATGAACGAAGTTGCCGGAAAGAGTCGAAATCTATTAACATTGAAATTATCGAGGGTAATTAGACGAGATGACCGACATGCATTCGATCGCGATTGATTTGAATATCATCATAGAAGTATTACAATGATTTTAAAGCGTTTGATCATGTCTGCATGGCTTTATATGATGGCGGTAAGTCGAGTTTTTTGCATACTTTCTTTGCATCATAATCATACCTATTAAGGATCTGTCATTTGTTGAAATTGAACAAATCTATCAAGTGGTTGGGGTAACTAATTAAATCAAAATATCCATAAATTCCAAATAATTTTGATATATTTTGTAAGTGATGCAGGGCCCGATACAGAGTAAGGATACCTTGGGGGCTGATAGACCCAAATTTGGGTGGGTACAGGAGGGGTGTCCCCTCCCGTTGGTGGGGGTACGGGGGCCTATCCCGGAAATTCTGAAAAATGAAGGTCTAAAATCGCGCATTCTGACGCATTTTTTGGCCGTTTTTGTTGCATCCATAATAGCACTGATTAACCCTTAACTGGTCAATCCCACATTTGTATGTGTCTGGACCACCTTCAAAATGACCGTCACGGGCCTTGAAATTGGTATTTTTTAACTGGATTTAGTGAAATTCACTTCAGGAAAGTAGTCCCCATAAAGACCCATTTTTCGCGCGGCTCCTCCATCAAAAGATGTTTCAGGAGGATCCCCCCTTTGTTGCTGGGGTTTGAAGGGGGCAGCGCCCCTCGTCGCCAGAAAATATTTGGGTCATTGAGTGCAGAAAAATGGCACAAAATGCTGATAAGTTAACATGTTTTTAGTGTCTGAAAAGTACTGGTTCTATAGACGTCATTTGTGGAAAATATCAACAAAGTGATGGGGAATAATGGCCGATAAAAATTATTTAGACTAAAACAGGATTAAATGTAAGACAAAATCTAGATCTGTATCTTTACACTGTATTAAAATTGTTATAATATGTTTACTTCAACACCTGATAAAATAAAAACTATGACTAAAATTGTACAAAAAATTAAATTAATTGATAAAAACTTTAGTTTGTTTTAAGGTGGGATGAAAAAGCCATTACTTAAATTCTTTAAGAAATAGATGGAAAAAAATAATATTAATGAATGATCGATTATAAGATAAACAAGGAAATCTGAAATCTAAAGCTGCCCAAACAGAGAAGCCTCTAAATTATGGTCAATTCTAGAAGATCCAACTGATTAAAATTATATCTATATTAATTTTTACAAGGCATATTATTTATTGCAGTCAATCAAAAACATCGTTCTAATGGTCCTGTCAGTCAAGCCAGTGACATATATCTATATCTCTGGTCAAGCGTGAACAATTTGTTGATCGATAATTACACTCTCAAAAAAGCCCCCCAGGAAACAGATTAACAACCGGATGATACCAACTAACTGCTTTGATAACGGACACACTAAGGACCATAAATGGATTAGAGTATATCAACCCAACTGGAAACCCTATCTCTGGACCGAGATGGGGGGCTGCAGCCCTGAAGCCCAGGGCTAAATCCGCGGCTGTGATGCATCAAGTGTATAGACGTGACAGTGAAAATATAAAAAAAAACTCAACGAATAAGACATTTAGAAAGAAATGAAAACATTTATCCTAACCTTGAAATGGCCTTCCGAACGTCAGTCCAAACACATAATTAAAGTTCTTTTTACATTTATTTAATTAAAAGAATAAAATGTGATAAGAAGGATTCTAGGACATTTGCCTCCCCGGACATTTGCCCCTTTTTTCGACAGGGCGGACATTTGCCCCCTCGTGTGTTTTGACAGGGCGGACATTTGCCCCCTAAGTTTTTTTTTTTGAGGGCGGACATTTGCCCCCCTTACATTGAGAACATGTTTTCTACTCGAAGCAATGCTTTTGAAATAATTCGAAAGCAGAACAATTTGTTTTAAAAATATCTCAATATACAAAATTTTGAATATTCTCATTAAAATCGACCTTTTCTATTTCAAACCATTATAAAAAGTGTCAATTAAAATCATATATTACGAACCCTGTTTGCAGTTAGGATGATTGTTTAACACGATTAGGTCAAGGCTATGACCCCCAACAGGGCGGACATTTGCCCCCCTGACGTTTGTATATATTGTAACTTCTAACAGTAAGGCTTTACTGCTGTACTGCCGAAAATTCTAACAGTAAGGCTGTACTGCCGTTACTGCTGTCTTCACATACAAGAATATCTTAATCTTATCATATTAAGATATGTTCACATTATGCTGCATCAGTAATTAAACATAACATGAAACAGTATTTCAGTTTATTGATTTCGGTTGTAAATACAGTGATGAGTTATAGATATCGATGACAAGCAGTATAGTAAGCATCATTATTAACTACTATTTGTATCATATTTCATAATTTGTATAATATTTCACAATGTATATCACCAATATTTCAAACTTTAAAGTTAGGTTGTTCTTAATTGGTATAATAGTAGTAACAATTATGGATTTACATGGGACACTTTTTGTTTAACGCCACATGACCTTGGTTGTATAATGCTAGACACTTAGATATGTGTCACAATATTATTTTTTGTTTATCATAAGTTATGTTTAGCTGAGATGTTTAATATTTGTTTCTTAGTTTGATATGTATTTTGGCATTAGGATAGTTAAAATGGATGTAACATTTGAGAGAGGGAAGATACTTTATTACAATTGCAATTGTTATACCAGTACATTTACATAAAGACTCGATTTTCATTTCTTAAGCATTGATACAGACTTGAAATAAAATGCACTTGGATATTGTATGTATGTTTCCTTTTTTATGTATATGTTTATCAATAATTTAATATACATATGACTGTCTTTTAAACCAGTTATTATAATATATAAAGATATATATTAGCTTTGTTATACATATACACTGGTGTCCAAAAGTTTCTTCACACATTTTTTTTCTTATCTTCTTTGCAAACTTAAACTTTTATAGAATGTGTTATAAGTATGAATATTTTTCAATAAATACTTAAGTAAATGGATTATGTTAAAATGTACATTAGTTGTGAAACATACAAAATTTGAAGAATATAAGTATATATTAAAACATCAAAATTGAACAAGTGTAAAGAAACTTGTGGACCCCATTGTACATTAATAGAACATATTTATAATCCAGAGTTAATTTAATATGGTATTGTGTCCACCCAAATTAACATGTGGCAAGGTAGATATAGTCAACTGCATGTCGCAATTATCACTAGCAAATGTCATTTCGCAAATTGCAATTGGCACGGCAGAATGGCTTTCCATAAGTTTCAAACAAATCAATTCGACCTATGTCTTGGAGAGATATTTGCCCAAATTTGTTAAATTTCTGTCAAACAGATGCGAACCTCAGTTTCGGCAGGTTATATATAATTATTAATATTCAATAAAGGGAAATAACCACTGCGGGGAGTTTGGAATTTATCTCATACCCAATTGGCGCGAAACCAGCACGTGATGAGTCGGCCATCTTTTCCTCATTCTGTACACAAACGGTCTGACTGTGATATCTTCACCTTCTATTTACAGAATGATCTTTTCCTAAGACAAGGTAAGTGCTCGCATATTATATATTAATTATCGAACATTAAAGCGGAATTTACATGTATTATATCGTATAGGACATACAAATTATTTTAATATTTATCCTACCGCAACAAGAAATTCCGTGCAGATTGATAGCGAAAAAGCACGCGGAGAAAACGGGATTGTTTTTAAAAACAAAGGGAGCATTTTCATGTGGAATTTGAACTAAACTACACATTAAATTTTATAAATAGGACAACGAGTATGCCCATATATAAACTTTCTTATGGAGGATAACAGTTGGGAATTTTGGAAAATCTCGATTTTGAATCTGGACAAAATGGCCACCGGAAGAAATTGGACCCTAGCCTAGGTGCTAGGAAATTGGTCGGAGAACTCGTGCAGGTAGTTATTACATTTTCTGTTTGTTACAATTTTCGTGGTTCTAACCAAACAAATATTCCATGCCTCAATGTTCGGGTCATTTTTCAGTATGTAGGTGAAGGACCTGGGGCCTTACTTATTAAATATGGACCAATTGGGGAAACTTTATTGCATTTTCAATGTTAAAGCAATGAAATATCTAAGGTAACCTCCAAATTTGGGGAAAACTGCCTGCTTTCAAAGAAATTTCAAAAGGAGAAGCCCTCAAATGGCTGAATAATCCGAATGTTCCTCACAGCCAAGCCTGTTTGTATTTACAGACAAAGTTGCAAAACCAGTATTTTTTACAATTTGTTTCCGAACAGCCTTGAACTCAATGTTTAATAACTGAAACAGTGTATAATATGATAGTGGTTCAAAAGTTTGGACCCCCCTAAAAAATTTGGACCCCCTAGAAAAAAATTCATAATCCATCCCTGCAGTACAAGACAAGGTTAACTAAGTGTGGGTTATCTTCCATGTATCAGGTTTATAATGAAACATGAAATATATCATTTACAATACATTTATACAATACAAGCAGGTCAAATATGTATTTATGGTAAAGTTGAACTATTTACCAGAAAAGTAACATGTTACTGATTTCTTCTGACTTAGATGCTGTTGTTTTACTGTGATTACTAAGATTTTGTTTGTGATTGACACCATCCATTGTTTTGTACACTTATTGAATTTGTTTGCCTGATGTGCATTGTCTAAAATTTCCAATTTTCTACCTATCAATATCAGAAAACCATGCCAAAGCATTTCTGGGCAATAAATGTTTAAATATGTAAATGCTTGTAAAATACTTTGACTTGTTTGTTGTTTAAGGTTACAGATACTGGTATAGGGTATCAATAATGTAACTTTCCCACACCAATTGATATGTGGGCTTCAGCACATCAAATGGATGATTTCAATGGGTGTACAATAGGTCTTACGCTTCCTTGCAATCCTCGGAGATGTAAAGCTGGTCATACGATGGCTTAGAGTTTTCTATCTACTGTATAACAATGTTGTACAGTTAACGCCCGTTAACTCTGTTGTGTCTATTACTTACACAGTCAAAGTATATTACTAGGAATACAACACTCTGGTCATATTTTAATCTCATACCTGATACCTAGTCACATTGTAGCAAAAACTTCCGTTATATTAGACTTACATTGCCATTCAATAATTAAAGATTATAGAAAGTCATTAATGAAAAGCTACGTCAAAATTTAAAGTAAGTGACGTTGAATAGGAAATAACATTATTTCCCCAAGATGTGACCAAAGATTCTTAAGTCTACTTTCCAAATATAACGTCCCAGATATGTATGTAGCACTCAAATAAAACTAAGCAGAGAAAATTTTTTTTTTCCTCATATGAGTCAGTGGTCATTTACATGTGCCTTCCTCTTCTGAAATTTCTTAAAAATCATGCAGTTTTCACCAAATGTGAAGGTTACTATTGAATTTTCATTCCCCTTTCAATGAAATTGCTATAAAATTGCACATTTTGTTCTATATAAATTAAGGCCCCAGGCCTCACATGCTGAAAAATGCCCTTGTGTATATGTGTTCATAATGATAAAAAAGGATGGTAAAGAACTAAAGATTATGATTTGATAAGTAAAGTTTACTAATTTAAGTGCTTCTTAATTTTGTTTTGTTCTTTCTTTTTCAGTGCTACAATGTGTACCATTAGTCCTGGGCATGACTTTAAACTGCATCCATGAGTGGCATCCCAATTTGGATGTGGGAATGTGAGGCTGCCCTTTACCACAGTTGCCTCCGGGCTCCCCTTAGGCAAGGGTCAGCACCCAAAATGGCCTTCCTTCTCAGGGTAACGAGCAGCTTCAAGAAGGGAGGAAGTATCACTACAGTGGAAGTTGTCTGTACTGACTATTGTATTTTGGTGCAGTAGTCACAGGTGGTTAGTGGATGAACTGTTTACATGGTTAACAACAAGACAGGCTAAGTATGAACCAACTTACTCTGCTCTTTTACTTTATAATGATATCATTGGATCCAGTCCTGAAATATTTTTTCTTTAAAACAAGATTTTGAGAAAAATGCAAGCAAACATGTCTTAAAATTGTCAATAAATTTTATAAAACTTGGGTGTTGCTTAAAACCTTCGGGGAAAAGATAAAGAAAGCCTATATATGTATATGTGTTCTCCAACTTATGAACTGTATAATGTCTACAGATCACATATGACATCTGCTGACTGTTTAAAATTTGCTGTTATATCATAAATAGGATATTTTTTAAACAAAAAACTATGTACTGTTATGGAGGACTCAATATTAATTGTTTGAGTAGGTTGACCAGTTGGACAACCAGCTATATATTTTCTTACCCAAACCAAATCTTTACTAGCTGCCATAAGTTGCCCAATCTCAGGTTGTCAGGTCCAATCGACCTAATTCGGAACTCAAATTTATAGGTTTTTTCATCTGGGCTGGCGGTACAAACAAATATATTTGAATTCTGAACTTTGCCTATACAAACTTGCAATTAAATGTCCCTGATATAAAAAATACGCTTCTTTTTTAAATAGCTGACTGAATTTTTGTTTTCATTTTCAGTTCAAATGTATAACTACCAACTGACAGAAAGTATGTAGTTGGAAAAGAAATATAGATGATGATGTTAATATACAAGGTTTTTTTAATGAAAAGGGAGATAACTTGAGTATAGAATATTGGACAATGTGTACCTGGTAGTTTCATTTTAAAAGTAGCTCCCTTGAATATCTTTTGTCTAGTAGAGATCTTAACATTATTATTTATCTCACATTGAATGGTGTCTTCACTTTCATTTTGTAATTAAAACTAGCAAGCTTTGGTATGACTTGCAAGTAAGAAAATATGGAATTATTTTTAGTACTTTTTTTTGCGAGTAATCAACAGGGGATTCCTCTTCCAAAGCATCATAAATGTCTATTAGATGTCACTATTTACTTAATTGGTTTTATAGTTAAAGCTGATACATAGATGTGGTATCTACATTGCATGTATTTGCTTAAATTTAATGTTTTGAATTTTCTTTAATTTCAGAATTTTACTGGTACCAGTTATGATGAAACTAATGATTAAATTACTTATTTTATCAATTGGATTATGGAATTGTAATAAAGATCTTATGATATGCAACATTGTTTAAAGCTAAGTGTCTTTTGAGTTGACATTTGAAATTTTTAAATTACAATATTGTTTTCATCTGAATTTTCAAAAATTCTAGATGTTTTTTCCATCTTATTCACATTGAACTATGATAATCTGATTTGTTTTAAATATTTTCTAGAAAACTTAATTAGTGATAATGTAACAAGACTAATTCATATTCATGCTGCAGTCAACTTATGATGGAATATACATATAGTTACAGGAGTCACAGGTCACTACAGGTCGTCCACCTAAACATTGCGTATATTAACATAGCCAGTTTCATTACACACCAATATTTAGGGGTGTATTAATTATACCCCCGCTTCGAAGAAGAGGGGGGTATACTGTTTTACCCTTGTCCGTGCGTACGTCCGTTACAAAATTTCCGTCGCAGTTTTCTCAGCAACTATAACATGCAGCAGCCTAAAACTTTGCATATTGCTTCATTCTATAGTCCCATGTGGTGTAAAGCGATTTCATGCTCCTTGCTCATCTACTTCCTGTTTGTAGCATATTTTTAGATTTTGGCGGGGGTATCACTAGTGAGCATTAGCTCACAGATTTACTTGTTTTTTCAGTTATAAAGATTTGTTATACCCCGGCTTCGAAGAAGAGTGGGGTATACTGTTTTACCCTTGTCCGTGCGTGTGTGCGTCCGTCCGTCTGTCCGTCCGTCCGTCCATCCGTTACAAAATTTCCGTCGCAGTTTTCTCAGCAACTATAACGTGCAGCAGCCTAATACTTTGCATATTGCTTCATCCCATAGTCCCATGTGGTGTAAAGCGATTTCATGCTCCTTGCTCATCTACTTCCTGTTTGTCGCATATTTTTAGATTTTTGTGGGGGTATCACTAGTGAGCATTAGCTCACAGATTTACTTGTTATTTGTTATTTCACATTTATTTTATAAACATACCACTATATAAAAGTTAAAACGTGCATAAACAGTATTTGAAATAAATGTTAAATATCAAAGTGGTATGTTTTAATCTGTAAAATTCTGTTCATGCATCAGCTTATTCACCTATTTAGTAGGCAAGTACATTGTTTAAAGCACAAAAACACGCATGACCTAGAATACGACCAGTATCTTGATGAAATTGATAATGTAAATATTACAATTTTAATTTTACAATGTATTGTGATACTGTACTGAACCAGGAATTAAATTAATTTTTATACCCCCGCTTTGAAGAAGAGGGGGGTATACTGTTTTACCCTTGTCCGTGCGTCCGTCCGTTACAAAATTTCCGTCGCAGTTTTCTCAGCAACTATAACATGCAGCAGCCTAAAACGTTGCATATTGCTTCATCTTATAGTCCCATGTGGTGTAAAGCGATTTCATGCTCCTTGCTCATCTACTTCCTGTTTGTCGCATATTTTTAGATTTTGGCGGGGGTATCACTAGTGAGCATTAGCTCACAGATTTACTTGTTTTTCCAGGATGATAACATAATTGATGTCATTCCAAGCTAGAAGAAAGGAATCAGACCACCCTTTGATGGACCAGCATATCGACAGAAGAAAACAAGCTAAGAACTTTACATTTACTTTCAGTTTTTTGCCAAGTCAATACTGTCTGTACTTATTGATGTATGTTGACCCCTGTATTTGAAAAAAATGTTTACTATATCCAAAGAATAGTTTGGATATCTAATGTGATCATTTTCCCACAAATCTGACTTCAATGAAATATTTGTTTGCCATTTTTTACCAATCCAATATATGGTGAATTTGTGGGTTAATTGGTACTGGAATTGTTGTATACTCTAAATCTATATGCAAATGTATAGGTTTATAGTAATGGCACGAGAGTACTTTTTAATGTTGCAAGTTCTCTTGGTTTGGTCTAAAACTAGCAAGCATTCCTTTTTTTTGAAGTCTGGTAGTTGGCTAGATTTGTTAGCAATAATTATAGTTAGGACTTTTTCTCTACTGTCAGTACTGACCATCATTTGTGAAAAATCAGTAATTTTCTATGTAATTGGTTCATATAACACTATACTTGTTTGCAAATAAAAAGAAGTAAAATGGTAATTCATTTAACTTTTGTATGTATAAATGTCACATTAATGCTTATGATTTTAGGTATCTAAACTCAGAATTTCTAGAGAAATTACAAAAAAAGAAAGAGAAAAAGTCCTTGTTATGAGCATCTTCTTTTCCTCCACAATTGGTAATTCATTTGAACACCTTAGCCATTTGCTTCTCCAATGCTTCAAAAAAACACTTTCAATCATTTTTCTGAGTAACAAAACATCATTAGTTGTTATTTTTTGGGTTTCTTTCAGTGATATTTGATCATGTGCTTTATTTTTTTCTTTTCATAATTATAAAATATACAAAACATATTTTCTGTCAGAACCTTAATCTTGTATAGTTCACTCACATTTACCTGAGACTATGTTTACAATTTCAACGTCACTCTTATATGTTAGATATGTTGGTCACAGTATTGTTAATGTTATTGAACTGTTTATTGTATTCATTTGTTTCTGGTCAATATGAACAAGCTATATTCACAAAAGAGAGGAGGAAAGTTAGATGTAATTTAAGAAGGAGTGTGGAATACCTATGTTCAACTTGTCTTATTCAGAAACATTTGCTTGTAACATTGATGCAATATTGCATCTGAAATTTAGTGGATAAGTTATAATATATTCAGTTGTCCAAATTCAATGACATAGCTGTTTATCATGTCTATGTTCTTTTATTGAAATTGAATTTTTGAACAAGCCATGCTAGACTGCGGGCAATGGATTTTTTTATTGCTCCTGTTTGTGGACTTAGTTGAATATACTGGTATTTTCACACCCTTGTTTCAGGTTAATGACTCCTAACCCAGTGTACATGTTTAGGTTTACAACAATATTTAGAATTCTTGTCTACTTAGTCTTCACCTTAACCCACTAGCAGGAAGCTTGGGACAAATGAAAATTTATTTGGGCTAGTGCAAAATTCTGATTTCATATGGTCAGGCTAGTTGATAATTATTTGGCCTATACTTTTGGCTAGTGTTTGTGAGAACTTAGGTGAAGTGTTTCCTCAGAGCACAGGTTGTTGATGATCTTAATTACTTAATAGAAAATTCTATACCTGGAAGTAAATATCACTTTAACATTGATAAGACATGCACATCAATTTTGATAATTATACCACCGCTTTGAAGAAGAGGGGGGTATACTGTTTTACCCTTGTCCGTGCGTGCGTCCGTTACAAAATTTCCGTCGCAGTTTTCTCAGCAACTCTAACATGCAGCAGCCTAATACTTTGCATATTGCTTCATCCCATAGTCCCATGTGGTGTAAAGCGATTTCATGCTCCTTGCTCATCTACTTCCTGTTTGTCGCATATTTTTAGATTTTTGCGGGGGTATCACTAGTGAGCATTAGCTCACAGATTTACTTGTTTATTCTCTATTATTGTTGAACTTTTTTTGTTACAAGGTTTTAATCTTCATTCTAGATAACATAATGGTCATCTCTTTTTCTTATTTGGTACATTGTATATTACTATTACATTAATTGTACATTTACTTGAATGAATGTCATGGGTAAGGAGTCTTAGACTTTAGTTCAATCTAATCCAGGAAAATAACATGTCAAGGGCTCAATGGAAAACTGTCAACTCGTCTTTTCAAAAATGACTTTCTTATACTTTGTTTTAGACATATATTACAATATTAGTAACACATTGCAAGTACTATGTGTGTTTAGTAACTGAGAGAAAAAAAATATTTAAGTTTATGACAGTTTTCTGTTAAGATCTTGAAGTATAGATCATTTATATTAATTAACCAATCTAAATGAGTGCATTCACATTATTTTATATGACCATTGCCGCTTGATTGTGGAACCCTTGGTTTTTAACCACTTGATTGTACTTGGTTACATATTGAGATAACCCGGGTCGATAGCGAAGTTGGTAGCGCGCCGGGATTTGGATACTCGTGCCCGAGGGGGTGCGGGTTTGAATCCCACCCGGGGAGGTTTTACCCTTCCATGAAAATTTGACAAAAATGTCAATTTTCCTCCATTGATTAGATAATATGGAGAAGTTTCCCGCCTTGTGGAAGGGTAGGTGAGTACTGGTTATAGACAATGGTCCAGGAAAGCTAGGTTAGGTGTGCTGGACGCCATGAAATGACCTAAAATTGTGTTGACACGGCGTTAACTCAAATAGATAAATAAATAAATAAAATAAACATATTGAGATGATTATGCTTGCATGATTGTTAACTTCACTGAAGAATGATTGTAATGACATGATTAAATGTGATCATGTTTTTAAGCTCAACTTTTCGAAGAAATGGAGAGCTTCTACTTGCCCTAGCGTCAGCGTCAATATTTCTGATTAAAGTTTTTGTGCAGTAAGATATATTTTACTATAACTTTTTTATTTCTTTAGGTATCAACTTTAAACTTTACTTATATGTTCTTTACTATCAACCACATCTCATGTGACAAGGTTCATAACTCAATACATTTTTTCCAAAATTATCTCCCCTTTAACTTACAGCTTTCTTAAAAAAATATTTGTTTTTACTGCAACTGTTTTAATTTTTTAGGTATTGACTTCAAACTTTAAATATATGTTCCTTATTATCAGTCACATCTTATGTGACAAGGTTCATAACTCCAAATACATTCTTTTTTAAAATTTTCTCCCCTTGAACTTGGAATTTTCTTTAAATAATATTTGTTTTTACTGCAACTGTTGTATTTCTGTAGGTATCAATATTAAAGTTTAAATATGTGCCTATTATCAACCACATCTCATGTGACAAATACTTACTTAGTTGAGCATGCTGTCTCAACTAAGAGCTCTTGTTTATACTGGGCTAATTGTTTTGTAAATGCATATTAGGTTGTTTGATGGTGGCTAGCCCACCTAACCTAGTTTTCCTGCGCACCTTTTCACGAAAATTCTTACGATAAAAGTTATGGTAAGTCAATTTCATTAATGTTGCAGTTCTAAGTCCCAAGGATAATAAACATACTTTTAATATGGTATTCAAACATATTCAAAATTCTACATAATTCAATATTTGAAATTGATTGGCCAAAAATGACTGTTTTATGAATGTTTTCTGCTTTTGACTTATGATGATTTTGATCGTAAGAGTTTTGGTGAAAAGCGGCAAAGGATCATTGTCTATAATTAGTACTCTCTTAACCCTTCCGCTTCATGTAATCATGTAATCAACCAAATGTGCCTCTTGTGAATCTACTACTGGACTCCTGAAAGATGAGAAGCTGGTATTCAGGTATGAGTTTGATCAAACTAACATTTTCTGGCAACAGTACTTACAGTGTATAAATCTATAATGTCTTACTGTATTATTACTTATAATTAGCAAAACCTATTTGATTAAATTTGATTTTGTTCTTAATGTCTGATGCACAAAAATGTTTGGAATGTGATATTTCACTCAATTATAAATACATAAAGTTTAGCCTTGTGATAACTGCTAATTATTTGAATCTTTGCTATTAATGTATTTATGTATTATAATAATAATTTGATTTTTTATATGACAGGCACATTGGAAAAATGCTTAAAATAATACTGTGAAGTACTTATACTTGGTTTAGAATAACATGAGACATTGTTAATAGTTCTCATTTAGATTTGTCTCAGGTTATCCGAAATAAAGTATAATTTACAAGATATTTTATTTACTGAATGATAAAAGATTTATACACTTTTAAATGTTTGCTATTGTGACTACCTTAAGTAATTATAGTGCTTTTGATTAATTATGAAGACTAATGAGAGTACTCTTTGATTTGCTTTGACTAGGAAGTTTTTTGTCTTATTACTTAAATTGATTTGTTTATATATGGTAAATTTCTTATAATATCTCATAGGTAGTCACATTAGTTGAAATGTACTGTAGTCAAAGTCATGAAAGAGGATTAGTAATGCATGTGAAGTATTTATCGTCCTTCATGATGTTTAACCTCAGTTATATAGCCAACTACCAACCTTTTAGATACACATTTATCATAATGTAATAGACAGTATTTGACTTGGACATTTGTTTTATTATATTGTATATTTTTTTCATTGTATCAATGTTTTA
Source organism: Mactra quadrangularis (assembly GCA_025267735.1). Classification (NCBI taxonomy): domain Eukaryota; kingdom Metazoa; phylum Mollusca; class Bivalvia; order Venerida; family Mactridae; genus Mactra; species Mactra quadrangularis. The sequence goes on along the minus strand of CM046304.1, from coordinate 40,493,337 downwards.
TATCATAGTATCTTGTAATCTTGTAGATTGGTTAAATTGAAATAAGTAGTGTCTAAAGAAAGTTGAGATAGATTTCATATCTCAAAATTTGTAGCTACAATATATGACCAATAGGGAGGGAAGGGGGGTGGGAAGTTTCGGTGGCAGTAGTGTTGATGGATCAGTTGACTAGTCAGTTATATATAAAATTCTTGCTAGTTGTATGTTGGAGAATTATTTTACTATTCCAATCTGTGTTAGTATTACTTTAATTCAGTTCTGTTTGGGGAATGTTTGGGGATCTGGCTCACAATTATAATTCTACTAGTTGAATACCAATCTCATTAAAGTCAGAACTACGCTCCCTTCGCAGCTCAGTGAATACATTACATTCACCTGCTGCTTTAAAACATGTCGATTTATGATATTGACCTTTACTATGAACCTTCGAACGACCAATGAAAGTTTACCAAATTTCAATTTAGCTGAAAAACTTTATACGCATTTTCATTGGTTGAACGAGAAGACAACACCTTATATGGTATGATCATACAAGTGACGAATGCAACCTCGTATGACGTCATATATAGCGTGGCTACACTTTGTATTTAAGTTCAATAAGTTGCTCTATGTTTACAGTTAAAAGATCAGAGATTCACATTTAAAAAGATCAATGTTTACTTTCATTTTTGTTAATTTTTCATTATCTAACTAATGCAAAACTGTCAAACATCTTTACATTTCAACATTTTGAAATTACAGGCGTCAGAATTTTTTTTTAAAACCACATGACAGTCATGCGATTTAAATGTTTATGTGACTGTCTAAAAATAGAAATATTACCTTGAACGTAGTATTTTAGCAGAGGTAGAAAGTGAACAAGTGAATCTTTCGTACCGATGTATTGGAGAGTAAGTCAGAACTTGTTCACAATACCTTGTGAGCCGCGGCCATGGAATAGTGGTTAGCATCTCTAGAATTCGGAGATCGCGAGTTCAAACCCGGTCGCAGTAGGTCATACCCTATACGTGAGTTGTCAGCCTCGTGGTAGGGTAAGTTAGTACTGGTGATAGAAAGTGTCCAGGAAACCTATAGTAGGAATAGCTGGCCATTGTATATATTTAACCTAAATATGTGTTGAATACGACATTAAAAAAAAAAAGTTCACAATACCTTGTAAACTAGTATCCCATTATAAGGGATGCTTGATTTGGACCTGGGACTTTAAAAATTGATCATTCGAGGGATTTTAATGACTTGAAAACCCTTAAAATGTTTAAAACGTTTTCATGACATTTGTTCACTGATTTATGGAGAAGGCAAAAATTATTGAATTACTAAGAGCATGTAAAGAGTTGCAGAGACTTCACCACTGTCACTGACTCTGCAAGGTTGCCATTGGTTGTACTACAAATAGAATTTAATTTATAAAACCATGTATTGGTTATCAGGGCTTTTTCCCTTATACAACAAGGGCCACTTACAGGGGCCTTCCGGGTTCCCCTTCTAAAAAATTATTTTTGCTACATTTAGAGTTAACCTTTAATTTTTCATACCCATGTCAATGAAATCGTATTAAATTGTTTCCAAATGTTTCCAAATGTTCTTTATAAAGTAAGGTTCCTGATAGACCTCATCCCCACATACTGAAAGAATGCCCTGGTTGTGGTAATGTTACAGTTCCATGCAGCATCGTCCCAAGGTCACATCAAAGTCTCATTTGTTTCCCTGCACTCCATTAAGACAGCCGGTGTGTAGGAATTGGTAATCAAGGCATTGCGTATTGTATCACACCTTGAACCCACATATTGATTTCACTAGAAAGAAATTATATCTTACTTGTTCAGTGAATATGATATAGAAGATAACTTCAGTCTGCATTAATAAAGATAACACAGTATGTGTCCTCATAATTTAAATAAAAATTTTGCAACTTTGTTCAACTGATTGACCAAGCTTGAAAAAGCAAAAAACATACACTGAACAAAAGTTCTAACCGATCACTTTTCAAATTTTGATTATTTTATAACGGGCCAATGGATTCTAATACCCGAACATTTCGTGCCAAAATATGTAAACCACACCTTGTGTGCCGATTGAGTGCATCGGACCGTATCAAATTATTTTTTTCCCCCAAATCGGTAGAAATTGACAACAAAAATCACCTCAGCAAAATTTTATAAAGATTCATTGGCCAGTTATGAAATAGTCAAAATTTGAAAAGTGATCGGTTAGAACTTTTGTTCATTGTAGTGTATAATTACATTTATGCATAAAGGTCAAGCTCGGATTAATATTATTGAACTATACAAGATATTTAATTAGAAACTGGTCTGCATGTTAGTGAGATTCTGACTTTAATGAGTTCTAAGTCCTTTATGTTTGGTGTTCAAAATGTTGGGGTTCAATTCTAGTGTTGGATTCCATTGTTTCTAGGGTTTTCAGGATTCACCATTTAATTAATTTGGATTCTATTGTCATGAATAACTGATTTGGAGTTTAAAAGTTAGTTAATCTTATTCTATGAATTACCAATACATAAAGTAATGATTCTGAGTAGTGTCCGGTTGATACGGCATTCATTTAACTCAATGCGTCAGAAAGAAAGTAATCTGTCTGAAAGTATTCTGACATGAGGGCTAGAAAAAAGATTTGCAAAGTTAGTGCTATTCATGTATTTTGAGTATTCAATAACATCTGTATTCTACTATTTTTTGTAGTGTTATAAGTTTTGGTCTGTTAAGATCAATGGTTATAATTATGATTGAAAATGGACGCTACTTTAACAATTAAAATTGATTTCAAACAAATTATTGCACCAAGTTCATTGCTTTTGTTATCCTCAAAGCCCTTAGTAACTTGTTGCAAGTCCGAATTATAGGATTGTTTTTATACGCCCGTTTTGAAAAAACGGACATATTATGTTATGATGTTGTCCGTCTGTCCGTCTGTCTGTCTGTCCATCCGTGGACAATTGCTTGTCCGGATGATAACTCAAGAAAGGATGTACCTAGGTTCCTCAAATTTTATGTGTGGATAGCCCTTGGGTGGTGGAGGTTCCCTATTGATTTTGAGACCCCAGGGCCAAAGTCAAGGTCACTGGGACTTAAAAAAGGTAAAACTTGTCCGGACGATAACTCAACAACGACTGTACCTAGGTTCACAAAATTTTATGTAAGAGTAGCCTATGTGTCAAAGATGTTTCCTATTGGTTTAAGGGCCCCTGGGTCAAAGGTCAAGGTCACACGGGCCTCATATGGGAAAAAAACTTGTCCTGACAATAACTGGACAACCAATCTACCTAGATTCACCCAATTTTAGGTGAGAGTAGCCCTTGTGTCATGGATGTTTCCTAATGGTTTTGGGGCCCCTGGGTCAAAGGTCAAGGTCACAAGGGCATCATATTGAAAAACCTTGGCCGGACAATAACTCTACAACCACTGTACATAGGTTCACAAAATTTTATGTGAAGGTAGCTCATAAGTCACTGGGACTTAATTTATATTGAAACATTTTCCGGGCAATAACTTAATAATGATTGTACCTACGTTCACCAAATTTTATTTAAGGTTAGCCATAATGTCTAGCATATGCCCCTTTGGTTTTAGGCCCCTGGGTCAAAAGTTCAAAGTCACAAGGAAATCATGAGGAAAAACCTTGTCCAACAACCAACTTTATCTAAGATCACCAAATTTTATGTATCAATACTCTTTGGGTCAAGGGTGAGAACTTTTGGTTCTGAGGCCCCAGGGTCAAGATCACTGGAAGTTTGTATAGGAAAACTTTGTGCCGGTGATAAGTCAACCATGGCTGTACCTAGGTTCTCAAAATCTTTGCTTTGGATAGCCCTCCAGTTAAGGATGGGACCTATTCTGAGATCCCGAGGTCATTGGTCAAGGTCACGGGGACTTCATATGAGATGGACTGCACACGGGCGTATAATGCCCCGCCCAGCGGAGCTCTTGTTTTATTCTGATTGGGTCTCCACTTTGTTGACAAATGTCATATTAGGTCTTTGCTTAGTTTATAAAATTTATCTTATATTTGGTCTCCTAAAATTCCTTGTTGTTCTCATTATTTGAGCCCCATGAAGTCTTGGGCATGAAAGAGATGACCACTGTCTCCCTCTTGCATGATGTAGAAGGCAAATTAATAGAAGCTTTATATAAGGCTTGTTATACAGCTAGCATTGCAAGATCCAATCAAGGAGACAATATGACATTGTCTGGTGATGTTTTATGTCGGATGTTCCTATTTCTTTGTTAGGAGAATGTCTCTTGACACAATATGGTGATGAAATCATGAAATCATTCTTTCCCCTTCAGTTTGAAATGTTTGAAATGCAGGATTCCACTGATAACACAGTCCAGGTTTTTAAACCTAGTTTTTTTTGTTGGGTTTAATGCCGTAGCAACACATTATATGTCATATAAACGGCGGTCAGACAACCTTAGTAACACACTCCTCCTGGAAAGCCTCAACCTCTTGATTTAGCTGTTAACCCACTACTAAGCGCATATATACTTTCGTCAGTGACTGACAACTGCCCTACATAATTAAGTCATTGGTAGGAGGGAGAATGACCGTAATTTATTGGTCACGATCGTTCATTGTATTACTTTCTGGTAGTTTTTTACACTAATAACTCTGCTTTAGGAAGAAAATAAAATATTTTTCCTAACTATCAACTCAACCATAAAATGTTAGGGTCAGTAAAGAGCAAACATAGTATTTTTGGTTTAAGCCTAAATTCCCATTGCTTGTGCCATATACATGTACTTGTAAATCCTTGTTGGAAAAAACCCTTATGTTACAAGTAAATAGTTAATGACCATGGTGACATAATTCAAACAGATATACAGTGTGTATAAAGCTATGTGATCAGTTCCATTCTCAAGTTAGTCTTGTAAGAAAATGCCACTCATGCCATTAAGTATAATATAAGCTCCTACCAACAACTCACTATTTGTGAGAGGTTATATTAACTTAAGGTCATCTGAACCATGGTAAAACCATGATGCCATTTTGTCCCCAAAATATTCCTTTGAATTAACATTCTAAATTGTATCATTTTATTACACTGTTTATACCATCAACTATTGAAGGCATTAAACTTTTTAGATATTTTTTATTTTGAAAATAGAATTTTAGCTATAGATTTCATATCTTGATTTTGCAAGCTTGTTGTCAGTCAGTACTTTCAGTTGTATTTTACTACCAGTGACAATGTTTAGTTGATGCAGTAAAGTTATCCAGAGGATAGTTAGGCTCATTTACATTTGAACTCCATCTGGTGCCAATAAATGCATAGCAATGTCTGATATTGCTTGTTATTTAGTATTTATTTAATATTCTATACTAAGCATGTCACTGAACATATAATCAATTACAAACATATTTACAAATATAATTGCAATGCAATACTGTACCGACATAACTAACTCAAATTTCACAATTCTTTTTTTATTCAATGCATAATAACATCCTCTTTCTAACGATACCAAATGTATGAGTGTGCAATAACAAACAAAAAATATATTATGGTTTTTGTAGACCTGACAAGACTTTTGTCCATTAGTATATAATGTTTTATGCATTAGTATGACCTATTGTTCAATTAAAAAACCCCGTTCATTTAAAGGTAGTGATGTGAGTAAAAACTAACTTATTTGTTCTTGTCAAGATTACTGTATATAATGATAATTATACCCCCGCTTCGAAGAAGAGGGGGGTATACTGTTTTACCCTTGTCCGTCCGTCCGTCTGTCCGTTACTAAATTTCCGTCGCAGTTTCCTCAGCAACTATAACATGTAGCAGCCTAATACTTTGAATATTGCTTCATCCCTTAGTCCCATGTGGTGTAAAGCGATTTCATGCTCCTTGCTCATCTACTTCCTGTTTGTCGCATATTTTTAGATTTTTGCGGGGGTATCACTAGTGAGCATTAGCTCACAGATTTACTTGTTTTAAGAGTTTAACAGAATAGAAAAAATAGGGAAACATAATTTTTTTAAATGATACAGGTAATTCATTTGAATTGTAGAGATTAAAATGTTGATAGTTGATGAACAATTAATGAAATAATTGTGTTTATTAATTTTAATAACAATTTATTTATCTGAACATAAAAAGGATGATGATGTGTACAACTGTTGCTTTTTAAGACTGTAAAAACTACTGCAAAACTAGATTTTGAGGTGTGAAAGCCATTGTAACATTATTTTGCCAAATATTCCCAACCCTTCATATATATATATATTCTTATAATCCACATATTATGTAACATAGCTGCAAATTTGTTATAAATGATAATTTTATATAGTTTTATGTATATTTATATATGTAGCAGTTTTGTGATAAGGCCACAACAAGTTGATCATATGTTCTACGGATTTTTTTGAAAAAAAATTGGGTGAGCGAGCGAAGAAAAAAGTCTTTATTCACTTGCTTTATAAAGCGGTTTGACCAAATTTTTATGGGCAAGCGAGGAAATAAACATTTTGTTTTTGTAAAAACCGTCAAATATATAAAAGGGGGCGAGCGAATCCATAGAACATATGATCAATTTGTTGTGGCCTAAGATCAAACGTTGGAGTTATTAAAACAATCATATAAAAATAAGGTATTCATTTCAATATCTTTCAGTCTGAGCATTCATCCAAGTACCAAATTATTTCAACCTTATTATAAAGTACAATTCTAGTAAACTAAGTTTGGCTGTGTAAAGTCATTGCTCATACATATTGCTACATATTAAAATGAATAACAGTCATACCTTTACTTAATGTGTCTCACTAAAGAAGTTGCTATACATCATTTACTACTGGAACTATATAAAAATACTAATGGCTTATCTAATTGCAATTAATTTTCAAAATATATGTAGTTGTCACTAATGATGCTAGGTAGTGATCTGCTATGGCTAAAGTCACATTGAAATAAGAAAAGAAATGTAAAGGAGAAAAAATGAATATGAGAGAACATAAAAAGAACACACATATAATAAGAAGAAATAAAGATAAAGAACTATAGAGTATCAGATATAAAGGAATTTTAATCCAAAACGTCTAGCGGTATTGACCATGGTTCAGGGTGGTTATACTGTTTAGACTGCTGGATTGAATGTGAAATGTGTACTTGTACAATGGACAGTAGTCGGGTATAGCATGGGAATCTAGCTAGGGTGCTATTACATATATTATAAGCAGTACATACTTGTACAGATTGATGAAAGTTAAACAAGGAATCACTGGAAATATGATCATTTGAATTGTTAATAATTTGTTTTTTTATATGACTCTATTGGTAATGATGTGTGGTGACTGTTTTTGTGTTATACAGGTAGTTAGGGTACTGAGTATTATTCATTTAGTCATGTAATTAATTGGTTATTGAGAAATAATTATAATTGTGAATATAGCAATTTATGTTGTATGAAAATGATTTTACCAAGGCACATGACTTTGTTTACTATAATTTTACTGTAGAAAAAGGTTGATAACTGGTATAACAGTTAATGACTGAATGATTTGTATGTATTACAGTATATTACTTTATTGTGATGTAAAAATGTATTTTAACCCAGGTTAATTATGGTACCGGTATATGAGTAGTAATTATAATTTAATATTATTACTATTGAAATTGTTATACTTATACTTGGAAGTATTCTTCACTTGCGTTTAAAACGTGTTATTTTAAGTTATTGTTTTGTAGATTATTTACAAAACCATGGCATAATATGTTACAATGGCTTTTATTATAATTATTATTTGATAATTTTAGAGAAACATATGTATATGTTCATCAATTACAATTTATTATCTTCTTTGATAATTAACTGTGAGTTTAACCCGGGTCGATAGCGCAGTTGCTAGTGCGCCGGGATTTGGATACTCGTGCCCGAGGGGGTGCGGGTTCGAATCCCACCCGGGGAGGTTATACCCTTCCATGAAAATTTGACAATAATGTCGATTTTCCTCCATTGATTAGATAATATGGAGAAATTTCCGGCCTTGTGGAAGGGTAGGTGAGTACTGGTTATAGACAATGGTTAGGTGCGCTGGACGCCGTGAAATGACCTAAATTGTGTTGATACGGCATAAACTCCAATAAATAAATATAACTGAGTTAACTATACACATTAAGTTAACAAAAGCATTATAAACAATATAAACCTTCTTCATTTGAAGCATTTATTCAAGCTATTTCACCTTACATTATACCTTAGATTAACTTACCTTTGCATTTATCATTCATGCAGTCAATTTTAATTAATTCTTTTTTTTTGCAAAATATAAAAATGTTAATTTAATTGAAAGATTATTACAATGCAAATGCAGTTGACATACTTTCTGTTCTGCAATTTTCAATGTAAATTATATTAGATATTAAGAAGGTTATAAGTTGTACAGGTCATTTCAATATTAAGTAGAAATATTAATAAAAAATTAATCATTTTAATATCTCTTGTACATGTATGTATTTTATTTGAATATATCATATGGTGCATCATTATTCGCTTCGAAGAAGAGGGGGGTAAACTGTTTTACCCTTGTCCGTGCGTCCGTCGGTTACAAAATTTCCGTTGCAGTTTTCTCAGCAACTATAACATGCAGCAGCCTAATACTTTGCATATTGCTCCATCCCATAGTCCCATGTGGTGTAAAGCGATTTCATGCTCCTTGCTCATCTACTTCCTGTTTGTCGCATATTTTTAGATTTTTACGGGGGTATCACTAGTAAGCATTAGCTCACAGATTTACTTGTTTTGATTTTATAAAATAATATAACATCAATGCTTTTGCATAAAAAAATAGAAAAGGAATACAAAAGTTACCTTTAATAACAAAAGTATTGTAAAATTTATGAAGACATTATTAAATGTATTGTAATTAAGCCAAACTTAGTCTGGAGAACTTAATCATAATAATGGATAATTACAGGAAATGAATATTTACTGTTGAACCATTCTTATCAATATTGTTTGAAGTATATACAAAAAATGCCGATTTCCTAAATCATCATCTTGGTTTTATTGACTTATAAATCTTTATAGGAAATCAATACGTTTTGTTAGGGTAATCCGCGTGTCAGTGTACTGGTGGTTATACTTAGAACTAGGCCCTGTTACCATACAGCAGAAAACTGAACATATCCTATCTATACAGCTTTTTATATTTAATATTCCTCTGAATGATTTTACTGCACCAACATTTTAGCCAACATGAACATTATGCTCATTGTGAGCTTTATTTGTGTGATTACTTTTTGTCTGTTTGTCCTTCTGTTAGTCCCCTACTTTTCTGTACCATAATTCACTTCTTTCCTGCATTTCAAACATTTCAAACTGCATCCTCCAAACATTATTGAATATCTATAAGACCTGCACAGATTGGGATCGCACATAGATCACTCCAGCATACAAGTCCAGGAAACTTATATACAACTGGCCAGGATATTTCCAGTTGTACTGCATTGACATTCGAGACTACCGAAACATGAACAGGAGCATTGGTCATATGGCGTGGCAAGGGGAAGGGTTTTGGCATTATTTTGAAATCTATCTTGACTTTTGGGTTTTTTCATATTATTTTTCTCTACCTGTATATCAAGATGCTATGATATTTTATTCTGATATTATATTATTTTATTTTGTATCATAGTGTACTATTGTTGACTTCATTCACAATTCTTCCAATTGTTAATTGTTGTAAGATAATTCATTATTTGTTCATTTTTTTTCTTTTTGTTTTTTCTTTTTTCAGTTAAGTCATGTTAAACAGGGTAACCAGTACAACTAGATGATCATAATATCAATGTAAGTAAAATGGTTTTCTTATAATGATTATGGTAGGCCTATTTGCTAAATCATGTCACCCATACAATATGTATGGTCACTGTGGCTGATTGATGCCTTGTCAAATTTTGTTTTACCTTAGGCACCACTTAGATGCAATTAAATGACAAAATTGTCTTTTTGTCATATCTTTGTCCCATGTAGCACCATGCCCCCATACCTAAAAAACTGCCAATGCCATATTTGAATAATTATACCCCCGCTTTGAAGAAGAGGGGGGTATACTGTTTTACCCTTGTCCGTCCGTCCATCCGTCCGTCCGTTACGAAATTTCCATCGCAGTTTTCTCAGCAACTATAACATGCAGCAGCCTAATACTTTGCATATTGCTTCATCCCATAGTCCCATGTGGTGTAAAGCGATTTCATGCTCCTTGCTCATCTACTTCCTGTTTGTCGCATATTTTTAGATTTCGTTAAATGAAAGTTACATTATGATAGTCATATTTCTCACTGCGGGGGTATCACTAGTGAGCATTAGCTCACAGATTTACTTGTTTATTCTGATATTATATTATTTTATTTTGTATCATATTGTATTATTGTTGACTTCATTCACAATTCTTCCAATTGTTAATTGTTGTAAGATAATTCATTATTTGTTCATTTTTTTCTTTTTGTTTTTTTCTTTTTTCAGTTAAATCATGTTAAACAGGGTAACCAGTACAACTAGATGATCATAATATCAATGTAAGTAAAATGGTTTTCTTATCATGATTATTGTAGGCCTATTTGCTAAATCATGTCACCCATACAATATGTATGGTCACTGTGACTGATTGATGCCTTGTTTTACCTAAGGCACCACTAAGATGCAATTAAATGACAAAATTGTCTAAGGCCACAACAAATTGATTATATGTTCTATGGATTCGCTCGCACCTTAATTTTGACGGTTTTTACAAAAAAAAATATTTTTATTTCCTCGCTCGCTCATAAAAATTTGGTCAAACCGCTATATAAAGCAAGTGAATAAAGACTTTTTTTTCTTTTTTTTCTTCGCTCGCTCGCCCCATTTTTTTCCAGAAAAATCCGTAAAACATATGATCAACTTGTTGTGGCCTAAATGACAAAATTGTCTATTTGTCATATCTTTGTCCCATGTAGCACCATGCCCCCATACCTAAACAACTGCCAATGCCATATTTGAATAATTTGTCATGCTTTTTACTGAAAAAGCTCTAAGTGAAAACAAGTTATTTATAAGACAAAATTTTTAAGAAAGTATTACACTTTTTAGCTCAACTTTTTGAAGAAAATGAGAGCATATGCTATCACTTTGCTTCAGCTTCGGTGTTGGTGTCGCTTGTGAAATTAATATTTTTAAAAGTGTTAAATCTTCAACCCTATCTAAGATGTTTTATTGAAAGTTGATAAACTTATTCAGTGGAACTATATCAACAACACTGTGAAGGGACATATTTTTGGATGAGTTATTTTTTAATCATTTTTATACTAAAAAAAACTGTAAAATATTTGATTCAAAAGGGATGAAAATGTCAAATAATTATTTTTAGGGTTATGTCTCTTTATACTTTAGCAATTTAGATCAAATATTTCTTTAATTTGAGGTATCTTTAGTATATATAAATATATTTTTATGAAAGTTAATATGCCCATTTTATCAGTTTTACATCTATCTGACAGTAAAGGGACTCAACTCTTGATTATTAGTTATTGAGTTATGCCCTTTTATACTAAAATATCTAAGATTTCAAACTCCACGCAGCGGTTATTTTCCTTTATCAAATCAATAACCACTGACACCACAAGTAAAACCCGGGTCTATAGCGCAGTTGGTAGCGCACTGGGATTTGAGTTCTCGTGCTGAGTGGGTGCGGGTTCGAATCCCATCCAGGGAGGTTATACCCATCCATGAAAATTTGACAATAATGTCGATTTTCCTCCATTGATTAGATAATATGGAGAAGTTTCCGGCCTTGTGGAAGGGTAGGTGAGTACTGGTTATAGACAATGGTCCAGGAAAGCTAGGTTAGGTGCGCTGGACACCGTGAAATGACCTAAATTGTGTTGACACGGCGTTAACTCCAATAAATAAATACCACAAGTAAATTCGTCCCTCAGAGCCATATCAGAGAACCGAAAAACTTTTTTCATATTTTCTTTTACATTTCAATATTTTCAATAAATTAACATAGATTTAATGGTTATGTAGATTTTATTATTAATCTGTTGCATTTTTTTCTGCAAAATGTGTATAATGTAGTTGTGGTTCGAAAGTTCGAATCCCCCTAGAAAGAAAAACTAGGAAACCCCCCCCCTAGACAAAAATCCTGGATCCACCCCTGTTTTTTATCATTCAATGTTATTTTTCGCTACATTACGTCTAATGCATTTTAAGTATATCCTTATTGCTCCTACATGATTCATATGAAGGCAGTGGTTAAAGTAGCAACGCGTGATGTAACCCCTGTGATGAGTTAGCTAAGATTGATATTTGTTTGAACTGAATATATTTAGAACAACTTGAAATATTGATTTAACGTTAGTATGCTCATTTAGCAGTACTGCATACACAACATTAAAGGGAAATGAATCTTGATGAATTATTTTTGGAGTTATGACCCTTTATACTTAAATGTGCAATGTTAAAAATTGTTTTAATTGAAATATCTACTGATAATGATATTTAATATGTAATTGAAAGTTAGTATGCTAATTCATTGATACTGCATCAACACAACTTTGAATTGACGTTTCTATAGATGTATGTTTTTGGAGTTATGTCCCTTGTTATATTTTACAAATACTTGTATGAACTTGTAATTATTGTTTGACTGATTTTTTCCTTTTGAAAACTAAGTCCTGTCTTGAAAGCACTTTTTTTAAAGATAAGACTTGCCATGAACAAAACTCATGGTAAAGTCAAGCATGCTGTTCACTAGTCTTATAAACTACTTTTGGTAGAAAAAACAACGTAAAAGTCGATTACATTTATTTATGCCTGTTGGTTCAACTTAGATGTCAGCTTTCCTGGACTTTGAATAACTTTGAATGAACTGGTATGGCTGTATTCTCATCTTATTATACCCCCGCTTCGAAGAAGAGGAGGGTATACTGTTTTACCCTTGTCCGTCCGTGCGTCCGTCCGTTACAAAATTTCCGTCGCAGTTTTCTCAGCAACTATAACATGCAGAAGCCTAATACTCTGCATATTGCTTCATCCCATAGTCCCATGTGGTGTAAAGCGATTTCATGCTCCTTGCTCATCTACTTCCTGTTTGTCGCATATTTTTAGATTTTGGCGGGGGTATCACTAGTGAGCATTAGGTCACAGATTTACTTGTTATCTTTGTATTTATAGGCTCTCAAGCTGAGTTGTGATGGAAAACTAGTGTACATTCTACTTATTATACCCCCGCTTCGAAGAAGAGGGGGGTATACTGTTTTACCCTTGTCCGTGCGTGCGTCCGTCCGTCCGTCCGTCCGTCCGTCACAAAATTTCCGTCACAGTTTTCTCAGCAACTATACCATGCAGCAGCCTGAAACTTTGCATATTGCTTCATCCTATAGTCCCATGTGGTGTAAAGCGATTTCATGCTCCTCGCTCATCTACTATCTGTTTGTCGCATATTTTTAGATTTTGGCGGGGGTATCACTAGTGAGCATTAGCTCACAGATTTTTTGTTCAACAGACAACTTGAATTGGTGTGCCCTTGAAAATAATCATCACACTTTAAGGTATAAAACATTAATATGTTGTTTGAATTTGATATGTAAATTTATAGTTACAGATTAGTTATCAGGGCTTTAGATTGTTTACACATGAATTACATTATTAAAAAGTTTGAGATTGCTATTTTAAATAATCAAACTATCATCTAGAAGTGCAAATATGGTAACCTCCCTTCATATACTGTAGATATGGATGTGGTACAACTCAACCTGATGCCATCTCAATCTGTAGTAGTGTCAACTCGACCACAGGGCAACTCATTACGCTTTCCGCTCAATCTTTATTTTTATAGTTAGTTATTTGAGTTATAAAGTATTTTTAGCCGGATTTTTCAACGAAAAAATAGCTTGGCGAAACACAGGCGGGCGAGCGTCCGGTGTGGTTAACAATGGCGTTAAAGTTTTTGATGTACCGTATATTTCTGCCATTTAAAGTCAGATTTCTACCAAACTTTATACAATGATAACATATCATGTGATAAACAGAATTAGACAGTAACCGCAACTCTACCTAGCTTAATTATGGCTTGTTTTTTCGGGTGTCTGGTGTTGTTAACAATTGCGTTAAAGTTTTTAATTTAGCATATATTTCTGCCATTTATTGTCAGATGTTTATGGAACTTCATACAATGATAACATACCATGTGATGAACAGAATAAGACAGTAACCACAACTCTACCTTGCTTAATTATGGCTTGTTATTTCGGGTGTCTGGTGTTGTTAACAATTGCGTTAAAGTTTTTAATTTAACATATATTTCTGCCATTTATTGTCAGATGTTTATGGAACTTCATACAATGATAACATACCATGTGATGAACAAAATACGACAGTAACTACAACTATACCTGACTTAATAATGGATTATTTCCCTTTGTTTTTTGCATTAAAGTTTTCAAATTGTTGGATATCTCTGCCATTTATGGTTAGATGTTTATGAAATTTCATTCAATGATTACATACCATCTGTTGCAAAGAATTAGACAGTAACCACAACTCTACCTGGCTTAAAAATGGATTATTTCCCTTTGTAATTTTTGCATTAAAGTTTTCAAATTGTTGGATATCTCTGCCATTTCTAGTTAGATGTTTTAGAAATTTCATACAATGATTACATACCATCTGTTGAAAAGAATTAGACAGTAACGGCAATTCTACCTGGCTTAAATATGGATTATTTCCCTTTGTATTTTTCATGTTAAAGTTTTTAGTATGTTGGATCTCTCCAATAGCAAGTATTCTGGCATTTTCCAGTCATATTCTCCCGCCATTTTGTTTCAACAGTTTTACCATTTGCCATACAAGATTTTTTTTAACAAATTTCTCTCACCAATTTCGTACCATTAGTTTTGCATTATTTTCATCGATAGTTTTCATGTCTTATGCCATCTTAGTCAAATACCAACAAAATACTCAGGTAAGATACAATGGGACAAATATATAGTTACTGAAACTCTTTTTTCCTTCAAGATTCATTATTGTCCTTTGTATACCTTCTGATAAGCAATTTATCAAATGACTTTCTTTTGTAACAACGTAAACTTGTTCTCGATGTTCCCATATGCAGAAAATCTGGCTTTAATGTGGCTCCCACATTATCTTTCTTGTTGATAATTAAAATTTATTTTAACTTAGGTTTATTGTGTATGTGAGGTATTAAGGAATGAAATAAGAGTGTTCATTGTTTTGTTTTTGTTTAAAGTTTTTATTTTATATAAAAAAAACTGAAAAAAAAATCATACAATTGACATGCTTCTATGCAATCATTTTTCATAACTACATTATCAAATTATCAATCAGTAAATGTTAGACAACTTTATTAATCACATATTGTCATGGTACACGTAATTTGTAAAACTTATGATTAGAGCAATTATCAAATGCCAGCAAAAAAGTAATTACCTTTTCTTAAATTTTATATCATTTTTTTCAATCTAATAACTAATAATTTATGAGACGGGTTTGATCGATTTATTTACAGGTAAAGCTGTGTCTATCTCATAGTTGAGTTGTCCCAATCCTCGTGTTGAGTTGTCTCATACAGGTTAAGCTGTGTCTATCTCATAGTTGAGTTGTCCCAATCCTCGTGTTGAGTTGTCTCATACAGGTTAAGCTGTGTCTATCTCATAGTTGAGTTGTCCCAATCCTCGTGTTGAGTTGTCTCATACAGGTTAAGCTGTGTCTATCTCATAGTTGAGTTGTCCCAATCCTCGTGTTGAGTTGTCTCATACAGGTTAAGCTGTGTCTATCTCATAGTTGAGTTGTCCCAATCCTCGTGTTGAGTTGTCTCATACAGGTTAAGCTGTGTCTATCTCATAGTTGAGTTGTCCCAATCCTCGTGTTGAGTTGTCTCATACAGGTTAAGCTGTGTCTATCTCATAGTTGAGTTGTCCCAGTCTTCGTGTTGAGTTGTCTCATACAGGTTAAGCTGTGTCTATCTCATAGCTGAGTTGTCCCAATCCTCATGTTGAGTTGTCTCATACAGGTTAAGCTGTGTCTATCTCATAGTTGAGTTGTCCCAATCCTCGTGTTGAGTTGTCTCATACAGGTTAAGCTGTGTCTATCTCATAGTTGAGTTGTCCCAATCCTCGTGTTGAGTTGTCTCATACAGGTTAAGCTGTGTCTATCTCATAGTTGAGTTGTCCCAATCCTCGTGTTGAGTTGTCTCATACAGGTTAAGCTGTGTCTATCTCATAGTTGAGTTGTCCCAATCCTCGTGTTGAGTTGTCTCATACAGGTTAAGCTGTGTCTATCTCATAGTTGAGTTGTCCCAATCCTCGTGTTGAGTTGTCTCATACAGGTTAAGCTGTGTCTATCTCATAGTTGAGTTGTCCCAGTCCTCGTGTTGAGTTGTCTCATACAGGTTAAGCTGTGTCTATCTCATAGTTGAGTTGTCCCAGTCCTCGTGTTGAGTTGTCTCATACAGGTTAAGCTGTGGCTATCTCATAGTTGAGTTGTTCCAATCCTCGTGTTGAGTTGTCTCATACAGTTTAAGCTGTGTCTATCTCATAGTTGAGTTGTCCCAATCCTCGTGTTGAGTTGTCTCAGTTGGAGTTGTCTTTGGGTTGAGTTGTACTATGTAGTACACATTTTTAGAAAAAAAAGCCGTCATATAAACAATTTTTAGTTGAGGATTGTTAAGCTTAGGTGTTAGAATAGATTTTTGTACCAATTGATCTCAGAAAATATAACAAAATCAAAATAGCCCCAAGGAAAAATATCCTTTTAAGGTATACATATTGTTATAGAAATTATCTTATTTAAATATCCTAACTGGTTCTTCTGTTTTAAGATTTTGACATTTTTACTTTTTTCATTTCAGGCTGTCTTAAACTTACAGATTCATCAAAAATGTCAAGCTGTGCGATGTTACATTATAGTTTCCACAGAAAACATGAGAAGAAATCAACAAAATATCAAATTCCTTGTACATGATATAACTCTGGCCTGCCCATATTTAACAAGTCGTCTCGGACATTCTGTCCTTGAGATGTTTGTTGCCCAAATATATGTTTTAAAGTTGCTGTTCACATTATATATGAATAAGACTTGAGACAAATCGAAATGTCATTAGTATTCGTTCTCGAACTTGCTAAATGAATTCAAATGACACTATTTGTCCTCTTGTTTTCCCACCACAATAAATTAGGTACAAGCTACTGTGTGCGAATTAAAGAATAATTTGTCCTTGGATGTTTCGCCTCCCTAGATTGATCATGTCTGCTATTCAGTGAAGTCGGGAGCAGTGGTAGGACGCACGCTTGGGGATCGAAAGGTCCTGGGTTCGAATTCCACTAGGGGCACTGCTAATTTCCTTCAGCAAGAAGTGTGAGATTGCTTCACTCCACCCAAATGTAAATGGTTCTTGTGAGGGTGGTAAAACTGCTAATTTATCGACTGCACTTAAAAGTGAAGTAAAGAGTACAGGGAAATTGTTACAAAATAATTTGATACATATGGAAAGCCATGACGATTGCAATTTGCTAAGTGATAAATGCGAAATGACATTTGCTAATGATAATTGTGAAATGCAATTTGCGAATTGTCATTACCATACTGTATGCGCTTCTTACAATGGATGACCAGCAAATTGAAGCATGCATCTTTTATTTCTAAAAGACTGCGGTCTGATTATTGGCGGAAATTGTTGTAAAATTACATTGAGCCCATTTCGCAATAATCATTGGCAAATGGCAATTTGAATAGCTATTCACATGGCATCAGTGGAATTTTAATTAACTACATAATCTATGGAAAGGTATTCTTTCATTCAAATCACTATTTGCGAAATGACATTGCTAGCGGCATACAGTTTCGCATTTATCAGTAGCAAATGTCATTTAGCGAATTGCAATTGGCATGGCAGAATGGCTTACTTTCACCCATGTAGTCACGTGATATTGCCACCGAGACTAAGTTAACTGTAGTTCTGTGAAATGTTACACTTAAAAGCAATAAAATAACTAAACAAAATTTTAACTGACAAGACCATGTTTTACAAAACATGTTGATTACTATTTTTACAAAGAATCTAAGTGTGAACGACTTTCTACATGTGATATAAACAGGTGTATGTGTCTGACGTATTCTAAATGTTACCAGACAAATTACGACAGAGTTTGTATAACTTCCTTGCATGACGTACAGTAATTGATGACAGAACCAACGGTGAATAAATTTACAAGGAAAACATGAATAATTTCAGTGACGCAAAAATCGCTGCTTTAAATAAGTCTTATTGCTTAATTAACTCAATTTTCAATACTGCTTTTGTTACGTTTAGACCAAGTAACAATTTATTCTAAGTTTTAAAAATAAAATTTAAATTGCTGACTAGAAAGGCTAAATGTCAGTTATTATAGTTCTAGATTTTAAATCCATTAATCTTCAGGAATTCGACCAGACGCTTATTTCAGATTATTTATTTTTTGCCTCATTTTAATGCAACCTGAAGCGGCCATATGTGTCTATGCATTGACTAAAGTTTCAGCAAGGTTGGAAAATTTGTTATTGTTTTATGAACGGAACTTGTTATTCCGCGGTAAGGGAATTAAATTTCTTAGATACGTCAACTATTCTACTATTTAACTCGTAGCTTGATGAATTTATTCACAACGTCAACAGACAGAAAATCTAATTATTCAAATCAATTAACAGTGGAGCTACTGTCAACTACTACGTTCTTTGTCTGGTTCCCAGTCGTACATTGACAGGTAAAAGTACGTCAGGCAAACCATGATCATGGCCGCGCCCGATGTAATGAATTGGGTATTGGATAATTATGTTTTCAAATTTCTCACTACACAGGCTTAAATCAAAGTAAAATAAAGTATTCGAAATTCTAACGAGACTAATCTGCGTCCGAATTGTGTTCACTTGAAACATGTTTTTGTTAATCTTTCGCTAATTTTAATAGACGTTACAATCAGAAACATCGAAATCGAATTACCTATATAGTACCGAACTCCTACTAAAGTAACTATCGTCAGCAAATGATCATGCAAGGTTAAGAAAACGTAATACAACGTAATACCTGAATGATAACTGAGGAGGCCGCCATGATCACGGCTTGCCTGACCCGATAACGATAGTGGTAAGGGGCAGGTAATCCAGACTGTCTATAGATGTGAATTGTCGAATAGAAAAAAAACATATTGAAAAAGCTTTGAAAATTTGAAAAGCTGTATTATCTGATATTTCAGACGATCGAAATATATTTAAACTTAGCTCTTCACATCTTTAATATCACATGACTCACGCAGTTTATCAAAGCTTGATTAAAACGATATGTACGGTATTCATCGCACTTTTGGGCCTCACCCCGATGTACACAATGTTCTATTGGGCCTACTTTTGTATATTGTATATAAACTTTTTTATTGTTCATAGAATAAGGGACTTTAGTCAGTTATTTCCCTTGTACACTCTTCTAATAGTTGGATTACTCGAATTTTACCCTTACTTTTCCATGTCAATTTGCCAAAATTAATCTTTAATAACTTTTTTGTAAATCATTTCATTTGCTCGAAATTCAAGCTAAGTATTTTTAAGGTAATGGACTATCTAAATTTCATCACTTCTGTTAATATCTTCATTAACAAGAAATATATCAGATGACATATTTTGTTATTCTTACATAGGACTTCAATGACAAATTCCGAGGATTCCAACTGTAAGGACCTACTTACCAATCGGATTGCTTCAGATTTTATCAGAGAAGGCTAACTGACTAAAGTCCCTAATTCTTCATTGCATTATTTTACATATATTGCACCTACTCCTCGTGGCATTTTATAGATATTACAGAAAGGGTTTTTTTTTGTTTTTGTTTTAGGTGACTAAGGTAGCCAAATTTGGGTCTTTATACCATGTCAAGGTTTCCGTTTGTACTTTACCTTACTCTATGCCATGGTACATCATCTTGCAACCAGTAATGTTCTCCAATCCTAAAAACGTGAAATTAAATGTCAAGAAAGATAACTGGGTCTGTAACATGAAATGCGTATACAGAGTTGTCTCCATTGCTGTTGTAAGTAGATCTTAAGAGTATAAGTAGCTTGGAATTGTTCTGCTGTTAAAGGCCCCGTTACACTAAACTAGTTCTCAGAACATTCGACTCGGTCCTAAAAATATGGCGAAACTGTGAACGAGCATGAACGTGTCGTGTTAGTCGGAAAATGTCAGCTATACGATTATAGTTTGTTCAGAACCAGTTCTCGATACGTGCAATTCGTTTTTATCCCGTCCGAAGTCCGTTTGTATCGAGCTCACATCGGGTAAAATTGCTCGTTCTCGTCAAGAGACACCGTCTCCAACTAGTCCATATCCGTTCGTAGTCAGTTTTAACCCGTTCATAGCTAGTTGTTCTAAGCTCCTTTTCACTTGACCATCCTGTTTAAGACAGTTCAATTCGTTCTAAGTACGTTCTCATCTCGTTCTTAGTGCGTTCTGAACGTAATAACGTCACGTTCTAACAAGATTGTTATAAATATCCAAGACGTTTCTATCATTTCTCATTCTTGTTTCACGCTTCAAGCTGTGAGGACACAATTCAAGCATCACTGTGACAATAATGCCTCTAAAAAGAGCAAATCCAGACATACGACGCGTGTTAAAGACCCCGTTACACCAAACTAGTTTCCAGAACGTTCGACCCAGTCCTAAAAATATTGCGAAACTGGTTGTAAACGAGCTAGAACGTGCCGTTTAAGTCGGGGAATGTCAGCTATACGATCATGATTTGTTCAGAACCAGTTCCCGATACGTGCATTTCGTTTTTATCCCGTCTGTAGTCCGTTTGTATCTATAGTCATATGACTGCATTACAGCTATAATATAAATTGTCCCTTTAAAGGTGATGGTTAGACACCTTTGGGGATGTATTAAGGGCCCTTTAAAGGTGATGTTTCGACACCTTTAGGGAAATGTCTGGTTAACAGTGGCGTTGTGTTACACTGTTCAGGACAAGTGCGGTTAACAGTAGCACCATGTAATACTGTTCAGGACACCAACTTTTAATATTAAAAAGAAATATCTAAATATAACAAAAATGTAAAATTAGTGATAAAATGTAAAATTAAGTAGGATCATGAACTTTGAATGATGTAGGCATAATAAAAAGTACATTTACACACTATATTACATCATGTGTGATAAAATTTATTTTGTTTTGTGTTATTGTATATACATTACGTATTTATGGTGGAGGGTTTTTATTTATTTATTTTTTATAATCTATCTTTTTGTACAACGCCTTTGAATATGTAATATAGAAATAGGCGTTTAATCAAATGAAAAAGTTTAAAGTTTATAGTTCCGATCGGGTAAAATAACTCGTTCTTGTAACGAGACACCGTCTCCAACTAGTCCAAACGCGTTCATAGTCAGTTTTAACCCGTTCATAACTAGTTGTTCTAAGCTCCTTTACACTTGAACATCCCGTTTAAGGCCCCGTTACACCAAACTAGTTCCCAGAACGTTCGACCCCGTCTTAAAAATATCGCGAAACTGGTTGTGAACGAGCTAGGACGTGCCGTTTAAGTCGGAAAATGTTAGCTATACGATCGTAGTCCGTTCAGAACCAGTTCCAAATACGTGCATTTCGTTTTTATCCCGTCTGTAGTCCGTTTGTATCGGGATCACATCGGGTAAAATTGCTCGTTCTCGTCACGAGACACCGTCTCCAACTAGTCCGAACCGTTCGTAGTCCGTTTTAACCCGTTCATAACTAGTTCTTCTAAGCTCCTATACTATTGACCATCCAGTTTAAGACAGTTCAACTCGTTCTAAGAAAGTTCCCATCTCGTTCTTAGAGCGTTCTAAACGTAATGACATCACGTTCTGATCCGATTGCTATGAATATCCAGGACGTTTCTACCCGTTGGCATTCTCGTTCTGCGGTATAAGCTGTGAGGACACAATTTGTCAAGCATCACTGTGACCACCATGCCTCGAAAAAGGAGCAGAGCCAGACAGGCGGCGCGTGTTATGACAATCGCTTCCAAAAATCACCTGCTTAGATGAAGCTTTTGAAGACCAGCCTCTAGTTAAACCTAAGAATTCTGAGCCTCCTGAGCCAGTCAATGAAAATGAGGGTGTTGTATCTCCTGCTTCTTCTAATGACTAAGACAGCCAGGTTTCGGGAGAAGATTTGGGATAGAGTCAGAAGCCAGAAAGAAGAAGAAAACTAAGACATACACCCATCTCTTGGTGAGAAATGGTCTGTATTTATACCAAACTTTGCCAGATCGTACTGAAGACGTTATTGTGTTGTACGAACTGCATACGAACGCAATAAACTTATTAAAAACGAGTAGAACGTACCAAAAACCTACTGCGAACTTTAAGAACTGTGTGTTAACGTGTTGCAAACTGGTTCAGAACTTTATAATTTGTTTTCATACATTTAGACGGGATAACAACGCACTATGGACGTAATCAAGACGAGTTAAGTCTGTGTGCGAACGGAATGAACGAGTTACAAATGAAACATGTCGGTGATTAAACGTACTGCAAATTGCGGCCCAATCGAACTACGACACGGCACGTCCCGAGTACGATGCTAGTTCGGCAATTCCGTTTGCAGTACGTCCATTCCGTTGCCAGTACGTTGTCACTCAGTCTAATTGCAGAACGGAGTGGCTGCAAAATTAATTTTAGTCGACTCAAAGTTCTGAAACCCCATTCCTGTTCAACCCTGTCCGAGCTCGTCCATAACGTTCGTACACAGATCGTAGAAAGTTGCTACAACGTCCAGTCCGTTTGCACACAGTTGGAACTGGTTCGGTTCAATTTTTCAGAACGTATAGTGAGAACGAGTTTGGTGTAACGGGGTTATAAACTAGCATCCAAAGGATGCGTGTCTAATCAATGATAGCAAAAACTTTTAAAACTTTACGGCTATTTAGCGCATAAACTTTTATATGAAATTGAATGTTACAGATGGTAATCACTGTACGAGATGAATTCAAGACAACATATACTGTACAACAAGATACAGAATTTTATAGTCGGTTTTATTTACAATAAGGTGAGTGATAACGATAATTCTATATTTTATACTAAGTCTCGTCACGGTCTACATATGTGCCTTGTAATTTTTAAATCCATCGGTCGATGGTGGAGATATCGCCCGGACAAACCAATTTTCGACAATTTTTTACCTTATTTTTTGGCAACATCCATTAAAGTTTCGACACAATTCTTGCATGCGACAAATCGTGTTGTCACGGTTAACAAGTAATGTGCCAAGTAATTAAAAAAACATCTGTCAATGGTGAAGATTTTCATCAATATTTGACCTTTGACCCCATTTATTGGCCACGCTATTTGAGGTTTTTGACACGATTTTTACACGCAATAGTGGGGTCGATAAGTGTCATTTTTCACGACAATCTTTCACTTTGTGATACAAGCACCAAATTTGGTACAGTTGTTGTACATAGTGTGTAGTTTACAAAAAGCACGATTTCCACCTCCAAATTCAAGATGGCCGCCATTTTTTTAAGATGACCGCCGATAATAGGGATTTTCGTCCTGTTCATAGTAAATAGCTTTTACATGTATTTATTTATTTTTATTTACGTAATTATCAATATTATTTTATATTTTATGACAAATCAAGAATCATGTTAAATTCTTTTTTAAAAAATGCATATAATGGATGTCAATTCAAAATGGCGGCCATTACAAGACGCCAAATAATTTTATACCTTCACGCTTATTCTCGGATGAAATTCATTTCAGTTAATTGATTCAGAACATTTCTCATTTATTATAATATGTCTCATAGTAAAACTAGTGCATCTGGTGACATCACTACAGTGGAACATAGGCATCCAACACGGTTCTGGATCGAAAACATTACATATACGACGACCTGTGCTGTGATACTTAGCATGTATATCAGTGTCAGTTTGAAGTGTGCTTACTGCTGATTTTTTTTCTTTGTTTGTGTGCCGTTAAACTCAAACAGTTTTCTGTACATTATATTTAAGTGTCCAAATGCTATCTAACCAGACCGTTTTAATATTTTATAACTATCGGTAGACAACGTGGAGGAACTAAGGGTAACAGGGCTTTAGTTACCACAATGGTGTAAAGCTCATACGTGATTTAAATATTACTGAATGAACAATTGGGTTAGATGTAGGATACTTTTTCCATTGACACATATTTAGGAATGATGACCCCGGGCTACTATGATTTAATTCAGCGGCGTTCGTATCAATTAGTACAAATCAGAAATTAATCCGTTATCATCCATGACAAAGGTTTGAATCTAAACTACTTTTTAACATATTCAAAAAGAACTACATATCTCAATAGCTACATACTATATATATTTTTGTCAGTGCCCAACCGATTTCCTTCTTCTGTAAATGTGTAGCCAAGATATTTAAAAGAATATACCGATAGTTTAAACCATATCTCAATGTTATTTTACGGTAAAGCAGTAAACAGATTAACTGTAAAGCAGGAATTTTCTACAACAATCCATCATGTATTCCTATAACAACCGATTTGGACAAGTGCTGCTGTCTCTGTCAGACTCATACAAAGTTTAGGGCTCCCCCAAATTGTTAGTAGCTCTAATGAACATTCTATATCAACTCCAAATATACCACCCTTCCATGGGACAGTTTAGATTGATTTTAGGTCTAATACATCTTCATTAGACGATTGAGTTGGTATTAATGAAACTTTGTTAAGCAAAAGTGCAAAGTATCTGGAAACTTCCTTCATCAAATGAATTGAAATGAAAATTTAGCTACACAAAGTAACACCAGCAAACTCTATACAGGTCCGAAATATCAATTGGCCAATCCTCATCAGACTGCGGTCGTAATCCCTGACTATCAGCCTATTTCTGATGCAATTGTTATTTATGGATTTTTGCTCGTGTATTCTTTTTCTTAGAAAGCATTAAGGGCCTTTGGATAATATGCTATTTAAGATTTAATTCGAATTATAAAGGGACGTACACATGTATTTAAGAGTCTCGATTAGAGACAAACGTGCGCGCCATAGAGAAGCAATCAAAACAAAGTTACCACCAAATTGGCAGAAACGTGTACATTGAAGTGACAATAAGACTGAACTACATTAGGTTCTGATCTGACAAAATACTTACCATGTGTTTTTGTAATGTTGTTGTTGTGACAAAATCTGAGATTGCACAGTAAAATGCATCCATTAGTTTTTACATTAAAACGAATCCTTGTAATTACAAAGAATCATATTCAAGACACTTTATACTATAAAGCAACAGGCAAATATCTGTTGTAATAAAGCATGTTTGACTGATGTTGTTGAAATCAATGTGTTTGAATCACTTCAACGGTGCAGATTTGATAAATTTTGGATTGAGTTTGGTCAAGGATAGTCAATATAGAGGCTACCAATACACAAAATGACGGCTCAGAAAAATCTGATAGAGTGTTGTTCTTTCACGATTTTACTGATAGTCATTACATGTCAGTCTTTAAAAAAGTCAAGTCAATATTTACCAGACATATATGATCAAGATTTCAAAACACTCGAGAAATTTGTCATAATTGTGTGCGATTAGAACTGTCTTATAGGCTTGACTTGACTGTCCAAGAGCAAATATCTTATGATGCAATTCCACATACAAGGGCGTCTTTCTTTCAACATGTCAACAGTTATGTCTTCCACGCTGCGTGTATTTTGGGTCAATTGATGGTTATCAAGTCTTAGATCAAAATCTAGTCGACTGGCTCTAGTAAAACGACAGCGAATGACCAGAGCTATTGGCCAACCTTTCACCGATTGCCAAAAGTTGTCATCAGTTAAACAAATGTGCTGACAAGAGGGAATGTCATGAGCGATGCAAATGCTATCGAGTAAGTTTTAAATGAACTTGTTTATGTGCTTGCATGTGAGAATAACGAAATCACAGACTAATGTTTGCATTCATATAATTATCACAACAATATTTGAACTATCTGTACGACGTTGACCTTAAATTGTTGACTTCTAGACATGTGTGCATCACGTATTATTGTTAAAAAATTGTTTTTATCAAGGATTATAAAAAAATCTTTGCTTCATTTCCATAAATTATGTTAAATTTCTGATAAAATCACTTTATATATATACTTTCCCATTTGACATTGACCTTTGACCTACACAACATGTAGACAATATAAGCATAAACATAGTAAACACTTGATGAAGGCAATCCAAATATGTATTTATATTTCATTGTCAAAATTATAGTCTCGAATAAAATAATTGTTTGATTATTTAATTAGTATTTACGGGGTATTAACATCCTCCTTGCATCAAGGTCAAGGTCACAGTAAATGTCAATTACGCCTACAGATTTGTCAAAGATATTAACAAGTTTACTTTAATAATACCTATTTTCTAATAGCATTTCAAACCCTACATGATCATTCAAAATGATTCAAAAAGTTTGAAACAACTTTTTAATGTATGTTGCTTTTACCATGACCTTGACCTTGATCTTGGAAGTATATCACATGATGTAAATTAATGTCTGAACATGGTTAACATTTGCAGTATGCAAAAACACTACAATGAATCATCCTATAAGGCATTTAAGCAATAAAAAGATGTTGAGTCGCTATAAGGGATACTGATTCCCAGGCGCATGCGCAGAAACGACGGCCATGTTGAATTTCGAAGTGGAAATCGTGCTTTTCGTGAATGGTAGTCCATGCAGGTCATCTGTGCCAAATTTGGTGCTTGTATCACCAAGTGAAAGATTGTTGCAGTTATCGACCCCACTACAACTGTCACAGTTAACATTGTGCCAAGTATTTTTTAACTCCATCAAATCCTTGGGGAATTATTGCCTGATCAAATTCGAGACGGACAGAAGGGGAGAGAGACGGACGGACGAACGGACAGACGGACAAAGTGGCACCTATAAAGCCCTCACCACTATTATTTTTTTCTGGTATGATCGTTTGTGTGTGTCATTGGAACAATATTCCACCTCGCATTCTGTGCCATACATAATTATCTTTAGACATATAAAACTATGGCTTTTTGTTGTTTTAATTAATTGTTATTTTTTCAGGTGTATTCATGTATCAAGATAGTTATAATAGATAGTGATACTTTAGAGTGGAATAACAATACTTAACTAAAAATTGCCATACATTAGTTTGAAGACATTTTAATTCTTTAAGTTTGGTCAAATAAAATACATAATACACCTACTAAAGTGTTATGGCAATTATATATGACACTCGGTAGAGCCGCCCGGCCAGCTTAATTTGTAGCACGCAAAGTCTATGGATTGAGGGAACGTGGGTTCAATTTCTGAACGGGGCAAATTGTCGTGAGTTTTGGTCATGAAAACCTTTCCAGGGCCCATCACCCTCCTACCACTGATTCTAAATAATGTAGGACAGTTGTTAGTCTCTGAAGTATGTGCCTAGTAACTGGTTAATAGCTGAATCCATAGATTTAGCCTTTCCAGGAACGGTGATTTGGTTAATTGATGCCGTAATATAACCTATACAATGTTTTGCAATGGCGTAAAACCCAACAAAATTGATGGCGCTGTAGTTTTATTAGCTGTGTTCAGTTTGGCTCAAGCATCCATGACCTATAGTATAAAAGAAAACTCTATAGCATGGTGTAGACTATTTTACCGACGACCGCAATTAAACACGCCCAAAGTTGTCCTCTCGATGTCACTCATGTTCATTGGCAAACGCCTTTCTGTACAATTTTGATATTGGTAGCTAATAAGACTCTAATAAATAACAAATAAATGAATACTCATGGAATTTTATTTCAACAATGTACAAAATCAAAGATATATAATTATTATTGTTATTAAATATATCACATTCAATATGTAATTAACTAGAAAAATGAAAAGGAATAATAAATTACTGACAACAACATGTAAGAGTATATTTCAACTTTCAATCCAAAACCGACCAGCGCGGTCCTTATCTTATTCGCAGGACACTAAATACACAGTGTTTAGTTTCAAGACGGTACTTGCGGACTTAGTAAAAAATTCACAGCAGTTGAAACATTTTTGTCAATCGTAAGACAGTCGCAAGTTAGAGCAGATCAATAATACAAGCAGTGTATCACTTGAGTAACATTTATTGCTTTCACGTGTAGATTCATATCAGAAGAGATGAAACAAATTGCATCAAACCGAGATTATCCTTTATAAGACAAATATTGCTAGACAATGACTAATGCATTAATATTTACTCACTTATTCAAGGCCGGTGTATCCCTATTCCGAAGTTTTACTAAATTTCAATTACTATTACATTGCCCTTATAGTATTCAATTACAGCGTCATAAGCGACCATTCTTACAAACGTTATATACATTTACCTGTTGATGAAACCATTGGTCGACTTCATTAGATAGGACATTACATGCATTCTGATACGTTATACAGTCGCTCTTAAGCAGTTAAATCTTCAAATCTTCCAACTTCCATTTTGAGTAAAAGAGTCGGCTGAGTCGCCATCGAAACGTTTTAACGTATTTCGCCGTGAATACAAAGGGTGCTATTGTTTTTATCTTTTTTTACTAGGTATAACGCCTTGTCAACACAAATTTTAGATTATTTTAAGGCGTCCAGTGCACCTAACCTAGCTTTCCTGGACCCTTGTCTAAAACCAGTACTCACCTACCCTTCGACAAGTCCGTAAACTCCTCATATTATCAAATCAATGGAGGAAAATCGACATTATTGTCAAATTTTCATGGAAGGTTATAACCTCCCCGGGTGGGATTCGAACTCGTACTTCCTTCGGGACACGAGATTCCAAATCCCGGCGCTACCAACTGCGCTATCGACCCGGGTTTTGTTTTAATCTCAGTGAATTTGAAATACATCAACTTAAAATAAGCGTATGTCCTGCACTTCAAAATCACTAATTTCAAATGAACATTTTCCACCAGCACTAACGTCCAAATCAGTTAAATTTATCAGAAGCTTAACCAATGATAAATATGTTAGGTTACCAGAGGACAATTGAGTAAATACAGCACCATACACAATTACCTTTACACATTAAAATAGGTTTTTGATTGATATTACTAATTGCTATTTGTGTCAGCTGTATTAATGCATCGAGATAGTTATAACTTAGATAGTAACAATTGTAAATAATATTATAATGCTTTATTAATTATTGCTATGAGTATGAAGATATTTTGTTAATTCTTCAAATTTGGTCTAGAAAAAGATCATTCCATTTTACATAGTGTAAAAATAATGATATATGAAACTGTATAGAATCGTCTTTATTGCAATAATTATGATTTTCAGTAATTATACATAAACTTATTTCTAAATATCAAAGAGCTCTAGTTCTTTTTCAGATTATTCTCGTACCCGGAGGATGTCAACATAATCTATCTTACAAGACCATGGATAACCTCTGGGTACGAAAATGTTGTCAGACTAACATCATTAAAATTGAAAGAAAATCAGAGGGATATACCTATAAAGTACGATCCACCTTTTTTGATCATATGACAATAATAAATCTGATGAAAATGTTGAACAAACAATAAATATGAGACAAGTAATTGACTTCATGGATTTAGAAAAAGAGTCGAATGTACATATCGTTTGCATAATTGGTAAAATATTTTTCAACCTGAGAAACATCAACTGACTCCTCGCCATAGATTGTAATTACAAACTAGATTATCCAAAGATAAAAAAAACGTCAGCATTCATCGTCCGATAGACTAAAGATAACTTCATCACGTGCTTTTACAGTGGTATAGTTCTTCACGTGTTTGATTTGACCATTTGAAATTGAAGAAGTGTCACCCGTATCTTTCTTGTTTACAGCATTCATTGGTTGAGCATCAGTGTCCGTGACAATATCACATTTTTCTAATCCCCAAGCTAGTTTTATCCCCTTCTCCAAAACTTTCAGTTTATCAACTTGTATTGCAGCAGCCAACGGTTGCGTAGCAACACAACATTGCATAGTTGGAGAATTCATGTTATTGCAATCACTACAGTGTGATTTATTATCACCATAATTATCACAATGAGAAATTGTAGAGTTAGCAAACAGTTTACTTTCAGCATCAGTGTTTACCTTATTACCATTACATGCCACTTTAAATATATCTTTTATTTGGGTATCATCAATAACTGTTTGAGATTCGAGACTTTTGTCACAAAGTTTTTCATGGAATGCTTTCGGATGTTCGATAACGAACTTTTCCCTAACCTTATCGTTTTTTCTTTCTTCAGTGTGTTTATGACTTTGGTCACAAATTCCATTCTCTTTTTTATCTACACAGTTGCTACTGTTTTTAATAATATCTAAGCCAGATTGTCTAAGCTTTCGTGGACAAATGCTTTGCAAATTGATTGTCTTTTCTACTTTTGTCATATCCTGAGATAAGTTATTGGCACTGTTGTACGAATCATATTGCTTTTCTAGTTTAGATTGGTCCATCGTTATTTCAGCATCAGATTTCTTTATCCTAGACTTTAACAATTGGTCGTCTAGTTCATTAAACCTAATACCCTTGTCACTAATTTTCTTTTCAGACATATGTGGTAAAGTTTTACCCGTTGTGACTTTACAACTTTCTGTCACTGTTGGTTTATCACGTTTTGATTCATTAATGCCATGTAAAGATTGATCAGAATCGGGTTTACTTTCAGATAACTTTGTTGTTGAATAATCTGCATTATTCGGACAGCCATTGACATTGTTATCACAGAAGACATTGGTAATAAATTCCGATTTCTTACACATGTCTGTGCTTGTACAGTGAGTAGACTTATTAAACGTTTCTTCATCTTTGCAAGCCCTTTTATTTGATTTTGAAAACAACGTTAAATCCAATATTGAAAGTTTTGGTAAACTCAATTTGAATTTGTGTAGTTTGTTACGATTTTGAGTCTTAGCTTCATCTAGACACGTGTTATCACTGTCACCTTTTGTGTCAGAACTATTATCTCCAGTATTAGAAGTAGGTAAACATTCAGCAGTTACTTCTGAAGTAGGCACGATTTGTATAGTTTCAGCTTCAATTAGTTCATTCTTATTCATATCTTTATCATTATTGCCATGGTTACTGACATCTTTGTCAAAACATTCCTCATCTATTGAGAAAGTTGCTAGTTTCTCATCATTTGAAGCAGAAGCCTTGCTCTTTTTCCTGAAATACGGCGAACCCGGACTTCCACTTCTTAGAGGTGAACGATTGACTGAAGGAGAAGGTTCGGACAGCCCTGAATCCCACACACAGTTTGATGGTGAGACGCTTGACGGAGATTTAGTCAGCTTCGCACAACTAAAGTTGGCTGGTAGTTGAGCATAACTAGTTGACGCATGCATTGCATGAAGGTCTAATGCATTCTCGTAAGAACTGAAATGATATGATCAAATTTAAGAGGTAAATGATGAAAAAGTACATCACTGACTGTAAATTTATACTGTATCAAACTAGCTGAGATCCAACGAAATACTTTTAAGTAAAATAGAACTGGCAATATGTAATGTATGAATCTTTACTATGCCTAATTTCAATAGCTTTTAGTCACATCGGGGGGAGGGGGACTCGTCCAACTCACGTTCTCTTGACAGACCAAGGTCTCTGTACCCAGACATTTAATCTAACATAATGCACATATTTTCACAAGTAGGTTCAACTGTTTTTATACAGCAGTCAACAATAAATTGCGGTAGAAAATATTTAATGACTAAACTTCACGACGGTTTGTTTGTCTCGCCCGAGAATTAAACTCACGACCCCTGGAATCGTTGTCAATTGGAGCAGAAAAGGGACAGACAAAAATATCTTAGCATTATAGCTAATGTAATATATTTGTATACATTTCATAAACATTTTTTTACGATCATGCATTCAATACAGCATAATGCAGAATTAGATCTTGGCCATTACAATGCTCAAACACGTACTCAGAATCCATGGGCAAAAAGATCTATTAACGTAATTAGCTAAATTTTGATGACAAATCAAGAGGAAATAATTTCCCACCTTAAATTAAAAAACAGTAAGATAAAATTTTAGAATGAAATCGGCTTAATATGCATGTACATATTAAAGTATTGGATCGGGCGTGGCGTAGTGGTTACGAGGATGGACTGGTAATCATTGGATAGCTAGCTCTGCGTTGAATCGAAACCAACTTCGATAACATACCCCGTTGTTTCCTTGAGCAAGCACTTTTATCCTACTAGCTCAGTACTGGGTGACCAGGAATCGGACTCAAAGGGGATAAAGCTAAGTTGTAGGAACTTGTGTCACAATCGCGAGCTAAAATAAATCAGTATAAACTTAAAATATAAAACGTCAAAGACATGTATTAAGTACCTGTATTTCCGGACTGCTTGACTCCTTTCTTCTTTAATCTCTTCACGAAGTTTATTAGTAAGTTCTTCACCTTCCCTGCCAGCTAACCAGTATGTTCTCATTTCACCTTTACCCTGAAAATAGTAAAAACATGATTGCATAGGTACCGCGTGTGAATCTTTTACCGCAGCTGTATACCACGGTATTTTCAAGACACCAAGGTCTATAGTCATACAATCACTGTAAACAGATATCCTGTAGAGCGTTGTCGTACAGAATCTCTAAAATCTCAATGGAGGGTCACGTCGAGATGACCTTTATGTCGACTAATCCTATTAATCACATTTTGATTTCGTAATTTCTACTTTAGACCAAGGTTTGTGAGCTTGTTGTGAGCATTATTCACAGTCTGCGATAGGACGACTCATTTCAATTGCGTGACATAGACGATGCAAGTTACTAATCATAACAATTTCGTCATGTATATAATGATGAGAAAAGGTCACCTGAACGTGACCCTCGTTTGAAAACGGTCAGATCTAAATTAGCGGGTAGTCGAGCGGAAAATGTTAGATCGGGTTTTAATCAGATTGATAGACATATGATCTTCAATAGGCTCTTATAAACAAGCACATGCGTTTTGCCCATTTCTCCTTCTAGACAAATACATATAATAGAATGACATCATGAAGTGCATAAATTAACTACAATAGACACGCTATGTTCTTACGCTACCAGAAGCTCAGCAAATTTACTTGAGCAATAACTTAAACCGCGATTGCATCACTCAACCAAAGAGTAAATGGTTACATATGAGAGCGGCATTATTCCGCAGATTAAATGTGCTGGGGAGAATAATAGCAGAATTCAAGTGGCCGGATGACATGGAGTAATAGATGCAAAGTTGATTTGCGTGCGTCTGATAACTTCGACTTTACCACGCAAAATTACTCTATCATAAGACCTACTTTTTCAAGAAGAGTAAATAAAATTATATCTTACTATAAAAACTAACTTAAAGCTACTATGCGCATATATATTCATTTACAACAGACATGGTCACTTTAAGTTGTTAAATATAACACACATTA
This sequence comes from Mactra quadrangularis, assembly GCA_025267735.1. Classification (NCBI taxonomy): domain Eukaryota; kingdom Metazoa; phylum Mollusca; class Bivalvia; order Venerida; family Mactridae; genus Mactra; species Mactra quadrangularis. The sequence continues at coordinate 40,459,877 of CM046304.1, read as the reverse complement.
GAGACATAATAAAAATGTCAAACATTTTCTTTTCTGAGTTTGACAAAGTGCATATTTCTTAAAAAGAGGAGATTAATAAAGGACTTTAGTTAGTTATTTCCCTTTGTATACTCTTCAAATAGGTAGATCCAATTAGTTGGATTACTCGGATTTTACCCTTACCTTTCAATATCAATTTGCCAAAAAGTAATCTTAATAAAAATTTGTAAATCATATAATTTATTTGAAATTCACGCTAAGTACTCTTAGCGCAAAGAACTATATAAATTTCATCACTTCTGTAAATATCCCTATTGACAAGAAAGATATCAGATGAAATATGTCGTTATCCTTACATAGGAATTCAATGATAAAATCCGAGGATTCCAAATGTAAGGACTTACCAAATGGATTGCTTCAGATTTTATCAGGGAAAGATAACTGACTAAAGTCCCTAATTCGTAAGAGCACATTGTATTCATATTTTTGTTAGCGTAGTATTTACATGATAAAAATCGTTTAAGAGCTTGATTATGTACTTAAGAAGTCGCGGCCGTGGCGTAGTGGTTAGCATGTCTATTCTGAATCCGGAGATAGCTGGTTCGAGTCCGGTCACAATAGGTCATACCCTATACATGATTTGTCGGCCTTGTGGTAGGGTAAGTTAGTACTGGTGATAGAAAAGTGTCCAGGAAACCTGTAGTAGGAAGATCTGGCCTGTTGTATATATAACCTTAAATATGTGTTGAATATGATGTTAAAAAAATAGACATTACTGTGGTCTCTTTCTAGCCCAATACTTCATCGTAAAAATATTGTGATCAAACTATTGTTTTTTAGGATTAAAATCAACATTTAAATTCGATATTGGTCTGCTTTCACTTTGAAATGCAATTAATGACATGCTTAAGTGCAAATTTGATTTATAAAACGTTATTTTTCAAAATTAATCTGTGTTTAATCGGGGCTTTAAATTATAAAATACATCGAAAACAAAAATATTGCAGAGAAAAACCTTAATCTGACGTTTATATTGTTGCACTCAAGTTGTATTTACTATTCCTTTAAATTCCAATATATTTGTGAATGAACTAAACCATATGTTGTGTTAACATATCTCAATGCATTACGAGACGTAATAAACACACCACTAGATATTTTACATAGATTTATAATGCGAAGGAAACATTCAGCCGCAAAAATAAATAAAAATTTAATTTGAAACAAGCATGTGGTTTTTCACTGACTCAGCCAGGAACAAGTGTAGACTGACTCAAAATTTTGTAATTGAAGCCACACTGCTGTTGTTAATATGAGAGTTAACGTGCAAGTAGAAAGTTTTATTTTAATGGATAATGGTAACATGAAAATAATTGTAGAGATATAAAAGTGTACGGATAAAACATTGTGACAGGGTATGTTTTCTATTAATTATTTTTCAACTTCAGCTCGTGAAAAACTCTGTATACTTTTTGTACTTTAAGAAAAAAAAATCGTCGAGTCATTAAGTTACTCTTATGAGTACAGCAAAGTTCCGCTATTAAGACCACTTTTGTTATTTCAAAATCACGCGATTTTTGACAATTATTAAGACCCAATTGCCACATTTGTGAAGTTCGGCTATTAAGACCAGCAAAATCGATGGTCTTAATAGCGAAACGGTCTTATTATAGGGACAATTTTCTTCACAAATTTTGGTCTAATTTTTTACATTGTTTAAACGTGTACTCGTATCATACATGTACATGTATTCCCTTAACATGAATTCTTAGGTGACTTCAATATTGCATAAAATATTACTCAAACATATTGACTAATTGATTAATTTTGACCTGAGTTTTTTATTATTACTATTATTTGTAAGTAAACGATTTTGTTATAAGGCTGCTGCTTTCTTAATTGCTACGAGCAGTATGCAAAAAACAAACGCAGCGGCCACTGACCACAGCGACATGACTAGACAAATGTTAAAGCCCCAAACACTATATTTTATCAAGATCTCTAGACTTGATTGTCTGTAAGATTTTATTTGTACTGGGTTAAACGCCGTGTCAACACAAATGTTTAGGTTATTTTACGGCGTCCAGCGCACCTTACCTAGCTTTTCTGGACCCTTGTCTATAACAAGTACTCCACAACCCTTCGAACCCGTACCCCCATCGGGACACTAGATTCAAATAGCAGGTGCTACAAACTGCGCTACCGACTTGTTCTTGTTTGATAAGATTTAAAATTTCGGAAACTAACTGCATATAACTAATTATTTTGTTTGTAGATGTTGTTTAACATAAGAGATGTCTGGCAAGTGTTAACAACGTTGGTATGGGTGACAATGTTAAATGAGCATGTGTTCAGTCAACATTCATACAGTGTCTGTGAGACCATGCATTACAGAGCTTTATCAATAAAACTACAAAATGAACATCAATGTATGATCCTAGAAAAACTACAACGTGATTTTGACAAAGAGAAGGGAGAGATGAGAAAATTGTATGCTGAGATGGCAGAGTAAGTCATGTATAAATATAGTACTCGTATAACTCTTTCCGTAGATAAAACATAATGTCCTGCTGGCTGGCATACTGGAACTCGCATACCAGAACTCCATGTGTACCATAATTTCCGGCATACTTAAACGCCATGCATAATGTAACAACCTGCAGCCCGAATATCGTTGGTCCTCTAAATTATGTTCTACATGAAATGGATATTTCTCTATTCCGGTCATCGATTGGCTTTTGGCCCCAATATAGTATTGAATGCCAGACAAGCCCTTGGTATACACTGTATGTATAAGAATAACGGACATCAACTTGATTTACAAAATTCAAAATGATCTGTATAACATGCATTGATCTGTGCCCAGGCTATTTGGGTTGCAAGCCTACAGACATACTTCGTGTCCTGCTTCAGAGTTTTAAATGAATGAACAGTTTAGTACAGTTCTTTTAATATGTAATTTGATGCCTGTTTTAGGTCTGACGCCCGAAAGTCCAAAGTTTTAATTAACCTTGCTATGAATGGTGATCCTTGCATCTTCTCTCCTATTTATGTAGCCAATAATTATAATATGTCTGGTTATCTCATTCTGATTTGATCAATATTTCGATATTCCTTTCAGATCTATAAATAAATTCCATGCCAGCATCATAAGAAATGTTCAATCAATGAATACACCAAGCCAAAACACACCCAAGGCTATACCGACGTTGCTGGATATTCCATTAGTTAGAGGTGAGTGTTTGAGTAACCAATCAAAATTGTCGTTACATCATCACTACATATGGGGTAAACGAATTGCCTTTCTCATTTTGACAAGATTGTTTTGTCCGAGAACCAATTAGAGTTGTTGATTTAGTTCATGTTATTTCATCAACAGCCAATACAAACTTATGTAACAGTTGTACGAGAATGTTAAATCATTTTAAAGATGAAGTCAACCCGGGCAGGTAGCGCAGTTGGTAGCGCGCCATGATTTCGAATCTTGTGTCCGGAAGGGGGTAGGGGTTCGAATACAACTCGGGAAGGGGTTGTACCCTTTCGTGATAATTTGACAATGATATAACTCTTCTTCCATTATTAAGGTACAGTATATGGAAAAGATGGCAGTGGAAGGGCAGATGAGTACTGGTTATAGACACAGGAAAGCTAGGTGAGCTGGACGCCGTAAAGTAACCTAAAATATTATGTTGACATGGCGTCAAACCCAGTATAAATAAAGATTAAGTGTACCATGCCTCTCTTTGAGATAATATTAACCCGTTACTTTTTCATAAAAAAACACAATTATGCTTATTAGCAAATTGCTTACTCATTGTGTTTACATTAGTAATGATTAAAGTGTGTAATACATGTAACAGTTAAACAAAATTGTATAAATTTGTTAAGACATTTCTAGGGTCAGATAGCATAAATTTCGTACAAGTAAGTTTAGTAGAGTTATTTTTTGCATTTTTCTAGACTGTGGTGAGTTACACATGAATGGTATAACACATAGTGGTGTTTACCCTATACGTCTACCAAACCGTAACATAGTCAATGTATGGTGCGACATGGACACAGCTAGAGGTGGCTGGACCATATTTCAGAGACGTCTAGATGGCTCAATAAACTTTGCTAGAGGATGGGACGATTATGCATCAGGATTTGGTAATGTTAATACTGAATACTGGCTTGGAAACGAGAATCTACATTGGATATCAACTTTGAAGAATTACACACTACGTATAGATCTATGGGACTGGGAGAACAACCATGTTTATGCCATGTATGATACATTTCAAATAGAATCTGAAAAGAATAAATACAAACTAAGACTTGGGAAATTTTCTGGTACTGCCGGTGATGCAATGACACCGTATCATGACAACATGATGTTCAGCGCTATGGATGAAGATAATGATGAATGGAGCATGAATTGTGCCAAAAAGGATCAGTCCGGTTGGTGGTTCCGTGCTTGCGGTTTTGCCTCATTGAATGGTTTATATATTGAGGATGGCGTTGTGCCTATGTCACCAGATGGTCTAATAAAAGGAATTATATGGTACCAATGGAAGAATGATTATGGATATTCAATGAAGAGAACCGAAATGAAAATAAAACAATCCGTCCAGGTGAAAATTGATAAACAAATAATGGAACACTCAACAAGCAAAAGAACAGATGGCGTTAACACTTCTAAAACTGGTGATGATTTAGAAGCCACGGATAATAACAACGTGAAACCAATAGTAAATACAAATGGTGACACAGGTGATGATAATGATGACGTAGATAATGCAAATGATGACTTGGGCGATGCAAATGACGACGTAGGAGATGCAAATGATGATGAAGGTGGTGAAAATGATCATACAACAGTAGGAACTATGGAACAAGTTGAAACTACAACTAAACCGATAACTGATACTGAAAAAGTCACAGAACAACAAACCACGCCATATCCTCTTGATGAAACGACTTCTCCAGTATATAATGGTGAATTCGAATCAGACTATTATGACGAAGTAGAGTGAATAATCAATTTTAAAATGTTTTACGAGGTATGAGTATCGTTTGCCATGGTCACACACTTATGGATTTATAGCACGAACTGCAACAGGTTCAATCGGGCAGCATTAGTATGAATTCATTTAAATCAATCGGTAATCCACAATTATCGATAGTGGTGTCTCAACTTATTGCTTTTTTAAACGATTTTAAAGTTTTATTTTTATTTTTTTAAACATTTCAATTTTCCTCATCATTGTTGAACATTTGGAGGACCTCGGCTCTGTTCTTCAAATATCATAACGCGGCTGCAGTCATTTATGGTGATTTTTTTATTTTAGTGACAAATAAGGTCATTCAAAGCCAGCTGTGTCACGTATTGCATTTTAGGAGCACTTCCTTTGATTGTACTTATAATATTCCAAAAAGTGAATTATGGATAGAACTCATTATAAGCCGTACCAAACTCCCCGCAGCGGTTATTGCCATACATGTACTATTTTCATCTTTTCACAACTGTTGCTATTATCTGTAAATGTGTGACCATAGCTTTTCTACAACATCTTCAAATTTTATAGACTTTTATGACAATAAAAATCATATAAAATAAAAGTGTTATTTTAATCACTAATGTACTGTGTGTCAGCTTTCTGTCATTATCAAAGGAAAATGTCATAAAGTGTATAAATCTGTATCTGACGATAATATGATTTGGCACAATGAATTTTAAAATTTACGTGTAGTTTAGTCGATGCGCACGGTGCGTTTTTAATTGTTTTGTCTCAATTTTGACCTTCGAAGGTTATTAAGATTTAAGTCTAATTTTAATCACTGTATGATAAGTTTCTGTCAAATTAGATTATCATTGGACATAGATGTATGCATTTTAATTATTTGAAACTGACATATACTGGGGTCCAAAAAAGTTTCTTTACACTTAAATTTTGTTTAATATTTTCTTATACTCTTTTATAGCAAAAATTAGTGCAGACACATTTGTTTTAACATGGTATTGTAAATTTACAATAAAACTATAAATGATAAAACATACATGTAGTTGACAGTTAAAAATAAACTGTATATTAGTTATACAACTAATAACGACAAGTAAAGTTTGATTAAATATATTCCAAATCGAAAAAGTTATCAATTTGTAAAGAAATTTTTGGACCCCAGTGTATTTGTTTCTTTTATCACTAAAATGGTACGGCCATGCTGTAAATGGCCTCAGTCAGTAGTAAAACAGTTTATATTTTTTATATTACCTTTATATTAACTGTTCCTCTTAAAATAGTCACAAACTCAGAACCTCGTAATCTTTGTTGACATGTTTCACTGATATGAATTCTTCCTGGCTGAAAGAAATGGTAACAATGCAGAATGTGAAATCATAACCTCATCTACTCATCAGGACAGAAAATCAATTAATAAAAACTGAGCATTAAGAGTATTATTGTGCATGTTAAAGGTACTCATTCACAGATTTCAACTTAAATATCAACTTTTTCTAAAACTATCAAAATTGTATGGAAACATGTTTGGAAGCCGAAAAGTAGTGTTCTGATAATGATAATTTTAGTACAAGTCGACATACAACTACAAATGATGGTATTTCATGTAGTAAAATTCTATCCCGTATGTAACGGTTTAGACAATTTTAGTGTGTTTTTGTGATAATAATAATAATGATGATAATAATACTGTAAATAAATAATAAATAGACACGACCACGCCTTAATTCCAGGAATTCACTTATTTTCTCAGAATGTGTTCATGATTTAATTAAACAGATAGGAGGCAGTATCAGCGTAAAATGCATAACAATTAAGAAAAGTGACATTCGGAAAGCTGAATGAAGAATATGGCATTACCTGAGAAGCATCAATATCTTCTGAACGGGATGTACTCCTCATATAACAAATGTTACAATATGTAATTTGAGTATATAAAGTAAAGAGTTTGACAATTCCAGATTAGGGGTTTCTCAGTATAGAATAAAAGGTACTACCTGACTATATGTTTGCATTCTAGAGGCAGTATTCACTGTATCACCAAACAGACAATATTGTGGCATTCTTCTACCAACAACACCTCCTACCACACTTCCTGTATGCATACCTACAACAATTATTTAAATAGTTTATACGTATTATTCAATTTTATTTAACTTTCAGTGTCGAATACATGAACCCAGCTGATATTAATACTCATTACAGTACTTCTGTTCTATTTTTTTATTTATATATCGGATTTGTACAGCGCTCTTTTTATACAGAATATATATTCAAAAGCGCTTCACAATCATATGCATAATAAGAAATACGAGCTTAAATAAAAACGAAAAAGAAAAAGATTAAGAAATGATAAAATATAAAAACATAAACTGAAGACTAATATAAAACTAAGAATTAGTGATCAATAAAGTGCTCATAGTAGTTTAAAAACAACAACAACAACAAAACATAACAAGTGTATTTTTAACTTTATAAGATAGTGAATGAGTGATAATCGATTGTTGGTAGCCACATGGTCGATGGGGAATCAGGCCAATGCCCCAAAATCCATGATTGCAAGGTGCAAAGTAGGATTCTAATCCAGGGCTCCAACCCGAACATCCATCATTATCAGTGCCCGCGCGTCCCACCAACCATCATGCATTATACAGTGGTCAGATAAAGTAAAAGTGATAAAGGTTATGATTAGACTATGAATAAAGGCAGCCACCGACTAATGGGAACCAGACAAGATGCCTTGAAAAATCCATGATTGCAAGGTGTAAAGTTGGATTCCAATCCAAAGATCCCTCCAGAACACCAATCAGTGTCAGCGCCTGATTGCTAAGATAAGTTTAAGTGATATAGGTAATGATTAGATTATCAATGGAAAGGCAACCCCTAGCCAATAGGGAATCCGGCTAGATGCCTTGGAAAAATTCACGATTGCAAGGTGCAAAGTTGGATCCCAATCCAAGGACCCCGCCAGAACATCCATCAGCGTCAGCGCCTGATTGGTTAGATAAAGTATTAATCTTAAAGGTAATGAGTATAAAATCGATAGAAAGGCAACCCCAGCCAATGGGGAATCTGGCTAGATGCCGTAAAATGCTGTTCTCACTATCAATAAAACTAATATTCGTTAGGTGCTGTTTCAAAACATTATTATTACCGACTTATCCCCCACTAGATTACAACACTACTGATGTTCCGTCTAAAGAAGGAAATAAATATAATTGTACTACATTAAACGACTTGCGTGATACTATGAACGATTTACCACACAAAAAAGTAAAATCAGTACTGACCAACTCTTGTATTAAGTTTATAATCTTTGCTCCAAGGTTCTGTAAGCGTCTTGGCATTTTCTTGCAGTTCTAGAGCCAACCCTGCTACACTTAAAGCATTATCTGGATTACGATCAGGTACACCACCAGCTACCATATATACAGCATCTCCTAGAGTTTCTACCTATGTTATATATATAGTGTATAAGATACAATATGAAAGTACAATGTACATCAAATCTAGCGAAAATGAGACAAACAAACTTAGACAAAAATGCTGCAGAAATTATTTTACACAGGGCAATAGCTGACTACTATACAACCAATTACAGAAAATAAAGATACATATGCCATGTCATTTGTGATGATTTGTGCCGCATTTAAACAATTCTTCAGATATATTTCGACGGTAGGTCAAGCTTCTAACGATCCTTGAAACATTAATAATACCGTCATGTTTTGGCCTTTCAATTCCACATATTATTAAGTTATGTAAAACATTGCATACCATTGAAATTCATTTCAAACCTATGCCGATTATCCTTTTGAACTGCAAAATTTATGAAATTAACTTACGATAATTTATTTCGTAAGATTTTTGTGAAAAGGTACATTGTACTTTAACACTACGTCATGGCCACGGTTTTCTATATATAAAACATCAATGCAATAATCAAAGCCATGATCAATTAAAGATAAATCGATAATATTTACCTTAAAAACATTATATTTATCTGTAATGTGATCAAACACACTAAATACTGTATTTATTACTTTAACAATTTCCATAGGTGAAGCTGCCGTACATATATCACCAAATCCAACCATATAAATAAACATAATGGTCACATTATCAAAGTCCTGCAATAAATAATTCAATAATACATGGATATTATGAGCTTATGAACTGCAACATAGGTTAAATGAGTGATACTTTGAAAATAATTAGATGAATTAAGATGGAAGCTGGACCAATACGGAGTTATAGCCTTTTAAAAATCCACAGTCCATTGTTATTCTCATAATGAATCGGATGCCCCATGTACATGTTTAATTATCAAATAAAGGAATACACATTTTTCTAAATATCATAACAAAACCATAGCATGTGGAACTATTTACTAGTAAGTATCACATGAACAAATAACACTTATCTGCCATTAAAAATAAACCTTACATTTACATAACAAATATCACATAAGAAATAAACACTCACCTCACATGTTGAAATAGGATCCTGTCCAGCCTTTAACTTTCTAGCCACAGATTGAGGTATCATTGAATATAATAGATTGTCACTCTTTTGTTTCCATTCTTCAAATTTTGTCATATTTTCTGTAATTTTCTCAGAATTACTTCTTTGCTGCAAACATTAATGTTTAAAAATGCCATGAGGCCATTACAGTATACTGTTATAATATAAGTATGATTTCCCCCGAGTTATTTTAACCATAGTATACAAATTCATACGACAATACTCTACAGGATATCTGTTTACGGAGATTAACCAAAGCCCGCATGGAATATTACGACACATTAAACTCTCCACTGTTGTATAATGAACAATATTTCACTTGAGAAAAGAGAATATGCAAACATATTAGAAACAACAGCAGTCACGACACACAGAACAGCCACACAACCGATAAGCCAAGAGAGAGATGTTTTTGAGTTATGAACTTTTATTATACTATAAAGGGCGTCATAAACAAACAATGATATCAAGAACCAAAGGGGTTTGCACCTTTGAACGGACAGAGTCAAATATTTGTCACTAGTAGTTAAACCAGAATCCATGGTGTAACTATCTTATGCTTGATCCATCAGGTTTATATTAGAGCAAACAAGTACAATCGGTTTCCCTATCAACACTACACAGGTAGGCTATTTGTATTCAACTTACTTCTTCTATAGAACGTTCTAACTGTGAAGCATGTTGCCATCCAGCCATCACCATATCACGTGACATGTCAAATGAATTTAAATCATTTATAAATAAACCAGCAGTTCGTAGATCTTTGAGGTTATTTAATCTGTAAAAAATATCATATATATATAAATCATAGTTATTATTTAATAATGTTTTTACAAATATTGCAAATGATGATAATGATAAAATGATTATGATCGATAATAATGATATTAATGGTGATGATGATAACATTAATGGTAAAATGATGATGATGATGATAATGGTGATGATAGTCTTGATAATGATGATAATTATCAAAATGATCTTAAAGATGATGACGATGTATATCATGATATTATCTGTTCCACAATATTACAGAATATTCTAATAAAGAGAGAGAACTCAAACGTTTAGTTGGTGATATGCACAACAAGAGTTATTCCTCTTGTCATTATGGTATTACACTTTCTACATGGACAACTTTTTATTTACATTTAATTATTCAGTGTTTTTGTTATAAAAACCCAAATCTATGTTATTGTGCTGATTGATTACGGCGTTGGACTGGTAATCATTTGATAGCCTGCTAAACCTTGAAACAAATCCCACCCAAAACCTATCGAAAGCGATTTATCTAAGTTGTTAGAACCTGCTTCTCAATTGAGCTAGAATAAACTAGTATCAACTAAGCTAATTTCAGCGCATGCAGAGATTGGCCCAAATCAACATTATTCAGTACAATTTACAAAAATAACTCTAAACAAGAACGTGCGATGCTGCAAACAGATAAACACATCGTACTCAATAAAGTTCCATCATTAAATCTCTAACGAATGATAAAATATCGTGATCGTCATCATCTTGCTTTTATTGCATCAGCATAACATTTTTACTTGTAGTTGGAGTTTAATTAAGCATTCATTTAATCAAATAGTCAAGTTCCGTAGTGTGATGCTAATCATGCAATATCTCAATTAGAATTACATAACCATCTATATACAGCAAATAAAATCTTATTTATGTTCCAAGTTTTAAAGGTACCAGTTCACAGATTTAGTTAAATTTTTCCATATTTTCAAAATACCATTCAGTGTCTGATATTGTGTCAAAAAATTAATTCTTATTATTTTAAGACAAACTGACCAATGTGTTGCAACAAATATACAATAAAAGTCACAAAATTACACTAAAAGTGTCTTTACCGTGACAAACGGGGTAGATTTTCACTACATGAAACACCATCATTTGTAATTGTATTTCAATTTGCAAAAAATTGTCATTATCAGAGCTTTGTTTAATGCTTCCAAAAATGTTGCCATACATTTTGATAAATTTAGAAAAAGTTGATATTTAAGTTGAAATCTGGGAATGAGTACCTTTAAGGACATCAACAAATAAATCGAAGCATGTTACACTGTGCCTATACTACGTGACTTTTGTACTTTAGTATTGGTCAAAATACCAAACAGTATCATCCGTGTAGGGTTTTCGGCCGTAACTTGTTCATTATTTCACCATTTTATGGAATAGCGTTAGGTCATTTGGAACACCTTGACCTTTCCTTACTTAAATAATCTCGAAAGGATTCGTGGGGGTCCACCAAAACTCAGAGTGTTTACTACATGTACGCGAGGCGAAGCACGTAACGGTAATTGTAGAATAGTTATTTTCGTAAATACATTCGGCTTCGTAAATACATTTTTTACAATAAATGTGTTTATATATTGTCGAGCAAGTATCACTGAATCGTGCATGTCAAATTTATGGTCTAAAAACGAGACATTTATCAGCGACTTAACGATCATGATTTGTTTTTTTCAACACCGGTTGAAGCAGTTTGTTTGAGCATGTAACGCAAAAGCAGCTCCAAAATAGCGTCTATGTATGCTCGAGGTTATTCCTAGTGAATGGCCGAGGAGTTCCAAATGAGCGTCAGGTGTCGGAACTCCAGCTGATGGATTCTTCAAGCTGAAAATGTTTGATTGTACCGGATGTATCCCGTCGGAACAAAGATAAAACTTAATATTGTGTACACAAAAATCAGGTTGCAATATGTGTTGCATTGCATACTTTTCAGCAAAAATTTGTAAAATAACTAATAGAATTATGCTGATTGATAGCCTGAAAGACCCCATGTATTTGTTCCGAATTGGCGTTAACAACCTAATCTGAAGTGACATTGGAAATATATAATCATACGATTAGTGAGTCTCAAAATATTTTAGTAACAACAATAAGCGAAGGAGGAATGTTTTACTGAATAAACAAGTCTAAAAAACCTTAAAACAGATAATGCTATAATACAATTTCACAAAACAAAATAAAATTTATCACACATGATGATATAGCGTGTTTGTGTATTTTGTGTTCTTTTTATTGTATTTATTAAGTTTTTTCAAGTTTTTGGGCTTATATTAATCACAGTTCATGATTCAACTTTATTTTTACATTTGTTTTTATCTATTTGATTATGATAGTTGGTGTCCTGAACAGTATAACATGATGTAACTGTTAACCGGACACTTCCCTAAAGGTGCAGAAACGTCACCTTTAAAGGGTCCTTAATACTTCCCCAAAGTTGTCCAAACATCACCATTTAAGGGACCCCTTTATTTTTTTTAACTATTATGTGCATCTAAATCAGCGGGGTGAATGTATCCGTCCGTGACATTTGATTAACATCTAAAATCTTACAATTAAAACGTAATAAAGTAAAAATTATTACCTACTCAAAATTAAAAACTAATTATGTGGAGCGGGCGTGGCCGCGCGGTTACGATGTTGGACTGGTAATCATTGCATAGCCAGCTCCGCGTTGGTTCGAATCCCATCCAAAACCTACCCCATTGTTTCCTTAAGCAAGACACTTTATCCTACTAGCTCAGTACTGGGGGAACAGGAAGCGGACTCGAAAGTAATTAATGTTAGTTGTAATAACTTGTTTTACAATTGAGCTAAAATAAATTATTACAAAATGAAAGCGTACATACAGTGGTGTACAAAGAAAGGCAACCATGTTCCAGTCATCAAGGTATTTCATCTGTCCTCTTAATAAAACTGTTGGATGTGACTCAGAGTCAGCATTTGTATCACATATTAACTCGACTTCTGTTCTATCTGAGGTTGAAGTATCGAAGAGGTATTCTAGTTCAAATATCACCCGACAAAACTGTAAAATCTGTAAAAATATAGATATAGTACGGAGCTCTTAAAGTGACATTCTGAAATACTTTTTTTATTTTTACAATTATTTCGTTTAAACGTATTATTATTTCGTTTTTACCAAATATTATTTGGTTTTTACCAAATGATATTACTTTTAAACGAAACAATAGTGAAAATAAGATAAGTATTTCAAAATGTCACTTTTGGGGCTCCGTACTTCAGTGATTTTTCGTAAGCAGAATAGCACGGCGCTGAAACATTTCTCTTTGCTCTCCTTTCTGCTATTATTTGCAGCCTTCTATGCAGGAATATTTATTTTGAAACATACATCTTATTTAGCGCTTTAGCTCTTCTTTTTAAGATACAAGATACATAAGTTTACAAAAGTCGGAAATACAACTAAACATAATAACTCTAGCTTTGATTAGCTATTGTCTTACAAATTCGGCTTCACCCCCTTTTCTGAATTTGAATAATCACTAAGATACAACTTGAACATTCGATAAGTGTGGCCATATTTGCTGGTCAGAAATTATTCTTATGATGACATTTATTTTGCGTATATGTGTGACTCCAGATTGTGGTTTCGTTACCTTCAATTTTAAACATGAAAAGTAAATGTATTCTTATAGTATTAGGTTACATAATAATGCACGTTCATCGATTTGACAGTTGTTGCGCCTAGTCATCAAGGTTCTGGTATCTCCGTCGAGAGCCGTTTGTTCAGCTAATATGCAGCCGTCATATTGGTTCAGCGGATTGATACTATCCTCGTAGGTACCCGCTCGGGAAGCACTGGCAGGTAAAGTTCTTGCTCCAGACAATTAACGGTACCTCTCTTAAGATTCGAGCCCGAGGCTTCTCGACCAATAAGCATGTTCTACTACAATACCCCTGCTCATAAAGACAATATAATTAAATATAAAATCGTACAAACCTTTGGCCACGAACAAGGTATAAGAGGACGGCGTATATTAAATTTGTTCCCTAAATCTGAACCTATCAAATTAACTCCCTTTAGTAATGCCTTCATACTGTTTCCTACCATACGTATTACTAACTGGTCATTGAAAACTATACAGAATGGAAATACCTGAAAGAAGACATATATCATAAAGATGAATTATTTAGAACATACCGTAACGTAACGTAATGCAACGTAACGCAATACAACATAAGCTCTGTCAGTAGTACGACTGGCTACAATACAATACAATACAATGCAGTACAGTACAGTGCAGTGCATTGCAGTGCAGTGCAGTGCAGTATGCACAGCTTTCAGTAGCGTAGCACAGCACAGCACAATACAGCACAGCGCAGCGCAGCACAATACAATACAATACAGCACAATACAGCACAATACAATACGATACGATACGATACGATACGATACGATACGATGCGATGCGATGCGATGCGATGCGATGCGATGCGATACGATACGATACGATACGATACGATACGATACGATACGATACGATACGATACAATACAATACAATACAATACAATACAATACAATACAATACAATACAATACAATACAATACAATACAATACAATACAATACAATACAATACAATACAACACAACGCAACACAACACAACACAATACAACATAATACAATACAATGCAATACAATATTTATTAGAGCTATTAAGCACAAATGTGCTTTACATACATACAATACATAGTTACATACATACATGTTTATTACTAGTTATGGCAATACATCATAGGCAATATGAAAATATATTCATATACGAACAAGAATATATAAGTAGGAAAAACTATATATATTTTTTTATTAATACTCCTTTGAGAAGAGTATGAGTACAGAATGTGAATCATTAAAAGCAACAATCCATAGCTTATAGCATTTGGAACACCACGACGGACGGCCATCTACACAGACAAGCGTCTAATTGCGTAGATAAACGCCAAGGAGTTCCGAATGCACATGTAGGTGGAACCTACTTTCCTTTGCGGAGTTTGATCATTATCCGTTTTTACGACCAAATCGATCTCTGTATCACGTATAATAGTTGTCAGCTATTGGAGAGGATATGTACAAAGAATCAAGTTCAAAGTTTGGGTTAAAGGCTCTGGGTCATGTCAGTGACAGAGAATATGACGGCTGGCCTTCGCCGTAAAATGATTGAACACATGTTGGAATGAAATGTAAAGCACCATATAAAACTTTACGTTGAAACAAAGCCAAAACAACACAACCACAAACGTGTATTATAATTGTAACATTCCCTGAAAACTTTTCTATGAGTCAATTTGTAGACAATTTGCAGATGCTACAATCTGGATTCTTTCACAGACACAATCGATATCATAATTCAATTTTTTTCATAGAAGTCAGTATTTTAAAATCTCAACAATTTACCCATCAATTATCAAATTCATTAAATTACAATTTACAGCCCTATCAATTTATACAATGTCGAGTTATTCATACAGTTAGAGCTTAACGTCAATAAAAGTCAATCCCAGAATTTGTTTGAATGAAATGAAAGCAAAAATCGAGGCTTAATTATATCATACTGAGAGAGAGTGAAAAATCACTCAAAATTATAGCTCTTTTGGAATTCTAAAACATATTATAAGAAAAAACACTACATTTAGCCAGACTTTAAGCTAGACATGTTGTCATACACAATCAAATAAGACCACCTTGTAGAAAACATCTGGTTAAATACTTAGGGTTTTTTCTTCTTCAAAAAATGAAAATATAAAGTCTTGTATTAAATAACAACAACAAGGAACGCTATTCAGAGAAATTGATAAGTTACGTCATATTACAAGCTCTAAACGCCCCGTCTGTTTAAACTTAGTAAAATTAACGTCACTTTCAACAAGATTTTGAGAAAACCATTACGACAGTTTGGCATCAGCTTTCATGAACTATAAATACCTAATTATTTAGATTGGCGTAAATATTCCACTTTGATTCTTTGAAAAAGTCTGGAAGCGTGTATCTAACGCCTAGACGCGATGAATACTCCTCTGTCAATAATACCGAACTATAAAAGTTTACAGCTAGACTTCGTGCAAGGTGTGGGTTTTAATTCTAACATGACAGAACGCTATATAAATATAATGATGGTACAAAATAGACGATGTTAAACTAGACAATAGAATTAGACAGGTTTCTGAGCAATAAAATAGATCGTATGGTAAATAAATGTATGCTAAATAGCAATTAAAAAGTTAGCTATTTAGTACTTACCTGCAGCGCGTTCAGTAACGACTGTAAGCGAACGTTACGGGCTCGGGACAACTCAACCCGTAGACAACTCAACCCGTAGATAACTAAAGCCAAAGTTGGGACAACTCATACCGTTAGTGAGTAATTGAGTTTTCTCAGGTTGAGTTGTATTTTGGTTGAGTTGTTCCGACCCTAACGTTACGGAACGTTCGGGGTTATTGAACAGGCTACTGTTGTAGCGTGACGTCACAAGCACCTGCTAGCCTATTTTTCGGAAATATGTCATCTGGTTGGCAGAAACAACCAGTGTATTTTTTTATAAAACGCCGTAGCCACTTATTGTGTAGGTTATATAACGACAGTCAGACAACCTACTCACCGTTGCTGGAAAGGCTAAATCTCTTGATTTAGCTGTTAACCAGTTACTAGGTGCATGCGTCCGTCAGCGACTGAAAACTGTTCTAGATTTAGAATCAGTGGTACAAGGTAGAATGGCCGTAGATATTATTTCATGTTCAAGCTACACGAAAGTTTAATCATAATTATAAATATCAATATAATGATTAAAGGGAATATATCTTTTTTACAGTTGGGCTTGCATTATGATGGAAGTTGATTCGATATGGCCTAAATAAAAATGACAATAATTAACTTTGTTGTCACAAGGTTAATTTATTGCTCTCCGCTAACAACGTCAGTTTCTGATAAGAACTTCAGACAGTTAACAGTCTTAGTAAGTAACTAAATAATAACAAACAACGTGTCTATATGAAAAGCAAAGAACTATTCAAGGCTGCGCTTGTCATGTTGTCATTTGCAACAAGTCTATGGCTGGTTTTGTCACTTTCGAATTACGATGAACCGTCCAACCAACCACGCACGCTCATGTTAGTCTTGTAGAGATGATTAGTGATGTATACGGAGCCCCTAAAGTGCCATTTGAAGATTTTATTTCGCAATTATTTTAAAGTTTAAAGTTTATTAGTTTAAGATTCAATGAAATAATTATTACGTTCAAACGAAATAAATGTGAAAACAGAAAAAGTATTTCAAGTGTCACTTTAAGGGCTCCGTAGATATAAAGACTAAAACGCTGATATTTCTTTCAAAAATAGGCTTTCAATCTCTTGTTAGAACTGTGCTTAAATTCATCTTTAACTTTGTTTTATTTTAAAGGATTTGATGCTATAACTGATTGATAATATTTACCACTAATTGTGATCTATTTACAATGCACCCTAGAGATTTTCAAGCTGTTTCGACTTAGTTTAGTTTCATCAACAAGCATACATATACATGAAAATGATCAAACGAATTTAGGATTGATGTGATAGCATTGGTAATTTTATACTACTGTTCCTAACTTTGTCGACTTTGAAAATGTTATCGACGGAACAATATCAACACAAATTTATTGCGATATTTCTCAAAAACGTCGTAATTTTGTCACATGGTCCTGTCAACGTGGCTTACAAATGATGAACGTTTAACCTTTTGACGAACTCAATAATATCAGCAAATAGATTCATTGGCGATTGTGTCATGACGTTACAGTTAATTTCCCATAGGAATTTCAAGGCATACGTGTATAACTCACCGTCCAATCCTTCATTGGGTTATTTTAGAAGTTTCAGAAAGTATTGAATATGTTTGAAGCTGTGAGTAATGTTTAGATGTTTTATTTTATCATACTGCTATAAATAAGAGTGTGATTTACATACTGTGAGAAAAGAAACACAGCTAGTGATTCACATTCATAGACTGTCTTTATATTGGTATTGTTGTAGAGCTCATTACATGAAAACCTTTGTTTTTCATTGAGTATACATCACATCACAGGTGCCCGTCGCATTACAATACACCAAATTATAATTAAATGTCACTTAAACATGCTCCAATTATCATTATGCTCCAATTAAAACATTAAATACAAAAGTAACAGCCAAAAGTCAAATTTTGTTTTGTGAAAAATATAAGGTATCCATCTCGACAAAATCCTTCTGAATTTTACTCGAAAGAGCTGTGACCGGCCACCTTTCTAAGACTAAATACCCATTGGAAACCTTACAGTATATTATTTTTATTAAACAAAATTTTGACTTTTGGATGCGACCGGCACCTGTGCATCACATAATATAGCAAAACTCGCATAATACCACGAAATAGCATATTATATCACATCACATGACACACACAACATCATACCACATGATTTCAAATGCTAACACGTGATGTCAAATAGAAACACATAGCATTACATAACATCACCCAATATAACACTTCATCATATAACATCACATGACATCACATATTAAATATAAAACATAAAAAATATCACATGTTATTAAATGATATCACATAATATATCAAAATATCACATTATAATAAACACATCACATAATATCATCTAGCATCGCGAGACATCACACATCACATAGCATAAAATAGTACCACATTATATATGACAATATCACATAATATAAATATATCACATACAATTATATAACATCACACAGCACATAGCAATAAATACTATCACATGATATTACAAAATATCACATAATATCGCACGACTGCTTATTTGTTTATGTAAATACGTTCTACAATGTGACATAAAAGTGTTAATGAATTAACAATTATTATTGACGTCTAGAAATTAGATAACATCAATATTAGCCATTATCTGAGACGTGTTGCATTAATCATAGAATGAAACAAATGCACGTGACACAAATCTACGCATGCGCAATAAGATACCATCTAATCACCTCTCGAAAATCGTAAAGGTCATTAGCCTTTCTATTGTTGTTTTCGAGATTTAAATTGCAAACAAACATCAAGCATTGATTTCACTACAAACGAACGCTTTCATAAAGATATAACGCTTTATTTAATGATATTTTGCAGCCAGTAAAAAGTGGCAAAATAATTTTAAAACGAGCCTTTGTTTTTCCAAGTACGTTCCAAATTATTTAATCAAATCTGAGAACAATTAGCTTATGGCTAAACGTGTTTATTTTAATCTGACGTCAAGCAAGCTACTTTCCATTGTGGTACAAACAACGTTTGAAAAAAGTTACTTGAAAAGATTAGCCAATATCAAAGATTCAAAACAACTTTTATGTACACCGTTCAGCACTAGATAATTATTTAGTATTTATATTCGAGACAGTGTGTGAGTCAGGATGCATGAAAAAAGATAACAAAAGAATATATTATGGTTAGGTGTGGTGCCCCCACAAAGCCCTAATTTGGCACAACCGTAATTACAGACCACAGAGGCTTGGCGTTCCCAATAATACTGAGAAAGAAACTATTGCTCTTTCTTATAATAAAACAATCTTTTATTATACAGAGGGATGGTATTTTATAGTATGATAATTATAAGATGTCAAGATCTTGTGCAAAGACTATGGGATAATGATAAATTTTATTCAACGGTCATTGGCGTATACATTAAACTCGCTGATTTAAATACTCTGTATTTGTTAGATTACACCATGAATAAGTTCTACGAATATCTATTTTATGTTCAATACATATGTATAACGTTTAAATTTCTGGGCGTCATGTCTTATGTTTATTGAATAAAACAAGTAAGTAATTAGCTATTTTATCTCGATAGTGGTAGTGAGTATTTACCTCAGCGGGGTATTGCGTGGACATCATTTAATAATGGTGTGGTGTACAAGGAAAGAAGCTTACCTTAAGGAATGTATCACCAGAAATATTGGTAAAGTTTGTATTCCCTGAGAATTGTTTGAGAGATGGTTTCGGCGTGTATGCTGAATTATCAAAATCAAGTCTGAATTTAACATGACATTTCCGGTCTATGAATTCTTCTTCAATTACAGTTATATTAACAGACACGTCGTAAAACCTACGTGCTATTTGTTGTAATTGACCAATCACGTAGTATTTAAATCCTCTACGTTTTGATTGGTACAACAGGACACACCCCTCTGAGTCCTCAGACAGAACAAGAAAAGCAGGACTTTGAAGTCTTGGATAACTAAATCGTATCACTTCATGTATATTATCAATTCCATGTAAGAAATCACGATAATGTCGTCCAGAAACACGCAGTAACTTATCGTATCCATAACTTGTACAGAACTCCACAAAACACGTTCCGAAGAAAGTCATCCATTGGTTAAAATCTTTTGATTTAGTCACTTGGCAACAACTCTCAGCTAATAATGTCATTATTTCATCTTTGTAAGTACTGTGTGTTGTAAATACAAGATTTTTAAATCCTGAAATTAGAGAGAATGTTAGAATATATTAAAAATTACAACAAAAATGTAAAGGCAGGCGGTTGTTGTGCGGTACTTCTCTCGCATGACATCGAGTCCGGCTAGCCAGAGAAAGACCCCTTTTCGCAGTAGGCAATACAGTTTCATGAAACGTCAACAATGGTCTCAATTTTATGCGTATATGTAGAAGTAGTCAAATCCATGCGAAGGTTTAGCTAGTACTGGCAAGTAAAGTGTTCAATAAAGTTAGTTAGGTCAGTCGGCAGCCTTAAAAAGCCATTAATAATGTAGAGATATTAAAATCAAGAAATCAAGAATTTAAACTGGATGGTTGTAACTTGCCGTTGTTATCCTCTGCTTTCATAGCTAAACATACTCTCATGTCTAGTTTCATAAAGTAAAAGCAATAATCCAGTGGTAGAATACGCGCTTGTGGATCAAGAGGTCCCGAAATCGAACCCCACCAGGGGCATTGCTTATTCCCTGAGCAAGAAATTTACCTGCGATTACCAGCTAAATATTGGGACCTGCAAGGGTGGTATAATTCCATTGCGCCAATAAGTCGGCTGCACTAAGCATAGTAAGAAACTTTACTATAAAATGCAATAACTAATTGTTTCGCTGCCATCTAGGTGTAAAATATTGGCAAACCTTAATGCACTTTATTACTGAAGTAAAGTGCAACAATGTGTTTCATTTCACTCGTTTAAATGATTACATCAGATGTTATACATACTAACTTCAGATAAACAATAGGCACCCGTTGAAACAAGATGAATCAAATAATTTGAATACACGGTCAACGAGTACACAAATTTAACTTTAGAAATATGCTAGAAGAGCTAAAGAACATTTACTATATCGACAATTTAGAGTTTAATGTTCGCTTTCAAAACGCATTGTTTTTTTTTACATATAACAAACTCAATTACAGCATAAAAACGCAAATTCGTTTGACGACGGTAGTAGAATAATGATGGAAACACGCTATTTATAGATTCGTTTCTTTTACATTTAATTTTCACTATTTTGTCGTTTGACTTTTTATCATTATTTACATGTTACATATACATGTATTTGTACAAAAGTCATACGAATTTGAATAATAACAAGCACTTTAATGGTCCCATCAGTAAATGTACGTTTGAACGCAAATCTATTCTGACCCACTTGGTTCAAGTTAGGAAACCGATAATTATGAGCATTGAACAAAATGTTTTTCGTAAGGAATGTTAACACACTTCTTTTAAACTAAGAGATATGTATTCAGGTTCTACTATAAAACTGGTAAAAACAGTTGACAATAATTTGTCTCTGAGTTCCCTTAAACACTATAATTGTATATGGGAAACCCTAATACATTCACTGCGTTCAACATATCTTTTTTTCCTCGCACGCGTTTCGTACATCAACATTTAAAAGAATCATGTAAAATGGAAACCATATAAAACGAAATTAACGTATTTAAAATTCCAAGGAAACGCTTATTCCTAAAACGTTAGTTATGGCAAATAAAGATGTAAAGTGAGGTTTATGCGTGTTTCCATGCACACTGTACATGTTCAGCCGACATCACAATTGTGTATACTTGATCATTGAAATCATCTACGGGCAGGCAGGGATTTTATGTAACAATGTTGTATAGAATCCCTGGGGCAGGTGATCCCTCACAGCACCCATTTACACCTGAGTAAAGTGGAACAACTAATGGTACATTTCTTGCTCATGGAAATTTGCAGTGCCCCTATTGGGGTTCCAACCCGGGACCACTCGATCTCTAAGCGCGTCCTACCACTGGACCACTGCTCCTATATGAATAAAAGTAAAATATGTCATTGCTTTCTTTGTTTTCCTTCCAGTCACGTGGTCAATGTTATGATAAATCCGGGACCACTTAGTACATATACACAGTGGGGCTTTTCACAAAAATTCTTACCGTATAAGGTATTAATAATGTTTCTTGCTTTTGGCTTACAATGATATTAATCGTCAATAAAATATCATTGTAAGCCAAAAGCAAGAAACATTATTAATACCGTCATTCTTAGCCAATCAATAATAAATATTATTGAATTATGTAAATAATTGTACCCATTTTGATATCATATCATAGTAATGTATATTATCCATTTGACTTTGAATTGCAAAATTATGAATTTGACTTACGATAACTTTTTTTCGTAAGACTTTTTGTGAAAAGGTGCACATATGTTTCATGGCGTCTCACAATGATTCTAGAATGTTTACCTGCGTGTTCTAATATTCTGTTCCACATATGTTCCCCAACATCCTGTATGATGTAAAATTGAACACTTTCCAATAATAAACCATACATCTTACCGTCTCCCTTGTTCTCAACACTGGACCAAACTGGACACTGAAAGTATAAAAAAGTGGGTAAATGAATATATCAGGAACAGAAGGAAACACGCTTGTCAGGTTTCGACAAACAACTGTTATGCTTGATGCAGAGATGGTCGAAATACAGACTGTGGAAAAAATTTCAAGAAAATCATGTGAACCTTGATTAGCAGTTCTTCTTTTCACAAAATTCTTACGAAAAGAGTTATCGTAAGTCAGTTTATAGAATTAGCAGTTCAAAGTCAAAAGGATAAAAACATAACTATGATAATTATGTTATTCAAAAGGTATACAATATGCTACACAATTCTAAAATTTTTAGAATTGATAAGCCAGAAAAATGAGCGTATTATTAATGATTCTTGCTTTTGACTTACGAAGATTTTTTCGTAAGAATTTTTGTGAAAAGCACCACAGAGGCGTTACCGTTTGGCATTCAGAACTCCTCGGCTATTTTCTACGCAAATATATTTCAGATAAGGCCACAACAAATTGATCATATGTTCTATGGATTCGCTCGCATCTTAATTTTGACGGTTTTTACAAAAAATGTTTTTATTATTCGCTCACTCATAAAAATTTGGTCAAACCGCTATATAAAGCAACTGAATTAAGATCTTTTTAATTTTTTTTCTTCGCTCGCTCGCCCCATTTTTTTCTAGAAAAATCCGTAGAACATATCATCAACTTGTTGTGGCCTATCATAAGGAAGTCAAGTAGTTCTAACATGGAGTCTGTAGCTAATTAAAATTTCTGGCGCATTGCACTTCTGAACAAATATGTTTGATAAAGCGTTTAACAATTGCAAATCTAAGTTATTAAGTGTATAAATAAAAAACCACTTGGTTCTGTTTCAAGATAAATGTAGACAATCCTTGGTCATTTGCAATGTGAAAGACCTCTAAAAATTGTATTGTAGCTAATTAGAAGAAAACTCGTTCTCTAATATAGACAAAGCACGTCCACGCATAAACACTATTAGCACTATTTGCCAGGGAGTTATTCGCCCGGCCTTATAACTAGTTGTATTTCTACCACTTCTGATATTTGAGTTTTATCTACGTAGACGATCGCCGAGGTTGTTCAGAACGCCGATATGGTTAACCGTGCGGATACTGAAAACTATACAATGTCATCAGATTTTAATGTTGCTTGTTCTCAACATTGGACCAAAATTGAAACTGAAGTAACTAAAATATAACCAACTTTAACCAGTTCAAAGCAAAAACTATCACCTCTGACTTCAAACACTTAGATCATTGATTTGAATTAACTAAAACTTATTAACCTGAATTCGTGTTTATGATTGGGAATATAATACATTGTACTTTGAAAAACATTAACATCACTTTATCAATTAGAAATTTATTGTTCGACATTATATTGTCTTTTTTATGACACATGTCATGCAAGTATTCAATCTAGACACTTATTTAACAATGTTAATCATTTAATATTCCATTATAACCCATTGTTATGTCTGGGAGATATTTCCTGTTGATTTTCTAAAGGAAATAAAACGTTTCCAACATCAAACTTCACGTATATTAAAGGTAATGTATTCATATGTCTATTCAGCACGTTGAAAGTTCTAACTATCAAGGGAGGGAGGGCGTTCACCTTTATGTTCAATGCGTGATTTCATTAATAATATTTAATAAAACTATAGGTTCAATTTTGTAAACATTGTATGGACTACGTAATTAAAAGCCAATCCCATAAAGTGAGATTTTGGATTATACTGAATTAACTTCGAGTTATAACTTAATGTTAATCTAAACGTTTCCACATTGACTACTGCTAGGACAGACTATTTGGTGATCATTCTCGTACAGATCGCTTACGAAGTCATGCATATGTATGCTCTATAATGACCCTATGGACCGTAGGCAACAGGGATCGCTGGATCGTATTCCAACTCGCTGGGCATACACCTCCATAAAAATGACATGACAACTATGTAGAATAAAAAGATACATGGAGAAACTGTCCATCTTAAGCAAGGTAGGTGAGTACTGGTAATATAGACAAGGTTCCGGGAAAGCTATATTAGTCGTAAATTGAAATAAAAAAAGTGTTGGCTCGGCGTTAGACCGAAACAATATAATGAACGTACCCTGTTGAGCGCACACCATTTTACCGACTTAAACATATTCATTCAACAATTACTTTATATTGTTAAATATTTGTTTAATTGATTAAAGTCACTATGAAATATTAGTTATCAGTAGAACCTACCATGTTTTGAATACATAGTTTACACAAGTGAGCTATACCAAGTTAAAAGTGTGGTTTTAAGTCTGGTTCCATGATCAGCCGACTTTACAATCTTTTACGATAACTCCTGATCAATGAAATCACCATCAGGCAAGTAATCCCTCACAGCACCTATTTACACTTGGGTGGAGTGGCACAATTGTATGATAATGTATTGCTCAATGAAATTAGCAGTGTTCCTA
This sequence comes from Mactra quadrangularis, assembly GCA_025267735.1. Taxonomy (NCBI): domain Eukaryota; kingdom Metazoa; phylum Mollusca; class Bivalvia; order Venerida; family Mactridae; genus Mactra; species Mactra quadrangularis. Next base: position 40,434,260 of record CM046304.1, on the reverse strand, counting down.
GTTGGGGGTCGAGACCGGGACTTGCCGATCCCTTAACGCGCATCCTACAACTAGAAAACTGCTAATACACGTTAAGACGATAATATGGTATCAAGAGTCTCATAACAATACAAGTTTATTTGTCGAGAACAAATACGTACATGACTTCTAAAACGTACTACTTTTCATTCAGCCAATGATTTCAGATTATTACATAATTACATACTCAGCACAGTAGAAAATACGAAAGTAATTGTTACAACGCTAATTGTCACAATCGACGGTAAACCTTCCACTACTAAATGTCAAAATCAACGCTAAAACTTGCAATTCTGATAATCTGGCCTATAGTTCGAACAAAAAAACAAAACACTGTTTATAATAACAATACAATAAACTACAGGTCGTATTCTAGGTCATGCGTGTTTTTGTACTTTAAACAATGGGCTTGCCAACTAGATAGGTGAATAAGCTAATGCATGAACAACATTTTTTTCTTATTAAAACATACGACTTTGATATTTAACATTTATTTAAAATGGTATATATACACATTGTAAATTGTATGTAATTATATTTTGTAAAATAAGTTTAAACTAATTGAAACATAAAATTGTAAAAATAATTCACCCCTAAATATTGATGTGTAATGAAACTGGCTATGTTTATATACGAAATGTTTACGTGGACGACCTGTAATCCACGACGAGGGACGCTCAGGATGACAATAACATAATACAGTGAAATGCTTTACGATTGTCTTAGTTGTTGGTGTAATGGAAAAGATTGTTACCATTACAAGCAAGATTTGCCAAGAAATGGTATCCATCATGCTAATTTTGTTAAAATGAATTGCACACATTTTATTTTCAATACTGCCTACACCTTTTTAGACATTTTGTTTTTTTTGTACGCACTATAAACACGTTTTGTACCCATACATTATTACAGACCTTGTTGGAAGACGCTAAGCATAGTGGGTAATAATGTTTATTTACCTGAAAACACGTGGCAATGTTTACATTCTAATAATTTCCCCATTCAACTGTACTGAACATATTGAATATGGTTTTTTGTGACTACTCAGTATAATATTGATGTGATATATATTCGTAAAATAAAACTTTAAAGACAATTCCGTTACTTCAATACTAACATAATTATTTACATCTGTCATTCTTTGCACATACATTTGAAAACGAAAGAACGCACGGTGCATGATACAGAGGTTTAAACATACTTAATATCTATGGATAAATTTAAGTCGTATGCCATCATTTAATATACAATTTAATAATGATTCTATCTAAAATGGCAAAATTAACTATTTTGTCTTCATAGCCCGCACTATATTCTACCGAGTACCAAATCGCCGATAACTGTGATGCGTTGTGCGTCTTAGTATAGAGTGTTCACCTTCTATTAATAGCATGGACCTAAACGTCGCGAAAACAAGACTGACGATAAATGTCGCAACTTTGACGCTAAACTTCGCACTTGGTAAGAATGTTTACTATCGAAACTAAACAACACACATTTGAATAACAAAGAACAAATATGATTGCCTAGTAACAACCCTTCGACCCATAACAACCATCATCATGACACGGATGCTACAGTGACCACTCTGAGCCACTGTGCTATCATGCACACAGTGTGGAATATCACGGCACCTTAAAGGTACATGTAACATTACTTACAATATCTGTACACACTGCATAACAAGTGGCTAGATTTTGCTAGATTATTTACTGATGAGTGTTCCATGCTTGTTAGGTTGACAAACCATAACTGGCCATCCTGCCACCTTTCACATCGGTAGTTTGTATTTTAATATAAATCACCATAATCGAAAATAAAAATGCACTTTGTGTTCTCAGTTTTATATTGCTATATCATAAACATGTACATCCACTGGAATATCGATCAATTAATCCACGGTGCCTGTAGTACGTGACTGTGATCAGAAAGGTGCAACACATCAAAACAAACGTACAATTAAGGTTGGTCTTGTCTTCACACCATTTACTCGCTTATTCCAATAAGTAACCAATATTTATAACATTTATTGAAAAAATCATTAATTAAAACAGCATGAATCATTAAAATCGTAAGAACTACAACTACATACGTGGCGCGCTTAAATAATATCTGAAGCCTGTTCAATTTACCTTAAACGTTCCAAAACGTTCCGTAACGATACATTCGCAGCAAATGGCCGAGGAGTTCCGAATGTATCGTTACGGAACGTTTTGGAACGTTTATGGTAATTGAACAGGCTACTGTATTCGTAATTAAAACACGTCGCCTCAATCTAACAATGTCGTAACTACAAAATTTTCAATTTTACCTTACGAATTCAGGTTTAAAAATTCAAAGGGTCATATATGTGTTGTTTCAATAAGCATTGACATGCGACTTAGCAGGAAGATATTTAATGCATTTCAAAGTATATATGTACAATATTAGAGAAATATCACAAGTATTGATACTGAAAATAAGAAATCACTGTTTGGAGATAGGGCAAAAATCGCTCTATCACTGCGCCATCAGCCAGGACAAAAGACAATGCTATTTTTTCACATTTTCTGAAGTTTGAAGTTTCTTTTATAGCCTATATTACAACATACTTAGTTATATTGGCATAGACAGGAACACAATATTTTCAGTCAAAACACTAATCTATCTCATGTCTTGGACATAATAGCAATGTTTACGTTGTGAGCAGAGAAATGTGTGGAGATAGGATAACAAACGATTGACAGATTGAGGCTATGAATAGAGTAAACAATGCGTATGTAAAAAATACCGTCTGTTTACGACGCTTTACACCACTCGTCATTCTAATAAAATTCAATTCTGATCTCAGGCAAGACTTGCTTCTAGGAAAAGCATGCGTCCAAAAACGCACATCGTTCAAAACTGCGTCTACATCAATATTTTTGCCTCCTGGACGCAGTGGTAAAACAAATCACCGCAGAGTTTTCCACTGTGATCAAGAGGTAAAGGCACAGTGAACTTGTATTGTATTCACTAGATTCACGAAGACTCGATTGGCCGTGTGTTGAGAGTTGACTGTAATAACACTTAATGGTAGGCCTAATACGTGTTCAATCTAATAATACCCATGATCCAGGATCTCCAAATATCCCACTTGATGAAGAAATACGCAGCGATTTGACGCAAATAGTAACATATTAAAACTCGAACACGATGCATTTCATGAGCAGCAGTCCAGTGGTAGAACGCGCGCTTTGGAATCGAGATGTCCCGATTTCGAACCTCACTAGAGGCACTGCCAATTTCCTTGAACAAGAAATTTACATGCAATTGCTTCATTTCAACCACTTGTGATTTAACACTTTCGAGGGTGATATAATTCCGTTGCGCCAATTTGTCGGCAGCACTAAGCGGAGTAAAAGACTCCCAAGGGTGATTGATTGAAAGATACAGTGTACTAGTAGCCCAATGATCAGGGATAATATATGTTAAGTCAGTGAATGTGCATAGACATTAAACTTAGACTCTGAAATGCCATAACGTTATTATATCATTCCGATCTTTGGACTTATAAGTGGAACCTATGATGTCTAACTTTATTATAAATTTGCGTGTTTACCACATAATGATTAGATGTTAATCCGAGACTGAGGCGGACATGATGATGATAATTTGTTCTAATAGTATGAAAAATGCCCTGAAAGTTTTTGGCATAGTTCTGAATTAAATTTTGAGAGGAAATTGTTTTCAATCATTCATCTTTAGCGTAAACAAACTCACGATGACGTCATTATGCACGCGCGCCCATTCAGTACTTAGTATATTAATAATAAATGCATTTAGACAAAGGAGATAGAACTAATTAATCACCAGCAGCATATTATCAAAAATCGTACGATAATTTAACAATACAGTAAAGAACGATCTACGACTAAAATCAGTCGTAAGATGCTTGATAATACGGATCCCTGACCTTCATAATCGCCCCAAAATGTTCAAATATTAAAAGAATATTCATGTTGTACTTGTAATTACAACTGTAGGGACATTCGGAACTACCTCGGCGATCATCTACGAAGATACACCTCGGATATCAATCGTAGTAGAAATACAACAAAGTTATGAGGTCAGGCGATTAACCTCATAGGTTAAGTAGTGCCGATGTAAACAATCAACATGGCAGATCATTTTGCAAAAAGTATCGAATACACAAAAATGTTTGAAGATCAACTTTGATTTGAGTGAATATCAGATACAGGCATTGAAGAGCTTTAACTGCCCATAATCGTCCGTCATTTTTGGTGTGTGCCAGCGTTCCAAACGTCGGGAAACGAGGCTAGATTCTATGATGGAACTACTTTTGCTCCTCGTGATATCCGAGGTGTATTTGCGTGGAAAATCGCCGAGGTAGTTCCGAATGCTGTAGGGAGTTCAGTTACCGCGAACGTTTCAGAACGTTCCGTAACGATACATTCGGAACTCCTCGGCCATTTGTTGCGGACATATTTAGACGCTATTTTGAAACTACCGGTATTGAAATAAACAAATATATGGTCATGTAGGCATTGAGTGATGTTTGGTTTATAGACCGTAAATTTTGAAACATCACTCATTGCATTAACGATCGTAACTTTGTTTATTAGATTAGATTATTCGCAGCGAATGGCCGAGGCGTTCCGAATGTATCGTTATGTAACGTTCTGTAACGTTTTGTGTAATTGAACACGCTACTGATAATATATATTTAATCTACATCTCCGTACATTTATTTTAAAACAGTGCCTGTAAAAATGAATTATAAGTAAAGTTTATTTGTGTAATTAAGTTCGAATCGAATGTTGATAGACTAATTAAGACTCACTTTGAAATTTGATAAGATGAGTGTTTGTTTATTTTTGTTGCAATGGTACATTTGAATGAGTGCGTACTAAAAGCATGATGTAGTTCAAGAGGATAAGATATAGGCATCGATATAGGTATAGGATGAAGTCTGTGGCCTGTGGCAAATATCAGCAACTGTAAGAAGTTACAAAACAACCACAAAGCGCTTACGTACACATAACAATTATCCACCCTAACCGCATAAAAAGACAAAGGCATGTAGCGCGTTTTTTCGGGTACGTTTTAGGCAAAAGTAATAGCAAAACACCGCCATATTGAAGCATTAGTACTGTTTGATCTCAGTATTATAAGTATTATTTAATGATTACATAATTCAAAAAGTCCATTTCAAAATGCAAATATATAATTATAAGACTTTTCGAAATTTATTTATTTCGTAGTTCATTCATTTCGTAGTTAATTAATTTCGTACTTCATTCATTCAGTACTTTATTCATTTAGTGCTTTACTCATTTCGTACTTTATTCATTTAGTGCTTTATTCATATCGTACTTTATTCATTTCGTACTTTATTCATTTAGTGCTTTATTCATATCGTACTTTATTCATTTCGTACTTTATTCATTTAGTGCTTTATTCATATCGTACTTTATTCATTTCGTACTTTATTCATTTAGTGCTTTATTCATATCGTACTTTATTCATTTCGTACTTTATTCATTTCGCACTTTATTCATTGCGTACCTTATTCATTTCGTACTTTATTCATTTCGTACTTTATTCATTGCGTACCGTATTCATTTCGTACTTTATTCATTTCGTACTTTATTCATTTCGTACTTTATTCATTTCGTACTTTATTCATTGCGTACCTTATTCATTTCGTACTTAATTTCCTTTTAGTACTTTATTCATTTCAAGGCAGATTACAACATAGGTTTTCAAAAGGTCAAACGTGACCCATAGGCTTACATGTACAGAATAAATGGAAGAACTCTCAGCTGAATGTCCTATGGGCGAATAAAGTAATGATTTATTTAAATTAACTAATATAATATGGCCAGTAATTAGTATTAAATATTGGATTGTAATTACTAGCCCAGGCCTGAGGGCAAATAATACAAATTATTGGACTAAAATAATTGAAGTTACATAAATTTAGCAATGCCAGCTGCAGATAGGAAAACAACCTCACCTGTTATTAATAGGTTCATCTATATTAGTATAAAAGTAGAATTCAATAGAATTGTATGACGTGGCATCTCTTGTTTTCTCTTGCAATTACTGGACCCTAATTTTGATAAAGGGCTAACATAAACTTCTGTTATAGAAAAGCATAAATAACGACAAATAGTGGACAATTCATAAGCGGCCGGCACGGTTCCGAGCCAAAATTGTATAACACAATTATGCATTAATGTATGCGTTTTTGTCTGGAAACCGTGCCGACGTCCTATGGGTCAAATACTCGTTGATCATAGGTATGGTGACTTACGCTGAATTCTACCTTATTACAGTCATACCAAGGTGCTCAGTCGTCTATACCCGTACAGGTTAAAATACCTAATTATGTATGTGTTTTTTGGCTAGAACCCGTACCTACGTCCTTTAGGTCAAATGTTCATAGCACAATAGTATGGTGCTTCTCGTCGATCACAACATTTTCAGGCCATATTTCGGCAATTAGTTCTCTTATTATCTTTCTCGTATAAGATATGACCTTAAGTTTTTTTAATGAAGTAATAAACGAGTAGGAAACCGTAGAATGTGAGTGACACCTGTCCTATTTGATACATATGTAGGCGGGCGATTGACCGTAGAAAATATTCATGGCCAAACTCCATGGAAGTATGCAGGTCCGACCTGGACATAGAACTAACGGCTCTTGAATTCTAAGTCGCGCGTCCGAATAACCAATCGAAGTGAATAATAAAATGTGTTTATATTATGCTTGTCTACTAATTAATATTCAACTAAAATTTTAAAGAACAGCTGGTGGCAGTCAGTTTGATACGCTTATTGTATAATTCGTGCGAGAGCAATCCTTGTTGAATTTTGACACATCAAAGCTTGTTCTTCTGTTTTATTCCACTACAAAATAAGAAAAAGTGAAATAAAAGTTCTGTCTTAATTTCAAACTTTAATTATAAATACACGTTTACTGTCTCAAATAGTACGTGCCCTAACAAACAAAACTATAACATACTCAATAATTTAATCACATATAAAGTTAAGAAAAATGCCACTTACCAAAGACGGTTTCATTTTCCTGATATTTAGTAAAAACTCACAATTTCAAGAATTCACAGTTAAATGTATAATAATTTATAGTCACTATAAAATGCTATTTGAACACATTAAAGACGTAACACCACATATTCCGGTAGATATAAACTTATATTAAAATGATATAATTCATATATTAAAATATTGCACAGTTAGTTTATCGTCACTTTACGATGCCAATGGAATATCATGAAATGAAATGAGATGAAACATTGACATAAGACTCTCATGAAGAAACTATGATTGTGTCTAGCTCACTGAATGCACGTTCACAAAATAAACGATTCGTGCTTAGGCCAAGTCAAAACAGTTAAGTGGTTATTTGTATTCATTATAGATACAAGCGCTTTTGAACATATATTCCATATGAAAAGAGCGCTATACAAATGCGGTATATGATAAAAAATAGATAAATGCTTTTAGTCTGGGACAAATTGGTATTCGTTATATCTAGATAAATTTATTGATAAAAAGCTGTAAATCCATAACAGATCGATAAATCATTGATTTTAAAAAAATCATATTTCTGTTGGTCTCACATTTAAATAACCACAATTTGCCACTGTGCTTTAATTAATAAAGTTGACTGCGTTGCGGTAAAAGATAAAACACTGATAAACATAAATCTATCAAGACCGCGGTATCCAGTCCTGGTGCTCGTATACACTGCTATCCAAAAGTTTCTTCACAGTAGAATTAATTAAATTGTTCCAATGTCTAAGTTCAAATTTGCAGAATTATTATATCATCGTTTGTTTAATTCATTATTAATGCAATGAAACTGGGTTTTTTTCTATTGGTACATTTTATTTTTGAGTTACAGCAAAAGTTTTTCTATCAGCCTCCGAAACTTTGGTCATTGTATCCCAATCAGCCAATATCAAGTTTGAGAAAAATTTAAAATGTACTAATAAGTTAGTAATTTCATTTTCAGAACAGTATCGAATAGAACAAGTCTGTTCTAAAATCACATTACACACATCTATGACAAACGTTTTCAGTTCTCTTTTTGCATATTTCACATCGATGAAGTAACAGGCAATAAAATCAGGTCATTTATTTCAATTCAAAAACTCTCTTGTAAGTTGTTGATATGCAAACCAAATTACCGCCAAATTAAAATGAACGCGATTCTATCAACAAGCACCGGTGTACAATAAACTTGATGTCAGCAACAAATTGGTTCCAAGAATACGCCATACGTCAGCAACCAAATGAATCTAATGAATATGGCCGATAACACAGACACGTCCCCCAGTGACTGTTCAAAGTACGATAATACAGGGATTTGCTACATTATGTCAACGTTCGTAAAATGTTTTATTTTGTCTGAAAATCTCATAGAGAAATGGCATTTTGAAATTGGCTCAACCAGAGTCAAATTTATGAAAAAATAGTGTCTATAATGAATGACTGCGGTACCCAAGCCTTGTACTCATAAGTGTGCCAAATAAAAATGGATTTTAAATCTACGAATAAGTCGTCAGCTTCAATATCAAAACAGAACCGAAGAGAACAAAATTTCCTAATCTAAAGTAAACCCAGATAACATCATTATGACAACATGTTTTCAGTTCATTAAATGCATATTTCACATCTATGAAGTATTAGGCAACAAAACAAGGCCATTTAAAAAATATGCTACTGCAAGTTGTTGATATCCAAACCAAATTACCGCCAAATTAAAATGAACACGATTCTATCAACAAGCACCAGTATACAATAAATTTGATGTCGACAATCAATTATTTCAAAGAAATATCATACGTCAGCAATCAAATGAATCTAATGAATATGGCCTATAAAATAGACACGTCTCCTACTGAATGTTCAAAGTACGATAAGACAGGCTTTGCTACATTATGTCAACGTTCGTAGAATGTTATATTTTGTCTGAAATTCTCATAGAGAAATGGCATTTGGAAATATAGTTAGTGAAAATAAATAAAAAATAGCACATTTATGTTATAAATACATGTTACAGTCTCATAGCTCATTTATGTGGCTAAATTATATTAAAAGTATATTAGATACGACCGGCAACACTTATGTATGGTTAAACCAATTTAACATGAATTTAAAACCTATTCACACACTTGTTAAATGTACGCTAAATGACCAATTTAAACAATCTTGGGAATCTAGTTTAACTACATCATCAAAGGGACAAAACTATCATTCTTTTAAAGATAATACACATTTTGACAACTACCTAACTATATTAAATCATAAACATAGAATAAGCCTATTTCTCTTCAGAACAGGCAACCACCGACATCCCGTAGAGACAGGACGATGGACGCGACCTTACGTACGATACGAGGACAGACGCTGTCATTTATGTGATTTAAATTCCATTGGTAATGAAAAACATTATTTATTAGAATGTACTTTTTGGACCCTCGAGACAAAAAGTATTGTGTCTATAAAGAATGACTGCGGTACCCCAGACTTGTACTCGTAAATGTGCCAAATAAAAATGGATTTTAAATCTACGAATAAGTCGTCAGCTTCAATATCAAAACAGAACCGAAGAGAACATAATTTCCTAATCTAAACTAAACCCAGATAACATTACCATGACAACATGTTTTCAGTTCATTAAATGCATATTTCACATCGACAAAGTAACATACAACACAACAAGGCCATTAAAAATATGCTACTGCAAGTTGTTGATATCCAAACCAAATTACCGCCAAATTAAAATGAACCCGATTCTATCAACAAGCACCAGTATACAATAAATTTGATGTCGACAATAAATTGATTCAAAGAAACATCATACGTCAGCAACCAAATGCATCTAATGAATATGGCCTATAAAATAGACACGTCTCCCAGTGAATGTTCAAAATACGATAAGACAGGGATTTGTTACATTATGTCAACGTTCGTAGAATGTTATATTTTGTCTGAAAATCTCATAGAGAAATAGCACAAGGAAAATTGACTGAATCTGAGTTAGATATTAATAAAAAAGTAATACTGCATTAAATATTTCTGTTGTGTATTTATTGTTTGATAAGCAAATCATTGATTTTATATATAGTTTGAAGTTCCAAGAGTGTTCTCTCATTACCTACGTCACTACAGTATATTTTGTGTACTATATTTGAACTATTGTTAATGCAAACCATAGCCATTAGTTTAACCTACGATCAATGTCTTACAGGAATCACCATCGCACTACCCATTATCTAGGTAAAAATAACATCATAGAATGATAGAACATGCTCTTTTTAAAACTTTTTTTACGTGTGTGTTACAAAAAAAACCAAGAGCTTACTTGTTGAAAAACACACGCATAAAATTATAGTCAAATTGCGACATGGATATTTACATTCACGGAACATTCAGATATATTCAAGATAGTTAAAGACCGTGACTGTTCGATTTAGCCTTGAATCAGAACACTTTATTGTTGTTCAATATAATAGACTATAAACATTTTTTTGTGATTGTAAAATCTATACTGATCTCGGAAGCCAGTCCTAAATATTATAAACAAAATAAGTGTGCTTCTAATCAACATTATCAGTATTGTTTCTGGTAGTGCCTTCATGAACCAGCGACTTGCCATGCACGACAATATTTTCATATACGAGTTGTTGTGGTGAGGACAATCGCGTAGCAAAACACAATATTTAATAAAAATTATCAATAGAGTTCAAACGTGTCATTCAGTTACAATGCATCTTAATGGATGAGAGTGGACCCTTCATAAAAATTCACTCTGACTTATTTTGGTTTATTTGGGAAAAACTTCTTACATAAGTACGCAATGATTATATAACTGACGTGACATCCGCGTGGACATGAGTTTTACTGAGACAAGCTTTTACATGAGAACACAATGATTATAAAAACGTTCTAAAATGATTATCATTCATACCACACTATAATGATATCTGTCAAACTTACCAACTTGGTCTGTTGAAAGTGTTTATCCATTTCATTAGAGATAACAACAACGGCTGTATCAGTTGTAAATCACTTAAAATCCTCATATATGATATCGCTACAAAGAAAGTATGCTGATTTCCATGACAATGAAACATAATTTCTGTGCTAAAGTGGTAGATCAATAGCCTTCCACGAGTTTTGAACTCACCGTATGAGTTCACTATTTATCACAGTTTTTGTTGAAAGTGTATCACACGTATGACCAGATTGTTTTGCATTTGGTATGGATTTGACTCATAGGTTCATTTTCAACGACAACAAGGGTTATGCTTTTTTCTAATTCACGAGTTCTGAGTTAGTTTAGCTCATTATGATCCAATCAGTTCACGCTATAATGCTATTCAATTATCGACTCTTGATTTTTTACATCAAAATTCAATTCTCGATTTGCAGAGAAAAGGTTCTAGAAGTTTGTTAAATTCTACCTATTTAAAACTAGAATCATGGTAATTTAACATGTAAATACAACATTAAAGTTTCTACACTGGAAACCACTGACTCCAATGTTAGATATACATGTATCACATTTTGAAATTCACACTCGCTAGATTTAATTCCTAAGTTCAAAGTACGTTAACTCTTAACTGAGACTTGCAAATCTCATTCTTCTTAAAATGAAGTCACACTAAATCGTAAGTAAAACATAAAATTCATAAAATCTATTCAACTAATTATTACGTAAAAAAGTTATTATTAAATTCTAACTACATTGCGTATTAAGTAAAACGTATAATGTTCCCAAGTCTAATTAATTTTGTAAGTGCAGTCGGTTATTGCAAACACTAAATCCTCAAAAAAAGATAATTCCTCTTATCTTACCTCGTACAGAATACTCGTTTTTCATTGGCCGAGAGCGGTCACGTGCTGACCATGTATTATCCCATATTAGGTCAGTAGATTCTAATATCCAGTCAGTAACAAAATTTATAAATGATAGCGCTGACGAAACCTTATTTTTCTATGCTAAAATTCAGATGGGGGTACTCGGTAAGATAAATTCGTTACACAGTCAGTTACTGACCGGATACGGTGTGATACCGGGTCAGTGAATAAATATTGGGCTCGAGCTACGCTCTCACCCAATATTAATTTACTGACCCGGTATCACACCGTATCCGGTCAGTAACTGACTGTGTAACTAATAATATCATGTTTTTACACATTCTCGTACCCCGAGGTTATCAAGATTTCTCGATCTAAGTAGCTAGTATTGAGAATCCTACTAGAGACTGGGTACTAGAATGGTTGTTACATTTCTGCTAATTCACAATTAAAAACTGCAATAGAGTAGTTCAAACTTCTCTCAAAGTTAGATTCAATATAGAATCCCACAGGCAATAATGTATATATCACTACATAGTATTTCCTCTTTCATCTCACCGCCATGAATAAATTATCTATTACTTAGAGTTATATCAATATTTCCCTATACATTATACAAATGTATTAACTATAAAATTACTATTAAGTGTCCTATTCCATAATTAATTCTGTTCATTAGTGGATATTCTTGACGCAATATTTCACTGGTATATAAATACATTGGTTCAAAGCTTGGAACCACGGGACCACTTAATCAAACAATTAGATTATCCTAAATGTACAATAAGGAGTAATTCCATTTTAATCCCATTAGTGATTTTTACTCCATAAGAACATCCACATTCTTAAAAATACTTGGTTCTTCTCTTACACGATATTCTATGGAAATGATATTCTCAATTCCAAATGAAAATGTAATTTGAAGATTAGATTTCCCCATTTAAGAAACTAATAATTTATCAACTGATGTTACCAGAAATATATCATCATCAAACACTGGTTAATATCAAGTACTGTTTCAAACATCTCTAAATTCTTGAATTTCCAAAATATTTTAGACACATTTCAGCACGTTTTACAGTTTAATTGCCTCAAATTTCTCCAAAATGTTGTCCGCGTGATGGAAAATAACATGTCTCTTATGAGATGTGCAAAAATCCAATTTCATGAAATATGTTTCATTTTTAAATAATATTCCCCCGATCTTGAACGGTTATTTTTTTCAAAATTTTAAATTATGGTCCACATTGTATTGCTAAATTTAGTCATTGTAACAATAAAGTGGTAAAATGCTTACATATTTGACAGTAAATCAAGGTTACTTTACAATTGCACCGTGACTTTGATTTTTTGTTTTAAAGGTACACATTTCATATGAAATGGTTTGTCAAAAGTCCAAGACCAAATTAGACCGAATACCTGTTTTTATTGTCATACAATTTATTTCTAATTAGTTCGATTGGTTCTCATTACTGGACAGGAGTTTCAACCAATAGGCTGATGGCTATGATGACGTAATTAGATTAATATTATTCTGAAACAATCAAAAGACGCGTTTAAATTACGAAATGAATGCCTGTATCACTATGATATATTTAGGCAATGGAAATTGGCAATCTCCTGCGCAGAGCCGTAAAGTTCCGCACGTACTGTCTGGCAAGAGAATAAATTGAATGTAATGTAACCGGCGTGCAAGAGAATGTTAAATTTTGAATATTGGATCCTTGATAAAACAGAACATATGTTTAAACATACCATTACTTATTTAAAATGATAGAAGTCCAAACGGTAGTGTATGGTGATATGGAACGCTTTTCAATACTCTTCCAGTCATATCGAGACAGTCAGTCGTCATGCTGTGTTCACTAGACAGGTCTAGTATTCAATGAAATAATACTAACGCACCCAGGAATCGAACACATGATACCTGGATACCCAGTCAGGCACGCTAACTAGGCTGACTAGGCAAACCAAGAGGGTAAATGTTATTCTTTGCGATATCATTTACATTTACATGTATTTCAATAGGTATACAATTGGGTGGTTATACTTTTCAACGAAAATTTGACAACAATGTCAATTTTCCTCCAATAATAAAGTGTTATTTATTGAGAAGTTGTCAGACATAAACAAGTGTCCAGGAAAGCTAAGTTAGGTGCACTGGCAGCCGTAAAATATCATAAATGGTGTTGAAACGACTTTAAACCCAGTTAAAATCTATATAATAGACACGTCAATGACTTTGCTAACCAAGTGGGTAAAACAAAATTTCCTTGTGTTATTATTTGAACAGATACCTTTAAATTTTATTTCGGCAATACGATAGTATAAGTAATAAAATGTCATTATGTTGTAATTTCTTTTGTAAGGTAGGCCTATATATATCCGTTTGTATTTAAGCAACTAAGTCAGGCGAAAAATGCGTTGAATGCATATGCCAATACTTACAGCAAAATATACAGAGTATCGTATTTTAATTTGTACTAATTACAGAATTTTCTTATCATAAGGTCACACGTCGGTAATTAACTTTTATTCGTGAATTCATATAATAGTTAATATCTATTGAGATAGAATATTTTTTAAAAGGTACGCCATTATGTTATATAAAGACTTCAATCTTGGCATGACTTTGATTTTTAATGATTGATATTCTTTACAGAAAATATTTATAAAAAATATTTTATATTTAATATAATTAGGCTCAATGATAAGCAAAATGTTTCTTTTTTAATATTGGTAACATGAATGCTAGGGTTATGTCAGATTATGTACTTTTATATAATGTCCTCGTTTAAATCTTTATATAAGCGTTACACCCATTAAATAATTATATAGGCTAGTGACTATGGTCTACCTATTGGACGCTAAAAATAAAGTACTTTTTGTACATTTTACATTAAAAATAAAACGCAATTAGCTGCTTACCTCACATCCCCAGATTTATGATTCATATATATACACAAAAGTCATATAACAAATAATACATGGCCATGAGGGCAATATACAAGTTTACGGACTGGTTGGTCAGACTGAGGAAGGTATATGGCCCGAAGCGCAGCTGATGGCCATATAGGTTTCGAGGTCAGAACAAGTTAACCATAGCTACTGCATAACTATGTCTTTTATTACATTAAACTCAAACATTATAAAACATGATAGCTGTACAAAAGCCACGTTTTGTGAAAAGGTGTAAAATACTATATAAGGATATGACTAATGTCACTGTGCTAATAAATAACTGTCCTACACAATACAGAGATAGGCAAAAAACGCTTGAATATAAATATTGTATTACCATACCAAAATCCACGAAGAAATTTAAAACAAGAATAAATAGATCTAAAATATAGCTTAGATTATTGTTAAATAATGAAACTGTCCTGTAATTGATAGCACGCTTGGCTACAAACCAAGTGGTCGAGGGTTCGAAAACCGGACAGGACTTACGATCCTGTGTGGTGTTTGGTCATACAATACTTTTCTACGGCCATTCTCTAACCTACTTATGTATCAAGTAGGATAAGAAACAGCTTTTACAGAGGATATGTGTTCTGTATAATGTTATAAGACTATGACTGAAATAAATACTGAAAAACTATATACACTACAATACCAGAACAGAACAGAATATAACAGAACATACACTTTATCTAACCCAGGTTAAAGATAGAGTATACCATCTAAAATATTGCATACATGATTTTTAGTAATTAATAATGACAAAACATGCTACTGTGTATGTTCGTTTCTCTTTTACAACTCATCCGATGCTATCATTTAAATGATAAAGACTTCCTCAGATTTTAACCAATACTAAACCCACGCATATTGTATTTGGTGTCTGACACAATGTGATCTATATTGTTAATAGAGAATAATGTATACTAGTTTTGCGCTGACCCATCTACAGTATAGCCTGCATTAAGCAGCCAGTAAAGGAAAGTGGCTAAATTGGCTGCTTACTGCAGGTGACGACTTAGACCAGGTTCAAATAAAAATGTTTTGATTAGTTCAATCTAAATAGTTAAATATGCATGTTTACAGTTTATTTAATAATGATAGAGGCCACCGGCCCATAACATGATACATACATTTGTAATAACATATACTTGAAAATATGCATATTATAATGTTGCATGCAGTTCCTTATCAGGTGATCTTTAAAAAGAGCACTAGTGACAATGTCAGTAAATTTGAAGTCTTACTTTATGTGATACCAAATTTAGACTGTTTAAAGGCTCAACTGAGTAGGTTTTCACACCGCCGTGCCATTTTACAGTGATGTTGACACTTAGTTAATTCTAAATTTAATTGACTGTGACCACTTACATGTAATACAGGTAAATTGGTGAATTTGTAGGGAAATAGGTGGCCACTGGCCACAGACAGCAGATGGCTGCTTATAACAGGTGCAAAATAGAGTGATTTTCATTAGTAGGAAGCCAGATTGACCACTTACAGCAGGTGACCGCTGATTCTAGGTGGCTGTTAATGCAGGTTTTACTCTATATCGAGGTATCGATACAAGCATCGAGCATGTTATAGTTTATCGTGTCAATTATGTGCTGTACATATTCGATGATAAAGGATAGTCTCTTTGCACGTAGAATAAGTTCAACTCTTCGATCGATAAATTTAGATGTTTTTCTTTTCCATGACAGTGAGCCAGATGTCTGACCATTGCAATATGACTGAAATATGCTAAAATGCAACTTTTATCACCGACTATTACATTGCATAACTATATTAACAAAACTGTTAAATGGTCATAGTTGACCATATTTACAGCCTAGTCGAAGTTGACCATGGCCATTGCATATGTTTTTCTTCATTCTTTACTATCTTCATCATTTGTTTATCATTAACAAATAATGCTTAGTTCAATTTAGATAAATTCAATTTTTTTTGTTCTGTTCTGTCGTGTTCTGTACGATTGCATGATCAGTGTAACTCATTTAAGCATATGTAGCTAACTTCAGTAACCGAGAGTATTATAATAAATGGATCCTATCAGCAACAACAACAACAAAGCCTCTGGTAACAAAGTAACACCTTGGAAGGAACTAAATTATCATTATAATTAGACAGTTGTACTTATATTCCCTATTTCTGGTAGCTATTATAACAAGAGGGTCACCATGGACCTTATAACGCTCACCTGAGTACTATTGATACATACGCGAATCAGAGAAAATTCAATACAAATTTTCAGACCAATTTCAAGGATATGATAAAATGTAGCCACTAGAGTGCTAACAAGATGTTATATATATTTTAGCTCAACTGGCCTATTTTCAATCCAAGATGGCCCATGTTCGAACTCATTCGATTTTTGTTTCCAAATATTCTTTTCGTGATAGCCTTTGGGTGTATGAATGCATATACCAAGAAAAGCATCTTGACCAAGTTTGATGATAATTGAAGCAAACATGTGATCACTAGAGTGTTAATGCATAAATGTGGACGTACAACGGACGCTGGGCATTCAACGATTCTAAAAGCTCACCCTGAGTTAGTTTAGGAGAGCTAATCATAAAATACTGTAGTTTATCAAACTATTCATATAAGTTAATAAAGACAATAAAATATGACACGCACAATTTATATTGATTTATTTGTAATTCTATTATTGAACGATTTTAAGAATTCAATGTTACTATCAGGAAAATCAACTTTTTATCGGTATTCTACATTTGTTTGTTCTCATCACTTTCAATAAATCGTTTATAAAGTGCTTTCAGCGCTTTGATTAATTTAAAATTTCTATTTCACAATGAATGCATTGGGTACAATAAATAGTTTCATTGATGAAAGCTCGGAATTTTGATTCTTAAAACGATATTAAAGAGCCTTTAGACAAATCGGACACAAGTCAAACTGATTGGTATGATACGATAAGCCAGAGGCACTTCTTTCGACATTGTTCACAATAAATTAGTATTGGTGATGAGTATTGAACTGACAATCTATTAATTTCCGTAAACATTTTATTTTGACCCGTCGCATACATAAAATGTACAAGAGATTGATACAAAAACATACACAATTTACAAAATGAGCGTTGACTTAGCAGAACTACTCTTATAATGTATATTGAATGAATAAAAGTCACATTATGCTACAATTAAGCATTATCGTAACTGGTGGATCACGTACTCTATATATGTTATTTAACTTACGTGTATTCAATCATTTTCCTATCGCCTATTGATATTTGGTAATAATTGGTAATCCGAATATTGAAACAGAGTCTGTATCTTAAACCATTTGAACGTTTACAGCAGAATTAAGGATATCACCTGGAGGCAAAGAACTAAGAACTATTTATAAGCTACCCTCCTGTAAAGATGAACAAAAACGCAACATAATTAGAATTTAATTTGACCTGATTTCTGATTCATAACTTTATCTTCCTTATAGGTAATTATACTGTGGAATAATTTACTTGTGATATGCATCTGATTAAATGTTATAATCACAGGTTACTGTATCAAAAAGAATTATCCCGATTCATGGTAATTTGAAAAAAAGCAATACGTTTTAAAGGCTACTCGTTCATATATTTTGTTTAATTTATTTAATGTCTTATCATTGTCTTTTATTGCGTGAAGATAATGATTTCTTTCAATAAAAGGCAAAATGACCTATACATTTTGATATAGATAAAACAAAGTTACATAAAACCGCTAAAAACCGACTACATCATTACTAACAGGTACTGTATGTTATAATAAATATAAAAACACCATAATATGTAATCATTGTATGTTTATTATTGTAAAAAAATCTAGAAAATGTACATTTTTGTGAATAAACGTATGTTCTGATCTGTTCTATCCTGTTCATTGTTTACAAGTGTATGCCAATTTGCACTAAAACTATCATTATATGAACAATGCTTTACTGCTTCCAAATTGTTTCTATACACCGATTTACAGTTTTAGGAAAGTTGATATTTAAGTTGAAAACTTTGAACGTGTAGCTTTCAGTAAAGTTAAAGGGTATATCTTTTACTGTTTTAAAATATTTCTATAATTTCTTTTAATATTATGGGCGTTTTCTAAATTGACCACGTGGGTAATGTTAGCTTAAAATAAATATGGTGTTAAAATAGGCATTTACTGATATGTGGCCACACGCGTTAATTATTGCGTAAAATGAAGAAACAAATATTCAAACAATCTTCCCGGAATGATAAAGATAAATAAATGATCAATGGAAATGTCTTAGGTAAAACAGTATCCGCAAGTAGCCTGGGAATTCCTTCGGTATCCTACTTTCGTTTTCAAAACAGTTTAATAATGTTATATGTTATTATTTTGTTCAGTTATGTGTTATCAGTCAACGATACTGTTTAAAAATGGGTCTCTTAATAATCCGAATAAATACAAAAACATTTCATGTCATTTGCCTCCTACACTCTTTGGATAATATAATGTCATCGTATTAAGCGGCCCTACTAGAGCATATATTGTACATCCACCTGTATGTATGGAAACTATTCTAACAGTGCTATTCATGTATCACAATGGCGCCGAGCATGGATCAGAAAGAGATGAAATCCATGTCGATATATTCCTATTAAATAGTTAATAGCCGAGTTATAAAAGAACCCATACAGTGATCGTGGTGAGATTTCACCTGCCTGCAGTAATAAAAGAAACATCATTAACCTAGACAACACATTAGAATCATTATTTTAGTTACATTAACACTGTTAAGTTTATAAAAACATATCTCATGCATCTTTAAACATTTACCTTTATTATTTTTTTTTTTTTTTTGGGGGGGGGGGTTACGCCGTAGCAACACATTGCACAGGTTATATCACGGCGGCCAGTCCACCTACTCACTGTTCCTGAAAAGGCTAAATCTCTGGATTTAGCTGTTAACCAACTACTAGGCGCATACTTCCGTCAGTGACTGGTTACTGTCCTACATGATTTAGAATCAGTGGTAGGAGTAGAATGGTCATAGAAATTACTTCATGACCAAGCTCTACGAAAGTCTACCCCGCCCGGGAATCGAATCTACGACCACTCGATCAGATGACTTGTGCGCTACCGATCGAGACAGCCGGGCGGATTTTAACCTCTAATATCCAGTGTTTTAAAGTATAGCCACGTGATCTGCAGCACAAGTAAAAAATTAAACTTTCTTTTTCGCCCATTTCTGTTTCCAGATTAATAATCTAATGACATCAAACAGTGCATTAAAAATCACAAACTACCAGCCTAACACAACAATATTGATCTTGTGATTTTTGTACTTCAGTTCTATATCTACCTTACAAACATCGACAAAAACAAAACAAGGTCATTTGCAAAAATGCGTGCAGAAGATTCAGAGTAACCAAATAATAAGTTACATGCTAATGGGTGTATTTTTAGAAATAAAAACTTTATGCGTTATTTTTTATCTTGTTTTACTTTTTACAGCTGTAATATTTTGAAACAAATGTAAACAAGTGTTTGTTTATGTTCTAATTTTAAGAGAAAAAACAATTTGTTTACATTCTGAAGATGATGTGTGTTTAGTTTTTCACATCTTGCGACAAAATTCAGCGTAAGTCGAAAGGCATATAAAACCGGATATAAAACTTGTTTACTGTTTAAACGCATATTTTAAATTGATATCAGTTACTCAAAATAAACAAGTAAAACTAAAATAGCTCAAACAGACTAAAATGTCACCCCAGAATAGGCCTACATGAGTATCAATTACATCTCGGAATTCCCGGAAGTTTATATCAGTATGTATTATTCGTAAGTTGCATCATAATAAAAAGATAATAAAACATAGAAGACGTTAATCATAAAACACAGAGTAATTAAAAGTGTAGTCACGCTTTAAAACCGATTTACAAAATCACGCTTTACAACCGATCAACTAAATCACGATTTAAAGCCAAAAACTCACGTGACAGATTACAATTCAACATACAATCTGTGGATATAAGACAGAATTGGTACAAGTTGTTTTGCTACTGTCTCTAAATTAAAATTGAAGTTACTTACATGATTGCCTATTCAAATAGTCAGTGAAACACTTTGAATTTATCTGACTAAAATATTTCCATCAAAATATAACCGAGGTTACGGCCATACGAGTTTTTAGAAAAAAAACCTTAACCTCACGTGATGTTCGTTTTTTAAACACATCTGGGTATATCTAAACCCACGCAAGAACTGGGTCTGAAGTTTTTTTTATTAGTTTTATAACTTAAAAAAATAATTTGATCTATACATTATACATTGTATACATAAATTTTGTAAATTCGGGTCAAAAGTTGTCTATATATTTTCTTAATTTATTCAACCATTCAACTATCGTGTAACTTGGCTTCATAGATGAAACCATATTGTTAAACCATGATTATATGTCTGAAAGTAAAGTGATATATGAATGATACAGTGTAATTAGAATAGCAATTAGTATATTCTATAACGGAGCGGAAGTAGACGATTCACAGATGCCGGTAACCTAATATATTAATTTGAATAAAATGTAAATTTGATGAAACTTTGCTCAACAATAAGTACAATAAAAACGTAGTTTTTACATGTTTGTTTATTTTGATTGTAGGACTTTTTTGTCATTAATGTAAGGCGGACTTTGATTTGTTGGATGTTTTTGTTTGTTTGTTGGGTTTAACGCCCTAGCAACACATTATATAGGTCAGTCAACCTACTCACTCCTCCTGGAAAGGCTAAATCTCTGGAATTAGCTGTTAACCAACTACTAAGCGCATACTTTCGTCAGTGACTGACAACTGCCCTACATAATTAAAAATCATTGGTATGAGGGAGAATGGCCGTAGAAATAATTTAATGACCAAGCTCCACGAAAGTATACCCCGTTCGGGAAACGAACCAACTGAGCTAGCCGGGCTGATTTGTCGGACTTATTGTTTCATTTCTACTGACTCAACCTTGTACAATCTGTGTAAACAGATATCCTATAGAGCGCTGTCGTATAGGATCTCTTAATGTTGCCCCTAAGGTCACGTCGAGATGACATTTGCTTCGACCAGTCAATGTGTATGTTTTTGATTTAGAAGAAACACTATTAATAGCAACTTCATTTTGTAATTTCTATTTTAGTCGGAGGTGCGCGAGCTAATTTCATGGGGAAGGGGTGTTATTCACTGGATGTGAATGGAACCGTTCAAATTGCGTGTCGTAGACAATGTAAACAATTTACTGAACATGTTGATTGCGCCTTGAATATTATAATGAGAAAAAGTCGCCTGAACGTGAACCTCATAACGAAAAAGCCAGATCTGAAATAAGCGATTGTGCGAGAGGATAATTTTGGATCGGGTTTTATTCCTATTGAAACTTCCACAACTTTCCATTCGGAGCCTATACCTACTCCCCACATTAGGCAATGATATTTTTGAAATTTCACAGACCAGGTAAATAATTTATACCTTCCCCACGTGGGGCCTATAATGAAACTGTCTTAAATATTAAGATATGTGTTTGAAATGTTATGATTCAGAAGTTTTTTTGCCATTACAATGCAATGGTAACAATAAGGTGCAAAAATCAGTAAAAGAAGAAGTGAAATGTTTGCGAACTTGTCTCTTTTAAAAAATACACTTTCAAATTGTCATAAAACGCACTGAAAGGCTATTACCCCTTTTTATACAATATATGATATGAATACTGTCTTCACAAACTGTGACGATAATTGTCAATGGATGAAATAGCTAAGGTGAGTCTAAGTTTAAGGTATAAATATGTACATACAGTTTCATCCATAGTTAGGGACTTTAGTCAGTTATCTTTCCCTGATAAAATCTGAAGCAATCCAATTCGTAAGTAGGTCCTTACAGTTGGAATCCTCAGATTTTATCATTGAATTCCTATGTAAGGATAACAAAATATTTCATCTAATATCTTACATGTTAATGAAGATATTAACAGAAGTGATGAAATTTAGATAGTTCTTTACCTAAAAAAATACTTAGCTTGAATTTCAAACAAATGAAATGATTTACAAAAAAAGTCATTAAAGATTAATTTTGGCAAATTGACATTGAAAAGTAAGGGTAAAATCCGAGTAATCCAACTAATGGGACCAATCTATTTGAAGAGTATACAAGGGGAAATAACTGACTAAAGTTCCTTATTACCTTACCACTATCATAAATGTTTGAATTTGTTATTTATACCAATACTTGAGAAATAATATTGTAACTTAAGATACAATAACTTGTATAACAATTTCAATTTTATTACGTATCATTACTCTTCTTTCAAATATAACAATCTATTTAAACATCCTACTATGTGAAACATCTGATATAAAGTATATTAATGGTATCAATGAAAACTCAGTTTTTTTACAAATGTAAAGGTATATTTGGATGGCACTGTACATGTACGACATTGTGATGCTCTAGTAAATGTACATTAAAGGTAAAAAAAGTAATGACATTGTATAGTCTAAGTTTTATGCTGACGCCCGTTCACCAGCGTCACAGCTATTAACTCTGGTCATCGGGCTACTGGTATCTATCTATCAATCTTCCTGGGGGATTCGAGTCGATTTCTCCGCTAAGCGAAGCCGACAAGTTGGCGCAGCGGAAATACACTACTCTCGCAGGTACCCATATAGATCTGGGTATAATAGAGCAATCGTATTTAAATGTTGTGATCAAGGAAATTAGCAGTGCCCCTAGTGGGGTTCGAAGCCGGTACCTCTAAACCTTGACCGCGTCTACCACTGGAACACTGCTCCTACATGTATATGTATATAACACTTATACGGCATCACCCGTGTATCATAATATATAAACTAGTACAAATTCATGTTTTTATTTTATTACTTTAAAGGTACTCACAGTTTCAACATAAATGTCAACTTTTTCTAAAACTACCCAAATTTTATGAAAATATTTTTTGAAGCAGGAAATTAGTGTTTTGATAATGACAATTATAGTGCAAATTGACATAAAACTACAAATGATGGTGTTTCAAGTCGTAAACATCTACCCTGTTTGTCAGGTAAAGACAATTTTAGTGTATTTTTGTGACTTTTATTGTATATTTCTTGCAACATATAGGTACGTTTGTCTTAAAATATTAAGAATTATTTTTTGACAAAATTGCAGAAATTGAATGGTATTTTGAAAATATAGTAAACATTTTAACCAAATCTGTGAACTAGTACCTTAAATTTATACCGGTTTAAATTATTTTCGATTTTCCTTCGAAATGGCAGAACTTCTGATCTTATACTTAGTTCGTGTAGGGTAATACATAACTATTTAAAGAAAATAATCCTAGGAAGCTGGTTATATGAAACGACCAATGTAATTAACATACTTAGTGTTAAAGTCCGACAATATTAACCTAAGCTTGACCTTTAAGCAAGAATATATAAAACTCAGCATTTCCTATCTTTGTCTTCGTTTGTAAATCGCGCTATATATCGAAAGTATTCGGCAAAATACACGTACTAATTTTGTAAATTTGTTTTTATAAAAATAAATACTTTGAAACCGAGGAACATTTTATTCTACTGTCAGGGGTGCATACCTTAACCCCGCTGTTTTAAATACCCACTAAAATAATTATGTACTCACTATCGATTTTAACATCAACAGAGGAAATGTATGTGCTACTAGCAGATGAAAAACAACATTGAACGGTTCAGATTTCAAAACTAACACACATTTGGAAATTAGACTAAACATCACAAGTGCACAATATTTTCATTATCAAAATCATTGGTATAAATAACATATGAACATAAGTCGTTCTATATCAAGTTGCAATCAAACACAAGAACACAATTTATCACTATGCGTTCGTTAGCATGGTTAAAAAGTATGAGATAATGAAATTATGTCGTTTATATGACTATACTAGTAATAACATTACTCAGAACAAATCATAGGGTAGGCAGATTAAATTCAAGAACTATCTTTGGCAGCATGAAGTCAATTATAAAAATTGAATTTGACAACGGTAAGTTAGTTTCAGAAATAACTCAAACCAGCACCGTGTCTTAATATAACATAACAGCTCGTCCAATCTGATTAAAACCCGATCGTAACCGTCCGACCGTAACTTCTAGCTAACCAAGTGATAATGTCATCCATCTCTTTTATCAAACAAATTATCAAAACTTTTATAAACCTCTATTACGACTGCTTCGTAAACAATCAGTTTCAAGACTTGCACACTAAAACGTTTAGTGTTTATTGTATGAAACCAAGTGCTGACTACCCCAATCCCCAGTCACATTTCGTGATTTCTAATAAATATAATACATTAATTTACCTTACTGGACGCCATCTCTCAAACAGCAGCAAAGTTTAAAACTATGGTGATATATTATTTCAAATAATCCATTAAACACATTTCTATGTCTTGTATATTTGAATTTCTTCAATTATTGTAAGCTTTCCAATTTGATTCAAAACGTTCCAACAAATTTCAAAACAAAACTATTATCACCTTTACCATCAATCACTTTCTCTGTTAAGTGATAACGATGATAAGATAATTCAAAATTATCATTCTCCTAGAATTTGTTTAATCATTATTTTATTCTATATTTTTTCTCCTTCTCTCATTCAGTCGCAGACACAACGTATAATCACGGAGATTACGTGACTTTTATTGTGCCATGCGTATCACGATAACATTTTCGTCATTCTTATATAAGTCACACCACACTGCAATAATACGTTCTCAATGATAAACGCAGCTTTTAGGCTCTCATTATTATTTATTCTGAATAAAAACAAAAAATAGAAAAAAATCACAACTAAAACAAAACCTCACAATAGCTCACTGTATAACTGGCTGATTTTTATCAGAGCAGAGTTTAGTGTAAGAACGATCCATTTATCGGACTCCCTTACTTTATATTAATAATTATTCCACATGTTATTTTTTTAAACGCTAGTAAAACATATACGATGTAAAAACCAGAGTAACATAATGATTATAGTAAAGGGATAAATATCTGTATGTGTCGCTCGTATGAATGGATAAAATACATGAAAAGAAACTATACTGTAGGTACGGAATACTATTACATGTACAGAACTGAGTACTCGTACATGTTTAACGGATACGAATTCATAAAATACGTATGTCTAAATCATAAATACTATAGGGTAACATAAAACGAGGGCACTGATTCAACAGTTTACAAGTGAGAATAGAATAGAACAAAACTTAATTAACTTAGATTGTTTATAGCAAATATAAATACAAATATATCGGTGAGCAACTTACGATCTATAAAGATCCTGCTCAATATTGGTGGAACCAGAAGGTGATATTCATTTGAGCAATTAAGCAAAAATGTGCTTTTCTGTCGTAAGTTAGCGGCGACAACAATCATACATACATACATCTAAATCATGTTAATTACAAGCAATATATGAGTATTTCATTAGTATGATTATTTCAAGATAAAAAGTACATCCAAGGCATTCAGAGTTGCAAAAAATGTACTACAATAAAATTCCACTGTAAGAACCATAAAAATTTAAAGCCACTTCATGAAGATAAATTCATCTACAGTAGACTTGACAGTAGCTGTATGACAACCATGAAGTTATCAAAATATAACATGCATTAGACACACAATAATCTGTTCAGCCACTTAGTTTTTTTTTAATTTGAATTTGACAAAGAGTCAATTTCTTAAACAAGAGGGGTAATTCTATAAGAGCATACTGTGATCAATACTATATGAAAACCAAATTCTTTTTCGGTTTCGATCTATTTGCACTTTGAAATGCGATGAATAATATAAACATATTTAAGTAATATTTGCATTTAATTAAAAATTATGTTCATTAGAGGAGTTTGAAATAGATTAATGTCTATTTCCTTTGCAGTAAAAGACAGTGTAACCTTGGGTAATGGGGCTTTACTAGCGGATGGGGAATTTTTTTCTCAAATTAAGCATTCTAAAAATCTCATAACTTACGATACTTAAAAGTTGTTTTTATAGCAAAACTTTACAATAAACGTCATTAGAAAAAAATTGCATACGTGAAAATAAATTTTATTGTTACTTTTGGAGAGGGTAGGTTTAAAAATAATATAAAACTGATGAAAAAATGAAATAACACATATTTTATGGGTTATCCAAATGATGTTATGATGTTTAGATATTCAAAAAGATGTAAACTTGGTTTCTAAACGACTAATGTTAAATCATAATTCAGAAAGAAATTATACTATATGTGAAATTAACATTATATTATAATACGGGATTTTCTGTACGGAAGGGTAGTCGTAAAATATATATGTTTAGAGTATACATGTACATACTACAGGGTAACATGAGAACACTGATTCAACCATATTACAGACGAAAATGGAACGGAATAAAACTTGGTTTAATTTTGATAGTACATGTATAACAGTAAATTAATATATACAAATCTCCGTAAACAGATATCCTGTAGAGCATTGTCGTACAGGATCTCTACTGTCTCCGTGGAAGGTCACGTTGAGAAGAACTTTGTGTCGACCAATCAATGCGTAGCTTTCATCTAGACGAAAACACTATTAATCACATTTTGATTTCGTAATTTCTATTTTAAGACCAAGGTTTGCAAGCTAATTTAACAGCGGTATTATTCACATTATGCGATTGGACGGCTCATTTCAAATTGCGTGACGTAGACAATGTAAACAAGTAACGTATCATAACAAATTCGTCATTAATATTATGATGAAAAAGGTCACCTAAACGTGACCTTCGTTTGAAAAAGGCCAGATCTAAATTAGCGAGTAGGCGAGCGGAAAATTTTAGATCGGGTTTTAATCAGATTGAATATATACGAGAGTATGATTTTTCATAGCAAGTGGTGTTAAAAATGTACTTAATAAAATCGGACAGAGAAAATTATACATACACACATATATAGAGTTACTTTAGGAGAAGGTCAATTCGTTTATATTTTTTCATAAATGATTCATTTGGAAACAGATTCAGTACAAATACACCTATCATGTTTAGATATGAAAAGAACGAACGGCCATGATAACCATCATAAATTATAATACTATTCTGGTATAGGTATATTAAAGAGAGACAATTTTAACTAATGCTACCGTCCCATAAACATAAAAATAGCCGTGAGGGCACCGTACGAGCGCCGTGCGATCAAGCTCCGCAAGGGCCCATATGAACTCTTGCGTACCCGTACGTACTGTTACGTTTTTATCAGGGTCCGTGAGATGAGCCCAGAATACACGTATTAATTTCAAAGTCAAATCGTGAGCAAAATCGAGACCAAGTATGGATGAAACTTGCATATTATCTTCCAGCTACAGCGCCGTACGAGTGTGTTGTTTTGTGTCATGTGCGTACCTTCACCTCAATACGCAAGGGTTCCTACGACCTACGGCTGTCTGCACGTACGGGTCCACAACAAGCCACGATTTTATGGGACTGAGGCATAAGCTTAAATTTCTTATCTTGCTCCATTTTTTTCTTTCAATGTTCTGTTTAAATAATAGTATATTTAAATTGAACTAATAGTACTTATTGATAATTAACTTTTGCCTTAAATCACTGAGCAAATGTCTAGTTTGAAAGTATAATATACATTGTATACAAAAATATACCATTATAATATATCATAATAATCAAAGGTACATTCTTATGGTTGAATACATTTGTATCATGTAACATCGAGGCTTTGTTCAAAACAGACTATTTAAAAGTCACAGAGAGTTTAGAAGAACAACTATGTTCATTGTAAACATTTCTATAGATAATTTTAAACTTCTTTACCATTCACACACATTGTAATATGAGTGTCCTTCATAATATGAGCTTGTTCACATTAACCTTAATATTTAGCTAATCTGAAATGAGGTTAGTTGTATATCTAGATTAAGCTGTAAACAAGTATTAGGCACTTACTTCCCTCAGTGGCTGACACCTGTCCTTCAATATTGAGAATCAGTCGTAGTGGTGAGGGTAGTGCTGCTAAACATCGCATCGCCGCCAAACGTCGCAACCATCGCTAAACTTCGCAATTGCCTTGACTTTAATTGTCGCAATACTGACGCTAAACATTGCACAAAAATCGAATGAGACTAAACGTAGCAACATTGACGCTTAACGTCGCACTTAGTAAGAAGTATAGTATCGAATCTAAAAAAAACACAAGTTTTGCATGGGAAAAATATGATTTAAAGAAACAAATTCATACCCATAGCAATTATCGACGTAATCTTAGCAACCCCCGTTAGATCCACAACAGCCACTCTTACAACCAATTCCAACTGCATAAGAGTCCAAAGCATCCATTTACCGTACTTTACTTAAATGTCTAATGCAACAACTCTTTCAGCCATTAGGTTTATCTCAAGGTCAATTAGGATCATTTTAGATCACTTTCAAACTCAGTTAAGTTGGGTAAGATCTAGTTAGATAGTCACTTTAGGTGTTGCGACGTTTAGCGGCAAGTGCTGCGTCGCAAAAAGTCGCAAAACTGCTAAACGTCGCAATTGACGCCTGACGTCGCGACACTTACGCTTAGTATAATTATGTCAAAGATTTTGGTTCTCTGTTTCCATGGAATGATAAGAAGGAATTGTATTGCGTTTTAAAAATAACAATTTTCTTCACTTAAGCTGTAAAAACTGAACACACCTCCAAGCTTTAACTCCACAAAGGTTATTTTGACATTTTCATTTACACTAATACAACAATATATAGTGAGAGAAATAGTTATGAAAAAATTTAAAATTCAATATAATGTTCAATGTACTATATTGAATATAGTGTATATGTCTCAAGTTGTCAATCTCGCCTATATAACTGATATCTGAAATTACTTATATTCTGATTTTTAATTATAAATTCTGCGACGCTATGGTTTGAACCAGCGAACCTTATTTTTGATTGTTTGTTTTCCTTCCTCCTACCAGTCTGCGCTATTTCGGGTCCTGAAGGACCTAGCACGTTAGAACAGTAAAATATTAAAATATTAACTTTTTTTCTCACATCCGGGCTTTAGATATCCATGTTGATTGAGAAAATTTGAATCAACATTGATAAAAATACAATAGGTTTATTTTACGTATTGTTATATAAATTGTATTATTAATTGTAATTGTTCTTTCAAGAGTAAAACATTGCAAAAATATATTCCACAATATGCGTTAAGCTTTTAGGGGTCACTGTTATTTTTCGCTGGTATAATGGGAGAGTATATTATGCAAAGAAAACTTAAACATTGAACCAATATTTCTTTTTTTACATACAAAGGAACTGAGAACCATAAAATGCTAAAAGCAAACGCTAGCAATTAAAATTTCGTGTACAGATTGCATCATTTCGTGTTGAAATTTGACGCAAGTATAATTTTTCTTTGTATATGAGTCAAAATATATTTTTGCAACAAAACTGGCATATCAAATCCAAAAATATAAAGTATGTTTGAGAGTGACTTGGGGTATGTTTTTTGTTAGATTGAAGCATACTCTTAACAACCCATGTAAAAATGACCAACATTTCGACCTGTTTCGGGAAAAAAATATTATAATCCCTGACCTTGGTTTCATCATTTCCTTCATGTAACGATTTTTTATATTTCCATGTCTGGCTTATGATTTGACCTATTCACTCAATTTCTGTTGGAGAACTTCAATTAAGATACGTTTTGATTTTAGGTTTTATTGTTTATTGTAATACGATGACTGTTTGCTGTGGACTTGCGTGTACGCACGGAAGGGGTAAACACGGCATTTTACCAGTCTTATTTGTTTTACTGTAAAAATAAAAAGCATCAGAATGGTTTTCTCTGTAGTTGTTTTCATAAAATCGGTTTATCCCTTTAAATTCACCACTTATCATAAGTGCTGTCCGAACTGTGAAGAAAATAAAACGTTCCGACATGACTCGTTACACTACTGAATGATACGTTACATCAGAGAACATTTTTTGTTACGGGAAGGAGTTAATTACTGAAATTCGTTTAAAATTTTAAGAACCAATGAACAATGAATAAGGACATAATAAAGAAATGAAAGATTAACATTTAAAAAGTTGTCTAGTGAGTGTTTTATACTTCAGATAAAAGTTATTCGAGTTAGGTAAAAACTTAATATATTTCTTTGTTACATGAAAGAATATGTTCTGTTACAGTTAGGAAAATTGAAAATAAAACTTGATATTGCTGACTGAAAACTACTTCAGCCACGCATTATTGAACTATCAGTATGATAAACACAGACAGGTTTCAATATTGAATGCTTTATTCTTCAGATAAAAGTTAATGAGTAAGGTCAACGCTTAAAATATTTATTTGTTACATGAAAGAATGATGACTGTTACAGTCAGGAAAGTTGATAATAAAACTTTATATTGCAGACTGAAAACAACTTATGTAACGCAGTACTGAACTATCAATGTGTAGACATAGAAGCATTTTAATATTTACAACCAAGGCCAATCTAATATCTACGTTGAATGTTTTGTCTTAAACTATTATGATAGATTGTTTCGCCACTGAACAATATATGGTGACCAACACCATAAACTAACACTCAATGATAACAAAAGGAAAATGGCTAACATTTTCAGCCTTAAAAATAAATGAACTAAATGTTCAATATTTCTGAAGTTCAATGATATCTAGTCTTTTACGTAGAGTCTAGATGCCAACAGACGCCCATGTTCATTCTCAAGAATAAATCCCCCATGAACTACCATGAAGAAAATACTTATTCTTTTTCTGGGATTTGTTTTTAAGCAAGCTAGTGAAATGATTTCACTCACATCTAACCACATTTTGTCTTGAGATGTTCTATGCCAGACTCTACAAAAAGACAAAATCAGTTGGCATCTACACACTTCAAATAGATGAAACTCGATCGTCAACCAGATGCTACAAGTAGAAATATCGGATGGCATATTCACTCAATAAATAGACAAAATAGGTTGGTTTCTTTACAAAAAGACACAAACGTTTGACTTTTAGACGTTACTAATAGACAAAATGGGTTGTAATCAAGACTCTTCAAAACTTAAAATACAGATTCTACAAAGAAACCAATATAGGTTGGCATCTAGACTCAACAAATAGACAAAGTCGGTTGCTATCTGGACTCTATAAATACTCATAAATCGGTTGGCATCTACACTCTACAAATAGACAATATTCGGTTGACATTTGCACTCTATAAATACAAAATAGACTATAGCTGGAATTCAAATATTTGGGATTTCCCCACCGGTACAAACAAACTTTCACTGTGACAATAAAAACACGTGTAAAAAGATCAAAAGGATTTAATCCATTGTTTGTGCTGTTTAGCAATAATGTCTAAAAAAACTTAGTTGTACCGCCTGTGCATGGACGGAAAAAAACATAAATTTAAATCCTGATTAGGTCTATTAGTTGGCATATGCACTCTACAATTAAACAAAAATCGGTTGACATCGAGACAATACAACTTGACAAACATAATTAAGTATCTTGACTCAACAAACAGACAAACCAGTTGGCATCTTGCCTCTACATTTCTGCAGACAAAATTCGGTTATCACTTGAAATCTACAAATTGGCAAAAATTGATTGGCATCATCCGATTGACAAAAATAAGTTGACATCTAGATTCTACAAATATACAAATAAGGTATCTACACTCAACAAAAAGAAAAAATGTTTGGTATCTGGACTCTTATATTTGACGAAATTCGATTGTCATCTACTTTCAACAAATAGACGAATTCGGTTTGCATCTAGACTCTACGTATAAACCGCAATCAGTTGGTATCTAGCCTGTACAATTAGACCAAACGCTACACGCTACAAATAGATAAAAACGTTGGCATCTAGACTAAAAAATAGACAAATGAAGATTGCATCTAGACTAAACAAATATACGAGTTCATTTGGTATTTGGACTCTTCAAATAGACACACTCAGTTAGCATCTAGACCCAATAAATAGACAACTTTGGTCTGCATCTAGCCTCAACAAATCGACAAATTCTCTTTGCATCTAAAATCAACAAAAAGACAAGTTGGTTTGGCTTCTAGACTCAACGTATAGACCGAAATCGGTTGCTATCTAGCCTGTACGTAAAGACCAAAAGAGGTTGACATCTAATCTCTACAAATTGATAAAATCGGTAGGCATCTAGATTAAACATCAACTTATATCGGCTGGCATCAAGACTTAACAAATAGACGAAAATCGGTTTATATGGACCAAATTCGAGTGCATTTTGAGATTTACAAATCGATCAAAATCGGAAAGCATCTAGATTACACAAATGAACGTAGATCGGAATCGGATCCAGAATCTGCAAGTGGGCCAAGATTGATAAGCAAATAGGCTCTTTAAATCGACAAAAATAGATTGGCGTCAAGACTCCTTATATTTACAAAAAATCGATAGGCATCCAGACTCTAAAATGAATACAAATCAGTTTGTCTTAGGACCCAACAGATAAAACCATAATCGGTTGGCATCCGAACTCTAAAAATCGTCTAAAGTCAGTTGGCAAATAGACTCCACGAGTCGAGCTAATTAGGTTGGCATCCAGAATCCACAAATCGACAAAAATCGGTTTTTATCCATACTCATCGTCCAAACTCCTTTGACAGCAAACCTTCTCACATAAACCAAAGTCTGTGGGTATCTCTAGACGGCACAAAACAACCAAATCGGTAAGGATCCGACGCCTACAAGTGGATTAAAATTGGTTAGCATATGTACACTGTACATCGTCCTTCAATAATCCTTAAACGTGTTTCAATTATCACCATGTAAATGCCATTGTAATATTAACATTTTGTATAGGTATTTTCATAGAATTAGCTATGTTTTAAACAACTGTTGTAATCAGATGTACGTTACATCCTCATAACAAAACTAAAGTTTATTTCAATATTACTTCTAGAAACAATTGTGAGTTATTCCTTGATGTAACAAGTTCTGTTTGATTAATCTTAAATACACAAAAGATACCAACTTTTCTATTCATGTGCGAGTATACAAAACAACACACATAGCTAACTCAAAAGAACATCGATTTTATCAATTAAAATCAAAATTGAAAAATATCTTCGAGCTAAATTCCATGCTGTATCGAAATCACTCCTTGGTGTAACGATTTTGTTGTGTTACAACACTGAATGTTACATAAAGGATGTATAGCATGCATTTCATCACTTTATTAGTCTCAGCATGTCAGTTTTCATTACTTTTATTTAGAATGGTCTTACATGTGATAAATGTAGTTTTATTCATCGCTCAGAATATTGGAAGCCTGTATTTCAAACAGTTTTCTGATTGTTACGTAAAGGATCAGGTAGAAATATACGCAACCACCTCTCCGCCTTGAAAATATAATTTTTGGTGTTTGGCATCAAGAATGAGTGTTCCGGTTGCAGGCAAATTATTATAAATGAATACTTTTCAAAAAGGAAAACAATGATGTATCTTTTGTAAATGGAGGAGTCGTTGTATTTATTTTTTATCCAATTCTGTTACAGCACGGAAGTTGTTTATGGGGACAACATAACTGATAGAAAAAATACGATAACATCTAATTATACTAAGTGTATAAGTGTGTTTTTCTGTGTAAATATGTATGAACTAAAATATGTATTAACATCATCACTTTTGCATAAGGTTTCAACAGGTAGCTTTAACCAAAATCACCAAAAATTTACTTGGGAGACATTGACAATAGTCACTTTTGCTTGATTAATTGATCTTTTAAAGCATTTTCTTTCCGTCTAAATGTGTATTTTATATGTGCAATATTTCCAGACAGGTACATTTCACTACTTAAAAGTTGTTTTATATTCCATACATCACAAAAACAAGTTAATATGACCTGGGACCTGTTTTTGTTGCAAAAATATATTTTGGCTCATATATATTTTGGACGAGTTTATGTCGTAGCAACACATAGTGGCGTTTATATTATGGCAGTCAGTCTACCTACAAACCGGTCTTGGAAAAATAAATCCATGGATGAAGCTGTTAACCGGTTACTAGGCCCATACTGCCGTCAGTGACAGAAACATATCCTACAAAATAAAGAATTATTGGTAAGAGATAGAATGGTCGTAGATATTATTTCATGACCAACATCCATGAAAGTATCCCTCGCCTGTGAAATCGAAACTTCGACCCCTAGATCAGATACTTTAAATACTATACTAAGCAAACAGTTCTTATCGGTTGAACTTTCATTTCATCCCAAATTGTCTTAAAAATCAGAAGAACAAAAACACGTTTTTTACTTAAGCATATCTTCTTAGATACAATCATTTAGAGATGCATAACTCTAGTTGAGTCTGTGATATTTCGTAGACTAAATAATGACGTAGAAAAACAAGTTAACAAAGCAATCCAGTTGTTTATTTCTCATTAATGTCCATTATAGTGTCGCCAGTGACGTATTATAAACGTCATAATTATGACATCAATCTCAATAAATACATGTTATTTTACAAGTCATACTTCATTCCATGTTTTTTTCCCACATAAATCTACTTAAGATGAGTATTTATTCCTTAACAATATGCTTTAATCATATTTTGATTATTTTCCTATCTGTCCTGGAATTATTCGAATATATTCCACTGCGAGACAAATGAATGAATAATTTGTTACATTATCAGCCCAGCGCAACTTTAAAATACAGACCTAGCTGCCTATACTGTAAACAAAAATATGTATCGGATAAAAGCATTATAGACATACAGTACCCACCAATAATTTTGAGACAAAAGAAATTCACTACAATTCTTGAATTTTGATGATTATTTTTGTAGAGTTATATTTGTGCTAAATTTTAGTATGGTTTGTGATAATATGACAACAAATTTCACAAATGCAACACAATTATGAGATTCATGATCTAACATCCTAAAGTCTCCAGAACTATGTATATCGTAAATATTTTCTGTAACATAGCTTTTATGTTAATTTTTGTAGTCTCGGTTATAATTAGAATGATAAACAAAAAATAAAGAAAAACTAAAAGGCATTTCAAATAAACAGTTATCAATTTTTTATAAGAACTAAATTAAAGTGTATCCAAACTTTTGGTGGGTACTGTATACTAGTCATGAGTAAGAAAGGCGACAGAATTTCTATATTATTTACTGTTTTACCATCTCCGGTAATCACATACATATGATTGACAACATGTAATATCTAAAGGAATTATTTATCTATGTATTTGATTGATTGATGGTCCGATAAGATCTACTGTCTGCAGGTCGATTTGAAGTGTATAAATAAATACGTGTTTATATAAAATTTGACGAAATAAATATTCGCTTATTGATAAGAACTATTTCAAAACGTCAAAATGAAGACAACAACAAATTAATAAACGCGGAGTACCTTGACTTTAATACAGAAGTTTTCCAAACATGCAGCATTTTTTATCAATATCAATTCATAATTCAAGGCTAAACCGTTTACCAATGATATTTCAGCCACGATCAACTGTGTTAATCGCTTAGACAAAATAATTATGTGTTTTCAAGCTGTGGTCATTATAGAATGTAACATCAATGAAGACTTGTAACTTTTAGAAACAAAATTATAGATGTCATCTGTAATCATTGAATACTCAATGACAAAATTACAATCGGGGACTTCAGTCAGTTATCTTTCCCTGATAAAATCTGAAGCAATCCAAATGGTAAGTAGGGCCTTACAGTTGGATTCCCCTGATTATATCATTAAATTCCTATGTAAGGATAGCAAAATATTTCATCTAATATCTTTCTTGTTAATGAAGATATTTACAGAAGTGATGAAATTTAGATAGTTCTTTACCCTAAAGATACTTAGCTTGAGTTTCAAACAATTTAAACGATTTACAAAAAAGTTATTTAAGATTAATTTTGGAAAATCGACATTGAAAGGTAAGGGTAAAATCCGAGTAATCCAACTAATAAGACCTATCTATTTGA
This sequence comes from Mactra quadrangularis, assembly GCA_025267735.1. Taxonomy (NCBI): domain Eukaryota; kingdom Metazoa; phylum Mollusca; class Bivalvia; order Venerida; family Mactridae; genus Mactra; species Mactra quadrangularis. The sequence continues at coordinate 40,397,405 of CM046304.1, read as the reverse complement.
AGAGTATACAAGGGGAAATAACTGACTCAAGTCCCTTATTAAAAGCTTGCGAAAAGTAATACCAAAAATATTAACACTAGCCAAACAATCGTCATTATTTTTATTTGGAAATAATGGCATCGCATATTTCTTTGGCAATGTACAACATTTATGACAAAAACCTCATATCTATAACAAGCAAATGCAACTAATACAATATTAAATATATCAAAAAAATACTCGGTACGTCGGATGCATGTTTAGGTTAATTAAAAAAAATAAAACTTACGGTTAATATTGCGAATGTCAAAAATAAGACAAATCCGATGATAACTGTTAAAATCGCAAATCTACAAAACTCAAAACTGTGTATTCTATTTCAAAACACGTCTTTATATCAGTTGATCTCCAGCTATGAAGATGAGCAGAAAGTCTTTGAAGTGATTTACCTTGTCTATTGATAACCCAATTCTGTTATCAAACCAAACCAAAACTAATGTTTATTCTAACTAAAGAACTAGAAAAATAAATTTAGAACCAATTTGCTGGAAACATATGTATACAAGTTATTTATTTGAACGAATTTCATCGTCTCAACATTAAGGAAAAGCAATAAACAAGTATTAATAGAAAAGTCTAATTAAAGATTCTCAGGCAAAGTAATTGAATTACGAATTTCTAGTAATTTACATGCTTGAAACATGGAAATGTCGAAGTTAAATGTGTACATCTCATTAATAGACATGCATGTGTATGCATGTATGTACAAATCAAGTCGTTTTAATTTGGTTAATAATATGTTTAACAGTTCTCGGACGAATGAAATTGTCAGAAAATAATATCATGCATTCCACTAGTGTAATAGTAATAAGTATTAAATTATGAATTAAATTTGATACATGTTAATTTATGATGCATGTTGGTTAATTAGTTTGAAGTATCATTAATATGTTGATTATTTATACATGTAGATTTTGGAATTTCATAAATTTTGCAGTTCAAAGTCAAAAGGATAATAAAAATACAATGATAAATTTTTTAAATGATAAGCATGATTCTGCATAATTCAATTATATTTTGAATTAATTGGCCAAAAATGACCGTATTACGAGTGTTTCTTGCTCTTGACTTACGATACTCTTTATCGTAAGATTTGTTTTGAAAAACACCGCAGGTCTTCTGATTTCGTATACACAAAAATAACTTCGAGATAGAGAGGCAATGTTTGGGGTTCCACTGTAGATCGATAAACATGCAATCACTGTTTATTTGTATAAAAGTATGTTCAATTATGGTTTCTGTGTAAAATGGTATATATGTTTACTATATATACACCTGGTTCAAGTTCTAGGTGAACTGGTTCATTATTTCAGTTTGCAGTTTAACCTTCTTCAACAGTACACTATTATATAATTCTTCACACTGGATGCTCAAGATAAAAAGTTCACCGTTTTTTTGGTAGCTGCTCATTCACAGATCTCAATATTTATATTAACTATCCTGTAACTCTTAAAATGTATAGATACATCTTAGAAACAGTAAAGCAGTGTTCAGATGTTGATTGTGTTCTGATTTTTTTGATATTGGCTGTTTTAGTAAAAATTGAAATAAAACTAGAACGGTTTAAGATATAGTCCAACAGAATTAACCTGAATTTGAACTACCTAATTATAATAATTACACACTTCACTTACATTAAATAGTGAGTTTCCGTATTTGTGTATTCGGTTATACACCAATCTGATTAAAACCCGATCTAAAATTTTACCGCTCGCATACTCGCTAATTTAGATCTGGCCTTTTCCAAACGAAGGTCACGTTCAGGTGACCTTTTCTCATCATAATATCCATGACGAAATTGTTATGATACGTAACTTGTTTACATCGTCTACGTCACGCAATTTGAAATGAGCCACCCAATCGCAGACTGTGAATAATACCGCTGTTAAATTTGCATGCAATCTTTGGTCTAAAAATAGAAATTACGAAATCAAAATGTTATTAATAGTGTTTTCGTCTAGATGAAAGCTACGCATTGATTGGTCGACGCAAAGTTCATCTCGACGTGACCTTGCATTGACTAAGTAGAGATCCAGTACGACAACGCGAGTAGAACAGGATCTCTGTTTACGGAGATTGGTTATACACGTGTTTATAACAATGACACAGTTTCAAAGTATTTTTTCTTATGAAAACAACATTAATTGTTCAGTCGTTTATTTTGCTGAAAGCTTCCGATAAAGTGCGATTTACAAACGAAGACCAAAATAGACTGTACATACTGAGTTTGATATATTCTTGCAGAAAGGTTAAGCTCAGGTTAATTATGTTGGACTATAGTGATTCTATGTCTAAAAGCCTTTACCTTGATAGTGAATGGCTTAGATGATTTGTGCGCTTGTGTGGCTGCCTTGTTATATTTCTAACAACCTACATATTCATTTTGCAGAGAACATAATTGAATATTGCATTATTATAAAATTACAAACACTGATATAGTCCACTTTTCCTCAACTGTCAAAGTTTGAATAATTTCACGGTGATTGATTACACACTATCATAATATCACAAGTGTAAGACAAAGAACACCAAGTCACCGTGAAATTATTCATGTTTTGACAGTTGAGAAAAACGAACTATATGTATATTAATGTGTATTTTATTTTTGAATACCAAACCAACTGAAACAAACGTTTAAACAGAAACTTTAATGTTTTATAGATAAGAACAATTCGCTACTTTTGAAATTCTCCGCACTGATAGGGCAATTGGCAAAATGATATGCAGTGTATCTAGGGCTTTGTGTACAACGCAACTCAACATTATTGTAGTCGGCGTTACGTCGACCTTCCGACAGTCCCTGAAAATGCCAAGATCTCTGGATCAAACCTTAAGTTAAGTACTTAGCATCTCGTTGACTAGCCGAACATTGCAACCTATCGCTAGGTCAGTAATACGAGAGGTGATCCGATTCAAAAATAAACCAGACTTGCTCTCTAAAAAAATGATTCTTTACGATTTTTGTATGAAGTCTGTACCAAACGTAATTCATATCGATCTGATTCTGTTGGAAATAAAATTATTATTTTTTCAGATTTGCTCCGTTGTTTCTTTCGTAGTCATGGAAACACACAAGCACAAGAGCGTGTGATTTTCACCGAACAAATAATGAGCATTGAAAGTATATACTGCATCACAATAATTTCAATGTAAAGCCATTGAATTTGGTGACTAGTTATTAACTTAAATTACAAATCAAGTACATTTGCACCAACCCAGATATATTCATAACACTAGTATGAAAGCATATTTTAAGAATTTGATATCTGATTAAGTAGGTCTACGATATTCAAATGATTTGACGTAACCCATAGCGGTTACTGATGAAATTAATCATTCTACAGTGCGTGCAATACAGATACCTTCCCTCAGAAATATAATGTGTGTCAGTGTTTCAAATGATGAGAACTATTTTATATCAGAGATAAGCAAAGGCTGTCAACATCCGACAAAGATAATGTAGTTGCAATGCAAATTTACAAATAAATAGTGTAAATAGTTTTTTTCAGCGGAGGGTTGGAGCAATGCTGATTTCTGTAAGAGATAATCCCATTTCGTGCTTTCACAACTAGTGATACGTGCAAAATATCATGACGAACACTTTCATGGAATATTTATTCAATCGTTGTGATTTTGAGTGCAGTTTCTGACTTGTGAGAATTTTTTTTATAAAAAAAGCATTTCAAGGAAAGTTTGTTTTACTTTGATATAAAAATAAAACATTCCAACATTATGTTTAAATCATTTGATACAATATTCTTGAAAGCAATCATTGTTCAATTTTAGAACACCCATGTGAAAGAAACAAAGCTAAACAATAAGAATGTTTGGAATTTTCAAACCACTGAGCATTGCATTACATGTCATATATTATGACCTTCTTCACTTATGAGTGTGATTCGAAGAATTCAGACAAATATATATTTATGTTCATTTTATTGATTGTTATACACACTGTTTTGCCATCTATTTATCATTCATTATTGTCTTCATACATTTGTAAATGTTATGGAAATAAATAAGCTATCTATCTCTCATTAAACATTTAGATGTGATAGTAAAGGGTTAATATACGGAACTCAATTCAATGTTCAATGTTATTTCGTTCTTACGAAACAATAACTTGTTTTACACGCTATGTTCATGTTTCAGGAATAATTACATATAATCGTTCTTAAAATAATAATTCGTTTTAAGAAACATGACATTGTCTTGACAAAATAGTTCGAAAACTTATTATTATTAAAAATATCATACATTTTATGTCACTTTTTGGGCTCCGTATTGATGGATCATGCTTGTTCATTTTCTATCAGTAAAAATCAAATGTTTCAAACATTGCAAATGTCTGGTGTTCTGAGAGAAAAGTTGACATTAGCTTTGATTAATTACAACAAAATCAATTAATAATGCTCGATGGATCATGAATGGTCATCCCAGTAACTTGAATAAAAATAGTACGCAAAATTTAATTTATTCATTTTCAAAGAAAAATTAAGCGTACATGTAAAATTGCATATCTGCAGCCACTGCATGCGTGTTGCACCCACTGAGAGTAAAAACATCGAGGTTTTACTGATAAAATTATCAAAACATATTTTTATCAAGCAAAAAATGGAAAACATGAAAAGATTTAGTAAAACCTAACAAGTCACTTCACTTTAAGATTAGATTCATTTCTTCCATAGAAACCCAACGCCTCGATTTATCACTCGAATGTCAGACTGTCTTAAATGAACGATGTATGACTTGAATAATTACTTCAAACTTGTATATAACCGTAATATTGTTTAACTACTAGACAAACGAGGTTTTCTGGATAATATTACGGTGCGAAAATACAAATCTAACGTATTTCTGGGTTCATTTCCCTGACATAATGAAATACAGAATGAATTAATCATTTCTTTAACTATTGTTTAGGTCCAATTTGATTTATTGCTTTTTTCTAAATCAAAATTATGATTTATGACGTTTTTGAAAATCATCTATTTATAATAAAACAAATGAGTCTGTTTCGACGTATTACGTTAGTTTTATCATTAGTTCGCCAGGGTTTGACTATTTCCGTAGTGATCTAAAATTGAGGTATGTGGTCGTTCGGTTTTAACTATTGACGTGATTTATCCAACAATTCGCTTGTCAGATTCTGACTGAAATACATACTTAATCATTTTACCGATTTAACCCACATACAAGCTCCAAAACTATTATAACCAACAGACAAGGATTCTCTTCCATGACATGAAAGGTCATGTAAGCATGCATAGGTAAACATTTCTTAACAGTGTTTGCAATATCAATGTACAGTTCTGTTAATAACTTCCTTATCTGGATGTGATTGGAAAAAAATCATTTTCTTATGTATGATGCTTTTTGCTACATTTTCTTATGTATGGTATCTTTTTGCTACATTTTCTTATGTATGGTATCTTTTTGCTACATTTTCTTATGTATGATGCTTTTTGCTACATTTTCTTATATATGCTACCTTTTTGCTACATTTTCTTATGTATGGTATCTTTTTGCTACATTTTCTTATGTATGCTACCTTTTTGCTACATTTTCTTATGTATGGTGCTTTTTGCTACATTTTCTTATGTATAGTGCTTTTTGCTACATTTTCTTATGTATGCTACCTTTTTGCTACATTTTCTTATGTATGCTACCTTTTTGCTACATTTTCTTATGTATGCTACCTTTTTGCTACATTTTCTTATGTATGGTATCTTTTTGCTACATTTTCTTATGTATGGTGCTTTTTGCTACATTTTCTTATGTATGGTGCTTTTTGCTACATTTTCTTATGTATGCTACCTTTTTGCTACATTTTCTTATGTATGGTGCTTTTTGCTACATTTTCTTATGTATGGTATCTTTTTGCTACATTTTCTTATGTATGGTGCTTTTTGCTACATTTTCTTATGTATGGTATCTTTTTGCTACATTTTCTTATGTATGGTGCTTTTTGCTACATTTTCTTATGTATGGTATCTTTTTGCTACATTTTCTTATGTATGCTACCTTTTTGCTACATTTTCTTATGTATGCTACCTTTTTGCTACATTTTCTTATGTATGGTATCTTTTTGCAACATTTTCTTATGTATGCTACCTTTTTGCTACATTTTCTTATGTATGCTACCTTTTTGCTACATTTTCTTATGTATGCTACCTTTTTGCTACATTTTCTTATGTATGCTACCTTTTTGCTACATTTTCTTATGTATGCTACCTTTTTGCTACATTTTCTTATGTATGGTATCTTTTTGCTACATTTTCTTATGTATGGTTCTTTTTGCTACATTTTCTTATGTATGGTGCTTTTTGCTACATTTTCTTATGTATGGTGCTTTTTGCTACATTTTCTTATGTATGGTATCTTTTTGCTACATTTTCTTATGTATGCTACCTTTTTGCTACATTTTCTTATGTATGGTGCTTTTTGCTACATTTTCCTTTGTTATGTTTATTGATTTTAGCAGCGTTTTCTTATGTATGGTGCTTTTCGCTACATTTTCTTTTGTATGGTCCTTTTCGCTACATTTTCAAAAATAATTAAGTCTTTAATGGGACGGTTAGGCAAATCGACTTCCTGGAAATGCTTAAAATGCTTCTCGATTCAAATTTTTAACATAGGACTTAACTCATACACTCACAAATCATTTGTTAAATTTTGTATCCTAAACTAGATTTATACTCATACAGTTCGCGACATATTTATAGAAACCTCTCGTTGCTAAATGTTGATAAATGTGTTTGTATACAAATTGTACTCAGATTTAGCAAGAATCCAAAACCTTTCCATTCTTGCCCTCACAGCAGCTGTTTTTAATCACAGTAGGTCTGTTAGCAATCGTATGTCAAAGAAACATGGCAAATATCATATCAATGATAATTCTATTTCGTCTTTAAATGTTTTGTTAAAGGTAGCACCTGTATCATTTAAGCTAATACTATATAATTCAATCAAGCAGTAATGATTTAAGATAGGACGCCCTGATCTTTAGATAAAACATTCAAAATCCTCATGCCCCAGTAGATGTAAAGCGTTCCTCATAACCCATGGTACATGATAGATAAATCCAGTTAGATAAATATCATTATCGAACAGGCATTCGATTAATTTCTCTTTGAATTCGTAACAAGTTTGTTTATACCCGACACGTTTATTCCCGACACTTAATATAAAATGACAGAGATATTGGTTTTCAACATTTCGGTGATTAACAAAGTAAGAGTTGTTTACAGCTCAAAATGTAACTAGGATGGAACGGTCTCCAAACAAAACACCAGAGGCAAAGTAGCCAAAATTCTACAGTTTGCGACCAAAAGGCATCTCAATGCATCGAACCCGGAGTGTATGCTCAATCTTCCTGTTTCTTCTCTAAAGTATATTTGAAATGTTTTGCGGCCAATTCCCATCCTACCTCTTATTCTATACCGAACAGGAACAGTTGTCATTTATTGAAAGAAGTATGATCCCAGTAACTGATTAACCGCTTAATCCAGCTATTAGCCTTTCCAGGCTATGAGTAAGTAACGATGAATAGGTTGACTACACCCTGTCATAGAACCTATACATTGTGTTGCTTCGACATTAAACCCAACCAAAACAAAAACAACTGAGTACATGTGTACTGAGTACATTGCATCGATTTTACATATTACGTCTGTTTTGTGGCATTTCTTTGTAAATGAAAGAAATTATAAAGTCGCTTGTGTAAAAAAACGTCTAACTAATTTTGTAACTATAAAAATATGAGAACACACTGTCTTGGTCCCTTCCTTTTTTATGTCACTTTTTATTATCTCAGATATGTGTTACAATTTGGTACAAATTTGACAACATAATCATTAGTATAATGAATGGAATAAACGAGACAAACAACGAGACACTGTATCTAGTTACAATTAAATGAATATTAGAGCTAAACGCTTCGAAAAAAGGAGACTTGCAATCTACGCACGTAAGGCATTTCTAACACACCATAGTATAGATACTCGCCATTAGAAGAAATCTCCTCAGAATGTTCTAAGATCAACGTCTTCAATCAATTCTACGTGAAATAAGTATCAAATTAGCTAAAGCTTCCATTACGCACGTTTGTAATTTAAATATGATACCTCATTCATGAGAGAATATTTATTTTTATTGGGGAGAAAAGAACGCTGATGTTTATTTACATTTACGTATTTTAATATTACATCGCGACGTAAGCATTTGAGTTTAAAGAGAAAACTAAGTCGTCTGTTGTATGAATGTTTACATAACGTTTGGTTACGCCTGTGTTTTTTTCGTGCATTAGAGTCACATATGAAAATAAACGTTTCAGATGATTTTTTGGCCTGCACTTATGTTGATAAACGATTGTATCACACTTGACCATAGATCAGCTACGTCATGGAAACTGTTATATCTCGTTGCAATTACATGCATGATGTGGAAGCTATATGTCCGAAACGTATTTATATAATTATAATAACATTTGTATTTTGTCAAATAAATCAGCCACATTGAACAAGCATCGTAATTAAAGTGTGTATTTCTAAAAATGTGTCTCTGGTCAACAATTACGTGCATTCTAGACTAGTATATTAATGTTATATCAAAATGCCATAAATATTATCTTAAATGCAAGGTTTACTCTAGCATAGGTGGAGGAATATTTCATAACTGGACATCCTGTATTATCTATTAAGAAAGCTAGTTGACAGTTTATGCTTTCTTTATAAATTTACGACTGAAATTTACCATTGAGTACAAAAAAGAGAATGCATCATTAATTTCTACTGTACATTGTTCTTTGATAATTGAAGTAAATGCTGAAAATAGCAACCATTCTATTCTAAGAGAGTTAATGCGAAATTAATACTGTTGTTTTACAAAGCAACAACAAATATGACCAACATAAAAGCAGTCACCCTTGTACCCCATCCATGCTGTCTAAACAAATTCTTCTAACAACTATTTTCAAATAATATTATACCGTTGATTCATACACTCTTCAGACACGCCTATATTAAGCAGGAACACTTTCATCCTAATACATTTTATAATATACATTTATTCCTCAAATTACAAAAGTCCTAAATGCTGTCTGTAAGATACAATGAATCAAAAAGAAACAAAACAAAATTGGCGCCAGTATCCAGAGAGTTATGTGACAAGGCTTTAATTCCGCACATAAAACTTCTCTGTAGTGTGATAGGATTTATGTTTTATAAAATTTTATTTATTCTTCATATCTGATCCAAAACAGACATATAATGTAAAAGCTGAACGTAGTTTTTGTCTAAGCGAAGTAACTTTAAGTGTACTCGGTGAATGTAACTGGACGCATATTTATACAGAATAACAGAAACATGGTTAATATTTCAAATTTATTTTAGTTCAATTGTAAAATCAGTTATTTGAACTTAAACAAAATGGTTCTTTAGTCAGCTGCAATGTCTGTGCGGGCGTGACTGAGTTGCTACGACGTTGGACTACAGGTATTCATCGGAAAGACAGCACCCCGTTAGTTCAAATTCCATCTTAAACCTACACAGTTATTTCCTTGAGCAAGAAACTTTATCCTAATAGCTAACTACTATAGAGGACTATTAAATTGGACTCGAAAGTGATTGACGAAGTTGTAAGAACTTGTTTCACAATCAAGCCAATTATATAAACCCTGCAGTGTCCGATTGCACTAAAATGGGATTGAGACATAGACTTCACGTAGTTATGAATCTATAACATAGTAATCAGCGAATATCTAAGAAAACTTCGAGGTTGTCAAGATATAATAATACTTTAAAATTGATGATTGATGGGCACAGTTTACGAAAAGATGTAAGAATTAGTAAGAAGACAAATCTCGATGTGAGAAGTTCAGTGAAATTGGATCGACATCAAGTAGAAAGATTTTGAGATAAAACTAATTCCACTGTTATTGAAATCCCATCCCGGGGATAGCGGAGAACAGCGCCGTGCTTTACCTTCAATTTGTCTCTGCATTACCGAGTGACTACAGGGGAATTGATTTTGCGCTAAAGGTTGCGGAAACTAAAGCCGTAAGTATAACTGGATTTAATGCATGTTTTAGCGTCTGGTACGGGTTTTAGCCCAGTATGTCCATCTGTTTGAAGAATTACGCTGGGTGTTGTATGAGTTGAACTGGAGTAAATATTGATTGAGCCTAATTTTAAATAGGCATAGGCTGGAACGTCCCTTCAGGTCAGGGGTAATAACATGTTTTTACCCCATTCAGGATAAGTGCAATTACCTGTTTTACCCATTAAAGTCTTGTGTAATTAACTGTTATTTACCCCATAAGGTCTTGTGTAATTAACTGTTTTTACCCGCCTGAGGTTAAAGGTCATTAACTGTTTTTACCCCCAGGTCAGGGGTAATTACCTGCTTTTTACCCCTAAGGGTATGGGTAGTTAACTGTTTTTACTATCAGAAAGCTGAAAAAAGTAAGGATGGTACCAAGAGGTTTGCTGAGCTAAAACGCAAAGTCCCCGCTATTCTCAACACATAGTGTACAGGTAACAAATTACTGTTGATATCTGAAACTCTTGTAAAGTAGTTTCAACAGTGGTAATTTACACTAAGACATTTTAACGAATGATGTCATACTTTGAGAATGACAGTTATTTCCAGTTTGATGGAACAAATTACAAAAACATGTTTATGTGTTTGTTATCAATCCATACAACAATTTCAAGAATGAAAGGCATTATATTAGTATCATAAATCACGCAATGTTTCAAGTTAGGTCCATGATTAAATATTTAATTGTGAATAAAAAAACTATTGAAAAACATGTTACACTTCTATAGGACAATGGACTCGGTCTTGTTAATACGGTGCTATGACCATGGAGCGATAATAGCTTGGTAAAATTTGAATCTTAACAAGGAAGCAGAATTAAGATATCATTAGATCTCTTAAAGTAGCGCCCTTTGATTTCGAATCTAGTGTCCCGAAGGGGGTACAGGTTCAAATCCTACCGTAGGATTTTCCATGACAATTTGACAATAAAGTAAATTTTCCTCCATTAATAAGGTATATGGAGAAGTTTCCGGACTTGTGGAAGGGTAGGTGAGTAGAAGTTAGGTTAGGTGCACTGGACGCCGTAATATGGCCTATACAATGTGTTGCTACGGCGTTAAACCCAACAAAATAAGTAAATAAATAAGATCTCTAAAACCTGTTAACCACATACTAGAGGTCATAGCATGTAATCAATCTATGCAATGTAATATGAAAGGTGAAATAAATCATATAAGGGACATTATTCAAAATGGACTTGCTTTCAAGAAATGTCAGAGTAGTTTCCCTTGAGTAAATATCGTCTGGTAAAAGTCAAATGGTATCAACCTAGCACTGAATACATATTCGACATTTACATAGCTCTTTATGTAGAACTTAAAACGACGCTTACTTAGTAAATCGCATGAATATTCAAAACCAATATATTCACTTTCAATCAGACAGTTTAAAGGAACTGGTTACGTTTTCAAATGGAAAATAATTGTATGCCAGTTCAATAAGTGAAGTCTTTTATTCATGAACTGACACAGAATGCAATATCGGTGACTAGTGATTATGTAGATCACATCGTAAATATGTTAAAGAGGGCATACATTGTTAATTCAATTCTTCATTTTTTCACATTTGTCCTACATATAGCGATATAATTAGAATGGCTGTTCAATTATATAATTTAGGAACGGGTTATTGATGCAAAATACATGCATATAACTTAGTCATGTAGTTACTTGCTTCAATTTGCCCAAAATCTCCATTGCGTATTTTAGTCATACTGTCCCACAATGCAACTAGTGATAAGCACAGCAGTAAGAGCGTTTCAAACGTGCAATTAGTTTGAAAAAAAAATGAGGGTATGTTATATCCCTTTTAGTTGATTTACTGAAGTACCCAAGAGGGTAACTAGAAAACTAAAACATCGACACTCAATTCAGTTTGAACAGAATACCGAAGGTAATCCGCCAAAAACTCACGAGGTAATCGTCTTTTCCACATTATTTCAAATCATATTTTGGGTCGCAGGTTTGAATCCAAAATTTCTTCCTTTTTTATTGTTAAAACATGTTGGAGAGATATATTTAAGATTTCCACGTCAGCCACTATGATGAACTAAAAATGAAACTATCAGAGAATATTGTATCCCGACCTATTAGCAAAAGTATATCCATAAAGTAATCAGTCGAAATCGTAAAACCATTACTTACAACAGGGATTGTCTGAATTTGTATCATTGTAGTAGAAAGTTATGAGGAGTAACATCTTTAATAGAAAATCTGCTTAAACTCAGATGTTAATAGAAAACCACACTTCCCAAGGACGATCATGCAGATTTATGATGTTAGAATGATTTAATATTGCCAATATTCATAAAATACAAGACGCTGTCATCCATTTCCGTTTTCATCCTTAGTTTCTGTCATTTAAAAATAATCTCATATGTATCATTAAAAACGTAAGTATCAGTACGATCGACAATATGACGATTCACTTTATCTGTTTTCTATAATTTCTCTCTTTATGTAATAAGAATGGAACAAAATAATTGACTCAACTAATTCGAAGAAATAAGATTATTATTCAATAGTAAAAGAGAGCAAGTAGAATAATTATGATAAATCTATTTCTAAGAATTTATTTCAAGTTTTTTTGTCAATTAACAGTTCTGCAAGGTGGTAATTGTTATGTATAGTATAAAAGGTAATCGTGTATTCTCTTTTCTGAAATATCAATGATTTAATTATATAGGAATAAAGCAGTCGATTTTTCCCGTGAATGTAGATTTAAACAATACGTTAACTGTTCTTATTTTTAATATTAATGTTACTTTAAATCATATGATTTGGTCGTAAGTTAGAAGTTTTAAATTCTGAAAATGATATTGTTTAACATGTTGAACGATAAAAGTTAAGAACACCTCGTTAGCCACATTGATTTTATTTTGAAGAGCAATATCGGAGAGTTTTGTGCTCAGCTGTCTTTTAGACATTATATCAACACTATAAGTGTATTAACGCTTGATGTACACCATGTATAACTCAAATAGATTGCGATAGTCAGGGCTCTCTTACTCTCTGTCGAATGACGACGGAACAGTATGACAGAAAATAAAACAAAATATGAAACCACGTTTGTCGAGAGAAAAATTTGACGCACAAACACACTGTTTCGAAAACAAAATGCAATGCATTGACAACCACCAAAGGATACCAGTCCTGTCCTCTAAAGTGGTTAATTGTGGCTGTAAGAACATTTCTAATCGGGTTGGTATTAACTCGATTGTAGGGCAGTTGTCAGTCACCGACGAAAGTATGCGCCTAGTAGTTGGTTAACAGCTAAATCCAGAGATTTAGCCTTTCCAGAAACAGTGAGTAGGTTAACTGACCGCCGTTATATGACCTATACAATGTGTTGCTACGGCGCTAAACCCAACAAACAAACAGACGTTAACTCGACTTTCAAGTTTGAAGGTACAATCAGCTTTGGTACTGTCGTAACCCAGCTTTTAACAGAGAGCTGCACGTCCCATTGGTTGTAATAAAGATTGAATTACATTTGATTGGTCCTATAATTCTCATATTCATAAAACAGGACTTTCTTATCCATTTTCGTTTTTTTTCCCTTTTCTGTCAATTTTAAATAATCATTAAAAAGTATCAGTATCAGTACGATCGACAATATGACGATTCACTTTATCAGTTTTCTATAATTTCTCTCTTTATGTAATAAGAATGGAACAAAATAATTGACTCAACTAATTCGAAGAAATGAGATAATTATTCAATGATAAAAGAGAGCAAGTCGAATAATGATGATAAATGTACTTCTAACAATTGATTTCAAGTTTTATTTAATTAACAATTCTGCATGCTGGTAATTGTAATTGATTGTTTAATAGGGAAGTTCTCATTTTCCTTTATAAGTCTGCTAACTTTGATTTAGTTTTAGAATAAAGGAGACGCTTGATCCTGCAGTGAATATTGACGATTTAAACCCAATGTCAATCTATCTCCGGATACTGCCAACCTTTCTCTAGAGTGTCACAGACAGGACTTTAAACTGTTCATAATGGTTTAGAAAAAATATTTTGCTTGCACTAAACATGATTAAGAAATTTTGAATATATGTTGAATATTAACAATAACATGTGAGTCTATGTTTAGTTAATTCATTTATAAGCAAATAATAGTTTCCGCTTGACCTCTGTTTTTGCAACAGTATCACAATAGTGCAAGCATACATGAAAGCATTACTCTCAAACTCAGCGTTTGTACCATTTCGTTTTTTTTCATTCCTAATTCATTTCTTAACCATTGTAGCATGGTTTCCACATTGTGCATTATTATCCCTCAGTGTTTGTCAAGTGTCTTCCAAGCTCTTCAGATAAATTAAATGAGATATATTTCACATGATCAAGCGTGTTCTTCAGAGTACAGCTGTACTCAGGAGGTCAATAAATAATATTTAATTCTAGGTTTTATAAATATACCAACACATTTATATTCACACGTCTGGTACAAAGTGTTAATTATTCTCGACGGAATGCAAGTAATTTGTAGAAGTAATGGCTTATTAGTGGCAACGGAAGTCTTGTGGTTTCTGTCAACACGTCCATGTCTTAGAAACACGAAACACAACAGCGAGTATTTTATCATGATGGTCAAAAATGTCAATTTCTGCATGATTAAAGTACAAAATAAATTGACGACGTTTTTGTTGTCACATATTTAGAAAACCATGTTTTGGTTTTATGACTCATCGTCAATACGTGCCAAAATTATTAGTGGTGCACCGTAATACATTCGCCAATTTGTCCTGACCCAAGCAACTGCTCCAAGCAATTTACCGAGTTCTAGAATAGTCAATGCAACGGTATTTGATATCAAAATAGTAAAACTTTATTTAAATATATTTACTAAGCGACAATATTTTAAATTTACAGGTCCAGATGATGAGTGTGAGATAAAGTCAGTTTTAAGCACTGACAATTTATTGTTTAAGATAGAATCATAAAAGTTGCTACAAATACCATACACTGTTTCATTCATTGATAAATTGATGGGCCAACTAGACAAACGAAGGCCAGTGTTCACTTTTAATAGTGCATTTACCGTTTTCAGGCAATTTGTTTCTCTAACCAACAGGCAAATATTGATGGTTTGATTGTTTGTCTGTCTAAAATATTTTGTAGAAACCATCCGCCTACAAGAAGTTATTATCTTCACTTTAAACAGACTTAAGAATACCTTAATATCACGATAATATCATACCTCCATGGTTAGATAACATGAATGTAATAACACAGCTCTATCGTGGGATTGAATGGTTTTTACATCATGGAAACGTTTAAAGCATTCCAGAACACCAAGATAAACGGACAATGCAACTTTATTTAAGACACTGTTATGATCATTGGTACATCGATTAATGGCATAGAGCATAATGCTTGCACTTTGAACAAAAGACAATTCCGAGAAGTCCTGACCTGCTGATTACTGTTTCTATTTCCTCTTTAATAACAATCAGTTGTTTTCGCCAATTGGTAGAGCGCCGGGATTTGGAATATCGTGTCCCGAATGGGGGTGCGGGTTCGAATCCCAACCAGGGAGGTTATTCCCTTCCATGAAAATTTGACAATAATGCCAATTTCCCTCCATTGATTAGATAATATGGTGAAATTTTCGGCCTTGTTGAAGGATAGGTGAGTACTGGTTATAGACAAGGGTCCAGGAAAGCTAGGTTAGGTGTACTGGACGCCAAAAATGACATACATTGTGTTGACATGGCGTTAAACCCAATAAAAAAGTTGTTTTTGCTGTTGTTGGTATTGAAAATACATGTGGGGACACTATTTTAAATAACCATATTTTGGACAAAAGCACCAATATGATAATAAACTAATAACATCAAATCTTAATGGTTTTATTGGGATTGGAAATGATTTATTGATCCTTTAATGACATAAAAAGTGAAATATACGTTGTAAAACTCAAATCAGATGCAAGTAATACCAAATGATAAAGACATATTTACAACGTATTATTAGCATCTTTAACGGATACCTTTCTCATCCTCAGACAAAAAGACAAAAATGTAGTTCTTACTGCCATAATTGTAACGCATAAGCTTACAACATCAACAAAAAGAAACGCACAGGTGGAACTTTATTGCCTAAGACGTTCAAGCGCAAGGATGTTTAAGTAAGGATGTGCAATCCTTTTTATTTTAATTGCATGCTCAATTGAATAAAACGTCTGACGAAAAAGGGAGACTGAAAATATATCAGGACAGCACCAGTTAATACACTGAGTACCCATACATTCAAAACGCAAGGAGGAAAACTATTTAGATGTTTAAACTTCTTATAACGTGCTGCTACTAAAAATAACGAAGGTGAGAACCTAGGGATTTCAGTCATGAAAGGAAAGTGGCAAAATAATCGCCATTGGAGGTTTTAAGAGATTGAGATACAGTGCTTTGGATTTCAATACTCTCGAGAATTTCAAGGAAATTCCAAATTAAGACATGTTTGACACGTCTAGAGGCAAACGCATGACATTGCAACAAAATTAACAACAATCGTTTGTGAAACAAGACGGAAAGAGATGATATGTTTGTTAGGAATAGTTTAATTATGACCAGAAGTGTTAGATAATTTGAACTCCGACTTCAAGAAATACCAGATATCATGAGAAATACAGGGTTCAATTTGTTTAAAGCGTAAATGATGGTTATATAGATTTAAAAAGTCGTACTACTAAGTAGGAACTTTTTTATAATATGCTGGTACTTACTAATTAAGCACTATATTTATGTTTACAAGTTTCACTGTCATATTTATACCTGCGTACAAAAATAAAATAGGATCACAATCTGTAATGGTCTGATAGTTAGCATAGTGAGTCAGAGTAAATAGACAGCAAATACTGTCGACGTAACGCACCTGTTTATCATTTACAACCAATGATATCATACCATTTACTGATTTTTCTTTACTGGAAGAGAATTTCACTGGACAAACAGGAATGGGATAGCAAATTGTTTTGGTTGTAAAATATAGGCCAACAGTTGGCGTTGACAGCTTTGCTTAATTTTGGAGTAAAACAATATGGTCATTGAAAAAGGCAAGTCTAGACCACTTGCGGAATGTTATATTGCTTAAGCTTCAAATGTAGCACTGAAGCTATTAGATTGGAATAGCTGCAAGTGTTTTATTACGCTAAATTTGTACCTGGCATCAGATGATACGTAACATTCTCTGTAAACATTTACATAGCAATTGGCTATTCTAATCAGTGTTGTAAACAATTATACATGTATCAGCTTATATGTATTGCGAAGTACGAAACACCTTTATAATAAAAGCATGATTTTGTACTTTTCAGTTTGGACTTTTTATTACAATTCTCCGTCTCCATCAGGTGAACCAATGATCAAGTCAATTTATAACGCTATATATCATCTGATTTCACGAAATCTTGTTTTCAGATAGATTATAGATCGTGTTGGAACATAAATTCATCTCCCCCTGTTTCTGAGTGTAAGAATATTATTATATAAGATTTACACGTTAAGTTAAAACAAATCCTATTAATAAAATGGTAGGTATTTTTAATCTATATAATTTCGGTAACTCTTAACCATTAAGTATTTAGTAGAGATATATAAATATGATGGGGAAAGCTTTTAGCAGTAAATCAAACGGGCAAATTTGGCATTTAATCGTTCATAATCTTGTTTCGTAGAGTTCTGGACGTTAACATAGTTATGATCAACTCTAGCTTTAACTAGAAACATTGACGGAACCATAGGCAAATCTTTACCTTACAACATAATTATATTATCCAACATTCCACACCGCTATATAATTCTACTACATGTCAAATAATTTAGCTATATGCCTCATAGTTTCTGAGAATTTGTCCCAAAGGAGGGACACATTTGACAACATATAAATTATTCTTAATATGGTAGCTATATACCTCAGAAGTGTTAGATATAATGGCATTTATGAACCTTATGGAAGTCGAACGACCACCTAATCACAAAAGTGCATAATATATAGCTCCTTTTAGGTGAGCTACAATACATTCGAAATTATATCATGACAAATTTTATGGCCACCATGTTTAAGTTCACTATACGACACAAAATTGATTGTAAAGATTTACACATTATTGTCAATATTAAATTAACCAAATTATCATAGAATCAAAAACAATAGTTTTCCTATCGCCAACACTCTTTGAATGTTTGTAATTTTTAATCAGATAATTTAGACATTCTGTCTTCATTCTTAATATAATCATAGATAATTGCCATCTGTTTACTTTAAATAAATGTTCCAGACTGACGTTTTTGACAAGAAATCAAACAGTCATGTTTTACTTAAAGAACATTATGACTGTCAGAATTTGATGCTTTACTCGACAAACTCATATCTTTTCTCCAAGGAACAAATAAATCTTGTCACCTGTCTGAGAATGGTTGTTGTTTATCTAATTTAAATCCATATGATAAACGCATATAATTTATACGTCGTAAGCTAGATATGAAATTGAACATCAAAATTGATGTAATTGAATGCATGTGCATCGATAATTTCTGATTTCCTTATAAAAATGGTATAGAAAGGAATGCCAGGTTTATATAACTGACATATAATTAAATTCATTAACCGTGGTGACACCAACAATGACAAGGATAATTTTGCTGTCAAATCAATCATATTCATTTATAAGAACACAAAAATTGATTAGATGGTAAACGATTTATATGTACAAAAATGGCATTTTTGTTCTTGTAAGGTTTGCAATCAATGCAACGTCTTGTTGCATACAATTACACCAAATAGGAGAGCATAGTGTTGTTTTGATAATAACTATATTGAAATCTCAAACCATTCGTTCTTGTTCTGTAATATTATTGACCACAATGGCACTGGGCTTGTGTGATACTACGTAATAGTTTGTTGTAAGCAAAAACGTAATTTGAATTATTTATTATTTGTCGGCCAATGTTTTTAAGTTGTTGTTCTAGTCAGTCTATTTTATAGCTCGGTCATTAGCAGTTAGCACGAGGGAGTGAAATATTGCTATAATAGTACTGTTATGCATTATACAACGCTTCGGTAAATGATATAAATATTTGCCTCATTAAGCACAACTAAATGGAATGCATCATCACATTTTATAATGAACGAAATTATTGAGGTGCTAGATATCAAAGGAATTTATTTCATAATCATCCGCAATCGTTCTATAAGAACATAATTACCGGAAACATCAATAGTAATTAATGAAATATATCATAATGAAAATATCAATGATTGCATGCGTTGTGAATGAAAGACATTTATCTATATTTGAGCATGCAAACATATGACATTAATATTTATATTGATTAATGTTTAAACACATAATGTCAGCTACTACCAACTAACGGCTATATTTTACAGTCCGAACTTTGGAGCTTTCTTCCTTGTTTGAATATAAACGATTAGCTATTTTAATCCCGTGTTTTCACGTGAATCAAAACTAATATTAAAATGAACTACAAAAAATTATAAGTATGCGCTAGAAAAATTGATGTTCATTGATGTAAATTGTGTATAGCGAACCAATACATGTAGCAGTTTACGTACTGTTTTGTTATTTTAAGAACAAAGGCATAACATAACATCTAATTTTATCAAATAAATATATGACTGTTAGTATGAACACACTAAAGACATCTTTTAAAGAATTATCTTCAATTAGAAAATTATCTGGCAAAATATATTCCGGAAAATGATAACAGATTGCAATTTGATATCAGATATAAATGCAGATAATTTTGAGTCTTGTATATTTTATTGATGCAATACTCCACGCACTGTCTAATACTTAAAAACACATTTACAATGCATGCATGCATCTGTTTGAAGTTAATCTATGCATGTCACTAGTTTTTGCGATTAAAAACGTAAGTATTAATTGTTATATAGGTTGCATGATGCGAATTAAAAAATATTTCTTGTGTGGATAACAGTTTAAGAATTCAAGATTAAAAGACGAATAATAGACAATAAATGATACATGTTTTATAATGGAATGTAACAATAAGTTGTATACCTTAAATGCCTGTCTCTTTTGCTGCTTATTGTTTTTTGTCATTATAGATTGAATCATTGTCAGCGTTTCATATAAACCATTTTATCTGATAACCATGCCATTGCATTGAATACTTTGTTATTAAATGAACATGCGTCTAATAACAATGACACATAATCTTGTATCCGACGTTATGACTTTATACAAAGTTGAGCCAAACAGTCATATTGGCAATGGGTAATTTTTATGTCGTATGACTTACATTTAAATTAGACGTTCATACTCATTACGAAGACAATACTACATTTGTACTATGGAGCATCATAATAAAACAATGACTCTTCTATTAACCTTGAAACGACATTACTATTATTATTATTATGACCACCTTCGTACAATATCCCATTTATTAACACTTTAGTGCACTAAACACTAGAAAAGTGTCTCTTCGTATATCGAATTCCCATTCACGGTGAACTTCAAGTCAAAACATTGCTAAATGCTATATAAATATAAAATCTAATTCACTGCAGGCGGTAGTTCAAGTGTTCCATTCATGTTTTCTAAAACTAATAACAACCGACGCTATTATTACGTCTGGTACAAATATAAATCACACTTTACTGTGTGTAAGTAAGTTGAGAAAGAAATTTCATTTTGTGATAACGGATTGTGATAACTTCACTCAAAATGATCTCTGTCAATGTTTCAATGTCTTAGAAACCAAACAATGAGATTATCTAATCATCTTAAAATACATTTAATATAATTATTAGACAAGTAATGCAAACTATATGAATAACGATATGTCGTCTCAACCAACTTTTGATAATTGTATTCTATTACGTCTCGGATTGGGTTGGAAATCAGACCTGAGCATGCCGAGCAAAGGTAAATGTCTACATAAAAATCAGCGATGGTATTTTCCAGTTATAAAACAGTAACCCGGTAGAAAAATTGCCAAGAAGAGTCCACATTCGCACCCCTTATTTGACTTTTTGACGGCCATTTTCTTATAACGTGACCTAAATTAAATTGTTTTGATTGGCGTAAGGCAACAGGTGTCGACGTACAGATTGCTCAAATCTTGATGATTGTATATAGGTTTGTTATACTGAACCCTACTACTATCCAGACATAAAGAAAACAACGCATGTAATTCTAGGTCAATGTTACAATTATATAAAGTTGGAGTATAAAATCGTGATTGTTTTTTTCTTGTTATTGGCGACAGTTCACAACGTTTGTCTGAACAATTGTTTTTGTTACACATAAATAAAAACTGATTAAATTGAAGCTAAAGCAGGAATCAATCATTCGAGTGATATCAATTGTCAGTCAATGGCAAAGATCAACTATTGGTGGTTTAGATTTAAAACTTCATTGCGACATTGGGTAGACCGACTGGCTACCATGATATGCTTTCTAAATAGTCAAAATAAATCTTATTTCTTAACTGTTTTCTCATTTCCTTACTACATTACATGATTATAAATACTTTTAAATGACTTTTTTTAATAGATTAAAACTTGCTTTCATTTCTTACGTTGGTAATTTATTGTTTGTATTTCCTATGATACATGCAACGATCGTAGAAGTAGGTTACAATGATACTGCGTTAGGTCTTAATCTTCTCAAAAAACCGTAAGAATACTAATTGTTTAAACAATTTTATGTTCATGTCAATGTCCTTATTGCCAACAAAAGTTGTCTGAGCAGGTTAAATTAATCTTAAACCACTTCAATAATACATTTCTACCAGTGTTTTCCTTCTCAAACAGCCTGAATAAATACTTCTCTTATCTCTACTCATAACACTACTACATCTCGAAGTAAGGCGATAATATTTACGTGTATGTTCATACATAACACTATCTGGGGATCTAAGTAATAATAATTATCTATTATCGAATGAGAACAAAATCGTGTCAACAAAAGTTAATTAAATCAATCAGAGTAATAAGGTCAGTGATCTTGATCGCGTGTTCAAATAATCAGATATCCCTGTTTAATTAAAAACATGCTAACAAATGACGGTAATACTCATATCAGTTAATGATTAAATATCAATATCTCATTATTACAATTTGTATACGAATATTACCATATGCATCACTTAATAAAGTGTTAATTTATACTTGTAACATTCATATTTGTATTTAATGGATAATATAAAATTGGCAGTTCAAATACACTGGCACAACAATTAAAACCTGAGATTGTACGAATAAATGTGACCAAATATAAAAAAACCAACATTTGACGTCTATGTTATAGATAAGAATATTTTAAATAACCCATGTCTATACCGATCCAATAAAAGTGATACATATTTAGTATATACGAAACAGCAGTGGTCTGGAAATATTACGGATACTCAAAGCAATACAATTCGAGTGCTTATTAAATGTTAAGACTGAAATAAATAGCTAACAGTTATTTCTGGTTAGTGAATTAAATACGTTTTAAGTGAACAATATAACACTAGGGTACTGCCTGATGTATGCTTACCAGATTGGTGTAAAATGCCTTGCGATTAATCATATAATTATCGAATGTCTATTGAAATAATACACACCAGACTATATTTAATCACATTAATGTACAATTGTTAATGCCAAATCAATTTACTTTAAAACAAGTAAGTCGCTTTGCTTTCAGATAATTGCATTCACAAATATATCACAATCATTTTAAACGTCTTTCTCAGTATAGATTTGGTTTCATCTGTCTGTTTAGATGTGGTAAGATATTTAATGTAACCTTCAGTTCTCGTACATTCTTTCAGTGGAAAGATATTTGAAACACTAATCAATTACTTTAAGACCTTACAACCGAACCACTCATTCAAATTTTACTCCTAATATTTAATCCGAATTCTTGGAAAATTAATTAATTAATATTTCTTTATTTGGCAAAATAGCAATAGCTTTCAGGCAAACATATAGCTAGAAATAATGTCTTTAATAAGACATTTATGACCATTTCACACAGCATTAAATCATCACGTTAGTTTAAATAATTTGTACTTTACTAGTATGTCAATGAGCACATGTTATATACATGTAATACTAATACGAGAATTGTCATACAAGCAACACCGATACGTGAATATCAATATAGAGACAAATTGTTAGCTTATATGAAAATTATACATCTGTAGGAATTGCTTTAACAGAACTAAATCATACAATAAATAATAGAGGAAGAAAGGCAGAAGAGAGACGACTAGTGGCAACATTTTGTTCTAGAAATTAAACATAACAACAATAACAAGGAAGATGAGGTTTTATTTACAATGAACAATAAAATATTTTTAGATAATCGATAAAGTTTAGACGATAGTCTATGCTTATTTATAGGTATACATTATGTAAATGCGGAAACATTTACAGTACGCGAGTATGAAATTAAATGATAGTTGGATAAACGTATAAGGAAGTTCAGATAATTTGATATTGATATGAAACAGTCAATAATAGGAAGGAATGTATTTTATTAAAACATATTTAAATATTGCATACTTGTATACATTTACCCAGTTAGACTCTACAACTAATGAATTCTAAAGTTTACTTGCCTAGTTTTAATTTTAAATATTCTTTGCATTAACAGTTTTAATTATATTCGCTGCAAATGCTACACGTACAAAATCTGAAAATGTATGGCATTATAACATAAAGATGTTTAATTATAATAAAACACCATTGTTGTAATGTGCTTTCATATTTCTGTGTGCTTATATACATATTGACAATTATGTAGATACACATCTATTTTGAATTCATAAACATTAAATATTTGACATTTCGAAAATATGTTATATTAAACATTGTTGATATATTGCATGTGAGTTTCTCCAAATACGATGAACACAAACTTAATCATATAAATATGTTTTTATGTTGTTACGTATCATATAAACCTGTAATTTAAGGTTCATCACCAAAGCAACAAACTCGTTATCTTTTAATTATGTCAGACGTGTTATCAGTTTCATATAATGACCAATTAACATCAATAAAATCACGCACAATGAATAGAAATATAGGTATGGTTTACCTAATTGTTTAGCTTTAAAAAAACACTGCGTCATCACATATTGACCATTATAAAACATATCTTTTGATAGAGTGATGCAATAACGTTTATTGAGGTATCAATTTAAATTTCTACATTGTAGTAAAACTGATTTCGTTTTGCCTTTATTGTCAAACGTTTAAATATATTAGTTATGATCTTTTAACAATCTTAAGAAAGATGTATTGCCTTCATCAAATCATTTGATTATTTATGTATTTGTTATTGCAGATATATTTAACGTCTAGAAGGGGGGATGACATTGCAACGTAATTATCAACAACTGTTTCTGAAACAAGACGAAAACAGATGATAGTTTTGCCCAGAAATGGTTAAAGTATGATCAGAAGAGTAAGATTACGTGAACTCCAATTTAACGAATTATCAGATGATAAAAGAAAAGAAAATATTGTACAATTTACTGTTACAATACCTACCATCTGTCATCACGTATCAAATGGTTTGCATAATCTTGAAGTGAAATAATATGATCATTACAAACCGTACGTCTAGACCACTTGTGGAATGGTATATCGCTCAAGTTTTTCTATTTATCAATTGTAGCTCTAAAGCTTTGACATTTAAAAAGTTGTGTGTTTTATTACGCTAAACTTGTACCTGACATCAGTTGATATGTAACATTCTCTGTAAACATTTACATAGCAATTGGCGTTTCTTATCACAGAAGTAAACAATTATACTATCAGCTTATATAATATATATTGCAAAGAACGATGCAACTATGTGATCATATAATTGTTTTGTACTTTTATTTTTTGACACTTCAATCTATTGCGATGACACATACGTACAAGATATTGTGGTACAATTTCTTAAATATTTGATACTATTGAAAACATGTTCAACTGTTAAATATGTATTGTTTACTAATATTAGTACAATTCTGCAAGTAAGCGCTGAAGAACAAGCTAGATTTTAAACATATAAATAAAATGATCTGGTTTCTGAACACAACAGGGCGTCTCGGGCTATTGGGGAGAGTTTTCTCCAGGAAAAGATCGTTTTAAAAGTTAATAGTTGTTATGAGTTTATACGCTCTGGTATAGACTGTGATACTCACTCAGAGTACAACATTTGCCTTTACAAAACGAACATTTGCAACTCAACTGTGACTTAGAAATTTTACCTAAAGGATAAATAAAGTTATTGAACTATATATATTAATAAAGATATAAAACTATCAAAGTTTTGTTTTCACATTAAAACAATATCAGAAGCTGAGATAAAACTATTACAAGTATCCGCCTCTATCCTGTAAGCCATTGAACAAGTCAATTTATAACGCTATATATCATCTAATTCTACGAAAACAAGTTTCTATATAAATAATAGAACATTTCTGAACATAAATTCTGAACATAAAGTAATTCATCTCTATTTCTAAGTGTAATAGTATCGTTATATTAGATTTAAACTTCAAGTGAAAACAAATCCTATAATTAAACATAAATGGTATATAATTTTAATTTATATAAGTTCGGTAACTTTAAATCATGAAGTATTTAGTAGGTAGAAATACATATGATCGGTAAAAAACTACTAGCAGTAAATCAAACGGGCATAATATGGCATTCAGTCGTTTATAAGCTTGTTTCGTAGAGTTCCAGACGTGAACATATTTATGAACCTTTACTGGAACCTTGACGGACCCATAGGCAATGTTTCTTAACAACATAATTGCATTGTACCAACAGGGCTATATAACGTTACTACATGCCAAATAATGTCGCTATATGCTTCATAGTTTCTGAGAGTTTGTCCTTAAAAAGGGCCAAATTTGACCTCAAAAAATAATTTTAAATAGTTAGCTCTTTGCTTTAATAGTGTTGGATACATGTATGATATCATTTATAGATAATATTGACGCCAAACAACCTACATGTATATAATTCAGAAATTACAAATTGTTTATAAAGATTGACACGTCATGATAAAACATAACCAAGTTAAATAAAAACTAGTTCTTGTTCTTCTATCGTAAACAATCCCGAAACATTTTATCAGATAGTTTATATACATTCTGTTTTCATTCTTAATATAATCATGCAAAATTGCCCTCTGTTCACTATAAAGAAAAGTCGCAGACTGATGTTGTTGACAATAAATCAAACAGTCATTTGATGCTTTACTCGACAAACTCAACTCTTTTCTCTAAGGAACAAATAAATCTTGTCATCTGTTTTGAGAATGGTTGTTGTTTATATTATTTGAATCTATATGATAAACGCATATAATTTATACGCCATAAGCTAGATATGAAATTGAACATCAAATATAATTGAATGCATGTACATCGATAATTTCTGATTTCCTTATAAAAATGGTATAAAAAGGAATGCCTATTTTATATAACTGACATATAATTAAATTCATTTACCATAGTAACACCAACAACGACAAGGATAATTTTGCTGTCAAATCAATCATATTTATTAATAGGGACCAAAAAGTTGCACCATTGCTTAACATGGGCAATGACTTATGTGTACAAGACATGGTACAAACGATTTTACTTCTATTTTGGGTGTTACAATCAATACAATGTTTCCTTGCATTCACTTACACGATAAGGGAAGTAAAATATTTGTTTTGATAATAACTGTATTATAAACAATAAGTGTTCGTTTTTGTTCTGTAAAAGTATTGACCAACGGGTACATGTGATACCACGTAGTCTTCCGTTGTAACAAAAAGTTCTTTGAAGCATTTAATATTGGTCGTCCGATGTTTTCAATCTCACTTCCAGTCAGCTTTTTTTTAGCTAGGTCATTAATTAATTTGCACTTGGGAATGAACTATTGCTATTAATATATTAGTATTAGTATCAATAATTCAACAATTCTCTGAATGGGGTCAACATTCGCACAAAGTAGTGAAATTGTTCATCAGACTTTGATGAAAGTAACCATTGAGGTGCTAGATATCAAAGAAATGTATTTCATAATCATCAGCAATCGTTCCATAAGAACATTAGTACGACATCAATAGTAATTAATTAAATATATCATATTGAAAAGGTCAATGATTACATGCGTTCTGAATTAGAGATATTCATTTATATATTTGAGCATGCAAACATATGACATTAATAGCTATATTAAATAATGCTTAAACATATAATGTCAACTGCTACTAACTTATGGCGATATTGTATGTCAATCTGTGAGCGTTCTTCCTCGTTTGAATATAAACGATTTGTTATTTCAATCACGAGATTTCACAAGAATTGATACCAGTATAAAATTAACTAGACACATTCATAAGTATAGAGTTGAGAAATATAAATGGATGATTACTCATAACTTTTTTGTAAAGCAAACCAACATCAGTTTACCTAGAGTTCTGCTATCATAAGAATAAAGAAAATATAATTATATATAAAAATAATAAAGTAATAAATATAAATAATTTGTATCAAATAATTTAACTTTTTTAAGTAAGTCCTTATACACTACAATATCTTTTTGTAGAATTATCTTTAATTATAAAATTATCTGGCAAAATATATTCCAGGGAATGATAACCGATTGCACTTTGATATCAGATATAAACCAGATAATGTAAATTAATGTATATTTTATTGACGCAATACTTCATGAACTATTTTAAACACATTCGCGTTACTTTCATGCATCTATTTCATAAAATTAATCGCATGTCACTAGTTTTTGCGATCAAAAATGTAAGTATTTATTGTTATATAGGTTGCATGATGAAAATAAAGATTTCCTGTGTTGATAACACTTTAAGAATTCAAGATTAAAAGACGAATAATAGAAATAAATGATATTCTACAGATGTTTGTTTAATATTGAAATGTTACAAAAAGTTGAACACCTTAACTTTCTGCTCCTATTGATGCTGATAATTTTTTCTGTATTACAAATTTCAGCATTGTGAGCGTTCTATCAAAATCTTTCATCGAATAATTAGATAATTACAAGTAATATGAAAACGTTTTTATGCAAGTCAAATCATTGCTTAATGATCTACATGTCAAATTTTATTTTAGGGATAAAACCAATGCAGGCGGAAGTTCAAGTAATACATTACCCTAACCATAGAACTATCAACAGGAAAGTCATACAAGAATGTAATCAACGTGGAATAAGAAAATAAGCGGTTAAGGATTTAGTGCTATCTGTGATATCTTTTTAGGCATTCTATAGACTACTGATGCAACTGTAACAAATATATTTTTTATATTTTTAAACAATTTATGTAACAACATATGACACATACAAGTACTATAGCTTTATTTTGTTTTCATTTCTAATCATTCTGAATACACTGACACATCATCAAAGCTGCAAAACAAACAAAACATTGATTGTATTTTCTCTGAAAGTTGACGTTTCTAAGACAATAACATCAATAATAAACTCATAAATATGATTTCAGATTGTTTGCCTGTCTAAAACAATATGTGAAAACAATTTGGTTACGACAAGTTGCCATCTTCAATGTCAATATACTTCAGAATAAGCAAACATTAACCTATACATGAAAGGTAATCCAGTAGAAAGCGGTGATGACACGGATTTGCAATAGCCTTTTCGTATTGATAGTTCTGATATATGACTAATGTTCTTGTGAATGGTGTCTGGAAGGAGCAATTCTACTTTTGTGCATGTATGGCTCCCTTAAAGTTGAGTGTTGACGTAAAGTGTAAATTACGTATAATTGTAATAAATAACCAAATGCAAACGATATAAACTAAAACAGGTTCGATTTTGATTTAATATTTTTTTCAATATACATGCATAGCCTATTAGATAACAGTACTGTTTAAGCCCTTGTAATTTGAGTCACCTTCTTGCAGGTGATCCATCTAGTTTACATGTACATATTCATTGTGATGGAAGCAATCGCATGGTAATCTTGCAAGTGGGGATTTAGATTTTATAAGCGTCTCTTTCGTGTAAATTTTAATACATTAAAATAGATTATTGCAATTTTATTTGAGATTTTAGATGCTATTAATTCTTTTCTAGAATAAAACAGTGCTTTAAGATTCAAACCGTTATTTAGCACCGATTTATTAATTTACCATTGTTAAGCTACAGTCCTATAAACTAAAAAATAGCCGTGAGGGCACCGTACGGGCGCCGTGCGATCAAGCTCCGCAATGACCCTTACGAACTTTTGCGTACCCGTACGGACTGTTACGTTTTTACCAGGGTCCGTGAGATGAGCCCTGGATACACGTATCAGTTTCAGAGTCAAATCGTCAACAAAATCGTGGCCGAGTATGGATTAAACATGCATATCTTCCAGCTACGGCTCCGTACGGGTGTGTTGTTTTGTACCATGTGTGTACCGTCACCTTGATACGCAAGGCTTTCCTCGGCCTACGACTGTCTGCACGTACGGGTCCGTAAAAAAGCTACGATTTTATGGGACTGAGGCATGAGTCGACGCATGCGTATCTAATTTGTCGGGAGTTATTTGAATTTAACTTCATGGTTTTCGTCTTGAAATACAAAAATTGTGCACACAACTACTTCATGGAGCTATGTTACTTGGGTAAAGTCGTCTTGAAAAAATACAGTTCTTTTGAACTATGTCATCCTAAGTTAACGATCATAAAAAAGATGATATATCACAGAAAAACTTTTATCTTTGAATTACTTACTTCCACGTGTTACTTCCTAACAAATTTGTCATTGTTAGTGAAAGTTTATTTATTTCCAAGAGCGTTGAGTGAACTTATAAAGGATGCTAGTATAATAGTATCCAAGTGCTGTTGACACGCAAAGTCTAGAAATAGTAAATGATTGTAATAGTCTTACGAATAACTTATTGTATAATGATTTTCTTAATTATTAAGTTTGTTTCATATGATGTTTGATTGTTCAATGGCTTGAATCATATAGGAGTAATTCGTTGATACAAATGATATAAACTATTAATTGAAATACAAATTAACAAAAAGGATAAACGGCAAGTCTTATATTTAACATTACGTTTACAATTACTGGTAGTGTAGTAATAGGTTAAGTTAAGTGCGCAATGTCAGCCTTCAAAATGAACATTCTACAAGATGTCAAAATTATGTTGACTACGAGTTAATATTGCTAAAGAATGAAGATATTTTAGCATAAAACTTGATAACAGAACAATAATACCAATAGGTTTAAAAATACAACAATAGGTCATTGCCCACTTCAACGTATATAACACGTGTTCAATAAAACTAAAGATATTTCAACTAGAAAACAAATATTTAGTCATTAACTTGTAATAAAATACCAATAATTATACAATAACATTCTTTACAATGTGTTAGTTGAAGGATAAAAAATCGCGAGGATTATTACATAGCAAATAAAGACCACATGTGGTATGTTATAAAAGTATGACTTTATCTATTTCAGTTCAATAAATTTTGGCACTGCTACTCTGATATTAAGACTGACTTATGTAATCATTAAAACAAAGCAAAATACGCTTTATAGAACACAGCAACAATTCCTTATTGTATTGAAGGTATGCAATTCATTAGATGCAGCATAAATTATCTGTATACCCATACCTATCACTTGGCTCAATATTGCAGTAAACAATTCCAAACTTGTTAGTTTGAAGAGTATTGTTGTTATCACTTCATTAGAATAAAACCACAATTGATATAACTAACGACATATGTGATCAAATATAGAATACAAAAGAAGTAGAACAACATGCATGCGATCGACAAGTCCTTTTTTAAACACTAGTCCGGACACAATATGGCCTACATAGTGTGGTTATACTGTATACCACTTTGATTCAGACGAAAAGAAAACAACAGGTCAATATTTCTATTATAAAAAGTTGAAGCATACAAATCGTGATTGGTTTTTCCTTGATATTGTCGACAGTTCGTATCCTTTATCAGAATAATTGTTATTGTTACACAAGAATAACAACTGATTAGGGAATAGTTGTATCAATGATTAATAATTCGAATGATATCAATTATTTCAATGTCAAAGATCAATGATTCATAGCTTAGATCTAAAACTGACTCCAAACTACCGAGATAGGACTATATTTTTTAAAAATACTTAACTAAAGTACTATGCAAATTGTTCTCATTTTCCAATTTCGTTACAAATTCAATTTTATTAACAATTAAATATTACATTTTTTGTTTAACTTTGCTTTCAATAGTAATTGCTTTCGTTGGCAATTTATCATTTGTATTTATTTCGATACAAGCAACAATCGTGGAAATAGGTTACAATGATAGGCGTTAGGTCCTAATCTTCTCTAGTAACCCGGTTTAAACAACATTATGTTCATGCCAAAGTCTTATGAGACGATAAAATTTGTCTTCTAAGCAGGATATAAGCATACTAAAACACAACAGTAATATATTTCTACTAGTGCATTGTAATTATTCCCCTCAAAACACCTGAATAATTACTCCATTTATCTCTACCCCTAACACTTTTACATCTCGAAGTAAAGCTATTATATTTACGTGTGTGTTCATACATAACACTTTCAAGGGATTTAAGTGATTATAATTGTCTATTATCAAATGAGAACAAAAATATGTGTTGCATCAACAATAATTAATTGAATCAATTAGACTTATAAAGGACAGTGATCGTGTGTTTCATTAATTAGACATCTC
The DNA here is from genome assembly GCA_025267735.1 of Mactra quadrangularis. Taxonomy (NCBI): domain Eukaryota; kingdom Metazoa; phylum Mollusca; class Bivalvia; order Venerida; family Mactridae; genus Mactra; species Mactra quadrangularis. The sequence goes on along the minus strand of CM046304.1, from coordinate 40,365,512 downwards.
TGTTTAAGAACATGCAAACAAATGATATTAATAATCATATCAGGCAATAAATTATATCAATATCTGATAATTCCTCTTCATATACAAGTTAACATTTACAGTACGTAAATATAAAATTGAATGATAGTTGGATAAACGTATAAGGAAGTACAGTTAATTTAATATTCAATTTGATATGATTCAGTTAATAATTGGAATGTATTGTACTTAATAAATTTTGAAACATTGCGAAGTTTTATACATTTACCTCATTAATGCTCCAGTCCCATTAAATCGTGGCTTGTTGTGGACCCGTACGTGCAGACAGCCCTAGGCCGTGGGAAGCCTTGCGTATTAAGGTTACGGTACGCACATGGCACAAAACAACACACCCGTACGGAGCCGTAGCTGGAAGATATGCAAGTTTAATCCATACTCGGCCATAATTGTGTTCACGATTTGACTTTTAAACTGATACTTGTATCCTGGGCTCATCTCACGGACCCTGGTAAAAACGTAACAGTCCGTACGCGTACGCAATATTTCGTACGAGGCCTTTCGAAGCTTGATCGCACGGCGTCCGTACGGTGCCCTCACGGCTGTTGTTTTTTTGTTTATGGGACTGTAGCTTTAGCATAGTGCTAAATTTAATAGTTGTAGTAGATCCTTAAACTAATGTATTCTACAGTTTACTGACCCTGGTTGTTTTATATATATTCTTGCATTTACAGTTTTGTTGTTTATTTTCGCTGCAAATGTTAAATGCACTGAATCTGAAAAGCAATTTTTCATGTTATAACTGCGGTTCTCATTTCAGGCTAAATTGTTAAGTTATTATAGCAAATAAATGTTTAATTATAACAAAAACACCATGAATGGAATATGTCTGCATATTTGTGTTTGTTGTAATAAAGATATGCATATATTTTAAAATCACAAACCTTACAATATTTGACATTTCAAATTTATTTTGTAATATATATTGTTGATAAACCGCGTTAGTTTCTCCCAATACTTCAAATTAATGATACATCCATGTAATAAATGTTGTTAAGTATTATATGAAACCGTAACACAACGTGCATCACTAAAGCAACCAACAAGTTATCTTTTAATTATGTCAAACATGTTCTCTGTTCCATTTAATGACTGATTAACATCAATAAAATCACTCGTTATGTATGGAATTACGGGCATGTTTTGCGCTATTGTTTCAGCTTACTAAATTCTGCTGCTTCATCAAACACTGACTAAAGAAATACATTTACTTCGTTAGTTTGATGCAATAATTGATGTTAATTGAGATTTCCATTGAAATTGATCATACTGTAATTATACAGTTTTTGTTTTACATTTATTGCCAAACGTTACATATATTATCTTGATCTCTCAACAACTATAAGAAAGATGTGATTACAAAACATTTGATTACATATGTATTTATTATTTCAGGTATATTACACGTCAAGATGAAGAGCGTGCCATTTTAACGTAATTATCAAACACAGTGGTGCTTTTCACAAAGATTCTTACGAAAAAAATCTTCGTAAGTCAGTTTCTTGTAATTAGCACTTCAAATGCAGACGGATAATAAGCATACCTATGATATGATATTCAAAAAGTATACACAATTCTACACAATTTGTATATTATTTAGAATTGATAAGCCAAAATATGGGGGTATTATCGATGGATCATGCTTTTGACTTATGAAGATTTTTTGTTAGATTTTTTTGTGAAAAGCACCCCAGTTTCTGGAACGAGGCAGAGAGAGAAAATCCCTTGGCCCAAAAATGAAAAGTATGACAAAAGTATGACAAAAAGTGTTAGATAACTTAAAGTCCGATTTAAAGAAATAACAGATAATAACGGAAAAGAAAATAATGTTTAGCTCACTGTTAAATTACCTACAATTTGTTATTCTTATCAAGCGTTTTGCATATTATTGAAGAAAAATGTTATGATCATTGAAAAACTGAAGTCTAAACCACTTGCGGAATGTTATATCGCACTAGCTTTCATATTTATCAAATGAAGCACTGCAGCTATTTGATTGGAATAGCTGTATGTGTTTCATTACGCTCAATTTGTACCTGGCATCAGATGATGATACGTACGACGATCTCTGTAAACATTTACATAGCAATTGGCAGTTCTAATCTGTGTTGTAAACAATTTTAATTTCAACATATATATTGCGAATTACGAAGCAACTATGTGATCAATTTGTGGTTTTGTACTTTTAATTTTGGATGTTTCAATAACACATACGCAAAAGATATCGTGATGCAGTTTCTAACAGTTAAATACGTTTGAAAAAAATGTTTAGTGTTACATATCTGTTGTTCACTAATATGAGTATATTCGTACAGCAAATAGCTGAAGAAACAATTGGAATTAATAATGATTATCTTAAAAGTATTTAACTCTGGTATCGGTTGTGATACTCACTCAGAATACTCACTCATTTGCCTTTATAAATCCAACATTTGTTACTCAACTGTGACTTTAATATTTTAGAAGAAGGATAAACTAAGCTATTGAATTACATTTACCCTTAATAAAAATGTAAAACAAACTAATACGTCAAATGTTTCTTCTGACATTAAAACAAAGCCAAAAGCTGAGATACACCCATTACATATATAATTATAGTCTCCGCCTCTATCCAGTGAGCCATTGATCAAGTCAGTATATAAAGTTATATATCATATAATTTCAGGAAACTTGTTTTCATATAGATAATAGAACATGTCTGAACATAAATGCATATCTCCTTGTTTCTGATGATAAGAGTATTACTATGTAAGATTTACACGCCACGTTAAAACAAATCCGATAATAATACATAAATAGTATATACTTTAATATACTTTAATATATATAAGTTCGGAAACTCTTAATCATTAAGTATTTAGTAGAAAGAAATAAATATGGTCGGTAAAAGCTAATAGCAGTAAATCAAACGGGCATACTATGCCATTTATTTGTTCATAATCTTGTTTCGCAGAGTCCCAGACGTGAACATAATTATTTATGATCAACTCTAACTTAAACTTGAAACATTGACGGGACCAAAGTTAAATCTTTACCATACAACATAGTTATATTGTACCAACTGGGCTATATAAAGTTACTACATGTCAAATAATTCAGCTATATACTTCTTAGTTTCTGAGAGTTTGTCCTAAATGAGGGACACATTTGAACACAGATAATTAATTCTTAATATGGTAGCTATATGTCATAGTAGTGTTGGATACGATGGCATTTATGGACATTATGGAATTCGAATCACAAAATTGCACGTATGGCTCTGTTCAGATGAGCTATAATACATACTGAATAATGTCATAAAAAGGTAATGTTTATCATGTTAAAGCCCATTACAATTCAGAAATGCATTTTTGTCTGTAAATATTGACACAGTATTATAAATATTAATTTAATAAAGTTGTAATTTAATAAAGAAATAGTTTCTCTATCCTTAGTACTCCCTAAATGTTTAAAACAAAATATCAGATAGTTTAGACATCATGTTTTTATTCTTTATACAATCATAGAAAATAAATTGCCATATGTTTACTATAAAGAAATGTCCCAGACTTATGTTTTGACATCAAGTCAAACAGTCATGTTTACTTAACGAAAATTATGACTGCCAGAATTGGATTCTGACTCGACAAATTAAATGTTATCTTTTCCCTAAAGAACACTTAGATCTTGACATCTGTTTTGAAAATGATTGGCGTTTATGTAATTTGAATCTAGATTATAAACAAACATTTTTACGTCATCTGCTTTATATTAAACTGAATTACAAATATAATTGAATGCGCAAACATCCCGAAATAAAATAGTTGGTTGAGAGAGGAACGTCTGGTTGATATAAATAACTTATAATTAAATGTATTTACCATAGTGACACCAACAACCAAAAGAACAATTTTGCTGTCAAATAAATCATATTCATTAATAAGGACCTCAAAGTCGCATCATTGTTTTACATTGTCAATGATTTATATCCACAGGGCATGGTAGGTACGAGTTTATTTCTAGTAAGGTTTTACCATCAATACAAGGACTGCGTACATACACTAACACCATGTGGAAGAGAATATAGTTGTTTTGTAAGTAGCTTTATTGATAAATAAACAATTTGTTCTTCCTTTGTAATATTATTGACCTATGGGTACATGTAATACCACGTGGTCTTCCGTTGTAACCAAAATTTCTTTAAAGAGTTCGTAATATTTGTCGGAAGATACTTTTAATCTTTGTTCTAGTGAGCCTATTTATATCACGGTTATTAGCAACTTGCACAAGGGACTGAACTATTGCTATTAATAAATTAGTATTGTTATTAATTATACAACACTATTCTAATTGGTATGAACATTTGCCTTATTTAGCACAAAGAAATGAACTGCTTCATCACATTTTATAATGAACGTAACCAATGAGGTGCTAGATATCAAAGGAATGTATTTCATAATGATCAGCTATCGTTCATAAGAACATAATTAAGAGAAACGCCAAAAGTAATAAATGGAATAAATCATAATGAAAAAGGTCAATAATTGCATGCGTTGTGAATTAGAGATGTCTATTTTTATCAGAGCATGCAAGCATATAACATTGCTAGTTATATTATTTAATGCTTAAACATCTATTGTCAGCTGCTACTAACTAATGGCGATATTTTACATTCAAACTTCGAAGTTATTGTCTTCGTTTAAATAGAAACGATTTGCTATTTCAACCACTAGTTCTCATACGATTCTACACAAGTTTTAAATAAACAAGGGTCAGTTCGGTTGCAGGCAATACCAAAGTCCCCCACCGTTGATCTATGAATAATTTAAAGACAGCAGCATGACCTTGACATCAGACCATAATAAACAAGAGATCCGCTAGGCGGGGCAGTATACCCATGTGTGAGGGCCAATTAATCTTGACATATGACTCTTGGCGTCAGCCTTGACCAAAGGGCTATACACAGTAAAATTTGGATGAAAGTTGCAGTCATTATCAAGTTATCGTTCAGAAAGACAGACAAACAGACAACACGATTCGGTCTGCGTATATTCAAGCAAGTTGCAGTACGAGTTGTTATACAGTAGTCACAAAAAGATAAACGTTAACTGAAGTGAAAATGAAATGACCAATATTTGTTACTTAATTCTGTCCTAAATTGATAAACCATCATCTGTGAATATATTAGAAAATGAATAAAAATAACATAAAAAGATTGACTTCCTAGATTAAATATAATCAAATGATTCTCGAGGGGAAGTAATGCTGACGTTTATGAGTAAAAATTCTGAATTTAGGTTTAAGTATGACTCTAGTTAAGGGGCAATTTCCCTTTGATAAAGGAATAACGGGATAATGATATCATTACGATAAGATACATGCATACCGGTTTACGATATACCGATAATAGGATACAGCCCTAAACCCCATAACAAAAAACAACAACCAGTTTTCAATCTTTATGAATGTATTAAGAGTTGTGCAGTGGATATGTCGATAAATGAAAAGGTTGTCCATAACTTTAATGGTTGACTAAATGCTGGTATCATGCCTGACAATGTACATGAAAATATAAGGAGAGCATTTAGATATATTGCGTTTTCTATCACTTTAGTAATATACACATGACCTTTGTGTTTAGTAAAAACACACTTTTTGATCATATTTTGACTATTTCCGTATCAGTAGCAACCAGAACTGTGGTCAAACAAAGAAACGACAATAATGTGCATAATCTGCTCATTACCTTGTATTCACATACCAAATTTCATCGATATAGCTTGGATATAGTTTGCGTTACACTAGAACACAAGGTTTTTGTTAAAAGTTTGACTTACTGGTTGCAATCCGTTTCTATTACAACCAGGATTTTGATCAGAAAAAGAAAAGACAATAATGTACATAATTTTCTCATTGCAATGTATTCACATACCAAGTTTCAGCAAAATAGCTTGGATTTTCGAAACTGCGGGATCAAGATTTAAGCGGACAGACAGTCAGACGGACGAAGTGCAAACCTATAGTCTTCTCCGATGTAAAATAATAGACAAGATTACAAATATAGAGTTGCGCGATATTATTGATGTACATTAATGCAAATAGTGTTAAGCAAACCAACAACAGTCAACGTACAATTCGGTTATCATAAAATAAAAGACATATAATAATTCATAATTTTATCAAATTACTTCTAAACATTTTAAAGTGAATCTTGATACATTAAAGGGTTTTTTGTAGAATTCTCTTCAATCAGAAAATTATCTGGCGAAATGTATTCCCGGAAATGATAACCGACTGCACATTGTTATCTGATATGAATCAGATAATGCAGATAGGGTTATATTTTTATTGCTGCAATACTCCACGCACCGTTTAAAACACATTGATGATACTTTCATGCATCTATTTGAAGTTAACCTATGCATGTCACTAGTTTTTGCGATCAAAAAGTAATTCTTTATTGTTATATAGTTGGCACGATGAAAAAAAAAAAAATTTCTTTTGTTGATAACAGTTTGAGAATTCAAGATTAAATGGCTTTAAATGATATCACTGCAGATGTTTGTTTAATATTGCAATGGTACAATAAGTTGGATATCTAAACTGTCTGTTTATATTGTTGCTAATTGAATCTGTTTGCGTGAGTTCTGTCAAATAACTTTTCTAGGATAGTTATGCCATTGCAATGAATATTTCGTAACTAAATGAACACAATTATGATGATAATGACACAGAGGCTAATATCCTACGTTATTATATTGTTTTTATGGGGATATAAAATGATAATGCAAGAGACAGAATGTCAATGGCAATCGCCGTTATTTATTTCTCACAACGTACGTAGAAGTTACTTATTATTGCTATGACAATAATTACATATCTGATATATCATTGTAAAAATGAATTTTCTATAAATATCAAAACGACCTTACACAATGATTCTAATGTACATTACTGCGAAATATCCTATTGATACTCGTACACTAAACCCTAAAGTATTTTCTTCTAGTATTAAAAATTCACGGTTTATTACAAGTCAAAACATTGCTAAATGTTATACATATACACAACCAAAGTAATTATTATATACTTTATTCTCACGTCTGGTACAGACTTACAATCAAACTTTACTTTATGTGTAATTTAAGGATGGAAGTATATTTTTGTAATGACCAAATTCATATAGACCTCAGTCAATTTCTTAGGAACGAAACAATGCGACTATTTAAACATACAATATACATGTATATACTAAGATTAGTAATATAAAGTATGTGGAGAACGGTATGTCTTCTAAATTAAGTTTTGACAATTGTATTACTAAATTTCAACAAATTGGTTATTTCCCAGTTCTAATCATTCTGTATACACTGACAAACCATTGAAGCTACAAAACAAACACAACATTGATTTATTGTCTCTGGACGTTGACGTTCTTAAGACAATTACATCAGTAATAAGCACATGAATATAAGGTTAGACTGTTTGACTGTCTAAAACAATATGTGGTAACAATCTGCTTACGACAAGTTATTATCTTCAAGTCAATAAACTTAAGACTAAGCAAACATCAACTTATACATGGAAAGTAATTCGATAGAAAACAGTGACGGTACGGATCCGCAATAAGTTTTTTCGTATTGATATATGAATATTGTAATAGCGCACTGTGTCTGAAAGTAACGATAATACTTTTGTGCATGTATGACTCCCCTTTAACCCTAATGTTAAAGTAAAGTGTTCAATCCTTCTATCTCTAAATAACCAAATGCAAAATATATATACCATAACTGGTTCGGTTCTGATTGAACTTTCTTCCAATGTAGATGTATAGCCGACTTTAAAATTATTGTTCCTAGTGTGGATACTTTAAGTTACCTTCATGCAGTTGATCAACACAGTTTTCATATACATATTAGTGGATGCAATCGCAGGATAATCTTGCAAATGGGGATTTAAAATTTGTTGCGTCTCATGTAAGTGGTTAATGCAATTTATTTGAGATAAGGACTTTAATTTTTTATGAGTAATGCATCGATATTAATGAGAAAAAAACAACAATGATAATCGGCTAATCCTATATTAAACATTACGTTTGTATTATTAGTACAAATAGGTTAATCAAACTGTACAGTGCCAGTTACCAAAATGATCAAGTGAAAGAATGATTACTCAAGCTCAGAATTCTTTAAACAATTTTCTCGTAATACCATTACCTTTTTTACACAACAGTGGTTTTAAAAAATGGCTATCTTCCGATACATGTTGAATACCTGTTGACCACTAGTTAATGATTGCTAAATACTGAATACATTTTAGTGTAAAACTTGTTACGGGAACCATAATAACAATAGGCTTAAAAATACAACAAAAGGTCATAGCATAATTCCAAGTAGAACACGATTTTTTAATAAAATTAACGATATTTCAACTGGAAAACAAATATTGTATCAATTTAACTTGTAATAAAAATCCTATAATAAAACAATAACATTCTTTACAATGTGTTAGTTCAAGGATAAAATAACGAACAATAGAACGAATCTTATCTAGACCACATGTGGTATGTTGTTAAAGTATGACTTATCTACTACTGTTCAATGAATTTTGGAGCTGGTATTCTGATATTAAGATTGATTTATAGGTTTTATAAGAACATAATAAAATAAGAACGTAATAACAATTTTTTATTACACTGATTGTATTGAATTCTTTAAATGAAGCAAAAGTTCGCTGTATACTTACCTATCGCTTGACTCAACATTGTAGAAGTTAACAATGTTATATTGGTTAGTTTGAAGATTGTACTATTGTCCTAAACTAATTATGTGTTAACCGTAATAATTAAATATGTGATCCTTTAAATAATATAACAGTGCTTAGACACACGAGCTTGACCGGTGAGTCCATTCGCTTAGTGCTAGTCCAGACATTAAATGACTTACATAAAGTTGTTATACTGTATATTACCACTATGCAGACAGACAGAAAACTACACGTGTAATTCTAGGCTATTATATAGAGTTGGAGTATAAAAAATCCTTTGATATTGTCGACATATCGCAACCTTTGCCAGAACAATTGTTATTGATACACAAGACGACAAACTGATTAGGGAAAACTGTAGCAAAAATCAACCGCTCTTTAAAGTAAGTTTAAATGATACAGCAACATACAATTACTGCTCGTTTTAACAATATTATGCCAATATATGTAGTGACCAGCAAGGTTATCTTCTAGAGGTAGGTTATATAAATGCTTAACCACTACAATAATAAATTTCAACAATTGTAATGTATTCATTCTCCTTAAAACGGTCTGAATAGTTACTTTATTTATCTCTACTCTAATACTAATACATCTAGAAGTAAGGCAATCATTTTTACGTGTGTGTTCATACATAACACTATCATGGGATTTTATGATTATGAATATTTATTATCGAATAAGAACAAAATCGTGTCAACAATAGTTAATTAAATCAATCAGAACTATAAGGTCAGTGATTGCGTGCTCCATGAATTAGAGATCTCTGTTTAATTAATGAAATATCAATATCTCATTAATACTCTTCATATACGTATCAGACTGTTGATTTATACTTGTAACATTAATAGTGACATTTGATGAATGGTATAGAAATATATGTACACATATATACACACATACATCAATTGAAAAACATGTAATGTCGAATTTTATGTGACAAAATGTCAAGAGACAATGTTTGACGTTTATAAAATGAAAGATAAATCTGTTTCAAATGACCCGTTTCTAACCTGATCCAATAAAAGGGGGATGTCGTAAAACAGGATATCTGTTAAAACATTTTGCATTAGGAATAATGCCGTTAATATACCTTTGCTCTTCCATAAATTTTAACACTTATATGGATGAATGCTTTCAGTATTAATATTAATCCTAATACTTATCTATATTTTGAGTATAAATTATGAACTTTATATGTAATCTGTTTATTTCTGTCAGCATCTGTCAGTATTTTGAAAGTATGTTTTCAGTATGTTCAAAACGTTCAACTTTCCCCCATGCTCTATGTGTGCATAGAAACCATTTTTTTCTTTTAAATTATTAAACATAAATGATAAAAAGTATGTTTCCAAAAAGCGCTCCATGTACTTGAAATAGAGTTCAGTGGTGCTTTTCACAAAGATTCTTACGAAAAAAATCTTCGTAAGTCAAAAGAAAGAAACATTAATGATATGCTAATGTTTTGACTTATCAATTCTTAATATTATAGAATTGTGTAGAATAGTGTATACCTTTTGAATATCATATCATAGTTATGCTTATTATTCATCTGACTTTGAGCAGCTAATTATATGAAACTTATTTACGATAACTTTTTTCGTAAGTACTTTTGTGAAAAGGAGCACTGGTTAGCTTGGTGTACTTTGAACACTTTATATGTAATATATAAACAATTTAACAGTAGGTTAATCGGTTTCATTTAGTGACTGATTAAAATCAATAAAACACTCGTCGTAAATAAACGCTGTTTTGGGAATGGTATTTTTAATTTAGATTGCAAAGTATGCGGGTAATACTGGCTATATAGCTGGTTGACATAAAAAAAACTCGGGTCGGTGGTGCAGTTGGTAGCGCGCCGGGATTTGGAATCTCGTGTCCCGAAGGGGGTACGGGTTCGAATCCATCTCGGGGAAGTTATACCCTTCGTTGAAAATTTGACAATATATTGAACGTCAATTTTCATCCATTAATAAGATATATAGAGAAGTTTCCGGCCTTATGGAAGGGTAGGAGAGTACTGGTTATAAACAAGGGTCCAGGAAAGCTAAGTTAAGTGCGCTGGACGACGTAAAATGACCTAAAACTGTGTTGACACGGCGTTAAACCAAATTTAAAAAAAATACATAAAAAATCCAATAACAATTAGATAGTTTGATGCAATAATATTATTAGATATTAGTTAAAATTTTAAACACTGTTCCAAAACTGTTTTCTTGTTGTATTTTATCTTTCAACGATCATATGAAAGATGTGTACCTTAAAAAACAGTTGAATATACATACCTTTATCTTGTAGATATGTCCGAGTTATGTTATTCACATTCTGTATTCTATTGATTTGTTAATTATGATGTTTGTAAATAATCCCATGCATAATATATACCTGGGTTAAATAAAGTATATGTTCTGTTCTTTAATTGATATCATCTTTTTCACAATCAAAACCAACACTTGTTCAAAAGTTTATATATTTATATACGTGGTATCAATCTAAGATTATTTAAGTTGGCACATTTCAATTATATTTACACTAGATCGGTTTTGATACATGCTCGCTTATTGAACGATCAATCCAATTATTTATGGGTATTCTCACAAATCCGTATTCATATGTGTTTTTGTTTAACTTGTCTTTTGCTTTACACAGTTTAGAGTCAACGATAAAGTAAATTAAAACATTATTCACAGCTAACGGACTATTACTTTTATTTAATTATCGACATAGATAATTATGTAAATTTATTTTTTAATTTAGATTTATCAGTCATCGCATTATCCAAATATCAAGCCAATCTCAGAATTATTATCTATCTTTCCGTCAATAATTATTACTCATCATATTAACTTTTAATTCTTGATATTTAGATAATTTAGATAATCTATTTCAAAGATGCCAATATCTTTTGTATAAACATCATATAATATGACATCAAGAAGAAGTAAGTTTGTTTATATATCTCTAAGAAATGTTCTATCTTTGATTTAAAGTGGCTTTTAATTTGACTTGCAGTATTGCATCATCTATTCACAAATCTGTATTAGATTGGATGCATACCAGATAGTAAAGTGTGTTATCGTTTCCTGCAATATACTTCGTCGATTATCTAATGTTGTAGATTATTCCAAAAGGAAAATGTAGTCTGTTGAATTTTTACACATAAAATAGCAATAAAAGCGTGCTGTTTATGTACAAATATTACATTTCTGTCATAAAACAGGTGTTTTATGACAGTGAAAAGGCTTACCTTAATGGTAATAGCTAGTTGTAACCATGCCTGATCAAACAAAAACGCAATTAAAAGCATTTAAAAAATACTTCTTATCCTTAAAAGTGTTAACCTTGGTCCTATTTTGTTGTAATATTACTTGGAAAATAACTCAGTATTGCCAATAGTTAATGATTGAACAATCTATGCTCAGACAAAAAATGTCAACGACTGATCGAAAAACAAATATCACTGTCAAATTTGATTTATGCATGACAAAATAAAAATTAATAACTCATTAGTCACGAATGATATAATTATATCAGAATCAGTTTCATTGAGGAAACAATTTATATTCATTGAACGTTCAGAAATATATCATTAAATATTTAACACATGCAACCGAAGTACACACAATAAATTGCGTCCTGTAGGAGTTAATAATTATGCTAAAAAGCATGGGAACAGCAGTATTATATTGGTATAATATTGAAAAAGCATGAATTCGTTACAATATCATAGTTGTCACCGAAAGAAAATAAATGCCCATACTTAGTCAATAATTGAACGAATTTATGAATTTATGCCATTTGCAACATATATTATCGATTCTGTAATGATATTATTCTAACATACAATGTATTTGGTACAGAATATCATGCTAAGTTCATATGTTAAGAGACTCACAGGGAAGATTGGGCTTTGTCGAACTGTGTTGCCTCTATAAATAAAGTCTTTATTATTATTATATGAACAACCACAATTCTAATAATGTGTATGTGTCTAGGTCATACCTACCTATAACAATTATTGCATAACTGGTAATGTCGTAAAACAGGATTATTAAAGTCTTGCTATCTGTATAAACATATATTACAGTAATTTTGCAAATATCAGTCCCAATACTTTATTGCATTCAGAAAGATAACTGGCGAAATATGTTGCAGCAAACGATAACAGATTGCACTTTATTATCTGGTATGAATCCAAACGATGCTTATTTGCGTTTTTATTATTGCAAAACAGCACGCTCCATTAAATTCCATTGAGAGAACGAAACTAATGTGCAATATTGTTATTCTAGAATGTTTATATATGTATATGTTCCTTTTTAATAGTGACATTAGTCGGGTTTAAATTAAGTTTAAGGCGTTGGCACTTATGAAGTGATAAAGCCATCAAAAACGCTATGCTATTTTGTGGATGGACTCTTTTACAGTATAGAACCAGCGTTTCATAAAACCGATCACCGTATTTCTTTGTTTGTCTACGTGTTGTATAAAACAGGTTCAGTTAAACAAATGAAATAGGTTTAACAAAGCGCATATCGAAAATAATTGAACCAAGTAATAAGTAGTCACAAAATTAATGTATCAACATATCAATGGTTTGTTGAAGACAATCATTAATCTTGTTTGGAATCAACTTCGCTTCGATTGTTAGGAGGTTATGTTTCCGTTACGAATCCATACATCCGTTAGTTTACGGATCCACAAAGTTTTAGTGGAAGTTACAAATCCTCATAAAGCTTCATATAACTTTTCCTAAGTGCATAATAATAAATAAATTAGACATGTATCCTCATGAAATGAAATAATTTTATAACTTTATTGTCATTATCAGATTCCACGGTACAGATCATATCAGCCTATTTTCGATAATGATTCTGCCACAGGTGTTCACTAAATAAATAGCGGACATAAACCATAATTAAACATTTAAATTATGAACATGCAGAAAAACAATCTGCACAATAGTTATTCATGTTTGTACTCAGTATTTGATAAGATCGATTTCATTGTTTGCAAATAGGTCATGGACAAATAATTAAGGATAAACAACATTTGAATATATTCAATCATCTTATTAATTCAAGAATACCAAATGAGAACATATTGAAATTTTGGATAGATCAGCGTAATTCAGAAAGTCAAAACTATTTCAAATATTGCTAGATTATTATTATTACATGTATGGACGCCAAATTCTTTTTGTGAGGAAGAAGCAATAGTGCCTGGCGAAGCTGTGTTTGGCCAATAAATAAAAATGATGTATTGCGTACGACAATTTTAACAATCGCACACTTCTAATATTTTATAATATAAACGCATTAAACTCAAACATAATTATAATAAGGAGTTAACTCAAAAATGAAATGCTACTATACATTGGGCGATTCACATCATTTGTCTGCGCATTGTATTAAATCATCAGTAAATTGCTTATCACAATGCACATGCAAGGGACGCTTGTAAGTGTAGCTGTATGTATATCGAGGGGTTACTGCCAGAACCTGCTATGTCCATATTTTGAAATTTTTCAGGAGGAACATTTTTCTGTTTCAAATGATAAAAAAATGATATTTTGAAAATTTAACGCAGTGGAGTAATTCATATTTATATCATTGACAATATGATATATGTTTTTTAACATTATCTTTATTAACATAGTCACAAATAGCTGAAATTGTTCTGGCTCTGAAAATAGGCTCCTTAATATTTTGACCTTCAGTGTTCTAGTCATTTCGTTTCGGTCTAGAACACTTTATGTTGGTCATGTACATTATGTTTATATATTAAAATGTAGTCATGTAACTAAATGTGATTTTGTATCTACTAAATACTGGTCACTAACTGTTATATATAGCTTCTCCCAAGGTGAATGCTCACTGTTATGTTTATTGTATTTATATAATTATGTATTTGTGCCAGGAAGAGTGATAGAATGAGTATGACATTAGGTCATGAGTGAAGAGTTGTAAGAATGGGAATAGGGGAGTATGTGTGAGTGTGTGAGTGAGTGAGTGAGTGACTGAGTGAGTGACGGAGTGACTGAGTGTGTGAGAGACAGAAGTGATAGGGTGAGTGTATGAGTGATATTTTGTTTGATATTTGTAATTGTATGTTGTATCTCATGGGCCAATTGGCCTTATTGATTTGAAATAAACTATCTGTGTAATACATTCATGCCAAAACATGCTATAATCGCATAGCTGGTTTTGGTTGAATGAAATTTTTAATTTCTGTTTAAAACTTATTGTACCAAAACATGCTATGAAAAGATAGCATGCATTTAAAATTATATTGGAATTGCATGAATTGTGCCAAAACATTCTATATATTGATAGGTTGTATTGGCAGAGACACTTAATGCAGAATATAGCAAATAAACGGGACAAGAACATGACACAATTTTATAGCTGCTTATGGCTCAACAATGAGGTGTACTTAAACAACAGTTTAGAGTCAATAAGATGCTAAATAGTGCTATATTGCATTCTTGTAAGGCACATCCAGTCAAATACCCAAGTACTTAGACAGTCAATTCTCAAAATCTAATACATGTACGAGATATTGTGACTCATAGCTATTGATAAGGTTTTTCAAGTCTCAATATGTAAATTTCTTAACATTTTCTTAAGTTTTCTTGTGTTTTTAACACCAGCAAATTACCTTTTTAACACTGTTTGAAGGTAAATGTACATTATACTGAAATAATTTAGCTGGTTATTTCTTTGATCCTTTCTGTCAAAATGTAAAGTTCAGCAGAAAACTTAGTAACTTGTTTAGCATTTGTCAATGTTGACTTGTTTTTATTTGTATTTGACTTGACCAAGAGAATGTCTTCATCAAATGCAAACCTTAAGAAGCAAGCACAAGGTTAAATTGTTAAAATCATTTTGAATACAGCTCGCGTGAAGCTTGTTTCTAAACTTTAACAGAATCTTACTGAAATGAAACATGACATACTTTAAAGGGATAGTATGACTTTTTCACCAAACTAGTTGTAACACAAAATGAAGCTGGGGTGAAATAATATTTGTTGATAATTATAATGTTCACAAAATGTACCTTCATAATGTCTGTATAAATACTTTCATATAATTGGAATTTTATAATTGAAATTCCTATATATGTGCTTTAAAAAGATATACAAAAGAGAGCTTGGTGTGGTTAACATATGTTTTTATTCATTTGTCATCCACCACAATTATCTGAATAAAAAACATTAATCCCACCAATAGTGACTGGGGAATCATTTTTGATCACTATTTACATTAGAGACCCTTTCCCATTTATATATGACCTCATAAAACAACTTGCCATTTCCATACTCAAACTGTACACAGTTGCATTTATTTTGAAAATGTCTTTGAGATAATTTGTAGCCTACAGTTTTTCTTATTTTTTGTATTTTATTGTCTTTAGTTTGTTGCTATTTCCATTTATGATATATATGGCTAATTAAGTTTAATAAATTTCCAGTATTTGGTGAACAATGTTCTCTTTGAGTGCGATATCTTCATCATCTGACTATCTGATTTAAATATGTCATCCAAGTATTGCCTGTCAACACATTTTGTTACCATAGAATAATGTGCTTACCATTATGTTCGTTTCTTTTGTTCAACATTTGCCTTTTTGTGTTGATGTACAGAATGTTATGAATTTTATTTCATTATATCAATCTGTGGATACATGTTTCCATTCAGTAATCCGTACCATATAAAGTGATTTATACGTTAATGCTTTTAATCATCAGTGAAGTAGCTTCCAGAACATTAACTGGTGTTGCTTGCTTATTCGTCATTTCTCTATACGGTATTAAACAATTTTAATGATCTGATGACTTTGGACAGCAGGTTAATTTTCATGAATTTCCGTGATTAGTTTAAGACCAATCATTTCATTCGTAATTCATCTAAAATACAAATAGTATGGGTGCTATTATCCAACAGAAATTAAGTTATCAGGCCTCATAAGTTACAAAATTTACTAGTTGTTTAAAGTAAAATCCCAGATAAAAACTTCACTTTTCTTACTATATAATTGTTTACGAGTATATACAAAAAATATTATTTGGATTTTGTTTAATTTGAAAGATGTACACTCTAATAAGTTCATGCCACGAGGAGTCCTGTTCTACCTAAAAAAATTAGCTTCATTGAGGTTTTTTAAACCAAAATCATTTTGTAAAGGTCTTCCCAAAATAACAGCATAATCAGTATAATAATGTTTAATGCCTGGAAAACATTTAAGTTCATGCCATGAGGAGTCCTGATATACCTTTACAAAAAACTAAAATCATTTAAGTATATGAAAACTAAGAAATCTTAAAAAATGAAATTATGCAACCCTACACAACTTTTGTTGTTAATATTTAACAGCTTCATTGAGTTTTTTAAACCAAAATCATTTTGTAAAGGTCTTCCCAAAATTATAGCATAATCAGTATAATAATGTTTAATGCCTGGAAAACATTTTGTTTACAATTAAACATTATTGTTATCTATAATAGCTTCTTATCACTTCCTATTTATCAAAACAAAGCAAACTGACCGCTAGGTCAAACTGACATTTCTTTACATAACTAGTTTAGAGCACTAAAACATAACATTAAGTTAAAGATGCGTTTCTGCCAAAAAGCTCTATCCCAATGTAGATGGTTTTAGCTGATTACATTACTGCTGTAGAGTATAAGTGTGGCAGCTATATCAATATAGCTTGTTTTAGCATTAACAAATATTTCTTAAATTTGTTCTTTTCTGCCAAACAAAACCACCTATCTGACGATAGCACGTTTTGGCATTTTCTAAAGTATCATTTAATATTAATACCCTTCATGCCAAAATGAGCTATCTTGTTATAGAATGTTTTGGTTCTATTGATTGTTGATTCAATGTTAAAAGTTACCAGCTATGTACATATAGTCTGATTTGGCATATAGGTATTACAAGGTTAGAAAGATAGCTGGTTTGGTTTTTATTACATAATGTTAGTTGTAATTAAGATATGATCTTGTGAATGAGTGCAAAATATGCGGATTGAAATGCAATTTCAGAAAATGTAAAAAAGTGAAAATTGGAAAAAATGGTATATAGCATGTTCTGGCAATAACCCCTCGATATGTATATGTATGTTAAGTGAATCAAATGCACTGATAACTGCCACTGGTAATTAATTATAGCTAACAGCAGTTGATATGTTTGTGACACAAGCATCATCAAAGTAAAATTTATGTATAATTCAAAATTATGTCTATACGAACGGTGATTTATTTAAATGTCAGAAGTCAATTAAAACAATTATCTGTGGTAATCAGCAATATGTATTTAAAAAAGCGTAGCTACTATATTTATAGAACTTACGAAAAGACGAAGATACGACAGATGTATGGCAAAAACACGACACAATTTATCTGTCGTATTGTTGTATTTATTTTGTCGTGGCGAAGAAACGATAAGTCGAAGATACGACAAACTATAGATTTGTCTTGTCTTCGTGTTTCGTTTTTTCGTTTCCTCGCGGCACCTAAACGAAAATAAGACATGGCATAAATCAGCCACCATATCTAACTGAGATTGTACTTATGTAAACCCTTTGAACCATCAAAACCAAGCAAGTTTCAACTTGGAATAAACAACCTCATTTTATTAATGTGTTTATAACCTTGGTCAGTAAAACTTTGATTCGATTTGTGAAAATGTCAGTACACTGAATACTTCTCCGAAGTTTATTTTCACTGATATGGAGCAAAATGCTATTGTAGAATAGACTAATGAACAACGTAAAGCATGCGTAATAATCGATTTTGGAATGGACCTAATATTTTCAGATTATAAAAGAGTCATAGATAATTTGGCAGCTAATAATATATCACATATAATCTTCAATTAACGGTTCTTCAAGTTGGTTGTAATCCAGTATTTATTATAATCATGGTAGCAGAATATGTATCAATGCCAATTATGAAATATAAATGATAGAACGTCTGACACCTAACGTTACATAATATAAAATCTGACATTTATAAAAGCATTTATAGGTAAAGAAACATCACAAAAACAAATTCAATTATTGCTTTCGCTGATCAAATCATTTTGTTGAAACTCATACAAATAAGATAACAATTATCTTTAAATTAAATATTTATTTACAAAGACTTACCAGATTGATGTGAAACGCTTTGTTTTTCATCATGACAAATCCGTTATAGTATCCCAATGCTTTAATTGAATTAAAATATAGAATGCGAGATCAAATCATATAAAGGCTAAGCCTTCCACTCGACTTGAAATATGACAGTTAAAAATTCCATGATTTTTATCATGTTCTTAATGATCACTAAAGTAATTATAATACACTTATTTATGAACAATAAACTCTCATTCACTTGAGATTAAAATTCCTCGTGCAATCCTTCTACTGAAATGTCTATTGTAACGATTTGATAAGCGACATTTCTACTTTCTTAGCACATACTTTTGTTCCCAAATATATCAGTTGAAAAAAGAATTAGTAATTAACAAGCGGCAGGAGTGTAAGAAATGCATTTTGAAAATTTCTGAATTATATGCCCACATGGTCGTGAATTGTTTCAACAATCAATGTAGTTTATTTCATTATTTAATAAATAATAATTTCATAAGGCACTTCACATTTCACATACTCAAACGCATTGTGATGATATAAAGATAATTCAATAAAAACGCATATCAATTTACTTCATCCGCATTTCATTATGTAATTATTGTTCACTGCTTGCATTAATAACCCATTGGTCATGTAATACCATCCTCTACAAATACTGTACATATACTGAAAGATAATAGTTGTTGTTCCCCATACAGAATCAAAACAAATTTACCAATATATATCAACGTGTGCGCGCATCAGAAAACATGGTATATGAAAATAAATGTATCCGTTAAATAGCATCACAAGAGCGTAGTATTTTCCATTACCGATCAGAGATAAACATACTGTATTTATTCAAGACTTCAAACAAGAAAAGGTGGTGTTAAGCGTTCCTTATAATTTGCTATTCAAAACAGATTATCTCTACCGTGCGGAAATATGATCATTATTCATTGATAACTACATTCTGTAAATGAGGCAACTTTTGTGCAGTTTAAGTTGGATTTGGATGATAGAAGAATGATCATGCTTGCAGATATAGATAATATCAAATTTTCCAAACGAAGGTTATTGGAAAACAGAGGGAAGGAGCAATATTTGCCGTATATCATTTTTCTGTGCACACATGGAAGGGCAGCGAGTGGACTTAATCGCTTTAGTTTAATTAGTTAAATAATTAATTCATCGAGTCAATTACGGCATTGGCTCTTTGTACAAGAAAGTATTCGGTTGATAACTGGGAATGGAAGACTAGTTATTTCACAGTTTATGAAAATTAGTCAGATGAAATGTCAATTACTCGAATAGTGAGAAGATTAGAAAAAAATGACACAAACAAACAAAATATCCACTTGTTTTAATTCTTATTTACAATGGAATAAGTTACATAGTTCTAAAAAATTTTGACATCATACAGTAGAAATTTTACCGAACGTTCATAATATGTTGTCTGGTTATTCAAAACATAAACACTAAACGCATTGAATAAATTATATTTGACAAGCATAATGTCACCACACGATTATATTGAACACTATGTCTCAATTAGTCTATTTGTATTTTTATTAATTCTTCTCTGGTAAGTGTAATCAGGCAGGTATATATATTCATGATATTTATTGTCATTGTTGCAGAAAGCAGACAAAGCCGGTATTGACAAAGATGTGAACTAAATAAAGCCATTTATTGGCATTGCAAATTATTTCCAAGTAAGCAATTAAACGAAATCTACTTCTTATTTTTACGATTTATGAATGTGATTATTTTTTTGCAATGTTGGCATCATTGCTTTGATCAGTTGTATGCTGTACATTGTGTAGGCAACTATACTACAGGTTACTTCTCTGAATTAAGTGACCTGGTAAGAATTTGTCAATGTATTTTCGTATTCAATTCTTCCTTGATTTATATTTATCCAATTAGCAATGTTACTATATCAATTTGATATAGTTCTCAAGACATTAAACTAATGTTCCTCATTTGTTACCTAACCGACTTATTCAATACCACACAGTCCGATCTGTCAAATATTGATTAGAGGAGATCAACATCAATTTATCAGTTGAGTGAATTTAATAATAAGTCTCCACATTCATAAAACATTTTCTCTCATTTATATCAGTCATGAACAGCTTGCTGAAATTATCGTTTGTAAAAAATGACGAGAAAGGATTACCGTTCAAACAGAATATTATATTCTAAATATCAATCAATCTAACTGGGTAATGTGTTTGGATTTATTCACTGTGTACCACACAGTAGTGGTATCACTCAAAATGTCCAAAAACAGCAGGGTAGTAAAGATAGGGATATTTTTGTGTATAAATTACATTATTACATTTCAAATTGTATAGCAAAAATTTCTATAAATTATTCTTTCCTCTAGAATTACATTAAAGCATAAAGATAAACGATGGAAGATTATGGAAGAAATGATAAAAAATCACGATTTTATTATTCGGTTGAAGTGCAAACAAATGCAGATTACTATCAATTTAATTGTTGCAATAACTTTTGCACTGTTACAAACTCGCAACTACTTCCAAGAAAAGGTCAGTGAAGTTTTCACGATCCAATTATTATTATTATTATATTATAATTTCTATATAAAATTTGGCAGGTTTACAAACTGTATCATTTCCCGGGATGATACCACATTGATACGGTTGAAGTATTGACTTCGTCTTAACGTATTTGGGCATTAAATTATTTACATATGGTTATCAGCGGATGTTTACTACTGAGGATTTGTGCTGGCACTTGAATGAAACATTAATTACATTAATGTTACATTCATGATGTTGATGCATGTTTTGGTATAAAGAAATCCGCCACAATAAAAAGCAAAACTTGGCAACAAATACAAAACTACCCCAAAAATATATATACAAGATACTGAGAAAAGAGAGGACTGTACTGAATGTAAAAATGTAAGATAAAAGTGCCACTCTCAATGACAAGTAAAAGCATGAGTAAATAATCATGAACGAAAAAAATGATAGTACAGAATTGTTGCTTCGACAAAATAAAGAAGGAATCAGACAATGCCATTCTGCGCTGACCAAATCTTACTTCGCCAAAATTAACAGTAAAGCATAGCATGAAGATACTAACAGTGTTAACTATGATGACTGTAAAAATGAAATAGGGTTCACACATAAGTATTGTCAAACACAATAAAAGTTATTCTTAACTTGGTGCCACATTTACATTAGTTATCACAACTTCGGAATCCGTTGTATTTATCTTATACATGTATATATCCACATACGATTGTGGTCAATATGCATAACATACGCGTAACTTTCTTGCCTCGGAATTATTTAGTTCTGCACACCCACGTGTGTATCGATGTTATTATCAAATTGCTAAATAAAGACCATTGTCACATCTGTTAATCGATCAAATTTGTAAGAAATTATATAATTGCATTCGTTTTTACACGTTTGATACTTCAATTATGATAATTGATGCACGACATGCCAAACTAAACTTATGTTGCATATGACAATTATTATTGAGTTAAGCTGAGCGTTTATGATAAGAATAGTTACAACAGAAAGTGCTTGCTTTATCCAAAAACATTCGCTGCGATTAATAATATATTTTAACAAGAGCTGTCAGAGGAGACAGCATGCTCGACTCAGTAAGTGTTTGTCACAGGAGATGTGGTTGATGATAAGGAACATACATATTTTAAAATTTGAAAATATAACCTTAACAAATTCAAAGAAAAAAAAAGAAATAAATAGAAAACTATAAGTTCAAGGGGGATAACTCTGAAAAAATGTATAAGGAGTTATGAATCTTGTCACATGAGATGTGGTTGACAATAAGGAACATATATCTAAAGTTTGAAGTCAATACCTGAAGAAATAAAACAGTTGCAGTAAAAACAAACATTTTTTAAAGAAAACTCTAATTTCAAGGGGAGATAATTCTGAAAAAATATATATTTGGAGTTATGAACCTTGTCACATGAGATGTGGTTGATAATAAGGAACATATATTTAAAGTTAATACCTAAAGAAATAAAACAGTTGCAGTAAAAACAAATATTTATTAAAGAAAACTATAAGTTCAAGGGGCATAACTTTGAAAATAATGTATACGGAGTTATGAACCTTGTCACATGAGATGTGGTTGATAATAAGGAACATATATTTAAAGTTTGAAATCAATACCTAAAGAAATAAAACAGTTGCAGTAAAAACAAACATTTTTTAAAGAAAACTCTAAGTTCAAGGGGAGATAATTCTAAAAAAAATGCATTCGGAGTTATGGACATGTCACATGAGATGTGGTTGATAGAAAGGAACATATATTTAAAGTTTGAAGTTAATATCTTAAGAAATAACAAAGATACAGAAGAAAGTATTTTACTGCACAAAAACTTTAATCTGTGCACAAAAACTTCAATCAGTTCAAGGGGAGATAATTCTTGAAAAAATGTGTTTGGAGTTATGGACCTTGTCGCATGAGATGTGGTTGATAGTAAGGAACATATATTTAAAGTTTGAAGTTAATATCTTAAGAAATAACAAAGATACAGAAGAAAGTATTTTACTGCACAAAAACTTTAATCAGAAGTGTGGACGCGGACGCCGACGCCGGGGCGAGTAGGATAGCTCTACATTACTTCGTAAAGTCGAGCTAAAAACATTAAAAACGTTCAATGAATATGAATGCTGATGGCTTGTTGTCTATTTTAAAGCACTATGCATTGCAACATTATCCAAATCAAGATCCCAAATGACTTTTCTGAATGCATTCATGTACTTGTATCATAAACCGCTTGGACATTAATTATTGTAGATGCTTTATAATGGATTTAATCACTTAATAATGTTTAATGAATGTATAAACTAGTTTAATAACGCTCGGAAAAACTGAATAAACAATAAAGACAAATGAAATGTCCATTACCAATACAATACATTTTATTTGCTCTCGCAGAATGTATTGCCTCATTATGTAATATTTATTGTTTGGTATGCCAATATAATAGACGATAAATTATTCTGTATCCGAATCGATATTTATTTTAATTGTAACAAAAAATCTAAACAAACAATAGTTACAAAAATCCATTAGTTGACAAACGGGGATTTCGACAAGACAAAGAATTATAGGTTATTATACATTTAACTGTACAATACTGAAATATATTTGGACGAGTATACAGCTTGAAAAGTCATATTGGACGAGCCGATATGACTTTTCAAGCTATGTAAGAGTTCAAATATATTCCGTATTGCAGAGAAAAATGTATAATAACCTCTTTATTACATATCGTTTCCTTTGAATATTTGTCATCACCATCCTCCTCAACAAAGCAACCACAGTATCGCACATGTCCCCAACCGTCCAGTACGGAAATAATATTTTTTTGGATCCAATACGGGAATATATTGGACGGTCACGTGGTACAAATGCAGATTGTCGATTAGTTAGATTTATTAGATAAATAATAATATCGTTTACTTAGATTAGGAACGTTGTAAATTAAAATACAACATTTTTGTACCGTTATCATACTGCTTTGTCCAATTTAACTTTTATTTAATTTACATGTTGATGCGTGATGTGTAGCATGAATATTTAAGCCCGGAAAAATAAGATTTTAATTCTTCATTAAAATAATATATTAGGTTTTTAGTAACTCGAGTACAATAGATGAGCATGGTAGGAATATTTGTTCAATGAGAATTGATTGAAATTTAATTGTTTATAGTACAGCAGATGTACCGTGCATTCATCTCTATTTGTATTCAGTATGACGTACATTAGTGCAATCAAGTAGCAAAATATTTTGTAAGCTATACCATCATTATATAATTACTGGTCATTTACAGTGCGTGGGATATACATTATGAGAATGAAAAACAGGGCTATTCCAGATAACAAGTGGTATGTTAAAGATATGTGAGTTATTTATTTATGTGAGTTATTTATTCTTATTCAATAAAAATTGGCACTAAAATTCCGATAGTTACATACCATATCTGTTTTATTACACCGGTTGCATCTGGTGTCGGATGGAACAAAACATTACACCATTCTGATATTCTTTCTACCACTTGGCTTTCTCATCATACAATAGTTTAACACTGTATAAATCATAAACTGATAATACTTAACCTCGTTTAGACTTTTTCCACTAGTCAAAAACATAAAAAAAACTATGCCATGGGATAAGAAGATAATTGGGTTTTAAATTGAATTGAAATACAAAGACTAATCTGAATGCATTCTTCCTGTTGATCAAATTAACAAATACGGGGGTTGAGTACTCGTAGCTTCGTATCTGATCACAAAGCCACGTTTTTAAATAAATAATATACAGAGTAAACGGTCACACCCCTCCCTTATATATATCATATTTTTTGTTATAATATATTTAAGAATAACGAATCGGTTTCTTAAGTAAAATACTCACTTTAGCGAATCTTTTTACGCTAACAAAAGATATCGATAAATCCTCGTTAAACAACGTCGAAATAGTTATAATACGGTAAGGTTCCATTCATTATAAACATTTTTACTCGACGTATTGCCCGTAGAATAAAATAATTGCAAACAAATATTTTGTCATTATCAATTTGCAGTAGCAATTTAGGTTTTATAAGGGGGGGGTATTTTCGAGGGCAGACTTATCCAGTTGGAAAAGAATCTATGACGTCCAAAGTCTGATTTAGTATGCATCGCATTACTTTCAAAATTATCAAGACCTCAGCCCCCTACTCCCTGTTCCTACAGGCACAAATTCTTTATTTGATTTATTTCAATAGAAGTATAAGCATTACTATCTAAATATTTCGAGGTGAATCAACAGAATAATACAACGAGATGTGTGAATAATAGTCCAGATCTTGGAATGGCAATACCCACTATCATCTGGACGGTAATATGTAACTAGTATATTATGCCGAAAACTATATCCTCTCTGAAAACTTTATTATACTAACACTTTCATTATTTATATGAAATATAGTGTCAGAAAAGTACATCATACATGTTTTATATTGTATCCGATAATTTTGTCACATTATACTTCCTTTATTATACTGAAGACCACATTTTATCCACTTACTTAAAATCTTCCAAATAAGGCTTTTTCTGGATATTAACTCAAGCAATTATGTGTTCCCTAAAAGGCATTTTGTCAAAATTGATCGACAACTTAATACATAACATTTTTATCATTTTTAAGTATGACAATAGATACATACAATTATGGACTATAAATTAGATTATGACACTTTTTCTTGCCACAATACGCGTTACTATCCTCAGAAATTATAACAATTATACTTATCTACGTGTCGCTATGGCAATGAACTTAATATCAGTAGTTGAAAAACACTTGTATATTGACGAATCAATGCGGAAGGCATATAACTGACTGATAAAAATGACAACTTCAAAATTTAGAAACTACATGTATATCAAATCACCAACAACTAAATTGGAAGTACATAGCAAACGAACCTCTCCGAAAAAGGGCAAGTGACGTAATTGTGACAGGATGACTCTGACTTAGATATACTTTTGTTTTCTTGAGAAATGATACATTATGTAACATAATCCCATATTCAAAATGTTATACTTGGTGCTTCTTTCAAAACACAACGTTACACCATCTACAATAGTATCTAGCATTCGATTTGCCTTCTTGACGAATTAATGAAACTGGTATGATAACATTTAAGTTTTTATCAATAATACAAGGTAATTCAGATTAATCTCAATTTTTATTAAGTAATTTTACCTGTCCCGTTTGCCAAAAAACTTATTACGTTTTATAAAAATCTGCTTATGCAAGCCTGTCCCTTTCATGCTATGATCAACAGCGAGTTTTATCGTTAATGTAAGATTTTTTAATTATTGTACAAATGTACCTTTTTAACAATTAATGAATTATATAATTATTTTAAAACCGTTATGATTAAATTTAACATTGTTTGATAATAGCTATGTCGTGTGGTTATGTATCATTAACGGCACTTATCCAACAGTATTTGAACTGTAAAGGCAATTTTGCCGTGCATTATATAGCATAAAGAATACTACTTTGCATTTGATGCATCTGTTTAAACTAATAGTCATATTATTATACAATTAAAAACCAATATCCGAGTAATGCTCCACAGAAACACATGCATGGAGTAGCATTAATGTTAGATAATAGCTCGCTGATAGTTCTCAAATTGTATGAGTATCACCGTTCACGTTTTCAATATGATGGAGAAAGAGTTTGATTTTCGGAAAACGACGTCAATTTTCAATGAATTTTAAAATGTCTTGCGACCAGTGATAGTCGCTCGGATACATTCATAGTATTTAATCAATACTCTAACATATATAAAACACAACAGTTTACAACCGTCAAAAATCCTTAACGTTCTAGAACATTTGCTATTTAACTTACCAGATTGATGTGGAAAAGCTTTGTTTTTCATCATGTCAAAATCGGTATCAATATTCAATTTTAATTGATTTACAAAGACGAAAAAATATCCACATTAACTATTATTTCCTATCTTTCATAATTAAAAACCGTACATTTGAAAGAATTTGAAAGTTCTTAACTATTTTTTTACAAGTATTTTACAAGCATCATGTGTAAACGATTTACCCAATTTAGTTCTGATCTTAGCAGCCTGGATGAGATCAAATCCTTTTGAGAAACTGTATCACAAAACAACAGCATTAATGTATTATCAATTATTAAAAACGTTTTAATAATCCGCGTATTTGATGGTCATCACCAAGAACGTAAATCTTCCAATGCTCGTCATATTAGTGCGTCTTTTTCATACTGGTACTATAGACACAACTACCACCTAGTGAACAATGATTTAAAAAATGTATCATTCATATACATATTATTATTGTCCGAAATTGATCTAACAATTGGTTGGAAAATTAATAAATTAAATATTGTCAAGTTCTCTTACGATTAACAACAAATGCATAAAAGCTACTGTATCACTTTAATTTGACAGTCATGGTCGTTCAATAGCGGTATTCATAACACTTTACCAATATCAAATATCTTATTGTGCGTATTTAAAATAAATGTTATCCGCAAATAACTGCAACCTATCATAGCTAACAACAATTCGAAAATTCGATTACAAACAAGAAAGACAATAAACTATATTTTTTCCAATATTGTTAAGAAAAAGATAATCTTCTACATAAATAATTTTGACTAACTATCATTTGCTTTTCTTTCCAGATATTTTGCGCTGTATGGAAGGCGGTTTAATAATGATTGCCTTCAATGAAAACGGAACATTTCTTCAAAAATATTGCGGATTTAAAAGAAAGAAAAGAAGTGTATGATTGAAGAAGCAACCAATGATGTTTCTATAATTAAGTAGATATTAATTTTTTAAATGTTAAGTGCGATTTAATTAAGTACATAGTAAATATGCATGATAATCAACCGCCAGAAGTGGAGAACTAATAATTTGATTGTTTTAGATTATGTCGTAACTGAATTACAACGCGTGTGTACCAACGAATGCTGATTCTATCTTCTGGAAATAGAGTAAGAAAAAACACTAACAAAGAGTTCAACAAATTACAAAGCATATTAATGTATGTGTCCACTTATAATTTCAGCTCTGTTGATAGTGTAATTATATACATGTATAAATAGTTATTAATCTAAAAAATGTTAAAAAGGCGTTGTAATACTGTATAGTATATAATAACGGTAGTCAGTCAAGAATTTATTGTTTTAAATTTGATTGTGACAACTCAAACAAGTACACACCCTGATGAAAAAACTAGATAATTTAACTTTCAATTCTTGTAAATAACAATACACCTTATCTTAAAAATCTATACTATATAAAAATTGTAACAGTTCGCTCTTTTTAAATCCGGGATATTAAAACTAATGAAGTCAAAAAGATTCGCATTCTTTCTAATTATAGCCAAACATTACGTAACGGTTGCTCTAGACAATTACAAGCCACAGATACGAACCGATAATCTTTCAAACCAGACATTATAATAGATAATAGATAGTGATTGCAATTAATTCTAAACTGCGATAATGCTCGCCAAGCTCTCTGCTTCGTCTACCTCATTTAAAGTGTAAGAGTTTAACTATCAAAAACAGCAGCGTAATAAAATTTTTATCTTTGTGGATATATAACATGGTAATCTTCCCATCTTACGTCAAACTACACTTACTAGTATTCGTATATATATAACTATCTCAAAATACAATGATAAACAGTGAACAGTTTACCATACAATTATTTTTTTCTTTTTAGTGTCAAAATATTACGGAATTGTGTCTAAATTACTTTGAACTTCACATGTTTATCATTTAAAACCCTTTCAAGTAAAACGTAAAGTTAAGTGTTATTTGAACACGCTTTTGTTCATTCCAGTCATTGTTAAAAACTGGTATGGAATAGATAAAAATGTATTTAAATTTGGTTGGAGAAATATTTCATACTATCATTTAGTTGATGACAATATATTTTGTTATTCTTCTGTTGTACCGACTAACGCCAACTGATAATACAAACAAAACTAATACAATCTAAGAATAAAACCTAAATTTACGAGTATACACATTTGTTGACTATATTATGTCTACATGTTGGGAAAATACAAAATTAACAAGAACGTCTCATGGCCTCGTGCGAACTCATGGTTCGCTTGATTACAAATATACAAGGCTAACACAATCAAGAACATGTTCTAACAAATTCGACTTTAATCAAATAATCACAACATTGAATATATAAAACAAGTGCATAAGATTACTATCAAATAATATTACATGATTCTTCCGTCTACATGTGATGTAACAGCAGTTTTATACAAATTAAATCAATTAGTGAAATTAATCGTAATCAATAAATTATCTACATAATTGACTAAATAACCAACTGCAACATCTGATATATATCTACAATGATAGGTGTGTTTGTTTGTAATGAATTATAGAAGACATCGCATCTATCCTATTAAATCAAACTCGCTATGATATTAGCGAAAGATAAATCTTTAACTTTTTCAGAATACATGCAGTGGTACCATAACACACATAATAATTCTGACTGAAAATGCTAAGCTGGGTAATTCTGGATATTACAATATACCAAAAGTGTAACGTGTTTTGATGCATTTTCCAAACCTATTGACATATTCCATATGTATTTTAAGAAATAATCAGACTGCCACAGGTGTTAACCAACATCAGTCGGCTTGGAATTATACATAACTTAGTAGTCCCTCGATATTCACTAATAACATTAATAACATATGCTGCAAGATATATGTATTGCTAATGTCTTATCTTATCCATTAAAACACAAAGCAGCCATTGTTTTCAATAATCATCCTAAGTTTACAACTAAATTAATAACTACAAAGGATGACATACTATATCTGTAATTTAGGATAAGAAACAGCTTACCAACTCTGCAGCAGATAAAAACTGAATCAGCATGTTATACATCGAAACAATTACGATATTAGGTGATCATACAAGAAATAGCCAGTTGCTTATTGAGAATGGAAGACTAGTTTTTTTCAAAGCCTAGGATAGAAGTAAGGTGAAATGTCGGTAAGTCTAAATATTGAGAGGAATAGATAACCAAACGACACAAACAAACAGAAATAGCCACATGATTCAATTCTCCTACAAGGACATCAGACTTGTATAATTAATTCGACGTCAGACGTCAATTTTACTAACAAAGTGTTATCTGATTATTTGATACTCAGACGTATACTTATTAACTAAGTTACATCAAACAAACACAATGCAGCCATATCAATCTTTTATACATTCTGTCTCAATTAGTTTAGTTGTATTTGGTATAACTTCTTCTCCGGTCATTATAAACAACCTTGTCTAGCAAATATATTAACCATGTTCATTGACATTTCTGAAAGAGGCGGACAAATTCAGAATTGACAAAAACGTTAACTTATTACATTCATTTTGCATAACATTTTCAAGTTTGTAAGGAATCTTAATCTTTTTTTACTTATGCGAGTTATGCATGTGATTTATTTTTGCAAGGTGGAAATTAATGTTTTTATATGCTGCATGTTGTACATTGTATAAACATCTAAACGATTGAATATTCATCTGAATCATGTGACCTGGTATAAATCTGTTCCATATATAATCCTATTAGCTTCAACCTTGATTTATCTTTATCCAATTATCAATGTTTCTTGTACGATTTCACATATTACTCATTGCATTAAACTAATGTATTTAATTTTATTATAAAACCGGCTTATTCAATACCACACAGTCCGATCTGTCAAATAAATATCAGAGGAGATCAACATCAATTTATCGGTTGAGTTAATTTAATCATATGTGTTAATCTACATAAAACATTTCCTTGTCAATTATATAAGTCATTAGCAGTTCGACGAAACAACCGCTCGAGAAAAAAATTATGAACGAGGGATGATAACTTTTCATACGGAAAAAATATTTTCTTGATATAAATCAATCTTACCCGAGTAATTTTTTTGAAGTTATGCACTGCGTACTACACACTATTGGTTTTCATCCAAATGTCCAAAAACAGCAGGGTGGTAAAGATATTGATATCCCTTGAAAAATACATGATAAAATTTTAGTGTTATAGCAAAATTATCTAAAACTTCTTCTTTCTTCTAGGATTACATACGATGAAAGATTTTTGAAGAAAATGATAAGATTTCACGATTTCATCATTTGATTGAAGTGCACATAAATGCAGATCACTATCTATTTTATTGTTGAAATAATGTACTCGTATGTACCCTCTCATACTCATAACTTCTTTTAAGCAAAGGTCAGTGCAGTTTTCACGATCCAATTATAAAAACGTTATAATTTGGCATTTTGATTTATATGTTGGCATGGTATACATGCTGTAAAAACAAAATGACATCCCGTTATGATAACATTATGATACAGTTGAAGTTTAACTGTTTCTGCATCTAAAAGTATTTTAGGCGTTTAAGTATCAATACTCAGTTATCAGCGGATATATATACTTTAGGATATATGCTGGCGCTTGGATGAAGCATTAATTTATATTGATGTTACATTCATTATCATTATGCATGTTTCAATTTCCCAAGAAGTAAAAGCAAAACTTGGCAACAAATACAAAACTAAAGCAATAACAAATACAAGCTACTGAGAAAAAAGAGAACCACACAGAATAATCCTGATCATTTAATAGAGAAATGCTACAGCTAATGACAAGCAAGAGCGTAAGTAGATAATCATGTACGGAATAAATGATAGTACCGAATTGTTGCTTTGGCAAAATGAAAAATAAATCAGAAAATGACGTTCTTTGCAGACCAACTATTACTTTGCAAGATAAGACAGATATTTGTTTTCTATATCATCAAATATGTTTCTGGACAAGCATACATAACATACATGTTACGTTTTCGCCTTATAATTATTTAGTTTTCCCTTGATATAGACTATTTGCCTTTTATAAGTAATAAACATATTGCCACATGTTTTAATTAACTAAATGTGTTTGAGTTTACATATGTGAGTTATCATTGTTCCATTGATAAACATACAGAAACCATATTGTATATTGAGACATTGTTCAATGTAAAGACAAATATTCTTCATACTATTTAATACTTTAGTTACAACAATTAACTTTGGATAAAGCAAGATCATTTTGCCGGAACCTTTCTGAATATTAAAGCTCAGTTTTACTCTATACCGATAGTGTCATATATGCAACAAAAGTTTAGTTTTGAAAGTCGCGTATCAATCATATCCATGCATTTGTAATGTTATAATTACAACATGATAATTCCGATATTGTGGACATAATTGTCCAGGCTTAAATTAAACTGATATTATGTAAAATAGAAGTAGTCGTTTTGAAACACTACTTAGGGTATGTAATGTTTTATCCACGAACTCTGTTAGATCTTTCCCTCGAGCATAAATACCGTGGATAATACAGGGATGTAAAAGAATCACTTGAAAATGACTTAAAATGTTTAGATTAGTGCAGGGTAATGAGAAGCAATGTTACCACTTAACACGTTTTTTTCTGCACGTTAAAGAGGCACACAGTTGTTATTACTTTTACATAGTATTGAAGGTACATGAACTTTGATTGTATGTCATATTTTTTGGCAAGTTGAGCCTCCTTAATGATTTGGTTAGAGTGATGAATTGTTTAATCCAGTGTGTTTAATGTCTACATTTTTGTAATAGTTCAAATAATCATGTTTAATAGGTTATAACTAGTTCAACACAATTTTAGGGCAAATTTGAGTAAGGTTATTTGAAATCGTAATCGACTTGCTTCTTACGAATGCTAAAGTCGTTAAGTTTGTAACTACTGTCATAACCACTAATCCACTTTTGTTTAATCTCATTGAAATCATATATACTTTAAAGATTTTAACATTTGCATCTCAATTAAAGATACGATTAATTACGGGGATCGCGGAGATATTCATTAGTATTTCAAATCGTGATGCAAAGAGGTTATGATAAGCATTGTTTAGTATCAGACAACTTGATACATTTGTCAAGGAAACAATACGTTTGTTATGATAGACTGTATCATATGATGTATTTGTACAATTTGTAAATGACAGTCTGCGACATGTTTTCTTAATATATAGCATACTCGTACAAGCATTTTTTTGTATTATGATTGCATAAAATAATATTAGCATAACTTACAAGTAACGTTTAGTCCAATTATGAACTGTTAATGTATTTATAATACGTTTAACTGCCGGCCAGTGCCATGTGCATTACCTCTATCTTAATCTCCGTAAACAGATATCCTGTAGAGCATTGTCGTACAGGATCTCTACTGTCTCCATGGAAGGTCACGTCGAGATGACCTTTATGTCGCCCAATCAATGCGTAGCTTTCATTTAGACAAAACACTATTAATAACATTTTGATGTCGTAATTTCTATTTTTAGACCAAGGTTTGCAAACTAACTTAACAGCGGTATTATTCACAAGCTGTGATTAGACGGCTCATTTCAAATTGCATGACGTAGACGATGTAAACAAGTTATGTATCATAACAATTTCGTCATTAATATTATGATAAGAAAAGGTCACCTGAACGTGACCCTCGTTTGAAAAAGGCCAGATCTAAATTGGCGACTAGGCGAAGAGAAAATTTTAGATCGGGGTTTAATCAGATTGCCTCTATCTCATTAGCACTAACAATTAAGTAGCGTCTAAGCTTTCGTCAAATTGAAAGTCTTTTTCAACTGCCAATTAAACAACAATATATAAAGAGAGAACACTTTTGAATTATTATTTACTGTCTTATATAATTTTCATGATAGGTATCAGTTACCTTCGCTTGGATTATTAATATAATTAAAATGTTCAAAATATAATAAATTCAACGGCTTTGTATCGTATCTGTAAGAACTAACCATTGCGACTTTATCCTAATCCAGGTATCAACATATTTGTCTGCATGCATGCACTTGTATAATAAAACGTTTCACATTAACCAATGTTATTACTACATAATGGGTTTAATCATTGAAAAAAAAGATAAATGAATGTACAAACTAGTTTAATAACACTTGAAAAAAACTGAGTAAACAATAAAGACAAATAAAATGTCCATTACCAATACAATACATGTTGTTTGCTATCATAGAACGTATTGCCTCATTATGAAATATTTATGATTGTTATACCAATATGATAGACGCTAAATCTGAATTAATATTTAAATTGCGAAGCAAAGACATCTTTACGAACAACATTTACACAATCCATTGGCTGACTCAAGGGCAAGACAAAGCATTATCATTCACTTAGATTAGAAATCGTTGTCAATATTTTCTGTCTAATTTAACTTCTGTTCGTTTCCAATTTGTTGCGTTTGTGTTGCATAATCATTAAAGCTGGGAACAGTAAGGGATTCATCTTTATCCTTCATTAAAATGAAGTCCTAAAGTTTTAGTAATTCGAATACAATAGATTAGCGTGCAAAACTGGTCAATTGGAATTGATTGAAGGTTAAATGTTTAAATATAGTTCAAAACTGAAACACGCAATGATGTAGTACACACACTCCTACTTGTATCCAGTTTTATGTTCATAATATTATCTAGTTGAATTTTTTTTCTTGTTTTTCTTGCGTAAGCAATACTATCATAATAGCATTACGGGCCATTAACAGTGCGCGGGATATATATTATAAGAATGAAAATATTGCTATTCCAGATCACAAGTGGTATGTTAGAGATATGTGAGTTATTTATTATTATTCAATAAAAATTGGCACTAGAATTAATATATTAAAGTATTGTATCCGTTTTGTTACATCAGTTGTACGTCTGGCGTCAGCGGAACATAACACAATACCATTCCTATAAAAGTGTTCCAACACTTGACGTTTTTCATCGTACAGTAGTTCAACCAAATATTAATACAATTTAACCTCATTTATACTATGTTCATAAGTCCAAATCATTACACATCATGTCATGGGAAATGCAGGTAGTCAGTAAATTAGTTTTAAATTTAAATGAAATTATGGCACTCTCTGTTCCAACGGGCATGGTTACCTTATTAGACTTTTTTCAATAGAAATATAAGAATAACATGACTATCTTAGTAGTTTGCTGTAGATTAACACAATAATACAACGAGAAAAGCAAGAAATATTCCATAACTCAGGTTTACAATATTTACTATCATCCAGAGAGTGGTGTGAACTTTGTTTTAGTAAACCGAAAACTACAGCTTACATCATCCCGCCCCATGAGTTATTTATAAGAAATATTGGGTCGGAACAGTACACCCTTAAATGTTTTCTAAGGCTTCATGTATAATGTATTCGATATTTCCATCACATTGTGTTTCCTCTATAAAACCGCAGACTTTAATTTACCGACTTTACTTAAATGTTCCAAATAAGTATTTTCGGGATAATAATTCAAACAATTATGTTTTCTCTATAAAATATTATGTCAAAGTTGATAGACAACTTAATATATAATATTTTATCAATTTTAAGGATAATAATAGAGGCCATTAATTATTTTAGGGACTATATACTAGATCATGGTACTTCTTCTTGGTATAATATGAAGTTACTATCCTTGGAGACAAATTAAATACATGTGTACGTGCTTAAAAGGTAATAAACTAAACATCAGTTTTGTAGTAAAACACTTATACCCTTAGAAACTTGTAACAAGAAGAGCTAATCAGGACGATGTAAAACTGTCTGATAAAAATGTCAACTACAATTTCTAGATAATATATCACATGATAAACATCGAAATTGGGAATAAATTACAAACGAACGTTTCCGAAAAAGACAAAAATGGTATCGTTTTGACTACAGGAGGACTTTAATGTAGATATACTCCTGTTTACTTGAGAAACATTACGCTTTATACCATATTCCCACATTCAAACAAGTACATGTGGTTCCAATATTCAAGCATTAATCTGTAACATCAACGTTAGCATAGAGTATTCGATCTTCATTCTTACAGAATTAATAATATATTAACGTTTAAGCTTTATCTAATAATACTATGTAATTCAGATTAATCTCAACTTTCATTATGTAATTTTAATGTCCCATTTTGCTGTAAAAAAACTTAAAATGCATTATTTAAAATCTGCTTAGACAACCCTGTAACCATTATGCAAGCCATGTATTTATATAATTAGCTTCAAAGAGTTTGATCATTGATGTAAGATTATGAATAAGATTAGAATGGCTGTACTATTTTTATCTAATATGCAAATACTTTGAAACAGTTATAACTAAGTTTAGCATTGTTTGATAAGAACTATAATGCGTGAATCTGTAGCTGAACTAACAAAACGTATTTTTACATAGATTAGCTCAATATAATACGTTTGACGATGCAAAATGCCATCAAAAAAGTAAATGCAGCTTTTATTCTGATAAAATAAAGTTTATCATTAACGATAATTAACCTGCGATATTCGTATCAAAACGCAATTATTTCGTGCATTATATCACATAATGATTAGTACTTTGTATTGAAACATGCATTTGTTTAAAATAATTATCCTATTAATGTACGCTTAAATATCAATATCGGAGTAATACTCTACGGTAAATACATGCAATGAGTTGCCGTAATGCTAGATAATAGTTTGATATGAGTATCACCGTTCACGCGTCCAATACTATAGCAATTAATTGACAAGCAGCGTGTTCAGTAATGACTGTTAGCGAATGTTACGAGTGCAGGACAACTCAATCCGAAGACAACTCAACCTGTGGAAAACCCAATGACATATCTGTAAATTCAAGTTTTTAAACAATAGACTGATTCCAGTATTTTGTGTAACACATTGGCTATCTTATTTTAAAAATCATCACATTTTAAAGATATTAAAATTGCATGACATAAACTTAATCTACCTATTAATAGTTATACATTGTATGTTTATGCAATATATCTTATTACCAGTGAAATGCATTTTACAATATACTTTTGTAAACGGTAATATTTATTATATTGTTGACTAATATAAACCCACAATTTAAAGACGACACACAGCTGAGCCCTATGCAATCTCCGTAAACAGATATCCCGAAGACCGTTGTCGTACAGGATCTCTACTGTCTCCGTGGAAGGTCACGTCGAGATGAACTTTGTGTCGACTAATCAATGCGTAGCTTTCATCTAGACGAAAACACTATTAATCACATTTTATTTCGTAATTTCTATTTTTAGACCAAGGTTGACAAGCTAATTTAACAGCGGTATTATTCACAGTCTGCGATTGGGCGGCTAATTTCAAATTGCGTGATGTAGACCATGTAAACAAGTTACGTATCATAACAATTTCGTCATGAATATTATGATTAGAAAAGGTCACCTGAACGTGACCTTCGTTTGAAAAAGGCCAGATCTAAATTAGCGAGTAGGCGAGAGGAATATTTTAGATCGGGTTGTAATCAGATTGAACCCTATGTCGATAATTATTACTCATCAAATTAACTTTAAATTCTTAATATGTTAATATGTTATCTACTTAGACAATCATTTTCAATGATGCCAACATTTTATATAGACATCTTATTTTATAGCCACAACAAGTAGTAATTTCGATTATATATCTCTAAGAAATTCTCTATTTGTAATTTAAATAGGCTTTTGATTTGTCTTGCAGTATTGTATCATCTTTACATAATCTGCATGAGATAGGATGAAAACCAGATAGTAAAGTCTGAAGTGTTATCGTTTCCTGTAATATACTTCGTCGAGTATCTAATGATGTATATTATTCTAAAAGGAAAGGATACTCTGCAGACTTTTAGACATAAAATAGCAATATAAGCGTGCTATATATACACCGATAACATTTCTCTTATAAAACTGCTGTTTTATGAGAGTGAAATAGCTTAACTTAACTGTTATAGGTAAGCATAACATTGTTAGGTTGTTAGAAGGTACTACGATTACTGATCCTTGATAAAGAAAGTGGTCATAATGACCATACACTTATAGTTATTAATATATTATCGTAGTATTACTTGGCACCATGTACTATAATTTATATTTATCTTTGTGAATGATATTCAATGACGAAACAATCTATGCTTAGCCAAAATGTCAACAACTGATTGAGGAAACAAATACTGCTGTCAAAATATGATGCAACTGTTTAGTCGCAAAAGTTATACATTTGTAATTAGATCGGAATAAGCATCATTAAAAAAAATCTTCTTTTACAATTAGAGAAAAAATTAGTCGTTGGTCGTTTAGAAATATCTCTAGATATTTAACACGCATCATTAAGGTATGCTAACTTTATTGAAATCTATAAAGGTGATAAAAATTGAAAATCATGTCATCAATGCCGCTGTGATACATAAAACAAGTAATTACCGACAGTATTATAGTTGTCACCGACGAGAAATAAGTCAATGCCAATTATTAGTCTATTACTGAAATATGTTGGTGGTCATTCTGAATGTATGCCTTTAATATATTATTGATACTGTAATGATATTATTTTTCCATATAAAGTATTTGGAACAGAGCCTAATCTAAATTTAAAATAAACACACACTTTTCTTATAATGTTTTTGTCAAAGTTACACCTACTTTTAAATGCATTACTCATATTGTCGTAAAACAGGATCTTGCTATCTTTATAATCACAAACTATGGTAATCTTTCAAATAACTTTCTGAAATCATTTTTGACTATCCGTTCGTTTCCGGAATAGTTGCAATCGAAAAGATAACTGACGATAGATGTTGCAGAAAGGGATAACAGATTGCACTTTATTATCTGGTATGAATCCAAATAATGCATTCTTGTGTTTTTATTATTGGATAACAGAAGGCTTTGTTGAAATTTATTGCTAGAAAAACGAATGCATGTGATTTTTCTTGAATGTCTAGAGCTGTAATTTTCTTTGTGAATAGCTGCATGGTTTAACTTTAGTAAGAGGCGTTGATACTTATTAAACGATAAAGCCGTTATTAAACGCTATATCATTTTGTGCATTAATTTATTTGACAGTTAAGAAGGGAACCCTTTATTTATCTTATCAACGTAATTACTTTGTCTGTCTACGTGTGATGCATAACAGGTTTAATAAAGGAAATGAAATAGGTAAAACAAATCGATTCCAAAACAAGATAACATGATTGAAGACAATCATTTTATCTTGTTTTGAAATCAACTTCGCTACGATTGTTGGGTGATTATTTTTCTGCTATAAATCCCTACATTGTTAGTTAAATGGAACAACGAAGAAGTGAGCGTGACAAGTCGTCATTAAACTTTATATAACTCATTCTAAGGGTATAATAACAAATGAATTAGCCATATATCCTCATGAATTACAAGCATTTCAATGTCATTATCAAATACAATGGTACAAAACATATACACCCACCTTCGATAATCATCCTGCCACAGGTGTTCACTAAATAAATAGTTAACATAAACATTATTAAATATTCTAATTTTGATCATACAGAAAAGTATGCTGCACAATAATCATTTATGTTTGTATTTGATAAGAATCAGTTCATTGTTTGCAAATAGGTTACGGAAGAGAAATGCAAAAACATTAAAATATGCTAGATTGCATTGTTGGTTTAGCGCGTACAACTTCGGCATTAAGTTAATTTATATGCCTCGCAACCGCTGTGATGACTATTTCAAAATATTTAAGTTGTATATTACTGGTCTTACATACTCTTGCTCTAGTCCGATACTTTATATAACAGGTTTGTTAATACATGATGCCATCAAACGTATAAAGTACATTAAAATAGGTGTATGTTATATAGAAGAAACTCACGAGAAACATTAACAATCGATTATTAGGGAGATGAAAGCTAGAATGTCAAATATTGCATGTTTTACGACTAAATTGTCTCTGTTTACATTATAACATGCAAACATCTGACATTTCCTATTATGTAATAATTAAACATCGATATTCTATCATTACGCGACATAATCATATCACATGCAATGGCCAGGATACTTCAAATATAGTCGACATTTCTTGAACACTTCCTTGAATAGATTATATTACACAATAGTATAGGACACAGGGTGTTTTTTTCCTTTTTAACCGAAACGATTATTTGGAGTGTTTGCTTGATTAACAAGAGGCTAATACAATTTATACGAGGTGTACGATTTCAAGGTAATTATCTTAATGCTATGACCAAAACGTCATGAAAATTGGATTCCATGGTCAGATACATCTAACTGAGATTGAATAGAATGGACATAATAGAATGGACTGAACCAACAACAAAAGTCTTATGTAATAATTGATTTTAAGATGAACTTCATAAGATCTTAAGATTATTAAAGAGCAAAAGATAGTTTGGCAGCTAAGAAAATATCAAGCATAATATTCAATGAACAATGCCTAGAGTTTGTCGCAATCCAGTATTTACAATAACCTTTGTGGCAGAATATGTAGCAATGCCAACTATAGAATATAACAATAGAACATCTGACTTCAAAAGTCACATGATATAATTTCTAAATTTGCAAAACATTTAAAGGTAAAGAAACAAGACAAAAAAGCCCATTCAATTATTGCTTTTGCTGTCCAAGTTATTTAGATGAAACTTATAAACATGAAATATATATTATTTTAAAATGATTTATTACAAAACGCATACAGGTAATACAACAATTATCATAAATGACGTGTTACAAAATCTTACCAGATTGATGTGAAACGCTTTGTTTTTCATCATGACAAATCCGTAGTTGTATTTCAATGATTTAATTAATCACTATTTTGAATACAAGATTGAATTATATATAAGCTAATCCTCCCAATCGATTTTAAATAGCAAAGTTGAAACTTCCATGATTGTTATTTTCATGTTCTAATGATCATTTGTGTAATTATAACTCACTCATGTACCCTAACCCAGCAATTATCTATGCTTAACTTGAAATATAAATATTATATCCTCATTTCTCGTTCTATCGTTCTTTAGGAATGTTAACAGCAGCAACAATTTGATGAGAAATATTTCTATTTAGTTTGCATATAACTCTGTTACCAAAAATATGCGTTTAAAGAAGAAATAGCGTAATCATTGTATTTTAAATTGACCAACATTTTGCGGGGTTTATTTCAATTAAAAAAACTGATCATTTTATAATTATTTAAAAAAACACTTTTTGATAATCTAAACACTACAATATAAATAATGATAATTTACTTCATCCGCATTGAATTAAGTTATTATTGCTCACTGTTTGCATTAATAACCCGATTGGTCAAACATTCTCTAGAAATATTGTACACATATTGGAAGATAATAGTTTTGATTTCCCATACAGAAATAAAACAAATTTACCAATATATATCAACGTGTGTGCGTATCAGAAAACATCGTAAACGCAAATAAATGTATCCGTTGAACAGCAACACAAGAGCGTAGTATTTTCCATTACCGAACAGAGATAAATATACTTTATTTATTCAAGACTTCAAACAAGAAAGGGTGTTGTTTAGCGTCTCCTATAATTTGCTTTTCAGTGCAGATAATATCTAATGTGAGGAAAGATGATCGATGTTCATTGATAATTACAATCTGTAAATGAGGCAAACTTTGTATGTTTAAATTTGGATTTTGATAATAGAAAAATAATCCTGCTTGCAGGTAAAGATAACATAACTTTCCAAACAGAGGTTTGTCATGAAACAGGAGAGAGGAAGGTTTCTTAATTGTCGTATATCATTTACCTGTGCACACATGAAAGTCGAGCGAGTTGAGTGCATCGCTTCATTTAAAAATACAATTAATTCATCAAGTCTATTACGACATTGGCTCTAGATACAAGAAAACATTGAGAAAGTCAGAAAACAAAATTTAGCAAACAAGCAAAATAATCTACATGACCTTTGTGTATATTCTTATACAAGGGTATAAGAATAGAATTATAAATTTGACTTCACACAATAGACATTTTACCACAATGTGTTGTCTGATTATTTAATTCTAAAGCACATATTTATAACTAGTACCTAAGTGATAGTAAAAAAACATAATGTCTTCACATGATTCTATTACACACTGATTAAATTAGTTTAATTGTATTTTGTACAACTTATTCTTCGGTTAATATAAACTTCATTGTCTGACAAGTATGTTCACGATATTCATTAGCATTGCAGCAAGAAGCGGACAAACTCAATATTGACAAAGATGTTAACTGAAAAAAGTCATTTATTGGCATTGCATATTATTTCCAAGCATGCAATTTAACCCTAATCTATTGTTTACTTATTAGATTTACGACTGGGAATTGACATTTGTTACGAATTAGCAATCATTGCTTTGTAGAAGCAATTATTGGTTTGATATGTACATTGTTGTACATCAATTATATAAACAAATAGTAAAGGCTAGTGCTTTGCATTAAGTGACCGTGAATGATTTTTGTTCAATGTATTTACGTTTATTTTCAACACGAATTTATCTTTTTCGGATTAACAATGTTACTTAACGATTTGATAAAGTACTCAACTCATTAAGCCAGTGTGCCTTATTTATGACAAAATCGACTTATTAAATACCACATAGTCCGACTTGTCAAATATTTATCTGATGAGATCAACATCAAT
This sequence comes from Mactra quadrangularis, assembly GCA_025267735.1. Lineage (NCBI taxonomy): Eukaryota > Metazoa > Mollusca > Bivalvia > Venerida > Mactridae > Mactra > Mactra quadrangularis. Next base: position 40,322,446 of record CM046304.1, on the reverse strand, counting down.
TTATCGGTTGAAATAATTTAATCATATGTGTAAACCTACATATACATTTCCAAGTCAATTATATCAGCCAAGAGCAGTTTGACGAAACAAACGCTCTGAAAAAAAAATTTATGACGGAGGAATGATAACTTTAAATACCGTAAATTATATTCTTGATATCAATCAATCTGACCGAGTTATATTTTTAAGCTAGGCACTGTGTACCACACAGTAGTGATATCACTCAAAGTGTCAAAAAACATCAGGGTAGTAAAGATATTGATATCTCTGTTTAAACTACATGATAATATTTCAATTTTTATAGAAAAATTATCGATAATTTTTTTCTGTTCTAGGATTTCATTTAAGCATAGAGTTATACGATAAAAGATAACGGGAATTAATAAAAGATCAAAATTATATCATTCGGTTGGGGTAACCAAAAATGCATATCGCAATCTATTCTATCGTTGTAATAGTGTATGCACCATTTTAAACTCACTACAACTTCTAAGCAAAGTTCAGTGCAGTTTTCACGATCCAATTATAAGAATTTTATTATTTAAATGTTGGCATGATATACATACTAAAAAAAACAACATTATTTCCCGCGATGATAACATTTCGATACGGTTGAAAACCAGTTTTTGCGCGTAAACGTATGTAGACGTTTTATAATTTATATTCAGCTATCAGCGGATATATACACTTTAGGATATATGCTGGCGCTTGGATGAAGCATTAATTTACATTGATGTTACATCCATTATTATATTGCATGTTTAATATAAAGATTTCCCAAGAAGTAAAAAGCAAAACTTGGCAACAAATACAAAACTAAAGCAATAACAAATACAAACTACTGAGAAAAAAAGAACAGCACAGAATAAAAAATGATCATTTAATAGGGAAATGCTACCGCTAATGACAAGCAAGAGCGAAAGTAGCTATTCATGAACGGGAAAAATGATAGCACATAATTGTTTCTTTATCAAAATTAAGAATGAATAAGAAAATGCCGTTCTTTGCAGAACAACTATCAATTCGCAAGCAGAAGCGTAGCATGACGATATTAACAGTGCCAACTATGTTGATTTTAAAAATTGAAATAAACTGGGTTTATAGAGATAAAAGAGAAGCATTGTCAAACATATTTCAACTTACTCTAGACTGAGTGACTCATTTCGATTGATTATTAGGACGGCGAAACCGTACTAAGACCCGTATACATCCACACTGTTTGTGGACAAGCATGCATAACATACACGTAACGCTCTTGCCTCACTGAGAAATATTATGTTTTTGCACATTAACATAAGTGCGGCCATTGTGTATTTTGATTATATTATCAAGTCTCTTGCATAAGAAATAGATATATTGCTACATGTGTTAATCAACCAAATCTGTTTAAATTTACATATTTTTATTGTTATTGATCTATTGATAATCATAGAGGAAACCTATTGTATATTAATACATTGTTCCATATAAAGAAAAATATTCTTCATACAAGTTTGATACTTTAATTATAATCATATACTTTTGATAAAGCAAGAGTATTCTGTTGTAACCTTTCTGAATATTAAAGCTCAGTTTCACTCTGTAACAATAGTGTCATTACAAAATCTGTTTAATTTTGTAAGTCGTGGATACATAATGGACCGGGTTTTAATTTAAACTGATATGATGTTTAAGAAAAGAAGACGTTGTGAAACACTACTTAGGGTATGTAATGTTTAATCAACAAGAATGATAGATGTTTCTCTCTAGAGCAAAAATACCACTTGCATAAAGAATACAGAGCTTTAATAAATAATGACTTAAAATGTTTAGGTTAGTGGAAAAACATTGGTTTCCACTTTTTTCTGCACTTTAAAGAGGCAGACATATAGTTGTTATATGCACATAGTATTAGAGGTACATGAACTTTACTTATATGTCATATTACTGTTGTTTTGACAAGTTAAGCTTTTTAAATGATTAAGCTAAGATATATGAATATTTTATCCAGCACTTGTAGATGTTTACAGTTTTGTAATAGTTTGAATGCTCATGATAAATAGGTTACAACTTGTTCAACAAGAGTATAAGTCAACTATGTGTAAGGTTATTGAAATCATAATTATTTTGCTACTTGTGAATGTTAAAGTTGTTTAGTTGCAAGAAAAGTCATAACGTCTTTTGTTGAATCACATTTAAAGCATTAAAATTTAATTTTTGTAACATTTGCAACCTAATCAAAGATACGATTAATTACGGTAATCGTGGTGATGAAAGTGAGTTGCTTCCTAGAACCTAATAAATAACAGATTAAGTTTTATTGAATATTCATTAATATTTAAAAAATAAATAAAAGAAGTTATGAATGATAATGTTGAGTATCAGAAAAATTGATACCTATGCCAATACGTTTGTTATGTTTTGGCACAGACTATTCTAAATGATTTATTTGAACAATTTGTAAATGACAGTCTACAAAATATTTTCTTAATATAGAGCATAGAAGCGATGTTTCGTGTTATGTTCGCATAAAATAATAATAACATAAATGGCCAGTAACGTCTAGGGCAATAATTAACAGTGAATGAATATATAATACGTTTCAATGCCGACAAGTACCCAGTGCATTAATTTTAGAGCATTAGCATTTACAATTGACTAGTGTTCTAGCTATCGTCACATTCAAAAGTTTTACAACAGCCATTTAACCATCATGGTATGAATACAATACACTTAATAAAAGAACACGCCTTAATAATCTAATATAGTCATATAGAATTTCCATAATAGATACCTGTAACCTTCGCTTGTAGTATTAATATATTTGAGAACACATTACAAATATTTAATGAATAAGAATTCTGACGGTTTATACCAGTTTTTAAAGTACTAAGCATTGCAACATCATCCAAATCCAAACTCTAAATGATTTTTCTGAACGCATTCATGTACTTGTATCATAAAACGTTTTATCATTTATCATTGATATTGTTATATAATGGAATTAATCATTCAAAGAATGATAAATGAATGTTCAAAAGAGTTAATTAACACTTGAATAAATGAGTAAACACTCACGAACAATTATGTGCCCATTACTAAGGTGAGACATGCTGTTTACTTAACATAAGGTATTGTTTCAATGATGTTATAATAAATAATTCTGAATCTGAATAAATATGTGTTTAAATTGTGACAAAAATATGTACAAACAACAGTTACAAAAATCCATTACTTAACAAAGGGGCGTTCGACAAGACGTAGCATTTGGTTGACTTAGATGAGAAACTCTGTACATTATTTAAATCGTAATAAATAGTTCTCCAATTTACCTTTTGTTCAATTTCCATTTTGATGCGTATGGGTAGCATGAATATTGAAGCTTAAACGAATAAGTGGTTTTGTTTATCATTCATTAAAAAGAAGCCTTTAGGTGTATTAGTAATTCGAATACAATAGATGAGCATTGTAAAAATACTTGATAAATGTGAATTGTTTGTGAGTTAAATGTTTAAGCATAGTTTAAAACTGAAACAAGCAAATGTGCAGTACAAGCATCTCTACTTGTGTTCAGTTTTACGTACATTAGTTTCATCTAGTGGAAACATTGTCTCTTGTGTAAGCAATACTAATATAACAACATAACTGGTCATTAACAGTGCGTGGGATATATGCTATGAGAATAAAAATATTGCTATTCCAGATCACAAGTGGTATGTTAAAGATATGTGAGTTATTTATTCTTATTCAACAACAATTGGCACAAGAATTCCGATAGTTAAATATGTTATCTGTTTTATTACACCAGTTGTACATCTGGCGTCAGATGAAACATAACATAATACCGTTCCAATATAATTGTTCTAACACTTGACGTTTCTCATCATACAGTAGTTAAATACTATGTAAACCAAATGTGTTTTTTTCATAATTTAATCTCATTTATTTAATTTTCACAAGTCCAAAACATCACACTCCATGCTTTTGGATATACAGATAACTATGTTTTAAATAGAATTAAAACAAAAAGGATAAACTGAATGCATTATTCGTGTTGTTCAAGTACACACGTGTGGGTTTTGAATACTCGTATCTTCGTATCTGATCATTCATCTACGTTTATTATAAAAAAATACAGACCAAACTACCATATTCTTCCCTTATATATATCATATTTTTTTGTTAACATATATGTTTCCAGATGGATAATTAGTTTCTGAAATAGGAGACTCACTAGAATATCTTTCGGCTGAAAAATCGATTTTATCAAATGCAAATCCTTATTAAAAATCGTCAGTGTAGTTATATAAAAACATTTTCATCGGTCATAAATTATTTATGAGACACAATGCCCATAGTATAATTTAATGGCTATCAAAGTATGTTGTTTTTGGCACATATTATTTATACCAAATATTGTGTCGGAACAGTAAATCCATAAATGTTTACTAAGACTTTATGCATATTTTATCCAATATATTCGCCACATTTTTACTTCCTCAATTAAACCACATACTATAATTTATTGACTGTACTTAAAACGTTCCAGATAAGTATTTTCGGGATAATAATTCAAACAATTATGTTTTCTCTAAAAAGGAATTTGTCAAAGTTGATAGACAACTTAATACATAACAGTCATAATAGTCATTTTAAGGGTAATAATAGAGGCCATTAATGAATTTATGGACTATATACTATATCATGGTACTTTTTCTCGGAATAATATGATGTTACTATCCTTGGAGACTAATTAAATACATGTGTACGTGTCTCAAATGTAATAAACTAAACATCAGTTTAGTAGTAAAACACTTATACCCTTAGAAACTTGTAACAAGAATAGCTAATCAGGACGATGTAAAACTGTCTGATAAAAATGACAACTACAATTTCTAGATAATATATCACTGGATAAACATCAAAATTGGGAATAAATTACGAACGAACGTTCCCGAAAAGACAAAAATGGTTATAACTACAGGAGGACTTGAATGTAGATATACACGTGTTTACTTGAGAAACATTACGCTTTATACCATATTCCCACATTCAAACAATTACATGTGGTTCCAATATTCAAGCATAAATCTGTAACATCAACGTTAGCATAGAGTATTCGATCTTCATTCTTACAGAATTAATAATATATACTGATCCAAAAAAGAAACTTTCGCCAAGTTTGATTGTAGATATGTTAGTACAGTTTCAATCCTTTTGGTTGACAGCTTACATTTTTGTAAAATAATGTATTGTGGTTCTTTAAAAATCGTCATTTTGGAGGAAAGGATCAGATTGATTGTTGAATTTTAAATTAAAATAAGGTAGGGGTCATTTCTAAAGTTAACTATCAGTAGCGTGTGTGGCCGCCGTGGGCGATGCTGACTGCCTGACAGCGACGTCGCACAAGTTTGTTAATGTCAGCCTGTGGAATATTATTCCATTCTTCAAGCAATGCAGCTCGAAGGTCGTTGGTGTTGTTTGGAGGGTTCGGACGTCGACGTACACGTCTATCCAGATTAGCCCAAAGATGTTCAATATTGGGTTCAAATCCGGACTTTTTGAGTGCCAGTCGTCGATGAAATCAATGTTATGATTTTGTAAATACTGTATTATTGTCACGAGCAACAGTTTTACAAGCTACTACATGTACATATGTGTGTACATTTAAGTGGTACCCTTGAACCATTGGCACATACTTTGCGAAAGTTTCTTTTTTGGTTCAGTATATTAACGTTTAAGCTTTATCTAATAATACTATGTAATTCAGATTAATCTCAACTTTTATTATGTAATTTTTTATGTACCTTTTGCAGTAAAAAAACTTAAAATGCATTATTTAATATCTGCTTAGACAATCCTGTAACCATTATGCAAGCCATGTATTTATGTAATTAGTTTCAAAGAGTTTGATCATTGATGTAAGATTATGAATAAGATTAGAATGGCTGTACTATTTTTATCTAATATGCAATTACTTTGAAACAGTTATAACTAAGTTTAGCATTGTTTGATAAGAGATATGTTGCGTGAAGCTGTAACTGAACTAACAAAACGTATTTCTACACAGATTAGCTCAACATAATACGTTTGACGATGCAAAATGCCATCAAAAAAGTAAATGCAGCTTTTATTCTGATAAAATAAAGTTTATCATTAACGATAATTAACCTGCGATATTCGTATCAAAACGCAATTATTTCGTGCATTATATCACATAATGATTAGTACTTTGTATTGAAACATGCATTTGTTTAAAATAATTATCCTATTAATGTACGCTTAAACATCAATATCGGAGTAATACTCTACGGTAAATACATGCAATGAGTTGCCGTAATGCTAGATAATAGTTTGATATGAGTATCACCGTTCACGCGTCCAATACTATAGCAATTAATTGACAAGCAGCGTGTTCAGTAATGACTGTTAGCGAATGTTACGAGTGCAGGACAACTCAATCCGAAGACAACTCAACCTGTGGAAAACCCAATGACATATCTGTAAATTCAAGTTTTTAAACAATAGACTGATTCCAGTATTTTGTGTAACACATTGGCTATCTTATTTTAAAAATCATCACATTTTAAAGATATTAAAATTGCATGACATAAACTTAATCTACCTATTAATAGTTATACATTGTATGTTTATACAATATATCTTATTACCAGTGAAATGCATTTTACAATATACTTTTGTAAACGGTATTATTTATTATATTGTTGACTAATATAAACCCACAATTTAAAGACGACACACAGCTGAACCCTATGCAATCTCCGTAAACAGATATCCCGAAGACCGTTGTCGTACAGGATCTCTACTGTCTCCGTGGAAGGTCACGTCGAGATGAACTTTGTGTCGACTAATAAATGCGTAGCTTTCATCTAGACGAAAACACTATTAATCACATTTTATTTCGTAATTTCTATTTTTAGACCAAGGTTGACAAGCTAATTTAACAGCGGTATTATTCACAGTCTGCGATTGGGCGGCTAATTTCAAATTGCGTGATGTAGACCATGTAAACAAGTTACGTATCATAACAATTTCGTCATGAATATTATGATTAGAAAAGGTCACCTGAACGTGACCTTCGTTTGAAAAAGGCCAGATCTAAATTAGCGAGTAGGCGAGAGGAATATTTTAGATCGGGTTTTAATCAGATTGAACCCTATGTCGATAATTATTACTCATCAAATTAACTTTAAATTCTTAATATGTTAATATGTTATCTACTTAGACAATCATTTTCAATGATGCCAACATTTTATATAGACATCTTATTTTATAGCCACAACAAGTAGTAATTTCGATTATATATCTCTAAGAAATTCTCTATTTGTAATTTAAATAGGCTTTTGATTTGTCTTGCAGTATTGTATCATCTTTACATAATCTGCATGAGATAGGATGAAAACCAGATAGTAAAGTCTGAAGTGTTATCGTTTCCTGTAATATACTTCGTCGAGTATCTAATGATGTATATTATTCTAAAAGGAAAGGATACTCTGCAGACTTTTAGACATACAATAGCAATATAAGCGTGCTATATATACACCGATAACATTTCTCTTATAACACTGCTGTTTTATGAGAGTGAAATAGCTTAACTTAACTGTTATAGGTAAGCATAACATTGTTAGGTTGTTAGAAGGTACTACGATTACTGATCCTTGATAAAGAAAGTGGTCATAATGACCATACGACTTATAGTTAGTAATATATTATCGTAGTATTACTTGGCACCATGTACTATAATTTATATTTATCTTTGTGAATGATATTCAATGACGAAACAATCTATGCTTAGCTATAAATGTCAACAACTGATTGAGGAAACAAATATTGCTGTCTAAGTATGATGCAACTTTTCAGTCGCAAAAGTTATAGTTATAATTATATCGGAATAAGAATCATTTCAGAAATATAAAAATCGTCTTTTAAAATTAGAGAAACAATTAGTCGTTGGTCGTTTAGAAATATAACTAGATATTTAACACGCATCACTTAGGAATGCAAACTTTACTGAAATCTATAAAGGTGATAGAAGTGAAGTTAAAAATCATGAACATTTAGCAGTGTCATCAATGCCGCTGTGATACATAAAACAAGTAATTCCTAACAGTATTATAGTTGTCACCGACGAGAAAAAAATTGATGCCAATACTTAGTCAGTTACTGAAATATGTTGGTGGTCATTCTGAATGTATGCCTTTTTCAACATATATAATTGATCCTAAATTTCATATAAACACACACTTTTCTTATAATGTTTTTTGTCAAAGTTATACCTACTGTTAAATGCATTACTCATATTGTCGTAAAACAGGATCTTGCTATCTTTATAATCACAAACTATGGTAATCTTTCAAATAACTTTCTAAAATCATTTTTGACTATCCGTTCGTTTCCGGAACAGTTGCAATCAAAAAGATAACTGACGATAGATGTTGCAGAAAATGATAACAAATTGCATTTTATTATCTGGTATGAATCCAAATAATGCATTCTTGTGTTTCTCTTATTGAATAACAGAAGGCTTTGTTGAAATTTATTGATAGAAAAACGAATGCATGTGATTTTTTGTGAATGTCTAAAGCTGTAATTTTCGCTTTGAATAGCTGCATGGTTAACTTTAGTAAGAGGCGTCGATACTTACTAAACGATAAAGCCGTTATTAAACGCTATATCATTTTGTGCATTTATTTATTTGACAGTTAAGAAGGGAACCCTTTATTTATCTTATCAACGTAATTACTTTGTCTGTCTACGTGTGATGCATAACAGGTTTAATAAAGGAAATGAAATAGGTAAAACAAATCGATTCCAAAACAAGATAACATGATTGAAGACAATCATTTTATCTTGTTTTGAAATCAACTTCGCTACGATTGTTGGGTGATTATTTTTCTGCTATAAATCCATACATTGTTAGTTAAACGGATTAAAGAACTTTTTGAATCTGTACCATCATATGCTATACTTAACTTTTTGAAAGAAAAAAATGTTTATAATAAGATATAGAGCTTTACATCATTAATATCGTTTGAATTAATAGTATCATTAATTGCTTTCGGCGCGATATGACCTTTCTGTGTTGGTGCGCCGTAAAACCCAAACAAACAAACAAACATAGTTAAACGGAACAACGTAGAAGTGAGCGTGACAAGTCGTCATTAAACTTTATATAACTCATTCTAAGTGTATAATAACAAATGAATTAGGCATATATCCTCATGAATTACAAGCATTTTAATGTCATTATCAAATACAATGGTACAAAACATATGAACCCACCTTCGATAATCATCCTGCCACAGGTGTTCACTAAATAAATAGTTAACATAAACATTATTAAATATTCTAATGTTGATCATACAGAAAAGTATGCTGCACAATAATCATTTATGTTTGTATTTGATAAGAATCAGTTCATTGTTTGCAAATGGGTTACGGAAGAGAAGTGCAAAAACATTAAAATATGCTAGATTGCATTGTTGGTTCGGCGCGTACAACTTCGGCATTAAGTTAATTTACATGCCTCGCAAACGCTGTGATGACTATTTCAAAAATTCAAGTTGTATATAATTGACTTGCATCCTCTTGCTCTAGTCCGATACTTTATATAACAGGTTTGTTAATACATGATGCCATCAAACGTATAAAGTACATTAAAATAGATGTATGTTATAAATAAGAAACTCACGAGAAACATTAACAATCGATTATTAGGGAGATGAAAGCTAGAATGTCAAATATTGCATGTTTTATGACTAATGACTAAATTGTCTCTGTTTACATTATAACATGCAAACATCTGACATTTCCTATTATGTAATAATTAAACATCGATATTCTATCATTACGCGACATAATCATATCACATGCAATGGCCAGGATACTTCAAATATAGTCGACATTTCTTGAACACTTCCTTGAATAGATTATATTACACAATAGTATAGGACACAGGGCAGTTTTTTTCCATTTTTAACCGGAACGATTATTTGGAGTGTTTGCTTGATTAACAAGAGGCTAATACAATTTGTACGAGATGTACGATTTCAAAGTAATTATCGTAATGCTATGGCCAAAACGTTATGAAAATTGGATTCCATGGTCAGATACATCTAACTGAGATTGAATTTCTGTACAGTAAACAATACTAAAACCATCAAAAACTAGAAAAAAACTTATAATAATTAACCTTATTATTGATACGTTTTCATACCCTTCGTCAGAAACCGAATTTTAAACTGTCTTTATATTCAACCCGTTTCCAAATGTCATCTTTAAGGATCAGTATGGTCAGTGAAATGACATAATAGAATGGACTGAACCAACAATAAAAGTCTTATGTAATAATTGATTTTAAAATGAAATTCATAAGATTATTGAAGAGCAACAGATAGTTTGGCAGCTAAGAAATTATCAAGCATAATCTTCAATGAACAATGCCTAGAGTTGGTCGCAATCCAGTATTTACAATAACCTTTGTGGCAGAATATGTATCAATGCCAACTATAGAATATAACAATAGAACATCTGACTTCAAAAGTTACATGATATAATTTCTGAATTTTGCAAAACATTTAAAGGTAAAGAAACAAGACAACAAAGCCCATTCAAGTATTGCTTTTGCTGTCCAAGTTATTTAGATGAAACTTATAAACATGAAATATATATTATTTTAAAATGATATATTACAAAACTCATAGAGGTAATACAACAATTATCATAAATGACATGTTACAAAATCTTACCAGATTGATGTGAAACGCTTTGTTTTTCATCATGACAAATCCGTAGTTGTATTCCAATGCTTTAAATAATCACAATTTTGAATATAAGATTGAATTACACATAAGCTAATCCTCCCTATCGATTTTAAATATAAAAGGTGAAAGTTCCATGATTTTTATTTTCATGTTCTAAATAATCACTTGTAAAATAATAACTCTCACATGTACAAGCAGTTATATATGCTTAACTTGAAATATAAATATTATATCCTCATTCCTCGTGCTATCGTTCTTTGGGAATGTTAACAGCAGCAACAATTTGATGAGAAATATTTTTATTTAGTTTGCATATAAGTCTGTTATCAAATATATGCGTTTAAAGTAGAAATAGTTATTTAGAATCGAAATATTTAAGCGTAACCATTGCATTTTACAATTACAAGCATTTTGTGGGGTTTATTTCAATTATTAAAACTGATCATTTTATTAGTCACTTTCAATGCACACATTAAAAACACTTTGCTCTACCACACAGGTGCTGCTATATCCTATACGATGCTCTCAGATAGGCAGACTGGTTACATTTGCATAAATATAAAACACAAACAACAACAAAAACACTTTGTGATAATCTAAAACACTACAATATAAATAATGATAATTCACTTCATTCGCATTGAATTGAGTTATTATTGCCCACTGTTTGCATTAATAACCCGATTGGTCAAACATTCTCTAGAAATATTGTACACATATTGGAAGATAATAGTTGTGGTTTCCCATACAGAATTAAAACAAATTTACCAATATATATCAACGTGTGTGCGTATCAGAAAACATCGTAAACGCAAATAAATGTATCCGTTGAACAGCAACACAAGAGCGTAGTATTTTCCATTACCGAACAGAGATAAATATACTTTATTTATTCAAGACTTCAAACAAAAAAGGGTGTTGTTTAGCGTCTCCTATAATTTGCTTTTCAGTACAGATAATATCTAATGTGAGGAAAGATGATCGATGTTCATTGATAATTACAATCTGTAAATGAGGCAAACTTTGTATGTTTAAATTTGGATTTTGATAATAGAAGAATAATCCTGCTTGCAGGTAAAGATAACATAACTTTCCAAACAGTGGTTTGTCATGAAACAGGAGTGAGGAAGATTTCTTAATTGCCGTATATCATTTACCTGTGCACACATGAAAGGCGAGCGAGTTGAGTGCATCGCTTTAGTTAAAAAATACAATTAATTCATCAAGTCTATTACGACATTGGCTCTAGATACAAGAAAGTATCCGCAGATAACAAAAAAAATAAAGACTAGTTCTACTACAGTCTAAGAAAAATAGTTAGGTGAACTGTCGATATTTCTAAACATTGAGAAAGTCAGAAAACAAAATTAAGCAAACAAGCAAAATAATCTACATGACCTTTGTGTCTATTCTTATACAAGGGTATAAGAATAGAATTATAAATTTGACTGCACACATTAGACATTTTACCACAATGTGTTGTCTGATTATTTATTTCTAAAGCACATATTTATTACTAGTACCTAAGTGATAGTAAAAAAACATAATGTCTTCACATGATTCTATTACACACTCTGATTAAATTAGTTTAGTTGTATTTTGTACAACTTATTCTTCGGTTAATATAAACTTCATTGTCTGACAAGTATGTTCACGATATTCATTAGCATTGCAGCAAGAAGCGGACAAACTCAATATTGACAAAGATGTTAACTGAAAAAAGTCATTTATTGGCATTGCATATTATGTCCAAGCATGCAATTTAACCCTAATCTATTGTTTACTTATTAGATTTACGACTGGGAATTGACATTTGTTACGAATTAGCAATCATTGCTTTGTAGAAGCAATCATTGGTTTGATATGTAAATTGTTGTACATCAAATATATAAACAAATAGAATAGGATACTGTTTTGCATTAAGTGACCGTATATGATTTTTGTTCAATGTATTTACGTTTATTTTCAACCTGAATTTATCTTTTTTCGGATTAACAATGTTACTTAACGATTTGATAAAGTACTCAACTCATTAAGCCAGTGTGCATTATCTATGACAAAATCGACTTATTAAATACCACACAGTCCGGCTTGTCAAATATTTATCTGATGAGATCAACATCAATTTATCGGTTGAAATAATTTAATCATATGTGTAAACCTACATATACATTCCCCAGTCAATTATATCAGCCAAGAGCAATTCGACGAAACAATTTGCTCGAGAAAAAAACAATTTATGACGGAGGTATGATAACCTTAAATACAGAAAATTATATTCTTGATATCAACCAATCTAACAGAGTTATATTTTTAAGCTAGGCACTGTGTACCACACAGAAGTGATATCACTCAAAGTGTCAAAAACATCAGGGTAGTAAAGATATTGATATCTCTGTTTAAATTACATGATTATATTTCAATTTTTATAGAAAAATGATCGATAAATTTTGTTCTCTTCTAAGATTACATTTAAGCATAGGGATATACGATAAAAGATAACGGGAATTAATAAAAGATCAAAATTATATCATTCGGTTGAGGTAACAGAAATGCATATCGCAATCTATTCTATCGTTGTAATAGTGTATGCACCATTTTAAACTCATTACTACTTGTGCAGTTTTCACTATTCAATTGTAAGAATTGTTGGCATGATATACATACTATGAGAACAAAATTATTTCCCGCGATGATAACATTTCGATACGGTTGAAAACCAGTTTTTGCGCGTAAACGTATGTAGACGTTTTATAATTTATATTCAGTTATCAGCGGATATATACACTTTAGGAAATGCGCTGGCACTTGGATGAAGCATTAAGTTACATCCATTATTATATTGCATGTTTCAATTTCCCAAGAAGTTAAAAGCAAAACTTGGCAACAAATACAAAACTAAAGCAATAACAAATACAGCTACTGAGGAAAAAGAGAGCCGCACAGAATAATAATGATAAGTTAATAGAGAAATGTTACTGCTAATGACAAGCAAGGGCGAAAGTAGCTATTCATGAACGGAAAAAATGATAGTACATAATTGTTTCTTCAGCAAAATTAAGAAGGAATCAGAAAATGCCGTTCTTTGCAGAACAACTATCACTTCGCCAGCAGAAGCGTGGCATGACGATATTAACAGTGCCGACTATGTTGATTTTAAAAAATGAAATAAACTGGGTTTATAGAGATATAAGAGAAGCATTGTCAAACACATTTCAACTTACTCTAGACTGAGTGACTCATTTCGATTGATTATTAGGACTGCGAAACCGTCATAAGACCAGTATACATCCACACTGTTTGTGGACAAGCATGCATAACATACACGAATCGCTCTTGCCTCACTGAGAAATATTATGTTTTTGCACATTAACATAAGTGCGGCCATTGTCTATTTTGATTATATTATCAAGTCTCTTGCATAAGAAATAAATATATTGTTACATGTGTTGATCAACCAAATGTGTTTAAATTTACATATTTTTATTGTTATTGATCTATTGATAATCATAGAGGAAACCTATTGTATATTAATACATTGTTCCATATAAAGAAAAATATTCTTCATACAAGTTTGATACTTTAATTATAGTAATATACTTTTGATAAAGCAAGAGTATTCTGTTGTAACCTTTCTGAATATTAAAGCTCAGTTTCACTCTGTAACAATAGTGTCATTACAAAATTTGTTTAATTTTGTAAGTCGTGGATACATAATGGACCGGGTTTTAATTGAAACTGATATGATGTTTAAGAAAAGAAGACGTTGTGAAACACTACTTAGGGTATGTAATGTTTTATCAACAAGAATGATAGATGTTTCTCTCTAGAGCAAAAATACCAATAGCATAGAGAATACAGAGCTGTAATAAATAATGACTTAAAATGTTTAGGTTAGTGGAAAAACATTGGTTTCCACTTTTTTTCTGCACTTTAAAGAGGCAGACATATAGTTGTTATATGTATAAAGTATTGGAGGTACATGAACTCTAGTTATATGTCATATTGATGTTGTTTTGACAAGTTGAGCTTTTTAAATGATTAAGCTTAGAGATATGAATATTTTATCCAGCACTTGTAGATGTTTACAGTTTTGTAATAGTTTGAATGCTCATGATAAATAGGTTACAACTTGTTCAACAAGAGTATAAGTCAAATATGTGTAAGGTTTATGAAATCATAATCATTTTGCTACTTTTGGATGTTAAAGTTGTTTAGTTGCAAGAAAAGTCATAACGTCTTTTGTTGAATCACATTTTAAGCATTAAAATTTAATTTTTGTAACATTTGCAACCTAATCAAATATACGATTA
This sequence comes from Mactra quadrangularis, assembly GCA_025267735.1. Taxonomy (NCBI): domain Eukaryota; kingdom Metazoa; phylum Mollusca; class Bivalvia; order Venerida; family Mactridae; genus Mactra; species Mactra quadrangularis. The sequence goes on along the minus strand of CM046304.1, from coordinate 40,307,370 downwards.
ATTACGGTAATCGTGGTGATGCAAGTGAGTTGCTTCGTAGAACCTAATAAATAACAGATTAAGTTTTATTGAATATTCATCAATATTTAAAAAATTAAATAAAAGAAGTTATGAATGATAATGTTGAGTATCAGAAAAATTGACACCTATGCCAATACGTTTGTTATGTTTTGGCACAGACTATTCTAAATGATTTATTTGACAGTCTGCAAATATTTTCTTAATATAGAGCATAGAAGCGATGTTTCGTGTTATGTTCGCATAAAATAATAATAACATAAATGGCCAGTAACGTCTAGGGCAATAATTAACAGTTTATGAATATATAAAACGTTTCAATGCCGACAAGTACCCAGTGCATTAATGTTAAAGCATTAGCATTAACAATTGACTAGTGTTCAAACTATCGTCACATTCAAAGGTTTTACAACTGCCATTTAACCATCATGGTATAAATAAGTGTATTGACACTAAATAAAAGAACACGCCTTAATAATCTTAATACTTGTATCATAAAACGTTTTAACGTTTATTATTGACATTGTTATATAATGGAATAAATCATTCAAAGAATGATAAATGAATGTACAAAACAGTTAATTAACACTTGAATAAATGAGTTAACATTTACGTACGAAAAATTATGTGCCCATTACTAAGGCGAGACATGCTGTTTACTTTACATAAGGTATTGTTTCAATAATGTTATAATAAATAATTCTGAATCTGAATAAATATGTGTTTAAATTGTGACAAAAATATGTATAAACAAAAGTTACAAAAATCCATTACTTAACAAAGGGGCAATTGACAAGACGTAGCATTTGGTTGACTTAGATGAGAAACTTTGTACATTATTTAAATCGTAATAAATAGTTCTTGTCCAATTTACTTTTTGTTCAATTTCCATTTTGATGCGTATGGGTAGCATGAATATTGAAGTTTAAACGAATAAGTGGTTTTGTTTATCATTCATTAAACAGAAGCCTTTAGGTGTATTAGTAATTCGAATACAATAGATGAGCATTGTAAGAATACTTCATAAATGTGAATTGTTTGTGAGTTAAATGTTTAAGTATAGTTTAAAACTGAAACAAGCAAATGTGCAGTACAAGCATCTCTTATTGTTTTCAGTTTTACGTACATTAGTTCCATCCAGTTGAAAAATTTTCTCTTTTGTAAGCAATACTGATATAACAACATAACTGGCCATTGACAGTGTGTGTGATATATGCTATGAGAATAAAAATATTGTTATGCCAGATCACAAGTGGTATGTTAGAGATATGTGAGTTATTTTTCTTATTCAATAACAATTGGCACAAAAATTCCGATAGTTAAATATTTCATCCGTTTTATTACACCAGTTGTACATCTGGCGTCAGATAAAACATAACATAATACTATCAGTATAATTGTTCTAACACATGACGTTTCTCATCATACAGTGGTTTAATACTATGTAAACCAAATAATTGTTTTCTATAATTTAATCTAATTTATTTAATTTCCACAAGTCCAAAACATTATACACCATGCTTTGGTATATACAGATAACTATGTTTTAATTTAAATTAGAATAGAAAGGCTAAACTGAATGCATTTTTCATGTTGTTCAAGTAAACAAATATGGGTTTTGAATACTCGTAGCTTCGTTTCTGATCATTCATCTATGTTTATTATAAATAATTTACAGAACAAACTATCATATCCTTCCCTTATATATATCATATTATTTTGTTAAAATATGTTTCCATATGGATAATTAGTTTCTGAAATAGGAGACTCACTAGAAAATCTTTCGGCTGAAAAGTCGATTTTATCAAATGCAAATCCTTATTAAAAACGTCAGTGTAGTTATATAAAAAACTTTTTCATCGGTCATAAATTATTTATGAGACATATTGCTCATAGTATGATTTAATGGCTATCATAGTATTTTGTTTTTGGCACATATTATTTATACCAAATATTGTGTCGGAACAGTACATCCATAAATGTTTATTAAGACTTTATGCATATTTTATCCAATAAATTTGCCACATTTTACTTCCTCAATTAAACCACATACTAATTTACTGACTGTACTTAAAATGTTCCATATAAGTATTTTCGGGATAATAATTCAAACAATTATGTTTTCTCTAAAAAGGAATCTGTCAAAGTTGATAGACAACTTAATACATAACATTTTTTATCAATTTAAGAATAATAATAGAGGCCATTAATGAATTTATGGACTCTATATCATGGTACTTTGTCCTGGTATAATATGATGTTACTATCCTTGGAGACTAAGTACATACATGCGTACCTGTCTCTAAGGTAATAAACAAAATATTCATTGTAGTGAAACACTTATATACTTAGAAACTTGTAAAATGAAGAGCTTATACGGACGATGTAAACTGTCTAATAAAAACGACACCTACAATTTTTAGATAATATACCACATGATAAACAACGAAATTGGGAATACATTACAAACGAACGTTCCCGAAAAAGATGGTATCGCTATGACTACAGGAGGACTTTGATGAAGATATACACTTGTTAAATTGGGAATCATTACGCTTTATACCATATTCCCACATTCAAACAATTACATGTGGTTCCAATATTCAAACATAAATCTGTAACATCAACGTAAGTATAAAAGTATTCGATCTGCTTTCTTACAGAACTAATAATATATTAACGTTTAAGCTTTACCTTATAATATTATGTAATTCAGAATAATCTCAACTTTTATTATGTAATTTTTAATGTCCCATTTTGCTGTAAAAAACTTAAAATGCATTATTTAAAATCTGCTTAGACAACCCTGTAACCATTATGCAAGCCATGTATTTATGTAATTAGCTTCAAAGAGTTTGATCATTGATGTAAGATTATGAATAAGATTAAAATGGCTGTACTATTTCTGTCTAATATGCAAATACTTTGAAACAGTTATAACTAAATTTAGCATTGTTTGATAAGAGATATGTTGCGTGAAGCTGTAACTGAACTAACAAAACGTATTTCTACACAGATTAGCTCAACATAATACGTTTGGCGATTCAAAATGCCATCAAAGAAGTAAATGCAGCTTTTATTCTGATAAAATAAAGTTTATCATTAACGATAATTTACCTGCGATATTCGTATTAAAACGCAATTATTTCGTGTATTATATGACATAATGATTAGTACTTTGTATTGAAACATGCATTTGTTTAAAATAATTATCCAATTACTGTACGCTTAAGCATCAATATCGGAGTAATACTCTACGGTAAATATAGTGCGGACATATTGACCCCGACCTTACCTTTCTCATTTGCATCTTATTATCAGATACACATATCCCGGCGAAAATCAATACCACGCCTAATCTACACTTCGGCTCGTTACGTTTTTAAAATAAGCAGTCGATTTACATTGATTGTAAATAGCATCGGCGGGTACTTAGTAGGGTTGCATGGGGCTTGTAGGTTTTGAGGGTGTAATGTCGGCTATGGCTTACATTATAAGTTTAACAAGACATATATCGAGTATATATGTGCATTCAAACGTGAAACTTGTTTTCTTACATTTGTAATTACAAATTATAATAAAATGGGCGGGGATGACGGTTGTGGGGCTAAAACCTACAACTTTTGAATTGGTAGCTAGCCTCATTGTATAATATTCTGGTCCGGCCTATGTGTAATAGAGACTCATTGTACACTTTAAATGTACTTTAAAATTAATCCCTGTTTTATAATTACATTCGAGCCTTGACGGTATAATCCGATTGTTTTCGAACATTAATACTACCTTCGTATAAAATGTAATGAATATTCTTGCATAAAGGTCAGGTCGGGGTCAATGTGTCCGCACTAATACATGCAATGAGTAGCCGTAATGTTAGATAATAGTTTGATATGAGTATCACCGTTCACGCGTCTAATACTATAACAATTAATTGACAAGCAGCGTGTTCAGTAATGACTGTTAGCGAATGTTACGAGTGCAGGACAAATTAATCCGAAGACAACTCAACCTGTGGAAAACTCAACCCATAGTTGGGACACCTCAACCATTTAGTACGGAATTGAGTTGTCTCGGGTTGAGTTATCTTTAGGTTGAGTTGTTCCGACCCTAACGTGACGGAACGTTCGGGGTAAATGAACAGGCTAAATGTGTTTGATTTTCGGGAAACTACGTCACATATATATTATTTTTTAATGTCTTGCGACTAGTGATAGTCACTCAGATACTAACATAGTAGATTATGTATTTGACATATCTGTAAATTCAAGTTTTTAAAAAATTAACAATCCAGTATTTTGTGCAACACATTGGCTATCTTTTTCTTAAAAAATTCGAACGCAATTTAAAGATATTAAAAATTGCATGACATAAAATTAATCTACCTAATAGTATTTATACATTGTATGTTTATGCAAATATCTTATTACCAATGAATTCCATTGTACGATATACCCATGTAAACGGTATCATTTAATATATTGTAGACTAATATAAACCAACAATTTAAAGACGGCACACAGCTGAACCCTACGTCGATAAGTATTACTCATCAAATTAGCTTTTAATTCTTAATATGTTAATATGTTATCAATTTAGACAATCATTTTCAATGATACCAACATTTTTATATAAACATCTTATTTTATAGCCACAACAAGTAGTTATTCCGATTATATATCTCTAAGAAATTCTCTATTTGTAATTTAAATTGGCTTTTGATTTGATATGCAGTATTGTATCATCTTTACATAATCTGCATGAGATAGGATGAAAACCAGATAGTAAAGTCTGAAGTGTTATCGTTTCCTGTAATATACTTTGTCTAGTGTCTAATGATGTATATTATTCTAAAAGGAAAGGATACTCTGCAGACTTTTAGACATAAAATAGCAATATAAGCGTGCTATATATACGCATATAACATTTCTCTTATAACACTGCTGTTTTATGAGAGTGAAATAGCTTAACTTAACTGTTATAGGTAAGTATAACATTGTTAGATTGTTAGAAGGTACTACGATTACAGATCTTGATAAAGAAAGTGGTCAAAATGAGCATACGACTTAGATTTAGTGATATATTATTGTAAAATTACTTGGCACCATGTGTTATAATTTATATTACTCTTTGTGAATGATAGCCAATGACGAAACAATCTACGCTTAGCCAAAAATGTCAACAACTGATTGAGGAAACAAATACTGCTGTCAAAGTATGATGCAACATTTAGTAAAAAAAGTTATAATTAGATCGGAATAAGCATCATTTAAAAAAAATTTCTTTTAAAATTAGAGAAAAAATTAGTCGATGGTCGTTTAGAAATATCTCTAGATATTTAACACGCATCATTAAGGTATGCAAACTTTATTGAAATCTATAAAGATGATAAAAGTTGAAAATTATGAACATTTAGCAGTGTCATCAATGCCGCTCTCATTCTTAAATACAAGTAATTCCCAACAGTATTATAGTTGTCAATGACGGGAAAAAAAATCATGTCAATACTTAGAGGTCATTCTGAATGTATGCCTTTTTCAACATATATTATTGATTCTGTAATGATATTATTTTTCCATATAAAGTATTTGGAACAGAGCCTAATCTAAATTCAAAATGAACAAGCACTTTTCTTATAATGTTTTTGTCAAAGTTACACCTACTTTTAAATGCATTACTCATACTGTCGTAAAACAGGATCTTGCTATCTTTATAATCACAAACTATGGTAATCTTTCAAATAACTTTCTAAAATCATTTTTGACTATCCGTTCTTTTCCGGAATAGTTGCAATCAAAAAGATAACTGACGATAGATGTTGCAGAAAGGGATAACAGATTGCACTTTATTATCTGGTATGAATCCAAATAATGCATTCTTGTGTTTTTCTTATTGATTAACAGAAGGCTTTGTTGAAATTTATTGATAGAAAAACGAATGCTTGTGATTTTTCGTGAATGTCTAGAGCTGTAATTTTTGCTTTGAATAGCTGCATGGTTTAACTTTAGTAAGAGGCGTTGATACTTATTAAACGATAAAGCCGTTATTAAACGCTATATCATTTTGTGCATTAATGTATTTGACAGTTAAGAAGGGAACGCTTTATTTATATTATCAACGCAATTACTTTGTCTGTCTACGTGTGATGCATAACAGGTTTAATAAAGGAAATGAAATAGGTAAAACAAATCGATTCCAAAACAAGATAGAATGATTGAAGTCAATCATTTTATCTTGTTTTGAAATCAACTTCGCTACGATTGTTGGGTGATTATTTTTCTGCTATAAATCCATACATTGTTAGTTAAGCGGAACAACGTAGAAGTGAGCGTGACAAGTCGTCATTAAACTTTATATAACTCATTCTAAGTGTATAATAACAAATGAATTAGGCATATATCCTCATGAATTACGAGCATTTCAATGTCGTTATCAAATACAATGGTACAAAACATATGCACCCACCTTCGATAATCATTCTGCCACAGGTGTTCACTAAATAAATAGTTAACATAAACATTATTAAATATTCTAATTTTGATCATACAGAAAAGTATGCTGCACAATAATCATTTATGTTTGTATTTGATAAGAATCAGTCCATTGTTTGCAAATGGGTTACGGAAGAGAAGTGCAAAAACATTAAAATATGCTAGATTGCATTGTTGGTTCGGCGCGTACAACTTCGGCATTAAGTTAATTTACTTGCCTCGCAACCGCTGTGATGACTATTTCAAAATATTTAAGTTGTATATAATTGACTTACATCCTCTTGCTCTAGTCAGATACTTTATATAACAGGTTTGTTAATACATGATGCCATCAAACGTATAAAGTACATTAAAATAGGTGTATGTTATATAGAAGAAACTCACGAGAAACATTAACAATCGATTATTAGGGAGATGAAAGCTAGAATGTCAAATATTGCATGTTTTACGACTAAATTGTCTCTGTTTACATTATAACATGCAAACATCTGACATTTCCTATTATGTAATAATTAAACATCGATATTCTATTATTACGCGACATAATCATATCACATGCAATGGCCAGGATACTTCCAATATAGGCGACATTTCCTGAACACTTCCTTGAATAGATTATAGTAAACAATAGTATAGGACACAGGGTAAGTTTTTTTCATTTTAACCGGAACGATTATTTGGAGTGTTTGCTTGATTAACAAGAGGCTAATACAACTTGTACGAGGTGTACGATTTCAAAGTAATTATCGTATTGCTATGGCAAAACCGTCATGAAAATTGGATTCCATGGTCAGATACATCTAATTGAGATTGAATTTCTGTACAGTAAACAATACTAAAACCATCAAAAACAAGAAAAAAACCTTATAATAATTTTATATTAATTATTAATACGTTTTCATACCCTTTGTCAGAAACCAAATTTTAAAATGTCTATATATTCAAATATATTTTTTTCAAATGTCATCTTTAAGGACCAGTATGGTCAGTGAAATGACATAATAGAATGGACTGAATCAACAACAAAAGCCTTATGTAATAATTGATTTTAAAATGAACTTCACAAGATCTTAAGATTATTGAAGAGCAAAAGATAGTTTGGCAGCTAAGAAAATATCAAGCATAATCTTCAATGAACAATGCCTAGAGTTGGTCGCAATCCAGTATTTACAATAACCTTTGTGGCAGAATATGTAGCAATGCCAGCTATAGAATATAACAATAGAACATCTGACTTCAAAAATCACATGATATAATTTCTGAATTTTGCAAAACATTTAAAGGTAAAGAAACAAGACAAAAAAGCCCATTCAATGATTGCTTTTGCTGTCCAAGTTATTTAGATAAAACTTATAAACATGAAATATATATTATTTAAAATGATATATTACAAAACTCATAGAGGTAATACAACAATGATCATAAATGACGTGTTACAAAATCTTACCAGATTGATGTGAAACGCTTTGTTTTTCATCATGACAAATCCGTAGTTGTATTCCAATGATTTAATTAATCACTATTTTGAATACAAGATTGAATTATATATAAGCTAATCCTCCCAATCGATTTTAAATAGCAAAGTTGAAACTTCCATGATTGTTTTTTTCATGTTCTAATGATCATTTGTGTAATTATAACTCACTCATGTACCCTAACCCAGCAATTATCTATGCTTAACTTGAAATATAAAAATTATATCCTCATTCCTCGTTCTATCGTTCTTTAGGAATGTTAACAGCAGCAACAATTTGATGAGAAATATTTCTTTTTAGTTTGCATATAACTCTGTTACCAAAAATATGCGTTTAAAGCAGAAATAGCGTAATCATTGTATTTTAAATTTACCAACATTTTGCGGGGTTTATTTCAATTAAAAAAACTGATCATTTTATTAATAATTAAAAAACACTTTCTGATCATCTAAACACTACAATATAAATAATGATAATTTACTTCATCCGCATTGAATTAAGTTATTATTGCTCACTGTTTGCATTGATAACCCGATTGGTCAAACATTCTCTAGAAATATTGTACACATATTGGAAGATAATAGTTTTGATTTCCCATACAGAAATAAAACAAATTTACCAATATATATCAACGTGTGTGCGTATCAGAAAACATCGTAAACGCAAATAAATGTATCCGTTGAACAGCAACACAAGAGCGTAGTATTTTTCATTACCGAACAGAGATAAATATACTTTATTTATTCAAGACTTTAAACAAGAAAGGGTGTTGTTTAGCGTTCCCCATAATTTGCTTTTCAGTACAGATAATATCTAATGTGAGGAAAGATGATCGATGTTCATTGATAATTACAATCTGTAAATGAGGCAAACGTTGTATGTTTAAATTTGAATTTTGATAATAGAAGAATAATCCTGCTTGCAGGTAAAGATAACATAACTTTCCAAACAGTGGTTTGTCATGAAACAGGAGAGAGGAAGGTTTCTTAATTGCCGTATATCATTTACCTGTGCACACATGAAAGGCGAGCGAGTTGAGTGCATCGCTTTAGTTAAAAATACAATTAATTCATCAAGTCTATTACGACATTGGCTCTAGATACAAGAAAGTATCCGCAGATAACAAAAAGTTAAAGACTAGTTCTACTACAGTCTAAGAAAAATAGTTAGGTGAACTGGCGATATTTCTAAACATTGAGAAAGTCAGAAAACAAAATTAAGCAAACAAGCAAAATAATCTACATGACCTTTGTGTCTATTCTTATACAAGGGTATAAGAATAGAATTATAAATTTGACTGCACACAATAGACATTTTACCACAATGTGTTGTCTGATTATTTAATTCTAACGCACATATTCATTACTAGTACCTAAGTGATAGTAAAAGAAAACATAATGTCTTCACATGATTCTATTACACACTCTGATTAAATTAGTTTAATTGTATTTTGTACAATATAAACTTCATTGTCTGACAAGTAAGTTCACGATATTCATTGGCATTACAGCAAGAAGCGGACAAACTCAATATTGACAAAGATGTTAACTGAAAAAGTCATTTATTGGCATTGCATATTATTTCCAAGCATGCAATTTAACCCTAATCTATTGTTTACTTATTAGATTTACGACTGGGAATTGACATTTGTTACGAATTAGCAATCATTGCTTTGTAGAAGCAATCATTGGTTTGATATGTAAATCTGTGTACATCAATTATAAAAACAAATAGAATAGGCTACTGTTTTGCATTTAGTGACCGTGAATGATTTTTGTTCAATGTATTTACGGTTTTTTTCAACATGAATTTATCTTTTTCGGATTAACAATGTTACTTAACGATTTGATAAAGTACTCAACTCATTAAGCCAGTGTGCATTATTTATGACAAAATCGACTTATTAAATACCACATAGTCTGACTTGTCAAATATTTATCTGATGAGATCAACATCAATTTATCGGTTGAAATAATTTAATCATATGTGTAAACCTACATATACATTTCCCAGTCAATTATATCAGCCAAGAGCAATTTGACGAAACAATTTGCTCCAGAAAAAACAATTTATGAAGGAGGAATGATAACCTTGAATACCGAAAATTATATTCTTGATATCAATCAATCTAACAGAGTTATATTTTTAAGCTAGGCACTGTGTACCACACAGTAGTGATATCACTCAAAGTGTCAAAAAACATCAGGGTAGCGAAGATATAGATATCTTTGTGTTTAAATTACATGATTATATTTCAATTTTTATAGCAAAATGATCGATAAATTTTGTTCTCTTCTAAGATTACATTTAAGCATAGGAATATACGATAAAAGATAACGGGAATTAATAAAAGATCAAAATCATATCATTCGGTATGGGTAACAAAAATGCATATCGCAATCTATTCTATCGTTGTAATAATGTATGCAACATTTTAAACTCATTGCTACTTGTGCAGTTTTCACTATTCAATTATAAGAATTGTTGGCATGATATACATACTATAAGAACAAATTATTTTCCGCGATGATAACATTTCGATACGGTTGAAAACCATTTTTTGCGCGTAAACGTATGTAGTCATTTATTTATTTATATTCAGTTATCAGCGGATATATACACTTACGGATATGTGCTGGCGCTTGGATGAAGCATTAATTTACATTGATGTTACATCCATTATTATATTCCATGTTTAATATAAAGATTTCCCAAGAAGTAAAAAGCAAAACTTGGCAAAAAATACAAAACTAAAGCAATAACAAATACAAGCTACTGAGAAAAAAGAGAACCGCACAGAATAATAATGATAAGTTAATAGGGAAATGCTACCGCTAATGACAAGCAAGAGCGAAAGTAGCTATTCATGAACGGAAAAAATGATAGTACATAATTGTTTCTTTAGCAAAATTAAGGAAGGAATCAGAAAATGCCGTTCTTTGCAGAACAACTATCACTTCGCCAGCAGAAGCGTGGCATGACGATATTAACAGTGCCAACTATGTTGATTTTAAAAAATGAAATAAACTGGGTTTATAGAGATAAAATAGAAGCATTGTCAAACACATGTCAACTTACTCTAGACTGAGTGACTCATTTCGATTGATTATTAGGACTGCGAAACCGTCCTAAGACCCGTATACATCCACACTGTTTGTGGACAAGCATGCATAACATACACGTAACGCTCTTGTCTCACTGAGAAATATTATGTTTTTGCACATTAACATAAGTGCGGCCATTGTGTATTTTGATTATATTATCAAGTCTCTTGCATAAGAAATAAATATATTGCTACATGTGTTAACCAACCAAATGTGTTTAAATTTACATATTTTTATTGTTATTGATCTATTGATAATCAAAGAGGAAACCTATTGTATATTGATACATTGTTCCATATAAAGAAAAATATTCTTCATAAAAGTTTGATACTTTGATTATAATAATATACGTTTGATAAAGCAAGAGTATTCTGTTGTAACCTTTCTGAATATTAAAGCTCAGTTTCACTCTGTAACAATAGTGTCATTACAAAATTTGTTTAATTTTGTAAGTCGTGGATACATAATGGACCGGGTTTTAATTGAAACTGATATGATGTTTAAGAAAAAAAGACGTTGTGAAACACTACTTAGGGTATGTAATGTTTTATCAACAAGAATGATAGATGTTTCTCTCTAGAGCAAAAATACCAATAGCATAGAGGGTACAGAGCTGTAATAAATAATGACTTAAAATGTTTAGGTTAGTGGAAAAACATTGGTTTCGACTTTTTCTGCACTTTAAAGAGGCAGACATATAGTTGTTATATGCACATAGTATTAGAGGTACATGAACTTTAGTTATATGTCATATTACTGTTGTTTTGACAAGTTAAGCTTTTTAAATGATTAAGCTACGAGATATGAATATTTTATTCAGCACTTGTAGATGTTAACAGTTTTGTAATAGTTTGAATGCTCATGTTAAATAGATTACAACTTGATCAACAAGAGTATAAGTCAAATATGTGTAAGGTTATTAAAATCATAATTATTTCGCTAATTTAATATTTGTAACATTTGCAACCTAACGGTAACCGTGGTGATGCAAGTGAGTTGCTTCGTAGAACCTAATAAATAACAGATTAAGTTTTATTTAAGAAATAACTTACAGTTGTCTATATTTTATTGTCTAATAAAACATAGTCACGAGTTGTGATGCGCGTATGATTAAATCACGAGTGCTTTAGCACGAGTGATTTAATTAGCGCATCAAACGAGTGCCTATGTTTTATTGGACAATAAAATATAGACAACTGTAAGTTATTTCGATTCTAACATCGCAAAATACATCCTTAGAAAAGATATTTTTATAGAACTATTTTTTACTGTCAGAAACGCCATGCTGTTGAAATCCGCCCCCAGTGCAAAGGCCGAAAATAGCCTTTATTTACACAGATCTCATTGATAATTGATTCTAATTTCAAACAAATAATATTCAAATCTTAATTTAAAAAAAATGAACCCAAAACTAAATACGAATTGTCATAGTTTTATTTGTGTGTAAAACATCATTCTTTAAAAATAAGCGCCGTGAAATAAACATTCGACCTTGCCCTTAGTGAGTGTCATTTTATATACACACGATGATGAAGCATTTAAGTTCGGTGTTTTCGGCGGAATATTGCAAATACTGCTTAAATAATTGGATGTTTACTGGATAGTAATGTGTTATCAGACAGTCTGATGGAGATATTTGTAAAAGGTTGGATATAAATTGGATTTATGAACGCGTGTCAAGCAAGGACAGATTTTCGGAAAATGATTCGAAATCAGCGCTGCTCGTGTCAGCTTGGATGATTACGAGCTTGAAAGAATACACGTAGCCAGTTCCATTATATTATGCTATGCACAGTTTGGCTTTGATTAAATAGTCAATCTTTGTATTTTCGTATAATGGCTGGCATGATCGTCGGATGAAGGGCAGGATGAAATGAGACAGCGGAACCGGGAAATGCTGGGACTTAGAAAACGTCTTGAACTTGAAGTAGGTCATGTTTATGCTAGAATCGTTTTAAACTCAGTTTATACCATTTTTGGTCAAGTAATAAGGTTAGTACATGTTTTAAATTTACTGACATGTTCCAAGGTTCTGTTAAAGTCAACCCTTTAAACTCGGGCGCTATTTTCGGCTTTGCTCATTTAACGTGGGGAGTAAAATTTCAACAGCCGTCACCAGCTATATTTTATTGAATAATAAAGCATAGATGACGTCACATTGAATAAAGAGTGAAAGCGCACGTGCCTATGTTAGAATGAATATTCATGAATATTTAAAAAAATAAGTAAAAGAAGATATGAATGATAATGTTGAGTATCAGAAAAATTGATACATATGCCAATACGTTTGTTATGTTTTTGGCACAGACTATTCTAAATGATTTATTTGAACAATTTGTAAATGACAGTCTGCAAAATATTTTATTATTATAGAGCATAGAAGCGATGTTTCGTGTTATGTTCGCATAAAATAATAATAACATAAATGGCCAGTAACGTCTAGGGCAATAATTAACAGTTAATGAATATACAATACGTTTCAATGCCGACAAGTACCCAGTGCATTAATGTTAGAGCATTAGCATTAACAATTGACTAGTGTTCAAGCTATCGTCACATTCAAAGGTTTTACAACTGCCATTTAACCATCATTCTAATATATAGTCAATGACATATAGAATTTCCATAATAGATACCCGTTACCTTCGCTTGTAGTATTAATATATTTGAGAACACATTACAAATATTTAATGAATAAGAAGAGTATAAGTCAAATATGTGTAAGGTTATTGAAACGGTTTATACCAGTTTTTAAAGTACTAAGCATTGCAACATTATCCAAATCCAGACCCTAAATGATCTTTTGGAACGCATTCATTTACTTGAATCATAAAACGTTTTAACTTTTATTATTGACATTGTTATATAATGTATATAATGTTATATAATTAATCATTCAAAGAATGATAAATGAATGTACAAAACATCAATTAACACTTGAATAAATGAGTTAACATTTACGAAAAATTATGTGCCCATTACTAAGGCGAGACATGCTGTTTACTCAACATAAGGTATTGTTTCAATAATGTTATAATAAATAATTCTGAATCTGAATAAATATGTGTTTAAATTGTGACAAAAATATGTACAAACAGCAGTTACAAAAATCCATTACTTAACAAAGGGGCGTTCGACAAGACGTAGCATTTGGTTGACTTTGATGAGAAACTCTGTACATTATTTAAATCGTAATAAATAGTTCTTGTCCAATTTACCTTTTGTTCAATTTCCATTTTGATGCGTATGGGTAGCATGAATATTGAAGCTTAAACGAATAAGTGGTTTTGTTTATCATTCATTAAAAAGAAGCCTTTAGGTGTATTAGTAATTCGAATACAATAGATGAGCATTGTAAAAAACTTGATCAATGTGAATTGTTTGTGAGTTAAATTTTTAAGTATAGTTTAAAACTGAAACAAGCAAATGTGCAGTACAAGCAGCTCTAATTGTGTTCAGTTTTACGTACATTAGTTTCATCTAGTTGAAAAATTATATCTTGTGTAAGCAATACTAATATAACAACATTACTGGCTATTAAGAGTGCGTGGGATATATGCTATGAGAATAAAAATATTGCTATTCCAGATCACAAGTGGTATGTTAGAGATATGTGAGTTATTTATTCTTATTCAATAACAATTGGCACAATAATTCCGATAGTTAAATATTTTATCCGTTTATTACACCAGTTGTACATCTGGCGTCAGATGAAACATAACATAATACCATTCCAATATAATTGTTCTAACACTTGTCGTTTCTCATCATACAGTAGTTTAATACTGTGTAAACCAAATGTGTTTTTTATAATTTAGATCTAATCTCATTCATTTAATTTCCACATGTCCAAAACATCAAACTTCATGCTATGGGATATACATATAATTATGTTTTAAATAGAATTAAAACAGAAAAGCTAAACTGAATGCATTATTCGTGTTGTTCAAGTACGCACGTGTGGGTTTTGAATACTCGTAGCTTCGTTTCTGATCATTCATCTACGTTTGTTATAAATAATTTACAAACCAAACTATCATATCATTCCCTTATATATATCATGTCATTTTGTTAAAATATATGTTTCCATATGGATACTAGTAATTAGTTTCTGAAATAGGAGACTCACTAGAAAATCTTTCGGCTGAAAAGACGATTTTATCAAATGCAAATCCTCATTAAAAACGTCAGTGTAGTTATATACAAAAACATTTCCATCGGTCATAAACTATTTATGAGACATAATGCTCATAGTATAATTTAATGGCTATCAAAGTATGTTTTGTTTTTCGGCAGATATTATTTATACTAAAGTTTGTGTCGGAACAGTACATCGATAAATGTTTACTAAGACTTCATGCATATTTTATCCAATATAATCGCCACATATTAATTCCTCAATTAAACCACATACTATAATTTACTGACTGTACTTAAAATGTTCAGATAAGTATTTTCGGGATAGTAATTCAAACAATTATGTTTTCTCTAAAAGGGAATCTGTCAAAATTGATAGACAACTTAATACATAACATTTTTTTATCAAATAAAGGATAATATTAGAGGCCATTAATGAATTTATGGACTATATACTATATCATGGTACTTTTTTGGTATAATATGAAGTTACTATCCTTGGAGACTAAGTACATACATGCGTACGTGTCTCTAAGGTAATAAACAAAATATCAATTGTAGTAAAACACTTATATACTTAGAAACTTGTAAAATGAAGAGCTAATACGGACGATGTAAAACTATCTGATAAAAACGACACCTACAATTTTTAGATAATATATCACATGATAAACAACTAAATTGGGAATAAATTACAAACGAACGTTCCCGAATATGATGGTATCGCTATGCCTACAAGCGGACTTTGATGTAGATATACGCTTGTTAACTTGAGAATCATTACACTTTTTACCATACTTCAAGATTCAAAGAGTTATATATGGTTCTAATATTAAAAAAGTTATATTCAACATCTATGTGAGTGTACAGCATTCAATCTGCTTTCTAACATAATTAATTATTATATAAAATGTTAAGCTTTATTTAAATCATACTACGTAATTCAGATAAATTTTCAACTTTAATGAAGTAATTTTTTATTTCTTTTTGCTATAAATCCAAAAAATATTAATATAAAATCTGCCTATTAATGCCTGTCTCTTCTATGTAATAATCTGCAAAGAGTTTGGTCATTAATGTAAGATTTTGAATGACTGTACTTGTTTTATTTTATATGCAATTACTTTAAACCGTTATAACCAAGTTTAACTTTGTTTGATAATATCTTTGTCGCATGAAACTGTAACTGAACTAACAAAGCGTATTTATATATAGACTCGACATAAAAACGTTTGACGATACAAAATACCATCAAAGAACTAATAGAAGTAAATGCAGCTTTCAATCTACTAGAATAAAATCACGTTTATCAATAATGACAAATATCAATTATAGTTGTATTGAAAAGACAATATTGTCGTGCATTATATAGCATAATAATTACTTCATTGTATTCGAACATGCATTTGTTTGAAATTATTATCCCATTAATATGTAATTAAACATCAATATTCGAGTAATACTCTGCGGACAATACATGCAGTGAGTAGAACTGATGATAGGCAGCTAATAGTTCTCAAATGATATGAGTAACATAGTTAACGTTTTCAATACTACAACTATGAAATTGATACAGGGTCCAATATATCTTATTACTTGTGAAAAAATAAATTTTACAATACACTTTTGTAAACGTTATTATTTATTATATTGTTTTCTAATATAAACCAACAATTTAAAGACATGACACAGCTGAATCCCATAAACATTATCAATGCATAACAAGTATATATTCTATATAGGATCCAAACAAAATGTTTTTACAAATAAAAACAACAGTTTAGCTACCGCAGCAAAACATTAACATACATGAACATTTAATGTTTAACTTACCAGATTGATGTGGAAGGCTTTGTTTTTCATCATGTCAAAATCCGTAGTAATATTCAATTCAAATTTAATATAAAAGACGAAAACAAATTCCACAATAACTTTTATTTCTTATCATTCATAATTTAAAACTGTAAATGCCTAAGTATTTGGTACTTCCTGACTCATATTTTTATACAAATAGTGTACAGGCATGTTTAAACGATTTATCACTTTAATTATGATAAAAACAAATATATCCAAATTTTTACAAGCCTGGATGAGAACAAATCCTTTCGAAAAACTGTAACACAAACTCACAACATTTTAACTATCCGCGTATTTAATGGTCATCATCAAGGATGTAAATCTTCCAATGCTCGTAATATCGCATGTTATTGCGTCGTTTTCATACGGACACTACATTAGACACAACTACCTCCAAGTAAACAACGTTTTTGTTAAAAAACAACAACACCAAAATGGATTTTTCAAAAAGTATTATTACATTATTGTGCGAAAGCCATTGGATCTAACAATTTACGCTAAATTTAATTAATTAAATATTGTTCAGTTCATAATTAACCACAAGTGCATGAAAGCTTAAATTCGCCACTCCTGCGCTACTGTATTACTTTATTTAGACAATCATGGTAGTTCAATAGCAGTATTCATAACATTTTACCAATATAGTAATACAAACTGTATGCATATCCGACAAATAAAAACTCATCTTATCTGTAAATAACTACAACCATATAATAGCCAACAACAATCCGAGTTATTTAATTACGGAACAGGAAAGGCAAAGAACTATATTAGTTCTAGCATTGTTAACAGTAAGAGACTTTCTCTACACTAACTATTGTTTGCTTTTCTCTCCAGATCAGTTGTGCTGTATTGAAGGACGTTTAACAATGATTGCACACCACGAAGACGCTACTTTTTTCTTTGTTAATTACATAATCAGAAGATAGTAAAATAGTACATATGTTTGAAGAAGCAACTAATGGTAGTGCTATATTTAAGTACACTGATTAAGAGTTCAAAGTGGTATTTAATTACGTACTTAGAAAACATGCATGATTTTCAACTGCCTGAAGTAAATTGCTCAAGACATATCATTATCTGTATTTAGTTTGACTGTTGTTTCTACGGTTACTTTTTGTGGTATTAGGGCACACACTAAATGCCCGTCTTGATTTCTGAACAGAAATGAAAATAGAAACACCAAGTGTACCACATACAATAAAGCATGCGACCACTTATAATTTCAAATTTGTTGATAGTGTAAATCACTCATTGTGTATATAAATTACTAATCTGAATTATGTTCAAAAAGCTTTGATATGTGAAAAGTGTTTGTAGACGTTTTTAAAATGCACCGATTTTCAACTTACGGTAGTTTGTCAAGTATTACATGGTTTACTTTCAGTGTCACTTGAATGTGACAACTCGAACAATAACGCCTTTTTAACACTTCTAGAATATTTAGCTATTGCTCAATGTGAGTAACTATTTGTCTTATCTTGCAAAGACATACTATACCAAAACTAAAAACGATTGGCGCTTTTCATTTTCCGGGATATTTAAGCTAATGAAGTCTAAAGTATTCGCATTATTTCTAATTATAAACAAATTGAACTAAATATTACGTAACAGTTGCTCTAGACAATTACAAACCAAAGAAACGAAAAGATAATCTTTAAAACCAGACAAAGTAGAGATTGATGATTGCAATTAATCCTAAACTGAGATATTTTCGCCCTGTTCTCTGCTTCGTCTACCTCATAGAAAATGTATGAGTTTAACTAGCAGAAACAGCAGCGTAATAAAAATTCAGTTATCTTTGTGGATATATAACATGGTAATCTCCCCATCTTACGTCAAAATACGCTATATCTAGAATTATCTCAGAACATACTGATAAACGGTGAAAAGTTTACAATGCAATTGTTTTTTTCTTGGTGATGTCAACATATTACGGCATTGTGTCTAATTAACTTTTAACTTCCTCTGTTAATCATTCAAACCCCGTTCAAGTAAAACGTAGAGTTAAGTGTTATATGAAGACGCATTTGTTCATTCCAATCATTGTTACAAAATGGCAGGGAATAGATAAAAATGTGTTTAAATTTGGGTGGAGAAATACTTTATACTATCATTTAGTTGATGAAATTATATTTTGTTATAGACTTCTGTTGTACCGACTCCTGCCAACCGATAATACAGACAAAACCAATACAATTTAAGAATAAAGTTTAGATTAATAAGTATACATATTGAGTATAAAACTAATGTATACCATTATTACCAAGTAATATAATATATTACTTATTTTTTCTTTTAACATGTTATGTAAAAGCATTTTCATTCAAATCAAATCAATCAGTGAAACTAATTGAATACATTAGTTATCTGCTTAATAAGTAATAGATTGAACAACTGCAACATCTGATATTTATCAAATTAATTAGTGTAGTAAGTATTCAATAATGAATTGTAGAATACAACAGATCTATCTTGTTAAATTAACATAGCTATGATATTGGCATGAGATAATGTTTTAATTATGTATTTATACATGCAGTAGTACCATAACAAACATATTACTTTCGACTGGACGAATAATCTAGATATAAATTACTGCCAATGGCTTAGCTTATTTAGATGCAATTTCCAACATAACTGACACAAACCATATGCATTGTAAGAAATTATCAAACTGCCACAGGTGTTAGCCAACATTACTCGGTTAAAAATTACATATAAGTTATTTGTCTCTTGATATTCACATATAACATATGCTGCATGATAATGTATTGTTTATGGTTTATGTAATTAATTAAAACACAACGCAGCCATTGTTTGTATAACGATCATCTCTAGTTTCTTGTTGATACACGTGAAGCCAAAAATATATTCTAAAGCTTCTTTTATTTATATTTTATTTAGAATTCAATAACCAAATGGTATAGTTATATAATAAAGAATCACGTTTTGATATGTATTGTTTATTGCATGTGGTTTATTTATATTTATGATGTATATTAGCATTTTATGAATGGTTTGGACATATGTAGTAAGGAGAGCATATGCATCTTGTGTTATATGTCAATTTGCTTAATTTGCTTTATTTGCCACGTTGTAGGATGTTTAATAGTGAAAATTGTTATATACAAATATGTCATACAACACATTGACACGTTCATGTTAACTTTGTATCAATCTACACAAAATATAACGACCCTGGTTTAATTTGATAAAAACATTGAAACTTGGAAATTTAATGATTGCTATATTTCAAAAATGATTAATTACGATGACATATCATATCTTTGCCTATTGAAATATGCCTAGTTAAATTCTCATTATATTAGTCATCGCATTAGATAAGGCAATAATTCTTTATTTAGTATCAGACAGACTGATATCATTGACAATGTAATAAAATGTTTGTTAAGTTTAACCACTAGGTAGATCAAATAGATTTCGCGATTAAGACAGTTTAACCAGCAAATCTCTTATAACACAACATGAACTTGCTCAACATTTACCACAAACATGTCTCTGTTAAAAAGGTACTAATATAACATCTTTAATTACAAACAAAAGACATCCAAATGTCAACTTATTCATTAATTATCAACAGTTAATTTGGTTTACGACATTTTCCTCATGGCACAGCTGAGCCGTTTTAACTAAATTATAGTATTGATGTAGACATTAGTTTTAAATAGATAAACTTGATGTTATGATATGTGTTTTGAATAACATGTCGCTGTTATTGATGTTCTTTCATTAAGTGTTTCTGTAGTATCATATGTGCCAATAGGTAAGTAGTAATTTCATATCATTCAGTATCAGTTTTGTTCAAATTACTTGTTTTGTCAGCAGACATGTTCTTTATAACTACATTAGGATATAAAGCTGTAAAATCGGTGAACATGCATTAGCATGAAACTTATAGTATTAAATACAATTACTTTTTACTCAAAGATTTTATTTATTGTTAAACATACAACTTCTCTGCACTAAATGTATAACCCTATTATATTGTATATCTAACAAGCACGCCAATGAATCTTAAATTACATTTTCCAAGTCTATTTTATAATTTCGCAAACAGGTATATGATCATCTTGTCTCCTTATAAAATTCAATACCATGCATGTATGTTTTTATCGACTATCGTACCATATTTTCGGACCCCATCAGTTCTTAGCTACAGACCCTTTAGTAAATGTATACAGTGTTACAAATGTACAAATGTAAAAAAGTGTATGAATGGTAACTTTGTACCTAATATCACTATATGGTACTTAGATTGAACCTTTTATCTTTCAGAAATTACAGTGAACAATATTTTATTTAGGTTGAAAAATAGGCTCCAATCCAATGAAAATACCAACTTATTTATCGATCCAATGCTTTGTTTTATTACCTATTTATATAGTGAAATCAAGTACATAAATCAAATGACGAATTAAATCAAACAAATCTTCGTTTTTTATACAATATGTAAAAATGCACATTATAAAATGCGTTGAAACGTTTTTTGCAGATAGTGACTCAAGTATCAAGAATAGATTTAATTCGGAACTCAAATTTGTGGGTTTTTCCGTCCGTGCGCTGTAGGTACAAACAAAGCTTTTTACACATTATTGATGAAAAGCACGAAAAACGGATTAAATCCTATTGTTCATTGTACACATGTTTTCATTGTGAGAGTAAAAGTTTGTTTGTACCTACAGGGAAAACCCAAATATTTGAATTCCGGATATAGTCTATTGTAAATTGCTTGTCAGTCGATTGCATTGAAACAAACATATTTATTCATTTTGAGTATGCGTCTTGCACCATCCATTGTATTACGTGCATGATGCCATAAATAACACAATAACTGTAATTTCACTTGTCTAAGTACGATATTTATTATGTCTTAATGCTTTCAATGTAGTTTATGCCACAAATTCAGATTTAACAACATGTTCGGTGTTATTGTTTTCAATTTAATACTGTATTTATATGGGAATATACGATTTCTATTAACTGTTAGTATTATCATTATCGCGATGAGAGGAATACAATACTTACAAACGAGTTTATAAAGAAAGTGGAAAATAAAAAATACCAGTGTGCAGAATTGTAATAGGCATTTGGCCAAGTAAGCTGTTCGACGATATCATTTTATTTTTAAACCAAATTCATGTACTTGTACGATTTAAAAGTATGTGTTATTTAAATCTCATCGGTTATTGACCTCATGTGTAACACACATATAGCGATAAGGAAGACTGCATAAAACTTAGAATTGGACCATATAAAGTCAAACTGTTGAAAATAGGCACATTTAGTATGCACGTAAAAGAAATAACATTACTGTAACAAAAATAGTAAATACGATTATTAATACCATGACACAAATAAGTAAACGCAATAACAATGATAAATAAAACATTACATTCGAACATGAGACTTTTCTAGGCAGTCATCTAGTACGAAACTACAAAGTACAAAATTGAATTTATACTCATATTTTTATAAGTTATTTTACCATTAACAATGGCATAAATGAAACATGGAAATGGGCTTTATGATGAAATACATCATACAGATATGTATATTATTAATATTCTTTGAATGTGGTATATCATGTCAATAATTGCTTCCTGCTTTATTCATGCACGCTAATTTAATCATCTCAATGTGACATACATCACCCTGTCTTGCTAATATAATAATACTAATGGGATTTAATGGTATAAATCTTCTAGAACATTTCAAACGCCTGTAGTATTTTTTTTAATGCTTAATTTGTTTTACTATGGTAACTATCTCTACAGATTTCTCTTGATAAATAAAAATGATGTTAATAAACAACTCTCAAATAAATACTTTTGAAGTGACCCAGAATATTTCTCACAACTATGTTATTCAAGCGAAAACATTGCTCGTACTAAAGAAAAATAAACGAGGGTTAAAGATAATTATATTTCATATTTTTCTTCAATTCCCAAGATACTTTAATGTATTAAACACACAATGTACTGTCAGGATTAATGCACCTGTTCGTATTTTATATTTATTTTTCATCTATTTTTATAAAACAAAATAAGATCTATAGTTAAGTTCAATTTCAACTCTTAGATGTGTTTCATTTTGTGCCGTCGTTAGGCAACCAAATATTGTACAAGAAATTCTAATTACATTTTGATGGATTAACATTTCTTCTTACGATTTGTGGGGAAAACAAATTCAGCTACCGACGTGATTGCAATTTACTAGAAAACGTAAGCATTACACAATAAGCGTTTATAATTGCAAATTGCAAATGGCAGTTTTAAAATATAACGTTTTAATTCTGCATTTTTACCTAATCGCAAAATTACAGTTTTAAGGTTACTTTTTGTAGCATTAGGATTTGAAGTAGGTGTGCTGACAATAGCCTTTCTTTAATACCTGAAGTAATAATTTAAGCAATGACATGTACGCCATATTATAAAGTAATTATTGTGACCACTCAATATTGCAGTTATTTTAATTTAACTATTTTATTAGTGTGTTTAAGTTTTTAATAATCTTAAGTCAGTTTGATTTGTTTGTGTAAACGTTTGGAAGGTTTACGATTTCTAACTAGCGGTAGTGTGTCAGACTTTATCTAGTTTTGCTTCTAATATATGTAGAATTTATAGCTTTGATTGACAATTCAAATCGTTTCAAATTTGATCAAAGATTCACCATTCGCATTTTCTGATTGTGAGTAACACATACGCTATACAATTTTAATCGTCTTGCGCTTTCATTTTTTAAGATGTTTAAACTTATTAAGCTAAATGTATTCGCATTCTTGCTAATTATACACAAAATGGAATACACTTTACGTAACAGCTGCTCAAGGAAATTACAAACTAAAGATGCGAAAAGATAACCTTTCAAAACAGACAAAATATATTGTGATCAATCAATCTAAAACTGAGATATAGTTGTTCCAGCTCTGTTGGGTTTGCCTAACAGTAAATGTGTGATATTAACTATCGAAAACAGCAGTGTAATAAAAGATTTGTAATCTTATGTGAAAAACAGACATGATAATTTTTCTATTTCTTGTCAAAATACACTACAGATTATTTCTTTATTTTTGGAATTTTCTTCAAACAAAGTGATAAAAAGGTGGAAAGTTGATAACTTTACAATATAATAAAATTATTATCTCTTTTGCGTCGATTTAATACAGTTAATAAACCCTTTCAAGCAATATTGTAATATATACACGATGTTAGTATATGCGTTCGTTATTCCAATAAATGATCAAAGCTTACTTCAAATAATGTAACGATTTTAAATTTATTGTATTATGGTTGAAATGTTAGTGCTTGCATGTGAAAATATATTTATGCGTAAAATGTTTAATACCTGGTTGTGAACAAAAAGACAATTTATAAGTGTATTAAAATGTGAGTAGAAATATACATGTAGTTCATATTATCTTTTTGTTGAACACATTGAATGCTTTGTAAGCACCTATGTTATTCAGGCGCAAATCAAATGACCATTAAATAAAAATAATTATGCCATAAAGGAATGAGTTTTAATTAATGTTCCATTGTTCAATGTACACCAAATCACCTTCATCTGTTACTTCTATCATCATGTGATGTAACAACAGATTTATCCAAGTTAAACCAATTAGTTAAACTAATCGATTGATCAATTGTATTTTCAAACAGTTTAGCATCCATTTAATTAGTAATAGACAGAACCAACTGAAGAATCTCCTGATATATCAACAATGATTAGTGTATTAGCTGATAATGAATTGTAGAATACAACGCATTCATCTTATTGTAAATTAACACCACTATGATATTAGCAAGAGATAATATCTTAACTTTGAAGCTATTCATGTTGCAGTATCTAAACAGACAAAGAAGGTTTGCATGAGAAAAGATAACTTAGATTATAAATAAGACTATTACTATATTCCATACAAATAACTGCCAAGTTTCTGTTTCTATGTACTACTTAGACATGACTTTTTTCAGATTCATTTTCAAACTTTATTGACACAAACCATGTGCACTTATAAGAAAAAATCAGACTGCCACAGGTGTTAACCAACATTAGAAGATTTGATAAAATACCAATTAGTTTTTTTAATATTTATACAGAACATGTGTTGCATGACAATGCTTTGTTTATGTTTTATGTAATACATATAAACACATAAATTGTTCGCTCAGCGGTCCTGATCAGATTTTATCTATACACTTCAAGGTCAACAAAACACAAATGATTCTTTTCTTATTCATTTACAGCAAATATTTATCATCAATAGCATTTTGCCCAACCGGTCATTAATGTTTGATTCTGTTATCTTAACTAAAGTTGTATTATTCTGCGCTTACTTTCTATTCCCGATATAAATGTATTTATATTCTAGCATACAAATAAATTCCAAGTTTTACTTCTAAAACAAGCTTTATTTCTTTCATAATAAACATTTACATGTATATAAATATCCCGTTTCTCTATAAAGCTCAGCTTTGCTCACCACACGCTTTGAGTTATGTATTCATTTTTGTCATCAACATACGTATGTAAATAAGATAAGGTAGTTGATCAAATCTCTTCGAAAAATGAAATGCACGTTATTGTTAAACTCATTAAACTGTTGTGGAAGATAACTGTGATATTATCCAGAACATGAAACTGGTTATCAGTCGTCTTGCTACTGTATTGATATACGCAATGTTATTTATATCCAAATTGTTAGCATTGCATTCACTTACATTATTTTATTATGACTATTAAAACTACTTTACTAGTCTTTGATTCTTCCATTGTATTTTGAGCATGAGGCCATTATAGATGTTATAAGCTAAATTGACTTGTCTGAGTACAATAAACTATGCTTTAGTGTTTTAGAATGTAGTAAATGTCATACATTTAGAACAAAATATCATTATTCGATTTTACTGTGTTAACTTTAATACTATATTTATCTGAGGATAAACGAGTTACTTATGTCCCTATTACCATTTAAAGAAATAACCAAAATGAAATACAGCGCTTAGAATAAATAGTTTATTACCTAGGTGAAACACAATAAAACACAAAGTGTAAGGTGTAATTTAATAAAGCCAGTTATATATATTTCATTGAAAACAAAACCATTGAATAAGAAAACAAGAAAACGTCGGATTCAGTTTTATTTTGTTCTATTGATAGAGCATCAGTTTTACAAAAAGAGATTTTAAAACACCAAACACATACTATTTTTGCAACGTAAACATTATTCATCGAAATTTCAATCAAATTTTGTCTTCAGAGCGTACATGTATCAGCGTTTTTGCGTAGGCATTCAATGTTTTACGGGAATACAGTATTCACTTTTTATCTTAATGTACCATAGCCAATAAAATACAAAAGCGGAAAAGTGAATGAGTGTTTTATTTTGTTTACATGTATCCATATAACCGTATGACTTCATCCGGTTTTTCCATTGCATTGTTGTTATTTTGTTATAAAACTGAATTATTACAACCGATCACGTTTGTCTGTTGTCACCCAATCAGTATGCCATCACTCTCGTGTATCACTGACGTTTCACAAATAACATTATTGTGCATTGGTATTGCAAATACAACAATTGCAAATGGAAATTTTCCCTTTAGATGACACGCAATAAAACAATGCCGATTACAATGCACAGAACCTTAATTATACGGTTACGGGAAATATTATTACCGTTACACAAACATTAAAATCGTTACATTACAACATTGACAATGTTACGTGACACAATAGAGCAAACTATTTTATCCAGGCAATCGTCCAGTACAAAAACACATATACTTCCTATTGAACAATAGTGTATTTAATGCAGAAAAATTTATTATTAACAAAGAATTGTTGAAACATGAAGAAGTTTTTACGATGAAAAACAATAAAAAGGCTCTACTTTGCTATTATTTGGATACCATATTTTTACATGTCAATATTCGTATCTCGTTTTATTATTGCAAGCGTGTTGATTTCATCTAAAATGTAAACGAATTAATATGCATTGTTTTTATAAAACCATGCGTAAACATATTGACGTATAGCTTTTAGCTTTTGAGTATCCCAGATGCCTTTAGTGTTTGATTTTACGCTTAATTTGTTATACTATGCCACATATTTCAACGGATAATTCCCTTGAGAAATACAATTGATATATCATTGCGAATATTGCGCAAACTATGTTATTTTGTTATTCAAGTAGCTATGTTACATATGCTGCAAGAAAACGTAACTACACGGATCTAAAAAGTTTGTCAATTTCTATAATATTTAAATGCAGGAAATATAAACTTTTTATCAATGTCATTTCCACCAGCATAAAAGACTTTATCCAAATAATCGTTTTGTTTCATCTTATTTCAAAAAAGGAATATCCAAAGTTGCGTTCAATTTTAAAATTGTAATGCCTTCAAATCTGTTTTATCGTTAACTGTCAATTACTTTCTTTCAGGGATTTATGATAAACAATATCAGTTCTTAACACAAATACTTATTGCTGCTAGGTATGGTCGTTTAACTATAGTTAATACTTTGTTTTAGCTTTTGTATACATTGAGTATACTGTTGTAAGTTTATTTATCTGGGACATTTAACCATATTTAATAGTTTTAATACAAAATGGTATCACCGTCTCCAATGCGATAAAGTATAACCTAGCATGACGTGTATAGTACTTGGTGTGACCATGGACATTGGTTAAGTTATTCAGTTAACTCTAAAATGTGTAGCGTTAGAAAAAAATCTAAAAACATTAATTGTCTTAAATAGTTGTTTTGCATTATTAAGGTATAAATGATCTTAAATCATAGCGATGTACTAGTAAAGTTTAAAAACCAATTATCCTTATATATCAAAAACTCTAATGGAGTCAATATAATATAGTACGTATATAGCTGATAGCTAAGTATAATGAACCTGATCTAGGATAAAGAACACATCGCGCAATCTTGTTAAGTAATTGGTAAACTTGTTCTAAGTGATATTTTTCGAAAAACAGTTAGACTAAAAGTTAAAAGAATAACTCTAATTGTATTGTCTAAGACTGTCCGCATCGACAAAACGATAACAGAACGTATTATAATAATATCTAAGCTAAACGAGTTTAAGTTAGAACAAAATATTGCATATTAGAACGCTAAGTCTCTGAAATAAACTGTATACCTAATTTTAAGAACAATTACTCCTATGGGGGTAATTGATATAGTTAAAATATTCAGAAGTAAGTCAGAATGGACGAATATTCACACAATAATGAGACACTAATTTATCAAAATACTATTAACATGTACATAACATTATCTGCCAGTTATAGGTCAATCTGTTTGGATAGTCAGACAATCCAAAATGATAAATGACCATATATAATACATTATCCAGGTTCTATAAAGCCATTTAAGATGTTAACACTTGTTATTTATGATGCGTCATTTATCTGTCTGCCTGTATAATTGCCGAGAATCTATCAAAGCAAAATTGACTTGTCTGACATAATGCTAATAATTACTTAACGACTCGTGTCATGCGAGGCTCTAATTCAATATTGACTAATGGTATGTAAATCTTGCTTTTTCCATTTCCTTATATATGGCGATGTAGCACTTAAAGTGAGAGCTCAATTGTTATCAATTTTGTTATTGCAATTTTTGTACATATGGGTATTTAACACCATATATATTTGTAAAGTAAACGGGTTAAAGGAGAACATAGTCAGTCACTTCGAGTATATGAATAAAATTGTCGCATAATACCGATAGTCTACAAAACAAAATGCAAAAAAATATCATGATCCGACAGAGGATTATCATTAATACTGGAGTCTATCTTGTGGAAGTATATTGTTTAATTTTATTAGAGTTCTAGTGAGATCAAAACTGTAAGCTAGTTAAGCAATTTCATGATGATTCGTTTCATGGACAAAAGATGAACGAATGCATTTAAACTGTTTGAATCATCCAATAACATCAGAATGCTCAAATGGCAGAGACATCATTTATTGCCGTAATTGTATTTATCATCACAAATGAAATATCATTTACATATGCCAGATGTTACAAACTGTACATGATAAAAAAATATTTTTATTGACGCAAACATACACAATGTGGCATCTACAATATAGATAAATATATTTAAATGGGAAAAGTATCGTTTTATATTAGAATAACTCCCAGTGCGTTTGCCATTCCGAACAAATATGAGTCCATTACACCATTATATCAAACACTAACAAACTGTATACATATTTTTCGTAGCTTTATTCAATGCAGAAATTGAACAATAAACAGCAGCGTCAGTGTTTTAATCACTATGTCCTTGCGTATGACGATTACATTACCTTTATAGATAGTATCTGTATATACTGCATGGTCTATAATATCACTCTGGTCATGGTGTAATACAGAGAGAAGTACCAGCAGGAAGATAAAAGTCAATTTGTCAATGAATTATTGCTCT
The DNA here is from genome assembly GCA_025267735.1 of Mactra quadrangularis. Lineage (NCBI taxonomy): Eukaryota > Metazoa > Mollusca > Bivalvia > Venerida > Mactridae > Mactra > Mactra quadrangularis. The sequence continues at coordinate 40,277,820 of CM046304.1, read as the reverse complement.
TATACATATATTAGAAATATTGCTCCATCAATCGTGCTGTTAATTATAAAAAGCAAAAACATTGTGATTTGAAGAAATCTCTAAGAAAAAAATTGCATGGATTACATTTCCTCGCGGAATGATATAATAGAATGGATGTATTTGAAAATACTATAGAAACTATCATGGCTGCTAATGACAGGCAATGAATTCGGAAAAATTGTATTATTATGTTTGCTTTATTAAGGTGAGTCGACGGCTTAGGCCATTTAGAGCGAATGTACACACCAATTTTACAAAATGTCTACTTAAATAGTTAAAACATTTTTTTCTCAATAAAGCAACGGAGCAACTATCGATTATCAAACAACAACACATCATTTTCCAGACCTAGTAAGCCGTTTAAGAAGTCGGCGCTTGTTTATTCATAGTTTGTCTGAATTATTGTCGAGAATCTGTCAATTTCAGAACTATTTGTCAGAAATAATGCTAAACTCACATAACAAGTCATGCAATACCAGTGATAGGCGCTAAGTGAATATTGCCTTCTAACTGCAAAACTGTTTCTACGATGCAAGTCGATATTTGTATGTATATAACTCATGTCGTACTAAGTTACAGATCATAAGTTATCTATTTTACCCATTACAAATCTATCCATTTTAAATTTTTCACATAGACGGCATTTAGTTTGCCCATTGATATGACACAATGTTTAAGTTGCGCGCGTATAAATATACCATAGCTTTATTCATGTAGCAACTTCTTCATTGTTTAGTCAATCTCTTGTTTCAGTACCTATATCTAATGTCATAGATATATCTGCATGAAATTCATAAAGTGTTTACATTATCGATATCTGGCAGACCAAATGTGTCATCAAAAAGTAGCGAAATGCACTTGCCAACTGTGTACTGTTGTATTAACCATTAGAATTTTAAACTGAAGAGGGTTTGGCGAACAACATATTGACCCATACGACTTCAGAGACGATACAAATATTGGTGAAGACTATAAACAAGTACGTTGAAGAGAATATGAGTATTATATGGTAAGCAGAAAACATGGTCATTTAAATAAAATTATCACTATGCAAATATGAAAACGAGGAACATACTAATGTGTTTCTTAAACCATTTTTGATATTCATCCAATAAAGACTTCTGATGATCTATCGATTTAGATGTTGTAAATCTGGTAAATCATTCAAAAATGGTAAAAGTTTATGATTAAATGATATACTTTATTCAAATTTATAGAATTTTATAAAAAAGCGTTTAATGTAATAATAATAGGTTTCTGTTTCTTAAATGATCCAGTAAAAACGATAAAATGTTCATCACTTTCAAAGCCACGGCAGATATAATTCATTTCAGAATATGTACGCTAACTAAACGACTTTACATTTAGGAAGGTATTATATAATGATGTTTGTTGATGTTAACATCAAAGTCATTAAATAATACATCAGTCAGCAGTTTATCTCGTTCTTATCTGATGATCTTATGGAATGTAATATAGAATAGTTTCGTTAACATAAATAATGTTCTCTAAATTAAATATCATAGAACTTTAGTCTCATAGACACATCATAATTGCATCTCTTCTCTTGGTTCTAAAAACTGCATTCTTCGAATTTACTACAAAAAAATGATTACAATGTTTGATATATTATTCATTAAGATAGCTATATAAATTCACTTTTCCAGTATTCTAAGTGTTTTATCCATTCAAATATACATAAACTATAGATAGAATTTTGAGCTTTACCTGTCATGATTTCAATGTTTAAAATGTCATTTGAACAAACGTTAATCTTTTCATAGAACCAGCAGTGATATTTCATCTAGTGATGGTGTTATTCACTGCATTTAATTTGAAAATATTTATCTATTTTATTAGATTAAGTGGGTATTATGGAACACTGTTTAATCAATTGTAATCGTAAACTAAGGAATTAAACCATCATGTTCAACAATCTAATAATATACATTTATTTTATCTCGATACTGTTCCAAAGACTTTCTAAAACATGGTTGTATGGTAAAGTGATTTCCATTATCTATATTGTAAGATACGTTTTTCTTGCCTAGCTATATAGCTGCCAGTAAATAAATCAAAAATGAAAATGCTTAAATTGAAGCTTATTTATTTAAGTAAGAGACAAATGATATTTAAAATAAAAGCCATTTAGTTTTTAATACGCTTTTATTTAATTACATATTCCCTACACTTTTGTAAGTACTTATTTAAGAAGATAATGTGTCGAATCCTTAAATGTTTTTGTCTACCGATATGGTGTCAAATGGATAAAACATTTCTGTAAGTATCAAATAAAAATCATGAGTTTAACACATTTACAGAATGTATCAAAATTGAACAAAATGTCATTACTGTATTCAAATGAACAAAGCATCTTTCACACTATTGCTAGACATAAAAAAGTTATCCTTTAGAGTAAATCTATTTCCAGACACCTAAGCAAAGATTTTACCATATATTTATTGAGTACTCTAATATCAGAGATCACGCATGATTGTTCATCTACATAATTAGCAATACGCAAATGGTAAAAGTGTAAAATGAAATAACGAGCATTTTATGTGAATCCTATGAGATTAGATGCACGTAGTAACATTGTAGGCGTCAACTCCAATCGCTCATTCGATAAAACTAAAGCAAATTATGTAGGATTGTTAAACAGTTATATTGTATGGTTTATTAGTCAAATTGATACAACTGATGTACGCAGTATATATCTGTAAATTGCCACAATAACTAGACAATAATTAAAAATATTTATTATAACAATAAAGTATCTGTACACAAGTGTGTTATAATATTTTTCAATGCCCAAATTGTCTACATTTTGGCTGTAATCGTTATACACTTTATACTTAACCAAGTATAGTTAAGATTTATGCATGTTATCTGTATGATCAGCGCTTCAAATGACAACACCTACATTGTCTATCATTACTTTCCGAACAATCAGAAATTTGCATGGTCATCAAACCAACGTAAGAGATATTGTATAAAACTATGATAACACAAGATAATGTTCAATGTAAGATTTGATACTGATAAAGTAATATCATTACAACAATTGTATCACGACATCTCATTCTTATTACATGCTCAGTGAATACGTGCTACCTTAAACCCGAATACAATATTAACTCAAAGTAAATGTTTACCATTTAAAAAGAATTCATTTGTTTTCACTTTACCATCTTCAAATTTGAATAATATTGAGATGCATCAGACAGATAAATTATCTAACCCAGGCAATCAATACCAAAAGCTATATATTATGTCGTACTATACTCGAAACTGGTAATTGTAGTTTAACATTAATAGAAATATTGAAATATTTGTAGTGCTGTATGTAAAGTGGAAATAAGTTAAAGTTATGGTAAATAAATTGCAAAAACCACAATGTAAAGAAATGAAAACATGTCCATTATACTAATGTACCAGAAATGGTATATATAACTACCTAGTAAAATGTTCAGAACTATCAACAGAAAAAAATACTATCTATATGTAGATCTTGTTCCTTAAACAATATAATTTTGTTTATCTTGTTTGATTTACCCGCCCATTGTGCTTAACTACAGCACAATAGCACAGACGAGTCCTCGTAACTACTATATTGACGCATCAACAAAACAATCTTTGCGTCTAGCTCCGGCATTCTTTCAATATCAGGCATATATTGTATGCAATAAATAACGAAATATATAATACTTTCTTATCCAGTCTTAGTAAGGGGTTTAATACATCAACACTGGTTTAATCATTTACATTATATATTGGTCTGACTGCATCAGTGTCGAGAACCTTTGAAAGCAAGAATAACTTGTCTGAAATGATGGTAATAATCGTCTAATGGTTTCCGTCATGAAATATTCTAATTTGATATTGACATTGTGTGCGCTGCTGTTATTGTTTCATTATTTGCAAACTTGTTTACAAGCATTAGTTCTTTTATCTCGTTTGTTGAATATTGCAGAGAATATTGGAATGCTATAGTATGACAATAATAACCTGAGCTTAAACTACCTAATTATAATAATTACACGCTTCACTTTCATTAAATTGTGAGTTTCCGTACGAATGGATACGGTTACACACGCGTTTATAACAACCTATGTGATTAAAGATCAATTTTGTACACATGGATTATTAATGCACTATAATTCTAGACTCATTATCAGCAGTATTGTGACACAGTTTCAAAGTATTCATTATTATGAAAACTAAGTTAATTGTTAATTGTATTTTTCCGAAAGCTTCCGAAAAAGCGCGATTTAAAAACGAAGACAAAAATAGACTGTAAACACTGAGTTTTATACATTCTTGTATAAAAGTCAAGCTTAGCTTAATATTGTCGCACAAAAGCAATGGTGAATATCAAGTTTTATTAAAAAAGAGATAATGATAAACATATTTATCACCTACAAGAAAAAATTATAAAGGACAAATGTAACAAAGTAAGTTTAGCTATTGTGGACCCTGAGAGTAACAAAACAAGCTGGGGACGTTATTTATCATGGATTTATTTCGGGACTCAAAATGTTGGGGCTATTCATCCGCTCAAACGAGGCACGCACGTTTTTACACATTATAGTTTTAAACAATTATGGTTTCTTAAATTAAAGAAAATTAAAGAAAATTAAAGAATTACCTATTAGTTTATTTATATAGTATATGTGCTTAAACCCATAAACTAGATATATGAACAGTCGATTTACATGTATCTATAAAGGGAAAAAGAGTCATCTGAGTTGTTTTTTAAAACTCAACATTAAATAATGTATCAACAAGTGTTAAAACTATGTTACATAAAGAAGCTAACATCATAGTTAAATCACTTTCGACATAGTCAGTGATCACACACTTTCATTTCTCTAAGAACTTTATAATAGTACACCAGTTATTTCTGAAATGTACTATACGTTGTTCTGTCATATAGTTTTTTTGTTTGTTTGTTTGTTTTGGTTTTACGGCGCACCAACACAGAAAGGTCATATCGCGCCGAAAACAATTAATGATACTATTAATTCAATCGATATTAATGATCTTACGCCCTATGTTTTATTATATACATTTATTTCCTTTAAAAAGTTAAGTATCGCATGTGATGGTACAGACTCAACTGACATATAGCGTGTTAATGATTAATCTAATGTCTAGGGATATCCAAGCAAGCAAAACAGAGATTGGAAAATATGTTATATACATTGATATAAAAGTATATTATGATCATACAGATAGTAATTGGTGTACGGATTATTACGTAGGGTCGCTAACAAAATTAAAAATCCCTAGATAATCACAACACGAGTGACGTTTTCTTACCAAGAAAGAATTGTATTGTATGTTTACGTCGTATTTCAACGTTCTGTTTTTTAGTAATATCACTGAGGGTATTTTTTCTTTCTGACGTTTCCTGGACATGTCTGGAAGACTGAACTCGATACCATACCATCGCCAGTGGCTGACTTATGTTTTTCGTGATAAGATAGGTTAGCGGGAGAGTGGGTGTAAAAAATATTAGACAAATTGCACGAAGGTTCATTCGATTTATTCTGTCATCGATTCATTGAATCGTTGTCATTAACTTTCGGGACAGTCTAAGCTTACCAAGCAGAGCCTTAATTGAGTACGCTTATAGCCGCGGCCGTGGTGTAGTGGTTAACATGTCTGACTTCGAATCCGGAGATCGCGGGTTCGAAATCCGGTCGTGGCAGGTCATCATACCCTATACATGAGTTGTCGGCCTCGTGTAAGGGTAAGTTAGTACTGGTGATAGAAAGTGTCCAGGAAACCTATAGTAGGAAGAGCTGGCCGTCGTGTATATGACCTATATATGTGTTGAATGCGAGTACGCTTACACGGGATACCGTTTACAATTCGAAAATGTAACATAATTGCGTGTAGATAAATACGTTCATATAAAACGAAGTAAATTGACCAAGTTGAAAGAAATATTTCAAGCATGTATGTTTGCATAAAGGTGAAATAGCTGTCAAAGGTAAGTCGCTTAAAACTATTTACATTTAAGAAAGTGTTGACAAGCGCTGAGGCAAACAAATGAAACTATCAAAAAATACCATTGTACGGAGCCCCTTAAGTGACATTCTAAATAGACTTTTTCAGTTTCCAAGGTAATTCGAATCCATGAAAGACTCATTTCAAGACTAAACTTTGACATTGAACCAATAACATTACCTTCACAGTGTCAGTTTGATAATAACTTCAGCAGGTCGTATATTAGAATATTTATGTTCTTTAAACAATAAACTTGTCCTCTCAATAGGTGAATAAGTATATCGACATCATTTTACAGATTTGAACAGACCCGTTTTGATATTCAACCTTAAATATAAATAATGCACAAGTGTGTACATTGTTAAAAGTTTATGATGCCGAAATATTAATCTAATGATACTTTTAAATTGTTATAATGTGTTTGTAACAATGTATTGTTTTGTTTTGAAATCGGTAATGTTTATATAGTAATATATACTCATTGTTAACCTACAAGAGCTGTATAGTCTAAACTATTTTAGATCGGAATTCCACCAACCAAATATCAATAAAAAACAACAATATCATTGTTTAAAATGTAGACTAAATTCTCATTTTTTACATTCAATCAATCAGTACAGTAATTGAAACCTGTTATAAACATGCTATTTTTATATTTATACGTAACAATAGAGTTAACATACGTTTATCAAACAATCACACAATTCTAACATTCTTTAAATCACGCTCTTGTTCATCAGGTATACTTTAATATTGTGATACTGCAAGTACAATAAATAAATCATGGGATTCGCAGTAATACAGTTTTTAAGTAAATCTGGTAAACAAGTTCGCGATTTAAAGAATGCATGCCAGCATTGTGTGATTGTTTGATAAATCTATGTTATTTTGTACAAGTAAGGTATAAAACAGTTAATGCGTTTACCAGCATACATTGCATATACAAATCATTTATTTCTAAATGCAATATATCTCAACAATGATGAAGTGTACTAGTTGACAATTTGGTTTATTTATTTCATTTTTTCAAAACATCGTTCAGTGTCTGCTGGGTCAATTATTGATTCTCATTATTTTAAGACAAACTGACCTCCATGTAGAAAAAAAATACAATAAACGTCACAAAAATGCACTAAAAGTGTCTATACCGTGACATGCGGGGTAGATATTTACTACATGAAACACTATCATTTGTAGTTATATGTCAAACTGCACTAAAATTATCATGTTTAGAACACTACTTTCCAGCTTCAAAAATAATTCCATACAATTATGATAGGTTTAGAAAAAGTTGATAGTTAAGTTAAAAACTGTGAATAAGTACCTTTAAGTTAAATAACTTCATAATAAATTTGTTTGTGCATTAGCAGCACTTCAACATTTATCAGTCATACTGCGGCTCTCACTTGTCTCAAGATATGCATAGTTCCCTGGTCCCATGCTTTCAATTTAGTATTAAGCATTCTAATCAAAATTCACGAAGGGATCACTCTAAGAAATCATACCCACGACCCATAAATTCTAAGTTAGATTAGATATCAATATTGATCCAACACGATTAATACAAAGTAAAATATTATATAAAAAAAAATACCCGTAGTAAGGCGGCATCAAATAAAGTTACAAAGTTACAATGAAATAATCATTCTGTCACAAATTTCACCCAGATGCTTGTGATAAAAAAATAGTTTCACATTTCAATCGTTTTTGAATAACACTAGTGTAGTTAGTGATACTGCTATAAGTGGTATTTCGTTTATGCATAAACAGAAGCAATCGTTCATACTTTCTACGAGGATTCTTAATAATTTCTATAAATGCAATGTTAACATTAAGTTTTTATCTTGTCACAAAAGGTATATATAAAATTAATAAATATTGTTTATATAATTGTAAGATGTGAGTCTTAAATAGATAGCATGTATATGCGTATATGTATTAGCGCTTTTGAACATATATTCAATATGAAAAGAGCGCTATACAAATGCGGTATATAAAAATAAGTATAATATATGAATGCATTAATGATAAATAATAATCAGACACAATTCTCTTGAAACAGAAATTGATTAAGCATTCTTTTATTTTCAAAACAATTTTCCATGCCTTGATAACAAATCTCTACGTAGGATAATGATTCATATACAAATATACGTATACATCTATAGAGCGATGCGCCTGCCTTTTCATTATCGATAATGCATTTATTTACCCGGTATCATTTTAAAACACATGTCTCATAATAGTACATATTTATTTATATTTTATAAATTTAATATATTGTATATTAAATGTATAACATTCTGGGCTTTTTGGTACTTTTTGTGGATTTTCGTCATTTTTTCAATTATATCACGGTCGGCAATCAATCTCCTCACAGGTTCCTGCGACGTTTTTCTCAAATAGTTTTATCTATACTGTATATATTAACTATACAACGTAACAGAAGTGTACTTTCTAAATTGATACCGTATCTAGATATTAAATTGAAATTAATATAACAGAATAATGATCAAACAAACGATGCATTTTGTAAGGCGTAAATGAATTTAAACCTCTATGAAATCCATTCTTACATGATTTCATCTAATATGCTTTTGACATACGAAACTAGCTATACAAAGTATGAAAAGATTCAGTGATACTATCTGCTGCACTAATATCAATAAGCACATGATATAGCTTTCATAAATACTTTTATAAATAAACAAGAAAAAAATCCACGAGTTATTAAACATTTATTGCAAAATGAATCCCTACAACAAGTTCAATAGAACGATGATTGTACGAACAATAATATAATATTTACAAATACTCCATAAATAATGTGTTTGCAATTGTTTTTTTTCCCAAAATAACTGATTAAAAACGTTCTAACTTCCTATGCAATAACTTGGGGCATCAAGTTTTCTGCAAATGGATGTTTCTATGGCCAAATAATGCACTGAATCCAAATATGACCTTTCATCATGTCTCCAATGTCGTTTTAGATTCACTTTCTTCGTAAAGTCTTAACATACAGTTGTCTGCGTAAATATAAGCATACATTCACAAAAACTACACACTCACTCACTTGTATAAATCTCGAAATTTGCCCAACACATATATTGACATATCTACAGTATATATTGTAAAACATATTGAATAACATTATCAATGCAATGTAAATACAGCTGAGGAATGTGATAACCAAGAGAATACAATTGTTATTAAAATACATAAAACAGTCAATATAGGATTCCAGGTAAAACATATAATATCCATACAATAACTGTTTTATCAATTTAGATCTTGTTGTTTTGTGCGAACTTCTACGAACTTTACGAACAGATTGATTAATATGCCGTATTATTTGAACATGAAATCATTTAAATTGGACTATACTTACTATACAATCTAATTTGTTCAACATCGCAGACAAATAGTTCAATCCTATGACAGGTCTCAAGTATTATCCACACATAACATTTAAAAATCTACAAAATGTACACATTCATTGTTTCGTTTTGCAACCAAATTAAAGGGGATACATTAATAGTTGTAGCTATAAAAATCTTGGCATCCAACCGATTATAAACGGAAAGTCAGTCGGTTGAGCCCAACTGATTTCTCCGATTAATCGATTGTGGATTTTGCACGCTTTCGTTATTAAATTTACCCTTGAAGAGACTATCGGTTTTTTGTCAACAGAGAAATTATTTTCAATTAGTATTCTATGACTTTGGCGCACTGTGGAAAAATATAATGACCAATTATATTCTGGCTTACACGTCTTATTACCTTCTCTAATATCTAGGATTAAATACTTAGCTTACTGAGAAGACATAGTATAATATTATAGTCTGGAATGGATATATCAGGCTACCACGATTAACTGACTTTTCCAAACAAGTCTGGAGTAAAACAAGTACTATAAGATGGAGTAAAGCTAATTTATGAAACAATACCAGGATAAACATGGCCAATATCGGAGTGGGGTAATACATTGTAGCAAGTCAATAATTCATTTTATTAAAATAAGAATTGTTCACAAACCATTATATACAATAAACATTGTACATTGTATGTAATAAATGTTAAATGTGAAAAATACTTGTTTTTAATCAGTACACTGGTTTACGCAGAACACCTTTTTCACAAATTGACTGGACAAGTCCACTGTTTAAAGAACATGCAAATGCATGACTTAGTATATGACCTGTAAACATGTTTATAGCTACACTGTATGTTAATGTTTTGATGGTATTTGGTATCATGTGGGAACAACGTGGACAGTTATTAGGAAACTCGATCAAATTCTCCATCAATATAGCTGCTCAGTCAACTTATAAATTAAAATACGTGCCTGAAAAATGGCATTACTTTTATAAATGTCAACACTTCCCCGAATCTTGAGATACTTAAGAGATACACTGAGCTTATATAAGATCAAATCAATGTAAGTATGGTTACTCAAATTATTTACTCGCTAAATTAAACGATTACTTTGATTTTGCATATTAGAATTAAAAACAAATTAAAATGTTATAGAACCTTATGCGATAACTACATATTTACACCTTGTATTGCATGATTTGGCTATAACTAGTCCGACTTGTGGCTAAAAAAATTAAAATTTGATCACAACAAATCTATTTAGATCAATTAATTTGACATTAAGTTTAGATTTATTATGTAACTAGTCCGAAAATTCTAATCTCGTGATGTAACCAGTCCAAAAGTCACTAATACATGTATGTGAAAGCATAATTTCACAAAAATCTTTTGATGAAACATATTTTATTACCTCTATTTAAAAAATTACAATTTACATATAAATTTCAATAACACAGGTAATTGGGTTGGACCACAAGTTTCGGTACCCTAAAATATTAACATTTAATGGGTGAAATGGCTGAGTATCAATAAACAATTGAATTCTTTGGTTAACATATAGGTTATATTTAAAGAAAACGTGTTCTGCAGTTTCACTTTCATTACAATGAATACATTTATCAGAATCAGTTATATGATTTCTGTGAAGATCACTTTTTAGATCGCTACAACTAATTCTGAGACGTGTATGAATTACAGAAGTACGTCTAGATCCGATAAAATAATGTGCTGGTATTTCACTAGTTTTGAATGAAAAGTTTAAAAGATCTCGTTTAAATTTACTAATTGTTTGATTATTTCTTACTTGTTCTGGTAATGAATTCCGGGAATTAATGGCAGAAGGAATACAAGAATTTGAAAAGAGCGTTGTTCGTTGTTGAGGTATTACAAAATCATTCCTTGATCATAAGTTATAGTTTAATGGATTTTCGTCAGTTAAAAGAGCAAAAATCTGATCAAGTGAACTATAATACTATATTAATGGATTTAGACTGAATAGGGTAAGGAGTCTAGACAATACGAACCTCGAAATACAAAACGCCCAGCTTAATGATATCGTCTACATCTATCATTGACAGTGTTAATGCCTAAATGAATATGAAATAACAAGGATTAATGTCTGGGTGTTACCTTCTGAACGTTTTGTACTGTTTTCAGTACCTGTTAAGTCATAAAGAATACCTCTTATAATCTCAAATGTTAGATTACGTATACCAAATAACGCTAGCCGGATCCCGTTCTATTAAAGAAAAAATGCATTTACAAATGTATGTATAAATATTGTATTCAATGATTTTGTGACCTTGTCGACTGCCTTTGATCTATATAATTTCTATTTTACCGATGCCATCAGGCTAACGAAAGCAATTAAATTTATTTTTCGTGGCATTCCAATTTCTGATAAAGTAATGCAAATGTTTATCAAGTTAAAAGTTATTCTGCTCTTAGGTCATAACCTAACTCCCATCAAGCCTGACGATTGCTACGGGTGATCCCATAAAATGCGATGTCGTTCATGGAACAATGTAACTATTTCGGTAAGCAAATATCAAGAATCTTCGGCGGTTCATATCAAAGTTTGCTGTAGTTGATCAAAACAATATCCGCGTTAACTATGGCACCAAGATGACGACGTTGCTAAATACTAAATCTTCTTTATACATTGATAAATTGCATTCCCAGACGACATTGATTGGTTCAATATATAACACCTTTGTTCAATTGCATAATATTGTGATACAATTTTATACGCCCGTCCAACACAAAACATATTAGGCGCTAACACGAAGAGTAAGATACAATTTGCACACACACAAAGTGTTCCGTCCATTAACAATGTCAAACAACACAGGAAATTGCTCCTCGCCTCATACATCATTATTGTATATCTCTACATCGAATCATACTGGCTAATGTACTTGAAACATTTTAGATGAACTATCATTGTCTTAGAAAGCTTCATGAACATTATATGCAAATGTTTAGACAAGAAGACAAGTATTAAAAACGTCTGTAACATAGATGTATAAGAATGCAAATTAAGTAGGATGTAATTTCTTTTTGGCCTACTCAAGTATCTGTATTACAATGTTACTTACAAATAAATAAGAAGAAAGAAAATAGTGCCAATTAACTAATCTAAAATAAGACATCTAATTATAATTTGAAAACACATATTACTTTTACAACAGATTCTGTGTCATAATAATGTAAATGTAACAAATGATCTCATCGTAGATTTATATTGATAATACGTATATTATTTAAGGAAACGAACTCTATAAAAAATTGTTCCCATCCTTTTCAAGGAATATTTTATTTATATATTTGAACAATCTTTATAAATATGTTTAAACTAAACTAAGTAAATTACTGTAATGAAGCTTGTTATTGTTACAATATTTGCTCGTACATTTCTACATGTCATTGGAAAGTGAACATTTAAATATGAGCTTTTCTATCCAACGATAGACCAGAACATGAAATTAATTGCTATCATACAATATAATATAATTAAGAAACTGCGTGTTTTATCTAGCGTAAGTATAAACATCCGTAGAATGTTGATCTACACAAACCATTAACACGTAACTAAAGTGAATTATATTCTGTTTCAGGAACTTCAAGAGAAATTGGTACAGTTATACCTCGAATAAGTCTGAAAAGTTAAAGAAATTCTTACTTAAAAAGATGAACACATTATATCGAAACTTGAACTGGTTTTAACCGTGACAGCCACCTTTTACTGAAACCATCTCTAATAACAAACTATTTAGTTAATCTAAAATACAATCAAAAGTAATACACAACCTGGCCTAATCTGAGCTGAATCTTTCTGACAATCTAATGATTGTTTAGAAATGAAATTGCCACTTTGTATAAGACTGTTATCATAGGATTTAATTTAAACGTTAAACAGTTATGCTGAGTACCAAAACGGTCCAAGTGATTGCAAGGAATACACTGTGAGTGAATGTTTCTTTGAAAGACCTGTAAAATGAACTATTCCGAATAAAAAATGTCATGCACTGCATAAGTCTTTATACAAGACAGAAACTAAATTTATTATATTTAAACCAGCATAACGCTTCCAAATTAGCCAACGATATTGTGATTAAATTGTATATGGTACGTGACGCATAATAAAGAAATATAGCGCTCAAAATCGTCGACTTTAATAGCTTTGTAGCTTAAAAGCAAAAAGTGACAAACTGAGAGTAATTGAATGAATATTTGTTGCAGAAACATAATAGCATAATGGTTTAGACTAGGAGATGTCTGTTATTGTTTGTATATATTCGCGAATAGAAAGTAAACATAACTGACAAAAATAAAAACCAACCACGAATATGTTTTACGATTCTATTATTAAATTGTCAGAAACGGTAATATTTAATTAAATAAGTTGTCTTATTGGTCGATCAAGATTCTCAAATTGCAAAGGGAGGTAAATTTATACTTATATAATCATTTATTATAGAATTATTTTATGGATACTTTCATATTCCTTGTGTACCCTGGGTACGAAAAAGTCCGGGTATGAATAATTTAATTATTTATTTGTTTGACATAATGTTGTACCCCTCAATCTTTGATATTAATAACAGTTTTCAAGTTTAGATACTTTTGATCATGATTCATGGTTTTGATTATATGTATATATAATGTATATATTATGTATATATTTGTTTAATGTCATTTAATAAAAATGACCATTTTCAATTCAAAACCATGTTGCTTGTTGTTTCTATTCCTTTTATTATCAAACTGAGAAAACGTCTTGTCGAGAAAGGTAGACATAAAATATTTTTACTGATCGTGAAACATTAATAACCAGTTGTAAAATAGACCAAGATATCTTTGTGTCGCAACATAATGTTTATATACTGGTATTTGTTACAGGGAATGAATGTAATCAGAGCGTTCAAGTATTTCTCGAATATAAGAGAAAACATACAATCCCAAACCTTTTAAAACAGTCCAAGAATGAATGTCAAACCAGAAAAGTGCTTCCAAATTAAGCAATACGATGAACTCGATAAGTGATCGAATGTAGAAACTTCAGATGTTGTTATGTCGTTGTATTAATGATCGCTACAACGTGACATAGCGGTATAACTATGGCTTCATTTTATAATTGCAGTCTTTTACTAAACATATAAAATGTCTTTACGTCAAACAATACTGATATAATTCAGAATTCAGTCTAGACAATGTTGTTCTAAAGAGACCTCGAAAGGTCTAAAAACTACTATTAAACGATAAAAACACTGCAAAACGTTTCAATAGTTTATTTCGACATCTTGACTATTCTAGAACAACATACTGACGGCGGGAAAATATGTGCTTGATTTATGCCAACAACAAGTTCTGATATTTAATCGAGCGACAGGACTATAATATTACGATCACGATTACCTCCCCTGAATTATCTCCCGAACAAAGGTAACATCGAATTAATATGAATGTGTATTGCAGATATGAGTATTTTGTTGATGAATTAATCGTATGACATTTCTTTTATGTTTATCTATTGCTAACATCATTTGCAACTCTGGCATGGCCTTCTTCCCGGTTAGACGTAGTTTTTCTTATTACAAATTGGCGTGTAAGTATGTAAATTACCAAAATAACGAAAGAAGTCGTCTATGACATGTGATAACATCACGAAAATGTTGTATAGGTATTTTAAGATAGCTTAAAACAAATCTAAACGATAAACTATGTAAACAATGTACCATGCTATCTTAAACTAGCTATCTCTGATCCGTGCTTTAAGTGCTAATATACGACACAAATGTGTTTTGCAAATAACAACAAATCAAATGTTATTTTCAAAGGCGTATGTCCATTTAGCTGAGCGCTATAAAACAATTGAATTTACCAATTTCAATACTCTTGCAAGTGAAGACGCCTATAATGTTGTATGACATTTAACCAATAAATAAGAAGATTACATAAATACATCAGGAAATAAAAAAAGTATTTACATAATTACAATAGCTTTTCCTGCCTAATGGAAAACTGAGATGTGAGGCCTCCACAAAAACGGAAATTAACCCAGGATTGTGACAAATATTGCAAATAATAAGTAACATTTCTAATTTCTGTTGCTTCTCAGAAGCAATGTCTTATCTCTCACCATTATGCTACGACACCATGTGGCTATCAAAGGTTAAAAACAGCACATTACGAGATAGGAATATGTTGTGCGTTACAGCAATTAGAGAAATCAGAATGTCGAGGTCAAAACCATTTAGCAGAACACGTTCACTATTTTTTTATTATATAACAGCAAAGTTCAACAAGTAGAACCATCACAAATGTTGGTCTTCATAGTGAAATGGTCTTCAAAAAGATACCGTTTTTTCTCCAATTTAGCATTTTGAACATTCTTTTTGGAGGGCGGGGGGTTTAACGCCGTTGTAACACATTATATATTTCATATAACGGCGGCCAGTTAACCTGTTCCTAGAAAGGCTAAATCTTTGGATTTAGCTGCTAACCAACTACTATGCGCATACATTCGTCAGTGACTGACAACTGCCCAACATGATTAAGAATCATTGGTAGGAGTGAGAATGACCGTAAAAAAATTCATGACCAAGTTCTTCAAAAGAATGCCCTGCGAAGGAATTGAACCCACGGCCCCTCGATCAGTAGAATTGCGTGCTACCAACTGAGCCAGCTGGGCGGATAATTTTGAACATTATATCGCAATAACTACATTTGTAAGAGATTTGATGCCACGACTATTTTAATCTTAGAAAGTCAACTTTTCCTGTGAAAGAAAGTTATTTGCGGTAAACCTACTTGCATAGTAAATATGATTGTATAGTTATATTATCTGAACGTTTTGGATGAAAGGGAATAAATCCCAATATATCTTCTTCTGATGCCTTACTTTGTGTTATCTTTTGAATATATATTCAAAAATTTTAAACTAGATGAGAGTAAAATGTTGCACGCGGTACTCGAGTGTTTTGTATTTGTTGTTGTTGTTGTGGTTTCATATTTTGCTTCCATCAAATGATAAAACCGTAATACAACTGACTGCAGAAGGCAATAAATTGGTGAATATTCTATTACTATAGACATGATAATTAAATAAGTACTGCTATTAAATTAACTATATTATTTAAAAGAACTGATGTTGGAAAGCGGGTTGGGAAAAACAAAATTTCATTTTCCCAAAGTCAAAAAAGCAATTTTAAATTTGAATGGATATTTAACTCAATTTCACGGTTTTGATTTATAGAACAAGTTTTGTAGATATATAGCTCTATGCCATTATCTTTAAAATGATTTATTTGTTTAGTTATTTAAGAAAGTTGTCTTTGAATCATTGTATTATTGCGAAAAAGAATGGCATTGACGAAATTGTTTTAAGACGCAAGTTTGTTTCAAAATCTTTTTTACCAAATAGTATCAATTACCTCAGCAATAACACTTGATAACATAATTGCTTTCCTAGGAGTGCAACGTAAATTCATGCATTGGTTAATGATGTCTTATCACGCTAACAAAATATGTTAGAAAATGATAAAACACATGCTATTCAATTAGCTATTACGAGTATTTAAATCATGAATATCCTATGGGTAAACTGGACTAAGAAAATCCGTAAGCCATGTAACAAAATACGGTTATTTGTATTTCTGCAATCAAAAGCGTTTCATAAATAAGATAAAGAGTATTTGATGCATGGAATGTGTCCTATGGGCAAACTTGACTAAGAAAATAAAATCCTTTAGACATGTAATAGAATACAATTATTTGTATTTGTGCAATCTAAAGCTTTTCTTAAAAAGGATATTTTGTTTCATACTGACTTACACTTAATGAAAAATTGATTCTGCTTTTTGACATTTTGCATGATTGCTTTAAACAGAGTTTCAAGTTTTCTTAGAAGGGTTTGATAAATAAAGACGTAAATAAAGAATTGATGAACAAGGTCACATAGGTGACCCATGTATATTTCATTTTTAATTTTAATATTTGTTTCAATTAAAAAAGTTGGTCTTTTTCAAAGTAGAAATTTGCATAGAAAACTGAAATATTTTGTAACCATTCTTATATGTGGTATAAAAACTACAAATCGAAAATAAGTCATAACTTAATCTATCATTAAAATAAGATGATGCAGATTTAAATTATGTTAGTTAGTCCGTAGCGATGTCATCTTATTTGACAAATTATGCAATAGAGAAATAATCCCTGAATAATTATCTTGAACCAGTATTTGATAAAAACAAACCAACTTGTATAAATTGAATATGGCATCTTACGTAGACCATACTAGATAGGTTTACACTAAAAACTATCGTTCCGAACACATTACCTCCTCTTCATGTCTCCGTATTTTACTGTTTTACGATGAAAACTGTAAATCAAATTTACAACCTTAGACTGTATAATGCGACATGTCCAGACATTTTGAAATTCAAACTACAGATCGCCTTGTTTTATGATATAATTTACATTTATCACTGACAATTGTAATGGTTATATGAATATGAATTGATGTCTGGATGTTACCATTTGAATTTTGTTTGTCTATTAACTAGTACTGTTTTACAGACACTATTGAAATAATCTAGAATAACTCTGCAACTCTGCAATAATTATATATTAAGAAATACAAAGATATACTGTGAGTGGATTTCATTTCAGTTCGGGATAGTTGACGATTTGAAATGTTTACTATAGTTAATGGTTATGATATAGATATTGCTTATAAAATTACGTATTATCATCTTATTCATCAGTGACAGCAGTATATCTGAACAAATCACTTTCCCTGTCTAAGTTTATGTTGCAAATGCGTGACTACCTCTAATTGTCAAAAAAAGAATGATATACGAAAAGCAATGCGTCAATATATTGTAAATGACTTGGAATATTTAACACAAAGTGTTTGGTCCATTAATAAAGTCAAACAACACAGGAAAATGCTACTGACGTCGTATATCATTCATATACCTCTATATGAATAAAAATGTTCGATTTACTTGATAATATGTTTATGACTTTAAAGGTTTTTGCTGAGTCGAGAATGTAAATACCGTTTAATACACTAACGACTATTATTGTCAATGTCTAGACAAAAAGTAAAGATATAAGAAAGACAGTAATGAAAATTGACTGTAATCTTGTTCCAGCATACCACTCACCCATAATGTAGTAATCAAAAAATAGTTGACTAACATTATTTGACCTTCATTCAATAACAAAATCAATTGTCTGTTTATTATATAAAATGATAAAATACTGAGTGTTCTGCCTTGAAGAAATGTAAGAGCCCTTTTTATTTTTAGTCTATGAAACAATTAAACGTTGTGGAAGTGATTATATATATACGTTTGTATGGAAATAATATTGATGAGCCTGCAGATTAAGATTACGCCTTTGCTTAATAATGTTTCTAATATACATTGTTTGGGTCAAACGATCTATTGCGTTTCTTTAATAGTTTTTCTATGTCCTTTGAACCAGTCTTTTTCAAAGTCTTTGTAAAATGTCGATATGTTACGAACTATGTTAAACTATTTAGACTGTTTTATATTAACGTATTATAATGTTAATCAATACAGTGATCAGTACAATGATACAAGACATGGAATGGCTAAATCAGTGTTTACTAAATAAATTCTCAACACTTACAATTATATTAGGAAATAAGAGTACATGTACATGGGAACTAGTAAACAAATTAGGTACAATGGCTAGAAATTCATATGGTACTTATAATAACAACATACACGTAAGTAAGCTAGGGTTAGCTATGTTAATGAGTTGGTCAATGCAATTAGCATTACAATAGCTATTATTGTACTAATGGTGAAAGAAAACATCGAGACAAATGAATTCAGTACAAAGATGTTAATAAAGTCAGACAATCACGTTTAGTGCATTTGAAACTATAATACTGACTTACAGAAAAGAAAGTAGTGGTTAGTGCATAAATGTGAAAATGTATAGATTCATACCAAGAATAACTAACAAACGATTCGTCTTATTACTGTGTAATGAAGAACATCGATATCAAATGTTTTACCATGTTCCTGAAATATATTTAGATAGGCAAATCAATATATTATACTAACAAAAATAGGTTTAAACAAAAACATTTGACTGACAAATCGAACAATATATAATAATTACATCAATTTGAACTTGTACAAAATACACTACGTTCAAACTCATTTATATTTCTTATGCTATGGCAGGTAAGTATTCTTTTTTATAATGGCAACCTGTCCAGTTTGCCAGTAACTATAATTATGTTTTATTAAGCATTACATATTATCCTAAGGAAGACGGAAATTTAATAAATATACATACAGTACTGACCCTTACATGAAGTCAAAAGCTTCAAATTTCAAAATCAAAACCAGCAATTTGAAGGTGAGTGATATCTAACCCTTATTTTTGTATATATTTCATAAACTCCTTTTTCATTCCCAGGCAAAAAGTAAAGATGTCTGTTATTGTTTGTATAGATTCGTGAACACGAAGCTAAGATAACTGGCAAACATCAAAACCAATCATATATGGTTTACAATCCAATTATTAAATTGTCAGAAACAGTAATAGTTTATTGATAAAGTTGTCTGCTTGGTCACATTACGTGGCTCTTTTATTATATAAGTTATCTAAACGTGGACTTCTTTCGAGTAAAGTATTAAAATTTTGATGAAGGTGTCAAAATAGACCTACATATATCAGAATATATTGAAACAACGTGTATGTTATATGTTTTGTCGGTGTTTTCACATCATAACATACTTGTAAAATCAAAAACTCAATGACATCAACATGAAATTATATTATCATAATGTTGATATAAAACTTAAAACCACCAACCGGTTAGCTCAATGACGCACAATTCATTATTTGTAAAACTTTTAACTTTCCCTTATAACTTTGTATATAAACATAAAGATACGAGAGGAGTATATGAACGCATTAAATCTTACATAAACTGTGCATATAACATTAAATAATGCTCACAAATCTAGCAAACTATGTCACAATTACTACTATTTCTAAAACTTTATGAAAAATTAAACGACCTTATTTTAATAAGTTAAACTGCATTGTTGGAATACTGAGATGCCTTTTAAATTTAGATACTTGGGTAACTTGTTAATGATATATTCCCCGTTCTTATTATAATATAGTTTAAAGTTATCAAAGTGGCTTATTTGTATGCGATGTTACATCATTAGTCTTTCCGCTGTTATATTCAATGACAACTCTCTCTGGCCTGCATGCATAAACTAAGACTGATTGAGTAACTAATAGTTTACTTGCTGAATGGAAATTGTCTACTATGTGTGAAAACATTACCCTACCTTTTTGTAATTACTCTATTTATCTAAAGCCTTACAGTAAAACATTAACAGTGACAGAACCTTTCATATACCTTCTAAATGGTCCTGCAAAGTATCTTTCATTCAGACATGTAACCGACGTTCCCATGGCAACTGTTTTTTTCTGAATTTGTTGTTTCAAACTAATAGATCTAGGTACAATAAAGTGTACTAGTACTTAAAAAAGACTGAATGAACCTTAGGCACAAAAATGTTGGTTTTTTCTGACTAATAAATATGTGTCAAAAACACCTACATAACGGAAATGTTGCCATAGGAACAAGACAAGAAAATGTGTAAATAATTACTTGATGTATAAGTTCTCTAATAAAATGTTATCCAAAGACATCGTGTGGCTATCAAATGTAAAAATCTGACCATTAGCAGATATGAGGTGTGTACATTATTTCAATAGACGATGTCAGACACGCAATGTCAAAATCACCCCAGTCTGGCTGTTAATGATATAAGAAGGTACGATTTGCATATTCAAGCTAGCGATGTAAATGAAAAAAGTTTTGATGACATTTTGATATCAATATTTGTATAAAGATGAGTAACTGAATATAACTATTTGTTAAATAACGTTAAGATCGTATGGTGTTGGATTCCGTCCCAGACTTTATGACACTGAAACGGATAAAATACTGTAAAAAGTCATTACGTGTTATCTTCAATATTAAACATGCACGAAAGATTAATTAATTGTGTTATTATTTTAAGTGTACTGAATGAAACAAGTTGGTTTCACCTAAATATTCCAAGTTACACAATGCATTAGTAAATTGTCTAGTTGATAATAGATCTTAAAAAGGACAGTCGTTGTTATAGTATGAACGAAATATAACAGAACATTGTAAATTCAGAATTAAATACATTTAGTTGTACGTTTACATTTATTACATATGCAGCGTGTTAAATTACCGTGAACGACCCGAAACGTTCCGTAACGTTAGGTTCGGGACAACTCAACCCAAAGACAACTCAAACCGAGAAAATTCAATTCATCACTAACGGTTTGAGTTGCCCCAACTTTGGCTTGAGTTATCCACGGGTTGAGTTGTCTACAGGTTGAGTTGTCCCGTACCTGTAACGTTCGCTAACAGTCGTTACTGAACACGCAGTAGTTTGTATTGCATGACGTTTCCTTATGATGTAAGAACTTGTCATTTTGCTGAAGTTTGATAGGCAAATGTCAAGACCAAATATATTCTATATAAAGTTTTGGTCTTCAAAATGAAACATCTATCAAAAATATGTCGAACTCATACTAGTAACAAATTTTACAAAACAGCAATATAACCTCTAGTCTTTTTTGTATATTTGTACCAAATCAATGTCTATACAATGCAACTAACGAATGCCAAAATCTCAAAATGTAAATTGATAAAAATATCTAGCATTGTGATTTATACTATATATGAATACATGTTGAGGTAACAGTCGCAAATGTCAATAGCCTTAGTTGTCTGTATATAACAAAGGTAACCCAGTTCGTCAGAATAAGAAACACATGTGTCGTTGTCCTCTAGGAGATAGTTGCCATTATTTATTCGGTATAGACGTGTGTATTCTATTCTAAAAATAACTAAATTTAACATTTTCACAGTTTATTTTTTTTTTTGTAAAGAAAACATACCTAATTAATTTGTGTGGGAAACATTCTGGCACAGTCTGCTTTTATTGGAAATATGAAGGTAGTAATTGAACGGTATGTCTTTTGGTTTTAACACCGCACCAAAGGTAATGTGACTAACTGCATAGTCAAATACTATAGAAAATGACTAATTTCATTAATCCAATGAACAGCTTAACAACGATCACTATCAATATAGTTAGAATGAATTGTTTTGATACGCCTGTCATCCGCAGTGATGAGCATCTCTTTAGTAAAGATTTGGATTTGGGATTTGAATTTGATGATGAAAACATTTGATGTACTTACCTATAACTATAAATAAGATACTGATCAACTATCAACATCAATTTATTGGTTTTCAAAATATATATGCATACATTGACATTGGATTGATAAAATAAGTTTGAAGCAAAAAATTAGAGTAAGTGTAAATTAATTAAGATTGCAAGAAGAAAATAGGAAAGTCGTTGGTTTGAAAAATGCATTGCTTAAGAATAACTAATGTACATTTTATGCAATAAAGTGGTTAATTTATTAATTACAATACAGTGTTCCTAACATTTGCACTTAAATGTCATGCAGTCATCGATTGTGTATTTCAGTATTCGTTCAAGGTATGTTCGTACTTTTTAAATGGAAAGACAATTCTCTGATTTGTTAAAATGAAAACATTCAAATCAAAAGGTGTTTGAAGTTTAGTCATCGCTAGACCAAGCAATATCAGTGATTTTTTTTAAATATTTGAATCGTATAAACGACTATTAAATGTTTTTGCACAGCATTGAACAAACACTTATCGGCACATAAAATAAACATCAGGGGCAAATTTCACGAAAGAAGTTAAGTTCATTTTTAAACCTAACTTGTTGCTTAAGTCTAGTTTTTATCTTATAGCTGTTTCATCGTAAAAAATTATCCCAAAGGTAAACAAAGCGCATTCTTGTATGCTTTAGAAAATATGTATAATTCTGTCTTAGCGATGTATCTTTCCTTATATAAACACAAATAACGCAATTGTAGACATCGTTGGTATTTACAGACTTTCTTTCCAAATATAGAAATGGATAACTTACATCTGTCAGAACAAGACAATTTATATGTGTAATTGTCTCGACAAATAAATTGATAGTTCAAGGAAAATGGTCGAACTGAGATATGTTAATAAAGGTTAACAAACAGTAACTAATCTGTGTTGACTTTATGCTTGCTGGATCAAAAAAGAGTTATGTATTTGATCTTAATGATTTAAAAATATATTATTGATAATGAATATAATTCACGACATTGAAACCGAAAATATACTATTGTCTTGAGACGCTTGAAAAGGACATATACGATTCTTTTAAAAAAATATAACAAACAAACTAGTGTCATACATTATCTTATCACATTTAAAATACTACTAAATCCTAACAGAACTACAAAACAGTTTTCATGGGAAACAAAGGCATGTTCATTATTTTACAAAATAATAAAAAATTAAAACATTGTTTATATAAAAAATTGGATTACAAGCCATTACTAAAAGCATGTCTTATGAGCACAACTAACATTGATTTCCATTGACTGAATGAGAAACAACGATAAATCTACGTTAGTCTTCATCTTACGAGGGGTGTCCCAGTAAATCGTGTACTTTGTCCATAACTTTTTTTCCTTACGTCTCATGATGATCATTATTTACAAGACTGTTTGTTAGCCTTATTTTTATACAAATTAAGCATTTGACCTAAAGGTATTTGCATTAAAGGCGTCATTTTAATGTTCAGCTAATACAAGGTATGTGCATGCGGCGCAACCACTTTCACACTTGTAAATTCGTTCATACTGAGTTCAAGTGTGGAGCAAAATTTAAACTTAAACTTTTTAATTGCATTTTATTTTTACATAGACATTCGCAGAAATTATCTATGTATTGTCACACCAAATCTCAAATCATTAAATACGTATACAAGAGTGTCATACGCGTTTGCACCGAAACACGAAAATTGTGACATCAATGAGATAAAGTGACGTCAGGACAAGGTTGAGCCTATGTAATTGCAACTCAGTTTCATAATCAGCCTGGCACAAAATTGATGGGTATAAATTTGAATTTAAACACATAGACAGACAAAATGAACCATTAAGTATACATTGTGCATACTACATATGGTAGAGTAGTTATTCATTGTGTAATATATCCACTGAATTTATCGTACCAAAAACTGCTGAAAGTGTTATTCAAAATTAAGTTGGATACTTAACCCGTAGACCATTATATCATTGACCATACTAATATTTTGAGACTGGTGTCACAAATTTGTAACAAAAGTTAGACAAAAACAAATTTGTTAAAGTAAATATGAAGTAAATACATTGCCAGTATTTGTCACTGTTCACAACAAGGCGAACTTGGAGAGTGAATAAAAATGATTTCATAGACCTGACGTCTTAATATGACGTTGGCTTGCGCCGCGTTGTCATACCTAGTGTTTTATAAATTGAAGCAAAACTTTTATTTTTTAATTAACCGTCTAAAAATTTAGCATACTTACTCACAACACATGCATTTAATGGCGGTTAAAAGTTGGTGCTAAAGTTGCGCGTAATTTTTCCGCCATAAACAGAGTCCACGATTTACTGGGACACCCTCGTATATCTTACATTGTCAAAATACTTCAAATATATCCTTTAACATATTATAAGTAACAAATATTGCAAATGATTTGTCAGTAAATTCCGTCTAGGCCCCGAGGTGAAACAATGATTGAAAGATTTAACCTTCTTAAATCCCAGTATTTGAGCTATATTGAGCTATATTCTTTCTAAAGCATTAAACACTGAATTCGTTTTTAACGCCAATTGTAAATTTTGCCGCTGATGCAACGGCTTCTTTGTTTTTTAATTTTTTGCCCCTGCCTTTCACAAGTTACGGCATTAATACTTTTATACGCTCCGACCGACTGTCAAAACCATTCCATTTAGGATTGATATCGTCATTTGCCAGATTAGAATGCTTATTGTTGCGTACATCTTTATTTTACCACTATCCATGGAATAAAACTATCTGATATGATTGACATTGTATTATGCGACACAGTTTTGATGACCGCGTGCTACATGTTTTGTATAGAAAACTTTTTAATACATTTCGAATGATTTATGGTACTGGCTAGACTAGAAAACATAAAAACGAAACAAAACTTGATTATTAATTTATTATAGACTACATCGAAATAAATGACGCACAAATTGGAATAGTTCTGAATGAAATATGTGTCATCCGATCTTAGCTTTGAAACACAAAGATTTTAGTTTTGCTTTTGCAACGAAAAAGCTGAGAAGATACGTGCCACATGTAACGAAACCATTTTAATAAATAGATATTATATTAAATCATACATCGAAAGTTTAACGTTTTTATAAATACCCTGGATATGATGATATTTAAATAGAAATCCTTTATACTTAGTTTAAAGGAAATAATTATATACTTGAAATACTTTAATTAAGCTTTATATAAGCCTCTATAGAATTTCCGTACAAATGAAGGTTTAAAGAAAGGTTTATTTTAAGTTTACCATAAAGAAATTTCTAGAAATTTATTCCAACAATAAAAAGGACATAGTGGTCATTGCATGTTTGTACTTAAACTGTTAAAATATATATGATACAAATAAAATTTCTCAGTTTTGCTGGCTATCCAATTCTAAAGAAAATATATGATTCTTTTTTGTATTGGGTTTAGGTCATTTTACGGCGTCCAGCGGACCTAACCTATCTTTCCTGGACCCTTGTCTATAACCAGTACGCACCTACCATTTCACAAGGCCGGAAACTTATCCATATTATCTAATCAATGGAGAAAAAATGTACAGGATTTAAGTTGAGACTAAAGGCTTTTTGAAGGGGTTCCATAAAATAAACACAGGTATATTTTACAAAAATAATTAGATCAGGAAAAGGGAAAATTCGCTATGGAAAAGACTGCACTGGAACAATCTAATTTCTTTAGAGTTTAGGTACACCAAAATGTACTCGTTCGTACTTGGAAATATATCACCTGTTACCACTTCCTTTATAACTGGATTTCATTTTCATGTTATTTGTCGTATTTGTATGAGTCTTCACTGACATTCGTACTTATTGCAAAATGCAATTTATATAGAAAATTGATAGAATTTTGAATTATTTATCTATTTCTATAGTAAACAATACAAAAAACAAGATCAGTTATTAAATATAGAAACCTTATATTTTGATATATTGTTGTATTTATCTTCAAAAGAACGGAACTTAAATTTATTTTTATGGCTTCTAAGACGATGTGCCATTCAGAAACCAATATAAAATATATTATTTATACCTGATTTTTGTATATGAGTAATATAGTGTTTACAATTTGACGTACATTGACTTTAAGTATCTTTTTATTGGTTATTTCTTGTTTATGTTTTGTTTATAATATCATTGGTTTGTTATTGTAGTACATCTTTCTAACCGGCATTTATTTGATATATCTGTTTAGTTCCTTAGAAATTATTTAAAAATGTTAATGTATGCATTTTGTCAGGAATCAATGCCAATTATGTTAGTTTTATCATTGCAAAATGGATATGTGCCATATCGTCCACATAACGTAGTTATTGCCACGTAAAGGAGACAATATTGACGTGATACATACCTAATTGTCTTATTTCTCTGTGCAATTGTGTCCTATAGCACCATTATCCCAAAGAAACCATGTGGCCTTCGACGGTTGTAAAACAATACATAATGAAGTTTAAAGATCTGAGATCATTGCAATTATATAGGTCAAAAGGACAATGTCAAGACACGTGTTTCAACCAGTCGACTACGTAAAGTTCTTAATGTTGTACTAGGAGGATGGCATATATTAGTTCTGTATCAATTTAGACTAATTCATTTTAGCTCGACTGTGAAACAAGTTCTAACAACTTGGATTTATCACTTTCGAGTCCATCTTCTGGTCCCCCAATACTGAGCTTGTAGGATAAAGTTTCTTGCTTATGGAAACAACGAGGTAGGTTTTGGATGGGATTCGAACCAACGCTGAGCTCGATACCAGTCCAACGTTTTAACCGCTCGGCCACGTCCGCCCTTTATCATTGATATCAATATATCATAGAAAATCTTTGGACCACCAAAATCTAATGGGGATATATGACATGTTTTTGACAGCTAGTGTCTTTTTGAAGTAATAAGAATATTTATCATTAACTTTGATTAGGGATAGAAATGAATTATGATTAAAATACATTCGAACCATGTCTAGATTCACATATATTTTCATTTATATATACAAGATACATTGTTCATTTCTATCAATAGCGCTTGTTCCGCCTAAACATATGCCAATCATTTCTTCGGAGAATACTTAGCTAGACTGCTTCTTGTAAAAAAGACTATGAGTTTCCTGTTAAAATGTCATTGTGAAACCCATATGTATCAAAACGATAGAAATTCACAGCTTTGCTAACAGACTCTGTGAGAGACGAAATTAGCCAGAAAACTAATTCGATATTTATTGGAATTTAAATGTCTCAGGAAAGGTCAAGAAACGTGATAAAATACAATAAATAGTTGCTGCTATGGCTGATCCATTTTTCACCGACATTTCGTCTTGTCATTTTGCTGTGTTACAAATGTGATATATATTATTTCACATACCTCTAACAGCGTTTGGTGATAAATTACACTTGCATGTCATCTGAAAATGCGTCCTGTGATTCGAGAACTATAGCTTTGATTGGAACTGAGAGTCAATCAAAGATGATTGACTCGCCCATTTCCCATTGCTTTAAATTATTCCATTCACATTATAGATTTTTTTTTAAAATTGAAATATTGTTGTAGCCGTCAATATCCACATTTGGCGCCGTTAGTGCATACTGTTTGTTATCACAAGCATATTTGTAACACGTTAAAAGATATTGACTCTTGAAACATGATTTGTATTGAATTAATAGATTTATTAAAGCTTAATTAAAGCTGACTGTAGCTGACAAAAGATGGGTGAACATCCCACACATGAAATATTATAACCAATCTAGCATTACCACTTAATTTTGTTCAATGAAACTAATGTCTGAATGAGAAAATGAAACTAATGCATGAGTGAGAGCAGAACAAAACCTCCTTTTATATTCAAATAATCATTAACTAAACTTGTAACCATATATCAGATTAAATGAAATTTGATGTATTTCACCTTTAAAAGTCAGTAATTTAATATAATTAGCACTTTGTGCTGCATTTAACCGTTTGTTTGAACATTAAGTGGTAGACATTCCCCCATCTTACGTTCTTTAGACAAGCCTATATCTCATTACTTCATGTGGTATCTAATAAAAAAAAGTCATGATCAATTTTACAAAGAAATGCAAATCGTTTTTAGAATGGTTGCTGAATTTGTAGTCAGATGCTCAGCCGTTTAAGCTAATCGAGCGAATTTAGAAAAACAGGTAATCTATTTCTTGAAGATAATTGGTGCGTAAAATTTCTTTACAATTATGTCAAAATACTTATTACTAATGGCTTTTTATCGACATCAAATACTCCAAGATCAATCTCCAGGATTTCACTATGCTTGGCAATTACTAGAGATAAAACTTTTGAAACTTGGTCACTTGAACAATCTTTGCATTCTTAAAAGTTTTATTTAGTGATGCAAAGTCACGCTAGTAATATGCGAAAGCAAACCAATCCACCGTTGCGTGTATAATGATACAAGGAATTCATCCCATGGGTAAACTGAACTCAAAAACCTTTTACTGATGTAATGGAAATGTGCATATGTATGTCTGGTCCACTAATCGTTTCTAAAAATGAACAAAAACAATACTTAATTGGACATTGTCTATCCGTAGAAGTTAAGTAGAGATATGTCTTAATTTCATCTTCTGTCCGAATAAGGTCTCTTCAATAGTATATTAAATGTCGCTGCAAAAATAAATGGAAGCTTCTGTGAACATTGTCAGACTGAGATATGTAAATAAAAGAAAATCTTCACTTAACAACATTGTCAATTAAACATGCTATATAATTGCATGAACGTATATTACGATATTTTCGTCATCATAACATGATTCAATTATTTAGTTTGCTCATATATTGGTCTTTCACGATATGTTTGCATAAACGGTAAGTTAAATCTTCACATCTGTACATTCAATACATATTCTCATTGAAGCATATGTGTGTCTTGTACATTATAAATGGGTCGTCATATATTGCCGTGGATGCCGATGTGGTATTGGTTATCATCGTAAAGCAGTTTTTTTAATTACTAGTACATGTTTAAACTCTTCAAACAGGTAATAAGAATTCTCAGAAGTAATCTTTATATTATGACAAATTTATTTAAATCAAGACTTATGATTCTTGATGAAGATACTGAGATTAGTGATATAGGTGATTTACCTTCCCCTAAGAAAGTATGAGGGATTGTATTGGTATTGGGTAAAGTTCGTTGAAATTTTAGGATTTTAGCATTTAAATTCTGTTTAAGAATAGTAAGACATATGGTAAAATAGATTTTGTCAATAAAATAGAAATAGATATTCAATATGAATGTGCTCAACTGGCATTTGAAAGTAAGAGAGTGTTTAATTCGAGTAATTCAATCATTTGAACTATTTAAAGAGCACGCGAGATGAAATTATTTTTCTAAAATTCCTCATTATCAAACATGTAATTCTGATACCTGATACAGTAAAAACTGTCCTATCGACCCACTGAATTCAACGACTCCCTGTCTTATGTGAGCGTATTTGAGACCGCTCAACATAAATGCCTATATATAAAGTCCCTATTTAGCGATACACTGTCTAACGCAACTAACGACCTTACTTGATCAGTCCAATATCGATGATTAGGTTTAATTAAGCGACTTTTGTCTTTTCTGCTGTTATATTCAATCGGGCCTGCATGCATAAAAAACTGATTGAGTAACTAATAGTTTGTTTATTTGCTGAATATAAATGGCCTACAATGTGTCAAAACATTACCCTACATTTTTGTAATAACTCTTTTTATCTAAAGCTTAACAGTAAAACAATTATAGTAACAGAACATTTCAAATACCTTCTGAATGGCCCTGCAATGTATTATCTTTCATTCAGACATGTAACCGACGTTCCCATGGTAACTGTTTTTATCAGAATTGTTTGTTCATACTAATAGATCTAGGTACAATAAAGTGTATTAGTACTTAAACAAGACTGAATGAACCTTATGCATAAAACTGTTTTATTTTTTCTGACTAATAAATATGTGTCAAAACACCTACAAAACGGAAATGTTGCCATAGGAACAAGACAAGAAAATGTGTAAATAATTACTTGATGTATAAGTTCTCTAATAAAATGTTATCCAAAGACATCGTGTGGCTATCAAATGTAAAAGTCTGACCATTAGCAGATACGAGGTGTATACAACATTTCAATAGACGATGTCAGACACGCAATGTCAAAATCAACCCAATCTGGCTTTTAATGGTATAAGGAACGTACGCTTTGCATATTCAAGCCAGCGACGTAAATGAAAAAAATAGTAAAAATAAAAATAGTAAAATCAGCACATTTTTATATCAATATTTTTTTATCAAGATGAGTTACTGATTTTACTATTTGATAAATGACTTATAGTTATATAGTGTTTCTAATTTATTTCGAGACATCAGGACACCACAGCGGGTGTAATAATTTTAAAAAGTCATTTCGTGTTAAGTTCAATATTAAGCATGCACGAAAAAATCATAAATGTAATTATTACTACAAGCATACTTATTGAGTTATAGCGTTTTTAATTGCCACTTCAATATAGATATACTGTACCAATTATTGCTCACGTAGATATTTCAAGTTACGCAATTTATTAGTAAATAGTCTACTTGATATTTGATCTTAAAACGGACAGTCATATTTGTAGTATAAGTAAAACCTACAAGAATAGTGTGAATTCAAAACAAAAAAGTTGTACGTTTACAGTCATTAAACTTGTTTGTATCGCATAACTTTTCTTATTATGTAATGAATTTGGGTCATGCCATTTTACTGAAGTTTAAAATACAAATGTCAAGAACAAATATCTTTCTAAATGTATAGTAAATTTTATTACAAAATAATCTAGTTTTTTTGAAGAGTTCAATAGTCTTCAACAGTTTATTTATAATGCTTTTTTATAGCTGAAATATAATTTCGGTCTTCAACATGAGACATCTATCAAAAATAAGTCGAACCTATGCCAGTACAAAATGATACAAAGCATCAAATTCAACCTACATACTTCTGTTCAGTAGTATCAAATCAATGTCTATACAATGCAACTAACGAATGCCAAACTGTAAATTGGTTATAATATCCAGCATCGTTATTTATACTATATCAATGTATGTTGAGATTGCAACAACTTTTGATCACAAATGTCAATAGCCTTAGCTGTCTGTATATAGCACAAGTAACCCAGTTCGTCTGAATAAAGAACACATGTGTCGTTGTCCTTCAGAAGACATTTGCCATAATTTATTCGGTGAAGACACATGTATTATTACAAATAACTTAACTTAACACTTTCGCAGTTTTTTTTTTGTAAAAGAATAAATGTCTAACTAATTTGTATGGGAAACAGTCAGGTGCAGTCTGCTTTTAAAGGACAAATGAAAGCAGTAAGTGAACAGTATGTTTTGGTTTTAACACCGCACCAAAGGTAATGTGATAAACTGCATAGTCAAATACTATAGAAGTGACTAATTTCATTAATCCAATAAACAGCTAAGCATCGATCATGAACAATATGGTTAGAAAGAATTGTTTTGATACGCCTGACATCTGCAGTGATGAGCATCTCTTTAGTAAACTGGGATTTTAATTTGATGATGAAAACATTTGATGTATTTAAAGGCTTCACGATATACCGGTATACCGGTATATTGCAATACGCAGCTGCGGCAATACGTACCATGGCACGATTTTTACGTACCGGTATTAACGATATATTTTATTTCATTGGAAAATTCCCTTCGAGAAACAAACATAGCGAAACGTTTTTCCATCGTTCATCCCATCTAACGTTTCGTTTCAAGAAATTAACTGATTAGGGCGCGTCACAGTCCTAAATGACCGTATATACGAGTCTAGAGTCTTATAGAGTCTAGATTCTATCAGTACCAGCATGTAAGATTTGCAATGCTTCTGTAAAATTCCGTGGAGACACATCGAATCTGACAGCCAACAATATATCGTGGTACGTATTGCGATACGATGCCAGCGTATTGCAGTATATCGCAATACGATTCTGGCGTATCGTGACAGCCCTAATGTATTTACCTATAACTATAAATAATATACTGATCCACTATAACCATCAATTTATTGGTTTTTAAAAATATATATGCAGGCATTGACATTGGGTTGTTAAATAAATTTCTAGCAAGGTATTAGAGTACATGTAAATAAATTAAGATTGCAAGCAGAGCAAAAGAAAGGTCGTTGGCTTGAAAATACATTCGTTAAAAGTAACTAATGTAAATTTTATGCTATAAAGTGGCGGATTAAATTAATACGATATAGTTTCCCCAACATTCGCACTTGAATGTCATGCAGTCATCAATTGCGGTTCCTCTTGTATGTATTTCAGTATTCTTGATAGTCATATGTTCGTACTTAAGACATTTCTCTGATTTGTTGAAAGAAAAACATTCAAATTAAAAGATGCTTGAAATTTATTATCGCCAGACATAGCGACATCGATCACCCAGAATTAAATCAAATCAATGAGTATTTAATGGTTTTGCACAGCTTTAAATAAAAAAAATTGGCATATAAATCAAACATCAGAAAAACAATGTAAGAAAATTATTCCAAAGTAAACATAACGCCCTCAGTTATGTAATGGAAAATATGAATAATGCTGTGTTAGCAAAATGTATGTTCTTGTATAAACACCAATAGCACAATATAAGACATTGTTGGTATTAAAAGACGCTTAACTCCAAATATAGAATCGGAAAACTTGCATCTGTCAGAACAAGACAATTTATATTTGTAATTGTCTCGACAAATAAATTAATAGTTCAAGGAAAATGTTCGAACTGAAATATGTGAATAAAGGTTAACAAACAGTAACAAATCTGTGTTGACTTTATGCTTGCTGAAGCATCTACTAACAATCGTTGCAACATATCAAAAGAGTTATGTATTTGATCTTAATGGTTTAAAATATAATATTGATAATGAATATTAGTCACGATTTTGAAACCGAAAATATACTATTTAGACGCATGAAAAGGAAATATACGATATTTTAAACACAATATAACAAACAAACTTATGTCTTACATTATCTAATCACATTCAAAATACTACTAAATTCGAATAACACTACAAAACAGATTGCATGGGAAACACAGCCATGTGGATTACGTTTTCACTAACTAATCAAAAATTAAAACATTGTTTATATAAAAAAATGGATTACAAGCCATTACTAAAAGCATGGCCTATGAGCACAACTAACATTGATTTCCATTGACTAAATGAGAAACACCGATAAATCTACGTTGGTCTTCATCTTAAATCTTACATTGTCAAAAGACTTCAAATATATCCTTTAAAATCTTATAAGTAACAAATAATGCACATGTTTTGACAGTTAATTCCGTCTAGGCCCCGGGGTGAAACGATGATTGAAAGATGTAAGCTTCTTAAATCCCAGGATTTGAGCTATATTGAGCTATATGTTTTCTAAAGCATTAAATACTAAATTCGTTCTTAACGCCAATTGTAAATTTTGCCGTTGATGCAACGGCTTCTTTGTTTTTGATTTGTGCCCCTGGCTTTCACAAGCTACGACATTAATACTTTTTACGCTGCGACCGACTGCCAAAATCATTCCATTTAGGAATTATATCGTCATTTGAAAGATTAGAATGCTTCTTGTTGCGTACATCTTTATTTTACCACTATCCATGGAATAAAACTATCTGATTCGATTGACATTGTATTATGCGACACAGTTTTGATGACCGCGTGCTACATGTTTTGTATAGAAAACTTTTTAATACATTTCGAATGATTTATGGTACTGGCTAGACTAGAAGTATAACATAAAAACGAAACAAAACTTGATTATTAATTTATTCTAGACTACATCGAAATAAATGACGCACAAATTGGAATAGTTCTGAATGAAATATGTGCCTTCCGATCTTAGCTTTGAAACACAAAGATTTTAGTTTTGCTTTTGCAACGAAATAGCTGAGAAGATACGTGCCACATGTAACTAAACCATTTAATAAGTAGATATTATATTTAATCATACATCGAAAGTTTAACGTTTTTATAAATACCCTGGATATGATGATATTTAAATAGAAATCCTTTATACATAGTTTAAAGGAAATAATTATATACTTGAAATACTTTCATTAAGCTTTATATAAGCCTCTATAGAATTTTCGTACAAATGAAGGTTTAAAGAAAGGTTTATTTTAAGTTTACCATAAAGAAATTTCTAGAAATTTTATTCAAACAACAAAAAGGACATAGTGGTCATTGCATGTTTGTACTTTGAAAACTAATAAAATATATATGATGCAAATAAAATTTCTCAGTTTAGCTGGCTATCTAATTCTGATGAAAATATATGATATTTTTGTATTGGCTTTAGGTCATTTTACGGCGTTTAGCGGACCTAACCTATCTTTCCTGGACCCTTGTCTATAACCAGTACGCACCTACCCTCTCACAAGGCCGGAAACTTATCCATATTCTCTAATCAATGGAGAAAAATTGTACAGGATTTAAGTTGAGACTAAAGGCTTTTTGAAGGGGTTCCATAAAATTTGTTTTATGAAATTGTCGAATAAACACACAGGTATATTTTACAAAAATAAGTAGATCAGGAAAACGGATAATTCACCATGGAAAAGACTGCACTGGAACAATCTAATTTCTTTAGAGTTTAGGTAGACCAAATTGTACTCGTTCGTACTTGGAAATATATCACCTGTTACCACTTCCTTTATAACTGGATTTCATTTTCATGTTATTTGTCGTATTTGTATGAACCTTCACTGACATTCGTACTTTATTTGTATATTTGTATATATTTATATATAACATTGACAGAATTTTGAATTATTTATCTACTTCCATAGTAAACAATACGAGAAACAAGATCAGTTATTAAATATAGAAACCTTATATTTTGATATATTGTTGTATTTATTTTCAACAGAACGGAAAATAAAGTTATTTTTATGGCTTCTAAGACAATGTGCCATTCAGAAACCAATATAAAATAATTATTTATACCTGATTTTTGTATATGAGTAATATAGTGTTTACAATTTGACGTACATTGACTTTAAGTATCTTTGTTATTGGTTATTTCTTGTTTATGTTTTGTTTATAATATTATTGGCTTGTTATTGTAGTACATCTTACTAACCGGAATTTATTATATTTGATTAGTTCCTTAGAAATTCTTTCAAAATGTCAATTTCTGCAGTTTGTCAGGAATCAATGCCATTATGTTAGTTTTATCATTGCAAAATGGATATGTGCCATATCGTTCACATAACGTAGTTATTGCCACGTAAAGGAGACAATATTGACGTAGATGCATACATAATTGTCTCACTTCTCTGTACAATTGTGTCCTATAGCATCATTATCCCAAAGAAACCATGTGGCTGTCGAAGGTTAGAAAACAATACATTATGAAGTATAAAGATCTGAGATCATTGCAATTATATAGGTCAAAAGGACAATGTCAAGACACGTGTTTCAACCAGTCGACAACGTGAAGTTCTTAATGTTTTACTTTGAGGATGGCATATATAATTTCTGTATCATTTTTAGACTAATTCATTACAACTCGACTGTGAAAGTTCTAACAACTTGGATTTATCACGTTTGAGTCCACCTTCTGGTCCCCCAGTACTGAACTTGTAGGATAAAGTTTCTTGCTTATGGAAACAACGGGGTAGGTTTTGGATGGGATTCGAACCAACGCTGAGCTGGATATCACATGATTACCAGTCCAACGTTTTAACCGCTCGGCCACGTCCGTCCTTTGTCCTTGATATCAATATATCAAAGAAAATCTTTGGACCACCAATTTCTAATGGGGATATATGACGTGTTTTTGGCAGCTAGTGTCTTTTTGAAGCAATAAGAATATTTATCATTAACTTTGATCAGGGATAGAAATGGATTATGATTAAAATACATTCGAACCATGTCTAGATTCACATACATTTTGTATCTATATATACAAAATAAAAATTGTTCATTTCTATCAAAAGCGCTCGCCCCTTACTAAACGTATGCCAATCATTTCTTCGGAGAATACGTTGCTAGACTGCTTCTTGTAAAAAAGGTTTTGAGTTTCCTGTTAAAATGTCATTGAAAAATCCATATGTATCAAAACGATAGAAATTCACAGCTTTGCTAACAGACTCTGTGAGAGACGAAATTAGCCAGAAAACTAACTCGATATTTATTGGAATTTAAATGTCTCAGGAAAGGTCAAGAAACGTCATAAAATACAATAAATAGTTGCTGCTATGGCTAATCCATTTTTTTTCACCGGCATTTCGTCTTGTCATTTTGCTGTGTTCGAATGTAATATATATTATTTCCCATACCTCTAACAGCGTTTGGTGATAAATTACACTTGCATGTCATCTGATAATGCGTCCTGGGATTCGAGAACTATAGCTTTGATTAGAACTGAGAGTGAATCAAAGATGATTGACTCGCCCATTTCCCATTGCTTAAAATTATTCCATTAACATTATAGATTTTTTTTAGAAATTGAAATATTGTTGTAGCCGTCAATATCCACATTTGGCGCCGTTGGTGCATACTGTTTGTTATCACAAGCATATTTGTAACTCGTTAAGTAATATTGACTCTTGAAACATGATTTTTATTGCATTAATAGATTTATTAAAGCCTAATTAAAGCTGACTGTAGCTGACAAAAGATGGGTGAACATCCCACACATGAAATATTATAACCAATCTAGCATTACCACTTAATTTTGTTCAATAAAACTAATGCCTGAATGAGAAAATGAAACTAATGCATTAGTGAGAGCAGAACAAAACCTCTTTTTATATTCAAATAATCGTTAACTAAACTTTAAACCATATATCAGATTAAATGAAATTTGATGTATTTCATCTATAAAGGTCAGTAATATAATATAATTAGCACTTTGTGCTGCATTTAACCGTTTGTTTAAACATTAAGTGGTAGACATTCACCCATCTTACGTTCTTTAGACAAGCCTATATCTCTTTACCTAATGTTGTATCTAATAAAAAAGTCATGATCAATTTTTACAAAGAAATGCAGATCGATTTTTAGAATGGTTGCTGAATTTGCAGTCAGATGCTCAGCCGTTTAAGCTAATCGAGCGAATTTAGAAAAACAGGTAATCTATTTCTTGAAGATTATTGGTGCGTAAAATCTCTTTACAATTATGTCAAAATACTTATTACTAATGGCTTTTTATCGACATCAAATACTCCAAGATCAATTTCCAGGATTTCACTATGCTTGGCAATTACTAGAGATAAAACTTTTGAAACTTGGTCTCTTGAACAATCTTTGCATTCTTAAAAGTTTTTTTTAGTGATGCAAAGTCACGCTAGTAATATGCGAAAGCAAACCAATCCACCGTTGCG
Source organism: Mactra quadrangularis (assembly GCA_025267735.1). Taxonomy (NCBI): domain Eukaryota; kingdom Metazoa; phylum Mollusca; class Bivalvia; order Venerida; family Mactridae; genus Mactra; species Mactra quadrangularis. The sequence continues at coordinate 40,239,692 of CM046304.1, read as the reverse complement.
TGTATAATGATACAAGGAATTCATCCCATGGGTAAACTGAACTCAAAAACCTTTTACTGATGTAATGGAAATGTGCATATGTATGTGTGTTCCACTAATCGTTTCTAAAAATGAACAAAAACAATACTTAATTGGACATTGTCTATCCGTAGAAGTTAAGTAGAGATATGTCTTAATTTCATCTTCTGTCCGAATAAGGTCTCTTCAATAGTATATTAAATGTCGCTGCAAAAATAAATAGAAGCTTCTATGAACATTGTCAGACTGAGATATGTAAATAAAAGAAAATCTTCACTTAACAACATTGTCAAATAAACATGCTATAAAATTGCAGGAACGTATATTACGATATCTTCGTCATCATAACATGATTCAATTATTTTGTTTGCTCATATATTGGTCTTTCACGATATGTTTGCATAAAAGGTAAGTTAAATCTTCACATTTGTACATTCAATACATATTCTCATTGAAGCTTATGTGTGTCTTGTAAATTAGAAATGGGTCGTCATATTATTGCCGTGGATGCCGATGTGGTATTGGTTATCGTCGTAAAGCAGTTTTTTTAATTACTAGTACACATTTAAACTCTTCAAACAGGTAATAAGAATTATCAGAAGTAATCTTTATATTATGACAAATTTATTTAAATCAAGACTTATGATTCTGGATGAAGATACTAAAATTAGTGATATTGGTAATTTACCTTCCCCTAAGAAAGTATGAAGGATTGTATTGGTATTGGGTAAAGTTCGTTGAAAGTTTAGGATTTTAGCATTTAAATTCTGTTTAAGAATAGTAAGACATATGGTAAAATAGATTTTTGTTAATAAAATAGAAATAGATATTCAATATGAATGTGCTCAACTGGCATTTGAAAGTAAGAGAGTGTTAAATTCGAGTAATTCAATCATTTGAACTATTTAAAGAGCACGCAAGATGAAATTATTTTTCTAAAATTCCTCATTATCAAACATGTAATTATGATACCTGATACAGTAAAAACTGTCCTATCGACCCACTGAATTCAACGACTCCCTGTCTTATGTGAGCGTATTTGAGACCGCTCAACATAAATGCCTATATATAAAGTCCCTATTTAGCGACACACTGTCTGACGCAACTAACGACCTTACTTGATCAGTCCAATATCGATGATTAGGTTTGATTAAGCGACTTTTGTCTTTTCTGCTGTTATATTCAATCGGGCCTGCATGCATAAAAAACTGATTGAGTAACTAATAGTTTGTTTATTTGCTGAATGTAAATTGCCTACAATGTGTCAAAACATTACCCTACATTTTTTTAATAACTCTTTTTATCTGAAGCTTTACAGTAAAACAATTATAGTAACAGAACATTTCAAATACCTTCTGAATGGCCCTGCAATGTATTATCTTTCATTCAGACATGTAACCGACGTTCCCATGGTAACTGTTTTTATCAGAATTGTTTGTTCATACTAATAGATCTAGGTACAATAAAGTGTATTAGTACTTAAACAAGACTGAATGAACCTTATGCATAAAACTGTTATATTTTTTCTGACTAATAAATATGTGTCAAAACTCCTACAAAACGGAAATGTTGCCATAGGAACAAGACAAGAAAATGTGTAAATAATTACTTGATGTATAAGGTCTCTAATAAAATGTTATCAAAAGACATCGTGTGGCTATCAAATGTAAAAGGCTGACCATTAGCAGATACGAGGTGTATACAACATTTCAATAGACGATGTCAGACACGCAATGTCAAAATCAACCCAATCTGGCTTTTAATGGTATAAGGAACGTACGCTTTGCATATTCAAGCCAGCGACGTAAATGAAAAAAGGTTTATAGTAAAATCAGCACATTTTTATATCAATATTTTTTATCAAGATGAGTTACTGATTTTACTATTTGATAAATGATTTATAGTTATATAGTGTTTCTAATTTCTTTCGAGACATCAGGACACCACAGCAGGTGTAATAATTTTAAAAAGTCATTACGTGTTAAGTTCAATATTAAGCATGCACGAAAAAATCATAAATGTAATTATTACTACAAGCATACTTATTGAGTTATAGCGTTTTTAATTGCCACTTCAATATAGATATACTGTACCAATTATTGCTCACTTAGATATTTCAAGTTACGCAATGTATTAGTAAATAGTCTACTTGATATTTGATCTTAAAACGGACAGTCATATTTGTAGTATAAGTAAAACCTACAAGAATAGTGTGAATTCAAAACAAAAAAGTTGTACGTTTACAGTCATTAAACTTGTTTGTATCGCATAACCTTTTCTTATTATGTAATGTATTTGGGTCATGCCATTTTACTGAAGTTTAAAATACAAATGTCAAGAACAAATATCTTTCTAAATGTATAGTAAATATTATTACAAAATAATCTAGTTTTTTTTTAAGAGTTCAATAGTCTTCAACAGTTTATTTATAATGCTTTTTTATAGCTGAAATATAATTTCGGTCTTCAACATGAGACATCTATCAAATATAAGTCGAACCTATGCCAGTACAAAATGATACAAAGCATCAAATTCAACCTACATACTTCTGTTCAGTAGTATCAAATCAATGTCTATACAATGCAACTAACGAATGCCAAAATGTTAATTGATTATAATATCCAGCATCGTTATTTATACTATATCAATGTATTTTGAGATTGCAACAAATTATGATCACAAATGTCAATAGCCTTAGCTGTCTGTATATAGCACAAGTAACCCAGTTCGACTGAATAAAGAACACATGTGTCGTTGTCCTTTAGAAGACATTTGCCATAATTTATTCGGTGAAGACATATGTATTATTACAAATAATAATTTAACATTTTCGCAGTTTATTTTTTGTAAAAGAATAAATGCCTAACTAATTTGTATGGGAAACAGTCAGGTGCAGTCTGCTTTTAAAGGACAAATGAAAGCAGTAAGTGAACAGTATGTTTTGGTTTTAACACCGTACCAAAGGTAATGTGATTAACTGCATAGTCAAATACTATAGAAAGTGACTAATTTCATTAATCCAATAAACAGCTAAGCATCGATCATGAACAATATGGTTAGAAAGAATTGTTTTGATACGCCTGTCATCCGCAGTGATGAGCATCTCTTTAGTAAACTTGGATTTTAATTTGATGATGAAAACATTTGATGTGTTTAAGGGCTGTCACGATATACCGGTGTACCGGTATATTGCAATACGCAGCTGCGGCAATACGTACCGCGGTACGATTTTTACGTACCGGTATTGACGATATATTTTATTTCATTGGAAAATTCTTCCCTTCGCGAAACAAACCTAGCGAAACGTTTTTCCATTGTTCATCCCATCTAACGTTACGTTACAAGAATTTAACCGATTAGGGCGCGTCACAGTCCTAAATGACCGTATATACTTATATAGTCTAGATTCTATCAGTACCTGCATGTAAGATTTGCAATGCTTCTGTAAAATTCCGTGGAGACACAACGAATCTGACAGCCCACAATATATCGTGGTGCGTATTGCAATACGATGCCAGCATATTGCAGTATATCGCAATACGATTCTGGCGTATCGTGACAGCCCTAATGTATTTACCTATAACTATAAATAATATACTGATCCACTATAACCATCAATTTATTGGTTTTTAAAAATATATATGCAGGCATTGACATTGGGTTGATAAATGAATTTCTAGCAAGGTATTAGAGTACATGTTAATAAATTAAGATTGCAAGCAGAGCAAAAGAAAGGTCGTTGGCTTGAAAATACATTCGTTAAATATTTTATGCGATAAAGTGGCGGATTAAATTAATACGATATAGTTTCCCCCAACATTCGCACTTGAATATCATGCAGTCATCAATTGCGGTTCCTCTTGTATGTTTTTCAGTATTCTTTATAGTCATGTTCGTACTTAAGACAATTCTCTGATTTGTTGAAAGAAAAACATTCAAATTAAAAGATGCTTGAAATTTATTATTGCCAGACATAGCGACATCGATTAAGGTGGGTCGGTACCTTACTCGGAGGGAAAAACGGAAAAAATATTATGTTCACCGATTATGATAAAAGTTAGCTAGCAGATACCTTCATGCTTCTTGTTTGTTTTTCTGGTAACCTTAGCGACGTTGTCGTTTTTTTCACGACGTCACGGACGTCACATTGGTTCGCGCTAAAAACAGGCATGCAAGTACATTAAACCCATATATTTAAAGTATTGAATGTTCGAGGACAAAGATAATTATACCAAAATGTTTCTGAAATATTGTTGCATACGAATATTATGTTCCGATTATCTAAATATCTCGTCAGTCGTAAAGATTGTACATTTCATCACTGAATTTAGGGTTTTCACGTCTAAAAGATTTCACCAATTGCCGAGTTATAACGTTTATTTTCAAATTAATGCAGAACGGTGGTCAAATTCTTATCGCAATTTTTGAAAACTACACATTTTTTGTGTCATTTTAATGAATTAAAAAAAGAAAGTTAACGTTCTCAGTTTTTCACAATATCGCTTTCAAAGTACAATTACCTTCAAAACAACGACTTTAATATTACGTTGCGCTGACGTTATGATTTTGGGTTATGTATGTAATTTTCTTGTAAATTGAATTTTGTAGTTTCTTTCCTGTTATTAATTAATTTCTTTTGACTCTCGGCATCTGATCTGTTCAAAATTAATATAACATAAGTCAATAGAAGTCCGCTTTTACTAATTTTTGCAACAAATGTTTTAATCATAACGTCAGCGCAACGTGGTTGCAATGATGGTAATTTTTCTTTGAACGCGAAATTGTGAAAAACTGAGAACGTTCACTTCCCTTTTTTATTGCATCAAAATGACATATAAAGTGTGTACTTCTCAAAAATCGTGATAATAATTTGACCACCGTTCTGCATTAATATGAAAATAAACGTTAAAACTCGACAATTGGAGAAACCTATAGACGTGAAAACCCTGAATTCAGTGATGAAATGTAGAATCTTTACTCCTGACGAGATATTTAGATAATCGGAACCAATTAATTGTTTGCAACAACATTTCAGAAACATTTTGGTATAATTATCATTGGGCTCGGACATTAATTATTTTAAATATGTGGGTTTAATGTACTTGCATGCCAGTTTATAGCGCGAACCATTGTGACGTCCATGACGCCGTGAAAAGAACGACAACGTCGCTAAGGTTACCAGAAAAACAAACAAGAAGCATGAAGGTGTATGCCTGCCAACTTATAACATAATCGGAGTACATAATATTTTTTTGATTTTTTCTCCGAGTAAGGTACCGACCCACCTTAATGGTTTTGTACAGCTTTAAATAAAAAAAATGGCATATAAGTCAAACATCAGAAAAACAATGTAAGAAAATTATTCCAAAGTAAACATAACGCCCTCAGTTATGTAATGGAAAATATGAATAATGCTGTGTTAGCAAAATGTTTGTCCTTATATAAACACCAATAGCACAATATAAGATATTGTTGGTATTAACAGACGCTTGATTCCAAATATAGAAACGTAAAACTTGCATCTGTCAGAACAAGACACTTTATATTTGTAGTTGTCTCGACAAATAAATTGATAGTTCAAGGAAAATGTTCGAACTGAAATATGTGAATAAAGGTTAACAAACAGTAACAAATCTGTGTTGACTTTATGCTTGCTGAAGCATCTACTAACAATCGTTGCAACATATCAAAAGAGTTATGTATTTGATCTTAATGGTTTAAAAATATATAATATTGATAATGAATATTAGTCACGACATTGAAACCGAAAATATACTATTGAGACGCATGAAAAGGACATATACGATTTTTTTAACAAAATATAACAAGCAAACTTACGTCTTACATTATCTTATCACATTCAAAATACTACTAAATTCGAATAACACTACAAAACAGTTTGCATGGAAAACACAGCTATGTGGATTACGTTTTCACTAACTAATCAAAAATTAAAACATTGTTTATATAAAAAATGGATAACAAGCCATAACTAAAAGCATGGCCTATGAGCACAACTAACATTGATTTCAATTGACTAAATGAGAAACATCGATAAATCTACGTTGGTCTTCATCTTGAATCTTACATTGTCAAAAGACTTCAAATATATCCTTTAAAATCTTATAAGTAACAAATAATGCAAATATTTTGACAGTTAATTCCGTCTATGCCCCGGGGTGAAACAATGATTGAAAGATATAAGCTTCTTAAATCCCAGTATTTGAGCTATATTGAGCTATATTTTTTCTAAAGCATTAAATACTGTATTCGTTCTTAACGCCAATTGTTAATTTTGCCGCTGATGCAACGGCTACTTTGTTTTTGATTTGTGCCACTGGCTTTCACTGGTTGCGGCCTTAATAACTGTTTTATACGCTCCGACCGAATGTTTCTCGTTGCGTACGTCTTTTTACCACTATCCATGGAATAAAACTATGTGATATGATTGGCATTGTATTACGTTACACTGTATTGATGACCGCGTGCTACATGTATTGTATAGACTCCTCCTGTTTAATACACTTCGAATGATTTATGGTACTGGCTAGACAAGAAGTAAAACATAAAAACGAAATTAATTCATTTTAGACTACATTGAAATAAATGACGCACAAATTGGAATTGTTCTGAATGAAATATGTGCCATCCGATCTTAGCTTTGAAACACATAGATATCAGTTTTGCTTTTGCAACGAAATAGCTGAGAAGAAACGTGTCACATGTAACAAAACCATTTTAATTAGTTGATATTATATTCAATCATACAACGGAAGTTTAATTTTTTTTATAAATACCTTGGATATGATAATATTTAAATAGACATCCTGTATACTTAGTTCAAAGGGAATAATTTTATACTTGCATTATTTTAATTAAGCTTTATATAAACCTCTTTTGAACTTTCATACAAATGAAGGTTTATAAGAAAGTTTATTTTAGGTTTAACATAAAGGAATTTCTAAGAATATATTCCAACAATAAAAAGAACATAGTGGTCATTGCATGCTTGAACTTTGAAAACAATAAAAAGATATATGTTACAATTATAATTTCTCAGTTTTGCTAGCTATCCAATTCTAAAGAAAATAATGGATTCAAGTTGAGACTAAAGGTTTTTTGAAGTGTTTCCCTAAAAATATTGTTTAATAGAATGCATCAAATAAACACACATGTACGTTTTACAAAAACAAGTAGACCAGGAAAATAGGTAAATAAGCTCTGATAAACCGTGCACTGGAACAATACAATTTCTTTAGAGTTTAAGTAGACAAAATCGTACTGGTGCGTATTTGGATATATATTACGGGTTTCAACTTCCTTTAAAACTGGCTTATATTTTCATGTTTCTTTGTCGTATTTGTATGCTAATTCACTGACATTCGTACTTATCGAGAAATGCAATTCATATAGAATATTAATAGATTGTGAATTATTTATCTTTTTCCATAGTAAACAATACGAGACACAAGATCAGTCATTAAATATAGAAACCTTATATATTTTGATATATTGTTGTATTAATCTTTAAAAGAACGGAACATAATGTTATTATTATGGCTTCTAAGATGATGTGTCGTTCAGAAACCAATATAAAATAGATTATTTATACCTGATTATTGTAAATGAGTAATATATGTATAGTGTTTACAATTTGACGTACATTGACTTTAAGTATCTTTGTTATTGGTTATTTCTTGTTTATGTTTTGTTTATAATATTATTGCCTTGTTATTGTAGTACATCTTACTAACCGGAATTTATTTGTTATATATGATTAGTTCCTTAGGAATTCTTTAAAAATGTTTATGTCTGGCTATAATGTTAGTTTTATCATTGCAAATTGGATATGTGCCAAATCGTCCACATAACGGAGTTATTGTCACATAAACGTGACAATATTGACGTGATACATACCCAATTGTCTTATTTCTCTGTAGAATTGTGTCCTATCACATCATTATCCCAAAGAAACCATGTGACTCTCGAAGGTTGAAAAACAATAGATAATGAAGTATAAAGATCTGAGATCATTGCAATTAGATAGGTCAAAAGGACAGTGTCAAGACACGTGTTTCAACCAGGCGAGTACGTGAAGTTCTTTATGTTGTTCTAAGAGGATGGAATAATTTAGTACTGTATCATTTTAGACTTATTCATTTTAGCAACTTGGATTTATCACTTTCGAGTCCACCTTCTGGTCCCCCAGTACTGAGTTTGTAAGATAAAGTTTCTTGCTTAAGGAATCAACAGGGTAGGTTTTGGATGGGATTTTAACCAACGCTGAGCTGGATATCACATGATTACCAGTACAACGTTGTAACCGCTAGGCCACGTCCGTCCTATATCATTGATATCGATATATCGAAGAAAATCTATGAACTACCAAAATCAAACGGGGATTCATGACATGTTTTTGACAGCTAGTGTCTTTTTTGAAGCAAAAAGAATATTTATCATTAACTTTGATTAGAGGTAGAAATGGATTATGATTAAAATACATTCGAACATTGTCTTGATTCCCACACATTTTGTATCTATATATTCAAAATATAAATTGTTCATTTCTATAAATAGCGCTTGTTTCGCTTCCCCCCTACTAAACATATGCCAATCATTTCTTTGGAGAATACGTTGCTAGACTGCTTCTTGTAAAAAAAGAATATGAGTTTCCTGTTAAAATGTCATTGTGAAACCCAAAACAATAGAATTCACAGCTTTGCTAACAGACTATGTGAGAGACGAAATTAGCATGAATACTAATTCGATATTTATTGGAATTTAGATGTCTCAGGAAAGGTCAAGAAACGTGATAAAATACAATAAATAGTTGCTGCTATGGCCAATCCATTTTTCACCGACATTTCGTCTTGTCATTTTGCTGTGTTACAAATGTGATATATATTATTTCACATACCTCTAACAGCGTTTGGTGATAAATTACACTTGCATTTCATCTGAAAATGCGTCCTGTGATTCGAGAACTATAGCTTTGATTGGAACTGAGAGTGAATCAAAGATGATTGACTCGCCCATTTCCCATTGCTTTAAATTATTCCATTAACATTATAGATTTTTTTAGAAATTGAAATATTGTTGTAGCCGTCAATATCCACATTTGGCACCGTTGGTGCATACTGTTTGTTATCACAAGCATATTTGTAACACGTTAAGTGATATTGACTCTTGATATATGATTTTTATTGAATTAAATAATTTATTAAATCTTACACAAGATTGGTGAACATCCCACGCGTGAAATATGATAACCAATCCAGCATTATCACTTAATTTAGTTCAATGAAACTAATGCCTGAATGAGAAAATGAAACTAATGCATGAATGAGAGCAGAACAAAACCTCTTTTTATATTCAATTAATTGTTAACCAGACATTAAAGCAGATATCAGATTAAATGAGATTTGATGTATTTGACCTTGAAACGTCAGTAAATTAACGCAATTAGCAGTTTGTGCTGCATTTAACCGTTTGTTTAAACATTAAGTGGTAGACATTCCCCCATCTCACGTTCTTTAGACAAGCCTACATCTCTTTACCTAATGTTGTATCTAATAAAAAAAGTCATGATCAATTTTTACAAAGAAATGCAGATCGTTTTTTTAGAATGGGTGCTGAATTTGTAGTCAGATGCTCAGCCGTTTAAGCTAATAGAGCGAGTTCAGAAAAACAAGTATTTCTTGAAGATTATTGGTGCGTAAAATTCCTTTACAATTATGCCAAAATACTAATTACTAGTGCCTTTTTATCGACATCGAATACTTCAATATCAATCTACAAGATTTTATTATGCTTAGCAATCACTAGATATATAACTTTTGAAACTTGGTCACTAAAACAATATTTGCATGCTTAAAAGTTTTATTTAGTGAAGCAAAGTCACGCTTATAATATGCAAAAGCAAACAAAAAAAATACACCGTTGCGTGCATAATGATACAAGAAGTTCATCCCATGGGTAAACTGAACTCAAAAACCTTTTACTGAAGTAATGGAAATGTGCATATGTATGTCTGGGCCACTAATCGTTTCTAAAAAGGAACAAAACCAATACATAATTGGACATTGTCTGTCCGTACAAAGCTTTAATGTTAAGTAGATGTCTCAGTTTCATCTTCTGTCCGAATAAGATCTCTTATACTTTTAAATGTCGCTGCAAAAAATAAATAGAAGCTTTGATGAACATTGTCAGACTGAGATATGTTAATAAAAGACAATCTTCACTTAACTATATAGTCAATTACCCATGCTATAAAATTGCAAGAATGTCTAGTACTAGATCTGCTTCATTATAACATTCAATTATTTAAGGTTCTCATATATCGGTCTTTCACGATATGTTTGTATACTAGTTAAGTCAAATATATGTGCATTAAATAAATATTCTCATTTAAGCTAATGGGTGTTTTGCATACTTGAAAGAAGTCGTCATATATTGCCGTGAATGTCGAAGCGCTATTGGCTTTTATCTTAGGGTACGTTTTTAATTAGCTGTTTAAACACTTCAATTTGGTAAAACAATATCAGTAGCTATTGTTACATGTATATTATGACAAGTTTATTTGAATCATGACTCATGATTCTTGATGAAGATAATTGATATTAGTGGTATTAGTACTTTCCTCGCTTTTCAATGAAGAATAATAAACATATATTCAATATCGAATGTGCTCAATTGGCACTTGAAAGTACGTTAGTGCTAAATTCGAGTTATTCATTTAATCAAACCAAACTATTTGAAGAGTATGCAAGATAAAATAATTTACTAAAATTCCTTATTACCAAACATGTAACTCGGATACCTGATATGATGTAATGATGGTTAATGTTTGTCACATTTTTATATAAACACACTTGTAAAGGTAGGTGCGTACTGGTTATAAACAGAGTCCAGGAAAGCTAGGTTAAGTGCGATGAACGCCATAAAATAACCTAAAAATTGTGTTGGTACGGCGTGCAACCCAGTATAAATAAATAAAAATACCTGCAGTTTTTACCAACAGACCATTATTCAAAGTGACTTTGGACAAATATGACATAATTTAAGTCTAAAGCTTTATACTTTTATAAATTCATAGCAGACTTTATAGACAAATGATTTGTAGCCGCCCGGCTAGCGCAGTTGGTAGCACGCAAGTCTACTGGTCGAAGGGTCGTGGGTTCGATTCCCGGGCGGGGTACACCTTTGTGGAGCTTGGTCATGAAATTACTTCTACGGCCATTCTCTCTCCTACCAATGATTTCAATTATGTAGGGCAGTTGTCAATCACTGACACGAAAGTATGCGCCTAGTAGTTGGTTAACAGCTAAATCCAGAGATTTAGCCTTTCCAGGAGGAGTGAGTAGGTTGACTGACCGCCGTTATATGACCTATACAATATGTTGCTACGACGTTAAACCCAACAAGCAAAACAAGCAAATGATTGTGGTTAACCCCATAAAACAACAAATCATCAGTGCGTCGAAGGTAATTATGTCATTCAATTATATATAGAAATGATATAAACTAGCTTATGATAAATATGCTTATCATGATAGGGCATAAATAATTAACTTTAAAATTACTTGCATAAACATGTTACTTAATTCTAATATCAGATCTTCTTAGAATTACTTATTACTGGAACAGGTATTAAAGCAGATAAATGATTTGTATCTAATTCTTCAACCTTTTATCAGACAGCCGTACCATTTAATTAACCTTTTAATAAAAGCCGTGTAAAAGTCATCATCTAGGTTGATTTATCAAAAGTCTTATCTAATTCTTTGCCCATCAGGCGCTATCTAAGTGATAACAGATTTATATAGCGCGTGTTAAATAGCCATGAATGTCTGCTTTTATCACCGTGTTATTTAACAGCAAGGAGTAATAAAGACATAAGCAGAATCTACTCGTACTAAATAAATTTCTAAGTATATCTGTACCACAAAATGTTAAATAAATTACTATCACTAAATGGTCATTTTGTCCATACACACTATTTTACATAAATACGTTTGTCTCGTATATGTAAAAGTATTGCAATCTTAGCAAGACTAAACTTACCAATAAATTGTCTTGGTTTTGTCAATTATTAGATCGAGTTGCGTGACGTTTTATCACAAAACAGAAAGCATTATTAACATCTTCAGCTTTCAATTGTTTGCTGTGTGCTCAAATACACCGAAAGTCTTAAATGAAAAGATGAAAGCCTTTCTCAGCAAACTAGAGGGAGACAAACTGAATTGCTCTGTACAAATGTGTATCAAATGACTTATCTCCCTTATACTTCATGCTAAGCTAAATAACGTTTACTACCAAACTATCACTATCATGTAAGACAATACAATTTCAATAAAAGCATAAATCCGCAGTGTTGAATAACGCATAAAGCACAGGCAACCGGAACAAAACAAAACAAAATCCATAATGTATATACATTGCATGTTGGCTATCCGGACCATGCAGGTCGCCTTTGGTATAAAATATGAGGCATCTAGAAAAAAAACGCTTTAAACATGTTGAATTTCAGAACAAAATTCATATAAACAGTGGCACTGACTATCAAATCCATGCCTTTCTAAAACTCATTAAAGCATCATTAAGTAAAACCCATTCAATCAATTCACATCTTATATGCAGTCATCAGTAAATGCCTTATACCGTTCACATGTTTAGAGCATACATGCAAAATATAGCACATCATGTACAAACAGAAAATATTCTACTAGAACCTCGTTGAGTATACCAGGATTTTAAGTATTAAAATAGAAATCCTCGATATGACCCTGTGTTAGACTGGACACAAGACACAATTCAGTGTCATTTATGAATGAAATTCAAATCACGTTCTCTTGAGAAATAACTTAAATATACTTAAAATATTGTTCCGCATTTTGTTATAAATAAATTTAGCATTTAATACATTTAATTCTATCTCTTAAAGCTCGATCAGGCGTACTTATTTCGCCATTGCAGCTTCTGGACAAATGAAACTATCAATACAATAAATTGTATAGCAGCGTAGCAAATTTAAACATTAATCTACGTACTAATCAGGAAGAAACAAGTTTAACAAAATGTTTACAAAAATAAAAAGAAAGATCAGACAGGGTTTAAAAGTTCGTCAATCTATAAAAATGTCATGATTATTCTTCTTCTCACATTTGATCTTTAAGTAAAGCACATTACAAAGATATCCGCTTAGTAAAAACATTGATATTAGAGGTATTACAATTGAAAAAATAGTAACTAAGCTAGATATGGTAATCTCCAATTCTGATATTGCGGCACGATACTAATTTGTGTATCATAATTTAGTTCATAATATAGCTGGACTAGCCTGCTTGAAGTAATCACAAAATACGATGTTTGCATGTCTGATATAAGGTAGAACATTGATCGCAACATATATTACATGTTTATGTATATTTATGTATATGGATGTAGATATATGTATATACATGTATACGCTATTACCTGATAGCTCTTTTATTGATAATGTTATTACACAAAGTACATATCTATCAATAGTAGCATAATATGAACCTGCTCCATCGCAATTTACATTACAACTGACATACCACTCGAATCTGCTATCCTTGAGACTATGCAACTTGCAAATCAAATCATAAATATGCTGCTGTCATAGGAATGAATTGTTTTTGGATGTTTGTTTTCTCATCATCTTTTTACTTATTTGTTCAATTGTCATTTTTCGTACTTTTTTATGTTCCTATTCTGTGCATTAATCTGGATATTAATCATATACATGTATATAAATCACCATAAGGTGGAACTAAAGTATAAAGAACTAAATATTCTTTGAGATAAACATATTTTGAAAATAGTGTCAGATTCAAAACCTTATCTCAATAGATATATTCATACTTATCAGGTTGATACACGTTTTAGGTTGTGTCTTTTTGACGTTTCACTTACGTTTATGAATATCCATACAGCGTTTATAAGTGAAAAGAACAATAAACGGAAATATAACCCTAAAATCTCCAAAATATAACAGAACCTGTTTGCAATCTAATCAACAAATGGTATCGGAGATGAACAAGTATCTTAAGCCCATATTAAAGTTAATTGTGATAGGTTACAATACAGCTGCCATCATCAATTTGTTTAGTAGTATTTACACCTATAGAGAAAACACTTAAATCAACAAAACATGATAGTGTCCCTGTATTTGTACGTAATGAATTAACTTCTTAGGATGTTACTTTTGTCATCCAATTAGCCAATAGTTTTCTATTTTTCTATGCAGGTTTCCAAGTTGGAATACAATATAAAAATTGGTATTTTTCACATCAAATGAGCACTGTTCAACATAATTAAAGCGCTTTAAGCACTGATTGTACGATTCATTGGTGGTAGCTCGTAATTTAACATTGAGTATGCTTCCCTACTCTCCTTTGCATCGCTTAAAAGTTTCGCTTGTTCACTTTCACTCTGCTAATAGACTACGGGCAACCTGATATTTCTATTTTTAGACAGAGACAAAGACACATTTTAATCGCATGATTGTCAGGTGATTTTTTAAAAATAGATGTGTGATCGACAAACAGAATGCAAAAAAATCTCACGCCTATTATTTCAAATGTCAATATGATGTTTATTTTTCAGATATATGTACAGAATATGGTTTATATCCAGATTTATGTACTGAACATAAACATAAATAAGTACGGCGAAATGACAATTGAACAAATAAGTAAAAAGTGACGAGAAAACAAACATCCAAAAAGATGTTGGACAGTTTTGCATTAATAAAATAATGGAAAATTTACCAAAATGAAAGTAAACATTGATCTTTTTATATGTGCATCTCTGATCTTCCAACTGTAAACAACATAGAACATATTCGACTAAAATTTAAAGTAAAGCCAAACAAATACCATGTTTTTTTAATGAATATAATGATAATGATATCGACTAAATTTTACGTTAAAAGCAAATGGTCAAGTTAACAAATGCATCAATTAAAATCAATTACTGCTAATTACATCACAAATCCTACATTTTGTGACCTTCTGATTCATTCCTCACATACGGCTCCATGAAATTTAAAGTAATAGCAATCATGTATACACACATACATGACAACTTTAGCAGATGAATTGTCAAAGCTGGAGTTTACGGTCAGAGTCTAGAACGATGGACATGTATTGCATTTAATCAACGGATTGTAAGCTTAGTGGTTGAATGGATGACAGTTATAGATTATTGTAAGCTCGATGCATGTACAATAATGTGCATATGAAATAAAATACCAAACACAGTTGACTATAAATTATATAAACTATTGATGCTTGTGAAACAGTGCCGAAGACATTTAAATATACAGTTATGATGAGGGGAGTGGAATGTATCAAACAGTATCATTGAACTATTAAAATTGTTCAAAAAAATCACCCAACTTTGATTTCAGTATTTTGATTAAAAGAAACCGTTAAAGCCCACATTCATACGATTCAGACTATAATTACTCGCTTTAAATTTATAAAAAATTGGTTTGACATTTAATGACAAAAAGCCGTAGATTTATTGATTTAAAAGACAGAGAAACTGTCTGTCACTTTAAGGTAGCTTAAGAATGTCCTCACATAGAATCTTTATATTAGATTTTCAAATTGCTTTAAGTTATACGTAGGAGGAGATTAGAATTGCAACATTTTAATTCTAAGAGGTAATTGAGTGAGTCTAGAATTGACTTGAATATAAACATTTGGCGAAAACTCTATCCAAGCCGAAACATTTGGTAATTACATCGATGTATCGTTCATTGATTTTGATGTTGGTCGATGTATCATGTCGACTACAGTTCGTTCAAAAACTAAACCCCGTTTAATGTAAACAATGCAATGAAATAACCCACACCAAAGGAAGCTAAGTATTACAATAAAATGTTATGTAGAGTTAATGTTAAGATTTTAATGGCTGACTTGTTGGGGTATTGGTAAAGCATGATGGACTATAAGGGCGGTGGTTTATCCACCTCACTGAACTTAGTTAAAACTTACTGATACGTATACAACCTTTATTTTCAAAGTTGTCCTACTTTTGGAATGAATTGGTTGATTTTTATGTTTACACAAACATGTAATGTTTTTTGTACAAACTATAAATTATGAATGTCTGCAAGTTCGCATTCTTATATAAAAATAATTTTTCAATTCATTATTTAATTTTTTCATCCATGTTATGTATTATAGTATTGAATAACTATATTATTTTCAGCACTAAATGTACGTGAGCATAAAAATCGTCCCAATAAAACTGTTTGATTGTATGTATACATCAAGTGCCATCCAAAATAGCATTTACATTTTTTAATGAAAGATTCGATTTTGATTTTTTAACCAAAAGAAATTAAAAACACTTTATAAGATATATGTACATGTTTAAAACTTACAATCGCATACAGTTATACAGTTATTATGGATGGTACGGTATATTGTGAACCATATTCACAGATTCCATAAAAGTGATCTGAAAGAAATACTCAATCTAGATAAATTGACAAAATGTAGACGGTTTGAAAATTACTCGCAGACTATTTACAAGTTTTGATGACAAAATGTCTATCAACATTTATTTGCTAAATTGGTAGTTTATTTGGCCTTATAAGAAAGTGACAGACTATTACAATTTACCCTAAGTCAATCGTCTATCAATTCTCAATTACCCCTTACTTCAATGCATGTAGCTGACAATGCTATCACCATTGATATTAACATCTGGTTGAAACTAATTAATTAGATTTATCACCGTTAAGACAGTCTAAAATGTTCATGACTGATCATGATATATTACGAGCCTTCATATCACAAATGTCAGGGCGTCTTACACGGAATGTTGTATAAATATCACATGTTGTATCTAAAACTACCACCTAACGCATATGCCATAGACAATTTGAGTTCATTAAATATATCACACACATGCATTCAGGATGTTTTCATTCTTCTTACAATGAGGTGTTACTCATATATAAAGTGATACGTAAAGTCGACTTGGAAGATCGGATTAATCCAAACGGGTAGCGTCGTTAAATAAAGTCTTTATCGTTGTTAGTTTAAATTTTCAGCACACTTATCGCCGTAATTAGACTTAAACAATTCAAAGAAATGTAAGTAACATTAAAATTGTTATTTCAACGAAAGAAATAATACCAGGAGGTTTTGACTAAGGTCTTTCTAAAACATAAATCAATAAACCAAATTATTGTTATGACAATAATACATAAACTAAAACTCAAGATGACAGTACATTGTAAATTATTCAAAAATCGTAAGTCATTTACTAGTCTTAAAGCCTGATTAGATATTTGATATCAATTGGCTGACTTCAGAATTAACCTCCATGATGTCAAACGTGTTAAAATATTCTACGCTAGAATTAACGTTGAAAAATTGAAAAATGTACTCACGTTCTTAATATTTCATTGACATACACTATTCTAATCCTTGATTATTTAGTTATACCTCACAGAGTGATACAGAGCAGTGGCAGATAACAAGGGAAAATCTTTGTGCTAAAATATCCGTTTAAAATTCCTATTCTCACTTGTGGTACGTAAGAACTCTAATCTTTCTATTATTTGTCACATCAATCCATTTCTTATGTCTACTTACGATAAATCTCAAAAGCAGAACCAAATTAATAATAAGCTTCTAAACGTCACATTGGTGCGTTCATATTACCAGTACAGCATTTTCTTCGAATGGAGAGTAACGATGCGATGTCTTAAATGATCTGTAAAACATTGAAATAAATTCACCTAATATATTACTATTCAGTTGTGACCCTCAGTGATTTACTTGATTTTCTTTCTCAGTAATTGTAGAAAGCACGTCATAAGTATTGTCACGACATATTCAATGAAGGCTCAATCAATTATGGAAACGAAGAAAACTGGGTTTGTATCTACTTACGAATACAAATAAGGACTATGTCATGTAAGCATTCATTTCACTTTAGTTTTGATTGAAATATTAGTACTGACAGTCAACCAGATAGCGGGGATATAATATCTTAATTAAGTAGAACTTTTTGACAGAATTAATATCCGCATTCATTAAAGCATAAGAAGGTATTAATTCTTCGTTATACAGACATAATATTTGGGTATTGTTGTCAGATATATAAGTAACGCTTGTTGATCATTTACAATATTTCTGCCATGGCATAATGCACAATATACAACCGTAAGCTGATTTACGATTTTTGCTTTATCCAGCTCAGGCATAAAGCCTCTGTGAAATGTACCTTTGATGCATAAATCCCTTTTTGTATAAGAAACAGTATACCAATATCGTATATTTATCATTTTCAAATTAGATAATACATTATGAACTTGAATGATCCAAATACTAATCATCAAGAAGTTGGTTCATCGTTGTGTCTACATCACTACCTAATGGCTCAATAATAGCACCATGGAAGAGCAGTGTTACTACAGAGTTTGATGTCACAGTAAAACTATATATGTTAAGAAGTTTAAATGTTAATTATAACAAATATTCTGAAGTAAACTAATAAGGAATCAAAAACAGATACAAAACATCTATACGTAGCTGCTATAACAATAGCAATGACTAAAAGAATTAATTTAACAAACTTGAGTTTAAATGAAAACAATTTGAACCAAACTCAAATAAGAAAGAGTTTTGTTTACAACGTCTGGCTCAGAAGGCAGTCACACGTATGTATAACGGCAGATACAGTAAAGGCTCATAAATTAAAACGGAAGATACAGTTAAAGCTTATAAATATTTATACGGTGGTTGTTTTTCTTTTTCCATATGTGCATTTACCAGTCAAATTGTCTAAGAAGGTGTCCAGTTAACAAAAATAAATTTAAAACCAAATAATGCATTGAACTTTTTTTCGTTACTTTTAGTGGCCTTCTTTTTAATAACAAAACATCTCCCTCTTTTTTCTAGTCCGTGTGGGAGATATGTAACTTTTTACTATTGCTCCTGAAACATTTTCTAACTCCTGTTCAATAACAGATAAATAACAAATCAACATTACAAGATTCTAAATCCACTAATATAGGTGCATAATAACAATATCAAAGCAGCAATGTTTGTGTTCTAAGAATGAACCACCTCTCAGTATAATAAGCTTGTTTGTTGTTTTCAACTGCATTAGCACTTGGAACTGTACTTTAATATCAGCAACAGACAAAGTGATTGGCATTCCAATGTTATTTGTCTCCGTGTGAAATTATTGCTAATGCTGTGTAATTGTGAAGGTGATTCAGTAAATCACGAATACAGTTCGATAAACTACAAGTAAAACACCAATACAAGTAAAAACCAAAATAATGCATATATCCGTTTTGAGAAAAAAGTACACAAGTTGTATTCTATAGTTTACAAGAAGAAAATGTCATGACGCTTGTCAATAGGCAGTACAATAATTATATAATTTGCATACACCGTATCAGCTAAACAAAGTGTTATTGCTAAAGTTAGAAAAAAATTAATATGGCACATATTTATATCATTCAGCTTTATCAATTTCTTCATTTGACTCTAAATAATGTTCAGAATACTTAGTTGGATATATAACGGTAGAAATAACTGAGAAATTCTATTTCTCTTAATGAATATAATTTTAGTTTGTGACAGGCTGCTAGGTAACCCTGCTAGTAAACAAATGAGCATTACACGTACATTGTATTTTGGCACATACTGAATTATATTGACAATAGGTTACAAAGCAGTCGATGTTACCATTTGGTAAGTAGTGTTGATATCGAAAGAGCATCTAAACAGTTACTTGTGCATATTAGAATTGTATTTACTTCTAAATGCGTGACATTTGTCATCTACTTGTTTTCATTTACTACATTTATATTTAATATTGACTTATTTGTGTTTTAAGCAAACAATATGAAAGCATATATAATTCCTTAGTGATCCAAATAACTGTTGTCATCGTACATTGCAACCGGTGTGTTGATATTAATATATTACGGAAAGTTGATTATTTGACACAATCATGGATGTGATTAAGCCTATTATCAATGAACCATTTCATTAAAACTCGCTAACGGTTAAGATCACAGTAATCATGAAACTGCTAATGGTATTTACAGCGATCGTTAATAGGATATAAATACAGCCTCAGCTGTTGCTGGCTAAAAATAATGAGAAGCAATGTTCAACAGAAACCATCAACTAAAATAACAGTTTTTGAGAGAGACATCGACAATGTTATCCGACAGTAAAGTCAAGTAATAAAACCACAAATAAATGAAATAATGCAAATTAAATCAGTCGCTAATTAAGTTGAAAACAATTACGTGCTTAGCGTTCAAAACTGCAATAAATAAGTTTTAACATATTTTAAATTCATTACATACATCGTTTACTATCATTATCTTTGGAATCTAAGTTAGAAATATTTTCATCAAACACAGTGGGTAATTTGTTTGGTCTTACAGCGTTCAGCCTAACAGACATAAGTTGGCGTCAAAATATAATTAGTTTAGACTAGGATTGATATCGTTCAGACTGTAACAATAAGTTATTCTATTATATTAGCTAAACTTCGAATTAAACTAAATATGAATTGACATCAAATGAGAAATAAGTCGGGGATTTATTGATTTGAAAGACAGATAGAGTCTGATAGTTTAAGACATGTTAAGACTGTCTTAACCTCGATGATCTGATCAGTACTCGGATGACATATTCCCTGTAATAGTGTAGAGGATGGTGATCTCACAGTTGACAGAGTACTGAAAAAACAAAGTAGGCGGTATTCATTAATTCATGAATAGAATATGTTGTATACAAAATAATAGCTCACCATTGATATATGCATATAAATAAGAGTAAAGCCAAAACAAACTTTCGGACCAATTTCCAGGATACTTGGATAAAATAGCCACTAGAGTTTTAACAAGACTTTTAGCTGCAGTGACCTAGTTTTTCTTTCATAATGACCTATGTTCGAACTCATCTGAACAATTACTTAGACAAGCATTCTCAAAATGTTTGTGGATAAATGAGGCAAAGATGTGACCGCTAGAGTGTTAACAAACAATCACGGACGGACGATGGACTATTATAGACGATGGACATTCAACGATCTTAAAAGCTCACCCTGAGCTAGCTCATAAGAGCTTAAAGCCATAAAAATGGTTAATATAACATTAAAAAATAAATGTGAGTTGTTCTGACATAGTTTAGAAAAAAGTCAATACATTAAGAAATTTTCATCATGAATGTCGGAAAGTATAATTCAACGCAAAAAAATAATTATTGACTCTATTCGAAGGCGTATTCCAATTGCGTCATAACTTTGTTACTTTTAGCCCAAAGGCTGATATTATCAGAGAAAAAAATGACAACAAAAATATATAAGATAAAAATACATTAAGCTAGTACATAAAGTAGTAGTGCCTGAAGGCAAATTAAATACAAAAAAAGAAACATACAAATAAACAGAAACCAAGGTGGAAAGACGTAATCAGGAAATGGTTTGGAAGTGACTTCAAGGAAAATACTAGACTATCAAAATGTCGTGAGGACTAGTATGTTATCACTTCCATTACGACCACAGGCTCCTGCGGCTACAGGCGATGTAATGTAAGGTATTACACACGTTTTAAATAACGAACGTAAACGAAATGTAAAATGTAATTTCAATGTGAGAATTATGAGAATATTATTTATTTTAAAACTTATTAAGTTAAAAGATATCCAAAATAGCATAGAAATTATATCATAGACATCCTTCTTGGGTTTAATATGTTTGAATATATTGTAGCATTTCATTGGTATATTTTTGTTCTTGAAGAGTTTCATCTTTTATACACGTAATTCGTGATAACTTTTGTGGAATCTCGTCTGGGCAAACCATTAAGACTGAATTCATTTTAATGAGTTCAAATATTTCAACATTTTTTAAATAAAATCATGACTTGCTGTTCTTCAGAACAAAATTTAACAGCTTAATTATTTCTGAGGGATTATTGTAAGTTTTAACAGCACGTTCATAGCAGCCACTTCTAAATACATTGTAGTTGCATTTGTTGTGGAATCGGTATGACACTGGCTGACTGTAACAATCGCATTACGTCAATCTCATATCAAATACTCAATTATCTATCAGCAAAGTACATGTTTCTCTTTCTATCTTTCTATCAGACCATCAGAATAAGCATCTGAATGTAATTAATTAATTAATTAGATTTATCAATTCTTAGAAATCTTCAAATATTTATGTCTAGTCTTTATACACTTTGAGTAATAGCAGCACGCAAACCATTTATACATTTTTTGTATGAAACTAAAATGTGCTTTATCATACAAAATTTGCTTCACATAGTAGCTGAATTTCCCTTTCCAAATATTTGGTTAGTTACTTCAACGTTAGTTTCGTCAGTTGTATTTGTGAGCCTCTTTTATAAGTGGACTACACGTTACATTTTAAGCAATTAAGAATTAGGTTGATGAACGTTTCAAGAATTAACATGGGTGCTTTTTAATTGTCGTTTGGAAATTTTAACATCAACAGTTAATTAATTTTCTTGCAAACTTGTTTGGAAAGTGCATTTCATTGCTGTTCTTATTGATTTTATACCCTTAATTAAACTTTAATTTGCAATCAAATCTCGGTAATGCACATTCATGAGCTCAGTAATCGTTGATTACATTTGATTTATTCGTCAATCTATTACATGTATTCACGAGATATCGTCGAAATAAAAGTGGAGTTTATAGGTTGAA
Source organism: Mactra quadrangularis (assembly GCA_025267735.1). Classification (NCBI taxonomy): domain Eukaryota; kingdom Metazoa; phylum Mollusca; class Bivalvia; order Venerida; family Mactridae; genus Mactra; species Mactra quadrangularis. The sequence goes on along the minus strand of CM046304.1, from coordinate 40,216,917 downwards.
GACGTCCGACTATTAACAATTACTAGTATAGTAACGCCTTTTTATATTACACGCTACTGTTTTCGATTCAAAATGAATTTTGATGTATTCATAATATCTATGTGTAAATGTCTCTAGACAAGCATGTTCATTACACGATGAATGATAATGATAATGGAGTGTCTTGAATTTATGGAAAGTAATTTAAATGATGAGTGAAAAGTTTAATAAATTCAATTATTGCAACATTATTCAGTTGTGTCTCTGCGTGGTTAAATGTGTCATATTTCTCAGTAATTGCTGATAGCACGTCAAGTGTTGACCATAATATATTTATTAATATCAATGATAGTAAATAGGAAAAGTCTTTACTTACGAATTTTAATATGGCATTTCTGGTAAGCATTTGCCTTTCGTTTGTCAAATTCAATACGAGTATTGACGTCTTTCGGGCTAGAGTTTGTACAGAACAACATTGTACTGAGTAGAACAAAATTACTGAACAAATATGAGTAAGTAAATATAAGGAAATATTGCATTATTTGCTATAATGGCAAGATTAAAGATGAAATATTGTATCCGAAAACTTACATAGAAACTTATTATTTTGTCCTTATAAAAAAGACAAAATATATTCATACAATGAAATGTATTAATAAAACAGATCTATAAAGAAAGCCATTACTTGAATTCTAGTAACATCAGCTTTAAAAATTAAAAGATTGCTAAATATAGTTTAATTTCAAATCAATCGAATATTTAAGATAAGAAACATTCTTACCTTTTCTGCCATAGTAATTTCTCAACAAAAGGCAATGTTGATGCATGTAGATTAAACAAAAACCAACTAGCATTGCTAAAAATCCATGACAAGAAATAGTTATATCCGACATAAAAAAAATATTTTTAAGAATAAAAGATAGGAAACACGAAAAAATGTTTGTGACGTTGTAAGTACAAAATAATGTTTTTTTCTCTACTGGCAATTCTCATTTAATTTGATGTTACTATGATAAAACAATTAACAGTTTCGTAGAACATTGACTCAATGTTTTTTTTATAATTGGTAAGATAATTAAATATGAGCGAAAAACAAATCTCAATCTGATATCATGTGACATGTTGCTAATTAGTGTATCATTAAATGTTACAAAACATACATGCTGAGATCAGATAAAATCTGAAATTAGTCAAACATATAATGGCATTAGAGACTAATTGATTCAAATCTGACAAATATGTTAATACATTGTTAGGATTGACATGTCTTCAAGTAAAATACATCCTTTTTCTAGGCTCGTAACGGTTGATAAGAGGATGACGACACTCTGAAGACATCGTAATAATTCAGATATTAAACCGAACGAACTACAACAGGAAGGTCATAATGATCATAAGATTTCTTAAGCAGTTTTTTATCAAAAAGCGTCAAGATAGTATTAATAATTCTATCAACATTGTATGTTAACTAATTGCTACAATGTTTGTTATACTTCTAGAGAAGGTCATTCAGTAAACGAGGATGAGGTCTTATCTCCTCCCTGGATTTTCAAAACACTAGAACAAAACTGCATAGTGTGTATCTAGACGAAGTAATTCAGAACCTTATTTTTTTACCTGTATTTGAATGGTATCAATATTATGTTCAAGTAGGTTCCAAGAGGATATAATTCGTCGTTTTAAAATAACATTGCTCTATCTACCATTTATAATTTGTCGAGAAAATCGTTTTTAAAGTTTCAATTGTCATTATCTCACTTTTGGACGATTTCAAAAAAAATCTCCATAATGACAAGCTTAATGAACACAAATATGTAAAAATAAACATTGTTTGGCCCACAAATATTTTTGCCGTATTTTTAGTTTAGATATCTAGCATTTTGTTCACTTTTTGAAAAGTTGTTATTTCAGTACAGCTCTATAGGGAAATACTCGTAGAATAATACTATATTGCCCTATGTCCAGAACATAAAGCATTGCTGTAAATAAATAGGATATAGAGCATAATGGCACTGAAAACCTTTTCTGTGACGTCAGAATGCATATTTACATGATCTATAGAAATAGAGCTTGCGCTTCTGATTCAAGTACTATATCAATCTAATTTTGAAAAAAAACCATAACAGAGCACTTGGGCTTTAAAGCAATGATTTTTAACTTGTTGTCCTAAGAGATATCAAATAGCTTTTAGCACTTAATAGAGCTTACAGAACAAACAATCAGGTAATCATCCTCCATGCGATTTCATTGAAAGAGTTTTAAAATGGGTTTCATAGATTCGATAAATGGTGATAACATTTCTATGCACCATGAATTAGTCAACCTAACCAGTAAAAGTAAAAAAGTAATTACTTTAATAGCTTTGTTTCATGATGAACACGATCACCAAAAGCACGGTCATCACCCCTGGTAAAGTGGCTTAGTGGTATCTATCGATCTTCTTAGAGAGCGTTTTGCTTTGTTTATGTGCAGTCGACAACTTGGCGCAACAGAGATAATACTATCCTCGCAGGTAATTTAAAATAAATTGTAATAACCTTATAATATGTATTTGCTAATGTTACTAGACAACCCTAACCACTGTATAGTGAATGATAATGCAATGTATTGAATGGAAAGCAGAAATTACCATAACATGCTACTCATTCTCCGCTTCTAGTGATGTATACGAGGGGTGACCCAGTAAATCGTGGACTCTGTTTATGGCGGAAAAATTACGGGCAACTTTAGCACCAACTTTTAACTGCTATTAAATGCATGTGTTGTGAGTAAGTATGCTAAAGTTTTAGACGGTTAATTAAAAAATAAAAGTTTTGCTTCCATTTATAAGACACTAGGTATGACAACGCGGCGCAAGCCAACGTATTTTAAGACGTCAGGGCTATGAAATCTTTTTTATTCATTCTCCAAGTTCGCCTTGTTGTGAACAGTGACAAATACTGGCAATGTATTTACTTCATATTTACTTTAAAAATTTGTTTTTGTCTTACTTTCATTACAAATTTGTGACATCAGTCACAAAATATTAGTATGGTCAATTATATAATGGTCCAAAGGTTAAGTATCCAACTTAATTTTGAATAACACTTTCAGTAATTTTTGGTACGATAAATTCAGTGGATATATTACACAATGAATAACATCTCTACCCTATGTAGTATGCACAATGTATACTTAATGATTCATTTTGTCTGTCTATGTGTTTAAATTCAAATTTATACCCATCCATGTTGTACCAGGCTGGTTATGAAACTGAGTTGCAAATACATAGTCTCAATCTTGTCCTGACGTCACCTTATCTCGTTGATGTCACAATTTTTGTGCTTCGGTGCAAACGCGTATGGCACTCTTGTATACATATTTTATGATTTGAGATTTGGTGTGATAATATATAGATAATATCTGCGAATGTCTATTAAAAATAAAATGCAATTAAAAAGTTTAAGTTTAAATTTTGCTGCACACTTGAACTCAGTATGAACGAATATACAAGTATGAAAGTGGTTGCGCCGCATGCACATACCTTGTATTAGCTGAACATTAAAATGACGCCTTTAATGCAAATACTTATAGGTCAAATGCTTAATTTTTATAAAAATAAGGCTAACAAACAGTCTTGTAAATTATGATTATCATGAGACGTAAGGAAAAACAGTTATGGACAAAGTACACGATTTACTGGGACACCCCTCGTATTTCATACATATCCATTTAGAATTTCAGCAAGTTATTCTGGACATTAAAATTGAGGAATCTGTAAAATGTGACCCAATGCTTGATTTGGTTTCATTATAATAATTTTGTAAATAAGAGTGTTAGATTCTATATTCATTAGATAAACTACGATATTTTGAAATCTGCTTTATATGAATCCAGTTATGTCGAAGTAATGGGAAAATAAATACGCAGAAAACTTGACGAAATTATTTTAATTAAATATTTCTATGTTTTAAACTTTGAACTTAGTATATACAAAAATCTGGAATTAAAGTACCAAACTAAAAGATTAAAATTTCTAATTTCTGAATTTTAAGTTCATCTATAAGACACATCTAAGACATGTTAAATGAACTAATGTTACGACATAAAATCAACTAAATAAGATAATTATCAAATCCGACTGTTCGAAACATAGTAATTATACTTAATCCTATGTCTTCCGCAGACATAATAATGGATATAAATACATCCATTTGTGTTTCCTTTGAAAATGGAAGGCATCGTTTTGCAATTCAGTAAAAGTTTTTGTGAATATTTAGAAGATAATTCAATGTAAATTTCTTTCTAGGGAATTGAATAAAATAGCATGCCTAGTTCAGTCATTAGGTCTACACTTTGTTTAATTTAAACATAACTTCATGGTTGATAACAATACTGTCAATGATAAGTTTAAACATGTTTTGAAATCATTACAAACAGATCATTTATATGAATAGCTTAAAAATAAATGTACGGAATATTTTTCTTCTCAATAGTATAAGCAGTCTAAGCAACATGTAGTTATTCAACAAACCTTTGGCGCCAAAACGTCAACAATTTAATTCGTCTCGTTGATATTAGCAATATTTTGACATGCAATAATGTTGTTGACATTTAATGAAAACAAAACACTGAGGATATATTGATTTGAAGGCAAAAAATAGTATGAGATATTGTTAAAGCTATATATAGTGCTTATCTTAAATCTTCTGATGATCCACTAAAAGAATGCCAAAATGCTAGCAATAATATCGAGGATTGTAATGTTGCCAAGACTATGTTTAAAAAATTAGCGGTAATAATAAAGCCATCTTTAATTTCACATACTTTTATTTGGTAATTCCTATACTTCTGTCGAAGTGATCTATAATAAATGTATAATACTATGGTATAAAACCACAATATACCGTTCTACTATATACTCGTATAAACGACATCGAATAATGAACTTAACTATACATTAATGTGCATTGATTTGAGATTAGTTCTACCACTGATCAGTGATAAAATCATGGATGTCTGGATGTACATCCAAATACAAACATCAATCCAATTATTCAATCAAACAATTTGATACATTACGCTTAAACTATTTTATGACCAACGTTTCCTAAGCGTGACAATATATACAGAGAAGAACACAACCATTATGAACGACAAAATTTACATAATTAAACAGTTACATGATTACATCAAAATCAAAGTAGATAAATCCCAAAGCTGATGGTATATGAAAAGGTGATTGTTTTGCTAAAATATGAAAAAGTGGTAAAGGATATGAAAACCTTTTTGTACTATGGAGCACTGTAACATACAGTCAAACCTCTTACAGAAAGAGTTTCGGTTAGATTACTGTATACGTTGTCAAATCCATATCATTCTCATTTTTAGACTTCTTTAAACAATGTTTTCAAAACCTAAGTGGCTACCCGATTGTATAATAGTATAATTATGCAAATGTACAAATAAACATTTAGTTACTATTTTCTAAAATCAATAGTCTAAAATAAGACCCAGACTTCCCACATAATACTTACGTAGCATTAGAGAATATTTTAACAATACTTCGTCGGTCAAGCAGAATTCGTTGACATATTTGAACAATGGATCTTATAAATAAGTGGCAGACCATAATGAGCTCAATATGTCAACCTCCTATTAATTCGCAATTGTGTCTTCCGTAAATACTTGTAGATCTCAATACTATCATTGTCGATAGTAACATCTGAATGAAACTAAGTAATTAGATTTATTTATCGTTTCTACGAATTGCTGAAATATTCATGTCTGATAGAATTACACTGTAAGTATTCTTATCACATGAAGACAGTTCATACGTACTTTGGCATGCTTAGCACACATGTGAACTATCATAGAAGTATAACATTACATCTCATTACATATTTGAAACGCCAGAGCATCAACTGTGTCCGTTTTATTGTGGTCAGATAAAAAAATTGGAAACAACATATAAAACATTTATTTCTCTCAGCCAGTCTTGTTGTTTTTTGCCCTTCGGAAAAACCTTTTCACATTCAAATGTAACAGCCCTCTCCACTTACTCTAACACTATCGACTGTTGATGTTCCTGGTATGTTTTAGCTTTAGTTTTAATACAAAAGTGAGTGTCTGCGCTTAAACTGCAATATTAAGATACTATGAACCCAAACACAGATTTATTTATTTTACATAATCATGATACAAAGCTGAAAGCAGCTGAAGTAGATTTATTGTCTAATGTTTCACCTATACACACATTTACAAACCCAATATTATATCAATTTTGAACTTTGATTGTAATTGCTGCAAGTTAAACATTTTTGAATTTAAAAACATAATTAACCTGACTAAGTATCTGAGAACAATTGGTGAGAATTTCTAAATGATTAATTGCAATTATGACAATGAAGTAACAAAACATACCAAAATCTTACGAAACAAAAACATCGTACTCACGTTGTTTTCAATATTTACTTGCAACATTTAATCCGTGCCTGTGAGTTCACAATATTTCAATTGTAGTACAGTAGAAAAACTGGGCAATGATAAACACAAAGCGACTACTAACAAAAGTGATGGATTTTGATAATGAAATTGTCTTTAAAAGTGATCGTTCTACCGATAAGGTGTAACGTAGTACGAATGTCTTTCTAATATCAAATGATTAGGGATATATTCGACAAGACAAAACAAATTGGTAATAAGTTTCTAAGAGTCACATTCATGAGTTCATATTACCAGACACTCGTATTCTTTGTATGGAGAATAATGACGCAATGTCTTAAATTATCAGTAAAACATTGAAATAAATTCAACTAATACATGATAATTCAGTTGTGTCTCCTAGTGTATTACTAAAGTTACTTTCTCGGTAATTGTAGAAAACACGACATATGTATTGTCACGTTATATCCGATAAAGGTTCAATGAATTATTTGGAATGGACAATTATGTTTGTTTACGAATATAAACAGGGGTTTTCAGGGAAACCATTCATTTCATTCAGTTAATAACAGGAATATCCGTGTTGGTGATAAATCGGATATTTATTCAGAAATAAAGATATATTTTGCCAAAATATGCAGATGTCAACAATTCCTTCATATTTCTGGTTTATTGTCAATGGTTGGATAAACATAAATGTTCAGCTACAAAAACCTACTTGGTTATTCCAGAATGTGAATTGTGACTATTTCCAAATCTAAAATAGCAGCATTTAGAGAAACAATGTCCCAATATTAGGACCATTCTTCTATTAGAACCACCAATTTTGATAGTCCTAATAACGGACTGGAATCTGGTAGATATCGCAGTAATAACATGTCATATGTGTATGGAAAAGTAGACCTCCTTTACTACTGGCTGGTAAAAACTCCGCGTTAAGTGTTGCTTTTTTCATGTGTGGTGTTAGACTTACCATTTCAAAACGGTCTTTTTAAATGAAAATCAAAGTAGAGGATTAGTTGTAGCATCATCTAACGCATATTAGAAAGGATGCATTAACGACAAGATAAACGCAAGCTTACTCATCAAACGATCAGTACTTCTACCCTAAGCGTTAATTAATACGTAAGTTGTTGAGACATTTTCTGTGTGTTTTCAGTGTATTTGTGTCAAATGTTAAGTTCAGAGTAAGCAGGCAACGAGAACAGTTTGTACAAATACACTTGCCATATCATAATACAATACTTAAAGGTCTTAACGTAAAAGTTACGACAACTAATATTTGATCATTTTCATTAAGAAGGATAAGGATATTGGATTAAAAATTAATGTTAACAGTTTAGAAATCATAAAAAAACCATAATTACGATATTTTGCTATGTTTATTTAACAAGGTCAACATCTATTGTAGGAATGGATGGAGCATTGAATGTTATTTCAGGTGTTGGAATTTTTTCATCAGTTATACTTGGATTTGGAGCATCGTTATCAGCTACACTTGGTGTTGGAACTTCGTTATCAGATACACTTGGTGTTTCTGAACATTCAGATGACTTATTGGTTTTCTCATCACTGTGTTGTAAATGGTTGGCTTTACTTCTGGCTGGTGTGGGGACAGCAGAATGTACCTGTAACAAACAACTTAAGTATATATAATGTTGCTTCGTTTTAGTTTCTATTTTCAATGTAAAACCACGATGGAAATACAACAAATGTATAGGGTTTACTCCTTGTTGTGCCATCTTTGGCGTTGGTGTCCATGTCATGGACAGGAAGAATTTCATTTGCAGGAATACGATTGATACACTCTATAATGACCTTTAGCTATAAGAATGCTCAATCAAAGCAAAGATCGAGAAAAATGTACTGGTCGATACATGTATGTTCCATAAGTTACTTAATCCAACCTTTCAAAAACTATTATTAGTATGTGGCACTTGTCACAAATATCTAATGAAAATAGTATTTAATCATCGTAGGTCAAAAGCAAGAAACTTTACAAATACGGCCACATTTTGGCCAATCAATTCCAAATATAATTGAATTATGTAGAATGCTGTATAAATTTTGAATAGCATATCATAATTATGCTTATTATCTTTCTGACTTCGAACGGCAAAATTTATGAAGATGACTTACGATAACTTCTTTCTTAAATTCTTTGAGAAAAGACGCACAGTATTATAGTTTAACATTTCTTTAATTGTGAACTGATGATGTGACAAATACTCGTATAAGAGCGCAATATGACAATTATCGGCTTGAATGGATCATGTCAAGAGAAGCTTCAGCTAATGGGCATACGTTAAAGTTTGAGATTGTTTTAATCATTTCAATCGAGCGTAAGCAAAAACATAACACCATTTTTGCCTGCAATTGTATTATGAACAATGCCCACATAACAAAATGACAGAGAAGTTGCTTATACTTGGTTTTTTGTCATTTTCTGAGATATTTCTTTACCTAAGATATCATTTTAAGTGCTTAACTTAAAGAAAAATATTCCTTAGTAGCTTCGTGAATACGGGTCCTAGTCACTTGCCAGTCATATACACCCGGAACAATGCTAAAATTGCGTAACTATATTGAGTAGCAAGTGTATAAACTTTGAGAAATACCGATGGTTCATTGTTGCTTGTAGCGGTCTTGCCTCAGGTGTTCGCATTGTCTCTGACAATAAATAAATAAAACACGTCTTACCTTTTTATTTATTCGTTTGTTCGCTGTACTTTGTCTTTGAGTTTGGGATACATATGGACTCTGTTCTTGTCTCCATGGATGTGGATATTTTGATATGTTCATAAGGTACGTTTGATTGACCTGCCATTGTAGTAACCATTTCTTGTGATTATAGTGAGGGTCTTTGGTTGTGAGACGTTTCAATATAGCAAGATTTTCATGAGTGATACGAAGTAGCTCTCTCTGGCGTTTTGTCTTGTTTAAACTGAAATGGTACAAGATTACAAATAAGGAGAATAATCCAGTGGCACTTTTCACAAAATAACTTACGATAAAAATCATCGTAAGTCAAAAGCAAGAAACATTTGTAAAACGGTCATTTTTGGCCAATCAACTCCAGATAAATTGAATCATGTAGAATATTGTATATCTGTCGCAAATAGCGAATATTGGTTAAGTCCGGTATACCGGATTTAAGGTCAAAGAGTTCACCGAATTATGATCCGGTGGTATAGAACCCGCCGTATCTCACTGAGTATATATACTCGATAACCCGTGTGAACGGGGTTAGACCAGGAGGTTAGACAGGTTAGACAAATTTTGGATTAAGACATTTCGTAGATATTTTGTTATATAATTAGTTGAATTTATATTGATGGTAATACAAAAAAGGACTTAAAAAAGTAGTGTGAATTGTCAACTTGTGTTAGTTTAACATCAATGTGGATGTAGAAAAACCAGCGATAAATATGAGAGGTCTAACCAGTACCAACTTAGAAGTCTAACAACTAACAACCTGGAAGTCTAACCAGTTACAACTTGGAAGTCTAACCAGTAACAACTTAAAGAAACTACACCACAATATCTTTTGAATATCATATCATAGTTATTTTTATTGTCATTTTGAACTGCAAAATTTAAGGCATTGACGTACGATAACTTTTTTGTAATAATTTATGAGAAAAGGTGAACTGGTTCATATTATATGCTTAACCCGCAGGAAATCTCAGCCGGTATCATGTCTGAGTACAAATCCATGAACCGTGGGTTCGATTCTGGGTGCAACTTCGTGTAGTTTGTCCATAACAAATATTCTGCTATACTCCCGCCTATATCAGTATCAAGTAAGGTAGTTGCCACCCACTGATATGCCACAAAATATAGATGAAAATATAGTGCTCTTAACACACTCGGTGAAAAATTGACCTAATCCTAAAATAAAAAAAACTATTGGAAGCGGGAGTGGGCGTGGTTGAGTGATGACGACGTTGGACTGGTAATCATTTGATAGCCAGCTTCGCGTTAGTTCGAATCCCATCTAAAACCTACCCCATTGTTTCCTTGAGCAATACACTTTATCTTACTAGCTCAGTACTGGGGGACTAGGAAACTGACTCGAAAGTGATTAATGTGAGTTGTAAGAATTTGTTTCACAATCGAGCTAAAATAAATACATCACATCAAATAAACAATTATTCTCCCTCAAATTAAACACATTCATTGTTGAAGCATAGTTGGGAATTATGAAGTAAACAAGTGAACGGTGGTCAAACCATAGATAAGCATGACGAGAGTTCTACCTTAAATTTCAAGATATTTTCTGACTAAGTTTGATTGAGTACTTGGTTTTATTTTATGACGTGAAGCTATACCGTTCACTCGATGGAACTTGTAACTATTTTTATAAGCCATAAATACGCGTATCAAATGTATCAGGCAGAGATTATAAAACAAAACTAGAATATTTTGTTCATGGAAAATATTCTTCAGCCGTGTTCTAAATCCATAACTATATACAGGACACGTTGTATCAATGTCAATTATCATCAATTGTAAGCCGTTCTCAAGTCACTCGCATTAATCAAGTTGATATTTTCAAACTTTTTTGTAAATTTATACAAAATGTTGGCCAAAACGTAATATTTGTTTGTTTTTGTTCGGTTGGTTTTACGCCTAGCAACATATTGTATAGGTCATTATAACGGCGGTCAGTCAACCTACTCACTGTTCCTAAAAAGGCTAAATCTCTGGATTTAGCTGTTAACGTGTTACTAGGCACATAATTCTGTCGAGGACTGACAGCTGTCCTACATGATTTAGAACCAGTAGTAGGAGAAATTACTTTATGGCCAAACTCCAAGAAAGTGTACACGCCGCCCGAGAATCTTACCCACGACTCCTCTAACACAATGGCACGCTGCCAGAACAATAGATAATTCTGTAGTGGTTATTTGACCAATGAGAGCGTGAATGATCCCCACGTGATCATCGATACAGTCTGGTGGTCCGCAGCTTGGGTTAGTTCAGAGAGTTGTCTTTTAGCTCCGAGAGAGCAGACATTACTATGTTAGTTAATTAGTTAGTATTACATATATTTAATAATAAGTTGTTAAATTAGAGATGAATTAGTTGTTATATTAACTTATTTTATACACAGCTAGTATGTGAACAGTTGAGTAGTTTGACACTAATAGTGCTACACCCTTTGATCAGTAAACTTGCCTGTTACCTGTACCAACTGACCAAGCCTGGTGGCCAATTAAACATCATAATAGGACTTTGATATACATGTAGAATATTTAAGTTAAGAAGGAGGGCACTGTTAAACATTTATCAGATTATGATGCAGTACCTTTTAGTATGATAATCTTCCTTCTTGTTATCAACCACACCACCTGCTCTCATTATGTGTGCCATCTTCTCTAATAATATCCTGTTGTCACGTTCTATTGTAGCTAAACGTTCAGCTTCAAACTGTAATATAACATACAATGAATCAAGGCACCTTTTCACAAAACAAAATCTAACGAAATATGTTAACGTAAGTCAATTTCATAAAGTTTGCAGTTCAAAGTCAGATGGATGATATTCTACATAATTTAAAATTATTTGGAATCGACTGGCCTAAAACATTACTGCATTATGAAGGTTTCATGCTTTTGACTTACGATTAGTTTTATCGTAAGATGTTTATTTGTGAAAAGAACCATTGATAGTACAGTATTCAACTTGTAACTCGATGTGCCTTTTGCTCTGTGTTGTAAGAATATTAAGAGATATACGGAACGACACCTCTTGTGCTATTCTTTATTGAGCATGGAACCAGTGATTTTTAGGCCATTTTGGTGCCTATTCCTCTCCCCAAAAAGTATGCATTTCCGTCCCCGGTGAAAACTTTCCTTGCCCTTAATGTTTTTTACTATTTATTATATTTTTGCCAATTTCTTATATATCATTGAAAATCTCAGTGGTGAACATTGCATCAATGGTAAAACATGTAAATTACAAGACAGCAGTATTCTTTGGAAATGTTTTTGTTAGTGCCTGTTATCTAAAATATTGAACATAAAAAAGCCACCCCCCCCCCATTTTATAATTTTTTCGCGATTGTCCTTCAAAAAGGGTCTTGCCCCCTAAAATTTAGTTGCCAACACTTCTTCAAACGCCTGGAAGTAATGTCTTTGTACGATAGTTTAAAACTAACGTTAAAACAGTGAAAAATTCACAATTATAGCAAAGTACAAGAGACAAAATTTAAAAACAAAATACATTGAAAACTACATTCAGTGTTTGAAGCTTTGTATAGGACAGTTGAGACCAAATGCGGGTACAGTGATCGTAATTTTCGATGTCAAGTTTGTCTACTGACGTCAGAGTAATGGTGACATAAATAAATTCCATTATGTGATGGTACGAGAGAACTTATGTGTGTCATTAGATTAACCAATGTGCCTGGAGTTATTTCTGTAGTCATGTTGTCATGTCTCATTCGAAAGTATGAACAGAAACTAAAGAAATCACTTTGTTTGTATTACGGCGATAGGTCGTAAAACTAATGATCCATGGACAGGCTTAGACCTCTGGAGTCCATATTATCAAGCATCTTACGACTGATTTTAGTCGTAAATACTTCTATATCGAGGGTTGCCCACAAGAATGTAGTAACTTGCTCTCTTACTCAATGCACTTACTACAGTCTTGCGGACAATCCTCGATATTATATTGTTAAATGATCTTAGGATTGTTGCTAATGTTGCTGGCTTGGATCCTGTGTTTATACCTAGTATTATACACATACCCTCGCCAGTGACTAACATTTGTCATACTTGATACAAAGGTATAAAGGCAAGATAATGACCGTCAATAATAGGTCGTGATCAAACTTCACTAAGGTACACATTATATGTCCCTCAGGTTCGAAATTACGATCCCTGGATTCGCAGTCAGATATGCTACCATCTGAACTAACTATTGGGTTTAATTTTCATCGCAAAACGCCATGGTCAAACTACTTTTGAAGAATAAAGGGTTTAGACTAAGATTTGGCTTACCTGATTTTGAAAATACAAATCCCATGCAAAAGAAAATGAGGCATTTGTGAAGCCATTAAAAAGGAACTTAATTTTTGCTTTCATTTGTGTTCAAATTCAAAAGGTACACTGCAGTATCAAGGATTGTAAACTCGTTATGATACAAGTCAAATAATATTCAAATAATGGATAACAAATATGACTTACCTGTAATTTCTTTAACTTTATATGTAAATGCATGTGTTGTCTAGGTGGGTTATTATCTACGACTGATTTTGCTGAAATGATACGAGCATTGATCTTTAATAAATGTAGCGATATATAATCATTTTGGAAATGTTGTCATTAAACATATAAATAGTCGTCAAGAAACGAATATAAATAAAGGTATAAATGTGTTTTTGCGTTAGAGGTATGATCCCTTTGCACCAGGGTCGGCTGCACATAAGCAGAGCAAAGGACTCCATAAGGAGATTGATAGATAGATACCAGTAGCTTGTTGACAACTGCAGCCACTAATATTATAAATTACTATTTGAATATAAAACCAACTTTTCCCGTTCAAATTATATAGATACAGTACAACCCCTCTTGAACAGCACCCCCTCAGAGGGACTAAAGTGTGTAGCGGTTCAGAGGTTTTTGCTCTGCAGAGATTAAATTCTATTAAAATTATGCCGATGGAAATATCAAAAGCTTTTGTTGTGCAGAGGATTGGTTCTGTAGAGAGCCTCTCTGCATCGGTATACTGTACGTGTATCTTTGGAAATGATAAATACAATTAAGGAAAAATACAGCCTTAAAGCTGATTTACATAAATTTTACATTGGAGCTGATAAATCAAACAATATTGCGCAAGTGAATAAATTATGTAAATGATGAACTCGTTAGCAAATAGAAATCGAATTTCGTTTCCATCTATGCTGTCAAAATATCCTGATATTCAAAATACTTTGGTGAAGTGTTCTAGCCTTTTTTAGATACAATGTATATTCAACAATACGTTAACCCTAAAAAATAAACAATAGTTTAATAGTTTTGCTTCATTTTCATGGGAAAAAAACAAGTATTGTACTGAATCAATTGTTTTACGTTTGTAATGTACATGTATTTGTTTATTTTGTATACATGTTATGTGTGCTTTGAACTATTTAGAAACCAAAGGCTAGCATATGTCGATTTGTAAATAAGTGTAAAGTTATGACTTTCACATGTTTACAAATGTTTACAATGTACAAAACAATATCTATATTGTGACGTAAGGCGTGAGAATATTGATATTTTTATGGTACGCAGGGTAAAGAGAAAAATATAATAAAAAAGAATCAAGACCGGTCCAGATATATGTACAACATCCGTAAACAGATATCCTGTAGAGCGTTGTCGTACAGGATCTCTACTGTCTCCGTGGAAGGTCACGTCGAGATGAACTTTGTGTCGACCAATCAATGCGTAGCATTCATCTAGACGAAAACGCTATTGATCACATTTTGATTTCGTAATTTCTATTTTCAGACCAAGGTTTGCATGCTAATTTAACAGCGGTATTATTCACAGTCTGTGATTGTGCGGCTCATTTCAAATTGCGTGACGTAGACGATGTAAACAAGTTACGTGTCATAACAATTTGTCATGAATATTATGATGAGAAAAGGTCACCTGAACGTGACCTTCGTTTGAAAAAGGCCAGATCTAAATTAGCGAGTAGGCGAGCGGAAAATTTAGATCGGGATTTAATCAGATTGGATATATGTAGTACATAAAAAGAGATAGATTGGCATGCTTAAAAACCGGACCAACCCAGCTATGTGACGCTACCAGAACCCAAAGCCCAGCTGACAAAGTCCGGGTCTTTCAATCAGTGTTCATAACTGGTAAGATATCCCCATAAAAGGTAAGGTTTCTAAGACAGCACTGAAAGGATGCCAAAAAGTGTATCTCGGTCAAAGAGAATGACATGTTATTCCAAGTTGGTACAAATAGTTTGAGTTTCAAAGATTATTTCAAGTTTATTTCAATCAAAATAGATTACAATGTATTGGTTATGTACCATGTCAGAAATGACCCAACATAGTAGTAATACAATTTATGATACAATGCTTGGACAGCTTCAAGGCGGGGCTGGGCTCTCTCCACTAGACGCACTACAATGTTTTATCTGCTTTTATCCCTGCACCGTTTTGCGCCTCACAGTCACTTTGTACATAGTCACCAGTGCGTCGATGCTCCAGAGAGTGCCCTGCACTCGTACAGGTAGAAGAAGAAGAATGAGTTCAATGGTAGAGTCATATATAGTAACATAAAGTACACACGCATCAAAATTTATCATCATATGGTACATGAATTCATCGAGGAAAAAACTAAAATTGCGGTGTGAATCTGTCGTAGGTTAGCAATGTCTTTTATTTATTCACTAAAGCTTGAATAAAACAGTTAATGTTTCTTAAAACTGTAATGTTACTCGAATGTTATTTGCCGGTGCTTAAACTCTTCCGAAAACACATTAACAGAATAAAAACAAATTAATTGAACATTAGTAGTGAAAGGAAGACGAACATGCTAGATTTCCCCAATAATAAACATCAAAGCCTCAGCAGTCAACACGTTCAACAAAACATCTTTTTAATAACAGTTGATAGTGTTTAAGTTCTTACTAGTTTTTGTTTTCGATTTAGTTCGAGAATTAGTTTCGTACGAAGTTTTGTATTATTTGGCAAGCACATTTTACTAAAATCAAGAATTCCATTAATTCATTTTAAAAGCGATGATTGATTCTTTAGTGTACGAAATAATGTTGTAGATATAAGATGGTATGGTATGAAAAACGGAAATATAAACATGAGTGCATTTTGTCGTACGCGCAGTTGGTAATTAACAAGGGCTGCAGTCCACGGACAGCGCGCTCGATTATTCGGGGTATTCGTGTAAACAACAGCTACAACCAGTCAAAATTCATGCTAGAGTTATGCAACTTGGACTTTGACCTCCAATGGCAAGCCAGCTCGTAGACATGGGTAAAGTTTCAAGTGAATCCCTTCAGTAGCTTCAAAGATATAAAATGTTACACCTAAAAACTTAACCAAGAAGTGTTACGCCGTCGCCGATGCACAATTGAGTAGGATAGCCCCATTTTCTCAGAATAGTCGAGCTAAAAAGGAAAATACTAAAAAACTAAAATTACCACATCATGGTGGCAAACAGGTCTACTAAAACCCGTGACGGCAAATCAGTCAATCTCATTATTTTATAAAAACAAATGGAACCTGTTTTAAGCGTTTCATCTATTTAAATGAAATCACATGTATTGGTGACCAAAAGGTTATGACGTTGGATAGTCAGCTCACCGTTATTTCAAATTGCATCAAAGGCATACCTTGGTCTGGAACTTGGAAGGCTTGGTATTTACTTTGACAAGACATTGTATCCTACTAGTGGTATGATAGATACCATTATGAGTTAGAAATGGTAATCGAGCTAAAATACATTAGTGTAATAAAGTAAATTGGGAGATTAAAAACCATATGCCCTGACTGGGACTCGAACCTGGTTCTTCCGGGTGGTAGGCGAGACACTCAACCGCGTCGCTAAAGGGTTAACCGAACAGCTAGGCTGTTGGAAGTGACTATATAGTCACCTACGATCACAACACTCTTCCCCTCTTTACTTTTTGGAGCTGGCATCAACTGCACATACTTGCAATTTCTGGCTTTTTCCGCTCCCCGGTGGCCATATACCCGCACATCGAATTATCCTCGTGGCTAGAATGCACTTTACCGGTACGTGCCTACTGCGCATGCGTCATTTTGCATTCTTCATTGAGTCGGTACTGACTGTGACCGTTAAAAGCGGGGGTTAGGGGGCGGCAGCCCCTGATAAAAGACAGAAAATATCATGAAATTAAAATAAAATCACTTACCTTTCTATTCAAATAGGGTTAGGGTTTTTCTGTCTTTTAACGGGGGCTGCCGCCCCCGAACCCCCGCTTTTTAACGGTCACCGACTCGCTGAAAAATGCAAAACGACGCATGCGCAGTATGCGCGTACCGGTAAAGTGCATTCTACCCCATTAAAGTAAATTGGGAGAATAAAAACCATATGCCCTGACTGGGAATCGAACCTGGTTCTCCCGGGTGGTAGGCGAGACACTCAACCGCGTCGCTAAAGGGTTAACCCAACAGCAAGGCTGTTGGAAAATACTATAAAGTCACCTACGATCACCACAGTAAATTAAACATAATAAAATAATACTTCAAACAGGTTCATTTATCTTAAAAATAATTTTTAATATTTTTGTAACAAAATCTTACCACATGCTACTTTTTTCCTGTGTGTATTGTAGATTTCTTGATCCCATCGTTTAGCTAAATATTTGTTGTTTGCAGGAGTAACAGGCTGATACGGCCGAACAACGAGTGCCATTTTCTAAAAACTTCCCCAACCCCCAAAATTCACATCCACTGCCTGAAGACGTCACCTTTGTTGTGCGCATACGTTAACGTTGTGATCATGACGTCACGAAAACGCTCGAAACAGTGTGCGGCACTATCACGCTAGAAAACTACGCGAATGTTGCTGTTTGACCGACGTAATTCTTACAATGTGTAATTTGTTAATCTTACGCAGGTAAATTTGCAACAACTGTAGCGCGATATGACCTTTTTGTGTTGATGCGCCGTAAAACACAAACAAAACAAACCAAACGAAGCAACAACTGGACTTATTTTTAACGTTATGAGCGACCTTTCGTATGAACACTCTGTACATTAAATCTGTATAAAATGAGTCCAAAAACATAATAGGAACAACTACAGACAAATAATACCGACATTCTACACAGCCAAAAGTAAAGACAGAGATTTTCAGAACTTTGCAATTATTGTAATAAAAGAATGCCTGAAACAAAAAAAGAAAACCAGAACCTGCGGCGTTTCAGTCTTGGAACAGACAGTAGCAAAATATTTGCCAATGGGGGATTAAACTAGGTTCTTGAGTGCACCAACCTCACACCTGCCCAGGTTCATGTAAGAATTAAGAATAACAAATTGTCTAGAGGAAGAATCTTCAGTCCATCCTTCAACACGACAATATTGCGTGCAAAAACTTTTTTTAACGTCGTATTCAACACATATTTAGGTTATATATACGCCGACCATCTCTTCCTACTATAGGTTTCCTGGACATTTTTCTATCACCAGTACTAACGGTAAGTTACCTCGAGGCCGACAACTCATGAATAGGGTATGAATAGGGTATGACCTACCGCGAACAGGCTCGAACCAGGATTCCAAGTCAGACATGCTATAACCATTACGCCACGGCCGCGGCTTCGTGCAAAAACTTCACAAACATAAAAACTAATTGCTTATAGCACTGTCAAGGAAAATGCGAGTCATATTCATTTCTAAACAAGTATTCATACCAAATGTGGGGTCTAAATAGCATTTCGTTATCTATCATGTTCTTTAATTATACAAATGTATACGTTGTATTGAAAACATTATATAAATCGAAAACAACTGATTCTATTCAGTACATTTAAATTGCTTGATTTTATTTTTGTACACGTTTTAACGAAAATCCTCAAATTGTAAAGAAAAATGAATAAATGATTCGATAATACTTACATAACTACAGTAAATCAACAACAATTACATCAAGTCCACATAGTGTTGACTTTCTGATTTTGGCATGATATCCAAATAAACTATCACAATTTCTGTTGGCAGTATTATTCCACAGATTTATTGTTGTATTTCTCTTGAACACACTTAATTATATTTTCACAAATATAAATAGAAAGTTACGCACAAATAGAAAGTTAATGATAATTTTAAAACAGTGCCAGTTCTGCAAGGCCGTTCGGAGCATGTTATGAACGTCACGTACGATTTTACTTGTTTGTGTACACAGGACCTCATGCATGGCACATATATACAACTTGTTTACATATTATAAGCAATGCCTTCAAAAACATGGACGGTTCTATTAAAAACCAATATTTGGGGTGAAACATCATAACTATTTAATAGATTTGTTAAACATGTTTCTACCGCAATGGTTTCTCGAGTACAGCACGATGAAAATTATCTATCCAGCACATTTTCGTGTGATGCGAGATTTATAAACACATTTTTCTAAATAGCAATTTTATTGGCTGACATGGGTCCACCGCTGTCTTACGTTATTTAGCGAAATATTAAAAGAAACTTGGGGCGCTAGGATCAAGACCAGAACGCCGCCAGCGATATCATGTCTGGCATGCCAGCAAGATGCGAGTCTCGGCATGAATCAGAACTTCTGATACGTCGCCAGTGCGGCAGTGAAACCGCATTAAACCAACATCTAACGTTAGTGGCGTATTCAGTTCATTCAAGCCTTATGTAAAAAGTAACAGCAGTTTATTGCTTAAAGTCATAAAAGTGACGAGAAATAAGAACCATCATGATATCAAATAAAACAAAAAAGTTGCATAATAGTGATCTTTGGTCATTAAAATTACTAACTATGAATTAAAAATGCAGCGATTACCATCCATCACACAGATGACGACGGATGAAATAACCCAATTTTCCTTTCAGAGGCCATTTCACGGAAATGGCCGATAAGACTCGTACGTCATCGGAAAATTACGACAGTTGCTAATTTGCATATTAAACGGTGTTCCGGTAAAAAAAAGCGTAATCATGATAAATGTCAAAGCTTGAAATATGCGGCACATACTTTGGTTTACCTCATTAAAGACACAACTTATCGCAAATTTTGACATCTGGGTTGCACGCTTTTTTCGGGCTAGATATAACGGTAGTATTTCAGTATGTTACGATTAATGAACATACTTTCTGAGGCCCTGCAATGACTACATGAACCTAGTTCAAATGCAGTGTTGATAATGATCGTTTCATCACACACTTGAAAAATATTCATAATTGACAATGATATTTGCTGTTTTGGGTTTCAGTTAAAATCTTTGATGCAACTGAAGTGATTTAAATCTGCCAATACAAACGGCGAGCAATCGGGTACAGCCGCCCGATTAGCTAAGTTGGTAGCTCGCAAGTCTACTGATTGAGGGGTCGTAGGTTTCATTTTCGAGCGGGGCATACTAGTACTCTCGTGGAGCTTGGTTATGAAATTATTTCTGCGGCCATTCTCCCTACTACCAATTATTTTTAATAATGTAGCGCAGTTGTCAGTCCCTGACGAAAGTATGCGCTTAGTAGTTGGTTAAAAGCTAAATCTAGAGATTTAGCCTTTCCTGGAGTAGTGAGCCGGTTGACTGACCGCCGTGATATAACTTATATAATGTGTGCAACGGCGTTAAACCCCAAAAAACAAGCAATCGAGTGCTGATACCACAGTGGATAAACAATTAATTTCCCGACTTGTTTTATCGCCATTTGTGACCCATATATGGACAGTTTAGAGGGTTTGGTAGCCAAGTTTTGCACTGTGCAAGTACGCACTCAGGTATCAGCTCACCCTGATGAAATCTGGGGTTGCCTCGTGCCAGTCTCGCAAATGCCCTCCTGTCTATGTATCTTGGATCCCTCCAAACTCCCCGATTGCATAACATAGCCAAGAAACACACTTAGAGGCATTTTCTTTATCTTGAATTCAAGATATGTCTATCTTTATTCCCTTTAGGCCACCAGTCCTAAGTGCTCATTTGTTATACATGGTGAACAGAATCATTCAGGACAATCAATAAACCCCTGAAAATGCTGTGTTCTAGGTGGTGGAGGAAGTTTTACAACTTCAATAACAACATCCCAATTTCTGTCACGAATGAAAGACCTTAGTGCTTCATGTTGATCATTTGTGACAAACATAACTATCCTTCTTCTAGCCATTTTACTTGACTGTATTTTGTTTTATAGTAGGATAAAATGAGTTTATACAGGAGCAATGATTATTTCATAAAAAAATGTATAGTTTGCATAAACATGTATAATTTATATTTACCAAACAACCAAATTCAAAATTTACCTATGAACGGGCCTCAATTTATTTCACCTGCCAGCAAACACGAGAAAGTCATGAAACATGTAATACTTGAAAATTTTCACGACTATTATGATATAACCACTATACTACAATTTTCCTTTTATGTCCAGGATTTAAAAGTTGTGTCTTTAAATATGCGAGTCACGTGACTTACGGAAACGACTGGTAATTTTCGGCGCAGATTTTAAATCTTTTAGGACATGGCATGTCTTAAAATAATTATGAAATTTCATAATTGAATTAAATCAAGAGGCGGATACTTTTTAATTTTTTTTAACATGTCAAAAACTATTTAAATATAAATACAATATGTCAATAATGTTTTTTTTGCAAAATTAATTTTCTTTAATTCCGTCACTTATATATCTTTAAGTGTTAGGCTATTGCACACTCAATGACTTTACAGCTATTGCCTCTAGCCATTTGAGCTACTGGTATCTATCATTCTTACTTGGAATTCTTTTTTCTGATCCATTTTTGTTCAGCCGAAATATTGAAGCAATGGAATTATACCACCCAAGCAGGTACCCATTGATACCTATGTGAAATGAAGCAAGGTAAATTTCGTGTGTAAGGAAATTTGCCGTGGCTTTGGCGGGATTCTAAACATGGACCTGTCGACGCCTTGGCGTACTTCATACAACCATAATATTTATAACCTTGTGAAACTAAGCTACATGAAGACCGTATCTATATTATTGCTGGGAAAAGCGTTTGTAGCAGAATGGCGGATGTAACCTGCACACCGCTGGACTAATTTTAAAGTATTTCTCTCAATGAATTGAAACGTGTGCATTTTTTTGTACGCCTGACTTTATACGTTAACACTGAAAATGATACACGTCAATGTAATGTAACAAAAGCGGTGAGCACGGTCCGAACCGACTGTAATATACGTATTTAATGATAATTTTATTAAACCGTCAGTGGCACAAAAGTCATACTTTTACCAAGCTGATTTAAATACGAAATGGTTGTTCGATAATACTTCTACTTAACGAGTACTTAAATCAGCGGGGTTAATGTATTCACCACTGACAGTTGAATAAAATGTACCAATTATGTTATGTATCATGTCTTTGGTTCAGGGCCATGCAGGGTGTCTTTGCTATGGAACATGATTTAGACGCATCAGCTAGCTGCTTCAATTTTTTTATATTTTATAAAACGTCTTTTGCGAGTACGCACCCCTTATTGTGTCAACATACCAGGGGTGAGTTGCCTAAACATATCACTTTGTACCCTGGTACCTTTCTTACAACAAAAGGAATAAGTGAGTGATATCAAATTAGGGATACCAGGACACAAAGGGATGTGTAGTGATATGTTTAGGCAACTCACCCCAGGACACAAGTTTATTTGAAATGTCAGCCACATTGCACACATGACTTAGTGTCCCAACAAAATGTGCATGTCTTTAAACCATTCATACTTTTTAGCTTTTATTACAATACAATACAATACAATATTCTTTATTGCATTAAACAATAACAATGTTTATAGCAAACATACATGGGTAAACATATAATGAAAACATGGTATAAGACAGTGGTTACATGTGATTATTATTTTTTTTTTTTAATTCAACAGGAGCAATAGAGTTAAACATCATTGGAATATTAAATAATTTGTTTTCTGAGAATATTTGCATGATAAATATATTTTGATAAATTAAGTACTGTTTGTTTGGACTGATTTGCCATGAGGCTTGTAAATTTTTGAATTGTAGGGAATGTGTAATAATATCGTTTTAAATATTTATGTCTTAGGTGTGTGTATTTTGGACAAGTTAATATGAAGTGAAATTCGTTCTCTATGATATTATGACTACAATTTTTGCATATTCGTTCGGAGTGTTGTTGACGGAGATGTCTACCCTTTTCTATGGCTAAATTATGCGATGATACTCGTAATTGACATAATGCTGTTCTATATTTTGTTGTAGTTACATAATTAAGGTATTTTTCTGTTTCAAATGAATGTTTAAATAAACAGTATGTATTAAGACGGTTTGAATTATTAATTCTATTGTACCAGTTTTGATAAAATGTGTCAAGAATTCGTTGTTTGATAACGTTATAGTCAATTAACATAGTAAATTGATTTTCCCACAGGTAAGATAACCCACAGAGATTTAAAACATTTTTAACTTTATAGGCCCAATTATTACCATTGTATTAACGTCCGTTGTCTGCCTCTTCTCGTAATTTATTCATTATTTTATTTAATATTTTTGTTGTCTCATGTGCCAAAATTCAAGTCCCAACTAGGGGTTTGACTCCTTTGAAGATGATCTTTCTGTATAAATTTAACCCTGGCAGATAAAAAATATGGGTTTGTTTGGATTCAACTAACAACTTTTCGAGTGGTAAGCAGACATCATTACACTTGACCACAAAAGCTGGAAGTGCTGTATCTTATCTCTGCTAATACTATGTACATTTGTACACACCACAATTACCAGAGCTCTTCCAGAAATGTTTGAAGCTTGCATGTCTGTGGGAAAATTTAATGGTTCCATCACGTAATTCCTAGTTCTCTACCTTGCTACCTTGTGCTCTGTACAAAACTTGATCAAAATATATGGTTCTAGCTGGAATCTAACTCACGACCTTCTGAGCCTTAAGCCAACACTATCAGGTCGACATAAAAGCTGCCCTTAACACAATGGACTAAAAGTGGTGAATTATGCCTCAGCTATATTGCGGCAATATTAACCCGAGCTTCAACTACCTCATTATGATAATTACACACTTCACTTACATTAAATAGTGATTTTCCATATGCATGTACACGTTATACACATGTTTATAACAACCTATATGAGCCACCAGGCTAGCTCAGTTGGAAGCACGCAAGTCTACTGATCGAGGGGTCGTGGGTTCGATTCCTGGGCGGGGCTTACTTTTATGGAGCTTGGTCATGAAATTATTTCTACGGCCATTCTCCATCCTACCAATGATTTTTAATTATGTAGGGCAGTTGTCAGTCACTGACAAAAGTATGAGCTTAAAAGTTGGTTAACAGCTAAATCCAGAGATTTAGCCTTTCCAGGAGGAGTTATTAGGTTGACTGACCGCCCTTTATATGACCTATACAATGTGTTGCTACGGCGTTTAAACCGAACAAGAATCATAAACAATGTTAACTTCGTGATGCCTTATGAATTAAGTAACAGATGGCATCACAAAGTTGGTGAATGATTGGAACCACTCACAACCATAGTAAAAGTCACTTGACCAAGGTTGATTTCTATGGACTCTGTCAACTGACTAAATTCAAAAACTGCATGAATTGTAATCATTTTTTTCAGGTGTTGATAAAGGTCAAGTAATATTAATTATAAACGTGTATATAAAATTGTGACCAAGTGTTGACATCTAGATATAATATATAATCAGCTATACTCAAGAATTTCAACTATGTGTATTATCCTGTACTAGTATGCGCTTAGTAGTTGGTCAACAGCTAAATCCAGAGATTTAGACCTTCTATGAGAAGTGAGTAGATTGACTGACCGCCCTATGTGTTGCTACGGCGTTAAACCCAACCAAAACAAACAAACAACCTATGTGACTATAAAACAATTATGTTAACATGACATGTTATAGCACTTTGATTTTGGACTCATTCAATTGTGTGGAAATCCACAATATTAGGGCACATTCTCAAAGTATTTATTCTTATCAAAACAAAATTAACTGTTCAGTAAGAGTATCTTGCTATTAGCTTCCGATAAATCACAATTTACAAAGGAATACAAAAATAAACTGTAAATACCGAGTTTAATATATTCTTGCATTAAGATTAAGCTCAGAATAATATTGTCAGACTATACAATAACAGTACCGGTAAGTTATTTCTCACACACAAAAAACATAACACATAGAAAACAGATTTATTTGAAATTTATTCCAAAATATTTCTACATCATTGAACAAGCCAAGATCTCAGTATGTTTTACATGAATGCAGACATGATATTATTATAGTTATTTACAAGTATCATCATAATCTACCAAAGATACAAAAATGAAACATGAATTTATTATCAGACATGATTTAATTGATAATGACAAGATTAATGGAAAAACAACAAGATCTTACAGGTAAGACCAAGGGCAAGATGACCAAGCGTATCCCCAGCAAACGCTTTACCCCCTGGTACCTTGAATTTGATGTAACATACCTATTCTTTTTGGTATAAGAAGGGTACCAGGGCACAAAGCTTTATATTGCGATATGCTTAGGCAACTTGCCGCACCTTACTCAATTGAGGTCCAATTTAGATGGGAAGCAACTCAATACAAAATAGTAACCACTATTATATTTTTACCTACCAAGTTTGTTGTGTTTGAAATGATGACAGAAATTGATGACAGAAGATGGCACAAGAATGAATGCTTTAACAAAGAAGAACGATGACAGATCATACAGCTCAATCTGAGTGACCCAGGTAATATAAAATTATGAGTGTGAATTGAAATCTGTAGATTTTGTCATGAGGTATATACAAATGAAAGTTATCAATCACATATCTATCTATGGTGGTTTATAAACAAGGTTCAAGCTTGGTTGAAAGTTCAAATTTCCAAAATCTGAAATTCATAATTTCAGCACCAAATTGGAAGTAAAAAAGACCTTTCTAAGGTCCAAAAATCTTGAATTTCAGGACTAAACCTAGTAACTTTCACCCATATGTTTAAGTTTTCATTTCACCAAAGAAAAGACAAACAGATATCTTATACATGTAGTCCTTACAGAACATTATTTTGTGAGTCCAATACATCACTATGACATTGATAAGACATATGAATATTAAACAAGTCAAAATACACTGGGGTCCAAAAGTGTCTATCATATTAAGTTTTCATATTTTAGAATTAACTTAGATTTACTTCACGTGTGGTTGTTAATTTCACAACTAATATACATATTAATATGAACCATCATTTATATTCTTTCAATTTACCTCTCTTATTGTCAAAATGTAGCTTTCCATGAAAACTGACTTTTATAGCATACTTAATCATTTCTCTACAAAATTCACGTTTTTAGAGAAAATATGATAAAATTAAAAGTGTACAGAAACATTTAGACCCCAGTGTACTAACTATACAACATAAACAGATGAAAACACCTTGTATAGTCTGATTACATTTGGTGAGTCGTGACAGGTTGGAAGAGTCCAATCATAACACGGACAGGTCCGACAATATGTATAACCAGTAAGTACTACATTGAAATTATGTTCAAACAATAGTATTTCAAGTATATATGCATAGTATTGCACACCAATAAACATCTTCCCAAATAGCACAGTCCAGAAAGATACGGTCACATATGTCCCATGCAATAATGGCTGGTAAAACAAAAACTGTTACCTTTTTGTTGGAATGTTTCAAAATTTCTAAAAATACAAAAAAGCAGTCACGGCTCACCAGATAAAATCAGACTACAGTAATACATGTATATAATACAGATATCATCTTTATTACATATAATAAGTATACATTTAACATGAACACATTTTTGTCATTTTATTTACACACAACTACCAGGTAGTGTTAAAAGGACGACTGAAGCACTATACCAGGGTTTACAATTCAATACTTTCCCATAAAAACTAAAAATATTTAAGTTTTTTGTTTGGCAAACATCAGATTCATACTTATATTCATAATTCATAGTACGACTGTTATACATACCAAAATGTAATGCTGAAATATTGAAATATTTCATGGTTGCACTTTCGAAATATCGAATCACCTTATCATTTCCATTACTATAAGATACTTGATCAATATTTGAGATAGCATGTCTCCATTTAAGATGTCATAATGATATAACCATCCAAGCAAATCATACTCGACAACATACAATAATGTCCATACATGTACAGCCACCATTTCAGAACATAAAGTCGTTAAATCAACACTGATTCCTACATGATTCAATCATTATCACTTCCTGATCCAGATTTCGCAGGACTTGGTGACCTTGACTTTCCGCTACCACTTCGTGCTGGACTTCCTGACCTTGACCTTTGAGATCCTGCAGGACTACCTGACCTTGATCGACTGACAGAACGTGACTTTGACCTTCCTGAACCAGATCTGTAAATAAAATAAAAATAAATATGATTTCAAAACTAAGGGATCTAAAATTTTCACTGTCCCATTCACACATGCTGATCATAATCTTATGGGTGACTTCAGATTCTGAAAAAAGACCCAGGTGGTTATCCATAAGGATAATACCACAAGTATTTGTATAGATGTTTGATAGCTGGTTTTAGATATAGAATACATAACACTCATTAGATATTTGGAAATATAAAAAAAAACCAGACAGAATGATCATTGGATAAATGTCCATGAATTAGTCTTAGAATAAATACATTATGGAAATAATATTATTTTGACAGGTTAAATAAATTTATTTCTTTCCTCATGGCAACAGAATTTTGATTACTGTAGGCCCAAGTGGTGACCATGTTAAACTAGTTTATATTCAACCCTGCAATTACAAACTCCTGCTACGTATCAATTACAATATTCAAAAATTAATACCATGTGAAATAGAAATAACTGATCAACTTGTATTGTGGTCTAAAAACAGTTCTGACCATGAAAGCTAAGACATAATAGTTTAAATTGCTAATTCTGTATGGTCTAAGCATAAACTTTGCAAATTCTTAGCACAGATAACTCAATAACAAGAACTAAGAGTAGGGTTATTTATTAAAATTTTGTAAATTTCAATTCATATTCAAAGAAAACTTATTCTCAATTTTTTCTTTTATTACTTATAATATGCATTTTATATCACAGTTCACAATATTTCTTTGTAAGAAATAAACTTCTGGGCAAGAGCATTATGATCCCAGTGAAGTAGAGTTTTAGATTCTTATATTTCCCCACCCCTGATAACTATGCACAGTACAATAAGATTACTTTCTTACCTTGACCCACTAGCTGACCTTGATCTCGACCTTGACCTACTTCCACTACCCGACCTACTTCCAGACTTTGACCTACTTCTGGAATGACTTCCTGATCCTGACCTACTTCCTGATTGTGACCTTGACCTAGATCTATGTACAGAGCCTTCATCACTTTCACTTCCAGAGGACAAGATACGTCTTCTCTTACCAACATTACCACCTTCATTATCACTTCCACTGTCACTGTAGGAATAAAAAACATTTCATTTTACAGGGTTTGACACTGAACATTTTTATCAGAGATCTAAAAGAAATCTCTACTCAGTTATTCAGGGATTCCTTCTTAATGTTAAACATGTCAATAAAAGACAAAAAAAAAATGGAAACATATTGTAGTCACCAATTGAAATAAACAAAGCATGGCAATTTTCAAGGATCCTGATGGAATCATTTGCTGAGAATCACTGGGATTCCTCCCAAGTTTTTGGGATCCTGGGAATTCTGGGACACTGTTAGTGTCAAACCCTGGTTTTTTTCAAAATTTATGAACAATTTTCATGCCATGTGCACAAATATATACATTTTAGAGCAATCGGTGCATTATCTCTCTACACAAAGCCATAGTGAAAACAACTTAAGTCTGGCTAGGCTAACTAGATTTAAGTAAAGAAGAATTTAGACAATTTTAGTTTGACCCCTTCAGAAAGCGAATTTTAGGATTCACATAACAAGTTTACAGTGTTTGCTTTTTCTCACCTGTCAAGACATGAATAAATTCACAATTGACTTTGGAGATAAAATGTTCATGGTCTTGCTATCATGATATTCTTATAGCATGTTTTGTAATTGGATAGAATAGACAAATAGTTTGGCAGTTCAATACCTGCTAGCCGAGTCAACATTTCCTTAGTATTTGTATAAACAAATCATACTCAGTCACCATACAATTATTCCAACTTTGACAGTTGAGAAAGCATGAACTATACAGTAATATATATAATTAATATAGCAATTCTTACCCTCCCACATCAATTTTCAATTTTTCTCCTTCAGAATCCGAGCCTTCACTAGATGAGATGGTTGCCTTGGATACGATCTTACGTCTTTGTTTAGCTGTAAGACCATCTTCATCCTCCTTCATCTTTCCTTTCTTTCCTTTCCTTTCTTTGGGTTCTTTTCTCTTCCTTTCTCTTGGTTTTCTTTCGCCCTTTTCCCTGAGAAATAAACACAGTATGTTCAAAATCACTGCTCTAAGGCAATAATAAAACACTACCATAAGTATAATGTAGTTTAGATTTTCACTCATTGTAAGGCAATATAAAAATGTTGCAAATCAAAGACTATCTAATAGCAGACCAGATTCAAAATATAGAAATTTGTTGATAGTTGGAAAAGTTTTACCAATGTTGATAAACAGTTCATTAAAATCCTTATGGACCATTGAGTCCACTAAAACACCTTTGGTCCAGTGTATTTTGGAATGTCATGGAACCAAATGTTTGTCATTAATTCAGGTGAAATTCAGTTATTTCACAAATATTTCTCTAATTTCTAAACATGCTTCAGTTATAAGAATATAATGACTGTGGCTGTTTTAGTTTTGTCCATACAATACAATTTACATTTTAATTATTATCAGAAATTTTGTAACAAATACATTTATAACATTAGCTATCATAACCTACAAACAGCTACTCATACATATAAATACATATAAATATAGTTCATAAGAACTGGTACAATTTTTACCAGTGTACAGTACTAAAAAAACATTTCTGAAAGATTGTACAACTTAACTTTGTTTGTTTGTTTGTTTTTGTTGGGTTTAAAGCCATAGCAACACATTGTATAGGTCATATAACGGCAGTCAGTCAACCTACTCACTCCTCCTGGAAAGGCTAAATCTCTGGATTTAGCAACTGCCCTACATAATAAAAATCATTGGTAGGAGGGAGAATGGCCGTAGAAATAATTTCATGACCAAGCCCCACGAAAGTAAGCCCCACCTGGGAATCGAACCCTTGACCCCTCGATCAGTAGACTTGCGTGCTACCAACTGAGCTAGCCGGGCAGCTTACTTAACTTTAAAATCAGCCACAACTTTACAATTACCACTAAAATAACAAAAGAGTAAAATATAGAAAACAATAGTTAGAAGTCATTTTAAGCCCTTATCAGGACACAACTTACTTTCTCTTGCGTTTACTTGAAGATCTCTCCTCATCATCACCACCTTCACTCTCAGATCCACTACGAGGTTTACGTCCTCGTTTCTTCTTACGTGGTCTCTCATCTTCACTTCCTTCAGATAATATCTCACCATCATCAGCACGTTTTTTCTGTAATAATACATATGTTACAGAGATCAATTTTCATTGTTACCAAATGATCACAGAATATATATTATCAGCAGTGGCACAGTTACATGTAAAAATATCATTTTTTAAGACCTCACAAGTTAAAATAACAAAGATCTTATTCCAAAATTGACGTATATTTTGTTCCTTTCATGAACAAGCAAGCTTACATCTGTGTTTGTTAGAGGTCTTTTATTCAAGTTCAATGAGTTGTCATTTCTTCTTTAAAATGTGGTCATTTATCTTCTAAAGGGACATCATTTTGAATTTACATTTTCACCACAATGAAATTTACTAGTCAGTAACTAATGTAAGTATGAGATTATTAACAGTTATATCACGAAATTAAGCTTTACCAGGCATGGTGAGAAGGTTAACTAACTGCTGTTATATGACCTATACAATGTGTTGCTATGGTGTTTAAAAAAACAGGTATGCTATAAGATAGCTAGGGGGAGAACCAACCTTAGATTTAGATTGTCTACGTTCCTCAGGTTCTGGTTCAAGAGCAATTTGTTTAGCTTTCTCTAACTGTATCTGTCTCTTTTCTTTCATTAATTTAGATAACTCTTCTTTCTTCTTTTGCTTCTGTAACATTTCTTCTTCATATTTCATACGTAAAGCTTCACGTTCCTCCTCACGATGTTTACGTAGCTCTTGCTCCTCTTCATCAATCTTCCTAGCTCTAGCCACATGATACTGAGCTTGACTTAGCAAATCTGAACATTGTCTGTAATAAACATGTAATATATCATTTATTCACTCTATCCATCTAACGTTTAGGTCAAAGGCTTTTATCCTGGGTCTCTTCTTTTTTATAAAAAATACATTTATCTAGGGTCTCTTCTTTTTTATAAAAAATACATTATTTTGATTTACGTTTAACTTTTAACCAGAAACAAAACTTTTTTTACAAAGGAACATAATACATTATGATTATGTTCCACTTGTTATAAAATTACCCTAGATTGATTTACATATGACTGTACATGTAAACATGTTATAAGTTAAGTTTAATTTTAATTAGTACAAGTTATATTAGATCATTATGCACATAACATTATATTTGATGACCACATGTATTTTATATGTGTTTTAGAAAAAAAAATTACTCATCTATCATTTAATATAATAACCAGTGGTTCAGTGTAATATTAGAAGCCTTTATACACGATAACTACCTTTTCTCAATTTTAAAATGTTCTAATCTTGAGAACCAATCCTGACACAATCCAGTCAGGTTTTTAAGACAATTGTTGGTCAGAGTAACTTTTGATGGGTATTGTAAAATACAGTGTACATAAAATATATTTATAAACACAGATATAAAAGACTAACCTTGCTTCGGTGGCAGCTTGTGCTAGATCAAACCTCAGTCTATCACCATGTTTACTCAAATAAGAGAAATATCTGTAAAATAAAACAGTGTTATATCAGTCTAGAAAATTAAGATAAGAAAGTGTTGTCCGAACAGGTCATTTTAGCAGCTAGAACAATATCTTGTTTGTAGAAATTTGGTTGCCCGAAAGAAATTTTTGGTGGCCTTAACCAGAGATTGGTTGTCCTGGGCAATTGGACACCCACTAATTTAGTAGACTGTGGTATATACTGTAATACATGCATTCACCATAGTAGTGTTATATACTGCTTGATAAAAAATTAACTTACCGTAGTCAATGTTTTACTGTATAATAAAATATAGGCAAACTTTAATGCACATATGAATTTAATCTTGAGTGTTTTACCACAAGTGATTTAATTAGCACATCAAATGAAAGCCATTGACATTTATAAATAAATTGGCACTATTTTTGGCTAAGCTCTGTTGGAGGTCAAGTATAACAGCCCTATATACTACCATTTAATAATGTATTATAGCATAGTGAAGGTAAAAAAAGTGTCAAGTGGAAATGCATACAACTATGTTGGAATTAAGAATAATATATGAATTGACCATAATATTGTTATATACTTTTATAAAAAATTAGTATATTGGAAAAGAATAATTGTTCATGAACACCTCAATTAAATCCTAACAGTCTCTGGCACCAATTATTTTAATGATACAATATACATAATTATAAAATTTTACTGTCAGGATCAGTAAGGCAGTTGGTAGTGCCATGTATAAATGATAATAATACTCACTTATGAGCCAGTTCAAGATCTCTTACAGCAGATAGTACAGTCTTTAGATTACTTTTTTCATCTTTCAATATAGAAGTAGCCAGTTTTTGTTGTACCAAAGCAATATTGTATAATAATACAGTATCACTGGGGGAGACATGTCGAGCCTACATAAAAAAGATAAAGTATTATATGATTATTAAAACTTGACAGACCTATACCATCCAATGTCAACTTTTAACTTTTACTAGGACTAAGACTAGGTAAAGTAGGACAAATTAAATATTGTCTAACATGAGCAGTGTTTCTTGTGCACAAAATTTTGGCTGGTATTCT
The DNA here is from genome assembly GCA_025267735.1 of Mactra quadrangularis. Lineage (NCBI taxonomy): Eukaryota > Metazoa > Mollusca > Bivalvia > Venerida > Mactridae > Mactra > Mactra quadrangularis. The sequence goes on along the minus strand of CM046304.1, from coordinate 40,183,757 downwards.
GCCCTTCTCATATTGAAAAAAATGATTGAATTCACAAATAGAATTTCAGCAAGATGTTTCCACACAAAGAGTAACTGCGACTATTAACTGTCAGAACTATGAACTAAAATTTTAAAATTTGGGTAGTTCACAACTTGAAGGTAGGGGCTATGGAAAAAAAGAAAACAAAACTAATGGAGATATAAAAACTAAGGTTCCATAAAAAAGTTGCAATTTAAAGAATTCTGGAATTCTCAATTTATTTGCATTTTAATTTGGAAAATGAAATCAAGTTATAAATGTACCCAATTTAGGTAATAATGGCAATTTCTTTATAAAAACATTCACCTTACCTTTAACAGAATATTTTTACATTCTCGTAATTTTCCACACTTGTAATAAGCTCTAGCTAAATATACCATAACTTCTGTATTATGATACTTGAAAAACTTCTTTAAACAATTTTCGTACTGAAATATCAAATAAATTCAACATAAAATTATTCTATCTTTTACAGTAAGTGAAATCCAATTATCTTGGACATAAGATATACAATCAAAAGTTCATCTATATAAACAATAAAATATGTCTTTACTGAAGAGTGATGGAGTTAACAAAAGTTTCAATTTAAAGATTAAATAAAGCTATCAATCTTCATTACATTGTCTTGACTAAACTTCAACAGAATGGCTACCTGTAAAATCAATTTTGGTACATAATTTTTATCCTAGTTAGTAGTATTAATTTCCAGTTAGATCTGTTTTTGATAAAATCACATTGCAGCATTTTCAGAGAAGCACATGATCTGTCCTGACTTGAAATCAAACCCCTGATGGCCAGTGTCTATGTTTAACTACTGCATAACAATGCTACCAAAGAATATACAAATAATGAGAAGTATATATTACATGTATGTTACATACCATCTGTACTGCAGCAACAAATTGTTTCTGTTCTACATAGATATGTGCTATATTTAGCCAGACATCACAGAAATCAGCTGTTGCTTCTCTAACCTGAGCAAATACATCTCTAGCTTCATTGATACATCCTTTATGTGCTAATACACAACCTATAATATGTACATCAAATATATAAGCATAAATAGATGTTTACCATAAAACAGTGTCAGGTTTTTTTAAAGATATTTGTCGTTGTCCTGGGCTTTCATTCTGTTAATTCCGGCTCAATAAAATCTTCCACAGTTGCAGTTGCAAAAAATGTTCTTGGACAGTTATAAGACAGAAATTTGGTCCCATGAGTCAGGAACTTATTAACATGCATCAAATATTCAATATACAAACACTAGTAGTCTGTTTTACATAAGAAAGCTTGATCACATTTCAAAATATTTAGTCACCCCAAAAACTGGCGATCAATTTTAAGAACATTTTTTTCTGAGGCTATATCAATGCAAATACGTAACTATATGCCATATTTTTCAAATTTTGACAATATAATTAAGGACTAAGCAATGAAAACATTTTTACATGTACTCACCTACACCATTAGCAGCCCAGATATTTCTATCATCATTTCTTAATACTTGTTTATACATAGCTAGAGCACGATCTTGATGACGTTTTTGCTGTAAGAAATAAGATAATAAGATGATGTACTGTCTGGTAACATCAAGTAAATAATACATAAGTCATCAAAACTAAAATACACTAAAGAGCCGCTATTGTGGCAATAAAAATGGTCTTGACAGCAGAATACTATGAATATATGAACCTTCATTTCTTAAAGAAGCATTTGGGAGTTTTATGTAGCTAATTACCTGTATTTATTAATATTTGTCTAATTTTAAACAATATAATCCATCAACAAGCCTCAATGAAATGGTAATTGACCTCAGGTCAATGTGAACATGCTGAACCTATCACTGTCTTTGTAATAATTAGCTTAATTTTATTACACTTACTTAGCAAATTATATAGACAAGTAACATATTTTATGTAACTACATAAACATAGGTAACAAGGGGACACAACCCATGATATTAGTAATTCATGTCCATATTGGAGAATTTTCAAAATAATATTAAAATTGCAGCGACATTTATTTCTAAATTTCTTTAAACTCTGGCCATTTGAATATGAGACAAATAACATTTGATACACTTAGATACAAATAAGGTATAATCTGTCAGGCATAACTTTATGCACTTTCATTTAGATACTACAATGTATATCATAGCCCTGGCCGTGGTGTAGTGGTTAGCATGTCTGACTTCAAATCCGGAGATCGCGGGTTCAAACCCTATACATGAGTTGTCGGCCTCATAGTAGGGCAAGTTAGTACTGGTGATAGAAAAGCGTACAGGAAACCTATAGCAGGAAGAGCTGACCGTTGTATATATAACCTAAATATGTGTTGAATATGACGTTAAAAAACAATTAAAAAAGAAAAAAAGATACTATATCATTCCAAAGGGCCTTAGCTGTGCTTGCATGTAAAAATCTGTGAAATAATTTTTTTATAATGAAAAAACTGGCCTCTAATTGAACTTGGTAAAAAACTACCATTTTTTGTTTTTTAGTAGAATACGTCATATGTATATATATGGTGTTTTTGATTAGCGACTATGCCAACTGCCTGTGGACGAAACTATAGTAATAAAACAATTTCATACCTTTTCCTTGTCTTTCATAGGTTGATGTAAAGTCTGTAACCAAACATTACCAAGAGCTATAAGAGAATAAGCATCTTCTTTTGTTCCAGGTCTAGCAAGAATACGTTCAAATTTCTTCTGACCAGGTCCCCATTCTTGTTTAGCAAGATGAAGGTTTCCAATCAATGACCAAGCATCTGGATGATCCTGAATAGTGAAATCAATCTCATATTAAATATTGATCCATGTGATATTGATCAGTCTATGAAATAAGTGGGTGACCGGTTGCTACTTTTGGGAAACCAAATTTTACTAACAAAAAACATGTATAGCGCTTGCAACTAAATGACCTGTACGGGCAACCACTCATATCCTAATTTCATAGACTGTTTACGGAGAATATTTTTTCTTACATATGTTTGCATGAAAATTTTCAGAGCATTATTTCTGTCATTGAAATAATCAAAATACTTCAGTACCATCAACATAGTCAGTTTTTTGTTAAGGAAATGAAATTAAGAGAAAACGATTACAATACCACTATTGATAAAGATAATAAACTAACTTGGTAAACTCATAAGATACAAAATGCTGTATCATTAATGAAACAGGTCCCAGCATCTACAAGTACATGGACATTCAACATAGATAACAGGACTTAAAATTAAAAATTGTCTGATTGCCCCTGACAACCTATATTTTGGTTCGGGCAACTTAATACTGCTAGTAGACATTTGGTTCTGGCAAGTAAAGAATATAACTGGTTGGCCAACTGGGCAAACTAATTTCAAAAGTTGGATGGTAGGTTTGTGGTACCTGGTTAATCTGTAATGCTTCTTTAAACCAATCAGATGCCTCGTAAATCTGTCCACGATCTCTAGCCATGCAACCAAGTCGTAAATAACCTGTCAATATAGAATATACATTGTTATAAAATATGAATGAACAAGACAAATTTGCTCTAAATATGATTTTTAAATAAAAATAATATGTTTGGTACAAGTAGATTTATACACAGCGTAGAAAACAGGAATTTCCACTTGTCCTGCTACAACTGGATCTCATCCTGTACTTTACTGCAGGAAAATTCAACTTATTGTTAACTTGTATGAATCAGTAACAAACATGTTATTTGTTGTATATGACCACCATTCTAGGAATAAATAGACTTTTTTAGATTGCAAGTGAAAAAAAATATGCTGAATTTGTTGCATTTTGTATAAAACTATGCATCTTAAACTTTAAATTTGATTATTTTGGCTAGAAACTTTGCTTGTCCTGCTGGACAAGAGCTGCCAGAAGATCAACTCGTCTTGAGTCAATTTCTACTTGCAATTTCAAGCGATTAGGTGGATTTGTTCAGCCCTGCATGGTCTACAATTTGTATTAATTCCGACACATGTATTAAAAGCTTAAAATCAGAACAATTTTTCTTTGTCCTGTGGTCATTTTGGTGCATAACATAATTCATTGTAGTTTGTACTTAATGAAATTTATGTAACTTAATCTGTACGAAAAAATCTATACACTTTGATATAAAAATGTCAGCAAGCACTATACTTACAATCTACATAGTTAGGATGTTCTCTCAATACATTCTTATATAATCTCTCAGCTTCATCATATTCATGTGTAGCTTCATGTAGTCTAGCCAGATTATACGTAGTTGTTACAGAGATAGCACTGTAATATGTCTCATCATGTTGAGCCTCTGCACGTGATCTTTCTAATGATGCTGTGTAGTATTTCTGTAAGTAATTGAAGTAAAATTTTAGTTATTGCATTAAAAAGCCTTTCTGTAGGTAATTTAAATGAATAGTAATTACATTTCATAGTCTGAGTTTTATGCTGATACAAGTTCACGTTATTAACAACTATAAACTCAGGTCATCAGGCTATTAGTATCTACCATCAATCATCCGAGGGACTTTTTATTCCTCTTATTCACTCTTGACACTATGGGGCAATGTAATTATACCACCCTAGCAGGTAACAATTTACACCTTGGTAAAGTGAAGCAATCAATCAAGTTTTCTTGCTCAATAAAGTAAGCAGTGCCACTGGTGGGGTTGCCACCTGGGAACTCTGTATCTTTATGTGCACAACCTACTACTGAACTACTGCCCCTACTAAGATAGTAAAAAAATGCCGTACACATGCATTCCATGCCTTATCCCACTAGCACTACACCTGAAACTCTTGAAAATTGTGAAAATGATTTTTATATGTTGACTACTTGATAGTTTGTCCAATTGCTATGAAAATAAATTGGCTAGAGCTTGTGAAATTTACACCATCAATAAATCACTGTAAGTCATTCACAAGTGAGATAAAAGATTTATCAAATACCTTAGCATCTTGTAGGTTTCCAAGTCTAAAATGTAATGCAGCAACATTGTTTAGAATTTCAGGAGGTACGTCAGCTTCAACTTTTTCTTTCAGAATACGAGTAGCAGTACCGTAGGCAGACAATGCACCTTGTACATCAGATTGTTCTAATATCTGTGCTAGTTCTATCCAGGCTTCAACATCATCAGGAAACTGTTCTGTTACTTTCTTAAGATGGGCCTGCAATGGACAATTATTGTAACATTACATTCAACTGTCAGTGATGCATACATAAACCCTGCTGATTTAAATACTTATTACAGAACTTCTGTGCTCACTATCATCAAAAATTGATACTCTAGTCATTAGCCATATACTGATTTTAAAGAAATTCTTAATCTCAATTGGTCCGAACATAAAAAAATCTGTCAACTAATCTTATATACTAGCAATTATCAGATCCCTTAGCATTTTATTCTTTGTTGAAAGGAATTGGAAAAAACTCCTAATATTGAAAAAAGGTTTCACAAAACTAAGACAGAAGTTCAGAGGTAACAACTGTTCAGCTACCATTATGAAATTATAGTTTTTCAGTGTTTCAAAACAAAGCTTCTACCAGGGTAATAGCAATACCAATATTTTCAATGTGTTTGCAGACAATTCAAATAATCAACTAACCTTAGCAGTATCTTTTCTAGATTGATCATGTGAACTTGAATATAGAGATCCAAGAATCTTCATAGCTTCATAGTTGTTAGACTGAGCTTTTAATACTTTCTCAAAACATTGAGATGCCTACAAATATAACAAAGAATTAGTAAAAGATTTGTATCATTACACAAATTACTTATTTCATATGTTCTAGCTAGTTAATAGTATAAGGTATCGACAGAAATAACACCCACATCAAAAATCTCCAACAATGTTTAAGATGAAGTATTGTGCAAGAAAAACCTTTCTTCAAATTACATTATTAAGCTTTAAAACAATTATGGATCATATATATTCAATGCAATGCTATGCTCTTAAAGTGCTTTTAAAGGTACTAGTTCACAGATTTGGTAAAGATTTTCAATATTTTCAAAACACCATTCAGTGTCTGTAATTATGTCAAAAAATTGTGTCTAAATATTTTAGGACAAACTGACCTATAGATTGCAAGAAATATACAATTAAAGTCACAAAAATGCACTAAAAGTGTCTATACCGTGACATACGGGGTAGATTTTTACTACTTGAAACACCATTGTTTGAAGTTGTACGTCAATCTGCACCAAAATTGTCGTTATCTAATCACTAATTTTCGCTTTAAAAAATGTTTCCAAACAATTTTGATAGTTTCCAAAAAAGTTGATGTTTAAGTTGAAATCTATGAATGAGTACCTTTAAACAAAGTCTGTACTTTTTTAAGAAATGGGAACTTTGTCAAACTTTAACCTTAGAAAGTAAAATGATTTGATCTTTGTATTGCCTGTCTAAAGCATGTTAAATTGTAACTACTTCATGGTTATGGGACTGTATTTATGTCTGCAGAAAATGATTATCTCTTCATATAGGGGTTTCAAGCTAAATTAATGTGTCATTGGATTGCTGAGCATGTTAGCACCAATGCATAACCTATGCCAAAATATTGGGCAGGTGTAGAGGTATATTTAACTTAAATCAAAGCTCACCTATGAAATACATGACTTAGAAATCCTCATACTTACATTTTCATTGTCTTCTCTATATATGTACATCTGTCCGAGACCAAAGAATGGTAGAACAAAATTTTGTGAAGCAAATTGTGTAGCCTGATAATAGTACTGAAAAGCTTGATCATAGTCCTCCTGTAAAATATAGCAACAATAAGTTAAGTGTCATCTAACTAGGTCTGCAAGGATTCACTGGAAAGCCATATAATAATGCCATTTGGTTTATTTTATTTCGATTCATTTTTTTTTCGATTTGATTCATTGAATAGTGTAGTTTATTCCAAATATACATTAATTCATTCATTGGAGCTTATAACTGACTTATATTGATAAAATATAATTGTTTCAGAAATTTTTATACTGACAGGTATAAAACAGATTTGGAACAGTTTCCAAGACACATTATTCAAAATCATAATGGAAACTTGAAAGAAATGTAACAAAATGATACATAGTCAATGCACATCGCCTACTAGGTGCACATTAGCTTAAATCCTTAAAACTTTAAAAAAACATGTTTATGGCTGGTATCAAATCAAAAATTACAGGTCCCAAATCGAATGGGCGACTGTTTTACAAGGGATCCAAAAGGAATCCCGAGTAAGTAATTCAAATATTTCTCCTAAGCATGAAAGATTCCTCCAACATCCTGCAATTCAGCTTCAGAATAAACACTTATTGACAGTAATATATAGATGTAATAACTATAAAAGTCCTACAAACCTGTACATGGAAAGCTCTAGCTAATTGATAACAACTTTCAGCTCTCATAGCTTCATTCTCAGTATTGTGAAAGGCATGTAAAGCTAAATGTTGAACTTTTTGATAATCCTAAAATAACAACAAGTGGTACGTCTGTAAGTTAACAAATGTATAACAAGTAAATCTGTGAGCTAATGCTCACTAGTGATACCCACTCAAAAATCTAAAAATATGCGACAAACAGGAAGTAGATGAGCAAGGAGCCTGAAATCGCTTTACACCACATGGGACTATGGGATGAAGCAATATGCAAAGTATTAGGCTGCTGCATGTTATAGTTGCTGAGAAAACTGCGACGGAAATTTTGTAACGGACGGACGCACGGACAAGGGTAAAACAGTATACCCCCATCTTCTTCGAAGCGGGGGTATAATAAGACCAAAGCTTATCCATGGACAGCACCCTAGACTATTACAAATGCTGTTGAAAATAAACTTAACATAGATATGCAAGTACATTGATTTGAATAAAATTTCAAGTCTTTACTTTCATTGGTTGAATTTTTAAGTATAAAATGACCACAATTCAAACAAAATTCAAGCCAGTTATTTTTATAATTTGACCTCCAATGGTGACCCCATACATATGTAAATTTATAAGCAGTTCTTAGTTTCAAAAATATAAACAAGTTGCAACTGAATCTTACCAAGAAATAATTAATATGCGTAAGATCATAATAAAATACTTCAATTTTTTTACGATCCTGAAATTTCCAATTTACATAGGTAAAGAACCAGTCTAAGGTTCCAAAGATCCTGAATCTCAAGACTACACATAAAAAATTACTTCCATACAATATAAAATAATTACAACCTTAAATTTAATCATAGAAGCAACAGAAACCTGAAACATCATCAAAATACTCAAAAACACTTATATCTAATAATAAAGTATACTCACTTTCTTGTAGAAAAAATGGTTAGCCAGATGATTAAGCACCATAGGATTTGTAGAATCAATTGTATATGCTTTAGATAAAAGCTGTACACCATTTTTAATAGAATCTTGTGTCTTTGCATTCAGTTCAAGTATAGCCAAACCAACAAGAGCACCTACACATTGATGATCAAGTTGTAGAGCTCGTTCAAATGCCATTCTGTAAATACAAAACCAAAATACATGAAGTATTTTTAAGCCCGACTTATTTTTGTTGTTGGGTTTAACACCATAACTACTCTTTGTATAAGTTATATTAATGTGGTCAGTCAACCAACTCACTGTTTCTGGAAGGCTAATTTTAACTGTTATCCAGTTTCTAGGTGCATACAAGCCCAAATTTTTCATCATTGCCAACCTGGGCTTTTCTTCACCCGCTTTAAAAAAATCACACCATTTTGAATGTTAAACCAAACCTTAGATATAAAACAGAATTTCATTGGCTAGTTTTCCAGTGGTTTCCTTGCGGAACAATGAAACTGCCTCATTCATTATTCAAGATTAAGAGATTTTCCTAACCAAATGGCCCATGATACATAACGCAGTAGAGCGGATTAATGTATCATGGGATAACCAACAATGAAATTTTTATTTTACAAGGAAAACAGGCAAAGGTAAAAATTATCAACTATCCCAACTGAATGAAATAAATAACTTTCCAGCATGTTCATTCACGCGAAAATCTGTGTATTTCACTCCAAAATTAAAAAATTCATGTGAATAATCAGACTTAACCGGGTACAAATAGGCAGAATAAAAATATCATAATGCAACGAAAAGTAACTCTGGCAAGCTCATTGACTACGCTAAGTGGATTGTTTTTGTTTTCATCAATTATAAAGAGGCATAGTGTTGATAGCCTTCTGCTCTAGAGCGTTGAAAACGCGCTGATTTGTACCAATAATTATGTCAAAACAAAGGACTATCACTGATTGTATTTCCCAAGTAATAAGGCGTTAATTCAAACTTTAATAATACGATCAGATTTGCGAATGAAGTAGCACTTAAACTTAGTGATTTGTTGTTGACTATCGTCAGAGTATATGGGAGGAATCGTCTTCTAATGTCAAAATAGAAGTATTTAAACTAGTGTACCCACTTTTATTTCCTCATACCCACATTTTTCAACATTGATGGGTACAATACCTACTAAAAAAAGTGACTGCTTTCACTTGCCGAACAAATTTTTGCTAGTCCCCATCTTTAGACTAGTGGTTTAAGGAAATGACTGGTCAAGACAGTAAGTTAGTAAACTAACTACTAAAAACATTTACCTGGCTTTCTCCATTTTATTAAGTTTGATGAAACAATGACCCATTCCAAGCCTCACAGATGCTGGACAACTAGGATTAGTACGTAAAGCTCTTTTATAGTAAGCTAATGCACCACGGTAATCCTTCTTGTTAAATGCTATACAAGCTTTCCCTAACAGTGATGGTATATTGTTGTTAGCCTGAAAGAGATTCATAAAATTGTTGATATCAATAATAACTTACAACCGAAAGACAAAAACAATAACTGATACCTCCATTTATACATATATAATACTGCTCTAAGTCCATATGGTGTTAAATCATTTGACTAACAGGGGTTTTGTTAACTAAGTAGAGTTTATATGAAACTAACAAGTACAAAATGTATGAAGTTTTTTTTTTAAATCATAACTAATTATTTAGTTTTGTTAACAATGATGAAAACAGTGCACTTTGTTAGGAAGACTGACCATGCTATAGACAGTAAATCAATTTTACAATACAGATTGGACAATGGTCAGTATTCTGAACTGAAAAGTTTGTTTTGGGGATTTTTTATGTCATATTCAACACATATTAAGGTTATACATATTATATATACGACAGCCAGCTCTTCCTACTATAGGTTTCCTGGACACTTCTATCACCAGTACTAACTTACCTATCACGAGGGTCAGACATGCAAACCACTACACCACAGCCACGGCTGAAAAGGTTTTCATGAGGGATGAAATTAGTCAGATTAGCAGAACAACACCTCTACAGAGCCACACATTTTGACAATCTGCTGGATCTAGCCCTGCTGAGGTAGAACTGTAATATTTATTGTGACCAGGTTAAATTTTCAGCTGCTTGATTTGGAAAATAGTTTTATCAAGACTATTATTCACAGACAGAATATACATTCTATTTTCATTACATTGCATAATTTTCTATGATAAATCACTAACCTGACCCAAGACGAAATTAAACTGAGCGTCAGCCTGGTCCATTTTATCTCCTTCCAATAGACAGAAGTATGCACGACCAAGTAAATGATTCTGAAATAAGTCAAAAATATGAATAAATTAGAGGTTTTATGCAAAAAAAACTTATTTTCCATGCATAATAAACCAATCTCAACAAACAGTTATCCTATAGACTGCTGTCATACAGGATCTGAATCTGATTAAAACCCGATCTAAAATTTTCTGCTCATATACTCGCTAATTTAGAATTGGCCTTTTTCAAAGGAAGGTCACGTTCAGGCGACCTTTTCTCATCATAATATTCATGACGAAATTGTTATGATACGTAACTTGTTTACATCGCCTAGGTCACGCAATTTGAAATGAGCCACCCAATCGCAGACTGTAAATAATACTGCCGTTAAATTAGCAAGCAAAACTTGGTCTAAAAATAGAAATTACGAAATCAAAATGTGATTAATAGTGTATCGTCTAGATGAAAGCTACGCATTGATTGGTTGACACAAAGTTCATCTCGACATGACCTTCCACGGAGACAGTAGAGATCCTGTACGACAATGCTCTACTGGATATCTGTTTACGGAGATTGATAGGATCTCTAATCATTGCTCAGGAGGTCACTTGCTGTGATAAGACGGCTCTTTTCAAATTGCGCTACTTAGACAATGTTACCAAGTTACTGAACAAAATGATTCTGTCACAGAGTTCTCAGTAAGATTTTGTTGAATAGGCTAAAATAGAAAAGTAAAAGGCTTTCTAGGGCAGTCTGGAGGCAATTACTTTCTTTCTTTATTTTTTGCCAATTTTAACAGGCCTTTTAGTCCTATAAACAGACTGTTTAGGTTGGTAGCCGGTTCCTAATGAGAACACTGCTGTCATGAATATTATAAAAGCAAAGGTCAGCTGAAAGTGACCCATAATATAAAATAGCCAGATCTAAAATTAGTGAGAGCTAATTTACTTTTTAATCCGCTTCCTTGTCTCCTAAGGCTGAGCAAGTAGGATTAAAGTGTCTTGCTCAAGGAAACAATGGAGTAGTTTTTGAATGGGATTCAAACCATCACAGAGTTGGCTAACCAATGGTTACCCGTCCAAAGTCATAACCACTTTGTACAATAGCTAAATCAAGTTTGAAATCCCTATACACCATTCATTAGCTTTAACATAGGAAATAAATTCTTTCACATGTCAATAAAGATCCTTAACATTTGGACCAGTTATTTCTAGGGCTGTCATTGATAGAAAGTATTGTATCGATATATTGAAAGCCACTAGAACTCCAGTATATATCTATACTATAGTATATAATGCCTTCATGATGTTATTCATAATGGTAAAAGTTGTTTCAAACATATTCACATTTGTTTTAATACTTAATAGAAAATATGAAAACTTGGAATATAAAAAAGTCCTTGATATATTCAGGTTAAAAGAAGATAAATACAATGAAGTGAAGTTAAATAAAACTTCACCTCTATTTAGTTTATAGCCTTATAAAATGCTAGATTGTATCGACATCCCAAATTTCGAATAGATATCGAATCGTCTGTCAAGAATCAGTGATACATCGATATCGCAATTTCCAATGATGGCCCCTTATTATTTCCAAAGTCAGAATATATTTTTGAGTTACCTGATCATACATAATGATTTTATCAGCAGTAGTATACAACAATGTAGCCTGTGTGAAGAGTTCTCTCTTTCTGTCTTTATTCTTCTCTCTATGAGCCTTCTGTACATAATAAGCAGCTAGAGTGTCCAGAGCTTTCATTTGATCTTTTTCACTGTTAGGATAATCTAAACCAGCATCTGTTTGTGAGGCATCAAGTATCTTTACAAAATCATCCACCAGATTCTGCTTGTAATACTCCAACTGAAAACAAAAAAGCAGATCCCAAATTTAAGCTCACATCACTCGTGAAATGCACATGGATTTTGACAATTGCAAGTGACTGTTTTCATTTTGCGAGTTAAAATGAAATCAACTCAAAAATTTTCAAGTCCAATTTTAAGTTAAATTTGAGCACTGAAGTTATCAAAAATTAACATCAAATCGCAGTAAAATACCCTAATACAATAGCATTCCACTATCAAGATTTACCCACAAACAGACTTAGGTTAAATTTTCGTGAGCACCAGACCATTTTATTATGCAATTATAAGCAAAGGCAAAATAATCAACAAGCTCAACCATATGAAATTTTTAAGTAATTTCACATTTCAAATTCCATTTTCACTAGTCCAGGGCTTTGGGTTAGAACAGTCTTCAAATTTAACGGGTGGACCATGGACCAAGTCCATGGAAATCGCCGTCAGTGCGGCAACTTAGAATGTTAGTGGCCCGACTGTCCACTAATCATTTACAGCTTACATTTTCAGTGTGAGGTAACATGGCAAAAATCTTGAAAAATGACCACCAGATCAACAAATTTAGATTAAAGAGACAAGGTAAATGACATTTGTATGTAAATGATTTTCATCAGACCTAAGCAGAGCAGTCTAAGCAGCAAAAAGTTCTCTTTCTAGCGGTTGTTCTCCCAACCCCACAACTAAGCTCACTTTCTAGATTCCCGTAAGGTTTGGAACAAGTTGAGAGACTTTTGGAAGAATTTCGAGGTTATCTAGGAATTTAGAATATTCTTGTTCACTTTGAGCAATCAACATGCATTTGTACAATACAGCAAAAAGACTAAAAATTAGCAGCAAACTTACGGCAAGAGTACACCATATATGTAGAGGAGCAACTTCATGTCTTAAAATACTGAGAACTTCTTCTCCTTCATGTAACTGCTGGAGATCAAGCTCTATGACCTGTACAAAAAAAATCAAATATAAATAATAACATATATAATATTTTACTATTACAGTCAACGAAATTAGTGGGTGTCTGGTTAACCATGACAACCAATTTCTAGTACAGGCAATCAAAAATTTCTTTTGGGCAACCAAATTTCTACAAACAAGATATAATGTTAGCTGCTTAAATGACCTGTCCAGGCACCCACTAATTTCGTAGACTGTTATTATATACATGATAAAAATGACCTGTCTGCAGATCCTGTAAAAATCAAAATTTAACAGGACGGATCAAAGTCTTACAGAACTGGAGAAATTTTACATATTTTGATGAACTGAAATTTGTAGGCCTATGGATGAGATTTCACTTTTTACCTGACAGTTGGTCACATAAAACCAGCAGGTCTAGATGGATCTTTTTTTACAGGATTTGTCCATCAGTCTGCCATGTTATGCCGTGACTGTTTAAAGGTACTTAGCTTGGTTCACAAATTATGAATTTTCAATTGATTGGTTTGAAGATTTGGTCGACACCTCTTTTTAGCAATTTTGTTTCAGTTATATTGTGGACATCCATTGACCTACTAGCAGTTTCTGATTACAAATAAGCCACCATTGAACCACAACATTTAATCATCAATAAAATAAACACAAATCTTCACAAGTGGCCAACCACTGTTTTTCTTGATGAGCAGAGGGACAATGACTGAACACCACACTTCAAAATCAAATGCTTTATTTATTTGCTATGAGTATTTAACTTCTTCTCATAGGTGTACTCAAAAATCAGACATCAGTGATGCTATCCATTACAAACATTAAAATAAAACCATGTGTCCGAAAATGCAGTTACGATTTGGTATGGGTACGAAGATAACTTTGTTTTCAAAACAGCAATACATCTTAAATGATCATGGCTAAAACCAATTAATTAGTATGTTATGTTAAAGAAAATCTAAGATTATTACTTATTGCAGACATTTTTAAACAACATTCAATAAAAACATAAATAAAAGTGATTTTACCTCGTCGGTATCCCGTAGTGGAATTTCGATCGCCGCCATGCTGGAGAGTATAAAACCTCGTCAGAAAGACCGGCCGGACCGGTGTTTTCCCCGGACCCATAGATCTATGTATTTAGAGAATATGGGAACGATTACATGGACTCACCCCTCTACTCTTTTAACAATGAATATATTTTATATGAAGGTACTGTTGGAAACAAAAAAGTGCAAACAAATAAAATCATCAAAAATATTGATAAATTTGGGTAGAAAAACAGTTTTTCGTGCTATATTATTCCCCCTGGTTTATAATTTATAAACCATGGGAAATTCCGTGTTTTTCTACCAAAATTTTTCAATATATTTGAAGATTTTAATTTCTTGTACTTTTTGTTTGGAAGGCATAACAATTATCATTCCACTGAATGCACTTAAACTCATCCAAAATATAACTGTTCTCCGTACTATAAGCGTGAATATAGCATTATTTATACATTGTAGAATGGAAATATTTTGTATTTTGGTGTTGTTTTGAAGCAAATTTATGTCCAAATGTGTATAGTTCGTACCAAAAAATAAAAAACCCAAAAAAAACATTGTTTATATAAACAATATAATGAACTTATCAACGACAGGGGATGCTCAGGATGACACTAACATAATTATATAATTTTAAAATTATGTTTTATGAGTGTCTTGTTGGTGCAATGGTAAAGCGGTCTACCATAACACGCATGATTGACCAAGGGGTAGTGGTTTATCCGCCATGCTAATTTTGTAAAATTTATTATTTATATACAACTTTAAGTTGTAACTTAATTTTTAAGACTGTCTACCTCTGGAATGGATTGTTTCATTTTAATGTTTACACGAACACGTTATATTATCTTGTACGAACTATACACTTAACAAAACTTATAAGTATACATGTATATTTGGGCTCGTATCTAAGTATAAGTGCCAGTCCGATTTAAGTCAAATTTTCAGCAAATATAGTTTAAAGACGGATTATTATTATTATGTTTATTTCGAAACATAAAACGAAAGATTTAACAATAACATGTGTGGCATCCATGGCTGTTAGGAACCGTTCTAATGGATCTCTAATACTGATGGAAAAGATTCTGACATATTACTGCCCACTCGCGCACAATCCTTCCGTGTGGCTCAGTTGGGAGTTGGGCTGCAACACCACGACGTACAATTAAATTTGATGTTCCTTCTGCGTATTTTTCCACAACCGTTACATTTATTTGTATGACATTTATCCTTTTAGTCATTACAACAGTTTACGAAATTAGCGGGTGTCCAGTTGCCCGAAACTATCAATTTCTAGTTTGTGCAACCAAAAATTTCTTTTGGACAACCAAATTTCTACGGAAGATATAGCGCTAGCTGTTAAAACGACCTGTTTGGGCAACTAGTTTCTTATCCTAATTATGTAGACCGTTACAATGTTTTTAATTAATTAACGGTGAAAAGCGAATACAGAGCACTTGAGACCAAAGGGAAATAATACAATACGCATCTTTGTATTATAGTTATATACTGAGTTACTTCCCTTAATAAATATCTAAAACAATCTTGATTGAACAGTTGAAACATTTTAAGTCACATTCTTTTCAATGAAGATATTGATAAAAGTCTAAAAGTATGTTTTTGTTAGTTTTATAACGTTAGGGAATAAAGACAGTGCCTAAATTAAGATCATGCTGGGATGGATGCGGGATTTATTTATAGGGGAGGGGTGGGGGATCCGAGCTTTTTCTAGGTAGTGGGGTCTAAACTTTCGAACAACAACCACATTATACACTGTTTGCAGAATAACGCAACATATTCATAAAAAATGGCTTACAGTTAAAAATACACTCATGGACAGGTACATTTGGGAAATTCAGGGGGGTCCGGCCCCCGCTAGATCCGCCTAATGTCATGCCTAAATTTTGATGTTACAGGTACAATTATAATATAACGTTTTTGACACATTTAACATGTTTACACATTTAAGAATTACAGTTGTTAACAGAATGATATCAAAGATTTTAGCTTTATCTGTGAGAAGGTGCTGTAAAATGAGCTTTTAGTTTTATAATCTGACAGTGTAGTCTGTCCTACCGTCAGCATTTCCAAGCAAGATTGCATAAGTAACTTTGACAAAAATTAACATTTATTTATTTTATTTATTTATTGGATTTAACGCCGTATCAACACATTTTAGGTCATTTCACGGCGTCCAGCGCACCTAACCTAGCTTTCCTGGACCTTTGTCTATAACCAGTACTCACCTACCCTTTCACAAGACCGGAAACTTCTCCATATTATCTAATCAATGGAGGAAAATTGACATTATTGTCTAATTTTCATGGAAGGGTATAACCTCCCCGGGTGGTATTCGAACCCGTATCCCCCTCAGGACACGAGATTCCGAATCCCGGCGCGCTACCAGTTGCGCTATCGATCCGGGTTCAAAAATTAACAAAGAGCCTTAATAATCCAAATTCAGCTTTCTAAACAAGTTGGAACCTCGTGTTTATTGATGCTACCAGAGTCTAGTCAATAGTTCATAATTATGGACATGCATCCCACCACCCACCATACTTTTATGTTACTAAGCCATCTTGCACAAAGCAAGGGTGGTTAAGAACCAAAAAAAATATATAATAGAAAGCAGATTAAACCCGGCTAGCTCAGTTGGTAGCACGCAAGTCTACTGATCGAGGGGTCGTGGGTTCGATTCCCGGGTGGGGCATTCTTTCGTGTAGCTTGGTAATGAAATTATTTCTACGGCCATTCTCCCTCCTACCAATGGTTCTTAACTATGTAGGGCAGTTGTCAGTTACTGGCGAAAGTATGTGTTTAGTAGTTGGTTAACAGCTAAATCCAGAGATTTAGCCTTTCCAGAAGCAGTGAGTAGGTTTACTGACCGCCGTTGTATGACCTATACAATGTGTTGCTACCGCGTTAAACTCAGCAAAACAAACAAATAAAACTGAAATTAGAAACGACAAAAGTGACAATTGATTAACAAGAGCAAGGGAAGCATATTCACCTAGTTTTGTAGCCTATGTATTACTTACAATGCTTAGTATACAGGAGCCACCAAAAGTTTGGAGACATTTTTAACTTTTTAGTCCTATATGCTATATTTTTTTGGTTATCGTTATAATTGTAACTGAGACTTCAAAAATAGCATGAACGATTTGTTATGGAAAATAATTACAATAAACATGGTTCAGAAGGATTTACAAGGTCAGATGCTGAATCCTATGGAATGTTTTGCATTCATGCAATTTGTTTTCAATTTACCAAAAAATACTTAAATAGATTAAAAATAATGATTCTACAAAAGTAATCATCAAAATACAAGAATTGTTGAAAATTACTTTTGTCTCCAAACTTTTGGTGGGTACTGTTTTGTATGATGCACCATTTAAATCAATATAGTCTTCATTAGTAGACAAAGAAGTAACTTTCATATTAATTCTGGGATTTTATCATACAAATTACAGCTAACTAATTATAATTTAGTAAAGATGAAAAAAACCTTCTTCATCTACAAAGATTAATAAAAGTGATTAATGGTGGACTCGTTTTTTTTTATAATGAAATATTTTAACTGATTCAAATGGTCACATAAAGAATGATATTTCCTTTTAAGGTTTTTATAAATCAAGAAATAAGGGTTTGTGTTTTTGTCGGGAAATCAAATATGAAACAAAAACTACAGAAAGAACTGTTTCCTTTGATGCAGAAATAATGATTTCGTGATGTTGCTTATGTTTTTGTATTGTTTAAGTAAATTCCTTGGAAAGTGAACTAAACGTTTCAAAAATAGTATTATTTTATCATGCTTTTTCTCTCTCGCTTGCAGTAGATTTAACTTGTTCAAATGTAAAATATTCAATGCATTTCTGTACATCCCTTGTCCTCAAACATCAAAAGCAAATCGTTCATATCTAAGTTTTGCTGTCTGATGCCATTTTAGTCGGCACACATGTATTTGAGTATTTGGAACTCCTCGGCGATTCTCTACGCAAAAGTAATACTACGTCGAAGATCACCGAGGAGTATCAAATTGTTTCTATATCAGACAGTGCACAGGATACCTTCATATTGGTTTAACGGCAGTCGATTTTTTTGCGACGTTTACCGTCAGCGTTGCGACGTTTAACGGCAAGGCGATTGCGACGTTTAGCGGCGGTTGCGATGTTTAGCGTTAGTGTTGCGACGCTTAACGTCAGTTGCGACGTTTAGCGGCGTTGCGACGTTTAACGGCGCTACAACGTTTCTGGGAATATAGGTCAGGTGAACTGTCCTCTGTAAAATGACCATTACTTGTGTTGACACGGCATTATATTTATAGATTTTTGGAACATTCCTACTAAAAGGTAACACAGCTTGTTTAACCAACCAACTGATTACTGCCTTTATCATAATTATTTAAGTTTGATTTAAGTGACTCAATAGTCGTGGCGGTAAGACACTTGGATTGATAGACTTTTGCTACCCCGGGTTCGAATCCTGCTTAGTATCCTTTATTCTTTTTTTTATTTTTTTTTATATTTTTTGCAATCATGGAAACGTACAACTCGAAATCTCTGTGCAGCACGAAGCCAACTGATATAAAATAGAATATGCATATTTGCCTGAGTTTGTGCTTAGTTATTACTTTGATGTCATACACTTAACTGTCACGACCGTGTCTAATAGAAATGATTCTATGCACATGCATTTTATAAGAAAGCGAAGTGAAATGGAATGCATGTAACTTTGACACATTCGTTCGATTGTATCCTAGTTTGATTTCTATTCAGCCACTGCATTTGAAGCCGAATGTATGATATAAATGCATTATTATTCGGTACAATGTAAATTGCTGGATATAAAAAATAAAGAACACGGAAATAAAACAAATGGAAATTGATCAAAATCAAATTATAGCACAACAACCATTATATGATACGGACAACTATACATGAATTTAATAATAAATTAAAAAATGTGGAGGCGGTGAGGTTCGAACCACTGCAGTAAAATTTATGCATTGGCCATATGTTTCTGACTCGTTACCGACTGCGCTATTTTGAAGAATGATTTTGAACTATTATATCATGCATATATACTTGAGATATTATAGTTTGTATTGATTTCCAGTGTAGTATTTACTGGTTATACCTATCGTCATGGTTGTGATTAGACTCATCCAACCTGTCACGGCTCACCGAATAAAATCAGACTATAATACATAATTTGTGTTGATTCAAATGGAAGAGATATGGGTCGTAAACATACAACTTTTTAACAAACACGCCAAAGCTAAACACGAAATGTACGAGTTCAGTGTGAGTCTAAACCGGTTTAAAAATCATGAACTCGATGATAGGGATTACTTTTCTACCATGCCGTGTTATTTAAACATGTTTTAAATTAAGTGAAGGGGAAATTAGACTGGACTATTCTCTTTCGGTTCTAAGAAGTTTTCATTGCTTCTAGAGAATTTTAATTGATTTAACAATCTTATTCCGTTGTGTTGCTAATTGATAATTGATTTAATTAAAGAAAATGACAATGTTATATCGTGTTTAAAGTACAAGTACGCGTGTGGACAGGTTGATAATTTTCGTACTATGGACACGTGGAATTAAAATGTGAATACCAAGGAGCGGTGAGTGTTTACAATTTTTCATTGTTGCATGTTTTGTTATTCAATTTGGATGTGCTAGCATATGACCTATTAGTGACCCATATTGGGACACATATGACATTTTTGTCGCTGTAGAATGGACAATTTTAATTCCACAAAGTTTGCATGAGATTAGATTGGCTCGAAAACTCACAGGAGCAAACTCCCTTCTTCTTATAAGACTTACGGAAGGTATGCCTTTTTCAAATTGTGATAAGGAGGGATTTTTTATTTCAAACTACGAAGCGAAGTATCAAGCTCCTTGGATTAACTTAGGTATAATAAAGTTCACATTTCTAAGGTTTATTTGACCATAGGGATTCGTTTAGGTGGTGAATAATAAGCTCAGTTTAATCACTCTACTGTACCCTTACGGAACGCCTAGGCGATAGTTGATCGTCAGTTAACGGAATCATCCGAGGTGTTCCGAATGTACCGTACCTCAACTATGAACTTTAACCTCTGGCTATTCTTATTTAAATCAACACCAATTTTATATCCAATCAAACATCGCCAAAACATCTAACCGCCATCTTAAAATTTGAAAAATGTAATGATAGTGTTAGTATTGGAAAATGGAATATATAAAAGATTTTATTGTATTGTTCAAGGTAATTCATTTTTTATTTTGTTCCGTATACCTTTAGAAACAGTTTGGATAAGTTTCCTAAAGTTATATTGAAAATCTATCAGTTGTTGAAATTGACAAAACATCCATCAAGTGGGTAGGGTAACTAAATACATTAAAATATCCATAAATTCCTGATAATTTTGATATATTTTGTAAGAAATACATTGTACTGCCGACTAAAATTTCACTTATACACACCCATCTAATTATTAACATTGGTAAAGCGAACCAATTGGAGATATTTTTCAAGGTTGACCCAGTGTCTATGAGGGGTTCGAATCCAGGACCTCTCGAATCCAAAGAATGTGCCATACTATATAGAGATATAGAGTTATATAGATAAGAACTATCGGTATTAGGGTCAAGGAATCCGAAGTTATGTGAACTAGCCGTTGTATAATGACCTTAATTTGTTTTGACATGGCGTTAAATCCAACTAAAGACATTCCTTTTCCTAAATATATATTGTATATTTATGCTGGTACAAAAATAGCTTCGCTTGTAACAACAAAAATATGTGAAATAAAAATGATAAATTTTGTTTTCGAGTAATCATGCATTTATTGTTTTGTTTCATGCCTTAGTTAAAATCGGACTTACAGTTGTAAACTGTTCATTATACATGTGATCAGTCGTTTTCGTAATTGTTAAAATTCACCCAGGGCTAGGGTCTTCATGGAAATTTCATCGAACCTTACTTCCGGTCGTTGTTTAATGGGCAGTAAGCCTACCGGCTCGTCCAATATGGCTTTTCAAGCTGTGTACTCGTCCAAATATATTTCCATATTGGACAGTAAAATGTATAATAACCTATAATTATCTGACATGATAGAACAATGCTGAAACTGTGCTATATTTATAGGTTATTTTTACCACTGTCTTAAATGAAACAATCACATGTAAACTTCCTTGTATTGGAACAAGTGCCTCCGGTGGGTATTCAAACCAGAGACCACTCGATTAGTTTAGTTTAAACATATTTTATTGCCCGTAAATACATTTTTCAATTACATAATTACAACAAATATAATTATAACACATAACTAAATGCATATACGGCAATCGGGTTGAGCCACAAGTTCTACAACTTAGTTACGGCTCTCCCCTTAAATCTCTCCACTCGATCTCTAAACATTTGGGTTTTTTTTATATTTTTTTTATATTTTCCCTCACCATTGTACTGTAAAATTACAATATAAAAAAATCAAAGTATATGGTCTGACTAGTCATATATATAAAACCCTCCGTAACTTATTTTTCATTTGTCCCAATGTGAAATGAGTTACGGAGGGTCTTATAAATAGGACTAATGGTCTGACTAGCGAAATGGTCATAATAAAAAAGGACATTTTCTTCTCTAAGTATTTGGTAATTAAAACCTGTCCACAATTATATGATATTGCATCTACAATGATTGCTTGATAGAGGAACTTTCCTGCATTACTGTCCCAGTTTTCATGTATTTATAAATTATATTGACCACATCTTGTTTTCAGATTGTATGAATTTATGGAGTGGATCAACGTTATAGACGTATAGCTGTGATATAATTTACTGTTTGTGTACAAACTTGTTTGATGACAATGACCAACTACTTTGATCAAGGAAGTATATTTTCAAACAATATAACGTTTAAATATATAAGTAGTATTTTAGATTAAATCTGCCTTTAAATATTTATACACATTTAGTCGACTCAATAATCCTGTAAGACAACCCCCTCGCCATTGTGTTAATGACCTTTAGAGTACTAGTTTACATCTGAATTGAGTGAGTCATTCGCCGATTGTTTTTGCTCAAGAAAACTTACTTGTGTCCTTTGTGGGATTCGAACCCGATATCTTACAATAAAAACGTTCTAGCCTTGGACTACTTCCTGTAATTGATATTTGGCTGGATCAGTTCAATTCGCTTATTGAGTATAGTTCTCATTTTTTTGTGGAAAAAAATAACATTATGCCAGTTATGTTAATATATGGTATAAATTTATATTACAATACGTTGTTGCAAAATTATAAATGAAAGTCTTTAATGGACGTGAGTTATTATTTCCCTTTGATATGAACATTATCAAAGGGAGATAATAGCTCATAGTTATTTAAGGCAAAATTTATTGATCTTGTCCATGGATACAAAATAAAGTTCAAAGTGGTTTAATAATATTCAATATTATTTTAAAAATTGTTATATCGACTACATTAAAAATACGATGTTTAATTACATTAGTTTTTCTGAGAAATGTTCTGTGGTTATATATATTATTTATATGTTTTGTATTAGGAAAATTCTACTTTAAAATTAAGTTAGGGATTTTTTTCTTTTTTTTACTTGAAAACTTAGGTACTTACATTATATTGTACTATTGTACAGACATCATGTTTTTATAATGTGTGTGCTTAATGTAATTGTACATAGACTAGACTTTAATAAATAAATACTACATTATTTTCTGACCAACTGTTTCTTTTTCCTTTTCAGATAAAGGTAGTTGAGGCGTTGATGTTTTATTAAGTTAAGTATATATTAAAGTTTAGATATTAAAGATCTATCATTAAATGACTTCCTTAAGATGTAAAGCGTTTATTATAAACACATTGGTTATGATTCAACATGGTGAAATACATTTTGACAGTGACACTAAAGAGTTGGTAAGTTTAAGTTAATTCTATATTCTAGATATGTCGTTTGTTTATAAACTGAAGTACATGTTTACTATACATAGCACGTACATTGGCTATTTACGGAGCACCTAAAGTGACATTTTGAAATACTTTTTTATCATCACAACTATTTTGTTTAAACGTAATATTATTTCGTTGTTTTTTTTTCGAAATAATCATTACGTTTTTTCGAAATAGTTGTGATAATAAAACAATCTCACTTTAGGGGCTCCGTAGCTATTGAAAAATTCAATCTCCTTTGGTGTCTGAGCAATCTGATTAAAAACCTGATCAAAAATTCTCCGCTCGCCTACTCGCGGTCTATAAGATGTCTGTTTATAAATAGAGATTGATCTTTGTGCATTAACTGACTAAATCATTATCCAATGTATGTACATGTACAGCTAACATATATTTTGGTTTTTAACAAATGGTATTTTTATTTCATTTACATCGTACATTGTGTTATTGTCTGATTTATTGTATTTCATATTTTGATTGTTTTTTTGTTTGTTTTGTTTCTGGTCTTTAGGTTATCTGTGTCTGGCCTGAGATTTGCACCGATATCGCAGGTCCCTGCATGCATGTCCCATCCCATCTGTCCCAACCACCCATGGTGAGGGTTCGGTCTGTTGGGGTTTTTAAGAGTCGTTGGCTTCATAACCCCCAGCACCAGGGTTCGGAACGCTTTGGTCACTATTATTAGTATTCTTGCTGGCTTACAGTGTTTTATATTAGTTTTATATAGTGAAGGCATATATGTTTAGAGCAATGGGAGATGTTCCGTGGGATTTGATTAGGGTGATTGGAATATGATTTGGGGTTTTACTTATGGCAATAATGGGGTGGATAGAGTTTAATTTTAGAATCGAAACAGTTAGTGCATTTTTCTAGGTTTGATGCATTTTTCTATGGAAATGGGAGTAAAGGGTTGAGGTTTATTGAAACAAAATCTACTTAGGAACGACAGAAGATGTTTGAAGCTAATTCAAGGAGTTAAGGATGATTATTAAGTCTTACTTTGGTTTTTAGGCTGAATCTGGCATAAGTAGGGAATAGTGAAAATAACTACTAAACATAGGAACGTTGGTAGGGTTTCACCAGTAAGTGTTTGTGACAATCAGTTTTTTTCTTTTAAATAATAAATATATTAATGAAACTTCTAAATTATTAATCGTGATATCAAAATAACTGTTAAGCAGTAATCGTGATATCAAAATTACTATTAAGCAGATAATATTCAATAAAACATACTGAAATACGCCATGTTGTAAAATATGGATGAAATGTAATTGATCTTGTATAACGTACTTAGTACAACATTTGTCTTTGACCTTAACTTGTGTTTGATTTTTATTTCTTATCACAGTTTTTATCGAATGTTTAAGGTTTATAATCACTGAATATTTTTGAATTCATGTTTTGTTCGAAATAGTAACAAATAATTAACCTAAACGTTAGGCGTTCAAAGGTGATAGCATCTTCATAATTTTTAAACAAACCAATTAAAGGGAGACATATATATATGTAAGAGAATTTTAATACTATTTTTCATTGAAAGTCAAATCATTTTAAGTACTGGCTAGTGCCAGTTACAATGTAAAATTGGAGGTGTCACCAACACTGCCTCATTATGTTTTATGTGCAAAAAGTAAGAGACGTGCACAATGTCATGCCATTATATTATTATTCTCCTGTTGTTTTCTGTCTTTAGTTAAGATAAAACACACTATATCGCATCCCATTCTATCTTTTTTCTCCTGTAGGCTTCTATCTTAATTCAGATTTCACACAAAGTATGGCATGCCAGTTTATCATTTTTGTTCAGGTAAATATCTTTCCTCATTTAAAAAAACATACACTCAATAAGGCTTGCCTTTCTATCAATATTCCATGAAGGTGTATGTTTTAAATAAATATAACAAAACACGCATTGATATGCCATTCTATCATTATTCTCCTGTAGGATTCTGTCTTCAATAAAGATAACACACACACAGTATGGCATTCAATTCTATCATTATTCTAAGGTAAGTATCAGAAAACATGCAATTTACTCAATTTTTTCAGGTATCTCTTTTTTCAATTAAGAACACATACACACAATTTGGCATGTTTTCTATCAAAATTTCCATTTAAGTATCTATCTACAAATGAGATAACACCTACAATATCGCATACCTTGCTTCTATTTTTCTCGGTTAAGTTTCTGATTCAAGTAAGAAAACACGCAAACAATATGACATGCCCTCCTATCAATATCCCCAATTAGATATATCTTCAAATAAGATAACAAACACAATATGACATACTATTCTATCTCACCTCTATCCTGTAGGCTTCTATCTTAAATTCAGATTACAAACACAATATGGCATGTTATTCAGGTAAGTGTCATACGTCAGTAAAAATCATGCCAACAATACGGCATGCCCTTCTATCAATAGTCCTATGTAGGTTTATGTCTACAATTTAGACAACAAACATACATTGATATGCCATTCTTCATTTTTCTCCTGCACGTCACTTCTCAATTTATGTAAGACACACAATATGGCATGCCATTCTGTTAAAATTCCATTGTAGCTTTATGTCTTTAATTGAGATAACACACACAAAATGGCATGCTATTCTGTTAAAATTCCTTTGTAGTTTAATGTCTTCAACTGAGGTTACACACACAATATGGCATGCAAATCTGTTAATACTTCATTGTAGTTTTCTGTCTTCAATTAACATAATACACACTATACCGCATGCAATTTTATCATTTATTCAGGTAAGTTTCTGTTTTCAATTAAGAAAACATACAAATACTATGCATAATATATTTTTTTTCTGCGGTAGGATTCTATCTTCAATTAAGATATCACAAACTATATTGCATGTCATTCTATCTTTTTTCTCCTGTAGGTTTCTTTCTTAAATTCAGATTACCCTCACAAAATGGCAGATCATTTTATCATTATTGTCATGTAAGTAACTGTCTTCAATTAGGAAAAATACACAAAATACGGCTTTCCTTTCTATCAACATTCCAATTCAGATATATTTCTTCAAATAAGATATCACACACAAAATGACAACCCATTACATCATTATTCTCCTGTAGGTTTTGTCTTAAAATAAGGCAACACACACAATATGGCATGTCATTCTATCATTTTTCCCAAGTAAGTACCTTTAGTCAGTTAAAAAACCATACACACTATACGGCTTGCTTTTCTATCAATAATCCCTTATCGGTTTAAATTTTCAATTAATATAACAGCCTCGCATTAGCATGCTATTCTATCATTATTGTCATGTAGACTTCTGTCTTAAATTAAGATAACACACACCACAACTCATGTATTTCTAGAATTTAGTCCAGGTAAGTATCTTTCTTCAACGAAACAAAACATACAAACACTATGTCATGTCATCCTATCATTATTCTCCTGTAGGTTTCTGTCTTCAATTAAGATAACAAGCGCCATATCGCATGCCATTCTATCATTTAATTCAGGTAAGTATCTGTCTTCAATTTAAAATGTACACTTACTCACAAACGCTATAACATATCATTCTCTTATTACTCTTCTGTAGGTTTCTGTCTTCAATTAACTTAATGATAACACGCACCATTACTCATGCCATTCTATCATTTAATTCGGGTAAGTATATTTCTTCAATTACAGAAACATATAAACATTACCTGGCATTTTATTCTATAATTACCGTCGTGTTGATTTAGTCTTTAAGAATGAAAACATTTCCAAATTATAGCATGGCATTCTTTCCGAAATGTCGTGCTGATATCTCTCCAAGAAGCTAACACACTTCATCGCATGCCTATTACCATTATTTTTGTGTAGGATTCTATCCTCAAATATGATAACACACACACTATGGCATGTCGTACTATCAATATTTCCTTGTAGGTTTCTGTCTTCAATTAAGATAATACACATCATATCGCATGCCATTCTATCATTTTGTTTCAGGTAAGTATCTTTCTTTAATCAAGAAAACATGCAAACATTACATGTAATGTTATTCTATCATTATGATTAAGTAGATTTCATTCTTTAAAAACATTTCAGACTCAAAATGTGGCATGTCATTCTATCTAAATTGTCTAACAAGTCACTATCTCTTATAAAGATAACATGCATACTATATCTCATGCCTTTCTACCACTATTCTAATATAGGTTTCTATCTTATCCTTAATTAAGATCACACACATAATATGGCATCTATTTCTATCATTTTTCTCCAGTAGGTTCTTGTCCTCAATTAAGATTGCACACGCAATATGACATGCAATTCTATCATTTAATTGAGGTAAGTATCTATCTTCAATCAAGATAACATACACACAATATGACATGTCTTTTCATCAATAATCTCCTGTAGTTTTCTATCTTGAATTAAGGTAACACACACAATACGGCATGCTAATCTCATGTTTTCTCAGGTAAGCATTTTTCCTCAATAAAAACATACAATACGGCTTGCCTTTCTATCGGTATTCCCATGTAGGTTTTATGACGTCAATTAAGATAACTCACACCATATCTCATGCCATTCTGTCATTTAACTAAAGTAGGTATTTGTCTCCAATAATAATACACAATACCATGTCATACTTTTCTATCATCATTCTCCTGTATGTTTCTCCCTTCAATGAGGATAACTAGCACCTTATCCTATGTCATTCTTTCATTTAATTCATGTACGTATCTTTCTTCAATTAAGACAACATGTATACACACACCATAGCCTATCATTCTATCATTATTCCCCTGTAGGTTTCAATCTTCAATTAAGATAACACACACAATATCGCATGCCATTCTATCATCTAATTCAGGTAAGTATTTCATTCAGGTAAGTATTTGTCTCCCATAAGAATACACATAAACACAATAACTAACTATTCTATCATAATTTTCCTGTAGGATTCTATCTTCAATAAAGATAATCCAAGCACCATATCGCCTGACATTCTGTCATTTTTGTTGAGGTAAGTATCTTTCTTCAGTTTCTGCATTCTATTATTATCCTCATGTAGGTTTCGGTCTTTAAAAACAGACTTAGAATATGACATGACATTCTATCCAAATCGTCGTGCTGGTTTCTATCTCTACTAAAGATAACATACACACACTATCGAATGTCTTTCGTCCATTATTCGCATGAAGGATTCTGTCTTTGCTTACTTAACAACTATTGATTCTCATATATACAAAGGCGTTTGCTTTCAATTGCTACTGCCCAACTACATTTTGGGATAGCTTTGTCTTCATGTATTTTTCTTCCTCTGATGAAGTGTTTATATAATAAGAGTTTATAACAGAATGTTCACTGATATTTTGAAAAAAAGTACAAATAATGATAATAAACGAGTGTTTTACTAATTAATCATGCTTATCAATGCATAAAAAACATTGGACAAAATTAAAAACAAACGTTGTTCTGCTAAAGTGAATATGCTAATTCAATGGATAATTATTTTCGAGATAAGTACAGAAATTCATTATTTTGTAATATTTTTGGTATTTTTATTTACAAGTTTGCTTTAATTGTTATATTCAGTTTCAAACATATTGAGTTTAGTCTTGTTGAAAATTCCTGCCTTTTAAGCGATTGACTTATATGTCATACCAATTGAATCAACTCTCTGTCATATTAAAACTTATAACAAGCTATGTTAAATAATTAATATATGGTGCAATAATGTTTGAACATACAGAAATGATTTATACTCATACCTACACATTTATTTATCTAATAACATGGTCAATATATACATAGTCAAGATTTTTAATAAATAATTTGATAGTATTTTTAAATACATGTAATTAGCTCTAATGATGTTTGATAATGATGTTCTATAAATACATGCCGAGAATATATTTATTTTTAAGTAACAAAATAAGGAAAATATTAATACTTCTGAGCAATCTAGTGAAGGACCCATTTTATGGGAGGATAACTAGATCGGAAGTATTCCTTGCATTGAAGTATAATTCTGAGAAATCTAGTGAAGGACCCATTTATGGGAGGATAGCTAGATCGGAATTATACATTGAAACAAGACATAAATCCGAGCAATCTAGAGAAGGGCCCACTTTATGGGAGGATATCTAGATCGGTAATAATTCTGAGCAATCTAGTGAAGGGCCCACTTATGGGAGGATAGCTAGATCGGAATTATTCAATGTACTTTAATATAATTCTGAGTAATCTAGTGAAGGGCCCGTTTTATGGGAGGATAGCTAGATCGGAATTATTCAATGCACTTCAATATGATTCTGAGCAATCTGGTGAAGGGCCCGTTTTATGGGAGGATAGCTAGATCAGAATCATTAATTAATTAACAAAACAATTGAGAAGCACCATTCGCTGAAGGTCTTAAAAGGTCTAAAGTACCATATACCTAAAAAGCATGTTACGACATGCAAAATATTGGACATGGAGAAAAAAGAGCTAAGTCAAACTAAGGAGCTATTTACATGTATACGTTTAAATCAAATTTGGAAAAGAAAACTTCAAATGGATTTTTGAAAATTTTTTGGCTAATGGAATGATTGTATGAATGATGACTGTATAAAGAACTGTGTTGTTATGTACATGGATGTGGAAGGTACTTTGTACATTTCATTTACACGTGTTATTTTGATTATTAATGTCCTTTTTATAAAATACTAAACTTGCCAATTGTGACTTGATTATAAAACCCAATATTTTGTTATGATTTTTACTGTAGACAGAGGTTGTCAATTGGTACAAATCTACATGTTACGTGGTTTGGTTGTTGATTTAATAGAACATGACTTTATATTGTTAATAATATTATGATATTGTTGCTATATTATTGTTCAGAATGTAAATGTAATAACATTTTTGTTTTTCAAAAAGGTAATAAACTATGCATAGAATCGGTTTATATGAACAGATTATTGTGACTCATTACTACTTAAAGTATTTGTTTTAATGAACAAATTTTTCAACCCGTTTTTGAAAATAATTTATATAAA
The DNA here is from genome assembly GCA_025267735.1 of Mactra quadrangularis. Lineage (NCBI taxonomy): Eukaryota > Metazoa > Mollusca > Bivalvia > Venerida > Mactridae > Mactra > Mactra quadrangularis. The sequence continues at coordinate 40,153,422 of CM046304.1, read as the reverse complement.
GTATAGTGTATAAGATACACTTTTTTAGTAATGATATATTTTATCATTCTGGGGACTTATAAATGTGCATTGTAAATTGTTTCCAATATTTCGTTGTTTTTTTTCTGTACAGCGAATAGTTTCATTAGAGTACAATATAGAACCGTTTGTTTGATTATTCCAACGTTTTCTTATCGCACTTTGTTCAGCTACATTATTTATGATAGTCTAAATTGCAAACACTGCTATCAATTAATGTTTTACTCGCATATTATTTTACGTTGTTCAATAACGAGATATGAACATACTAATCAGTTAATATTCTGTTTCAAACAAACGAACTATTATTACGAGATGGTTGTGAATAGTTATAAATTCTATTGCAGATACCCTTATAATCTGAGTTCAATCTCAGCTACAATAGATTACAAATTGTATACCCTTTCATGAATATTCGTCAAAACCTCAATTTATCTCACCTTGTCAAAGAAACAAGACTATACTGATAATAATACTGTCCAGGAACAAACATTAACTAAACTTGCTTTCTTGGCATAAATGAAGTTCTGTACTGAAAGAGACACATACAACATTGACAAAACTAATTCCCTTACTAAAGAATTGTCACTGTCGTCCTTATACACTGAACAGTGTGAGTACATAATATAGCATTTGTATAATACTTGCTTTGTTCACCATTCAAGTTTCGCCCGATTTATGCCCACTTGAACATATACAAATCCAATTTACATATACATTGTTGCAAACCCGTATCTGTCAATAAAACACATATTTTCTCGCAAAATGGTGTGATGACATTCACATTAATTTGGAGACAAATGATTCTATCCCAGTCAGACTAATTCCAAATAACAATCTTTGAATGCAGACAGTTCTCTAGTCCCCAAGCTTTCGGCATGAAAAAGTCCCCTTTCAAAATTATTATTTATACCACACCCCAAAATATGTTTACTATATACACACAAATACAGTAAAGTTATATAACTCATAATCTCAGAAAACACGAACACATCTATCTCATTCAACATGCTTTTGTGCTCTTATTTCTTGACGGATTTGGATTATAAAAGCTATGTATTTATGGTAGATAACATGTCATTTTGTAGTAATTAATGTTTTAAAATCATTTTGTTTTCATGCAAAATAGGGGGGGACTTTTATCCATTTTAAAAGATCTTACAAAAAATATAGTCGGTCAAAAACTTTATCTAAATTTGTGTTTATTATGATTTTGCTGTCACTTTACGCACAAGATATTAAAAACTAATTTCGTTACTTAATAGTTGTCCCTATCGCACATAATACAGCATTTGTATAATTCTTGATCTGTTCACTATTCAAATTCTTCGTTTCGCCAGATTGTTGCCCACCTGAACATATACAAATCCAATGTACATAAACATTGTTGCAAACCCTGTATCAATCAGTAAAACCCATACTTACTCTTTGCATAATGGTGTAATGACATTCACATTCCTTTGGAGACAAATGGTTCCATCTCAGCCAGACTAATTACAAATAACAATCCATGAATGCAGAGTTCTCTAGCCCCCAAGCTATCGGCATGAAAAAGTCCCCTTTCAAACTTATTGTATATACCACACCCCAAAATATGTTTATTATACATGTATTCACACAAATACAGTAAAGTTATATAACTCATAACCTCAGAAAACACGAACACATCTATCTCATTCAACAGGTTTCTGTGCTCTTATTTTTTTGACCGATTTAGAAAAAATATCAAACAGAAAAAAATACAAAATATCTAACCTTTCTCCCAATCGTCTATAGCAAATCAATTGATCGCTATCGCAAAAAGAACATCTTCATCTGGTTCATTTTAAGTTGCAATACTTTCAAAATAATTTGAGGTCATATACCCCCTCCAAATGTTCGTACGGACATAGTCTTATATCTTGCCTTTTTAAGTACTGTTTGCTTGTTATCTTAACTGTTTTTCTGGCGTCTAAGATTCAATATATGAACAATAAGCAACGTATGAAAGGTATATATTTGTGGTAGATGACATGTCATTAAGTCGTAAATGATATTTTAAAATCATTTTGTAAGTGATTGAGAATTTCATACATTAAAAACTAACGCAGGTCAGCCTCGTTCAGCCTAGGTTTTTGAAAATATAAATACTTTTACGAGAATATGTGTACTTGTAATTGAATATAACAAAACTCTCGTGTATTACCAATAAAAACAACTTTTTAATAATGTTGGAACTATAATGAATACACATGGTTTAGTCTCGTGGTATTGCTTATAAATTTCACAAGGCGTTGATTACAAATGTGGCGATCATAGAACACCTGCATGGGGTACTCTTTTACTTAGTTAAGGTGGATATTTTTAGTAAGGGTAATTTGATCCATAGAGTAAGTTTAAAAGGGAATATGAAAGTTCTGAAGAGTTTATATACCCAAACGAAAAAGAAACGCAGGGTAAAATGATATGGAATAACTTTTTATCGCCTTGGTGTAAGATGATGAAAATTGGTCAGATTATTATCAAGGCATCTATTTACTCAACACATAATGAAAAGTTACTGAAGCATAAAACGTTTAGTGTCACGTAATACAAGCGAAGAAATGCAATAATTTCGTGCAGAATAAATTTGAAAATTTCTTTAACACATCTTTTCATATCATCCAATACTAATAGACATTTATACACTGTTTTCCGTATTAAAACTCTGTTTTAACTTTCTACGTTAATGGCAAGGCTTACTGACGTTCAGCGGGGTCAGGCCATTACGTTGCTAATGCAAGGTCAAACGCAACAGCAGGTGGCTATGCAGTTTGGCGTGAATGTTTCGACCATAGTGCGACTTGTTCGTCGACTTAGGGAAACTGGAAGGCTTGCCGACCGGCCTCGGACAGGGCGTCCGCTCGTCACGACACGACGTCAGGACAGGGCTATACGTCTCGCACACCTGCGTAATCGTTACGTTACTGCCACTGAAACTGCTAAGAATACAGTAGGCAATCATAACCGTCGTATTCACTCACAAACTGTAAGGAACCGATTACGTGAGGCGGGTCTTCGTTGTAGACGTCCATGCATTGGTTTGCCTCTTACTCCTCCACGTCGCGCGCGTCGAATGACTTGGTTAGCGGCACATTCCCCTCGGGAATAACACAAAAAGTAAAGGTCAAAATCCAACGAAAATTTCCAAATTTAGTTCACGAAAGATAGTTCTTGATAAATCAATATACCAATTTTAATATCATTCTTATCATTCACCTTAAATCACCACTGAAGTTTACCCTGCGTTTCTTTTTCGTTTGAGTATATATAGGTAAAATGCCTGTCTAGATTTAGTGTTTGTTGTATTTTTATTAGGGGCTAAGAATTTAATGATAACTGGAAGGGGATGTTTCAGGATACAGGTCGGTTTGGAAGTACGTGTATTCATAAGTTTGTCTAAACTAGATAAACTAATTTGCATGTAAGCCAGCCAGCCAACTTGTAATAATGGTGATCAGAGACTTCCTATAGCCCTGGTGAATAGGTGGGAATGGTAGCGGAAATGACCGCCCTAAACGGACCACATAACCCCCATGGAGTAAAAATCCCTGCCCGTGCCCCTCCTTGTACCTCATGCATGCTTGTCCGTATCTCCTTCTTATGCCATTACTCCTTAGTTCTTTTTCAGCGTTTCTTTGGTTATCTTTATATAATTTATCTTCAATATACTATACATGTTTTGTTACATATATTTTTTCGGGTTTCTCTTTTCTTTTTTTGTCTATTTCAGGTTGTGAGTGATGTCTATGGAACAATAACATTGGACAAGACAAAAAGGTTTTACAAGATGGACACATATTTAGCAACGGGCTTCATTTATAAAGTCTTACGACTAAAAATATCGTAAACCAACAGCAGGAAATCTTCGTAAAATGTTAACGATGTATTACTACTACTAAATTCAAACAGCATTTATTATTTAAATAGCGTATACTTTCCTTATATTGCTTCATAAAAACGAGGGGAAAATCTGCCATTTTGAATTATTTTGGTCACATGTCCCACCACAGGGAATTGTCAAGTTACCTCCCTTTGAGTTTTCAAACATACCTTTTATATACTTATATACAAGGGGTACAACTGCATTTACTTGACCACTTCATCTAGATTTATTATTTTGTGTTTCACAAAAAATACTGATACCCTGGCGGAACTTTAACGGAACGATTAAATCGATTAAACATAACTCTTCGAGCTGTGAATATTAAATGTTTCATAGCGCAGACTATTAATACGATTAAATTATCAAAAACATAAAAAAACAGCACAAAAATCTCAACTCGGACAAGTTTCTGCACAGATGAAATCGACAAATCTCGAGGAAAATCGTTTCATTTTCATATTTCAAAATAACCTATTTACCCAAATCAAAGAAAATATTTCAGAATAACAATATTATTGAATAAAAATGTAATAAATATAACTCTCCACCTTGACAGAAACACTTGCGAGCCATAAAAAGCGAAGTTGACAAACTCTATTCGATTATCAGATGTTGTAGCCGGTATCCTTGATTTATTCAAGAAACTTATAAGAAACTTTTTGATTGGTTAATTTTGCAAACGAAAATTGCCAAGACTTCCGAGTAATTCACTGTATCAAATTTGGAAGATTTCGACTTTTTCGCAGTATTTTGGTTGTCTCGTTTGAAAATAGGAAAAACCCCGTTCGGTTCGTCGAATCAGAAATTGTTTAACTAATTAGATTATTATGTTTGTGACGTATTAGTTAAAATGGTTGTGAGAAGATTTTTTTAAAGTTAAATTAAATAAAAAGCGTACAGATATTCAATTTGTTTCACAACAGGTGATAATTGGCACGATTTTTTGTATTTTTATAACTAGTGAAGCGAAAAACACAATCTAACACGGAGTAAATTATGCTGAAATCGACGTAACATTGAAATTTTAGCTATTTTCATTCTGTTCAACTGTGCACAAACTTGTCCGAGTTGAGATTTTTGTGCCGTTTTTGATGTTTTTGATAACTTAATCGTATTTATTGTCTGCGCTTTGAATCATTTAACATTCATAGCTTGAAGAGTTATGTTTAATCGATTTAATCGTGCGGTTAAAGTGCTACCAGGGTATCAGGATTTTTTGTGAGTCACAAAATAATAAATCTTGATGAAGTGGTCAGGTAAATGCAGTTGTACCCCTTGTATATTCGTATATAAAAGGTATGTTTGAAAAATCAAAGGGAGGTAACTTGACAATTCCCTGTGGTGTGTCCCACAACTCTGGTCCTTGTATGTTATATATTCTAGGTATGTACTGGTGTCTTTGGATGAAGATGGGTTAAAGGTGACTGAATTTGTTCCATGTTGAGGTAATTCTACGATTAAATGGAAAACTGACCTTTGGATATACGTTCTAGCGGTAAGTTTATTTGAATTATTCGTCAATTATTTTGATAGTATAATGTTATAGTCAGAATTTCAAGGAAGCATTATCACTTGTTGATTTGATAAAATATATTCTGTACATTTTCCTAGTGTCACGTGTGTTTGGCTAATTTGCATATCAGATGATTAGAATTTGTACTGATTTTAACAAAATTCAGGAACTGCTGACATACCCAAATCATTAGAAGCAAGTTCCCACTTTAGTTCAAATTCGATGTATACATACAGCGACAGTTGTCTATTCGTCACTTTACCAACTCTTCTGTATAGACGTCTGCATTTACCGAATAAAAAACATATCAGAATGCGTAAATTTACGCCCTATCCAAAAATAAGAAAGCATCAATATTTTGAAGCGTGTGAGTTTATGCACTATCATAAATTAGAAAAATGAGTTCTTGAAGAACCTAAATTTGGATTTGTCATATCAGACCTGAATCAATACCTACAGCTGTTACTTACATGTCTACAATACAATCTAGGTTGCTAGAGACGCGTACAATAAGATATAGGATGCTAGAGACACCCATGCGTTTGGTTTGATTTAGTAAGGAACGTGTGAGCAGGATAGTTTACCTATTAATCTATCGTTCCTATAGGATGCACCAGTACTAAATTTTCTTCCTTTTAAGGAACAGCATTCATTCTCAGATAACATGTTGGGTTACTTATGCTACATCATTTTACAGTGAGAGGATTTAGCAAATAAAAATCAGTGGTTATTTTCACACAAAAATAGCTTACGATAAAAATCACCAAGTTAAAAGCAGGAAACATTCATTATACCTTCATGCATTGTCAAACCAATTTATGATATTCTTCAATTTTGTAGGAGAATGAACACTTTCTGAAAAACAAATCATTATATGATATCATATCTTTTAGGCTTTGATTGTAAATTTTTGAAATTGACTTAAAATATTTTTCATGAGATTTTTGTGAAAATGACCTCTGAGGTTTTAATGCTCAACACAAACTTTCTGATTGATAAAGTCAGATATGTAAACTTTCAAAGCAACTTATCAAATTGTCTTACTTTTATTTATTTAAACTAAACTTTTGTTTTATGTTTTTGTAGAATGTTTAAATTACACCCAACAACAGAATGTAGTAATCATCGCACAATTTATTCAACACGAATAAACTTAAGATGATCAGGATCTTGATAAGGTAAATATTTAATCTTATAATATTTATATGTTAAATTGAAGTTTTTCATTATAGTGTAACTCGAACTAAAATGTAATAATAGCTGTTTAGTTCTTCGATCAAAAATCGGGAAAATCGCCATGCAGAACTGGTAGGCCTACTAAGAAATGAAATGTCTTGATGTATGGCTATTATATTATGCATAGACAATTGAATACAACAAACAATATCTAAAAAGAAAACAATTTTATGAAAGCATATAGCTATTTTTGTCGAATCAGGCTATGCGACAGGTTACATCTTTCCATGATCGTGATGTTTTACCATATATAGAGGTTGTCGTCTCATTGTGCTGTATTTAAATAATAAGCATGTCAGGTGACATTATAACAGTAGTAAATGACCAAATAAAGTATTGATTAAATCCAAATAAAGTAGTATCAAATGCTTATATCATTACAATACCAAGTAATTTGGATATTAAATGTATCATAATGCATGTAATTTACTCTTCTTCTGTTCAACATAAGTTTAAGCATATCAACCAATTCATTAGCTATTTAACTTACAAGCTTTTGAAGGAATGGACACATTTTATTACCACTTGTGAAAATACCGATTTTGAATCACGACTTCCAAATTTCATTTTCTAATATAAGGGTTTACGGTATCATTACATCGGTGCTATAATGGAAAGAAAGTCATAGTTTGTAAACATGTACATTGAACTTAGTATTATCTTTTAAATTGAACACCAATTTTATCATTACTTTTGATAATATATGTACAGACTTTGACATTCAACCCTAATTTAGTTCATGTGGTGCAGAAACGAAATTCACTTTCATAACGAATAACTGGTATAATGAAATATTATCTCTTACAATGAATAACTGATAGATAAAATGAATTTGAATTCTTTATGTTCCATATGAGCACAATTGTAAATCTGTGACCTCCCATACGTACTGGCGATATGCTTTCATGTTGAATAAAACAAAAATATATTGTGAGTATAGTGAATTCGATGTTAAATTATGTTTCCTTTTTTCAAATAATACGGTTTTCTTGGTTTAAGTATAGTTTCTAATTGAGATCCACGTTATGGAATTCTTCCTTTATATGAGTACATTGTGCTTTAACCTAATGGTAGTTAATGTATATTTTTTTATTTTTCTGCAGATCTATTAACAGTAAGATCTTCGTATTGAAGCAAGCTTGATAGAAAATGTCAGTGTATGTATTCAAATAAAGGAACAAAACAACAGTCACAGACATTATTTATGAACATATATATATGACTACAAGATCAGAATGATATTTATGTATTTTATATCTATTAAACTACAACTGCATGGTCTTTAAGCACACCAGGGCATGAAACGCTCTATAACAAGGTGTGCTTTCAAAGTGTTTGTTTTTTTTCTACCTAGGTAGATATTTTACTGTATCATGTTCAGCTTATTGTACTAAGCGAGGATTTGTTTTCCTAAATATTCTCATAGGACTGGGAACTCTAAATATAATATTCAAAGGTAGATCCCAACATTTAGTAGTGTAAATGTTAAATTTAATTCAACTGCCAGTGGCGCATGTTTTTCCCTATGACTTTAAATACTCAGTACAGTTCTTCTTTGCTCATCTATTTAAATCAGGGAGGTTAATGTATGCACTACTGACAGTTGAATGAAACTTAACAATAGAATTTTACTCAGCGTACCTATACCTTTACTTAAAATATCTCAGCGGTTGCCCTCCCCCTTTTTAAAGGATGAAAAACGAGGGAAGTAACCGATATGAAAAGTTATAAATTGTTCATGCTATAAGTTTTTATCTAGTCTGTACGACAAATCGTTTGAAATGTTGTCAAATCCGATGAAAAAAAGCGCAAAAAGAGCTAAAATTCTCGCCTTGTACATTGACTTGAAGATGTTACAGTAAATATCTATCAATAACCCTACTAGTATACAGTTCGTACTAAAAACATAACAATGTTTATGAAAACAATACTATGAACCAATCCACGACATGGGGTGATCAGCATGACAATATAATATTATTTCGTATTGAATTTAATATGTTTTACGAGTGTTTTGTTGGTGTAATGGAGAAGATTTCGTCCATGACAAGCATTATTGAGTGGTGGTTTATCAACCACACTAATTTTGTTAAAATGATCTATACAACTTTTATTTTCAATCATTTCCTACCTTTGGAATGGATTAGTTTATTTTAATGTTTACACAAACACGTAATGTTATTTTTACGAACTATAACCATTTTTATTGCCTGGTACAGATCTACATAATTATGTTGTTGGGCTAACTATCTAATCTATATGTCTGCACAGCCATCATGTTGATTAATCTTTATTTAGTGGATACAATTACATCAACTTATGGGCATATTGCTTTCAAACAAATTATTTTAGTTCTACTCTGGCATTTATATGTAACCACTTGATCACGCTACAGACTCAATCCCAATTAAGGTGGACATATGGGCATATTTTTTTTCTTTTTTTTCATGTCATCAAATATGAGTTTTAAATCAATTAAAGGCATTGTAGACATGTTCTGCACGCAGTATAAAAATCTTTTCAGCTGGGCTAGTATACTTTTTTAGATATAGGCTGGTGTAAGGTCACACCTACCATTAATAAATGTGCTTATGAAAATCGAACATGTGCTGTAAATTTCACTTATTTAAAAGTAGTAATGGTCAAACTGTTAAGAAATTCAATACGTTTGCATTCTATAAGGTATTATGTTTCGGAATAAATGATTAAGACTGAAGAGTAAGCCAGATACTTTCAGAAAAACATAAATATTGAATACTCTATTTTCATAAGTTTTATTTGTTTTAAAAGTGTCATTCATATCAACTGTTCCAGAACGATGCAAACAAGTTAAATATAGAATGAAACTGTTTAAAATAGTTAGATACCATTGTCTTAGTGTTATAACAAAACGTTGTGTGCATGTGAACCACCACAAAGCAACCAATAAAGAATATAATTGTTGTCCCGTACGTTAGCAAAATTGGCTCGTACGTTATATACTTCAGTTTGGTCATCTAAACTATTAATAACTAAGTTAAACTGCTAGAATACAACTTACACTGTTGTGTAATTTGTTTTACAATTCAATGTACTTGTGTTTTACACATAAAACTACAATAATATCTCTCAATAACAATAATTGCGCGAACCATTTTCATTTTTCCAAGAGAACAACATTCAACAATTTTGTGACAAGTTTAACAAAGAAACATAGCAAACTAACGCATAAACTAATAAAAGCTATTTAGTAGTGGGGTAACATGTGATTTACAACCATCAAATCTTCCGGCAAATGCATGTTTAGACAATTCTACCGTGTCCCGTACGTTATTAAATAAGTAAGATAGTGTATGAACCTGATCAAATTATTGCAGTGTGTGCTAAAATGATTCTAAAGTTATAATTTGATCAAACGAGGCATTGTTTAAATTTATCATTTCAAAGCTAGATGGTATTCAATTAAGAACAATGCAAACTATTCATCATTTATTGCAAGTAATAAGTATTATAAGTTATTTTTCCGTCACTCTTGTTAGTTACTTTAGAACATCATCAATTTCATTATAATTGTCGTTCCCATAATATTTTCGCCTGTGAAGATTAAATGCATGTTAAGGAACCTTACAAAAGCAATTTATCATAAATATTCAGACGATTATCAATTATTGTGTCACATTTTGTCCCGTACGTTACGGACTCGTACGTTATTTTTCATTTTGTATTTAGTGGTTTCTTGTGTGTCACAAATATGCGCTTTAAACGAATTATATAAACACTTTATAAACTTTTTATTTAATCATTGAAGATCAGTTCAATGAAGAATTTATATATCTATTTGAAAAGGTTTATTAGATATTTTGATTTTACTAATTGTCCCGTTCGTTACGTGGTGAAAATTACGATTCATTTTTTAATAAATGAGCTCATAAATTACCGATACCAATAAAATGTCAGCTAAAATGAATATCTTATCATTAGGATATAACTTTATGAACTTTACTTACACAAAAATAGTTTGTAAAGAGTGCAAAGCTGTGAGATTAATGAAGCCTTCAAATAAATGTCCCGTACGTTATCGGAGTTTGGAGACAACGTTTGTTGTATGAGGTGTGGAAAATTATTTTTGAATTTACATTATAATATGTGTTTTTCTTGAGGATTTAGTAATAATTGACACATTAAAGATATATTTAATTGGAAATCTGTCGGAAATTTTTAACAATTTGAAGCTAACTGTAAGAATTTGTCATTGGAGACATAGGGATTTTTTACACCCTAGCTTAATTAAGAGACAATATTTTGAAAAAATCGAAGTTTTCTTTACGAAATATGTCGTTTATACTTTTACTATAGCACTATCACTTGTAAATATGCATTTCATTTACATAAATTCTGTAAGTTAAATTCCTGGAAACATGATAAACGTTGGAGACATCAAATGTACATTCTAAGTGGGAATGAGTCTACAGATTTGCTTGAAAAAACATTGAAGATCTATACCAGGTAAATATCAACATTTAATACAGGAATGGAAGAGAGAATAAGGTCAGATATTTCCCCTTGTATACTCTTCAAATAGGTAGGTCCAATTAGTTGGATGACTCGGATTTTATCCTTATTTTTCAATGCAAATTTGCCAAAATTAGTCTTTAATAACTTTTGGAAATCATTTCATTTGTTTGTAATTCAAGCTAAGTATTTTTAAGGTAAAGGACTATCTGAATTCATCACTTCTGTTAATATCTTCATTAACAAGAAAGATATTAGATGAAGTATTTTATTATCCTTACATAGGACTGCAATGATAAAATCCAAGGATTCCAACTGATAGGACATACTTACCAATTGGATTGCTCCAGGTTTTATCAGGGAAAGATAACTGACTAAAGTCCTTAATTATGAACATACCGCGAAGTCGGAATCCACTTGATCCGGGATCGATGCTATAAAACTTGACAATGGACTCCATGCTCAAGAGCTCAATTTTTTGTTACATGTGTAGAGTACTCATGCATGTCTCTATGATATGATTGATATAATTGAATAATACAAAAAATATTTATTCGGGGTTTCTAAGATGCTTACTTATTATTGTACGATTATTTTTACTTGTCCGATTGCATAATTACACGGTTATCGCACGCTGTATAAATTATTTTCCGCGTTCTATATATAGAAATTTGCAGTAAAAATTGCAATGTGTAAGTTAATTTAGTGTCGATATTTCATCTGGCTGAATGGTCGAACGGTTAAAGTGCCATGCTACTAAACATCTATTTTAGAAAGAAGTGCGAGTCGAAGCTAAATATGTCGCTTTTAATTTTTTGTTCTTCGTTTTGTATTTTTTTGTTTAACATCTATTTTATTCAGTAATTTTTGGACTTAGAAATAAACACTTCAAAACAAACAATCTAAAAGTCATTCATTTTTACAGACAGTGTCGGTTGTGCTACTGTCATCATCACTTAAAGAGATCACTTAAAGGCTTCTACAAGTTTCATGATGCACGGGGGGGGGGGCAATGTGTTTTACGCAATCCGCCTATGATTTAAATGAGAAAAAAGAGATAAAAATTAGTTTCTATCGGGATTCGAACCCACGATAAAAAGATTTGTAGACTGACCGTCTCACCACTCGGCCACACAAACTACGATGCGTATTGCAAATGAAGTATAATACTAATAATGCTATGTGTTGACAATACGCTCTACGAGAACTACCGAAATTAACCGAGCATTAAATATACCGTGTAATATGACGTTTTAATTTATGCAATCGGACAGTTCAATACAATCGTACAATAGGAACTGAATTGTTCTTTGAGTAGGAAGCTCTCGATCAAGTATTATAACATTTGGTCCTGTTATCATTTTGAGTTCCTATTTCAATGTTATGGGTATGTTATGATTGAGTATTCCAGAACCCCGTATCATTATGAACTAATGCTTTCATCATTATGTGAAGCACACACTCCTTACAATAAATAATGTCGAGACTACATTGCCATCACATAGATCACGTGATGCTAGAAGTACCAAGTGACTTATGTTTAACGCACAACATCGGCGTCCCATAGTAAATGCGGCGTAATGAAGCAGAATGTAGCGTAAAGGAATATTAAATGGTCTGGTTTCTAATAAAAACCTTGCCAAAAATAAGGCGCATGTATATTGTACCAGGGCATATAATCACGTAATTGTGAGCATTTAAACTAGCTTTTGAATTCGTCAAGATAAAGAAATCAAGATAAGAAAGATTAATTAAGTGCATATAATTAATTACAACGTTCCATAGTTCCAAAATGCCTATACAAGTATTAGAATGACAGTTCTATTTGTTTTCTCTAATTTCAAGGCACAATATATTTGCGCATGACTAGTTTATCGCTCGATTCAATATTTGTGCAATTTATATCTCACTAACGATCAAACCGTACAGGACCGATTGTGATTTTTCGAGAAGGAAAAGTTTAACATGCAGTTATTTTATGCGCTTTGTGATTTCACATTTTTTTTGTCTGGAAAGAGAAATCGGTGAAAACAAATTTGTGTACTTTAATGGTTGTTTTTATAGATCACGTGACTGTGGACCCTGGGTGTATTGTAAGTGACATTAGTCAGATATTTCCCCTTGCGTATAGTGCGTACAAGTTGACCCAGATCTGACCTTTATGCAAGAATATTCATTACGAATGTAATATTAAATCTCGATAGCAATCGGATTATATCGCCGATGCTCGAATGTAATTTTAACACAGAGATTAATTTTAAAGTACTTTTAAAGCGTACAATGAGTGTTTATTACACATAGACCGGACCAGATGAATATACGATGAGGCTAGCTACCAATTCAAATGGTGTGGGTTTTAGCCCCACAACCGCCATCCCCCCATCCATTTTATTATTAATTGTAATCTGAAGGTAAGAACACGAGCTTCCCGTTTGAATTCATTTTAATAGCGAGTTATACATGCGGGCTGTGTATACTCTATTCATGTCTTGTTTTATCTTTAACGAGCCGAAGTATAGAGTAGGTGTGGTATTGATTTTTGCCGGGATATGTGTAGATGATAATTAGATGCAAATGTGAAAGGTAAGGTCGGGGTCAACTTGTACGCACTATACTATTCAAATAAGTTATCCGGAACTCCTCGGTCATTCGGTACGAATAACCTCGGACATATTGAGACGCCATCTTGGATATACCTTTTCGTCACATTCCCAAACAAAATGCTTTGACCGGAGGTGCGTTCAACAATGCGAGCGCTCGAGCGAGCGCCCGCCTCGCGAATTGTTAGGCTATTGAACGACTGCGAGCGCTCGCTGTAAAATCCAAGATGACGTCAAACAGCACATTATTGAAAAAGCGGGTGGGGGAGGGAAAATTATTACTGCTGATACACGAGATCTTTCACATTTTTTATCAAACATAAATCATAGTGATACAATTAACTGTACCAAATAAAGTACATTTTGTATATTATATGCATTGCGTGGATATTTTATGTGGAACAAGTAACACACAAGTTTGCGTTCCACTTTTCAGGGATAATTCTTTGATATAAAAAATTTAATTTTTCCAGCCACCATCTTTGGTATATATATTTCCAATGACATATTAATACAGTACCCACCAAAAGTTTGGAGACAAAAGAAATTTACTACAATTCTTGAATTTTGATGATAATTTTTTCTATTATATTTTTTATTATATTTAAGTAAGGTTGTAATAAAATGGAAACAAATATCATTAATGCAGCACATTTATAATATTCAGCATCTGCCACCCTTAAGCCTGAAAAACTATGCTTATTGTAATTATTTTCTATAATGTATTTTGTTTGCTATTTTTGTAGACTCAGTTATAAGTAAAGTGATGAACAAAAATAAAAATAAAAAGCTTTTTAAAATAATCAGGTTTCAAATTTTAGACGAAAGCTATTTAGTAGGCCTGCATAGTGAAAATGACTCCGCACTTTTGGTGGCTATTGTATATAATTGGTCACGGTCATATTTAATTCCTAACTACTCTAACCTGTTAATTATGGGAGACTTCAATTTACATCTTGAAGATAGATCAACGGCTGTGTCTGAATTTCTTAATTGTATCCATTCTTTTGGTTTAGAACAGCATGTCAATTTTAAAACACATATTGGTGGTAACATTTTAGATCTTGTACTTACTGAAGCAGTAAATGGTATACAGATAAGAAATGTGATCAGGGACCTTTTTTATCTGATCATTGTGTAGTTAAGGTACTAATAAATGTTGAAAAAGAAAATATTGTGAGCAAATCTGTAAAATTCCGCAATTTTAAAAAAATCAACCATGAAAATTCTGCTTCTGATTTGAAAATTATTACTATTGAGTGTGAAGATGTTGATTCTTATGTAAATATTTTGGAGTCAAAGCTTCAAACTACTCTTGACAAACATGCTCCAATATTAGTTTTATTTATTTATTTGTTTGAGTTAACGCCGTGTCAACACAATTTCAGGTCATTTCACGGCGTCCAGCGCACCTAACCTAGCTTTCCTGGACCATTGTCTATAACCAGTACTCACCTACCCTTCCACAAGGCCGGAAACTTCTCCATATTATCTAATCAATGGAGGAAAATCGACATTATTGTCAAATTTTCATGAAAGGGTATAACCTCCCCGGGTGGGATTCGAACCCGCACCCCCTCGGGCACGAGTATCCAAATCCCGGCGCGCTACCAACTGCGCTATCGACCCGGGTTGCTCCAATAGTAGAAAAAAAACTAAAGTTCAAAGAGCTCCAAAAACCATGGTTTACTGATAATGTTGTCTTACTTAAAAGTTCAATGAGAAAACAAGAAAGATTATGGAGAAAATATGGAAAGCCTGAACAATTAGAAGCTTTCAAGGTTATGCGCAACCGTTATCATTATGAATTAAATGAAGAAAAGGTCAAATCACTAAGTCAAAAAGTTCTTGATGCTAAAGGTGATACAAAACAATTGTATAAATTTGTTGCTGAAATGGCTGGAGTAAGATCTGAGAATCCAATGCCGAAAGGCGATTCTGATCACTCTATAGCAGAAAATTTTGCTGATTATTTCTTAAATAAAATTTCAAAAATTAGGGAATCCTTGTTACAATTTCCAACTTATTCACCGCAACAAAAGGATGTACCTAGTCTTGATCATTTTAAGGATTTTACAATAGAAGATCAGAGTATACTATAAGAACTTTTTTCATGGTCGTTACATGCTTCGCCTGTGCTTCTCTTCGCGTAGGTAGTAAAAACTCTTCTCGCCAGGATAGACCCCCAACAATCATTCCTAGATTATTCATTCATGAAAAGTCGAGGTGTTCCGAATGCAAATAAGTAGGTCCGATTAGGTGGACTACTCGGATTTTGCCCAGCTATTTTCATTAGCCTTATAATCGTGCCTTATAACTGTAGTATAGCTATTACATCTTGACTTCCGTGGCTTACACCTTACTACTAAACGCGACGTTTAATGTCAAGGTTGCGACGTTTAGTAGCGTTGCGACGTTTAGTGTCAAGGTTGCGACGTTTAGTGTCAAGGCTGCGACGTTTAGTGTCAAGGTTGCGACGTTTTGTAGCGTTGCGACGTTCAGTGTCAAGGTTGCGACGTTTAGTGTCAAGATTGAGACGTTTAGTAGCGTTGCGACGTTTAGTAGCCCTACATCGTGTATATATAAAACATACTTTCAAAGTCAACTATATTTTTATTTCCGAGATTTCTATAAACACGTTGGTGAGATTTGATCGGCTAATGACTAAAATCAAATAGCATTCCAATTAAAGTCAGTCGATTATGAATAGCCATTACTTAATAGTTATCACTCTCTTACAACAGAATCATTTCAAGTAGCTGAGGAAAGCTAAGTATAAATTTAACAAGAGTGTCGTTATGGTCCTTTATCGCTAACCGGGGTATCACTGAAATAATTATACATAGAGTAAATAAAAAATTCCAACCAGTTTCCATGGTATTTGTATAAAAATATAGCCACAAAACTGTTAACAATATGTTTCTATTTTAAGCTCCGGTGAACTAGTTTTTCTACGCAGATGACCCATGTTCGAACTCATCCGATCAAATACGTAGACAATCATCCTCACAAAGTTTGAATATAATTGAGGTAAAAATGTATCCACTAGAATGTTCGCAAATAGTAGTCAGACGGGCGACAAACGATGGACGCCGGACGTCCAACGATCCTAAAAGCTCACCCTGAGCTAGCTCAGGTGAGCTAATAAAGAAAACTACAGAATTTAGGGTCTACAATTTTTGACACACGATTTATGGCCCCTGCTTTTTACAAACAAAAAATGACCAAGTTTGAAAGTTGATCCGAAGATTATCAAAAAAGGCACTGAGATAAAGTTTATGGCCGCGAGAGTTATTCCATACTTAAATGGATATTAAAGATGCAATTACGGTTGCTATGAAACTCAAATCGGTTGCTACGGACAGTATAGTGGATACTTTTGGCCTTAAGGCGATTGGCATAAGGTGTAAGAGTGATTGCTATAGACCAAGGGGTGGTTGCTAAGGATATGTTGATGGTTGCTATGAGTCTAAGAGTGGCTGCTTTGAAGTCATATTTGTCCTATGTAATATTTGTGTGTTGATTAGGCTCGACACTTTACTTTCCTACTAAGTGCGACGTTCAGCGGCAAGGTTGCGACGTTTAACAGCATTCGATTTTTTTGCGACGTTTACCGTCAGCGTTGCGACGTTTAACGGCAGGGCGATTGCAACGTTTAGCGGCGGTTGCGACGTTTAGCGTCAGTGTTGCGACGTTTAACGTCAGTGGCGACGTTTAGCGGCGTTGCGACGTTTAACGGCGCTACAACAGGTACACAAGAGTTCATACGGGTCCTTGCGGAGCTTGATCGCACGGCGCCCGTACGGTGCCCTCACGGCTATTTTTATATTTAAGGGTCTGTAGCATTACTGGGAGTATGTAGGTGAAGTTTTCGGGGTAAATGGTCACAAGATCTTCAGTATCTTCTGTAGGTAGATTTTTCTCAAATGTTTGCAACAGTCATAGCACAGAAAATGTTACGATAATCACTGCAAACCAAAAACGCTTTTCACAAAATCTCTTACGATCAAAATCATCGAAGTCAAAAGCAAGAAACATTCACAATACGCTCATTTCATTGGCCTATCAGTTCTAAATTTTCTTGAATGATGTAGAATATTGGGTAATTTCTGAACACCATATCATATTTATTTCTATTACCCTTCAGACCATTACAAATTTATGAAATTGACTTACGATACCTTTTTTCGTAAGTAATTTTGTGAAATATCTATTGGAGGTCTATATTACCAGAGTTCTTAAAAAATACGCTAGTTGACAACCTTCTATATTGTAGTGTTATATTATCCTAAAATGCACGATAAGATATTATAATACTTATTGTCTATTAAGTTCACGACTGTGCCGGTCCGGTTTGGTTGAAATAATTTCAAAGTACTTTGGGGTCCAAGAGTTTCTTTACATGTATTTTTTTCTTATTTCTCTTAGACTTTGATGTGTTACTGAAAAATTATTACAGACACATGTTTTTTTTGTTTTGTATCTTTATTTTATACTTATAATGCATAAAGAACATAGTTAATGGTTCATGTTTATCTATATACATGCTTTAGATATGAAACTTATAACCACATGTAAATTATTTCTTAGTTTACTTCAAAACATCAATATTTAATGTAAGTAAAGAAAACTTTGGACAAAAGTATATAACACACGTAATTAAAGCAAACCAAAACAAATAAAGTCAAACATTTATTTTAGCCTTGAACTATTTCATCATGCTAAGCATAACCGGTGAAACTTAATGTAATTTGATTTTTTTCTCGTAATAATTTATTTCAGTATTTAAAAAAAAACAAGCCAGAAGGAAGTTTTTCAGTTAAGTTTAATTACGCACATTTTTTTCCTGACACAATTTACAAGGCTATTGATGTGTTTTCTTCTGTTTAATTGTCCAAATATAATGAATAATTAATTTAAAGTATCCTTGCTTTATGTAAGGTGCGTTTGATTGAATTATTTGTCGCATCACTCCTCATACACTTTCCAGTTAAATTGTTCTTCATTTCCACTTTTAGTACAAGGAACTTCAGCTGGTTTGTACCATGTTTCATATTATATTAATTTAATCATTTATTTGTTTTTCTATCACTGTGTCATTTGCTTGCTTTTTCTTACAAATTGTACACATCACTCGTTTAAACTTGTACGAAAATTGACTTATTTGTCCCTTCGGTGCAAAAAATCAATTTTAGAATACTCGCATTTTCTCACTATCACTTCGATTGACGGCGCAACTTAGCCAGACAGTCATTGTTCCCTAGGCTATGGGCGACCAGATTGGCCATTTGAGCTTAAATCATGATTACTGTATCAACTTTTAGGGTGGGCATGGAATATTAAAAATTAAAGATTACTGTTTCTATTTGGAAAATCCACATTTATATTATTATTCTTCATTTGTTTGTCATTTACTCTGCTTCTCACAAATAAATTCATTTGGATATTTTTCTTGTGATAGTTTCTTAAACAATTCTAAATATTTAACATTTTTATACGAAACTTATTCTATTTATAACTAACGTCCCGTCCCGTACAAATATTGTAATCTCTGCGGTCGCCCATTCAACTACTATTCTTACGGTTCTTGTTGATCTATGATATGTGTCCAACGTTTAACGCTCTTACCGTAAAAACCGGCTTCCACAATCAGAATGTCTAAGTTGTATATTTCCCCAATTGTTGCTACATAAGCATTTATAAAGCTCAAGGTGAAAAATGAAAAATCTACAAAATGTGCAAATTGTAATTGCAAAATGCTATTTTTAGATTATCAACAATGATACAACAAATAATACATTAGATGTCCTTAACAATTTCCAATAAGAGAAAACAATTGATCTTACAGTCTTGTTCGAACCAATTGATGTCTGCACTGATCTTTAGAACTAAGTGAGGAAAACGTTAAAAGTTCAGTAATTTCAGTTTCAGCAGTTCTTTTAGTACTTTAATTAATTCCAGTGGAGAAGTGTTAAGTCAATAATCGTAAATATACAACAACCACATTTCGAAATACTGCACTATTTAAGTACTCTAAATACAAATGTATCAGCTAAACTTATATTTTTACATAACAATCAAAAGTTTATAAGAGAGACACTTCAGTGCATATCCATCTACTCATTTTATAGTTTGTGTTCAAGTACTTGGACCTAGATGAGCACTTTGGTAGTATTGGATCAGAGTTTCTAGATACAAAATGCCATATAAACTCTAGTGTTACTTTTACAAATAATGCAGAATTCGAGGTAAAAATCTTTTTTTGGCTTTGTTTACATGTATAATGCTAGAGAAAAAGTACATATCGCTGAAGAATTCAACAAAATATCCAAATGTCTTATGTTTAAAGTCATTATATCACTGCTGGTAAAGCCAATATTTTGTTCGGATATTTGAGTGTATTTGTAATGACTGTTTACATATCGGAAAAGCGAAACTGTTTTTATATTGTTATAACCCAAATTTTCCCAGATCTTCTTTAATTATTATCTGTTGTTTTGTGTTTTTTTGTTATGAAGATTATTTTCCTTTGTAAACTGTACTAAGTTTGTACTTGATCATACTAGATCTCTACTAGACATTCTCTGTGGTTGGTCAACATGATATAGGTTTTGGTATCACCAACATAATTACAGATCATAGCGTGGACCAACTTTGTGGGGGATAATGTAACATGAAAAAACAATTAGTTTACTCAACATCGCCCACTATATGTTCTTAGACGAAGCACTGTTTTTTTATAAACCAATTCACATGTACCCATGAAAAAGAAACAAAGAGACATTTGAGTAAATTTCAGAATCAGTATTTATCATATTATATTAGTTTATCAATATAATAACGATACAGACTATGTTTTATGAAAAAGCTTTGATGATAGTAAATGAAATTAGTTTTGAAACTCACACTAAGCACACACCGTGCGATTGGCTGACATGTGCTCTACTTGCTTAATACAGAGAAAGGGGGGGGGGACTGGCTATGGAAAATACTTCATGACCAAGAACCACAAAGATACATAGGTCCTGCCGAAATCAAACCCAGGATTACTGGATTCGTAGTTATAATGCTACGGATACTGCTAACCGGGTGAAACTATCTAGATGAGATATTATCATAATTTTATTTTCAATCTAATACGTGATATGTTGTTTAACAACCGTTATTGATAGAATCAATCAACACTTATTAAATACGACTGCTTGGGCTGCTGTTGAGAATGAAATTCTGGACCACGAAGGCTGTGGTGGAAATTCTTCTATCGCTGATTCGATACAGTATGCAACCCGGGTCGATAGCACAGTTTGTAGCGCGCCATGATTTGGAATCTCGTGCCCGAGGGGGTGCGGGTTCGAATCCCACCCGAGGAGGTTATACCCGTCCATTTTTTGACAATAATGTCGATTTTCCTCCATTGATTAGATGTGGAGAAGTTTCCGGTCTTGTGGAAGGGTAGGTGAGTACTGGTTATAACGATCGTCCAGGAAAGCTAGGTTAGGTGCGCTGGACGCCGTAAAATGACCTAAATTGTGTTGACACGGCGTTAACTCCAATAAATAAATAAAATAAATAAATAAAACATACAGTATGCGTTGTTTGCTAAGTGTCGTTGGTTCACTACAAATTAATTTGTTTGATATTGAACGTTATTCTCTTTAATTTAAATATTCACTTATCTGAACATTTGTACTTGCAAACGATCAGCTATATTAAGCTATAACTGCATGTATTAGTAATCAGAGACAAACACATAACTGATTACCCGATTGTTATATTAAAAGTCTGTGTGAGGTTATATGAGTAGAGTAAATCATGAATCGTCTATCATATTTACGGCACTGAATTAATAGCCGACAACGTGGTTGCTGAATGATAACCACACTTCATATAGTCTTTATAAATTATATATAAGCACGGTAGAGTTTCTACTCCAATTAGCATTAAAATGAATGTGTTATCGTAGTACGAAGTTTTGAGTCACTATGAAATGACAAACCATAAATCCGATGATGAACAGAAACAATAAAGTCAAACTAATGCACTGTCTAAAAACAAGTTTGTTCTAACATTTAGTGAGTGACGTGATTTTAGGCAAATTTTGTTAACAACTCCACTGGGATTGAGTAAAGCGGTGCATCTTACAACATTAAGGTTTCATAATTCCTTGATATAAAGCTTCCGTTTCTATAAATTCAATATAAACACTTGCATCTTTAAAGCTACCCCCTCACATGTTTGGCTACGTTTTATATTATTAAATTACCTGTCGTTGTCTGTAATCATGTTAAGAAAACAATTTCCTATTATCTTTAGGCAAAGTGACCTATACAGAAATCTGAAATAAAATTCACATAAATGAGCTAAAAATCATATAAATCGCCGTTTTTATACATACATCACCGTGTTTTACAGCTGTATTAAAATTATTATCATCATCAGAAGACTGCATTTCTGCTTCTAAAATTTTTCTATACAGAAATGAGGTTTATAGAAGTTGATATTTGAATTAAAATTTGTGAGCGAGCAGTTTAATGCATAAAGGCTTTAAATTCAGTTAATAATTTTCAGTGAATTTAATAGGCAGTAGTTATTGCCGATAAAAGGATTAAGTATGAAATATTGGTAGAGATTTTGCTTTGATAAGACTATTAAATGATTTAAGGCACCAATGGATAGTTTGAACAACTTTGGATTGGGATGACATATTATCTGCTAAAACAAAAATGCCAATTCAACCGAATTTATATATCTTTTAATGTATCTCTTTACAAGTAAATATCATAATATCAGACTAACATAGCTCATGAAGGCAAAAACTTCAAAGATAGAACCTCTTATTGAATAACTGCTGCGTCGGCGTTTTTGAATTACAACAAACATGTCAAATTGATGAGTAAGTGTTCTTACTTAGAACACAAAATGTCATATTCAGAACTCGTATTTATGTTTTCCACTGAATAAGGCATGTTTGTATCACATTTTATTGCTGAAAAAATGCAACACAAATTGCACCTGTTTATCTGTATTCTCACATTTGTGTTTTAACTTTGTTCGGTACAGGTACATCCGGTACAAACTAACGCCAACACACTGAGCTATAAATCAGATCTATTGAACTGAAATAACAAATGTATATTTACTTGTATTGAGATATTTTCTTCTGATCAAAGACTGTCAATTCACTCAAATATCTGATCTGCTTCTATAAACATATACGATGTAATAGATATGGGTTATCAGAAGTCAAATACAGATGTTTTTGTACATTATTTTGTCATACTATATTTGTACATGTGTATTTGTTTCTATTCATGTATACATACGTATACATACAAATATATCTGTTTTGCACCTGTCTCTTGTTACTCATATTATTTCCTAATTTTCTTTTGCCTCTTTTTCTTTCATAGAAACATAATAGATGCCTATAAACAACTGTTACAAAATGTGAAAACAAAACCAATTGGTAATAAATTATTCATGAATGTCATCTTTGACACTATGCGGTCACACGTATGACCTTAGTGCAAAGCAATAATACAATTTGCTATCTTGCAACGATCACGCAACACTGCTCTTTTATAGACCATGTGCAATATGGAGTCAAAAAGGTTTGATTGTTTACAAATTGATGAAATAAAGTTTCGGTAACTTATGTTTATCACAAAACGTAGTTTGAAATACAACTTCGATGTCTTTTTGAAAAGCAAAAATGATAAGTGAGAAGAAGAGAAAAGTGAGATTTACTTGCTTTTAAAGAGATAAACCATTTTTATCAATATATAAAGTACCTTTATTTCACTTTATGAACCTTATTTTCTCTTTCGACTCTACGAGTTTTATTTTGCAAATATGAAGTTATTGTTTGTTGCTTGCATTTTTTACTGTGCATATAAAGTCCAGTCAAGATCGATAAATCCTATTTAATCTATTCATTGGACATTGGTTTAGTGAAACGAAGTTGCACTCAATCGAGTATAGCATTACTCTTCAACGTCTAGTCGAGCTGAAATGTTAATGAAAACTTTGCACTATTAGAAGTTGGTAGATACCATCGCTTACCAAGAGCGGAAATAGTATGTACTTTGTGTCATAGAAGTATTGGCCGTAAAGTTCATGCTTCCTTTAAATGTTCTATATTGATACTATTTGCAATACATTTTTTATTTAACTGGTATTCTGGCGGAAAAAGTTGAATATTCTATACTTAAATATAAACTAATGATAAAACTACTTTAAAAAAAATTATGTCCTATGTACATTAACTAATAAACAATAATAATAATAGTTAGTGTTTTGTTTTATATAGTGTCTCAATTTAATAATCAACATAATCACAATTTTGCTTATTGCATTGGTTTTATTTTGGGCCAATGACATTGGTTTTCCTGAATAAAATTTGTCTTTTATCAACATAATTGTTTTGTCATTTTGAAGAAAATGCGTCATTACAATGTTTTGTATTAAAAAAGGCAAAGATGTTGGTCTGTAAATGAATGAACACATAAACCAGCTTGAAGTTTGATTTAAGTACACTTGTATATACATATTTTATCAACTTTACTTGTTCATCAAAGTGCACATTTCCTTATTGAATTACTAAAGTTTCTAAATTATGAAAACAGTTAAGTACATAAACACTGTATTATAACTATGACCTATGCAAATAGAGATTGAAAAGGGTGATTAGTTGAAAACATAATTTAGAAAACAGATCAAATCAAACCAAATCGTATAAAATGATACTCGTATATCTCTAACAACAATGCTTTTTGGCGACTTTTTATTATTAAGCAGAACTATAACAGTCAAAGATAAATATAGTAAATGAATACAATTTACTTGATGCCTTATTCTAGATGATGTTAGTGAATAATACGGAACATTTTGACACCTTTCTATTGAAACAAGGCATCACATGATAGTTTTAGACCTAATATGTAAGTTTTTTGCATAAGACTGCTGAGCTCTTGCATCGTCTAAGAGTAATCAATTTAACTACTCAACACATATCATATCATAGACAAGCATAATGTCAATGTAAATGACTGAACAGATTGGAATGACTATAGATTTTCTTAATCCAGTAGTAAAGTCCTACATCGGTAGTGTACTGAACAAGCTGGTAGCTCTGGTAGCTGGTAAGTAGATTTCATTGGTAAACATTAAAGATATTTTCCTAAAGGACATAATACAAAGAAACATACCAGCAGCTACCATACATTCAAGTGGCCATTGCTTTCTTCACCTCAACCTTGAAAAAACCTTGATATGTTAATTGAATACACAACATTATAATATAATCACAAATTAGTTTGAAAGTAAATCGCAAATTTACATTTATGATAATTTATGTTTAGTCTACTTGAAATATGATGATTGTATTAGAGCTGGCCATTCCCGCTGTGTAATATACAATGACATAATATTAAGGCATTGATTAACGACTCATCCAGAGGGAACGTGGACAACATATGTTCGTAAAACAAACAAAAAATACAACGTGGTGTGTAAAAACATGTTAACTTGTCGATGTTTATGTTGTATTAAGTTACAAGAACCATAGTTTAAAGCATCGAACAATATCTTGCTATTATAACGACTGTCTGTCGCATTCAATATCAACTATATTGGATGTAAATGCACGCTATGCATGCATCAAAAACATTGCAGTATATTAACTATTTCTACTCTTTATTACGATAAATGGCTCCACCACATGATATACGTCACTATTGCATGTAAAATAAATAAATTCAATGTATTTAATTATCTAAAACTGATACTAACAGTAGTCAACCAGGATGATACTTAGTGTCTAATAAGATTTTGATAATTAATTAACAGGTGATTTACTAAGACTTGCACTGACGCAAGGACTAATTAATAATTATTGTTGTCATGTCACGCTAACAACATCATACAACAAACATGTTTTGTTTTAAACCTAGAAGACCCCACATTGTGGGTTTTTAGTCTTCAGACTGAGGATCTTACTTTCTGCCTTGGCGAATACATTCATCCTCTGTTAAAAGATATTGATGAGTATTAGGTGGATATAGACAATTGATAAATGCGATGCTTTTTAGATTGTCAAGGTTGGCATTAACTGTTGCAATTTTATTAGTTATAAAAATATACGAATGAAATTAACGTATCGAGCATGTCCAATTATTTATTCTTTTTTATCAAATTGGTATTCTTATAATGAAATTGTCTATCAAAGAATGATCAAAACACCACAGAAAGGTTTTCTTCATCTAAACAGAACTTGTAATTATGTCTACATTTAACAACACTTCATATTATTGTAGGTAGCCTGGATTGTTTCATTTTCAGTCTAAAATAATATCCATTCGGCAAAAAAAAATAATGTGTTATTCTCGTCGTACTCGACTTGAATACTCAGGTTTGATTATTGTTCTTGACTAAAGTTTAGAAATAAGATATCCTCGGTGACGGATCACCAATCAGCAAAAACATCAAATATTCTTGGGACGTTTTGTTTGTTGTTGAAGACTTGTTTCAAAGCACTTTATCAATGATAGTGAAGATATTTTCTAGCTGTAACTCTTATTACCTCTTATGTAGACATATGTTTACACCTTTATATTACAGTCTAAAAAGGTGAATATTCAAAATCCAATTTACATATGCATCGTTTGTTCATTGTAATATATTAACATGCGACTTCATCAATGCAAAACATTTAAAACAATTGTGTTTTACAAAAAAATCTTTCAAACAAAACAATTGTTTTCATTTATATGGTCATCAGACATTAGATAGCTTTTTACCGTATTTTTGTGAATGGAGGAGTGTTAACATACTATCTAGAAATCATCATTAAGTGTTTCAGGTTGTTTTATATTCACCAGATCTAACCATTTGTTTGGCATCAATAGCGTACCCTTGCGGACGTAAAAAGACTACTGTCTGCTCTTTTATTTTGTCAAAATTCACACAAAAAGACCGTTACTTTAAAAAAAAACCGAACATTGATAAATCCTTATATGACAGCCTGCAAGGCGGTTTTTACTCACATATGTAAATATTATTCGATTGTTGACGTTACAAAACAAAGGACAATGATAAAGTAATATATTGTCGTGTGGAAATGTTTTGTTCCATAGATTAGCTTCAAAATGCACATCGTATATTATTGGCATTGTCGTAAAGTAAAGATCATTTCTACGGCATTTATGCGTTTATTCAATATAACGTACCATATCACAGAAACGTACAACGCATAGTCTATAATAATTGTACAATAATTGATATTCGCATGACGTAAGTCAAAGCCAAGCATATCAATGTTTATGAAACTAACGACGATGAAGAGCTATTTTGGACCGCACCAAAAGGCAAACGACAATGAAAGAGACGGAACACAAATTGTTGACGAATAATAAAATTACGCTATTTGTTTACATCATCGTTTATCAAAATGTTGTATCATCATTGACGTACACGAAAACAAAAATAGTTCGAACATATCTTTATACTAAAGGTACGTACTTGTGGTTACATATCGCTTCAAGGCAGTATGTCAGGTTATCAATACATTTATAAATAACATCCTTAGTCATTGATTAAACTTTTATTTATGAAATGTTTACTGAATTGTATTTCAAATATACATATTTTTGTCCCATAAAGACATCACAATAGTGTGAATAATCTTTACATATACACTAAGCAGATACGCCCTATTTAGTTCACTTGTTGTGTCTAAAGCTTCAGATCGAGTTCATACGTGTATATGCAAATTAATGAAGTAATGTAGCAAGATGTAAATGAACGAGTTGTGAAACTTATAACCACCTGTAAATTATTTCTTAGTATACTTCAAAACATCAATATTGAATATAAGTAAAAAAACCTTTAGATCAAAGTGTACAACACACGTAATTAAAAGCAAACCAAAAAATATAAAGTCAAACATTTATTTTAGCCTTGAACTATTTCCTCATTTTTTGCTAAGCATAACCATTGAAACTACAATGCAATTTGATTTTTTTCTCGTAATAATTTATTTCAGTATTTTCAAAAAAAAACAAACCAGAAGGAAGGTTTTCAGTAAAATTTTACTACACACATTTTTTCCTGACACAATTTACAAGGCCATTAATTCGTTTTATTCTATTTAATTGTCTAACATATAATGAATAATTATTTTTAAAGAATCCTTGCTTTCTGTAAGGAGTGTTTGCTTGACATTATTTGTAGCATCCCCCCCATAATATAGTTAAATTGCTCTTTATTTACACTTTAAGTACAATGAACTTCAGCTGGGTATTGCCATGCTTCATATTATATTAATTTACCCATATGTTCATTTTCTAGCACAATGTCAATTGCTTGCTTTTTCTAAAACATTTTACTATTCAATTAACTTATACACAAATTTACTTATTTGTCACGTGAGTGCAAAAAATGAATTTTAGAATACTTGTATTTTGTCACAATTAGTGTGACGGAGGTGCAATTTAGCCAGACAGTCATTGTTCCCTAGCCTATGGGCGACCAGATTTGCCATTTGAGCTTAAATCTTGATTACTGTACCAACGTTTAGGGCGGGCATAGAATATTAAAAATTAAAGATTACTGTTTCTATATGGAAAATCCACATTTATATTATTATTCATCATTTGTTTGTCATTTACTCTGCTCCTCACAAATAAATTTATTTGGATATATTTCTAGTAATAATTTCTTAAACAATTCTAAATATTTAACATTTTTATACGAAAATTATTGTATTTATACATACATACCGTACCAATATTATAATCTCTGCGGTCACCCATTCAATTACTATTCTTACAGTTCTTGTTGATCTATGATATGTATCCAACGTATAACGCTCTGACCGTAAAAGCCGGCTTCCACAATCAGAATTTTAAGGTGGGTCGGTACCTTACTCGGAGAAAAAATAAAAAAAAATATTATGTACACCGAATATAATATAAGTTGGCAGGCATATACCTTCATTTTGGTGTAATTATCATTGGCCTCGGTCATCCATTATTTTAAATATGTGGGTTTAATGTACATGCATGCCTGTTTATAGCGCGAATCATTGTGACGTCCATGACGTCGTGAAAAGAACGACAACGCCACTAAGGTTTCCAGGAAAACAAGCAAAAAGCATCAAGGTGTATGCATACTTTTATCATAATCGATGAACATAATAGTTTTTTCGTTTTGTTCTCCGAGTAAGGTACCGACCCACCTTAAGTTGTATAAATCCTTAATTGTCGCTACATTAGCATTTATAAAGCCCAAGGTGAAACAATGACAGATCTACAAAGTTTGCGATTTGTGATTGTAAAATGCTATTTTGAATAATCAACAATTGATAACAATTACAACATTAATTGGCTTGAAAACTTTCCAATAATAGTGAACAATTGATCTTACAGTCTTGTTCGAACCAATTGATGTCTGCACTGATCTTTAGAACTAAGTGAGGAAAACGTTAAAAGTTCAGTAATTTCAGTTTCAGCAGTTCTTTTAGTACTTTGATTAATTCCAGTGGAGAAGTGTTAAGTCAATAATCGTAAATATACAACTACCGCATTTCGAAATACTGCACTATCTAAGTACTCTAAGTACAAATGTATCAGCTAAACTTATATTTTTACATAACAATCAAATGTCAGAAGATGTCTTTAAAAGTTTATAAGAGAGACACCTCAGTGCATATTCATCTACTCATTTTATAGTTTTTGTTCAAGTACTTGGATCTAGTTGAGCATTTTGGTAGTATTGGATAAGAGAGTCTAGATTCAAAATGCCATATAAACTCTTGTGTTACTTTTACAAATGATGCAGAATTCGAGGTAAAAATCTTCTTTTTTTTGGCTTTGTTTACATGTTTAATGATAGAGAAGAAGTACATATCGCTGAAGAATTCAACAAAATATCTTATGTTTAAAGTCATTATATTACCACTGGTAAAGCCAATATTTTGTTCGGATATTTGAGTGTATTTGTAATGACTGTTAGCATATCAGAAAAGCGATACTGCTTTTATATTGTTTTAACCCAAATTTTCCCAGATTTTCTGTAATTATTATCTGTTGTTTTGTGATTTTTGTTGTGAAGATTATTTTCCTTTGTAAACTGTACTAAGTTTGTACTTGATCATACTAGATCTCTACTAGACATTCTCTGTGGTTGGTCAACATGATATAGGTATTGGTATCACTTACATAATTACAGATCATAGCGTGGACCAACTTTGTGTGGGCTATGTAACATGAAAAGCCATTAGATTACTTGACATCGCCCACCATATGTCCTTATACAAAACACTCTTTGATTTATAAACCAATTGACATGTACCTATAAAAAAAGAAACAAAGAGCAGTTTGTGTAAATTCCAAAATCAGTATTTATATTAGCTTATCAATATAATAACGATACAGACTATGAAAAAGCTTTGATGATAGTAAATGAAACTAGTTTTGAAACTCACACTAAGCACACACCGTGCGATTGGCTGACACGTGCTCTACTTGCTTAATACAGAGAAAGGGGTGACTGGCTATGGAAATATTTCATGACCGAGTACCACAAAAATACATAGGTTCTGCTCGAAATATAACCCAGGGTTACTGGATTCGTAGTTATAATGCTACGGGTTCTGCTAACCGGGTGAAACTATCTAGATGATATATTATCATGATTTATTTTCAATCTAATACGTGGTATGTTGTTTAACAACCGTTATTGATAGAATCAATCGACACTTATTAAATACGACTGCTTGGGCTGTTGTATAGAATGAAATTCTGGACCACGAAGGCTGTGGTGGAAATTCTTCTATCGCTGATTCGATACAGTATGCAACCCGGGTCGATAGCGCAGTTGGTAGCGCGCCGGAATTTGGTATCTCGTGCCCGAGGGGGTGCGGGTTCGAATCCATCCCTGGGAGGTTATACCATTCCATGAAAATTTGACAATAATGTCGATTTTCCTCCATTGATTAGATAATATGGAGAAGTTTCCGGCCTTGTGGAAGGGTAGGTGAGTACTGGTTATAAACAATGGTCCAGGAAAGCTAGATTAGGTGCGCTGGATGCCGTAAAATGACCTAAATTGTGTTGACACGGCGTTAACTCCAATAAATAAATAAAATAAATAAATAAATAAAACATACAGTATACGTTGTTTGCTAAGTGTCGTTGGTTTACTACAAATAATTTGTTTAATATTGAACGTTATTCACTTTAATTTAAATATTCACTTATTTGAACATTTGTACTCGCAAACGATCAGCTATATTAAGCTATATCTGCATGTATTAGTAATCAGAGACAAACACATCTGATTACCCGATTGTTAGATTAAAAATTTGTGTGGGGTTATATGAGTAGAGTTAATTCAATAATTTTTATTAATATTTACAGCACTGAATTAATACATGTAGTTGCTGAATCATAACTAAAACTCAATAATTCTCTTTAAATTATATATAAGCATCATGGCATAGTTTCTACTTCAATTTGCATTAATGTATTAATTAATTTATCATAGTAAGTAGTATTGAGTTACTATGAAATAACAAACCATAATTGATCATCCGATTATGAATAGAAACAAGAATACCAAACTAATGCACTGTGCAAAAACAAGTTTATTCTAACATTAAGTGAGTGACGTGATTGTAGCCAAATTTTGTTAACAACTCCACTGGGATTGCGTAAAGCGGTGCATCTTACAACATTAAGGTTTCATAATTCCTTGATATAAAACTTCCGTTTCTATAAATTCAATATTAACACTTGCATCTTTAAAGCTACCCCCTCACATGTTTGGTTATATTTTATATTATTAAGTTACCTGTCGTTGTCTGTAATTATGTTAAGAAAACAATTTTCTATTATTTTTAGGCAAAGTGACGTATAGAGAAATCTAAAATAAAATTCACACAAACGCGCTAAAAATCATATAAATCGCCGTTTTTATACATACACCACCGTATTTACAGCTGTATTAAAATTATTAACATCATCAAAAGACTGCATTTCTGCTTTCAAGATGTTTCTATACAGAAATGAGTTTTATAGAAGTTGATATTTGAATTGAAATTTCTGAGCGAGCAGTTTAATGCATAAAAGGCTTTAAATTCAGTTAATTGTTTTCAGTGTATTTAGTTTGCATTTTTTATTGACGATAAAAGGATTAAGTATGAAATATTTATAGAGATTTTGTTTTGATAATACTATAAAATGATTTAAAACAACTTTGGATTGGGATGACATATCATCTGCTAAAACATAAATGTCAATTCAACCGAATTTTTATATATGTTAATGTATCTCTTTACAAGTAAACATCACAATATCAGACTAACATAGCTCATAAAGGCAAAACACTTCTAAGATAGAACCTCGCATTGAATAACTGCTGCGTCGGCGTTTTTGACATACAACTAACATGTCAAATGGATGAGTAATTGTTCCTACTTGAACACAACAAATTATCATATTCAGAACTCGTATTTATGTTTTCAACTGAATAAATCCGCCCCGCTTGCTCAGTTGGTAGCACGCAAGTCTACTGGTCGAGGGGTCGTGGGTCGATTCCGGGCGGGACATACTTTCGTGGAGCTTGGTCAAGTAATTATTTCTACTGCCATTCTACATTCTACCAATGATTCTTAACAATATAGGGCAGTTGTCAGTTACTGACAAAAGTATGTGCTTAGTAGTTGGTTAATAGCTAAATCCAGAGAATTGGCCTTTCCAGAAGCAGTGAGTAGGTTTACTGACCGCCGTTGTATGACCTATACATTGTGTTGCTACGGCAAAACAAACAAATAAAACTGAAATTAGAAACGACAAAAAGTGACAATTGATTAACAAGAGCAAGGGAAGCATATTCACCTAGTTTTGTAGCCTATGTATTAATTACACTGCTTAGTATATTGCATGATGCACAATTTAAATCAATATAGTCTTCATAAGTAGACAAACAAGTAACTTTCATATTAATTTTGGGATTTTATCATACAAATTACAGCTAACTAATTATAATT
The DNA here is from genome assembly GCA_025267735.1 of Mactra quadrangularis. NCBI lineage: Eukaryota > Metazoa > Mollusca > Bivalvia > Venerida > Mactridae > Mactra > Mactra quadrangularis. Next base: position 40,120,612 of record CM046304.1, on the reverse strand, counting down.
TAGTAAAGATGAAAAAAATCATTCTTCATCTACAAAGATAAATAAAAGTGATTAATGGTGGACTCGTTTTATTTTATAATGAAATATTTTAACTGATTCAAATGGTCACATAAAGAATAATATTTCCTTTTAAGATTTTTATAAATCAAGAAATAAGGGTTTGTGTTTTTGTCGGGAAATCAAATATGAAACAAAAATTGCTAAAGAAACTGTTTCCTTTGATGTAGAAATAATGATTTCATGTAAACATGATGTTGCTTATGTTTTTTTCTTGTTTGAGTAAATTCCTTGGAAACTGAACCGATCGTTTTAATAATGTATAGTATCGTTGTATCATGTTTTTTCTCTCTCGCTTGCAGTAGTCTTTACTTGTTTAAGTGTAAACATTTAAGTATATTCGGTACATCCCTTGTCCACATACAAAAAGCAAATATTTCGTATCCAAGTTTTGCAGTCTTATGCCATTTTGGTCGGCATACATGTATATGAGAACTCCTCGGCGAGAGTTTTCGGAAAACGTCGACGATTCACTACGCAAAAGTATAACTACGACGAAGATCACCAAGGACAATAAAATTGTTTCTATATCAGACAATGCATACAGTGCCTCCACAACGAATCGTATATGTTTGGTTGTCTAAATTTGATATTGACATACCTTATTATATCATTCAGATTATTAAATAGTTTTCTGTAACTAAAGAATTCTTCTTCTTCCAGCTACTGCACAAGATCCCACTCTGGGGTATTGTCGCAAAGGTGTAAGACCAAAGACGTGGTATGGCTCGAAAAGTTAAAAATGTATTAAAAAACCTTTAAAGCTATATACACTGATCAATATCATCGTTGCTATCTCGGCTCTCTTTGAATGCATCAAGATTGGAGCTGTTGTGATGTGGTCCGGCAGCTGTTTCCACAGTATTGTAGCCGAGGGAAAGAATTACTGGCAGATGTAGTCTGTTCTGCAGTATGGAACAGTTAAGCAGACGCTGTTTCCTCTGGTTGATTAACACCAATCATCACGTTGACTCCATAATGAAGTGAATATTTAATAACATTTTGTGAATTCTTGTCATATTCAAATTGGTTATTTAACCAATGTCTATTATTCAGTTATTGGTTCAATTTAAGGATATATTGTTACTTATGATTCCCATTAATTTGTTCTAATTGGTAATTTTGTTAGAATATTGAAATATAGGTTACAAATGAATACATAGCATAGTGACTTGGTTTATTGAAATGTTGTTTTCCCCACTAACCTAGCTAATGCCTCCGTACTTGCCTCATAAAATTGTGGCTTGTTGCGGACCCGTCCATGCAGACAGCCGTAGGTCGTGGAAAGCTTTATGTATTAAGGTGACAGTACGCACATTTCACAAAACAACACACCCGTACCGAGCTGTAGCTGGAAGATATGCAAGTTTGTTCCATTCTCGGCCACTATTTTGGTCACGATTTGACTTTAAAACTGATACGTGTATCCTGGGCTCATCTCAAGGACCCTGGTAAAAACGTAACAATACGTACGGGTACACAAGAGTTCGTACGGGTCCTTGCGAAGCTTGATCGCAAGGCGCCCGTACGGTGCCCGCACGGCTATTTTTACATTTATGGGTCTGCAGCATTACTGAGTGTACGTATGTAGGTGAAGTTTTCGGGGTAAATGGTCACAATCTTCAGTATGCACCAGTAATAACACAGAAAATGTTACGATAATCAGAGCAAACCAAAAACACTTTTCACAAAATATCTTACGATCAAAATCATCGTAAGTCAAAAGCAAGAAACATTCACAATACGCTCACTCCATTGGCCTATCAGTTCTAAATTTTCTTGAATGATGTAGAATATTATGTAATTCCTGAACATCATATCATATTTATTTCGATTACCCTTCAGACCATTACAAATTTATGAAATTGACTTACGATACTTTTTTCGTAAGTAGTTTTGTTAAATATCTATTGGAGTTCTTTATTACTACAGTTCTTAAAACAGATGCTAGTTGTACAACCTTCTATATTACATTGTTATATTATCCTAAAATGTTTGATAAGATGCTGCTTTGAGGAGACGTAACAACTTTATTATAATACTTATTGTCTCTTAAGTTCATGACTGTGCCGGTCCGATTTAGCTGAAATAATTTCAAAGTACTTTGGGGTCCAAGAGTTTCTTTACACATGTAAATTTTCCTTATTTTCTCTTACATTCTCATGTGTTACTGAAAAATTATTGCAGACACATGTGTTTTTTTGTTTTGTATCTTTATTCTATACTTATAATGCATAAAGAACATAGTTAATGGTTCATGTTTATCTATATACATGCTTTAGATATGCAACTTATAACCATATGTAAATTATTTCTTAGTATACTTCATAACATCAATATTTAATATAAGTAAAAAACATATGGACAAAAGTGTATAACTCAGGTAATTAAAGCAAACCAAAACAAATAAAGTCAAACATTTATTTTAGCCTTGAACTATTTTATCATTTATTGCTAAGAATAACCGTTGAAACTACAATGTAATTTAATTTTTTCACGCAAATATTTATTTTAGTATTTAAAAAACAAGCCAGTAAAGTTTTATTACACACATTTTTTTCCTGACACAATTTACAAGGCTATTGATGTGTTTTCTTCTGTTTAATTGTCTAAATATAATGAATAATTAACTTAAAGTATCCTTGCTTTATGTAAGGTGTGTTTGATTGATATTATTTGTAGCATAACCCCCATACACTTTCCTGTTAAATTGTTCTTCATTTCCACTTTTAGTACAGTGAACTTCAGCTGGTTTTTACCATGTTTCATAATATATGAATTTAATCATTCATTTGTTTTTCTAGCACTGTGTCATTTGCTTGCTTTGTCTTACAAATTGTACACATTACTTGTTTTAACTTGTACGAAAATTGACTTACATTTGGATTTGTCACTTCAGTGTAAAAAATGAATTTTAGAATACTCGTATTTTGTGACCATCAATTGGTTTGACTGTTCAACTTAGCCATACAGTCATTGTTCCCTAGCCTATGGGCAACCAGATTGGCCATTTGAGCTTAAATCTTGATTACTGTTCCAACTTTTAGGGCGGGCATGGCATATTAAAATTCAAGATTACTGTTTCTATTTGGAAATTCCACATTTATATTATTTTCCTTTATTTGTTTGTCATTTACTCTGTTTCTCACAAATAAATTTAATTGGAAATATTTCTTGTGATAATTTCTTAAACAATTCTAAATATTTAACATTTTCATACGAAAATTATTGTATTTATAACCAACGTCCCATACAAATATTGTAATCTCTGCGGTCGCCCATTCAATTACTATTCTCACAGTTTTTGTTGATCTATGACTTGTGTCCAACGTATAACGCTCTGACCGTAAAAGCCGGCTTCCACATTTAGAATATCTAAGTTGTATATTTCCCTAATTGTCGCTACATTAGCATTTATAAAGCCCAAGGTGAAAAATGAAAATGTGCGATTTGTAATTGCAAAATGCTTTTTTTAGATTATCAACAATGAATAACAAATAATACATTAGATGCCCTAAAAACTTCCCAATAAGAGTAAAGCATTGATCTTACAGTCTAGTTCGAACCTATTGATGTCTGCACTAATCTTTAGAACTAAGTGAGGAAAACGTTAAAAAAATGTTCAGTAATTTCAGCAATTTTTTCAGTACTTTGATTAATTCCAGTGAAGAAGTGTTAAGCCAATAATCGTAAATATACAACAACCACATTTCAAAATACTGCACTATTTAAGTACTCTAAGTATCAGCTAAACTGCTATATTTTTACATAACAATCAAATGTCAGAAGATGTCTTTCAAAGTTTATAAGAGAGACATTTCAGTGCATACTCATGTACTCATTGTATAGATTTTGTTCAATTACTTTGATCTAGTAGAGTATTTTGGTAGTATTGAATCAGAGTTCATAGATTCAAAATGCCATATAAACACCTTTACAATAAAATATATTATGCAGAATTCGAATTAAAAATCTTCTTTCTGGCTTTGCTTACATGTATAATGCTAGAGAAGAAGTACATATCGCTGAAGAATTCAACAAAATATCCAAATGTCTTATGTTTAAAGTTATTATATCACCACTGGTAAAACCAATATTTTGTTCGGATATTTGAGTGTATTTGTTATGTCTATTGGAAAAGCGAAACTGTTTTTATATTGTTTTAACCCAAAATTTCCCAGATTTTCTTTAATTATTATCTGTTGTTTTGTGTATTTTTGTTATGAAGATTATTTTCCTTTGTAAACTGTACTAAGTTTGTACCTGATCATACTAGATATCTACTAGACATTCTCTGTGTTTGGACAACATGATATAGGTTTTGGTATTACCGACATAATTACAGATCATAGCGTGGATCATCTTTGTGGGGACTATGTAACATGAAAAAGCCATTAGTTTACTCGACATCGCCCACCATATGTCCTGTTTTTATATGAACCAATTCACGTGTACCCATGAAAAAGAATCAAAGAGCCGTTTGAGTAAATTTCAAAATCAGTATTTATTATATTATATTAGTTTATCAATATAATACCGATAAAACTATGGAACATAAAAAGCGTTGATAACAGTAAATGATACAAGTTTTGAACCTCGCTCTAAACACATGCTAAGCGAGTGACTAACAAGTGTCCTTTTTGAAAAAGACCAAGGCGGGATACTAGCTATGGAAAATACATGTAGTTAACGAACAAACACCACGAAGATACGTAGACCTTGCTCGGAAATAGAACACAGGCTTCCTCGATTCGTAGTTATACTTGCTACTGATTTAGCTTACCGGGAGGGTTTAACTAGGTAAAATATTATGATTTATAGTCAATTTAGTACAAAGCATGTTGTTTATCAACCAATATTGGTTGAATCATGAAACACTTAAATATGGCTGCTAGGACTGTTCTGGACTACAACGGCTGTGGTTGAAATTCTTTCATCGCTGATTCGATACAGTATGCGTTGTTTGCTAAGTGCCTTTGGTTCACTACAAATAATGTGTTAAATATTAAACTTTATTGTACTCGCTATCGATCAGCTATAATAAGCTATAACTACATGTATTAGAAATCGGAGACAAAAAGACAACACAGATTACCCGTTTGTTATATTAAAAGTCTGTGTGTGGTTATATGAGTAGAGTAAATCATGAATCGTCTATTATATTTACAGCACTGAATTAATAGCCGACAACGTGGTTGCTGAATGATAACCACACTTCATATAGTCTTTATAAATTATATATAAGCACGGTAGAGTTTCTACTCCAATTAGCATTAAAATGAATGTGTTATCGTAGTACGAAGTTTTGAGTCACTATGAAATAACAAACCATAAATCCGATGATGAACAGAAACAATAAAGTCAAACTAATGCACTGTCTAAAAACAAGTTTGTTCTAACATTTAGTGAGTGACGTGATTTTAGCCAAATTTTGTTAACAACTCCACTGGGATTGAGTAAAGCGGTGCATCTTACAACATTAAGGTTTCATAATTCCTTGATATACAACTTCCGTTTTATAAATTCAATATTAACACTTGCATCTTTGAAAGCTACCCCCTCACATGTTTGGCTATGTTTTATATTATTAAGTTAACTGTAGTTGTCTGTAATTATGTTAAGAAAACAAATTCCTAATATTGTGAGGGAAAGCAACCTATACAGAAATCTCAAATAAAATTCACATTAACGCGCTAAAAATCATATAAATCGCCGTTTTTATGCATACACCACCGTATTTTACAGCTGTATTAAAATTATTATCATCAGAAGAAGACGGTTTTTCTGCTTCCAAAAAGTTTCTATGCAGAAATGTGTTTTATAGAAGTTGACACTTGAATTAAAATTTGTAAGCGAGCTGTTTAATGCATAAAGGCTTTAAATTCAGTTAATTGTTTTCAGTGAATTTAATAGGCAGTAGTTATTGCCGATAAAAGGATTAAGTATGAAACATTGGTAGAGATTTTGCTTTGATGATACCATTAAATGATTTAAGGCACCAATGGATACTTTGAACAACTTTGGATTGGGATGACATATCATCTGCTAAAACATAAATGCCAATTCAATCGAATTTATATATATTTTCATGTATCTCTTTACAAGTAAATATCATTATATATGACTACCATAGCTCATGAAGGTAAAAAGCTTCAAAGATTGAACCTCTTATTGAATAACTGCTGCGTCGGCGTTTTGACATACAACAAACAAGTCAAATCGATGAGTAATTGTTCCTACTTAGAACACAACAATATATCATATTCAGAACACGTATTTATGTCTTCAACTGAATAAGGCATGTTTGTGTCTGACTCACATGTTATTGCTAAAAAGTATACAACACAAATTAAATCCTGTTTATCTATATTCTCACATTCATGTTTTCAACTTTGTTGGGTACAGGTACATCCGGTACAAACTAACGCCATCACATCGAGCTCTAAATTAGATCTATTGAACTGAAATAACAAATGTATATTTTCTAGTATTGAGATATTTTCTTTCGATCAAAAACTGTCAATACACTCAAATGTCTGATCTGCATCCATTAACATACACGATGTTATAGAAATGGGTTATCAGAAGCCAAAGACAGATATTTGGTAATTCTATTTTTGTACATGTGTAGATCTATTTGTTTCTATTCATGTATACATACGTACATATATAATTCTATTTTTACAGATAGTGTTGTTTACACCTGTCTATTGTTACTCATATTATTTCCTAACTTCTTTTGCCTCTTTTCCATTCATAGAAACATAATAGATGCCTACAAACAACTCTTACAAAAATGTGAAAACAAAACCAATTTGTAATTAATTATTCAGGAATGTCATCTTTGACACTAGGCGGTCACACGTATGACCTAAGTGCAAAGCAATAATACAATTTGTCATCTTTAAACGATCACGCAACACTGCTCTTTTATAGGCCATGTGCAATATAAAGTCAAAAAGGTTTGATTGTTTCATAAATTGATGAAATAAAGTTTCGGTTACTTATGTTTATCACAAAATGTAGTTTGAAATACAATTTTGATGTCTTTTTGAAAAACAGACATCAAATCTGTGAGAAGTGAGAAGAAGAGAAAAGTGAGATTTACAGTAAAACTTGGTTATAACATACTCGCTGGGCCAAAGAAAAAAGGTATGTTATAACCGAGGTATGTTATACCCATATAGCATACTAAGTATTTTACATACAAAATATGAAGAATGGGCCAGGAAAAATGGTATGTTGTAACCGAGTGTATGTTATAACCGAGTATGTTATAACCAAGTTTTACTGTATTTGCTTTTAAAGAGATAAACCATATTAATAAATGTATAAAATACCCTTATTTCACTTAATGAGCCTTATGCTATCACATTACACTATGGGTTTTATTTTGCAAATATGAACAGTTATTGTTTGTTGCTAGCATTGTTTACTGTGCATATAAAGTCCAGTCAAGATCGATTAATCATATTTGATCCATTCATTGCACATTGGTTTTGTGAAAAAAGCGGAACGCAATCGAGTATAGCATTACTCTTTAACGTCTAGTTGAGCTGAAATGTTAATGAAAACTTCGCATAATAAGACGTTGGTAGATACCATGGCTTACCAAGAGCAGAAATATTCTGTACTTTGTGTCATAACAGTATTGGCCGTAATGCCATGATTCCTTTAAATATTCTAAATTAGTACTATTTGCAATATATATATTTTTAACTGGTATTCTGGCGGAAAAAGATTTAAATATTCTTTACTTAAATATAAACTAATGATGAAACTACTTTAAGAAATTGTATGTACTATGTAGAGAACGTGGACAATTTATATTCGTAAAACAAAAAGTACAAAGTGGTGGGTAAACAACATGTTAACTTGTCGATGTTTATGCTGTATTAAGTCACAAGAACCATAGTTTAAAGCTTCAAACAATATATTGCTATCATAACGACTGTCTGTCGCATTCAATATCATATATAGTGGATGTAAATGCACGCTATGCATGCACCAAAAGCATTGCAGTGTATTAACTAGTTCCACTATTTATTACGATAAATGGCTCGACCACATAATATACGTCACTATTGCATGTAAAATAAATAAATTTAATGTATTTAATTATCTAAAACTGATACTAACAGTAGTAAACCAGGATGATACTTAGTGTCTAATAAGATTGTAATAATTAATTAACAGGTGATTTACTAAGACTTACACTGACGCAAGGACTAATTAATAATTATTATTGTCATGTCACGCTAACAACATTATACAACAAACATGTTTTGTTTTAAACCTAGAAGACCCCACATTGTGGATATTTAATCTTCAGACTGAATATCTTACATTCTGCCTTGGCGACTACATTTATCACTTGTTAAAAGATATTGATGAGTATTATGTGGATATAGACAATTGATAGATGCGATGCTTTTCAGATTGTCAAGATTGGCATTAACTTTTGCAATTATATTGGTTATAAAAATATACGAATAAAATTAACGTATCGAGCATGTTTCTAACTATTTATTCCTTTTATCAAATTGGTTTTCTAATAATGAAATTGTCTATCAAAGAATGATCAAAACACCACAGAAAGGTTTTCTTCATCTTAACAGACCTTGTTAATTATATCTACAAGTAACAACACTTCATATTATTGTATGTAGCCTGGATTGTTTCATTCGCAGCCTAAAATAATATCCATTCGTCAAAAAATTGTGTTAATCTCGTCGCACTCGACGTGTCATACGCAGGTTTGATTATTGTTCTTGACGAAAGTTCAGAAATAAGATATCCTCGGCAACTGATTACCAATCAGCAAAAACATCAAATATTCTTGGGACGTTTTGTTTGTTGTTGAAGACTTGTTTTAAAGCACTTTATCGATGATAGTGAATATAGTATCCAGTTGAACCTCTTTGACTGTGTAACCTATATAAACACATGTTTATACCTTTATATTACATTCTAAAAAGGTGAACATTCAAACTCAAATTTATATAGACATCGTTTGTATATTGTACTATTTTACATGCGTCTTAGCGAAACCAATCAATGCAAAACATTTAAAACCATTGTTTTTTCATGAAAATCATTCAAACTGAAAAAAAAATATTTTTTACACAAAACAATTGTTTTCTTTATATGGTTATCAGACATTAAATAGCTTTTTACCGTATGAAATAATATTTTTGTGAATTGGGTGTAAAAAAACTATCTAGGAATCATCATTAAGTGTTTCAGGTTGTTTTATATTCACCAGAACTAACCATTTGTTTGACATCAATAGCGTACCCTTGCGGACGTACACAGACTACTATCTGCTCCTTTATTTTGTCAACATTCACACTAAAATACCTTACTTAAAAAACGAACATTGATAAATCCTTATATGACAGCCTGCAAGGCGGTTTTTACTCACATCTGCAAATATTATTCGATTGTTGATGTTACAAAACAAAGAACAATGATAAAGTAATATATTGTCGTGTGGAAGTTTTTGTTCCATAGATAAGCTTCAAAATGCACATCGTATATTAATGGCATTGTCGTAATATAAAGATCATTCCCTCGGCATTTATGCATTCATTCAATCTAACTTACCATATCTCAGAAACGTGCAACGCCTAGTCTATGATACTTGCCCTTGTACGTAATTAATATTCGCATTACGTAAGTCAACGCCAAGCATGTCAATGTTTATACAACTAACGACGATGAAGTGCTATTTTGGACCGCACCAAAAGGCAAACGACGATGAAAGAGACGGAACACAAATTGTTGACGAATAATAAAATTACGCTATTTATTGACATCATCGTTTATCAAAATTTCGGATCATCATTAACGTACACGAAAACAAAAATAGGTCGAATATATCTTTGTACTAAAGGTACGTACTTGTGGTTACATATCGCTTCAAAGCAGTGCGTCAGGTTATCAATATATTTATAAATAACATCCTTAGTCATTGATTAAACTTTTATTTATGAAATGTCTACTGAATTATATTTCAAATATACATATTTTTGCCCCATAAAGACATCACAAGAGTGTGAATAATCTTTACATAATACACTAAGCAGATGCGCCCGATTTGGTTCACTTGTTGTGTCTAAAGCTTCAGATCGTGTTCATACGTGTATATGCAAATTAATGAAGTAATGTAGCAAGATGTAAATGAACAAATTGTGAAACTTATAACCACATGTAAATTATTTCTTAGTATACTTCAAAACATCAATATTGAATATAAGTAAAAAAACATTTAGACTAAAGTGTATAACACACGTAATTAAAGCAAACCAAAACAATATAAAGTCAACTATTTATTTTAGCCTTGAACTATTTCCTAATCTGTTGCTAAGCATAACCGTTGAAACTACAATGAAATTTGATTTTTTTCTCGTAATAATTTATTTCAGTATTTTCAAAAAAATAAGCCAGAAGGAAGTTTTTCAGTAAAGTTTTACTACGCACATTTTTTTCCTGACACAATTTACAAAGCAATTAATGCGTTTTCTTCTAGTTAATTGTCTAAAATATAATGAATAATTAACTTTAAAGAATCCTTGCTTTCTGTAAGGAGTGTTTGACTGACATTATTTGTAGCATCACCCCATAAATTTTACTGTTAAATTGTTCTTTGTTTACCCTTTAAGTACAATGAACTTCAGCTGGTAATTGCCATGCTTTATATTATTTTAATTTACCCATTTGTTCATTTTCTAGCACAATGCCAATTGCTTGCTTTTTCTTAAACATTTTACCCATCGTTTAACTTGTACTAAAATTTACTTATTTGTCACTTCAGTGCAAACAAAAATAATTTTAGAATACTTGTATTGTGTCGAAATTAGTGTAACGGACGTACAATTTAGCCAGACAGTCATTGTTCCCAACTCATGGGCGACCAACTTGGTCAATTGAGTTTATATCTGGATTACCATGCCAACGCATGGGGCGCGGCATGGAATATTAAAGAGAGAACTGTTTCTGTTTGGAAAATCCATTTTCCTATTATTATTTTTCATTTGTTTGTCATTTACTCTACTCCCCACTAATAGATTTAGCTAGATATGTTTTCTTGCGATAATTACTTAAAAATACTATTTATTTAACATTTTCATACGAAAATTATTGTATTTATAACCAACGTCCCGTACAAATATTGTAATCTCTGTGATCGCCCATTCAATTACTATTCCCACAGTTCTTGTTGATCTATGATATGTGTCCAACGTATAACGCTCTGACTGTAAAAGCCGGCTTCCACAATCATAATGTCGAAGTTGAATATTTCCCCAATCGTCGCTACATTACCATTTATACAGCCCAAGGTGATAAATGAAAGTTCTACAAAGTGTGCGAGTTTAATTGTAAAATGCTATTTTTGAATAATCAACAATTGATATAAAATACAACATTAATTGCCTCAAAAATTTTCCAATAAGAGTAAAGCATTGATCTCACAGTCAAGTTCGAACTAACTGATGTCTGCACTGAACTAAGTTTGGCAAACTTTAAATAGATAAATCAGTTATTTCAGTTTCATCAGTCATTTCAGTACTTTGATTAATTCCAGTTGAGACGTGTTAATTTAATAAAAAAAATCGTAAATATACACCAACCACATTTCAAAATACTGCCTTATTTTAAGTACTTTATGTATCAGTTAAACTGCTATATATTTACATAACAATCAAATGTCAAAAGATACCTTTAAAAGTTTATAAGAGAGAAACTTCAGTGCATATCCATCTACTATTTGTATAGATTTTGTTCAAGTACTTGTTTCTAGTTGAGCATTTTGCTAGTATTGGATCAGAGTTTCTAGATTCAAAATGCCTTATAAATACTTTTACAATAAAATATATTATACAGAGTTCGAGGTAAAAATCTTTTTTCTGGCTTTGCTTACATGAATAATGCTAGAAAAGAAGTACACGTCGCTGAAGAATTCAACAAAATATCCAAATGTCATATGTTTAAAGTCATTTTATCACCACTGGTAAAGCCAATATTTTGATCGGATATTTGAGTGTATTTGTAATGACTGTTAGCATATCGGAAAAGCGAAACTGTTTTTATATTGTTTTAACCCAAATTTTCTTTAATTATTATCTGTTGTTTGTTATATTTTTGTTATGAAGATTGTTTTCCTTTGTAAACTGTACTAAGTTTGTACTTGATAATACTAGATCTCTACAAGACATTCTCTGTGGTTGGTCAACGTTGGTATCACTTACATAATTACAGATCAAAGCGTGGATCAACTTTGTGGGGACTATGTAACATGAAAAAGCCATTAGTTTACATCGCCCATCATATGTCCTTAGACAAAGCACTGTTTTTTATAAACCAATTCACATGTACCTATAAAAAAGAAACAAAGAGCCGTTTGAGTAAATATCAGAATCAGTATTTATATTAGTATATTAATATAATAACGATACAGACTATGCTTTATGAAAAAGCTTTGATGATAGTAAATGGAATTAGTTTTGAAACTCACACTAAGCACACACCGTGCGATTGCCTGACACGTGATAATGCTTAATACAGAGAAAGGGGGGAGACTGGCTATGGAAAATATTTAATGACCAAGAACCACAAAGATACATAGGTCCTGCCGAAATCAAACCCAGGATTACTGGATTCGTAGTTTTAATGCTACGGATACTGCTAACCGGGTGAAACTATCTAGATGAGATATTATCATGATTTATTTTCAATCTAATACTTGGTATGTTGTTTAACAACCGTTATTGATAGAATCAATCAACACTTATTAAATACGACTGCTTGGGCTGTTGTATAGAATGAAATTCTGGACCACGAAGGCTGTGGTGGAAATTCTTCTATCGCTGATTCGATACAGTATGCAACCCAGGTCGATAGCGCAGTTGGTAGCGCGCCGGGATTTGGAATCTCGTGCCCGAGGGGGTGCGGGTTCGAATCCCACCCAGGGAGGTTATACCATTCCATGAAAATTTGACAATAATGTCGATTTTCCTCCATTTATTAGATAATATGGAGAAGTTTCCGGCCTTGCTGAAGGGTAGATGAGTACTGGTTATAGACAATGGTCCAGGAAAGCTAGGGTAGGTGCGCTGGACGCCGTAAAATAACCTAAATTGTGTTGACACGGCGTTAACTCCAATAAATAAATAAAATAAATAAATAAATAAATAAAACATACAGTATGCGTTGTTTGCTAAGTGTCGTTTGTTTACTACAAATAATTTGTTTAATATTGAATATTAATATTCACTTTAATTTAAATATTCACTTATCTGAACATTTGTACTCGCAAACGATCAGCTATATTAAGCTATAACTGCATGTATTAGTAATCAGAGACAAACACATAACAGATTACCCGATTGTTATATTAAACATTTGTGTGAGGTTATATGAGTAGAGTAAATTCAATATTTTTTATGAAATATTTACAGCACTTAATTAATACACGTAGTTGCTGAATCATTACTAATACTCAATAATTCTCTTTAAATTATATATTAGCATCATGGCATAGTTTCGACTTCAATTTGCATTGATGTATTAATTAATTTATCATAGTAAGTAGTATTAAGTGACTATGAAATAACAAACCATGAATGATCATCCGATTATGAATAGAAACAAGAATACCAAACTAATGCACTGTGCAAAAAACAAGTTTAGTCTAACATTAAGTGAGTGACGTGATTTTAGCCAAATTTTGTTAACAACTCCACTGGGATTGCGTAAAGCGGCGCATCTTACAACATTAAGGTTCTTAATTCCTTGATATAAAACTTCCGTTTCTTTAAATTCAGTATTAACACTTGCATCTTTAAAGCTACCCCCTCACATGTTTGGTTATATTTTATATTATTAAGTTACCTGTCGTTGTCTGTAATTATGTTAAGAAAACAATTTTCTATTATTTTTAGGCAAAGTGACGTATAGAGAAATCTAAAATAAAATTCACACTAACGCGCTAAAAATCATATAAATCGCCGTTTTGATACATACACCACCGTATTTACAGCTGTATTAAAATTATTACCATCATCAGAAGACTGCATTTCTGCTTTCAAGATGTTTCTATACAGAAATGTGCTTTATAGAAGTTGATATTTGAATTAAAATTTGTGAGCGAGCAGTTTAATGTATAAAGGCTTTAAATTCAGTTAATTGTTTTCAATGTATTTAATTGGCATTAAAAATTGCCGATAAAAGTATTTAGTATGAAATATTTATAGAGAATTTGCTTTGATAATACTATTACATGATTTAAGGCAACATGGATAGTTTAAACAACTTTGGATTGGGATGACATATCATCTGATAAAACATAAATGCCAATTTAATCGAATTTATATATCTTTTAATGTATCTCTTTACAAGTAAATATCACAATATCAGACTACCATAGCTCATGAAGGCAAAAACTTCAAAGATTGAACCTCTTATTGAATAACTGCTGCGTCGGCGTTTTTGACATACAACAATTATGTCAAATCGATTTGTAATTGTTCCTACTTTGAACACAACAATATATCATATTCAGAATTCGAGTTTATGTTTTCAACTGAATAAGGCATGTTTGTGTCGCATTTTATTGCTGAAAAGTATACAACACAAATTAAATCCTGTTTATCTGTATTCTCACATTTATGTTTTCAACTTTGTTCGGTACAGGTACATCCGGTACAAACTAACGCCATCACATTAAGCTCTAAATCAGATCTATTGAACTGAAATAACAAATGTATATTTACTAGTATTGAGATATTTTCTTCTGATTAAAAATTGTCAATACACTCAAATGTCTGATCTGCTTCCATAAACATACACGATGTTATAGAAATGGGTTATCAGAAGTCAAAGACAGATATTTGGTAATTCTATTTTTGTAAATGTGTAGAACTATTTGTTTCTATTCATGTATACATACGTACATATATAATTATTTTTTATAGATACTGTTGTTTGCACCTGTCTATTGTTACTCATATTATTTCCTAATTTCTTTTACATCTTTTTCTTTCATAGAAACATAATAGATGCCTATAAACAACTGTTACAAAAATGTGAAAACAAACCAATTGTAATTATTTATTCATGAATGTCATCTTTGACACAATACGGTCACATGTATGACCTTAGTGCAAAGCAATAATACAATTTGCTATCTTGAAACAATCACGCAACATTGCTCTTTTATAGGCCATGTGCAATATGGATTCGAAAAGGTTTGATTGGATTACAAATTGATGAAATAAAGTTTCGGTTACTTATGTTTATCACAAACGTAGTTTGAAATACAACTTCGATGTCTTTTTAAAAAGCAGACATTAAATCTTGGAAGTCAAATAATATTAAGTGAGAAGAGAAGTAAGATTTACATGTTTTTAAAGAGATAAACCATATTTATCAATTATAAAATATCGTTTTTCACTTTATGAACCTTATGCTATTACTCGACTCTATGGGTTTTGTTTTGCAAATATGAAGAGTTATTGTTTGTTGCTAGCATGTTTTACTGTGCATATAAAGTCCAGTCAAGATCGATTAATCCTATTTGATCCATTAATTGGACATTGGTTTTGTGAAACGAAGTTGCACTCAATCGAGTATAGCATTACTCTTCAACGCATAGTCGAGCTGATATGTTAATAAAAACTTCTCATTATTAGTAGTTGGTAGATACCATCGCTTACCAAGAGCAGAAATATTCTCTAATTTGTATCATAACAGTATTGGCCGTAAATGCCGTGCTTCCTCTTAATGTTCTATACAGATACTATTTGCAACATATTTTTTACTTAACGGCTATTTTGGAGGAAAAGAGTTGAATATTCTATACTTCTATCAATTTAACTACTCAACAAATATCATAGATAAGCATAATGTCAATGTAAATGACTGAATAGATTGGAATGACTATAGGTTTTCTTTATCCAGTAGTAAAGTCCTGCAACAATAGTATACTGAACAAGCTGGTAGCTCTGGTAGCTGGTAAGCAAATTTCATTGGTAAACGTTACAAATATTTCCTTAAAGGATATAATACAAAGAAACATACCAACAGCTACCATACATTCAAGTGGCCATTGCTTTCTTCACCTCAACCTTGAAACAACCTTGATATGTGAATTTAATACACACAATTATAATATAATAACAAATGAGGTTGAAAGTAAATCGCAAATTTACATATATGATACTTTTATGTTTAGTCTACTTGAAATATGATGATTGTATTAGAGCTGGCCATTCCCGCTGTGTAATATACAATGCCATAGTATTAAGGCATTGATTAACGACTCATCCAGAGGGAACGTGGACAACGTATGTTCGTAAAACAAAATAAAATACAAAGTGGTGTGTAAACAACGTGTTAACTTGTCGATGTTTATGTTGTGTTAAGTTACAAGAACCATAGTTTAAAGCTTCAAACAATATCTTGCTATCATAACGACTGTCTGTCGCATTCAATATCATTATATATTGTGGATGTAAATGCACGCTATGCATGCACCAAAACATTGCAGTGTATTATCTAGTTCCACTCTTTATTACGATAAATGGCTCAACCACATAATATACGTCACTATAGCATGTAAAATAAATAAATTCAATGTATTTAATTATCTATAACTGATACTAACTGTAGTAAACCAGGATGATACTTAGTGTCTAATAAGATTGTGATAATTAATTAACAGGTTATTTACTAAGACTTACACTGACGCAAGAACTAGTTAATAATTATTATTGTCATGTCACGCTAACAACATCATACAACAAACATGTTTTGTTTTAAACCTAGTTTTAGTCTTCAGACTGAAGATCTTACTTTCTGCCTTGGCGACTACATTCATAATCTGTTAAAAGATATTGATGAGTATTAGGTGGATATAGACAATTGATAGATGCGATACTTTTTAGATTGTCAAGGTTGGCATTAACTGTTGCAATTATATTGTTTATAAAAATATACTAATGAAATTATCGTATCGAGCATGTTTCTAGTTAATTATTCTTTTTTATCAAATTGGTATTTTAATAATGAAATTGTCTATCAAAGAATGATCAAAACACCCCAGAAAGGTTTTCTTTCATCTAAACAGAACTTGTTAATTATATCTACAAGTAACAACACTTCATATTATTGTATGTAGTCTGGATTGTTTCATTCTCAGCATAAAATAATATCCATTCGTCAAAGCAATTGTGTTAATCTCTTCGTACTCGACGTGTAATACGCAGGTTTGATTATTGTTCTTGACTGAAGTGTAGAAATAAGATATCCTTAACAAATCTTCATCTATGCAAAACATTCAAAACCATTGTTTTTTTGTCATGAAAATCTTTCAAACTAACATTTTTTTCTTTATATGGCCACCATTCTAAAAGATTTTTATTTTTTTAAATGAACCTCATTTAATTCCTTTCATGACTGCCTGCAAGGAACAGTTAATGACCTTTACATATACACCGAGCAGATATGACACATTCGGTTCACCTGTTGTTTCTAGAAGCTTCAGACGGATTATATGCAAATAACCGAGGTATTCATTTAATTCGAAATATCAATTATAATAATTTCTTCAAAAACTTCCTAAATTAGCATTTAATCATGACATTCTAGTATGTTTAATTCGATTCACAGGCTTTTCTTAGACATGCCTCTTTGAGTTTCAGTTACTCTCATTTTGTCAAGATTGTTGAAAACGTATCTACCAATAATCGATTCTGACCTAGATATGCACATTTGACCGCTCATGTTTTCCTCTGCACTAAAGCAGTTGTTGATGTTTAGCAAACATAAGCAAGATGTATACGAATCAATATTTAAACCACTTACAAAGAAAGTCTAAAACTGTTAAAAATATTGAGTTTAAATGCTTAGTAGGTTCTAATACAATTATATTGTTTTTCGAATATCGATGTTCACATCCTATAAGTTTAGTTCACATGAAATTGGACACTTAAACACTTTACTCAGCTCTGTTTTTTAATTGCAAAATCCAATACATGCATTACGTAAACAGTGATGTAGAGATGAATTATATTTAACTTTATTCAAACAAAGCCGAAACCAGATCTCAAGGACCATGAAAAACGTACAATAAAAATCGTATCATATACTGCAATTTCAATGTCAGTCATTTGCATATCATACTTTTTATTCACCTGTTTGTTAATCACCTGCCTCTATCATTGCTTATGTTACTTATGCAAGCTTCCTATTTCCATTGTTTAATGACTATTACAGGAACACAAGAGGGTTGTATAAACAATATAGAAACAACGTATTACAGGATGGCGCGGTATATTTTCATGTTTTCATGAAAAATACTTTTATGGCTATGTGGTTTACGCCACCTTCTTTCAGTACATGTTTTACTATGTATTATTTACTATTGTAAGCTGGGATAAGCAAATGTGATTATAATGATTTCACTAAAAAGTTAAGTTGTATAAGGAATAAATTTGCTTATCCCAATAATGTAAATACTTATGTAATGTGTTTTTGATAATTGTTTTATTATATGCGTCATTTATAAATATGTATAATAAATGACAAAATCATCATACAATTTGCTCTTTGTCAAGTTCATTATTCAATGTACCATCAGAACAAGCTGCGTCAACGGGCAGAAAGGTTGACAAGCTGGTTTGATTCCAGTAGTTGTGGATATAAATATTAAAATAATACCAGTTTAAAATCTATTATTCATGAATTCTATCTTTAACAATTGTTGAGCATGTGTTCGCCTCAGTTCAAGCTATAAAGTTCTCTTCCACTTTGATAAGATGAATAAATGATTACCGTTTGTATGCAATATACAATCTTAAGACAAACGAATCTATTAAGTTCTGTTATATTTAGAAGAAACATTGAAGATGTGACAGTCGGACAAATCAGTTGTTTTTGTAATCGACAGATACTTTATTAGCATAGAATTTTAAGGAAACCAGTACAAAAACTTTCAATGTAAATACATCTACTTAAATATTTGTACATGTTTTATATGTTTTGGGTTATATGTAAAAACGGTACTATAAGGTGACCATTAGTGGTACAAATGCAATAAATGGGCTTAGTTAGCTATTGCAACATTTATTCTATAATTTTAATTATGCATTTAATACATCATGATTATATTACAAAATGTTCATTTGAAATATTTATATCAATGAAAAGATAATTAAAAATGTTTTTTTTCACATAGTTGTTTAATAGAACTATAGTACTGTGAAACTGAGTAGAAAACAATTAACGTATGAAAAAGATAAACCCTATGATCTATGTCAAGAAATATATATGTCGTAATTTACAATGATTGAAAATAAAAATGAATTGGACAAGTCAATTAACCAGACAACTAATTAGATAAAATAAACATTTGATATTTACATTAACTGAAGTCATTATTTCTTACGAGATTTTAAGGTTTATGTATACTTCATAAAAGATGGTATTTATCACAGGACGGCACATGAGTCAGTGACAGTAAAGGCAATCAACACAAAACTTTGCACAGTAGCATAACAAAGATCGATTCAATGTGTCTTATCTGCATGAGGTTCTTGAAATATTTGAAATAATAATAAAGACCGTAATAAATTAGTGTGTGGACAAACCAAACAGGTAAATTTAGCCTGACCTTCAAAGAACATAATATTTAAGACATGTTTTAACACTGATGAAAACTTCATTGATGTTCCTATATCGTTTTCAATTAGTAACCATCACACATGGAACTTTCAATTTGAGTTTAAATGCTTTAAGAGTCCACTAAAGAAAAATTAACAACACTAACATTATTTATTTGTATAAATTCATCAGACACTCATTTAATATTTAGTAGGCATCCCACGTACAAGTACAAGTAATTTATATTTGATGTTAGATAGAAACACTGATAACTATGCTCATGTTAGCTTAACCCCACCTCACAAGGCACATTTATTATTTAGTTGTTAATTGATTGATTATCTAAGGAATGCAAGAACACCAATCGTATCTAATTATAGTAATGGTCACGTCCCTGAATTCTAAAACAAACGATGCATCATGTCAAATGAAGATTAGGTGCAAAGCTCTTTTTGTTGACACTCTCGTTAATTATCGTATACTCTCGTTAGGTTCTCGTTAGACATCATCGTGTTCATTGTTGTTGTTTCTTGAAAAGGCAATGCAGACTTGCATAGAAGATTACTTAATCTATAACCGTCATCATTGTTGTTATTGCTGTCTTCGTTTGTCTAGACTTTGGTATCTGGTTTTTGAGACCGCATTTATGCACACCCACAATCAACCGCAGAATGACTAATGCAGAGACAATAAATAAAATGCAATGACCATTTTTGTCCTTTATTATTGTCTTTATTTTGTTCTCATAAACAAGTACACAATGCTTTCGTGCTGATACTTTGATGGATTGGACATGAAGTTGAAATAATAATGCATAGTCATAAAAATACTGATATAAAACATTAATGCAGACATTTTGACTTAACGTAAATGTTCTTTGTTAGATTTTTACCGGACAATAGTTGGTCATAATTATTTTAAGTTATATTCATTATATTTTTCTAAAGAGAAAAGTAATTTCAGTATATTACAGTATATGATATTATCGCACGTTAACAAGGAAGATAAAATAATAAATAAGATTGCCAACTAATCAACGTGTGGCATTAACGTCAATGAAACCTGTACTAAACCATATGGTTACGGATACAGTCATAACAGATAAATTCTTTGAGGTGTTTATATACAATAATTATGGAACCAGCTGCTAAATGCTCAAGAGGTAACGCATTTTAATGCTTCAGCAATTGATAAGATAAAGTCTGATTCTAGCTCAGCTAGCTCAGGGTGAGCTTTTTGAACCGATAAATGTCCGGCGTCTATCGTCCGTCTTTCGTTCACATTTGTTTGTGAACACTCTTGTGGTTACATTTTTGCCTCATTTATCATCAATCTTTATGAGGATGTTTGTCTAGGTAATAGCTCAGATAAGTTTGAACATGGGTTATTTCGAATGAACAACTAGATCAAAGGAGCTACAAATAAAAAATCGTGTTAACAATTGTTACCAATGGCAACTGTTCCGATCCAAAATCATTAAAATTTGTATGAAAGGTTTTGATTATTTCTAGGTAACGCTCACCTGGGGTAAAACTTAGACACGCAGCCTTCAATGGTACTCAGATGAGTAATAAAGGACCATCATGACCCTCTTGTTTCAGTTTATCATATGTATTTGTTTAAGTGTTGAGTAACTCAGACCTTTAACATTATATGTGTAGTTTTCAACTATTTATTAACAATGGTCCACATTGAAATGTATTTCGACATATGAAATTACTAAGAATGCTACATTACAATACTATGTATGCAATTTGTTTGAACAGCTAAAATACATCCTTTACATGATACCAAATACGATCGTATTGCGTCGTATATTTATATGTTTCATGAAACATATTATCAATGATTTCATCTAAAGGTTTATCACCCACTTGCCTAGACACTTTAAAATATGGAACACTTAATTGGGACAGACAGAGTTTTGATATATATTTTTATTCCAGTAATTGATTCATTAAACATCTCTTGTATTCGTAGAAATTCGTTTACTATAAAAGGTTACACTGCATTGAATTAGATCTGTTGTGAACAGTGATAGATATTTATAAATGTCGTCTTGTACTAAATGAAACTTCAGATGATGTAGATCAGTATTTTCAGGTCGCTACATGACTTATTGAAACAAATATGTATTTCGTCAATTAGAGACTACACTACGACACAGTTTGAATTATAGACACTGACAGGGTTTAAAATGTACGTAGAAGAATATAACTCACATGACATTATTGACGTATATACTTTATTATACATATACATACATTTATATGCAAAAGAAGATAATGTTCGTATATTTGTTTTTATTAGATTATTTAAAGTTCTTTCTTTTGTAACATTTACACTATTAAACATGACAATAAGCGTTTTAAAGATGACCATAAGGTACACACATAATAGAAGTATATAAATTTATGATTTTAATTAAACTGAATATAAAAATAAAGCGTATACAAAATTTGGTAACACGTACAGAATGTAATAAAAATATATAAGTATATACACTTAGTCTAGCAACAAAGTCGTTAATAATTTCTCGATTCCTACATTCAAGACAACATTGATAATACATATGGGTATCAGTGACTCTGAAATACATGTTATCTCCGAAATATAGTCAGTGACCTGTATTATTATTGTTGTATATCTCAGTGAACGCGGAAATTAACACAGTGTTATTGACGTACAAATGTTATTCTAGGTTGAGAATGAAACTATCCAGATTACTTACAATATTATCAATCGTGGTTAGTTTCTGATTAACAAGTTCTGTTTAGATGACGGAATTATTTTCTATTCCGTATTGTTCAGTCTATGACAGACGTCAACATACGTAAATCAATTTTGATGCTAAAAAGGCAAAACATAAGAGGAAGTATGTCAGATTAGTTTTGATTGTTACATTGATTGAATTACTATTATTGGTAGTGATTTTGTTAATAATGTAAGACACCGTACTCTGATAATGTGTTCTTCCATTATTGGTGTATATATTATTTACTAGACAACAAAAGAAAAATATGACAGCACCAGAAGATGCATGATTATTGAAATCAATACGTTATGATTAAAATCATAACATTTATATCCACAACTACTGTAATCTAACCAGCTTTTCAACTTGACTGCCGGTTGACGCAGCTTGTTCTGATGGTACATGAAGTAATGTATCCAATTTATAAGACATTGCAAAATTACATATTTACGAATAACAGTAAATTGTATGCAATCTAATTCTTAAGTTCATAGTAATCATACTTACTTGTGTATTGTATTTATGTTTCATTTATATTAAAATTTGTAAACTGTTTGGCGTCTTGCCTTAATAAAGTATCTATATAATTATTTTGCATTTTGTATCTTTGTTTCGATCCAATGAAACGTTAGATTTTAAATTAATCAAATAAAACTTGCAACGTTAAGTTCTAAGTTATAGAAGCCATGTACGTCGTTTGACTTATTAAGGCTAATAGATATATAGTAATTTGATAATTGTATTTCATACCATATCAAATATTACAATTCATAAAACAATGGATTTACAATAACTTAATTTGTGTGCGAAGGATAAGCATCATGCTAATCTTGGCGATCAAGTTACATCTGTTGACAGGTTAAGCAATAAAACGTAACCTGGTGCAGAATGTCTGCCACTTCAACTTTAATTATTGCATGTTCATATAATAAGACAGATATACAACTACGAGTGTCGCTTGAGGTACTGCTACAGACGATGCTCCATAATATGACGCTTGTCTTTAACAATCCAATGTTCACCAGTCCCTATCAAACTGAAATGATTGATGCCTGTCGACTTAATGTAAGTGCAACAATCTATGGGCATGACTTACGGTATTTGTTGTCGTTTGACTTAAAGGTATGAACCCAATTAGTGTATTGTTTAATCGAGTAGTTTGCACCTTGTTGAGGACTTCAGTAATTTGCCTAATTCTAATCCTTAACACTATTTTGTAATTAATGATATAATCTTATTTAAAACTGGTAACAGTAGAAATTATCTAGTGTTTACTACAATGTGAACACAATAGAAAATCATACAATTTAAATGTATTTACTTAACATGCAATAGCAACATCAATTAAGTTTTTGTCCCAGTTGAAAATGAATTTTAGAAAAAATCAAATAAGCAGTATTTGTTTGTACTTTTTTGCCCGACATTTCATGAACCATTGTACAGAATGTTTGATTAGACAAGAGTTCGCTAATTCACTTGGTATATCATTCTCTTCTCGGGCAAGCATTTTAGCGAGATTACTTCTAATTCCTCTCCGTTTGTCTTCTTTAAAGACATGTATTGTTTAAATATGGCATTAAATATATTTGACCAATAATTACGAGTGTGTAAATTTTAAATCGCGTTTTAAATAACATTTTGTAAGATAAAATGAATTTTAAGATAAATTACTCATTCTATTGTATGTAAGTCATTTTAAGAGGTACCTTAGTATTTCATCGGTAAAAGTAGTTAATATCAGTATCAATAATTCCAGCGATTTACTTATGTTTTACATCATTTATTTGATTACATGATGAACTCAGTGGTATACGCCACTCTTAGCAATTTTAAGCTCTTGGCTATTTAATTTGAATGATATCCTATAATTTGCAAATCAATTTTAATTTTGTGGAATATAAAAATACAAACCATTGTTTTGTGAATTTCTACCCACGCGAGTATTTGCTTCCAGACAATTATATAGCGTCATTGTGTCTAAATTTACAATTACTATAACTAAATGACATGAGATGTCTTACTGATGGCAGGCATACACTTTTTGTAAGAGCATATGTTATGCAAAATATTAACTTTATAGTAAAATCATAGAACCAAACTGTCTAGGATATGTTTGTTGTAATATTTTATCACCGTAAATGGAGTGGAAATCATAAACTTCTAGAAATTAAATGAAATTAGTCATCTACAGATTTTAACTTAAAGTAACATCATCATGAAATTGCCCTTTATTCTGAAGTTGAATCCCGAATATCATCAATTGCAATTAAAAGATCAGTTAAACTTGTCAAATCGATGTACTTATTTTACAATTCATTAAGTGCATGCTTGGTCTTATTATTTGTACATGTACTAACACTGACACTGCTATAACCTAAGTACAAGTCCAGTATCTTCACGCCTATTTCACTTAGAGCTGAAAATATTTCACAGCATTGTTGAGAACACAATTAATGTGTATAAGTGCGTCGATTTAAAAGTAGCCTGTCAAAAATATTCAGAAATATTCTGTTATTATACTCGTATATATAAAACAAGTAAGAAGTACTATTTACATCTTTCTTCACTGAGCCGCACGTACTGGATAACTAATTTCGATTTTACAGGAATAAATACTATGAAAATTTACACAATAGTGTGGACTCGTGTGTTTCCTCTATAAACGGGTAAATCTAAAATTAAAGTACAATGACTTGCCATGTTTCGAAAATTGATTTATAACCATTATCTAACGCTCTTAATATCCATTTTATGTTGACCAGCTGTCATGTTGTCCAGATTCAAGGACAGTATTCGAATATTCTATTTTTGTACATCGTTATTGCACTGTATACGTAAGCAACTATTAATATGAATGTTTGTTCGCACCTGTCTCGATTATGCCAGATAATGTCTAAGGTTACTTATATTTCTTTTTAATTTCCTTCGCTTAATTACTTTTTATAGGAGCGTATTAGGTTTGGTCGTATCAACAAAGTAGCAATGAAAATGTTAAAACAACACCAATGTCTGACAATGTATCTGTTATTCATGAATGCTAACTTGTGTATGGAGATTTCATTATAATGTTAGTATCGCATACATTAACTCAATTGATTTAAATTGTTGATATATGGCTATCTATTTTAGCGATAGTGAAATTACTGTATTGAGTAACTAATTAGCGTGGTTTATGTATGCGCCACTAGCTGTCGAATAAAAATTACCAGTACTGGTTCGAACTTAGGGCATGGCAATGATGTTATTTGTCTTTCTGTTAAGATCATGAAGATCATACGTAATGTTTTCTTTTATAAAATACGTACTGCAGTATAGTATGTGGAATTTCGTAAAATAGTTTTATCAGTTTCTTTATTTATAAAACAAATTTTGCAGTCTGAAGATTAGTTACAGTAAGAAAATAGTTGTGTATAACTCACGGTGCCAATACCACGTGCCTATGACATCACAAATGCTACAGTTTAAATCATGAAAACAGTGAAAAATCAGCCTCTAGTGAAAGTTGTAAAAGTTGTAAGTATTTTTATTTTCGCCAGGTTTCAATGATACCTATTACAGGCTAAGCAAAAAATAGTTTACTATTTGATGCGCATTACGTCTCCAACGCTAGTTTAATACTTTTTGCAAACTTCTCGGAAAACTACCAACGATTTTCTCATTCAAAAAGGATGACAACTTGTTAATGAAGCAATCTGAAAATGAATAGTTTTCCTAGATGTTAGCAAAAAGTATAAAACTGTAGGTTTGATTTATAAATCATCTATCAGATAAACAACGTGTTTAATTAACTCGTAATTTACAATTATATAAATGATTGTTTTCTAGTTTGGATATTATATGCGTATCCAATTAGACAAAGTAAACATTTAATGTTGACATTGGTTTGTTTCATTAAGAGACTTCACTTCCTGAAGTGATTGTTGGATTTAAAACGATACAGATGACGCAAGGTAGACCATAATGATACACTTAATGAGTCCTTATAATATACATCAACGAGTAAACACGTTCAAGCTGTTATCATTATTCAATGTGTTCATCATTAGAAATGTACTAAATAAAATACGACTGGTGCTATGACTGATGTCATTGCTTCAAGCTTCATCGTATTGATATATAGTTTATTCGCGGTATAAATGACAAAAATGAATCAGGCTAGTATTGTTGAGAGTATATATTTGTAGTTCTTGATTTTACTGAGCCAAAAATATGGAATCAATGTAAAGTATCGAGTGAACCTTATTAAATTTAAACAAATTTATTTAAGGTCAAACAAGTGATACAAGTTCTTACAACTGAGATTAACCACTTCCGAGTCTGTTTCCTAGAGCTCCAGTACTGAGCTAATAGGTTAAAGTTTCGCTTGACTGGTAATCAATTGATAGGCAGTTCTGCGTTGGTTCAAATCCTATCCAAAACCCATTCTGTTGTTCCTTTTTCACTTATCTATTCTCAAATAATATAATTGATAATAATTAAACTGTGTAACCACGTATATCTGAATTGCGTATACTAATTTGACATTCGTTAATTATCAAACCAACATAACATTAAGTAATCACATTAATGTTATAGCCGATATGGAGAGAGAAATAAATTCAGATACCAGAGTTTTGCAAATGTACTAAGTGCGTGAATTACAATCAAGGCTTCAAGTGCCAATATCATACTTGAAGCTTTATTGAAATAACTAGGTTCACTGATAATAGACTGGTTACTATATAAATAAATGTATGAACAGTATTCCAAGACAGAAATAAATAAATTAATAATAATAATAAATAAACTAGATGGGAGCCCGTGCAAGCACGGACTTTAGGTAAATATTATTGTGTAATGAAACCGGCAATATTTACGCAATATTTACGTGGACAACCTGTACTTTGAACACCATAATTTACAACAAAAAGGCTAAACTTGTAGAAATTATTGAAATGTAACAGAAAAGATGAAAAAAATATTCGGCTCTCTGAGGGACGAATTTACTTGTGGTGGCAGTGGTTATTGATTTAATAAAGGGAAATAACCGCTGCGGGGAGTTTGGTCTATTTTTAGTTTTATCTAGAACTATTTTTAGACACAAAAAACCCATTTTTTGTTGATTTTTGGCAGTTTTTGCAAATATCAAGAGGCTTTGTCAAAAAAGAATTGTCAACTTGATATGCCGGTATATAGGTGCTCCAGCGACAAACAAAATATTTATTCAAAGCTGCGCAGTTTCTTCCACAAAACAGGAAATTTTCAAATTTAATAGTATAGATGTTATTTTTTAAAACTCAAATGACAACACATCTGTAGTTTCATCTTGCAATATCAATGGATGATTAGGTGCGAAGCTCGTTTAGTTTAGCAGCTTTATTTTAATGAATGCTCTCTTCAACTCCTCGCCAGACATTTCGGTATTCATCGTGTTGGTTTTCGTAAAAGGTAAAACATACTTGTATCGTCATTGCATAATCTTTTCCAATCATTGTTGTTTACATGTTTCGGTTTTTAAGTCGTCTAGACAACAACTTATACAGGTTCATGTAATTAAGTTTTAGACAAACCAGTCACTAAATGAATCAACATTATCTATTATTCAAAACCTGTCTTTAAATTACTTCATGTAGTAATGTGTTTTAATCATGTTCGAACAACAAACTAGTCAATGCCATCGTGGAAGTTCAGAAGCAAGTTTACGCCCTTGAAGAACAATAATCACTATGCTAATCTAAACAGCTTGTTCTCTTAGCATGAAATGTCTTAAACTTCCATTTGGTATTAATAGTAATTTTCAACCTAATCCAAAATGAAACAAGATATATACAATTGCCAATTGCGAGGAGTTTTCTCTAACTAGTCCAGGACTGTCAATTTTTATACCATTTGACTATTTATAAAAACACTTTGGGTTTTACCCGATTTAAAGAATAAAGTTCATTTCAACGATGTCAATTTATTACACATCAGAACATACAATAAAATCGCTAACATGGCTAACATGACATCACGCATTCTATCCCTTGGGCCATGATTAAGACTCCCTTTTTAGATAAGGGAGATATTTGATGTGGATACAAGTTATTCAATAATGTCGGTGCAATGGACGGCACGCTGCACGAAAATATTTATACACCAGAAGAAACGCCACACGATTCCATGTATAAAGAAATCTTACTTTTTAATTTACACTGTAAAGAATTACTTATTATCTAGCGACCGATTTTAGTGTTTATTTTATGTGCGTATATTTACATTGTATGTGCTTAATTAAAGCCACTAAACGAACACAAAATCTTTATCATCAATTTAAAAACAAGTAAAACTATCAAAAAGATGATAGAATATAGCTGCCTTTGAGTTATAATAACTGTCTCTAGCGGGTTCCCTTTTAGGGGTCAAGTTATTCAAAATATCAATTTCTTATAAAAGTAATATTTTGTTACTATATTGTTTATACAACCCTCTTGTGTTCCTATAATAGTCATTAAACAAAGGAAATAGGAAGCTTGCATAAGTAACATAAGAAATGATAGAGGCAGGTGATTAACTAAATGGTGAATAAAAAGTATGATATGCAAATGACTGTCATTGAAATTGCAGTATATGATACGATTTTTATTGTACGTTTTTCATGGTCCTTGAGATCTGGTTTCGCCTTAGTTTGAATAAAGTTAAATATAATTCATCTCTACATCACTGTTTACGTAATGCTTTTATTGGAGCTGAGTAAATTGTTTAAGTGTCCAGTTTTATGCGAACTAAACTTATAGGATGTGAACATCGATATTCGAAGAACATTATAATTGTATTAGAACCTGCTAAGCATTTAAACTTAATATTTTTAACAGTTTTTTAGACTTTCTTTGTAAATGAATTAAATATTGCTTCGTATACATCTTGCTTTTGATTTATGTTTTCTAAACATTAACAACTGTGCTTTAGTGCAGAGGAAAACATGAGCGGTCAAATGTGCATATTGTTTTCTAGGTCAGAATCGGTTATTGGTAGATACGTTGTCAACAATGGCAGAAATCTTGACAAAATAAATGATACTGAAACTCAAAGAGGCATGTCTGAGAAAAGCATGTGAATCGAATCAAACGTAGTAAAATGTCATGATTAAATGCTAATTTAGGAAGTATTTTGTAGCAATTATTATAATTGATATTTCGCATTAAATGAATACCTCGGTTATTTGCATATACTCCGTCTGAAGCTTCTAGAAACAACAGGTGAACCGAATGTAGCATATCTGCTCGGTGTATATGTAAAGGTCATTCACTTCTTCTTGCAGGCTGTCATGAAAGGAATTAAATGAGTTACATTTAAAAAAACAAAAGTCTTTTAGAATGGTGACCATATAAAGAAAATGTAAGTTAGAAAGATTTTCATGAAAAAACCAATGGTTTTGAATGTATTGCATAGATATAGATTTGCAAAGGATATCTTATTTCTAAACTTCAGTCAAAAACAATAATCAAACCTGCGTATTACCCGTCGAGTATGACGAGATTAACACAAATTTTTGGACGAATGGATATTATTTTAGGCTGATAATGAAACACTCCAGGCTACATACAATAATATGAAGTGTTGTTACTTGTAGATATAATTAACAAGGTCTGTTTAGATGAAGAAAATCTTTCTGTGGTGTTTTGATCATTCTTTGATAGACAATTTCATTATTAGAACATTAATTTGATAAAAAGAATAAATGATTAGAAACATGCTCGATATGTTAATTTCATTCGTATATTTATATAACCAATATAATTGCAACAGTTAATGCCAACATTGACAATCTAAATAGCGCTTGACTAAAAACATTTTCCACTTTGCCTTTGGTGTGTGGAAGGTCTGTTATTCTGACTATTGTTGTTTCTGGTATGTTTTTAGGGACCTTTTTACTAAGATTTCAATGGAAAATATATAGTCCAATTTGAACATACTAAAATACCATCACAGACGCTTTGGTATATAACTTAAATGAGCGTGATTATAAAAGACGGACAACGCAATAAAAAACATATTGTATTAACCATTATCAACCCTCAACATTGTACGATAAGCATTAATGACTGCTTCAGTACCATTCCAGGTTCAAAAAGTATCGCCTGTCAGTTGTCTCTATCCCAATACTCATTAACCTCTTTTCATTAGAGATGAATGTCGTCGCCAAGGCAGAAAGTAGGAATTTCAGTCTGGAGACTTACAATCCTCATTGTGTGGTCTTCAAAGTATAAAACATGTTTGTTTTATGATGTTGTTAGCGTGATATGTCAATAATAATTATTAATTAGTCCTTGCGTCAGTGTAAGTCTTAGTAAATCACCTGTTAATTAATTATCACAATCTTATTAGACACTAAGTATCATCCTGGTTTACTACTGTTAGTATCAGTATTAGATAATTAAATACATTGAATTTATTTATTTTACATGCAATAGTGACGTATGTTGTGTTGTTGAGCCATTTATCGTAATAAATAGTGGAACTAGTTAATACACTGCAATGTTTTTGATGCATGCATAGCGTGCATTTACATCCACTATATATAATGATGTTGAATGCAACAGACAGTCGTTATGGTAGCAATATATTGTTTACACACCACTTTGTATTTTTTTGTTTTACGAACATACGTTGTCCACGTTCCCTCTGGATGAGTCGGTAATCAATGCCTTAATACTATGTCATTGTATATTACACAGCGGGAATGGCCAGCTCTAATACAATCATCATATTTCAAGTAGACTAAACATAAAAGTATCATATATGTAAATTTGCGATTAACTTTCAACCTCATTTGTTATTATATTATAATTGTGTGTATTAAATTCACATATCAAGGTTTTTTCAAGGTTGAGGTGAAGAAAGCAATGGCCACTTGAATGTATGGTAGCTGTTGGTATGTTTCTTTGTATTATATCCTTTAAGGAAATATTTTTAACGTTTACCAATGAAATTTGCTTACCAGCTACCAGAGCTACCAGATTGTTCAGTAAACTATTGTTGCAGGACTTTACTACTGGATAAAGAAAACCTATAGTCATTCCAATCTATTCAGTCATTTACATTGACATTATGCTTATCTATGATATTTGTTGAGTAGTTAAATTGATTACTCTTAGAAGATGCAATAGCTTAGTAGTCTCATGCAAATAACTTACAGATTATGTCTTAAACTATTATATGATGTCTTGTTTCAATAGAAAGGTTCCGTATTATTCACTAACATCATCTAGAAATAAGGCATCATGTAAATTGTATTTATTTTCTATATTTTATCTTTGAGTTATAGTTCTGCTTAGTAGTAAAAAAGCGCCAAAAAGCATTGTTATTAGAGATATATCATTTGATATGATTTGATTTTATTTTTTCTGCTTTGTTTATTTTCAACTCATCACTCTTTTCGGGGTCTATGTGCTCGGGTCATAGTTATAATACAGTGTTTATATACAAAGCTGGTTTCAATTATTTAGAATCTCTAGTAATTCAATAAGGAAAAATGTGCACTTAGATGAACAAGTAAAGTGGTAAAAATATATACAAATGTACTTAAATCAAACTCCAAGTTGGTTTATGTGTTCATTCATTTACAGACCAACATCTGTGCCATTTCTTGTATACAAACATTGTAATGACGCATTTCCTTCAAAATGACAAGACAAATTTTATTTAGGAAACCAATACAATTGGCCCAAAATAATAACAATGCAATATAATAAGCAAAAATGTGTGATTATGTTGATTTAGTATTGAAGTGAGACAGTATATAAAAGTATAACACTAACTATTATTATGGTTTATTGGTAAATATACAAAGTACATACATTTTCTTAAAGTAGTTTCATCATTAGTTTATATTTAAGTATAGAATATTCAACTCTTTCCTCCAAAATACCCGTTAAGTAAAAAATATATTGCAAATAGTATCTGTATAGAACATTAAAAGGAAGCACGGCATTTACGGCCAATACTGTTATGATACAAAGTAGAGAATATTTCTGCTCTTGGTAAGCGATGGTATCTACCAACTACTAATAATGAGAAGTTTTTATTAACATATCAGCTCGACTATGCGTTGAAGAGTAATGCTATACTCGATTGAGTGCAACTTCGTTTCACGAAACCAATGTGCAATGAATGGATCAAATAGGATTAATCGATCTTGACTGGACTTTATATGCACAGTAAAACATGCTAGCAACAAACAGTAACTCTTCATATTTGCAAAACAAAACCCATAGAGTCGAGTGATAGCATAAGGTTCATAAAGTGAAAAAGGGTATTTTATAATTGATAAATATGGTTTATCTCTTTAAAATCATGTAAATCTTACTTCTCTTCTCACTTAATATAATTTGACTTCCAAGATTTAATGTCTGCTTTTTAAAAAGACATCGAAGTTGTATTTCAAACTACGTTTTGTGATAAACATAAGTAATCGAAACTTTATTTCATCAATTTGTAAATCAATCAAACCTTTTCGAATCCATATTGCACATGGCCTATAAAAGAGCAATGTTGCGTGATTGTTTCAAGATAGCAAATTGTATTATTGCTTTGCACTAAGGTCATACATGTGACCGTATTGTGTCAAAGATGACATTCATGAATAAATAATTACAATTGGTTTTGTTTTCACATTTTTGTAACAGTTGTTTATAGGCATCTATTATGTTTCTATGAAAGAAAAAGATGTAAAAGAAATTAGCAAATAATATGAGTAACAATAGACAGGTGCAAACAACACTATCTATAATTTATTTTATATATGTAGGTATGTATACATGAATAGAAACAAATAGTTCTACACATGTACAAAAATAGAATTACCAAATATCTGTCTTTGACTTCTGATAACCCATTTCTATAACATCGTGTATGTTTATGGAAGGAGATCAGACATTTGAGTGTATTGACAATTTTTAATCAGAAGAAAATATCTCAATACAAGTAAAGATACATTTGTTATTTCAGTTCAATATATCTGATTCAGAGCTTAATGTGATGGCGTTAGTTTGTACCGGATGTACCTGTACCGAACAAAGTTAAAAACATAAATGTGAGAATACAGATAAACATGATTTAATTTGTGTTGTATACTTTTCAGCTCTAAAATCTGACACAAACATGCCTTATACAGTTGAAAACATAAATTCGAATTCTGAATATGATATATTGTTGTGTTCAAAGTATGAACAATTACTCATCAATTTGACATGGTTGTTGTATGTAAAAAACGCCGACGAAGCAGTTATTCAAAAAGAGGTTCAATCTTCGAAGTGTTTTGCCTTTGTGAGCTATGTTCTGATATTATGATATTTACTTGTAAAGCGATGCATTAAAAGATATATAAATTCGGTTGACTTGGCATTTATATTTTAGCAGATGATATGTCATCCCAATTCAAAGTTATTCAATCTATCCATTGTTGCCTTAAATCATTTAATAGTATTATCAAAGCAAAATCTCTATAAATAGTTCATACTTAATCCTTTTATCGGCAATAACTACTGCCAATTAAATACACTGAAAACAATTAACTGAATTTAAAGCCTTTATGTATTAAACTGCTCGCTCACAAATTTTAATTCAAATATCAAACTTCTATAAAACACATTTCTGTACAGAAACTTTTTGGAAGCAGAAATACCGTCTTCTGATGATGATATTAATTGTAATACAGCTGTAAAATGCGGTGGCGTATGTATAAAAACGGCGATTTAACTAATTTTAACGCGCTTAAGTGAATTTTATTCTATAGGTTGCTTTGCCTCAAAATATTAGGAATTTGTTTTTTAACATAATTACAGACAACGACAGGTAACTTGATACTATAAAACATAGCCAAACATGTGAGGGGGTAGCTTAAAAGATGCAAGTGGTTATATTGAATATATAGAAACGGATGTTTTATATCAAGAAATTATGAAACCTTAATGCTGTAAGATTCAACGCTTTACGCAATCCCAGTGGAGTTGTTAACAAAATTTGGCTAAAATCACGTCACGCACTAAATGTTAGAATAAACTTGTTTTACACAGTGCATTAGTTTGACATTATTGTTTTCTGTTCATCATCGGATTTATTTATGGTTTGTTATTTCATAGTGAATCAAAGCTTCGTACTACGATAATACATTTCATTTTAATGCAAATTGGAGAAGAAACTCTACCCTGCTTATATATAATTTATAGAGACTATATGAGTATAGGTCTACTTTGTAATCTGTATCGTTTTTATTCCAACAATCACTTTAGGAATTATAAAACTATAAATAAAACAAAAATAAGTGAAGAATTACAGAAGCTTTTATTGCATTTTCAACAAAACTGTCTGCAGCCTCATGTAAGATGTTCAATGAGGGTTTTCGCGTGTGCTGCAATGCGCGGAGCACAAATAGTACTCGGATACTCGCAGCAGCCCTAGACATCTCCATATACAAGTTAGCATTCATGAATAACAGATACATTGTCAGACGTCGGTATTGTTTTTTCATTTTCATTGCTATGTTGTTGATACGACCAAACCTAATATGTTCATATAAAAAGTAATTAAGCGAAGGAAATTAAAAAGAAATATAAGTAACCTGAGACATTATCTGGCATAATCGAGACAGGTGTGAACAAACATTCAAATGAATAGTTGCTTACGTATACAGTGCAATAACAATTTACAAAAATATAGTATTCGAATACTGCCCTTGAAGCTGGACAACATGACAGCTGATCAACATAAAACAGATATTTAGAGCGTTAGATTACGGATATTAATCAATTTTAGAACTTGGCAAGTTATTGTACTTTTAATTTTAGATTTACGCGTTTATAGAGGAAACACACGAGTCCACACTATTGTGTAAAACTTTCATAGTATTTATTCATGTAAAATCAAAAATAGTCATCTAGTACGTGCGGCTCAGTGAATAAAGGTGTAAATATTACTTCTTACTTGTTTTATATAGATAATAATAGAATATTTCTGAATATGATAATCCATCCCTATTTTTGACAGTAAGGCGACTCTTAAATCGACGCACCAAGTCAAAAAATACACAAATACACATTAATTTTGTACACTGCAGATGAGATATTTTCAGCTCTAAGTGAAATAGGCGTGAATAAGCAGTGAAGATGTTGGATTTGTACTTAGGTTATAGCAGTGTCAGTGTTAGTACAATTCTAAATACATAATAAGTCCAAGAATGCATTTAATGAATTGTAAAATAAGTACATCGATTTGACTAGTTTAACTGATCTTTTAATTGCATTTGGCGATATGTGGGATTTAACTTCAGATTAAAAGGCAATTTTATGATGATGTTACTTTAAGTTGGAATCTGTATTTGACTAATTTCATTCAATTTCTAGAAGTTTATGATTTCCACTCTATTTACGTTGATATAATAATACAACAAACATATCCTAGACAGTTTGGTGCAATGATCTCACTATAAAGTTAATATTTTGCATAACATATGCTCCTACAAAAAGTGTATGCCTGCCGTCAGTAAGACATGTCATGTCATTCAGTTATAGTAATTGTAAATTAAGACACAATGACGCTATATAATTGTCTGGAAGCAAATACTCGCGTGGGTAGAAATTCACAGAGCAATGGTTTGTATTTTTATATTCTACAAAATTAAACTTGAATTGCAAATTATAGCATTATATTTAAATTAAATAGCCAAGAGCTTAAAATTACCAAGCGTGTCGTTTACCACTGAGTTCATCATGTAATCAAATAAATGATGTAAAACATAAGTAATAAGCTGAAGTTATTGGTAATGATATTAAATAGTGTTAACCCGGGTCGATAGCGCAGTTGGTAGCGCGCCGGGATTAGGAATCTCGTGCCCGAGGGGGTAGCGGGTTCGAATCCTACCCTTCCATGAAAACTTGACAATAATGTTGATTTTCCTCCAGTTATAAGATACTATGGAGAAGTTTCCGGCCTTGTGGAAGGTGAGTACTGGTTATAGACAATGGTTCAGGAAAGCTAGGTTAGATGCGCTGGACGCCGTAATATGACCTAAATTGTGTTGACACGGCGTTCAATCTAGTTTAAAAAGATAAATAGTGTTGTCTATTATACACCAAGACACCGCTTAATATGGTTAATAATTGTGTAATAAGGTTTGTTATATTACGATAGAGTGAGAAATTAATCTTAAATTTCATTTTATCTTATAAAATGTTATTTAAATCGCGATTTGAAAGTTACGCACTCGTAATTATCGGTCAAATGTAATTTATGCCATACTTAAACAAGAATTGTCTCTAAAGAACTATGTGGAATTACAAGTCATCTCGCTAAAATGCTTGCCCGAGAAGAGATGATATACCAAGTGAACTCTTGTCTAATCAAACATTCTGTACAATGGTTCATAAAATGTCGGGCAAAAAAAGTACAAACAAATACTGCTTACTTGATTATTTCTAAAATTCATTTTCAACTGGGACAAAAACTTAATTGATGTCGCTATTGCATGTTAAGTAAATATAATTAAGTTGTATGATTTTCTATTGTCTTCACATTGTGGTAAAAACTATATAATTTCTGAAGTTTCTAGGTTTAAATAAGATTATACCATTCATTACAAAATGGTGTTAAAGATTTGAATTAGGCAAATAACTAGTGTCTTCAACAAGGTGCAAACCACTCGATTAAACAATACACTAATTGTGTTCATACCTTAGAGTCAGACGACAACAAATACCGTAAGTCATGCCCATAGATTGTTGCACTTACTTTAAGTCGACAGACATCAATCATTACAAGTTTGAGAGGGACTGGTGATCATTGGATAATTTAAGACAAGCGTCATATAATGGAGAATCGTCTGTAATAGTACCTCAAGCGACACTCGTAGTTATCTATCTGTCTTATTATATGAACATGCAATAATTAAAGTTGAAGTGGCTGACATTCTGCACCAGGTTACGTTTTATTGCTTAAAATGTCAACAGAGATGTAACTTAATCACCAGGATTAGCATCAAGCATATCCTTCGCACACAAATTAAGTTATTGTAAATCCATTGTTTTATGAAATGTAATATTTTATATGGTATGAAATACAATTACCAAATTACTGTAGATCTATAAGCCTTAATAAATCAAACGACGTACATGGCTTCTATATCTTAGAACTTGACGTTGAATTTTTATTTGACTAATTAATATCAAACGCTTCATTGGATCGAAACAGTCACACAAAATGCTAAACTATAGTGCGTACAAAAAAAAAAAAAAACGTGTTTTGGTAAACACTAAAAATGAGACAATTCATTTCAGGGGTAGGCAGTAATGAAAATAAAATTTGTGTAATTCATTTTAACAAAATTAGCATGGTTGATAAACCACCACCACTTGGTAAATCATGCTTGTTATGATAGAACGCTTTTCATTACAGCAACAACTAAGACACAAGTAAAACATATCACAATTGTTTAGTTTAAAGCCATCCTGGGCATCCCTCGTCGTGGGTTAGTTCATTGTATTGTTATTATAAACAGTGTTTTGTTTTTTTGTACGCACTATAATGTATACAGATACTTTATTATAGACAAATGACGCCCAACAGTTTACAGATTACGCATATAATTGAAACATAAATACAATATACACGTAAGTATGATTACTTAGAACTTAATATTAGATTGCATACAATTTACTGTTATTCGTGAACATGTAATTTTGCAATGTCCTACAAATTGGATACATTACTTCATGTACCATCAGAACAAGCTGCGTCAACCGGCAGTCAAGTTGAGTTGATAAGCTGGTTATGGTTAGGGTAGTTGTAGATATAAATGTTATTACTTTATTCATTACCTATTGATTTCAATAATACATCTTTTTGCGCTGTGATGTTTTTCTTTTGTTGTCTAGTAAATAATATATACACCAATAATGAAAGAACACATTATCCGAGACACGGTATCTTACATTATTAACACAATCACTACCAATAATAGTAATTCAATCAATGTAACAATCAAAACTAATCTGACATATTTCCTCTTATGTTTTGCCTTTTTAGCATCAAAATTGATTTACGTATGTTGACGTTTGTCATAGACTGAACAATACGGAACAGAAAACAATTTTGTCATCTAAACAGAACTTGTTAATCAGGAACTAACCACGATTGATAATATTGTAGGTAATCTGGAAAGTATCATTCTCAACCTATAATAACATTTGTACGTCAATACTAGTATTGTGTTAATTTCCGCGTACACTGAGATATACAACAACATTAATACAGGTCACTGACAATATTTCGGAGATAACATGTATTTCGGAGTCACTGATACCCATAGGCTTACTTATTTTGTCTTGAAAATTGCTATTTAGTAATTACTAACGATTTTGTTTCTAGACTAAGTGTATATACTTGTATCTTGTTTATTACATTCTGAACGTGTTGCAATGTACCAAATTTTGTATATGCTTTATTTTTACATTGAGTTTTATTAAACATTAATTCAGATTCTTCTATTATGTGTGTACCTTATTTTCATCTTTAAAACGCCTCTTTTCAGGTTTAGTAGTGTACATGTTACAAAAAGAACATTTATTAATCTAATATAAACAACTCATACGGTCATTATCTTCTTTTTATACAAATGTATGTACATGTATAATAAAGTATATACGTCAATAATGTCATGTGAGATTTATACTTCTACGTACATTTTAAACCCTGTCAGTGTATATAATTCGAACTGTTTGATAGTGTAGTCCCTTATTGACGACCTGGAAAGACTGTTCTACATCATCTAAAACAAGTTTAATTTAGTACAAGACTGTTACAAATATTCACCACTGTTCACACTAGATCTAATTCAATGAATTGTAACCTTTTATAGTAAACGAATTTCTACGAATACAAGAGATGTTTAATGAATCAATTACTGAAATAAAAAACTATATTTAAACTCTGTTTGTCCCAATTACGTGTTCCATATTTTAAAGTGTCTAGTCAAGTGGGTGATAAATCTTTAGATGAAATCGTTGATAATATGTTTCACAAAACATACAAATATACGACGCAAAACGATCGTATTTGGTATCATGTAAAGGATGTAGTTTAGCTGTTCAAACAAATTGCATACATAGTATTGTAATGTAGCATTCTTAGTAATTTCTTATGTCGAAATACATTTTAATGTGGACCATTGTTAATAAATAGTTGAAAACAACACATATAATGTTAAAAGTATTAGTTACTTAACACGTATACAAATACTTATGATAAACTGAAACAAGAGGGTCATGATGGCCCTTTATTACTCATCTGAGTACGATTGTAGTCTGCGTGTCTAAGTTTTACCCCAGGTGAGCGTTACCTATACATAATCAAAACCTTTCTAACAATTTTCCATGACATTTGGATCGGAACAGTTGCCACTGTTAACAAGTTTGACCTAGTTGTTAATTCGAAATCACCCATGTTCAAACTCATCTGAGCTATTACCTAAACAAATTTTCTCATAAAGTTTGATGATAAATGAGGCAAAAATGTAACTACACGAGTGTTCACAAACAAATGTGGACGAAAAACGGACGATAAATGCCGGACATTCACCGGTTCAAAAAGCTCGTCCTGTGCTAGCTGACCTAGAATCAGATTTAATCTTACCAATTGCTGAAGCATTAAAATGCGTTAACTCTTGAGCATTTAGCAGCGGGTTCCATAATTATTGTATATAAACACCTCATAGAAACTATCTGTTATGACAGTATCCGTTTCCACATGTTTTAGTACCTGTTTCATTGACGTTAATGCCACACTTTGATTAGTTGGCAATCTTATTTATTATTTTATCTTCATTGTTAACGTACGATAATAACATATTCTTTTATATACTAATATTACTTTTCTCTTTAGCAAGATATAATGAATATAACTTTGCTTTATTGTCTGAAATAGTGGAAGTCGGTAATAACTTCATAAAATAATTATGACCAACTATTGTCCGGTAAAAATCTAACAAAGAAGGTATACATCAAGTCAAAATGTCTGCATAAATGTTTTATATCAGTATTATTATGACTATGCATTATTATTTCAACTTCATGTCCAATCAATCAAAGTATCAGCACGCAAGCATTGTGTACTTGTTTATTGAATCAAATCGATGGCAATCATAAAGGACAATATTGTCTCTGCATTGGTCATTCTGCGGTTGATTGTGGGTGTACATAAATGCGGTCTTAAAAACCAGATACATGTACCAAAGTCTAGACAAACGAAGAAAGCAATAACAACAATGATGACGGTTATAGATTATGTAATCTTCGATGCAAGTCTGCATTACCTTTTTAAGAAACAACAACAATGAACACGATGATGTCTAACGAGAAACTAACGAGAGTATACGATAATTAACGTGAGTGTCAACAAAAAGAGCTTTGCACCTAATCTTCAGTTGACATGGTGCATCGTTTGTTTGAGAATTCAGGGACGTGACCATTACTATAATTAGATACGATTGGTGTTCTTGCATTCCTTAGATAATCAATCAATCAACAACTAAATAATAAATGTGCCTTGTGAGGTGGGGTTAAGCTAACATGAGCATAGTTATCAGTGTTTCTATCTAACATGAAATATAAATTACATGTACTTGTTCGTGAGATGCTTATTAAATATTAGATGAGTGTATGTTGACTTGATACAAATAAAATATGTTGTTGATGTTCTTCTTCTTCACCTAATTATATGTACATGGATTGCTAATTAAATATTAAATGAATGTCCGATGAATTTATACAAATAAATTATGTTGCTGGTGTTCTTCCTCACTTAATCGAACTTAAAAGCGATTTGCTTTAAATTGATAGTTCCATAAGTGATGTTTACCAATTATTAAAACATGAATTAACTATTTAATTTCTTTGAGGCCAGGTTAATT
This sequence comes from Mactra quadrangularis, assembly GCA_025267735.1. Classification (NCBI taxonomy): domain Eukaryota; kingdom Metazoa; phylum Mollusca; class Bivalvia; order Venerida; family Mactridae; genus Mactra; species Mactra quadrangularis. The sequence goes on along the minus strand of CM046304.1, from coordinate 40,079,219 downwards.
TTACTTGTTTGGTTTGAACAACAGGAACTCATTACTGTCTTAATTCTTTAATTTGAAATAATCCAGAACCTTATATGTTGTTTAGTGTAGATAATACACCATACACTACGATCAATATTTGTTTTGCTACTGTGCAAAGTCTTGTGTTGATTGCCGTTACTGTCACTGACTCACGTGACGTCATGTGATACATACCACCTTTTTAAAGTATACATTAACCTCAGAATGTCGTCAGGAATGATGACTCAAGTTAGTGTAAATATCAAATGTTTATTTTATCTAATTAGTTGTCTGGGTAATTGGCTTGTCTAATTCATTTTTTTTCCACTCAATGTGAATTACGACATAATTATTTCTGGATATAGCCAATAGGTTATCTATTTTTTCATTCGTTCAGTTGTTCCTCTTTACAGTTTCACAGTACTATAGTTCTATTAAACAACTATGAAAAAATCAATTTTTACTTCACTTTTTATTGATATAAATATTTCAAATATAATATAATTAAGATGTATTACATGCATAATGAAAATTATAGGTAAATGTTGCAATAGATAAGTAAGCCAATTTATTGCATTTGTACCACTAATGTCACCTTATAGTACTGTTTTTACATATAATCCAAAATATGTAAGCCACGTACAAATAGTTAAGTAGTTGTATTTACAATGAAAACTTTTGTACTGGTTTCATTAAAATCCTACGCTAATAAATTACCACTCGATTACAACAACATCTGATTTGCCCGACTGTCACAGCTTCAATGCTTCTTCTAAATATAACAAAACTTAATAGATTCTTTTAGTTTGTCTTAATATTGTACATCGCATACAAACGGTAATCATTGAATCATCAAAGTGGAAGAGAATTTTATAGCTTGCACTGAGGCAAACAACACGAGCTCATCAATTGTCAAAGATAGCATTTATGAATAAAAGATTTTAAACTGGTATTATTTTAATATTTATATCAACAACTACTGGAATCAAACCAGCTTGTCAACCTTACTGCCCGCTGACGCAGCCTGTCTGATAGTACATGATAGTACATGGAATAGTGAACCTGACAAAGACAAAATTGTATGATGATTTTGTCATTTATTATACATATTTATAAATGACGCATATAATAAAACAATGATAAAAAATACATGACGTAAGTATTTACATTGCTGGGATAAGCAAATTTATTCCTTTTACAACTTAACTTTTTAGTGAAATCATTATAATCACATTTGCTTATCCAGGCTTACAATAGTAAATAATACATCGTAAAATATATACTGAAAGAAGGTGACGCAAACTACATTGCCATAAAAGTATACTTTTATAACATGCAAATTAGACTACGGAGATACCCTCTCAGCCAATCAAGTTGCTTAAAAGGTGTTTGATAAAACTTACACAAAATTGTAAAGTGTTGGATATGTCATATTGTTTTTATAGTGGTTTACTTGAGAAATCAGTGCGTGCAAGTTTGAGTACGCAAACATCTAAACTGATGCTAAAAAGAAACACCTCATTTCAACTAGGTACATACTTTTCGTGATTTAGAATAATATAAGGAAACATTGATGTTTTCACCCAGTAAGAAATCCTTGGTGACATGCGCAACGTAAGGTCTGTCATTACTATGCTGATAGACACAGTCATGACGTTGCCGGAATATAGAGACACTCACCTATCATAAAAGCTGGTCTATGTGCATGTCCACGAGATTACCTTGGCAAACAACGTGTTGTGACTTAAACTCGTTTTGAAACATTGATAAATCTGAGAGCGTTACTTAAGCCGAAACGCGAATCCTCACTGAACTCTAAATTCTCCCATGACTATGGCCGCGATGATTCGAGCGGAGAGATAGACGTTGGTGACGGTGGCATAACGTTAGAACCGTTTACGTCAAACAAGAAGATTTTCAATGTTTTATCGACTTATTTGGCATACACGGTTACCCTTTCACCACACATGACGTAGATACTGCCATGAAAATCTGTTACGCGAAAGACGATGGCGTAAATATAATATTATCTAGTTGTCTTACCGACATTACACTCATTCTACCTAAACGTGGCCTATCAGCAAACGTTTATGTATACCGTAAGACTTAATTGGTTCATTTCTTTTATCCGTCAGTATATGTTCATATATAAAACTATTTACATGATTTTGTGAGTTTTAATTGGCATTCGCACGAAATTCACTATACAAAAGTGTAATCATCAATTTGTTTTCTTCCGATTTGAAGTTGTGTTTTTTTTTAGCCACGACGGGATGTTCCGATCTCGGTTGAGTTCCGTGATTTTCCGTAGAGTTATTACTTTGGGTTTTATCGCTAATTTTAAAATAGTATTAGTATAAATTCTGGAGAAAATACTTGAGTTTTTTGTGCCTTGGATGCGTTTTATATATTCATTTAATGTTTGCATGAGTTTAAAGCAAAAGCGTGATACTTGACAATTATCAGCGTTCTATTTAGTAATGGAGCTTTAAGGACTATGAACATTCACTTTTTGTTTCTTTTTAAAAGTTCTAAGTACTGTACTGTAGTGTACAATTTCTTAATGTTATCTATACATTTATATTATTTATATTTAAAATATAAAAAGTACGGCTACGCTAGGTTTTGAACCAGCGAACTTTTTGTGTGTCCCTTTCAAAATGATTGTTTTCCATTTAGGTCATGCCAAATTGGAATTTTGTTAAGCGTCAACTCAAATTTGACAAATCTAGGTACCTATTCACAAAAACACACAAACCGAAAACGAAAACACAAATATGTTTACAACAAAAAACAATGTATTATATATATTTTTTCAATGGTCTGAATTAAATATAAAATGACTAGTGTTTTTTTTAAGTAAAACATATATTGTATTAATGATGCGGTTATGATGAATTGCTAATGACGAATAACGTTGTTGCCGAACACACTTTTCCCTGAATTTAATTGTCGTATCGAATCCCGGAACATCGGAATTATTTAAGAAAATTTTTCCAACAATTTTGTTTTTTATTTTGATTCAGGACTCTAAAACCTACGCGCACGCGGACGCTTAACAAAATTCCGATATGGCATGGCCTTACCTACCTGTCTGTGCTATGCTGGGTCCTGACGGACTTAGCATTTAATAACAGTTAAATAGTGCAACATTTGAATATCAATTTCCTCACCACCGGGCTATAGATATCCATTTTGAATGAGAAAACTTAACCGAGGCTTGTATAAATACAATGAGTTTGTTTTACATATTGTTATTTAAATTACTGTTATTGAGTCATAAAGTGTGCAAATTTTTATTGATTTATAAAGTGTGCAAATGTGCAAAAAATATACTACAATACGTGTTAACTTCTAAATGGGTCATTTTTGGTTCACCCGAGGAGGGCTACTTATGCAGACAAAAAACCTAAGTTTCCGTAAATTTTATTTATAAATCAAAGCTAACTGCAGAGTTCAAACTTTCTGAAATGGACTATCGTTGGTATAAAAAATAAATATTCTGATACGAAGTTTTTAAATCAATGCTCAAATGAATTTAGTTGACATTCTTAGAATATGCAACACCAAACAACTGTATTATAGGGCCCCGTTACACCAAACTAGTTCGCAGAACGTTCGACCCCGTTCTAAAAATTTCGCGAAACTGGTTGTGAACGAGCTAGGACGTGCCGTTTCAGTCGGAAAATTTCAGCTATACGACCATAGTTCGTTCAAAACCAGTTCCTGATACGTGCATTTCGTTCTTACCCCGTCTGTAGTCCGTTTGAAACAGGATCAGATCGGTTAAAATTGCTCGTTCTTGTCACAAGACACCGTTTTCAACTAGTCCAAATCCGTTCGTAGACAGTTTTAACCCGTTCGAAGTCAGTTTTAACCCGTTCATAACTAGTTCTACTAGGTTCCTTTACACATGACCATCCCGTTCAAGACAGTTCAACTCGTTCTTAGTACGTTCTCATCTCGTTCTTAGAACGTTCTGAACGTAATGACGTCACGTTCTGACCCGATTGCTATAAATATCTAGGACGTTCCTACCCGTTCTCATTCACGTTCTGCGCTTCAAGCTGTAACAAAATTTGTCTAACAGCAATTAGTCTACCATGCCTCAAAAAAAAAGCCGAGCCCGACAGACGGTCACTGATAAGACTTCTAAACGATCTAAAATCATCTGCTCTGGTGAAACTCATGATGAGCCTCAAGATAAGCCAGAAGATACAGAGCCTCCAGAGCCAGTTAGTAAAAAAGAGAGTGTGGTATCTCCTGCCAAGAAAACCAAGACATACACCCATCTCACAACGGAACAACAGGAAGCCGTGGTTGACTGGCTTAAAGCTCATGAGGTCCTTTACAACAAGAAACTAGAGGGCTATAAGGACACAAAGAAAAAGGCATTCCTTTGGCAGAAGCAAGCAGATGAGATGGGCATTAGCGTTGATGAGCTGAAAATTTGGTATAACAGCCTGAGGACCCGTTACACCAAGCTGAGGAAGATGAAGTCTGGTGATGGTGCTCCTGAACATTCCGAAAGAGACCAATGGGTGCTGAATAACTTCTCATTTCTGGCCCCATTCACGTACGAAGTAAAGAAAAGAACACTTGTAAGCGTAAGTACACCTTTATCTTTCTACATTGTAATTTTACCATGGTATCTTGTCACCCTAGGAACAAAAGGTGAGCCGCCCGGCTAGCTCAGTTGGTAGCACGCAAGTCAACTGATCGAGGAGTTGAGGGTTTGATTCCCGGGCGAGGCATACTTTAGTGGAGCTTAGTCATGAAATTATTTCTACGGCCATTATCCCTCCTACCAATGATTTTTAATTATGTAGGGCAGCTGTCAGTGACTAACGGAGGTATGCGCTTAGTAGTTGGTTAACAGCTAAATCCAACGATTTAGCCTTTCCAGGAACCGTGAGTAGGTTGGCTGACAGCCATTGTATGACCTATACAATGTGTTGCTACGGTGTTTAACCAAACGAACAAACACACAAACAGAAATAGAGGCCCATTCAAGTGGTAAATTGCTTTTTCATAGGCATAACATATTAGTACGTAAGATGGTTGTGTCTACTGTTATTCTTTATCATCATGCCAATTGTAAAAACAATGCATTCAATTGTTGTGCATTATCCTACTCAAATTTAAATCCAAGCTGCAGTCAAACCTGTCATATGCGACCTCCGAAGGGACCGAACAATAAGGTCACATATGAGTGATAGTCTCTTAATACAGGCACCATACACACAGGTACAATTGAATTTGTTCTGTTGTTTCAGTTCAAGGCCAAGTTACTTCAAACAACAGCAACTACAACAACATCGGATCAAATAGACGATGAAGACGTCACCTTATCATCTGGACAAATGACAAGTCAGGGATCAGAGAACCAGCATGACATGAGCTTGAACACCACAGAAGCCTCTCCCAAAGCATCCACGTCTTCAGCACACAAACCAAGTAACCCTTTAACCTCAGTTATCAGTGGCAAAATGGACGAATTTATGGAGATGCAGAATCGTCTCATGCAACAGATGGTAAGACCAAACACAGACCGGATGAAGGAGGTCTTCGTTGATTACATTAAAGAGACTGCCTACGAAATTCATCCATCTTTGTGGGAAGATATGCATCGAGACATCATGAAAACAGTTTTAATGTATAAAGACAGAGACAATGACTTAAAAAGGGGTCAACAGCATACAGCTACACTTGACTCTGGTAGGTCCTCAGTTGGTTGGCGGCCACCTTCTCATATGTGGTCATCAACTGTGCAAAACCCAGTTAGTAGTTGGGGATCATCAGAGTATGGCTGGAATCAGCAGTTTCCTAATCGGCAGCAATTTCCCCAGCAACAACAATCGCAGCAATCGCAGAACTTCTTCCAGCCACAGCAGCAAACTTCCACCATGCAGCAGCAGCGTCCACAAGGCAAACAAGGCACGCCTCAACTCAATACCCCTCAATTATTCCCTTTAGACTCCGCGTCGGACAGCGGCTTCCCCTCTGGATTAACTCCGTTAGTGACTCTGCCCTCACCAACTCAACAGGATGGTCAGCAAAGGGATACAGAGAGGGAAGACCCCTTATAAGATGACAGTCAAGAAGGATTTAGTTGATAGAGACTGTTACTTTATTGTTTGAACAATTTTAGTAGATACTGTGTCGCGCTTTAGTTCAATATCTTGATATAGTTGAGTTCATCATTATGTTGATTGTTTTATAATATGTGATGTATTGTATACTATGATAATATTAAATGAAAATAATAATAAAGTCATTTAAGAACAGCGAATCTTTCGAGCTGTATAAAATAGCCATTATGGTGGCATATTTCTGCCATCAGATGACCACATATCTAACTAGTTAAATTAAGAGGTTAACTAGTTATGGTAACTAGTTAACATCATAAGTTAATTAAGTTAAGAGGTTAACTAGTTATAGTACCTAGTTAACATCCTTTGTTAATTAAGTTAAGTGGTTAACTAGTTACTGTAACTAGTTAACCTCTTAATTAACTAGTTATTTATGTGGTTATCTGGTGGCAGAAACATGCTACCATAAACCATCAAAAACGACCACAACGTAACTTTAATTAAGACATGAAATGACATATTAATCTTTTACTTGTTTGCATTTGTTTCATACTAGTTTTATTGTGTGTGTGTGAGTGTGTTTTTTAATTTTACTCATTTTTAATTGAAAAATTGTTATAACGGCAAAATATCTTGAAACTTACATGTCGGTTATAACAAGGATTCGTTGTTATTAGTTGCGATTGTGTACATTTACCAATACAGAGTATAGACAGAATGATACAGAAAACAATGTTGATAATTTCAAGTTTATATGTTTTATTTCTTTTTCAATTATACAATGTTCCAAAATAAATTACATGTTCTACAATTTGGTCATTAAAAGTGTTGTTGTTTTTTCAATTTACCTCATTGAAACCGAACCTGTTATATTTCTGTTTCTGGAATATATATTCTTACATTTGTTTTTCAACCTAAACGTTAAATGAACTTAATCCTGATAAAACACATTCCGGACACAGAAAATAGCAGTCTCGGTTTGAATGAGTTCACTGATATCGTTATGATTGTTGACAAAAATTCCAACGCCCTGGGTACATGTTTACAAACATCTCGAGCTCGAGTATGAATCTGAAATTTTATCCAATGAGAGATAGCGTAACAAATATCAGAACAGTGACACCATCTTTTATTGGGCTAATTCCAGACTCAGACACGAGCTCAGAATCGGGTCAGTCTTGAAAAATGGATCAATGCCAAATGGGACTCCAAACTATTATCCTGCACAGAATCAAAAGATTCAAAAAATACAAATTAAACACTGTTCATTGATTTTCCGCACATGTCATAACACTTAAATATCCACCATCCTGTCCTGCCATGGCACAGCTCCAGCTGGACTGTTAAAATAGTCTTTCAAGTAATCTCTTTGTCTCTTGCCCAAAAAGGTGTCTCTGTTTCCTCCATACGACACGTCAAAATCTGGTAGGTTGGCATCCTGTCTCCAGACACCAGGGACTAGGTTATGTACACCATCTTCACCATCTACTTGAACGTTCTGAATTGCAGGATTTCGAAGACGGATGAAGTTATGAAGGCACACACAAGCTTCAACAATGGTCTGTACATTCACTGGCATCTGCTGCATCGTTGACAAAAGGACCCTCCATCGTTGAGCCAGAATACCAAAGGCGTTTTCTACCACACGTCTGGCTCTTGAGATCCTATAGTTAGCAATCATTTGTTCTCTTGTCAGATTACGACCCGAGTACGGCTTCATGAGATATGAGCGAAGTCCAAAGGCGTCATCTCCAAGCAAAAAGTATGGAAAATCTTGGACGTCATTATGCAAGGGTGAGGGAGGAGGGAATCCAATGGAGCCATCTTCTAAGCATTCTTTCAGTTCCGACTGGTTATAAATCTGGGCATCGGACTGGCTTCCAACGCCACCAACATCTATCCACATGAACTTGTAATCTGCATCTACAAGAGCCATTAGAACTATAGAATAAAATCCCTTGTAGTTATGATATAAGGTACCTGTCTTAGGTGGCTTTCTTATTGCAACATGCTTCCCATCTAAAGCTCCACATGCATGTGGGACATTCCATCGGTTCATGAACTCATCTGCAATAAGTTCCCAAGCATCTCTTTCCATAGGACAGGCGATGACTTCATTCTTGAGCTCATTTACCAGTGCATCACAAACTTTTAACACCAGTAAACTGATAGTGCTTCTGGCAACACGGAAATCATACTGAAGACTGGCGTAGTTATCTCCTGTAGCCAGATAACGAAGGGTGATTGCTAGCTTCATTCCTGGTGTCAAAGCCTTTCTGTAGTTTGTGTCATCTTTCTGTATATATGGGGTAATACGTGTGAGAAGTTCGTCAAACATAAGTGGGGTGATTCGCAAAAAGTTGTAGAACGACTCTTGGTCATCCAAGCGGAGCTCCTCCATCAGCTGATGATAATGCCCCACAGCCAATCTTCTCTCCGGTTTTAACCAGGTCCTCACCCAACAGGTCCTAGGTCTTCTTCGTCTTCGTTTCTCCTCCTCAACCATAAAATTGTATTTTTGCTCCGCTTCAATCAAAAAATGCACAAATCCAACATTCAAAGCATTGATCAAATCCATGGCTCTAGGCTAAAAACTTATGTCAAAATGACAAGTTGCTGAGAAGTGGTCTGTATTTATACCAAACCATATCAGGTCGTACTGCAGACGTTATGGACGTTGTACGATCTGCATTCGAACGCAATGAACTTACTAAAAACGAGTAGAACGTACCGAGAACCTACTGCGAACTTAATGAACTGTGTGTAAACGTGTTGCAAACTGGTTCAGAACTTCATATTTTGATTTCATGCATTTAGACGGGATTACAACGCACTATGGACGTAATTAAGTCGAATTAAGTGTGTGCGCGAACGGAATGAACGAGTTACAAACGGAACAGGTCGGTGTGTAAACGTACTGCAAATTGTGGCCCGATCGAACTACGACAAGGCACGTCCCCAGTAAGATGCTAGTACGGCAATTCCGTTTGCAGTACGTCCAATCCGTTGTCAGTACGTTCTCATTCAGTCTAATTGCAGAACGGGATAGCCACAAAAATTTTTTGAGTCGACTCAAAGTTCTGAAACCCCATTCCCGTTCAACCCCGTTCGAGCTCGTCCATAACGTTCGTACACAGACCGTAGAAAGTTGCAACTATGTCCAGTCCGTTTGCACACAGTTGGAGCTCGTTCGATCCAATTTTTTCAGAACGTAGTGAGAACGAGTTTGGTGTAACGGGGGTAATACATTCCGTATGAAGATTCAAGCATTTCGAGTTTGAATTGACACAATTTTAAATGCTTTGATTAGTTTCTATCAACAATGTATTGTATTTTCGACTCTAACGACGTCGATCCAATGCAAGAGCGAACACATGAAGTCTGAGAGACGTATTTTTTGTTTTCCTACGAGAGGATCGTATTATAAAGATTAAATATTTATATACACAGTGAAATTCTTGATAGCGCTAAAGCACATTGGGGGTATTATTATTATATTGTAAAATTATTAACAACATTTTTTTATTATAGGCAGTAAAGCAATGTAATACTCATTTTATCTTTCATTAGGGATACGTTACATCCATATACTGTATAATACGTTATTGTCTTAAATAGGATGATGACAATTATTTGTTAGATTTGTAATTAAATATATTCAACATGCACTACTGACGTCAATGTAATCTGGTATGATACAAATGAAAACAACAATATAATACGACATTAAACATGGCTTAAGTGGGGGAAAAAGAGTGACACGAAAACTGCTGACACATACAATGTATATTGCTTCGATGAGCGTTTTTGTCCTTTATATGTTTAGTTAATATAATATCATACAATTTTATTAGTTTTTAACAAATTTCGATTTCACAACACCTTTTTCTTCCCTTTGAATGACTAAATGATAACACAATTGGGAAAATCCCGGGTCGGTATTGCAGTTGGTAGCGCGCCTGGATTTTGAATCTATTGTCCTGAAGGGGACACGGGTACGAATTCCATCTGAGAGGTAAAACTCTTTCATAAAAAATTGACAATACTATCAGGTTTCCTCCATTATTAAGGCATATGGAGAAGTTTCCGACCTTGTGGAAGAGTAGGTGAGTACTGCTTATAGGCAAGGGTTCAGGAAAGCTATGTGTAAAATGCCCTGGACGCCGTACAATAACATACAATTTGTGTTGACACGGCATTAAACCCAGTAAAAATAAGCAAATTATAAATGGATTGTTGTGTTATTAGGGGGGTACATTTTTGTGAAAACGTATATATCAATTTTAACAGACTACAGTACTTTTCATAATGTGCACCTAACAATATCGTTACGTTCGGAATGCGAATAAACAATTTTCATTCCGTAAAAAACACAATAACGAAATTGAAATGAGATTACAAAACAATAACTTTTTTGTTTTGTTTCAGTAAGGATAAAACGACGACAAAGTTAACTTTGACTTTACAATACTAATCGTGCACGCAAGTTCTTACAATATCAATTGCTCTATGGCAAATTCATTGACAACTGCACTAAATAAGATAATTTTTCGAATGTGATTTTCTTTTTGTACTAATATCCATTGAATACGCACCAATAGCACGCATCATAATTGAAAAAAAAATGTGAAGAGAGGATACCCACATGATATAAATTTGTAACGTAATGCATGTAGTGTTGTTTATTCCAACACTTTTGGTCATATTGCGGTATGGTCTGTAGTAGTTCATCACTCCCAGGCGCGTATCTTCCATTACGCACTTTACGCACGTGCGTAACCTCGATTCCAGAAATCGAAAATCTAAAAGTGCCAAAAACCATGAGAAATTGGATGCCCAACCCGGTAAAGGCATTGTTTGACTCGACTGTGATAACTTTACTCCATGAAAATGTCATATAAAAGAAGTCATACAAAGCAATACACAAATTAATCACTATGGCTCTTTGTGCACATTGAAACTTCTGAATCGAACAGTATTTGTCGTAATGTACCGGGCCATGGGGCATGCCCCCGGACCCCTAGCATTTGTGCGTAATCTCCAAAACGGCCTAGATACGCGTCTGATCACTCCTACTCGACTCAAATTCATCACATAGTGGTCTCTGAATTGGGTCAGAAAGCATTCCTGGTATATATGGTTTACAGTATAATTTAATTTTCAGCAATTGATTTACCAGTTCCATCATATGTTCGAAGGTATTTATTAACATATTAAAACATCGCACAGAACACGAACTTCTGCTATCTATATGTATTTTTTCATTTACTGCTTGAAGTTAATGTTGGGAACAGTTCTTGCCGGAGATTAATGATCAGCTCATATGTTCCATGTCATCAGCTGTTAGTTTAATAAAAACAGATTCATTGATACTAAAATCGATTGTAAAACAATATTTCCATAATTTGAGATTGGATATCAAAGAGCTATTACATTATTTATAAAACACATGTTTGTCTGTTGTCGTAGCCGTTGCCTTCAGCGTGGTTCAAAATAAAACCATTGTGTCTTGACAGAATGTATAATGATTGCATCGTGTACTACACTTTGATAGTCAAGAACGACATGGTAAACATCCTTATTGACGTTATGTAAAGAATGTCTAAAGATCATTGACCAGAGTTGAAACGAACTTGATGGGGATATTGGTGCGCAAGTATCAATTAGCATTTACAGAAGACTGTTCCAAAATAACATTAAGCACTTTTTGTTAATTACATATTATTCAAAAGATAATTCGTTTTCTGAATTCAAGGTATTATGAAAACAAGAACATGGTATCCATAATAAACATCACCAATATATTATATAAACCACTCATGTTTTGCTACCACTAAACTACTTCTAAACATGTGTTTTTTATGTACAGTAAAATTATTATGATTAAAGTCACTTGACAAAATAGGAAAAGTAAATATGTAACATTCTAAATACACGCTCAACAGCATCACCGATAGCCACAACACTTTTATTAACAATCACTCATTATGCGATAAAGAAAGGGAAATTGTTTGCTAGAAGATCTGTTGTCAGAAGATGGGTTTTAAAACACAATAGTCTGACACTTGTTATTAATTATCAAATTGTCATTTATCACTCTTTAGCTAGTGACAAATGTTTGTCGACGGATAAAGTGCAATACTGTCCTGACAAATGAGCATGTTATACAACTTGAATGCCGTTTACCACGTGCTTCGAATGAGCATGTTACACAACCTGAATGTCTTTAAACACGTGCTGCACATGTATGCTTCACAGGCGATTGGTGTCATATTAATAACTGAACATCTTTTATAGATAATTAAATATGCTAAATTGATTAGTGCTTAATTAACATGCAATATTGACGTCAATTACGCGAGGTTAGTAATATTAGCCATATTAAAATAATTAAAATTAATAAAGCACAATAAACGTACGAAATAAAACAACCTTCGCGCTATTAAGTAAGCTTTAAGAAACCGACTTTAATTTAAAAAAATAACAAAAAACCCAACAAAAACAGACAAAATATAAATTTTATAAGTCTTTAAACTGTTATTGTTTTATTATATTCAAAATGTACATTAGCTTATGGATAGCTTATTATGTTTAACTAAAGACTAGGGTAATAAATCTTTGTAAGAGCATGTTTAAATCATTTAATTAACTCATTTATGTATGGCATAAAATAAACTATTGCTTATTAGAAACACACTTATATAATGAGACAAATTGCTACACTGTGAAATGTTAGTATGGTAGACTCAAAATAAATAGTGTATATCAAATTGAGTATACATAGATAACGACCATATAAAATAAATATCATGCCTTACCTGTAGCAGGTACATATTCTTTAAGAGCATCATCGTAAAATTAGACTAAACCGTCTAAACAGACATTACGCATACACGTATTGTAATTAAGAGCCAGTTTGTTTTAACAATACGTAACTTCATCAATTATTACTATAATCAAATGCGTGTCAGCTTCCAAACTCACCAAATAATTATGTTAATCAATCGTTTTCAATTGGATTACGTATATACCATTATGTTTGCAATTTTGGACTTAAATCGTTGACAATGATATTGATCTAATTAACTGTCACATTACATTATTATATACCGCATTTGTATAGCGCTCTTTTCATATTGAATAATATGTTCAAATACGCTTCACAATCATATGCATAATTAGGAAATACGAGTTTAAATGAAAACGAAAATGATTAAGAAATGATAAAATATAAAAACATAACCTGAATAATAATATAAAACTAAGAATTTGTGATCAATAAAGTGCTCATAGTAGTTTAAAAACGACAACAACAACAACAAAACAAGTGAATGTTTAATACATGACATCTCTAGAATGCATTTGTTCGTGTTATGAGTGTAATGAACCATTGCATGCAACATTTTTTTAACGACAACATACTTTTACAACAGAAGAGCTAAATAAAACATCCCTCTGTACAATAAAATAAGTCAAATATGGAATCACCAACGTCAGAAAATCTGGACATAACACAATGATCTGTCATTGAATAAACTTACAAACATAATTGTTTTATCTTGGATGGATTGAATAAGTTTCAACCAGAGAATTTGATCTGAAGAGGAAGAAACAGTCCATGTATTCGTGTATACAAATGTTTTCGTTTATACGTTAAGTCACAGAGTTCATTGAAGGGGGCGTGTCATTAAATATTCATTAACTGTTTTTTGATCGTTAAAGTTAAAGGCTTCCGCACTGAACGGCCCAAGTCACTTTCCTCGGTATTGTGTCTTCAAAACATGTATACTATTGATGTCATTATTTTGGTCTTTGTGATCATGTTCATTACATGTTTAATCATTTCGTAATTGGATTTTACGACACACAAGCTGTTACTCATATTATGAACTAATATGAAGGTGATATGGTTACCATCAAATAATTATATACGTTAAACACTGGCGATTTAAAATACTACAAAACAGGCGATTTAGTGTATTAATCATGTTATACGAGTATATATGTCACTCAAAATGTTAACTCTTCAATAATGACATGATGGTTAATTTACCTTACCTTTCAACCACTTCTGAATCAATATCTAGACATACATGTACTTCTACAGATGACGGTGATCTACTACACTTATATCACATATTTAAAATGGGAATTCAAAAACATATACTAAGTTTACCGCAAAACTTGAAATAATGCAAAATGAGTTTCTTGACGATGTGACGATGACGTTTTGTTTGGCGCTAAAGGATGAATATGACGTTGATGAATCAGGACAACTTGAACTTAATAAAAAATACGAATGTTAGTATGTGTTTTATGGCGTTTTGTCTTTGTTTCAGTCCATTTTCTAACATTATGTTAGTGTTAAGTATTGGATTAGATTAAATGTCAAATAATAATTATTAGATGTCAGGTTTGAAATCGAATAAGCAATTTGTATTTTCACACAAAAAAGGACCAAAGCAATAGGGGAAAAAGCTGCACTGTTTTCCTACCTTGTTCTTGAACTATATAATTAATGAGATTTATATTTAAAAATATGTGATTCTAATACATGTAAGCCTTTCAATCATCTAGGAAAACGAAACAAAATACTGTTTTTATTTTTTCTTATATATTCTACCAATACACTTCTAAGAAATTAGGTTCGAACGTTAAAATAAACGTACGATATACTTATAATATAAACTATGTTGTGAGACATACTTGAACAGTATGATACATTATAATTGATATTTCAGAAAGAAATGACATAGTACTCATAGTACATACATGTACATTATTTATGATGTAGTAAACACTGCATCATAGTGTTCTGTAATGGGTGCAGGAAGTGCATCACATCTATAAGGGTATTAATGTTTAGACATTAGGTACATATGAAGATATTTCCAGGAACTAGTTTATATAAAGAAATTTAAAAAGAGATTATAATGTTGATGTCAAACGTACTATTTTGCATTGGAAATCTCAAAGAAGCAGCATTAAAAAGATGCAAATTAAAAAACCCAACAATATAGCAATAAACACAAACAAGGATCACATTTGTGGTAGAAGTACTCATAATTCATTTGTAAACATTGGTTGCGTTACCGAAAGACACACAGTCTGGAAATGCATTTACTATAAATTATGTTAGTACATCATAAATAACATGGGATACAAAAACGATTTTATGTAGTTTTTATGTAATTGCACCAAATTGTACAGTTCCTCTTGAACTCACCATCAAAATGCTCGTCTATAATACATTTATGAACAACTTAAGATGTTACAATACATTTTCGTGATAAAGGAGAGCAAACACAATGGTTATAGTAATACAATTCAAAGTAAATACCAGGTTAGAAAATCTTATGAAATCGTATAAAAAAATAAACATCAAAGTCATGTGAAATGTCATCTATTACGTATATAAAGTGTGTCGCAATATACTTCCTTATTGAAAACTACATTAGATTTATCATGACGAATGTAATCTAATTAAAGAAGGCGTCTAGAAGAAATGATACATTCTATGTACAAGACAATTGCTTAAGTGCTGAAGTAAGTTAAAATCATAGACTATAATGCATTTTGACGAGAATAACATACTTCACCCTTTAGTAGATTTTGAACGATAAACTGGACTAGACAATTTGTCCTCCTGACCTGTATTAAGAATGTTGCACAACTAAGTGCATGATGTTTCAAGGTATTGTCCATTTCCCCAAACAGTTAAGATGTCTAGTTAGATTACGATGACATAAAAATTACATTTAATTCCGATTTTCACATTAACTGTTAATTGACATTTCTTAACTCTTGTTTTAACAAAAAAAATTTAAAAAAAATTGAATCAGATGTCATGGCATGAATCGTGTATTTCAATTTTATTAAATATATACAAGTTTACAAGTTTATTCATCAAAGAAAACCGGAAGGTCTTAGACCCTTGCGGCCAATACATAGATTACAGCACACATGTATAAACACAATATACATCAAATATAATTCAGATTGTTGTACAAAAAGCAAAATACACACAATAAATAAGTTGTTCTATAAAAATTTACAAATTATATTAACATTACTAAATTAATTCATATAAAGTATACATATATAATTTGTAATATTCTAATACCTATTATTATTTAATAACCTGTATTCAAATGCTTTGTAAATATAAGTACTCAATTTTCTAATAGTAACTGGATTCTCAGATTTAAAAAGTTCTATTAATTTATACATGCTAGGTCTTACTCTGTAATAGCGTTGTATATACATATTTCTAAGATCATTAAATAAGCTACATTCTAAAACAAAGTGGTATTCATCTTCTACAACATTACAAATATTACATTTTCTATCAGACAAAGGTATAGGATTTGGCCTTGCCCATCTTCCACTTTCAATATATAATCTATGGGAAGAAACACGTAATCTTGTTAAAATGTACCTAAATTTAGTAATATGACAAGTATTTAAATATGGTTGAAAATTAAAATTAGCAATATGTTTATAAAATGAGGCCCTACTGGACTCATGTATTCTGCCATTCCATCCTTGAATAAAAAGATCATGAAGTCTTATTTTAACATTTTTTAAAAATAATTTAACATGTCCTACTTCTTGAAAAAGCCAGACTTCATAAAAACCTAAATTTCCTAATAATTGGATCAATAAGGTGCACCAATTAACCTTAGTCGGGTGTTTTTCACTATCTGATTTAAGGGTTAGATAAACTTTCTTATTAAATTTATTTTCATTAGTATGTAAGAGTTTAACCCAATATTAAATTATATTATAATGTCGCATACATTTAAAATTGACTCGACCTAATTCTCCGTATATAAAATCATTTTGCGTACTCCGCTTAACCCCCAAAATATTCTTACAAAATTGTAAATGTACTCTTTCAATACTATTCCCATGTACGAACCCCCAAACTTCGCTAGCATAATTTAAAATGGGAGATATCAATTTGTCAAATAAATCAAGTCTGTGTTTAATAGAGATATCAGTAAATCTAAAAAGACACTTGTTAAGTTTAAAAATTGCCTTGAGTGCCTGTCCGGAAAGTGTATCTTGTGCATTTGAAAATGATCCACCCGTAGAAAAAACGACACCAAGATAATAAAATTTATTCACAATTTCAATATTTTTACCATCATATAAAAACTGGAGGTTATTTGGGTTTCTCCCACCCTTTCTAAAAATCATATATGATAGTAGTTATCCAAATTTGCCCAATGACCCAACCTCTTAAAGCGATCCGAAATTAGGTTTTCATTAGACATGAATATTACTTGAAAGGAGTCATTCCGCAGTAATAAATAATTGAAGGCTCAAAAAACAATTAAATATAAAATGAAATAAAATACTTTGTCTTATTAACATGATATTAAGACTTGTGTATGCTGACAATGAACTCGTAGTGGAAAAAACAACATTTCGGGTCATTTTCCTATGTGTTATCTTGTCTTTAGTATTTAAACTTCTCACGTCTAATTGCACGTCATTCATTCTGACATAACGCCTGCAGGAACCATTTAAACATATACGAATATAAATAGTACGTCGACACTAACAGATACAATCACATTAACTTTTGCGCCAGATACCGGATATTGACAAAGGAAACAATTACATGTCGTTTTTGCAACATCAGTTTTACTAATTATATGTCTGACTAAACTCAGAGTATCAAGATCTTGAAAGAGTCACAACAAGGTTAGGTCGTGTTAATGCAATGATTATATTATCATGCTCTGTTGATAAATTTTCACTTAAAACTTTAATTATTGTAATTCTGCACATGCAGTTGATCATACACTTTTTGCCTATAACTAATTGATTTATAGCTAATAACCGTTTCTTCGTCTATG
Organism: Mactra quadrangularis; assembly: GCA_025267735.1. Classification (NCBI taxonomy): domain Eukaryota; kingdom Metazoa; phylum Mollusca; class Bivalvia; order Venerida; family Mactridae; genus Mactra; species Mactra quadrangularis. The sequence goes on along the minus strand of CM046304.1, from coordinate 40,061,260 downwards.
ATATATAAACATTAACTTTATAATTAAGGATATCTACAAAATTGCTTTTGATGGATATTACTTATTTCAATTGTAGGAGTCTGTCGCGATTTTCCATCCGAACTTTATTGGTTGTAACTGTTACAATTTTGTATTAAGTCCGATGTCGGTACTGTTGCAGCAAATTGTATGTATGAAAAGAAATCCAACACAAACCACATAAGTGATGTTTTGAATGTGGTTAAAGAGGTACAGCCAGATTCTATCACAAATTATCCTAGAAGCGTCGACCACAACTAATTAAATGTATTGTCGAACGTTAAACTAATAAGCGAAAAATGTGCCACGTGAAAACAAGTTATACTTAATTCCCGTGATCGTAACAAGACCTAATATTTGTGTCTGGAGATCTTTCTGTCACATTGATTAATCAAGTAACTATAAATTAACGATCTGGTGCATTATGTTAGTGAAACCTTAACATAACTCCCATAATGCCAGCTGCGTCTATACCATTATTCAATAATGGATACATAAAAAAATGAAAACAATGATATATTTTCATTGCCAACAAATTGTAACTATTATAAAAGTGAAATGATACATAATCTTACAAATTATTTCAGTTGTGAACGCTATACTTCAAAACGTATTGACGCTCATGTGTTGTTTGCAACTTATCATTTTCATAAATTTGATTGATTATCTCAAAAACCAATGCAAGTTAAGACTAAAATTGCATTACATGTATGCAGACAGTAAATTACTTCTACATTTAACAGTAGACCATTACTCACTATAGTACAACTTATTTAAGTGTGGGTTTTAACCTTTTTAAAACGTCCAACAAATTGTTTGCAAGTATAACAATCGACATTACTGATATTAGCAAAACGAAAACACAGCGTTCAGTAATTACTTTAAAAAACCAATTAGCTATATTCGAAACAGTATTTGCATACTAACTGTCTGGGTTGATGTACTATGAAGTTGCTTTTAAATCATTTAATTCATTTTTCAATATCATGACAAGATATTTAGCATTAATGCAATGTTATATGTGAACAAAAAGAGTTCAAAAGCACTGCTACGAATCACGACGAATGGACAACACGAACGGCAAAATCAGTAGACGCCTGAGATTTGTTTCCATTGAACCATTATAGATACATGAAAACAAAATTACTGTTGAGACCATCAAAACTATATTTGACTTTACAAGTGTTATAGAGTACAGCTGTAAGTTGTCATGTAGTTTTTTAAATTATCCCGGGAATGATTATGTCATAAATGGTACATGTTATTCTTACCGATAATTTAATTAGTTTGCAAAGTTTTACTGTGATACTGGAATGATAACAAACAGTCCTCTCACATGAGAATATCAATGAATTATAACCAGGCATATGATGTAATATTTGTTTAAAACAACAAAATTGCTATTCTTTGATACGTAGGCATATGTTTTATATTATAATGGAAATGACTAACATAAAATACACTTTAGTTTTGCTTTCTCAATTTGGTCATTACAAACTAGCAGTCAGTATGATAAGAGACAATTATTCGGCCTTCGTGCTATTCTTTTGATATAAAAATACTTTACGCACCACTAATAAAATTGCTCGTGTCGATCTGATTGTTTGTTTCATTTTTTAACGGAACGCCACCTCTAAGTGACCAGTGATTTCTATTTACAGAACGATTTCACATAATTTGATGAACCATTTGTTTATTTTTTTATTTTCTTATTGCATATTTATATAAGCATATGTCTCACATTGCATGTTACACAATACAATACAATTAAAACATATAAACAGATAAAATTTAAACTCATAACAACATGCAATCCTTTCTAAATAGAAATATGAGAGACTGTTATCAATTTAAACAATACACATTAACAAATATTACATTATAATCAAAAGTGTGAACATATGCATAAGACAATTTTATAATTAAGAATTTAAAAAAATAAGAATTTGATAAAAATACTAAAAAAATGGGTTACTTACACAATAAAAAATTTCGACATTTTAGAATATAAAACCAGGTTTTTGCACTAATTCTAATTAAATTTGGGTGGGTAAAATTACTGTGAGCTGTTCATTACATGTTAAGCTAATAAAATCATTACTTATATTAAAAACTTGTAATAAGAGATTAAACATTATATCATCATATAGACAACATGAACTCAATTACATTTCAGATTGTTACTTTTAAATGGTAATATTACGAATACCAACTGAATGCTTTCTCAAGGTGAGTTGATAGTTTGCATGTTTCATTTTGTGATTTGTCAGTCCTCATGCACATGTATAGCATTGTATAAATTTCATAGGATTTTACTTTGAAATGTATAAAATACATCATCTCTGTAATTACGAATAGTGAGTTTTGTAGGACACCATTAGTCAAAGTTTGCCATTCATTTTTCTATTATTTTGATACAACATTCATTTTTATCATTATATCAGATGCCTTTTCGATAGATAGTTTTAATTCAAGCCGATAACATTCATTAAGGTATACAATCCCTAACTCCCAAATTTTTAGACCATTGAAATATTACATCTAGAGCAATAATGTTTGGTGTTTTTTTTATTGTTTAGGATGTCCCTAAACATTTCACCAGAAAAAATCTTCAAATTAAATACAAAATTAATAGTTGTGGCATGTTTAAGATTATGCCCCCTTACTGCTGAAAATAGAAAATCTCGAAAAGTGTTGAATCATTTATAGACATTTATTTAAACATAAAATCAATGTTAACATTATAGGAATGGTATCAATCAAACACATATGTGTAAACAATAAACATTTAATGCAATTTGCAAAGTTTGTATTGTTTTCTCTGAAAATTATGGCCTCTGAAGTCCTCGGCAAGGGTCAAATAAGCCTACAATACTATCAACATGAAATTTTTAACACATCATAAAAAATTTAATAGGGAATCAATATTCACCAAACTTGCACAATCTTGTCTTAAATAATAGATAATACTTGAGAAGAAATATGAGCGACTTTTACCGCATACTTTTTGAGAAACAGTTAATGAGATTATCAATATTCTCGGAAAAGTGTTAATTTCAAGCACTAAAATAGCATGGAATATGTATTTAGTAAATTTTAAAATGTAACAACATCAACAAAACTTACACAATATGTTCCTATAATATAAACAATGTCAGAAAAGAAAATTCAACAATATTCAAAGCATGCAAGGAAATATAGAAGATCCAACTTTTAGGCCAAGGCATAAAATTTCTGTGTCACGAAATTTGAAAAAAAATGAAATGATGAATTTTATCTTCTTTAGTGTCAAAATAATATCTCAAATGAAAGGTTCTACTATAGAAAACTAATTGCAATATGATTTATACATACTTACAGAAAAAATAAGTCAAATCATAAAAATAACTTTAAGTTGTGACTCGAAATATAGATATTTTTCGCTAATTTTGTAATAAAAATGTTCAAGTACAAATCACTCCTACAATTTCAGTACAATACATTTTTACTCAAGTAGGCTTTATTGAATCACAATTATAAAGAGACTTTCCCATATTGTTCTTTTCAATCTTAGAAATGTACAGCTGTTCCTGTATCATCTTATGCATATCAAATTTATATAAATCTTCATGTACACAAGCACAAAAAATGGAAAAAAACTTACATGTATCTAGTTTTCACCAGGTAAACATAATCAAAATCATGTATTTCTAAATAATGTACATGATTAACAACATGATACCCAAGAAGCTGCATTATTGTGAAGATGAAATTATCATTTGAAAAATGCACTACATAAATAATATAAATAATTTCAACATGTCACAAGTTATTACGCATATTAAATGACCTACAATCAGTGCATTTAGATTTATTCACTTAGATTATTTAAGTATTCAGCTTGTTTTGGGATGACACTTTCAAGAATTATTTTTGTATTTGTCATGCAAGGTTGACCTAGGCTGTTTGTCATTGAAATTGTGTTTAAAAAGTCCATCTCCTCCATCAAATCGGTCAAGGTTCAACCCAGACCCAGCAACATTTTCAGCTTTTGTCATCCGTTGCAAATACCACTAGAAATAAGAACGTTAAAAGAAGATATGTTCTTAGTCTTTTCTCTAGAATTTAGGCTATTATAGAACGCAACTGATGAAGAAACAAAATATTAACTAAAATCTTTCATTGTCAAGGTAATGTTGGAGCAAATAACTGAGAGCCCAAGAATCACCAGCAGCAACATGAGCATTGTATGTAATATAAAAATTATCAGAGACCAGAGAGTCTTGTTTATATATGCAGTCCTACTATAATACACTTTATGACATAGAGCTAAAGAATAACAAATATCAATAGCACACTATGAAAATCTGTCAAATGGATTCACTTTGAAACTAACACAGGAAAATCAAATCTTTTTTCATTCTGGGTTGTAAGAATGACATAACCAATTTTTTAGAGCCACTCGATGAAACTGTCTCAAGCTGTATTGATGTCAACTGTTGACACTAGTGATCTGTTCACAAACATTTTGTCACCAATCATAGACATTCCTGTGATCTATTGTGTTGCTGCAGTAATAGGAATCAATGGTTGCACATAAGGTGAAGGGTATAATCTGACCAACAACACCAATCTGAGTTGAGTTATCTACACTATCTGAAACAGAGACAAGTAGAATGACTTTACTAAATGATATAATTTAAACAAGGAATTTTTCTTCAATATATAGGTACAATATTGACATACCCATTGACAATGAAGACTGTCTCAACAGTTTTAGAAACAAAAAATACACGACTTGCAGCATTAGGTAAATCCCTTGACCAGCATCTGTATTTTCATGAAGTAAATTGTATTTATGTATCATCAATACTGCTGAGAAGATCAAAAATTTTAAAAATATAATCATCAAACTCAAAAATAATTCTTGTACTTACTTATATCAGTAACTGAATCAAAATTTCAAATGTCAAGTACCAATGTCTACTGGTTTGAAATCTCCTCATGGTACAGGATCTGGTAATTTTTCAATATCTATTTCTGGCTGAAATCTAATGCCTGAAAATGAAATATTTACATCACATGATAAGTTGCATACTGACAATTTAGTTTTTTGTTTGTTTGTTAGGGTTAAAGGTACTAGTTCACAGATATGGTTTATTTGTCTATAATTTCATTATACCATTCAGTGTCTGTAATTGTACTGCATGAAACACCATTATTTTTAGTTGTACGTCAGTTTTCACTAAAAAATTCATTATCAGAAAACTATATTCCTGATTCCAAAATTGTTTCCATACAACTTTGATAGTTTTTGAAAAAGGTGATATTTTAGTTGAAATCTGTGAATGAGTACCTTTAACGCCATAGCAACACATTGTATAGGTCATATAACAGTGGTCAGTCAACCTACTCATTCCTCCTGGAAAGCCTAAATCTCTTGTTTCAGCTGTTAATTAACCAACTACACTAAGAGCATAATTTCGTCAGTGACTGACAACTGCCCTAGGCTACATTATTAAAATTCATTGGTAGTAGGGAAAATGACCGTTGAAATAATTTCATGACCAAGCTCCAAGAAAGCATGCCATGCCCGGTATGGAACCCACAACCACACACAAGCTACAATTACTGATACAGAGTCATAATATGTATCACAGATTACCTGAAGTTTGGAGAAGGATCTGGCAATAAAGCAACATCAAGGTCAAGATGTATGATTTCCATGATTGATTCAGCTTGCTGAGATTCTTCAAGAGCTTGTCCTTAAATGAATAAATAAAACATAAGATTTTCCCTAGCACCAGGACTGAAATGGTATATCTCACAGAGTTGCAAAATAGAGTGTATTTTGAAAATTGAAAGTAACCTTTTTCAGCTAATAAACTTCGCAATGTAAAATTGAAATTAAATATCACTATCTAAACTAATTTAGGCTCAAACCAGCCTTGATGTGTCCAGTGAGATTGATAGTAGCTACAGATTACAGCCAGTTTGGAAGGTATATGCATCTCTGACATCATGAACTAAATTCTGACCCATTAAAAGTTTATGATAGATCATTACAGCCTTGTCTAGAGTGTTTTTACTTATAGTATGTATACCCTGATTTGTCTGCTACAGACAGACAGTGTTACACATTATATTTGATAATAACTCTCGCATGCAACGTTAAATACAGTACTAGTCTATGCTGTACATATGTTACACTGCATATAAATAAAATCAACTCACTAAGTGTTATATTCTGTTAAATTTGAGCCATAAAGTTAATTGGGGGAATAAAAACCATACGCCCTGACTTGGAATTGAACCTGGTTCTCCCGGATGGTAGGCAATACACTCAACCGCGTTGCTAAAGGGTTAACCCTACAGCAAGGCTGTTGGAAGTGACTATATAGTCACCTACGATCACCACAGCCACAAAAATATTACATCTTGGATCGGCTCAGCACAATAAATTACACACTAAAAACTATCACCCAACTTATCTCAAATCTAGGCATATAACAAATAAACATTGTAAGTTTCAAAATGGCTAATTTCAACATATTCATACTGATATAATAGAGGAATAAATATTTCAGTTCAGAATGTAATTTCTTACCTGTGCATAGAGTCTAGACTGTTGACGACAAGACAATGGTGCACCAGTACATTTTTACCCTGTGTGCTTACAGTTTTACCAACAGGCACATTGCTTACGTAACATCACTCTTCATAACAGCATTTATCAAATAAATATCCCGAAAGTCAACGTTTTTATTCATCAACAACACAGTCTGTAAACAGTAAATCATGGCACCGGGCCAAGTCGACATCCTTCACAAAACCTCAGTGCGTCCGACTTAGTTGACGGCCTATTCTCCATTCTTCAACCTCTGATGGTTGATATTTATCAATTACTATCCCAGATAGATTGTTTTGTCGTAATAAACTTTTGTCGGAACTAACATAACGTCTATTTGAAAAACGACCGCGCTTATTCCTTACTATCTCCGCCATGTTGGATAACTCAATTTTACCTCGTTGACAGTAGGAAATCCCGTTACGTCATACGTCACGAGGTTGTTATAACTAAAAATAGTACAGTTACGAGCGAATACGAATATGACGATGTTTATCGAACTGTGGTTTACGGAAATGTCGACATAACACGATCTTTACCGATTAGTTAGGGATCGTATACCTTAAAGTTGACTTTAAACTTCACTTACACACCGTGTAACTATTTTAAACGGCCTAATGCTTGTAAACGAATGCGGAAATAAAGGCAAAGAGTATAACCTACTGAGATTGGCATTAAAACACCCACTTCATATTCAGACACCCACTTTACTAGACAAAATAATTGACTTCATTGAGATCATACATATTGTCAGACTAGAATCACACAATGGTCTTAATTGGTCATGCTAACTTTCACTGTAAAAGTACATACTTTTATTCTTTATACGAATTTATGTTAAATGCGTTAATTGTGTTCGCGGAAGACCTTATTAACCCCTTTTTGCTTATTACGGTTTGTCACATAAGAGTAAAATGTGCAACATGGTTAACATTTTTTTATCAAAACATATGTTTATCATATGAATTTAATGCTTTTTAGTGTAGAAAGTAAAAGTACGAACTAATAAGGGAGATAGCACATTGGCAAGTAATTACGTGTCAGAGAAACACTAACAATGATCGTCTGTAAATAATCTGTTAACATTAACAAGATATTCTTAAAAAAAAGTGCTACATTTTGTGGCTACTAAAATATGAGTTTGACAATATACTGTAGTTCATTCAGTTTATTGTTAAAAGTACATTAACATCTCTATCATGACAGCAATTGGTCAAACCACGTAGATCAGTGCAAATATGTCATACTGCAAGTCGTTTAAATGGTTAACTGTTACATAGACATCTTATATCAACATTTTGATTCATGGAAAAAGAAGTTTAATAATTTGTTTGGACTGACAACAGGAATGCTATTCCAACGTTAATATAAATGTTTTCATTTCGTTCTAAATGTATATTTTGTTCAGTGTTATACGCTTCCTACAGGCATGTCAATACACCCGATACATCTCTTACAAACTATATCAAATTATCAGCAAATTATGAATATTTTAATATATATAGTTACCCCACCCACTTTATAGTTTTTCTTTCAATTTCAAGAAATGATACACACGTAAAGGAAATGTGATCACGTGCCTGCCAACACGTGTAGATCAAACGAGCAACTGTTAATTTATCATTACTGTCATAACTATTCAGTTTCCTTCCAATGATCAAGCTTATAATAATTTGTTTCCAAAATCACTTATTAAAATAAAATAAAAAATAGTTTCAATTATGTTTTCTTTTCAAAGCCTTTCAGGCCAAACATAAATTATTTATTTTCTATCATCATTTCAAGAAAATAATAAACTCATAAATAGGTATGCCTGGACAGGTACGGTGTATTTCATTCAGTGCTGATACATTTAATTCAAATAGCACTTTCGCACTTGAACAATGGCCCCTGAAATAACTATTGCCGCTATAACATCGGCATCAGTGTCCTATTACATTTAGTTTTGAGAATAATTTCTCCGTAAAAAAGTGTCCAGAACCACTATTCCCTTTCATGAAAACACAATCATACCAATTTCACTCAAGCATTAAAATGACTATACAAAAAGTCATATCTGCAAAAGATAAAGAACATGATAATTTCATTTCTAAAAATACAATACAGAAAGAAAGAGGGAGAGTGGATCCCTCTCACAAAAACAAAATCATAACGATATCACTTATCCATTAACACGTGACTTACAAAAAGTCATATCTGCAAGAGATAAAAAATAAAATAAAAAAAACATAATAATTTTATTTCAAAGACATTTCAGATACAAATAAAAAGGCAGAGGGTGGGAGGGTGGATAGTACGACAAAAGTATTTAACAATGTTTCCTTTGTCCTGTCCGAAGCTCGAATGAGTTTTCATAACTCAATACTTTCAAACCTACGCAATATGGCACGTAAAAAAACGTGCTAAACGCTCCAGTGAACATCTTTACATTCGGCCAATAAAAAATACATACGTTCCTGTTTTGACACAGGACATCACCTGGTTAAATTATCAGCGAAATGCTAATCATTTTAACAACTATCTGGAACAATTTCTACAGCCGATACTACAAGATTTTGTTGTTAACATCATTTTACAACACGGTATTTTGATTAAAAACAGGCACAAAATTAGGCTACTTTCAATTCCAATAGAAATGACATATAATTGATATCTTGTCAATTAAAGGTAACTGTTAACCTTCAAACTCAATTTGTAGCTCAATGTCACTCGTTGTGTGCAACTAGTAGTGACAGAAAATTTTAATATAATTTGTCAAACAATACTCAAAGTCAGTGTGAATCTTTAATTTTTATCCATAATCTTATGATTGTGCTGAAAGACCGCTCAAGATAGTGTCAGCATTTGAAACAAGAACTGAATGTCAAACTATCTGACATGTTTGAAACTGTACTAAAGCATCACTTGTTTTACATCATTTAAATTTACTCAAGTAAAAGATCACATGAAATCCTCATACTATATTAGTAGTTGCTCAAAGATATCATTTAACTTTTTTTCCAATACATCTATAACGCAAAAGCACGCTCAAAATCAAAATACATTTATTATAATTGCTACCTCTTTTTTTCAATACAAATTGACAGTACATGTACATTGCCATTTATACAATTAAAGCGCCGATAGCGCTGTCCGAACATGGATTTCACATTTGGTGGTGTCATTGGAAAGAGGACTTGCGGCGTTTAAAATTTTCAAACAAACTGTACAACGAAGGATCATAACGCTGATACCGCCCACAGAAAAATTTAAACAACCAATCATGATTTCTACACCACAGGTATATGATCGTTTTTTAAACAGTGGAAATTTGCAGGCATGTCTATTTTTAGCACATCGGGAATTCATTTGATTGTACGAAAGAACAGAAACGGACTAGAGGTTACATAACTTATCACTATTTTAGCCGATGCATGTCGGTTTTAGTAAAAAAAAGTTAAAACCGAATTAACAATGACATTCTCATAAAAGAGGGTTAAAAGGTAAAAGGTGCCAACTTCAATTTTACACATTTTGGGAAAGTAAAAAAATAAGGAATATTTCAAATAACTTTTTTATTGAAAAAAAAATGTTAGATTTTTTTCTGCTTTAATAGATTAACCACTCATCTATGCAGTATAAGTGTTTCGGCAGGTTTGAAGTTTAAATAAGTTTAATATTTCAAACTGAAAAAAAGTAGCGGTAAAAGGTGCCAAGTACACTTAGCAATTGAAAAAATACATTTCAGTAGAAGGAAAGGGCGCTAACTGAAGATGGCACCTTCTACCGCTATGAGTGTAAACATAACAAAGCACTGATTTGTTGTGCCAAGTGAATATGGTATTATTTATTACATTTAAACACAGATTATAAATACTTCATTCAATGTGAAAATGTGATATTTATTGAAGAAACTACATTCTAAAACATTATGATTGAAAAATAACAGTCATATTGACACAAAGTTTTAACATTCTGAATAGTTATTGCTGATAGTGCAAAATAATGTTGCAAGGAGGGTTTTATACCATTCATTAAGTTTTATTAATCTTACAAGCGACCACATGCACTTAACTGTCATTTTTTTATCCTCAAGAATAAATTAAACAGTGTTATCTTATCAATCAGAATCATCACTTTCACTAATTGATGTAATGGGCAGTTTATCCTTGACAGTTTTAATGCAGGGTATTGATTGATAATATTCTTGATATTCCTTATGGGATTGTCCCTGATGTATTTTGCTGCTGATATGGGAAGTTTTTGTTTATACGCTTGTGATGGTTTTGTCATGGTTTCTTTTCGTTTTCGTCTGCTCGTCTTTGTAATTCTAGAAATTTCCCTCAGGTGGCTCGGATCAAAATCACATGCAATGAAAATGCTGTTTGGACAATTTTGGCGAATTTGTATCCAATTTATTTTCAACCAGTTAACCTTTTCTCTATTTACGTCCATTTTCATAGAACCAAATTCTTGATCTCTAAACATTTTAAAGTCTAAGAAATCTAAATATTTCAGAGGTACAACTACATAGGGCTAACTTTGTCTGGCTAATCTAATGACTGTTTCCCATTGGAAAGGTACATACACTTTTGTTATTTTTTTAGGCATGCTCAATTGATGAATGTATTAAATCACACTCCATTTCCGAATGTCCACTCTCTAAAAACTTTTGATTTATGATCTCTAGATGAGTAAGGTTTTCCATGCAATACACTAAACTTCTTGCTACAAACTGGTTGCGGTTTTGTCCTCCGCAAGTATCACTGTAAAGCGTCACTTCTTTAACACCAGAGGTTTTACTGACTGTTGAAGTTAAATGAAGAAATAGGCAGTTGCCTACGTCGTTCGAGCCTCTTTTGCCTTGCTTTTCATCCCATAAGTAACAGGTACCATTTTTGTTCGCAAGATCATAGAATGAAAGATTGTAGCAACAAAGTTTTCGCTTGTAATACAGCTCTCCTGTACTACACGGATCGAATGTTGATGCACTGATTGTGGTGTCACAGTTAGCTTTCTTCTTATCATTCTCCTTTTCTGTCCTAGCCAGTTCTTTTCTTGACACTGGTCTTTTTAGGATGGAAGAAAGATAAGTTGTAGTCTTGACAAAATATTGATCTGTATACTGCCTCTAAAATGCAATGTCAGTTGAGATCTTTGCATTTATCAGCATATAAAAAGTACATTCTACGTATGCTAAGATCTGATGCCAAGTACATTCTTGCAGTGTCTTTTCTTGTGTAGTGCGAATCAACCGTTGGAAAACTTTCGATGAGTTCTTTAATAAATGATTTGTCACTTGCAGAAGTGTTGTTTGAAGGTGGTGCTTTTTCTCTTTGGTCAATCCCAACAAATGTTCCAAATTGTTTATGTTTTAATGCAGAATCTACTGTCTTTTTCCCAATATCAAGTGTTTTCAAAATGAAATTGTGGCACACTCGCACATTCTCTTCACCAACTGAGAGGTAATAATAATTTGAAACGGTTTTCTTCCCTTGCCTGCTTGAGGATATTTTCTGAGGTGTTTTGTTTTCAATATGATTGCAGATGAATTGCCTTTGATTACTATAATCACCAAGAAGCCAGTATGTTTGAAAGATACATTTTCTGTTTTCTAAAGAAATTTTATCTGCACATTTGAATCTACATTTAGAACAATCTACATTTTAACTGACCTTGCGTTGATCACTTTCCCATGCTTATTTGTGTATTCAGTTCCTTTTGGTCTAGATGTCTTTCTGATATTAGCTTTCCACAGATGCATGTTGCCAGTTCGTTTCCTACTTATTTTTTTACGTTTTGGACTTCTGTAGTCAGCATCCTTATGAGGTGTAAATTTAATTGGAGATGTATTCTTATTTTGACATGTTTTTGTATCTTGGGATCTGACTAAATGATCATTTTCGCTTTCATTTTTAATATTTAAACAACATTCACCTGTGGCATCGTTATTTTGGCGTGTTTTTGTCTCAACTGCATCATAATGATCTTTACCATCAATCGCTCAGTGTGCAACTACAATCGGCAATGTATCATCATGCCTGCTTATGTTAGGCTTGATGTCAACTATAGGCTGGAAAGGTTGATTAGAGAATATTCTCACAGTGCGCTGGAAGATTTTTGAAATACAGAGAGGAGCAAAATCTGACATGCATGTGTTCCATTCGCCATCCTGTTACATAACTTCTATCATGTCAATGAAAGTTTCCAGTTCTTCCTCTTTTGTAAGGTTGTCTTCAAATGTTACAAACGATATGTATTTAGTAATGTTGTCAGTAATGTGTTGTTCTATTTTAAATCGTAGTTCAGGTGCTGACATAAGCCAACCCATATAACATAATGCTGCACTCAGTAAGCAATTCCCATCACCTTGGATTTTTTTCCTTTAAGCATACTGCTAGCTAATATCTTGTCTAGTCGTTTCATGTGGTACTGTAAAACATTTTCTTGTCTTTTTACCTCATTAAAACTTTGGTGAATGTTCTTTGCAGTTGCCATTTCCTCATCACTATCAGACCCATTCTCTTCACCAGAACTTTTACTGTCAAGCGTATCATTACTCTGATCCCAAGTTTTGTCTAAACGTACACGCTTTCCTTTCAGATTTGTTTTCTTTTAATACCTTTCCCGCGTCCTTTCTATCTCTTATCTCTTCTTGGCATTTTGTCCATTTTTAGTGCTTGTTGAGAATTTGTTGGAATATCACATTGTGTGTGGATGGTATGTTGGTCCTCAATAATAATAGTGTAGTCTTGCGTTGTGTCCAAATCAGTAGTATCATCATTGCCTTTTTCTATAAGTCTGTTTATCCATTCAGCCAATGAAAGGTTAGACAGTCGTCTTCGTCCGAGTGGCTAATGATTCTATTTTGTTCAATTTGTTCGATGGATATTTTCATCAAACCCGCATATATTTCTTAATAGCAATCAAGGATGCTATACCGTCAATATCATTGGTAGATTTGATTAAATATGTTTCATCATCATTGTCAGCTTAACGACTAAAGTTGTTTTGTGTACACCATTCTTCGGTACTGTCTGACCATTCTGACCATTCAATATCATCCATCTACAAAACAAAATTACGGACAAAATATGAATCACAATGATTTTGAAGCTACATGAATTTATTGTCAGCAAAATATGCAGTTGTATTTCAAAATTAATAATCAGTTTATTCAAAACGTTTTTCTCAAACATAAATAGTGTTTTATAGCTGTTGTAAGTTTTAGGCATAAAAACCATGTAACTTGGTTGTTTAACTTTCATAGTAAGTCCTTGAATTAAAATTATAATTTTCAATTATATATCTATGAAGATGTTAATAATAACAGGTAATGCATGTAAAGCTACAAATGTTAGGCAATGAATTACAATAGTTATAGGATAAGTTATTTAAAAAAAAAGAAAATGATAATTATTATAGTAATTTGAATATTTACCTTTTAATGTACTCCTAGATATGTTCACTATAAATTATTATCATCTAATTAATAACACAGTATTTTATTTTGTACACATGTATACTGAAACTTATGTCCAAGAAGTGCAGGTCTTTCACTTTTGAAGACAAAATTTGCACTGACCCAAGTAGAAAATTCTTAAGAACTAATTAATGGTCAGGTAAAAGGTAAAACTAACAAGTTAATAGCTTGAGTACAAAGATTATCTTGTATCTGTTTGTTATCTGCATCATGTAAAATAAACATCTTAAATATAATTACTTACAGATTTTCAATATAAATAATAAAGTGTGAATATGTTTAACAAGATATTTGTAACAAAACATTGGCATCAAAGTTAATCTTTATCTGTAAACTAAGTATAAATATGTATATCCAGTAATTATTAAAAAGGTATTTTAAAACACTTTAAATTCATGTTTACTAAGTTGTATTTGTAGAAATGGCATTTGCAAAATATCAAAGAAGAACAGATGGTACCTTTTTCCATAATAAGATACAAGTAAATCCATGTAAATGTATAGCGGTAAAAGGTTCCAAGTTCAGATGGCACCTTTTTCCACAAACAATAGATGGTTATGTTGGTTCTATGTGTACTTGGCACCTTTTACCACTACAAAAAACGCCTTAAGACACTTGGCACAAAATACTTCTGACATTTTTGTCCTTTTTTTGGCAGAAATTTATCTTGATTTTGTTACACATTGAAGATGACATGTACTAATGAAAAAACGCAAAAAGTCATTTTAGATAAAATTGAAGGGGACTATTTATTCACGCGTTTGGTGGACCTAACTACATACCATTGTACTGAATCTGACTGCGCATGTCCGTCGAATGTCATCGTCCGCGACATTTTGTGATGCTTTTCAAAATATGTAGCTATCTAAGATCGGAAATGCTTACGTAATCCATGTAAAAAACTATAAATGGTTGCTTATATGATTAATAACAGTGTTAATTTATATGCCAAAATATTTCATAAAAAAGAAAAAGACACAGATACGTTTTATACCGACACCAATGTACAAGGTTTTCTTGAATTATCTGTATATTGTCTTTGACTATAAAGCCGACCGGCTAGCTCAGTTGGTAGCACGCAAGTCTACTGATCGAGGGGTCGTGGGTTCAATTCCCGGGCGGGACATACTTTCGTAGAAGTTAACAATAAAATTGTTTCTACGGCCATTCTCCCAATGATTTTAATTATGTAAGACAGTTGTCGGTCTCTGACGAAAGTATACGCTTAGAATTTGGTTAACAGCTAAATCCTACATCCAGAGATTTAGCCTTTCCAGAAGGAATGAGTTGGTTGACTGACCGTCGTTATATGACCTATATAATGTGTTGCTTGCTACGGCGTAAAACCCAACAAACAAACAAGTATTCTTACGCCAAATCAATCAACTCGATGTGCATGACGTTGAAAATATCGTTCATAACATTGAGAATAAGAGATCTTTATTTTAAATTATTCATTTAATGTTATCAACGACTCTCTTATTTCAGTTCAATATCATATGAAAAGCGTAGTTAATTAATATCAATTTAACGCATGGTATAAGGCAGTTTATATGACAGACTTAATTGCAGCTTGCTCAAATTTAACAAAATCCCACTTTGAATTCGTAAATGTAAATGATAAGCTGAATGAATAGCAGAAGCATTAAGCATTTAAAATTATCACGAATTATCAAAACTGTTAAATACCAAGGACACTTAAGGGCAATTAAGCAAGTTTTATTAATTGAGGTCTGAATTATATAACTGTGTGATTAACCGCGTAACCATTAACTTGATATACTAGTAATAAGATCACGTGTATATAAGACATACATTTAATGGGACTAGGAACAACCACAAGATGATTCCACTCAACATTCATAATTGGCGAAAGCATGAGACGCAAGTAATTAAATTTACATGATATGCACTCAACATTGGAATGCATAGGTAGAAATGGTTTCAATCAAAATAGCGGGCTAATGGTGTATATAGCAACACTTTAAGTCACTCTCTTTAATAGCTGAGAGAAATAAGCAGTCAAAAGTAGTCAAGCGGTAGTGCAATTGTTCAAGCTACAATTACTTGAACAAGGTGATGTCCTTAAAATGATAAAATGTGATGCAAACACATAGACACTTTTGTGTGCTGTATTTTTGAGTCTCTGAATAGATCAAAAGTCTTATAGATCAGTAAACATTTCTGGATGCCTGATATGGTGAAAGAAAGACGGTTATTTAATAATGAGTACTCTGCAGGCAAGCGTTCTGATGAAGAGCACAAAAAGGAAGGAACAAAAAGACCAGATATAAACAAACTACAATGTTTTTTCAATGGTTTTATTCACTAGAACAGTAAATGCATATAAAGAATATTAGATAAAAATGTACCTCGACAGGTAAAACTGAGAATTATACTAAAAGTTATATGTACTTGCGCCATAATGAGTTAATGATATGATTACAGTAGATTATCATACAAATACAGTTTATTCGTACATCAACTAGTTCATACTTAGTAAAACCAATTAGTTTTTCATGTTGAACTACAATACACAATAACTAAACGTTTCAATTAAGTTGCATATAGTAACGGACTTTATCTACGGTAGAATGTGATACTGTTGTTGAAAATGAACATCTTTTAATGAGACGTTAATCCTAACACTATCTGAGTAAACTAGATGTTTGATTCTAAAGACGAAAATGCCTTTACCAGCGACTATACGTTAGGAAAAGGTATATAGCACCCATACAAAACCAATATAACTGCCTCATTGTGCCTTATAATAAAAACAATGATAAACAAAATATACTTATAATAGTGAGGATTCTAACAAAGCAGCTTATATTCTAGATTTCTCTCACTCGAATTAATCATTTTGTCTCATTAATTATGTTATCAATTAATTAACTATATCTAGTATGATACATCTGGTATTACTATAGATGGGAAGTTGTTTTGTGTGACGATAATTAATTTAGAGAAAGCATAATAGTAATGGCCACTGACCTGTGAGTACGAGACATGCACTTAAAAAGGTTATGAGTTATACGATAATGGTTTAATATGTACTTTATTACTGCAAAAATATAACAAATCAGGTCAAATTGAAACAACCTAGTACAGAAAGACATTATACCTGTTAATACAAAGCCATTATCTAGTAGTGCACTTCGTTTTTTATCAATTGCTTCATATTGTGCTAAGTTCACAATATATGTTATGGTATGTGGAATAGAATATGTCAATAAACATTTGATATAATAAGAAGTGTATCATACGTGTTTTGAAACACACTTTCATAAGCACGGACGTTCGTTTTGTCTTCTCTTATCAATTCATGTCAATCAGTCACTTATTAATATTGTTTGTAACCAGATACTTGTTCTTAAAATAGATACATAGATCTTGCGGATGAGTCTGCTTTTAGTCCTAGAAAATATGGAATGATATATATGATATATTTTACATAGATAATAATAAGAAAATCGTCTGAATATATTTATTTATTTCCGTTTTTGACAATTACACTCTTCATTTGTTTGACAGACGTGCAACTATGCCTTTTAAGATAGACAAGGTCACTTCAGTTAATTATTTGCTTTTCTAATCTCTAGTCAACACTTAACTAGTCTTTATCATATTTACCCGAACTTTTAACCTCAACGACGACGAACAATCATCAATTGATGTCATGGTTATATACTTGATAAATATTCTTATGAGTAGGTTATTTATTCACATCTAAGTTTCTTACTATTATATTAGGAGAAAGTGATACTTACTGCTAATAATTCGCTTACAATGATTATTTATTATGCGAAAAGCGATGGCTTCAAATGACACAAAAACTAACAAATTCATCAATACATCATTTGCAAGCCTTTAAAGTGTACCTTTTTACATGGTATTTGAGTTTTGTTTTACTTAGAAGACAACATAATGTTTTGAAAACGAGTTTATGTCTGCTGAGTACTGTATTAAGATTGTGTCGACAAACATTCGTCACTAGTTAAAGAGTGATAGATGACAATCGGATAATTAAATACAAATGTCAGACTATTGTGCTTTAAAACTAATTTTCTGACAACAGGTCTTCCAGTGATACAAGTATGCCTCTCTGCTTGACACATTATCCGATTAAGCGATCTATTAATTACCGTGACAGTGTTTCTATGATGACGCAAATGATTGCTAAGTGGGTAACTTTAACAATTGTTATGTATACCCGTTACAAACAGTTCTACGATTAATTGAGTTGAACACGTCTTTAATATTCCGGTGAAGGATATTATTTCATTACATTATTTGTATCTAAACAGTTGTCGCAGTATGCATATAATCACCCGTTCCATAAAATCAATCAACTATTCCTTCAATTTGTAGTTTGTTTCGATTTTTGTATAAATACTGTCATAACAATATAGTTCATTGATGATCATTAAGGAACATAGACAAATCATGTAATTTGGCGTATGATAGTATAACCATACCATGATAATAATTTAGACTTTCTATGTTTAAAACTAGAATTGCATCATATGTAGTATCTCTTTTGTTAGTACTTGTATATCGATTTAAGACCTTAATTTAAATAGGTTAATGATAAAAAATTATAGAATGTCCTGAAAACAAAACAGTTCTTTGTTTCTTAATGACGAATACATTGAAAGGTTAATCTGGACAACACTAAGAGCAAGCAGCTGCGCTATCATTACAAATACATCTTTCGGATGAATAATTTATGATCTTTCCCATAGTTGACACAAAACGCGTTTTTGTGTTGTACATTTGTATCGTATTTGACGCACATTATTCGAGAAGTTATTTTACTGACATACATCTAAATGTGATACGTAAGTGATCAGGCAAAATACATCGCCTTGATAAGTTTCTATAATAACATATTGCATTTATACAATTTGAATTTTCTATAGTTTACTTTCTATGTCAAGTGATATTGCATTATTGTCAACATGATGAACGAAACTGAACAACACTCTAAACAAAGCTGACATGAATGACATGATTATTTTCCAAAGGTCACAGTTTAACACATAATATATTTAAGCTATCATAACCTACGCTGGTTAAGTTAGAAAGCATTCCAAATATTAAAAGAAATTGTAGATATATTTTGAAAAGCTATGTATCAGCGTGTCTAATAGACGTCGACCCAAGTAAAGCCATAATAATGAAAATTGGCTGTAAATATGATTACACTATGTATAACTAACATACAACATACACAAATGAAGTAATTACCATCACATGAATATAATCGAAAGAAGTATGGACAAATTACTATGTTATTGGATTCTTCTGAATACAATTGTTGCGTATTCTTTGAATGTTTAAAAACGTATAGTTAAAAACAGAATGCAAACATTCCATTACATCATTTTAAATGGGCATACAATTGATGTTCATAAAAGTCGTTTTAACTTCGTTATATTTGAAGAGTTATGTAAAGTTGTCATTACAAATCTTATTGCTGAGATTGTTTTCTATTGACATTTTGCAACTACTTTTTTCTGACATTCGCCCATAAAATGATCACATCAATATGTCGATTTATATTACATTCTAAGGTATTTAATTACCTGTAAGGTTCTTAAAGTAATCAAACAAGATGATACTTACTGTATATCTAATAAGATTGTGATAATTAATTACATAAATGGAGGCTTACTGTGATTATTTTTAAGGTTTGATTTGACGTCACGCGCATCAATACTGTCAAGAAACATACACTATATTTTTAAAGGTACTAGTTTACAGATTTGGTTAAGTATTTTTCTATTTTTTAAATTCTGTAACTGTGTGAAAACAAAAGTTCTCATTATTTCAAGACAAACTGACCTATAGATTCCAAGAAATATACAATAAAAGTCACAAAAATGCACTAATATTGTCTATACCGTGACATACGTGGTCGATTTTTACTACTTGAAACACCATCGTTTGTAGTTGTAAGTCCATATGCACTAAAATTGTCATTATCAAACACTAATTTCCTGCATCAAAAAAAAACGTTTCCATACAATTTAGGTAGTTTTAGAAAAAGTTGATATTTAAGTTGAAATCTGTGAATGAGTACCTTTAACCAAGAATATGTCTAGAATTAAACAATGATACTCCTATAAGATGTCTAAGAAAAATATTTATATTTTGTTAGTATTAATCAGGCATTACCATATTTATTTTAGCTTACCTGAGCTAGTTCAGGGTGAGGTTTGAGGATCGTTGATTGTTCTTTGTCCGGCGTCTATTATCTGTCGTCCATCAACATTTGTATATGAACCTTATGGTAGTCAAATGTTTCTTTAATTATCATAGTACTTAGTGAACATTCTTGCCTAGGTAATTGGATTGGTCATCTCAGAAAATTAACTAGGTCAAAGGAGTTGAAAAATAAAAAAAAATCTTGTTAAAATTCTAATGAATACTGTTTTGATCCAAACATCCTAATTGGTCTGAAAAATTCGAATGTGGACAACCTAGCGTATAAAACTAGGTCATACAGCCTTCAATGGTACTCAGGGTAGCAAAAAACAGCCACTATAGACCTCTTGGTTAATCATTTACTGATTTGAAATGTAATGTATCGTCATTTAGTACATTTATTATTGAAATCCAATAGCTGAGTGTGTAAACGAAAAAATAAAATACTATAATGTCTTTTTCACTCATTATATCAATACTGGTTTCGATTCGATGACGGGCTCATTTGGCTGACTCACAGTGCGTTTATAGTCATAGATATCTACTCTAAGCGTTTAACCTAAACAAACCTACTATATATCTACTAGCTTCTAGATACAGGGATATAATGGTTTATAAAATAGATCATGACGACTAAACTCCACGATTGACTGGCTTTTACAGTCTGACGCGCAACTGGCTGAGCTAACAAAGCAATTTTAATGAAAAGCCAATTGACAAATATGTGTTTAAAGAATTAACTAACACGTTTGATAGTTCTTGCCCATATAGAACAGTTTAAACAAAGACTAGTTATAGTCATATTTGTCTGTTAATATCTTTTGTAAATGAACACAACTAAATGCTTCATTTTCAGATATCTAGTTAAATGTTACGGCTATGACAGAATATTTTGACTGTACAAAGAATTCGTTTAATTCAAAATTAATTATAATCATGTATATTTCGTATTATGCTAGTCTCATTTTCGGTCTATGACATCTTTGAACGTAAAATTCCCGACAGTTGCGGACAAACTGTAACATCCTATAAGCATGTGATATGTACGATTGATACAAAGTGCCGGTTTTATCTGTACGCAGCGATGCGGTGCGATAAGCGTTTGATGCGCAAATGACATTTTTGATACGATACATACACACGATATACGAACCATGTACTTACGTAATACGCAAAATAATTTAACGTATTCGCGAGCCTCACTATTCTTAAGTAACACACTGCTTATTAGTTTACAAACTAGCTAAACACAACGTTCAGTAGTTTTTTCTAAATCCCCTGATGATTTAAGTCTTGAATACTCCTACACAAACAATTACTAAAACTTGCTATGCATATTTACGATATATACGTTTGAAACACTGTTTTGTGGTAAGTTAATTAATCGATCATGTGATTAATGTAAAACTTCTAGGTCAGGAACAGTAGATTAGAACATAAGGCACTCTTAGAAAAAAAGTTTGTTAAATATGACTATTTTATTCACTTGTACTTTTTGAAGTTTAATAACCTTGCTAATAAGGAACATTCTTATGTATAAAACATTGCTCTTGATTAAAATGTGACAGAATAAGAGGTGTTGTTTTTTTCACCAACGTTTTTCCAAATCAATACTACACATTATTGTTTTATTTTGTTTTATTTAACCTCTTAACAAATTCACAATTTTATGAAAATTACTATATAGTACCTATTGTATAGCTCTCATTTCATATTAAAAGATGTGTAAAAGCGCTTCACAAATGTATACCTAGTTCATGAATAAACGATAAAAATGTTGGGGAAATATTTTTAAAACATATACAAAAATAATAGAATAAATACACTGTACTGATGAACACTTAACGTAATTAGTTAATTTAGTGACTATAGTGGTTAATAAACTAGTAGTTTGTATCTTAAAAATATTAAGAGAATGTGTGGCACACTGAATGAGTTCGAAGTGTACTCTTAAAGGTAATGCTCCCAATTACTGTAAAAGTACATAAACCTATAAAAATAATATGTGTATCTGAACTTAGCGCATAAAGAATAAATATGATAAACCTATGTCGCTGATCAAATAATTAGTCTTTAAAACATGATAATGATTCGTCTCCTTGAATAAAATGTGTTAGTCTGGTATAAACATCCACATTGTTTATAATTTTGTTTCTTCTCTTTAATTATGTGTCTTTAGCGAAAGCTATACATAACTAAAGTGCATAATGAAAAGAGAAATGCCACTTATGGAAGTAATTATATTAGATGAAAATGTCAAAAAGAATCATTTGAATACAACTTACAAGATTAAGGGATACTAAAAGAAACGTGCAAATTACCAACACAAAGGGCTTAGTTCAATAGGTCAAGTTTATATAGGCCAAACTCGACCACTTAATGCACTTCATACTACCAATGGATTTGATTAAGACACAGTTTCTAGTATTTTCTTACTCTTATTTTATGACCTTTGTGTACTTGCTTGGAAACACATGATAACTGGAACATTGGTAAAATTTATGAGAGAAAATTGCCTATTGTATAACGATAAAATAATGATAGAAATAGAGTGTCATATGAAAATACATTGTATTAAGTAATTCCACTGATCGTTACACGACATAATACTAATGCTTGGATATCTACCCGTAACATTGATATAGTAATATATTAAGGAACGGTCTCTTGCAGTTTGATTGTTTAATACTTACTTGTTTTCCCATTGAAACTTTACAACATCTTAGACAATATTATTTATTGGTAAAGAAACCAGCATTTGTGATACTGAAATAATCTATGTTATCCTAAATAGTTTCGTTTATTTATCTTAAATGTAATCATCACAAACCTATTGAAGGGAACATTCTCCATCTGAATATGTAAGTGTCTAAGTAATACATGTATATATATGTAATTCATGATTTGATATCATAAGTTTCGTCTTAACATGACCAGTAAAAGCATTATGAATGTCCATCTTCTTATTTCTTATTAGATACAGACATGTGAATAGGCTTTGATAATTTCCGTATGAGGTCTAGTTGTTCATATTCAATGAAACAAGTGGATAGATACATTAAGTACAAACAATATTTACCGTATCATTTTAAGTCACTAAAACAAATTTATTCTCAAACGCATGCTGCGTTACATATTTGTCTGATTCCTATGAAGTGAAAATACACCCTTTTATCAAAATGTCGTTATATAGGCATTTAATTTTTATTATTTGTCTAACTGTTGCCAATGTATTACTACAGAAACCATGTTGTATAGACTGGAAGAAACAATGACACAATCCACCGCACACAACGTATAGATATTTCAATAGATTATTCAGCTGTTAAACCACAACATCATGTATACGTAAAGTGCAATATCCTAGTTGATTGATCACATGGAAGACGTTTCATCCTTTTTCATTGACTTAAACAATATATCACTCGCACTATTTCAGTACAATTCAAAATGACTTTGGAACTAGATTGAAGACTTAAACAAAGGTTAACTAGTTCATGTTTACTTAAAATAAACAATACTAACTAATTCATTAACTGTTCAAACAAATTACTTGTGGTCACAAAAATACCTAACTACGTATATAATCGAACAGTAAATATAGATGGCGACATACATTTTTATACGAATTCCAATTCTTTTCTGACTAATATTTATTAATGGATAGTATACATGTATATTGACACAATTGTGATTATCTGATTAAATGAATAAGTCGATTGCCGTACGTAACCTTACAGAAGATGTTGATGATCAGTGTCTATCCAAAAAATAAGAAATGATGTATTTCCATACAGAATGCAAAAATTATACATACATACAGAATGCACTCATTCGGTGGCTTTGTTCATCTTTAACAATGAATTAGATCTACATCGAAAACCATAAACAATTACTACATGTACACCGTGGAGTGTATGATATAAAGTTGTAAGCTTGAAAAGAAAAACTTACAGTTCACAATAAAAAAGCGTCTAGAATTTGACAATGATGTTAATAAGTTTTATTGTTTTTATTAATAAATGAGCATTTTTATTATTATTTTTCTTTCATCTTGCTTTGGAAGAACTGTAGTATAGCATATTTTCACCAGAATTTCACATCGAAATGAAATTTAAAAAAAATGAATACAAAAAAGTTTAGTAGGCGTAATTGTAGGCATACGATTGTTGAATAAATCAATACATTTAAACAAGACTAAGGTAAATTTTAAATTTATTTAGAAATTTTAATAAACGAATAATACCGGGTTTCACCACATTAGGACCAACAATATGCTTTGGGAAAGTATTTTATAATTATTGTTCAAACAACCAAGTTGTGGGATAAATATATTTACATGGTGTTTCAACGTACTATAAACTTTCCTAATTGTGTTATTTAGTGTCAGTTAAACATGAGTTTTGCAGTCTTAGTTTTAACATACCAAAATTTCGTTTTTAAAAACATATACGCCAACAGAACAAGCTTAAATAGCAATATTACAATCTGCAATATTTATAAAAGACATGAAAATCTATTGCAAAACAAACACTTTGCACGCATGTATACTGAATCACAAAAGTAACAAGATAACAAATATTGAAAGTGCATTAAATTCATTACACATACTTTTAAAAATATCAAATTCTGTCGACAAAGGAAAATTATAAATATATGTTTAACTGTTATGCGCATAAATTTTAATGGTCGTAACAACTAATGGAATAAGTGGTTTGTATTCCTTTTGTCATAACTGAAAATAAATTGAATTGGATTTATCTTTTAAGTTTGCTTTAGACTATTTATTGAATATTGAATTTACATAGCAATGAATACTGTTGGTAAAATTTAATTTTGAAATATAATACAAACTATATGCAACAATATTTATAACATGGGATTCTAAGTATTTAAACTTCTGAAATAAAACTTAGTTTCAATATACTGTACAACCTCTTAAATAACAGAGAGAGACTTTAGAAATGTGTTGTTGTTAAGAGGTTGTTGTACGACAGAGGTTAAATCCAATGAAGATTATGCCAAATGGGAAATATCAAAAGTTGTTGTGGAGATGATTTCATCTGAGGAAAGTATGGTGCTTCACATCGAATTTTAATATCCTGCTCAGTAAGTTTTCTTAGTCACTGTTTCTGGAAAAGTCTATCTCTCTGAATCAAAGTTCTTAATCTTGTGCTAAGCACATAACTTTTGCCAGTGGCTGATAACTGCATTACCTAATTCAAACTACGGCGAGACAATATATGTAGCAAATACAACAATTTATATGCCTAAGTTATGCATGTCACGCATCGTATAAGTTACACGATATGCAATCTCTTCGTGAGACGCGCTTCTGATTGAGCTACAGCTAAACTGTCAAATATCGTACTATTCATAGTCATTTTATTATTTGAAGCTGATACAAAGCCATAAACTACATGTATCACCATACTGTTTCATGTTAAGTAATCACATATAAGGTACTTAGTCATCAGTAATATTCTTACAGTAATTAAACAAGATGATAATAACTGTTTCTGTAGGTCTAATACGATTGTGTTGATTAATTACAACTTTGTGATAAATGAAAGCTTATGTTAGACCCTTTTATGAATAGTTTTTTCCAAGTATTGACGTAGCACGCACATGGTTCTAAACTATATTGTTCTAACCTTTTATGAAATTATAATACATTTGTATTAAAATTGTAATGACTTTTGCAGTAAGATATCACATTAGTAGCTTTGAAACATGACAAGTCATGTTAGCTCTTTATGGAAATCACATAGTACTTTATATATGTTTGTATTCATTGGATAATTAGACAAGAAGCAAATTTATTATTTTAGAAATCATCATATGAAACGCATAACGACTATATTTAAATATCCCTTCGATTGTATTGTTTTCTTTTATAAATGATGTTGCAAGATCAACTTATTTTAGTAGTAGTTCTTCTTATGATATTACCCAGATAAATATATTTGGTTCAGTAGTAGAGTGAAACGTAGCTGCCGTGTCTCAAAACTTATATTCTAATAGTATATTGTCAGACTCTCAGAAAGATATATTTATGTTTGGCCTAAAAATGCTATTGATAACATAAAGGTTAAATTTGACGACAAGCGATTGCAAACACCTATTTCCATGCTATTTTGTTCAGTGTTGGCATGTATGCATATAAAACTATAGCAATAAGGTATATCATTTATATAAAGAAGAGAACTTGTTTATGTGGTCGATTTCTTCATATGGTACAACCGAACATATCATAGAGACAGAAAATACAAACGATTTCTACTTTCTTTGTATTAAATTACGTTAAGTGTTCTTTTTAAAACATTAGTTTGATTCTTATTAATGGTTTTTAAACGCAATACACCCCACTGTATTCAATACTAGAATCATTTTAATGTTTGATTTTTATTACATTATATACTGCAAATTTGCAAAACTCTGTTTACTGATATAACGTTGAAAGAAATTACAACGTCTACTATATCAAGGTGGAGGGACGCAAATTTAGCGAATGTTCTGTTAATGTTATAAGCGGTACCTCTGACTGGAATCAAACCTAGAACATCTCATTCCCTAACTATATTTTTTATTTGATAATTGAATTGTAAAATTGCCAATCCACCAAACAGTCATAACTTCTTTTGGTGAATGTATCGTACGACTATTTTATCGTGAATGAACAAATTTATAAACAAATCGTGTTATGAAATGGTGTATTTAAAGTTCAAACCTAATTATACAAAACTCAATGTGTTTTGCCAGGCCATATTTGCTTCCCATAGAAAGGAATCTGTGAACTATTTATGACAACTTGATGGACATATAACTAGGTTACTCTTTAGACACTCTGATACAATAGACGACATTATTTCTTTACGTCCACAAAACACAATACAATACACATTAGCATCACAAAACTGTAGATTAGATAAAGTTTAAATCATTTGACAACAAAAATAACATTTAAATCTAATTAAAGATTCCATTTTGGCCAACATGCCCAAAACCATTTTGTCACTTGAATACAGTAATTGTGTTGGTGGTATTCATTTTGTATCGTTCTCAAAATGCAGAGATTCACTTGTCGTACTCTTTGCCACGCTAATATTATTTCGACTGTAAGTAAAATCTTATCTGTTTGGTTTTTATTCAATAAACGTTATAGCTTTGTGCGTTAAGAGCGATAGAGTATTGAATTGCTTTAAATATAAGAAGTTGAAACTTAAAATGAAACAATAATCATTGACAAAACTATTAGAACGAGCATATTATTAAATAAACAATTGTTACATGTTATACCAGTTGGAAAAAAGCTTAGTATTACGGATTTGTCAAATGGTAAACATTTATCGAATGTTTAAAAATGTGGAAAGGCAGATAAACCCAATAATGTTATTGCAATAATTCAAAACTGCAGTTGGAACATTTGTTCCACTATTTCAGAAACGCTCAGGCCTACATCAGATGTGAACACTATCCGATGTGGATAATTGACAAGAATCCATACATGTATATTCTATTGAAAAGAAAATTCGCTTAATTCAACACATCTGTTTTTCACAATAAACGTTTTGTCATGAACCCTGAAATCAATGCAGATATCAATAGTTTGAATGTTGAAGAATATAAACTATATATCTGAATTATTAAATGCACATTAATTGCACTATCAGTGTATAAGTGTACCAAGTGAATTCTGAAAGACGGGTTGTGTAATCACACACTTTCGTAACGTCTACAAAAAGTATCAATATGGTAAGCAACAATTCTATGATCATATAAACCGACATCATTGTCATTCTAATTTGGTGCATGCATCGTTGATTCATTAGAAGTTATGCCACTTAATCGAAATCTCTTTTTTCGAAACCCTAAAACACAGTAACTTCAAAAATACCGTTACAACACGTACATGAATTGTAGATAATGTATCAATAGAAATTATGAGAATTTTATCGGAAACTGTATTAGATATGTTGGTAATAAAACTAGTCAACAGAATGGATATTCAAATATCAGTTTGTTTGCAATAAAATGAGATACAATCTTAGAATATCTATATATGATTGAAAGCAGTATTCTATACTACCGTACTTTTGTACGACTATGATCAGTGGTTGAACAATTTTGAGTTTAAAGCTACACATAAGTTGTGAGGTATATAAACTTAAGACCATGATTCGGAAATTGTTATTTCTATCTATTAAATCTTTTGTCAAGATATATATCAATGAGACAATTTGAGGCTCACATTTAACTTAATTCCTTTTTTCTTATTATGACTTTATACTTGTGTCTCAATATCTGTATGTCACAATGGTTAAGTAATCTATTAATAAATGTTCTCTTGCATTTTGTTGGGAAATATTTAATTACAATACCCTCTCAATCATCTGTATTACCATAATTACTTACTGGAGGATATAAGAGACCGTATGTGTTAGCATAGGTATTTGTCAATTACCAACATGCAATCCAAAACATTGTGTAAGCATTACTACTTGACCAATCTGCAATGTTGTTTGTAGGAAATAATATGTGCTTTAAAGAAAGAGTTATGAATACTTATATAACACAAACACGATAGGGATTTTGTTGCGTAGTAATATTCCTCTAAAGCCATAGACGTGTATGTTATTAGTCCTAAATAATAACATTGTTTTGAAAATATATGTTGGTATGATATTACGTGGTATCAAACACACTTTTATACATGTCAATTTTATCATGTTTTATCTGCTATATGATCGTTACACAAAACATTTAATAAATAAGTGAGGTTTGTTTATTTTTTGTTGAGTTTAACGCCGTAGCAACGCATTGTATAGGTCATATAACGGTGGTCAGTCAACCTACTCACTCCTCCTAGAAACGCCAAATCTCTGGATTTAGCTGTTAACCAACTACTAAGCGCATCCTTTTGTCAGTGACTGACAACTGTCCTACATAATTAAAAATCATTATTATATCTCGGATGAAAGACTAAACCTGATAGATATAGCTAGACGTCCAAATGGCTTTGAGCACAGTTCGGTAATGGAGTTTCATCAAATGTAAAACCTGGCACTTAACGTGATTATATACAATTGAAACAAATTATACAAAAAAATGTTAAAAATCTTGTTCATATGTGTACGTAAATTTTAATACCACGTACATACATGCTTCACGATTATGAAATATTTTCCATCACTGTGTGGAATAATTTTCAAATTGAAAGAAAATCAAGGTTATAATAATTATGGAACTTCATCATCACTTCATTTACTGCAATCGCAATTGTATAACTCCATGGTATGTAGAGATATGTCGCATTTTGAAGATAATCTTATCGCATACAATATTTTCATACCATCATTTGACAATTCAAATTAGTTTTAGTTGCATTAATATCAACTGATACAATGAACAGTTGTACTCAACCAAATAACATCTTATGTGTATATACATGAGTTTTCCAAAAAGAAATACATATTATCACTTTTTGGACATGAATTGTGTAAACAATTCAGGTCGTAGTAAGCGACATATTTTAGAACGCATCACAAAATGAATCAGACGTAGACATTCGACGGACATGCCAAGTCAGATTCAGTACAACGGTATGTAGTTAGGTTAACCCAACGTGTGAATAAATAGTCCCCTTGTTAACATTATCTGACAGTATAAAGCAGTCTTGTTGTCGATACACAATATATAAAAATATCATTGTTATTTAATTCTGCTATCGGCGATTTGATATATTGTAGATTTCGTATCAAGCTAATTGACAAAACGCCGGACTTTCCATTTCTAATATTCATCATCCGTTCACCAATCAAAAGGATTGTTGTATACGCGGACAAACATAGTCACTTTTCTTGGGACACGAAGGATTATTTTGTTAAACGAAGAAGCCGCTTGTTTAAGGGCGTGGAAATAGTAGCATCAGTGTGATTTCAATTGTAATGGTTATCTCTTCATTATATTTTTTTCTGATTATATTTTAACATTTAGTTTTAAAAGGGTACCCGTGCATATAACATGGTAATATTATGTTAGAATCATGTGATAATATTTTCAATTTAAAGGCTTCATGTTTCAAGGGACTCTTATTGAAAAAAAACCAAAATCAGTTTTTGAAAACTTTTACACGTTTTACTTCTCACAAAGTGCATTTGTGCATTTGGTATGAACTCAGATTTACATTCACTGTTATTCACTGTCACTGTTGATTGCATAAATCCGATCAATTACAACGCTATGTTTTCCGTATAATTTGATGATTTATTGTAATAATATTACTATATTTTTAAGATTAATTTTGTAAGTCGGGACGTCTAGAGCACGAGCAAACATGTAAATATATTCTATTTGGTTTCAAGTTTCTAGGAAAGTAATTAATTGGTTTTGCAATAATGAACATAATTATTAAATGCATGTTTGTAATCACGACATTATTATAAATGATTATTAAAATTTCAATTGCAAAATAATAAACTACTGATTAATATATGGATACACGAATAAATCTGCAATAAGATTTCAAGAAAAATTGTCTATAAATTTAAGGTAACTAAATGATGAAACAACTTCATTGGCGGAATCATATATGGGCATACATTTGCATAATCTTGTTTAAGCAATTTACGAAATGCATAATTTTGATAAATCAATTATCTAAATGTTGGATGAACACAGTTGTCGGCACAATAATGTATACTCATAATTGTGTATATTAAATAATGATAACTGATACTTTGTTAATTGAAGAACATTCTACAAGTAAAGATATTCGATTTCAAGGTCCAACTGAAGTTATTCGTTTGAAATTGACTATGTATATTTATTGTTGCCTGTAAAGTATTCATATAACATTAGCAATAAAGGTACATAATAACTGATGGAAGAGTGCAACCGAAATTGTAAAAATGTTAATCAGTAGTCTGTTAGATACTGGTAATAATCAAATATCTATTGTAAATCTTTTTTCATGATGGTGTCAACATATTGTGCAGTTAATTATCATCACGCTGAGCCTACTTTAACTACAACTTCAGACGAGTGGCTAATTTGATTAACAAAGTAATCCATTGGGTTCAAAGATATGCGACTATGTATGTCGAAGTATACGCTATTCTTTTCATTGGTAAACGAATTATGAATATTTAGAAATGGGATGTCCGGCGCAATGTCATTTTAAATGAACATTAAGTGCAATACAAGTTGCTAAAAGAGAACTTACCAACCTCAATATTAACACATTTCTATTGTTTTTACCGCAGTGCCAACTAAGTGGTCATTTTATTAAGCTGTCCAGACTTAACATATTAATTCTGAAAATGTTTAAGCCGCCCGGCTAGCTCAGTTGGAAGCACGCAAGTCTACTGATCGAGGGTTCGATTCCCGGGCGGGGCATACTTTCGTGACGTTTGGTCATGAAATTATTTCTACGGCCATTCTCCCTCCTACCAATGATTTTAAATTATGTGGGGCAGTTATCAGTCACTGACAAAAGTATGTGCTTAGTAGTTGGTTAACAGCTAAATCCAGAGATTTAGTCTTTCCATGAGGAGTGAGTAGGTTGACTGACCGCCGTTATATGACCTATACAATGTGTTGCTACGGCGCTACACCCAACAAAACAAAACAAACTGAAATGTTTGCCTAATATCAATGTTTGTAAACATACCCTTCCACTTGGTATAAAACTTATCAGTGTGGCTTACTAGTAGGAATAAATCATATCAATGTCATATTTACTGGATGGCTATTGTATAAAACGGGATAAGGAATTAGATTAGGATGTTTGCAATTATACAAAGCTTCCAGCACAGGCATGTGATGAAGTACCGCGTAGTTAGTCCAATTTAATGATAAAAATAAAAACTGAACTTTAAAAGTTAGGGCGAGATTCCGAAGCATATCGCTAGCTAGCGCTTTGTGACCTGGTACCCTTCTTACTCTAAAAGGAATACGTTTATGATATTAAATTTAGGGTATCAGGGGGCAAAGCGCTAGCTAGCGATATGCTAAAGAAACTTGCTCTTAGGTAAAACATAAGTTCATAAAACTAAATTTAGTCATTTAGTCCCGTTAAATACAAATCAAAATTGACAAAACTATAAAGATCGAGTTCCTAAAATATACTTATACTTATTATATATCAGTGAACTCGTACTTGTCTACAGGGTGTCAATGGCATGTACATGTGATTATCTGGGGGAAAATAATTAAGTTGTATGCAAAGAAAATCTAACATTTCCTTAATTTTTTTACCATGAGGGCACGAATTTTCTTTTCAAATGAGGTAAAAAATTCCCTCAGAACCACTTTTAGTTATGGCCTTGTCACTTTTTGCAGTATTTGCATTGGAAAAAAAGTATTATATCATTAAAAAAGAAGATACGATGTCAAGTAAAAATATTTTATTTCCTGTGTCAATTACAATCGGGGTTTACGAGAAAATAATGAATTATATTTCCACCTTTTTAAATATAATGTTATTTTTGAACGTCATTGAATAGACTTAATTCGGAACTCAAATTTGTGGGTTTTTCCGTCCGTGCGATGTAGGTACAAACAAAGTTTGTTACACATTATTGATGAAAATCACGAAATATGGATTAAATTCTATTGTTCTTTGTACACGTGTTTTCATTGTAACAGTGAAAGTTTGTTTGTACCTACATGGAAAAACCCAAATATTTGAATTCCGGATAAAGTCTATTGTCAATGCATAAGAAAAAGACTGATTATGATATATGTATTGTTTTATAAAATGGCATTGAATAACTGCAAGTGTATTAGAATAGTTGATAATAGTTGATATGTTCCGGTAACTTTAAACAAACGAAATAGTTTCTAAGTTGTATCATGTACCAAACATATATATATATATATATATATATATACTAATACATATGACCATCTACAGGGTATCGGTCTATTTGAAACCATACTTGTTGGGTCGATATTTCGTACGGGGCATATATCAAACCTCGCAATTCTAGCACATACATTTAGACATACGACCACCTACGGGGCCAATATATAAAACCGACTTGAGGGGCATAATTTCATATAGTGGGTTCCAATATATGCCACTATGTACGCAAAAAATGAACATTTCCAAACGACAGACCTAAGGGGTACTAACTTATATATATCAACTATATATTTAATTTTAAAATAGGCGACTTCAAATTGACAAGAAATATAATACCCCATAAAAATTATACACATTAATGGGGCATATACCATTCACTATTAAAACCGCCTTATGCACACTATTTTAGTAGGGTACCCTACACCCCCCCCCCCCCTACATCATTTAAAATTTGCTAGAATTGCGAGGTCTGATATATGCCCCGTACGAAATATCGACCCCACAAGTATGGTTTCAAATAGACCGATACCCCGTAGATGGTCATATGTATTAGTATATATATATACAACAAATGTTTGATATATGACTGCGAAGTTGGATGGTACGTTTGTATCTAGGTTATCGTGGTGTCGATTTTCGTATCAAACATAACTAATACAATTGTAGAATATTTTGTCAGTTTTTCCATTAATTTCCCGATTAGACATTTGTTTTTTTTAGCTAACCATATTATTCAATACTGATCTAAAAAACAAAACAAAAACATTTTGTGTAAATTGTATGATAGCTTTTGGTCAAGCGGCTGTACTAACAGTTCATAATTATATGACAAACTAAGATCTTAGTTAACAATTCCACGATAATACATGTGCATGTTTAATATGTATGGTTTTGTATCAATATATATTCACTCAAATTAATAAAATATAATGGTATTAATTCATTGAAATAAAATGTCAATTTCTTTTTAAAAAATGATACTTGTTTTGTCTGGTCTGTATAGGCCCCTTTTAATAACATTACAATTGCACCAAAAACTTGTGCAATTGGTTGAAAATCAACATACCAACTTTGAATAGACCGATCAAAGAGCTTAACATATCGAGGGAATTTTTTCCATCTAGTGCGCTTCGCCGAAAAATATATATTCCTTTTGTCATGTTATCACCGAATCTTCCGATTAATTTTACCATAAGATCCTGTCTGTGATGAAGTAAATGATGTTTAAATGATGCTAAAGGACATACATAACATCTGTAAAAACAAACAATTCATTAGTGTTTTCTGAAAGGCATTATACATCTTGCACGCCCACCTCATGTTAAATGAACAGAGTAATATCACAACCTGTTAATGTTTTGGAACTTTAAATTCCCAAATGCTTTTTGCTACGTTAATTTGTCTTGCCATGAATACCTTACAGCCTTTTGTAACACTAAATATAATGTCAATTATCAACTTTTATTGTACGGTTGTGAATTTCATAGCTTAAAGTGCAATACAAAATTTTGTATGCTTAGTTTAATATGTTAATGTTAAAAAAGTGCGTTTTAAAATCTGATTCCATATACATGATCAGCCGACTTTACAATATTGTACGATAACGCCTGATCATTGAAATCACCATCAGACAGGCGATCCCTCACAGTACCCATTTACACCAGGGTAGAGTGGAACAATTGGTGGTAAATTACTTGCTCAAGGAATTTAGCAGTGCCTCAGTAGGATCGAACCCGGGCCCTCTCGATCCCTAAATTTCGATTAATATCTGTATGCCATTTCGAGCAGGTCAGTCGCATTGCTTGCTGTATCTTGACATTACTTTGATCTCCAAATCTGAGCTTAAAACCACGTGTTTATAACAAATCCTCCGTTGATTATCTGACAAGTGTTCTTCTTCATACAGAAAGTTTTACTAGCATTGCCTCGCTGAGAATTTATGCTGACACTTAACAAGAAAGAATATATTTCAATAAATTGAAAATGATCATTTAACACACGAACACATCATCATTGAAAAGATTAATATGTCTTACTCACAGGGACAACTTAGAGGTTATGTATCTGAAAAACTATTTTATTTCAGTATGCTGCAGTGACCAGTGACAACCTTAGACTAATAACCATTTGATTAGGAAAATTTTGGTAGGTTTTCCAGAGTATTTGCAAAAAGTATAAAACTGACGTTGAAGATGCGATGCGCAGCAAATATAATATCTTTTTCTGCTTAGCCTCGAAAAGGTATCATGCAAATCTTTTTTTTTTTGGGGGGGGGGTGGTCACGCTGTAGCAACACATCCATGTAAATTTGACAAGAATATAAATGTTTATGCTCTTTAATACTCTGAATATCGAGGCGGATTTTAACTGTTTTCTTCTTAAGACCGTAGCATCTGTTATGTTTTGTGGTATTGCCGTCGTAAATAATGACTGTTCACTTATCGATAAATTATACATAGTGTCTGTTATTTACTAACTGCCAAACGTGAATTATTTCATAGATACTTTGTGTATTAAATTGTTCGTTGTTTAATAAACGTGATATTGCATGTATTCAGTAACCGTGAAATTATTCAAAATTTGACAGTTGAGAAAAAAACCGGGCTACCACGAAGTGCATCCGTATAAATTTGTAAAGTTTCTGTATGTTTGTCAAATATTCCCGCAAACGTATGACAGTTTATAAAACATAAGGATACCATCTTTAGTACACCTACATACTGTTTTAATTACAGAATAGTGTTACAAAACGGTAACTGGATACGATATTAATATTCAAGTCTTAGAAATATACAAATGCAAGCAACATCAGACATTCGAATAAAATATCTCCAATATTTATGAATGTAATTGATTTATCAAATTGAAGTATTCAAATGTAATCTTATATAAGCCTTTAATAATATGCAATTGATTAATGAAATTTGAGTAACATATTTCAATATTTATACATATCATAGTTGTTCCTTGCATATTATTATGCTAATTACGTTGTCGACGAATTCTATTTAGTTTGCTTATCTGTTTAATTTCAATACTTACGATAATTTGCAGATTCAACAATTATTAGGTAAATGAATGCTTTTGTAGAGAGCTTATACAGTATCTCTGTTTATTATTGAGTAAATAAGTATATAAATGTATCGCAACATTATTAGGTTAGTGTATTAGATTAATGCAGATATTCCAAGAGATAGTTCTAATGTAATTCATAAAAATACAGAAACAATTTTACTTTGAATTCAACCAGCAGCTAGCGTTACGTGATAACAACTTAGAACCGGTTTGATGTAATTGCTAAACAGCATGATAGTTTGAATGCCAACCTTAATATTCAAGACTTCTATGACATGTTTTGGTACAAAAACAGACAAAAGCACTGAAAGCCATTTAAATTATCAAAATTTCACGCAAGTATCGTACATGTAATACTCATATCATGTGAATAGTTCATATTGTACTTTGACAAGGTTTTGTTCAGAAATATGAAAGCATTTTTTTGGTTTAAATCCTATCTTAAAACTTCGAAATTGGTTTTAATATTGAGTAAAAAGGGATATCACAATTGAGCTTACTAAAACTGTTAAACAAATAATCGCATCTTACAAATTCAAGACAAATATGTAATCTGTATCATTTGTTCAGAAAACGGGCATGTTTGAAACAGTTTTAAAATTATTTTTTCAATCAAATGAATTGTCCTAATTTATTTTATTTAAGGTCCAACCTTTGAAAATCGCCAACTCTTTGCTTAAGTCAATGTGTATAAACAACATTTCCGTATGACGCTTGCAATCGTTGGTATTGTTTGTCGTCGCGAAAGCAACGTAGTAATAACATGTTTTTTTTTCAGTACGTTCAGTATGTCAATGATTTGAAGTTTAAAACCATATAAATGTGAGACATTGAATAAGTTTATCAACATAATTGAATCATTTAATATTTTCCTCCACAAAATTATACATGAAGCCGTACAAAAGGACGTAAAATAATTTTCTATGACAATATAATTGGCACAACGTAATTTCTATAATATGTATCAATACGTTATGATATATCTGTTGGTTTCATTCAAAGTTTGTTTAGGTACATGTGTATAATTGTTGTATTATCACGGTGCCAATACCACGTGACTCTGACAGCACAAATGCTGCGGTTTTAAGAAGAACAGGAATAATTCCGCATCAACTCAGAGTTTTAAAACCCTACTTGAGGCTTAGCAGCAAAGTGTATATTATCTGCTGCGCATAACAGCCCCAACACTATCTTATTACTTTTTGCAGTATAAAACTAGCGTTCGAGGTATAATACGCATCAAAAAAGTAATAATACACTTATCTGCTGAGCTATTATTATTATTGTATGTATTATTGAAATATGACAAACAAATCGAGGCTGTTAATCACAGCTATCTTCTTGAAACTGCAGCATTTGTGATAGGCACGTGGTATAGCCACCCTGATAATTCCACATACAGTTTGAATGTTTTCTTGTATCAAAAACCCATAGCAAGAAAAAAAGTAAACGAATAAATTATCTTTGCGTTCACTCACAAAATGTAAGGAAATGGGTTAGTAGGACCTCAACTCTACATCATTATGATTTGTGGTTGTCGAACTGTCATCTGAACAAATATAAGATTAACAAATGAATTTAAACAGCTGTTGAATGAGTGGTCTGCAAAGTAACATAAGGTTCACTGATTTACCACAGAAAATAGCATGTTATTGTTATCCTTAAAGTTGGTTCAAACAAGATTGTCTACACGGAAAGTTAACTTAAGACATCTTTAGTATGTAGTTTTAAAAAAGCGTGTTCCAGAACTCTGATTTGAAGTCTAGTTTATACATTTTAACATGGAAGATACACGGACGGCTTACCCCATAGAAGAGCGAGAATTGCTTACACTATTCGTGTTTTTGGTAAACAATATGTATAAAAAACATATCATTGCAAGCATTTATATTTCATTGTCCATTTAAAGTTTGTGTAAATCTTTGACATGTACAATATTGTAAACACGTGTATCACAGAAAGAAAGAAATACATTGAATATATAAACCACATACATATTTAGCAGCGTATGTTATAATTAACTTTGATACAATGATGCATGTCTGGTTAGTCCTTTTTGATCATTTTAAAATGTCAATAAATGTGTGAAGATGAACTTGTAATTACCAAATAGGAATATTGATATACTAATATATGAAAAACACAATTGAATCGGTGAAGTCAATAAGTACAAACTAATATTTCTTTTCTATATCATTGAACAGCCATGTGTTTGCTAGTTGCGTGAACCTATTAAACGTCATGAGTACTTTTGAAGCCAATGAACTTAGATTTTGAATGAACGGATATGTCATCTGTCCCCAATAACAAAGCCTTCATGACAGTTTGACGCATTTGTTACACTATAACGACTGTCTACTATTTTAATGGACTCATGGAAAAGCATTTGAATATAATGACTTAATGGCTTTGAACGTTTTACCTTTGACACTATAATCAGATATTCTCTGTCATAGTTTTGTTAAATTAATATAATCATAAGCTTCCTGAAAATCTACAAAAGCTGTAAATGTGGCTAATTTTTGTACCTATTTAGAATCAATTATATTAGTCAGTGAAGAAACCAATCTGATTAAAACCCGATCTAAAATGCTCCGCTCGTGTACTCGCTAATCTAGATCTGGCCGTTTTCTTACGAGGGTCACGTCCAGGTGACCTTTTCACATTAAAATATTCATGACGAAATCGTTATGTTTAGTAACTTGTTTACATCGTCTACCTCACGCAATTTGAAACGAGTCGTCTAATCCCAGACTGTGAATAATACCGCTGTCAAATTAGCTCGCAAACCTTGGTCTAAAAATAGAAATTACGAAATCAATATGTTATTAATAGTGTTTCGTCTAGATGAAAGCTAGGCATTGATTGGTCGACATAAAGGTCATCTTGACCTGACCCTCTATGGAAACCTTAGATATCCTGTATGACAGCGCGCTACATGATATCTGTTTAGGGAGATTAGGAAGAAACATGACCTATTGTATTTCTTTACTTATGGAATCCGTTTTGCTGATCAGTTAAAATATTAGTTGACTTAGCCCATTTAGAAAATCTATAATTGAGGACCCGACGATGAATTTAATTGTGGATGCAAATGCAATACACCTAAACGATAGGGTATTTTTAGGATCAGTTGCAGAACGAACTTTACGACTTTTTTCCCAATATATTATTATTTGGATTTTGAAAATCATTAATTCCATAGGAGTAAAACATTTTCTATTGAGAGCAGTAAGCAATACTTCCCGTTTTGGCTATCGGCTCACTGACAACGTATGGTACAAAAAAAACCGTAAAAATAAACGTTTATTTCTTTGTCCATATAATTACATAATAAAACTGATAATATTTTTTATTCATGCATTATGTTACAATGGATTAAGAACATTAAAGCCCTATTTCAACTTCATATGTTTGTCTGTTTTAATTATTCCATACGAGCTTCATCTAGGACCTACGCCTCGAAGGACATAATCATTTATTTCTCCACACTGTAGGCCTTCCTTTTAACCAGCCAAGTTAAGAATGAAGAACAGCACTGTAAGGCATAAAGTAAGAAAAAAAGGCGAGCAGATGATATCTCTTAACATTGTGTCTAGAAAATTACTCACGTTAGGTTTTATTATGCAATTTTGTATTTTGTCAGGCCCCAGTGATTAAACCATCATCATAATTCAAGTAACAAAATCAAAGGAGATTGTACAATATATTCAATTTTTCTCAACTGTCAAAGTTTGAATAATTTCACGGTGATTGAATACACACTATCACAACATCACGAGTGTTAGGCAAATAAGACAAAGTCACTGTGAGATTATTCATGTTCTGACTGTTGAGAAAAAACAAATTCTATAAAACTGGTATTGTCCGTTTTTTCTCAACTGTCAAAGCTTGAATACTTTCACGGTGACTGAATGCATTGTTTTTGTACTGGCGGCCTAATTGTTATTAAAAATATCTTGACTAAAACATATCATACGTGGCATTAAGCAGCTTTACTCGACCATAATACACAATTTCGGAAACTCATGGATGTATTACGACAAAATGTTAACAAACGCATCCACCATGAAATTATTCATGTTTTGACAGTTGAGAAAAACGAACAATATTACTGTTTAAAACACTTAACTCACTGATGTTTTCAACATTTGTCTCATAATATGGACGGGAAAACTTGATTGTAAACCGATATAAAGCAATGTCATATATACACATGTATTAACTTTACTTTCTCATATGATATATAAGTGGGACCTGTTTTCTGATCAAATATTTATTAGACGTTCATTTAGAAGGTGCGATTAGTTTGTATTGACCTAAGGTACAATCAATTTAAACCCTTAATAAATGCAATTGTAACCACAATACTATTATCAGACATTTCGCATCAATTGGTAATTTCAGTGATTGTAACAGCCTACGTTAATATCACTTTGATAATTGGTAATTTCGGAGAGCATTGTATGCATTCATTCCAGCTCAACGTTTGTATATGTAAGTTTAATAGTTTCACTAATAATAATTTGAAAGGTAATAGTTGTAAGCATATCTATTGTATTATATATTTTAGAAACGTAAGCATTTATTACCTGTGGGTGTTTCATTAAAGCATAAACATAGATCGTGACCGTTTCAAATAAGCGCGTTGGTCATACTACTATGTCAT
Organism: Mactra quadrangularis; assembly: GCA_025267735.1. Taxonomy (NCBI): domain Eukaryota; kingdom Metazoa; phylum Mollusca; class Bivalvia; order Venerida; family Mactridae; genus Mactra; species Mactra quadrangularis. The sequence goes on along the minus strand of CM046304.1, from coordinate 40,020,351 downwards.
TGACAGTAAAGGGTTTTCAGGTCACACACGTTTCTATACTCTTTAATGTTAATGTAACTTTTCACAACTTGGATAGTCCAACTTGGATATATATTATTCGAATTAAACAAGAAAATACATAGTCTTAGGTCGAACAATACGTGGAATACAATTTTCAAATTAAAATGCAGATGATAGTAACGTCGAAGAAGTACATGTAGTATTAACCACCGCCACGTGGCAAAGTCTCATTCTAAAATATCTCTTTTTACATAAACATGTATGACCAGTTTCCTAATAAGTATCGCTACCTAGCACATCGTTTCCTATTGTAACGTGTATCCGAGCGGTCAACTATATATAAATGTATTTTCCTCGAGCTACTTAGCTTAATGATTGGTAAAATAAAACAAAAAAAAGTATATGTACAAGTCATGAAATATAAGATATTTTTAACAACAACAACAACTGTACACTATATCTATAAATACAATGATATACATGATCACGAAGAGCATCACAAAGCATAAGATTAATAAAAAAATCAAAAGTAATCCACGTTAAACAAAATCACTAAATATATACAAAAGACAACGAAGCAAGAGTGATGCTATAATAGACAATATTATACAAGATTATCAACTATTGTTGACAAACAAACTATGCATATACAACAAACGACAAAAACTAAATATGATGCAACATAAAGTAACGACATAAGACAATCAAATGAAGACAAATGCATGGACAATTATATACATTGCAAAATGACATAGATAACTATGATAGACGAGAGCTTCTCTGAAGCTCGTCCTTGTTACCAAATGAACGGGCGATCAGAGTTACCTGTCTCCGTCGCCGAACTATATATGACAAAACATGATGGCGAGGAAAGTACAAGGGATGGGACAAACAGGAATGATTCCAAATATGCTACAGAAGTTGAGCTATCAGCTCGTCTTAAAATTATCTATGGACTGGCGAACAACATTCGCAGCCGTCATCTAACTAATAAACTACAAAGAGATGGGCACTGATATACAAATGACGGGATTACAATACTGATGAGCTAAAATATCAACATAAGCTCGTGCATATGTCAAGTTGACGAGCGACAAGAGTGGATCATCTCTGTCGGTGAGCTACTAACAATATATACGATGACCAGTATAAAACATACAAATAAAGTGGGTATAAAATACGCCGGGCTACCATAAGCTTCTCACAAAAAAAATCAATGCTATATCCAATAGCTAATCTCTATTACTGGCTCTTCGACACATAATCACTAAAGCACAAACTTAAATCCTCAGTGTCTCCAGCCTTTCAACATAATACATTATTCAACTAGTATAAAACTAAGCTGGCAACCACTAAAACTCTACAATAGTTTTAGGTTTATATCTAACACTGCTCCGGGCCCTAGCCAGCAACTCCGTTTCGGCTCTCAGCCTCATCAATATTCACAAACAACAACTATAGAACAATACTGCGATCCGGGCGTTTCTCCAGCTGTTTACCACTCTGGGAAGCGAGGCTTCGGCAGAGTTGCGGTAAACAACAAGGAGGACAATTGACTTCGGGTTTCCCAGGTATTTCCCATAGTGTTGTTTCACCAACAATCATATTATTCAACTAGTATAACATTAAGCTGGCAACCACAGAAACTCTACAATAGTTTCATTTATAGACACATATCTAACACAGAGACCAAAGCCAGCAACTCTGTTTCGGCTCTCAGCCTTAACAATATTCACCAACAACATCTATAGAACACTACTGCGATCCGGGCGTTTCTCCAGCCGTATACCACTCTGGGGAAGCGAGGCTTCGGCAGAATTGCGGTAAACAACATGGAGGACAATTGACTTCGGGTTTCCAAGGTTATTCTTATAGTGTTGTCTCACCAACCATTACATACGCGTACCCACTATAACAACTAACAATTTCAGTAAAATATATAACCGGAAGTAGATAAATATTTATTAATTAATTCTGGGGCTCAGAGTGTCGGACGTGCGAGTCTGCTGCCAACTGCAGACTGATTAAAATTGACTAATTTTCTCCTTTTATACTCTTCGAAACAACTATATTCAATGAGCGTCTTAAAACAAAGACGTACTAATGCATCTTTTGACCCAGATGAACTGACCTCACATTGGACAATGTTAAAACCCGTATCTCCGTACCAATAATCGTCACACTATTATCCGTCTTACACCAAAAGCAATTAGTATATGGCATCAAATCGAGGTTACCATTGGTGAAGCGGTAGCTAGCGATATGCAAAGGAAACTCGCTTAAACGCAGTATTATATGAACGTAATATCCAAAGAAAATCGGAACTAGGTCAGGTTTACAACTTTTTGCATAACAATTAATTCAAATACTTTCTGAACTCATTGCTGTATTATCAATAGTCTAAATAAAATAAAACAAGTATTAAACTGTATTTTTTCTCAATTTCCCTGACGTTTGTCAATTTTGTTTTACATGTATTTGTCACTTTTGCGAAATGATTTGCATTTCTTCCTCAATAACCAGTACACTGACTTTGTCAGTAATTTAAAATAATTGATTGCATGATAGGAAGCAGAACTCGAGAATTTCTAGGTGACATTAAGTGACTTGAGACTATACGATTGTATGAGAGTTGTGTTTTGACTAAGTTTAAGTTCATTCATCTATAGCTGATTGATTAATATTTATTTGTCTGTACATAGTTTAAACTTTCCTCTGTGACTTTTAGTTTAAACGTATGCAGGTCGGAGATCTCCTGGTAGCGTTATGACATATCTTCCACGAAACGCAATGCTTAAAGAATATATATTTATTTCTGTAAAATATATCGTTGGCTCTCAGTTAAAATGCCGTAACTTATAAGCAAACATCGAGAAAAGAACATGAAAGAAATGCCGATTGTGGTAAAGAAACATTCCTTGTTAAACAGCAAAAAGCAGTATACAGTTAATTCATATAGGCCGTGAGCCAGATACACTTTTGCTCCCCCCCCCTCAGGGGGAATTTTCAAGACCCATATTTTGTATTCCCCTATCTGTCCTGAGTACAACAATACAAAGTTTGCAAGTTTCCAGTGGGGCATTGCTGAGAAAATCAACTTTTAATTGTATAGGTAAATAGAAATTTTTGTTCCATTTTTATCGATTTATTTTTGCAAAAACCATTAAATCATGTTTGCAACACCAAGTTCTCTTGATATTGTTTGTCAATTAAAAAGAAAATGTGTCTTTTGTGTTTTATAAAGGAAATTGCTGTTGATACTGAGCTCATAAGTATCTTAAAATGTAACATACGTTACTGTGCCTTTGCGCGCAGACTATGAAACATAGCCACATAAAGTAGTCATAATACACTTGCTTTTTAAGTTATACAATGTTGTTGTATGTAAGAATACGATTTTTATCTTGTTCCTCAGAAATATTAACTTACACACAGCTCTTAAACTTTGTCGCCAAGAGTGTTGAAACATACATAACCATAAAAAATCCATTTTTTTCAAATTGGAAAAGATATCATACTTGTAAAATATTTTAAAACATAAGATCAGATATGAACATATATGAAATAAAAACGATTGTCATTAAGTATTCAATGACATTTCATTAAATTTCACATTTTAGCAAAATTTTCGGGTAGACATTTAAACATGAAACATACGTGACCATGGTTTTTCAACTAATGTTAAATATCTTAGTTGAATTCACGTTTACTAATTAGTCTCTCTAATGAACTCTTTATTTTATGATTACTACTTTTGCCATTCCTCGGGATCGTCTAGAGATAATGCTGTCTAAAGTATCAAATGTAACATACGTGATGTAACATACGTTACCGTTAAAATGATATACCGATCTTACAATGCGGAGAAGGGTTAAACGATGACATATTGAAAATTGGTTTACACCAAAAATGTTATCCACAATGAATAAAGTCGTTATTATCTCATTGAAAAATATATGACATCTTCAACCAGACTAAAAAAATATGAAACTGTATGCATCTCAATGGCTTTGATAAATTAAACTATGAAGATTTTTTAACCATTGCATGCAATATAAGCATAGAATCCTTCATAGCAATACTCAAATCGATATTTTTGCAATTCATTTGTTACTTCAATTCTTACTAGATGTAACCAAATCTCAAATGTAACCAAAGCGTCCTTTGTTCGCTTCTTATTAAAAAAAACCATGGTTTTATGAATTGAAACATACGTTACGTTTGGTAAGGTATGTTTCATATGAAATGTATCATAGTTGATGCTTGTTTGTTAGCTTGTTTCACAATGTTTTGCTTTTTTTGGAAACTTGAAACGTTTAAGTTCTGAATGTTTCTTTTATACCATGTCTTTGAGTGTAAAGGAACACAAAATGTCTGTTGAATTTAACAGCAGCGAAATAATGTAGTTGGACTTTTATAAACACACGTAACCACAGGTTGTTGTAATTCCTTACAACAAAAACAGCACAATTTATGTCGGAATTTATTTTTTGTCGTAGATGAACTATAATACATCGCGGAAGATTTTGTTGCAGAAATATTTAAGGGAACATGGTACATAAGCATTGTACAACAAATTGATAATGATAAGGAAGCATACACATCGTTCATGCAACAACGCCGATCTCTTATCCAATGGCAAACCCTTGGGGATGTAATTTTGGGTGAAAATGACTTTTTATATGAAATAAGTGTGCCAGTACCTAATGGAATATCTAGGAGAACGTTTTGATTTTTACTTCAAAGTGAATTACTACATGAACTTTGAACACAATTGATCTGTTATGCTTTTCTGAGACTAATTTGTAACCTTTTAAACTCTTAATTTTAACATGTTTCCCTTAATTTTGAAGGCAATCCTTATTGATGTAATTAACAGTATTTAGATATGACATAGTACATAGAAAATAGTTTGTGCTACCTGTAAATTATTTAAACTGTTGTACTGGGTGTGACAGATAAAATTGGGATGTGATAGTTTAAACAGTGTTGTTGTAACATACGTTACTACCTATTTCTTTCTTTAGACATTCATAATTATGAACTTTTCGGTGAGTTAAGTATATAAACTTTTAAAATGTATTCATTGACTTTGACTGTTCACGGCTATGGTACTTAAGTTTCTTTCGATTTTTCCAAGTTTGAAAGTCATTGTTTCAAGGTTTATAAATGTATTTCTGTAATTTTCCTTAAGTTGATCTAAAATTTAAGTCATATTTGAGCGAATGGGCGTTCTGAATTTATCATTTTGTGGTATATGTATTTCCAGTATCAACCCTTTGCCTTCCTAAAGTGCTTAAATCATAGACAAACATACAAATACAGACGAAAAAAAATAAAGTTTTATTAGTGTGGTCCGTATAGAAACATACGTTACCATAGAAAATAGGTGTTTTTATTCAAATATATGTAAAATTTATTTAGTCTGACTAACGAATGACCCTTCCTGTAAATACTTTATTCATTTGTCCATCTTGTAAAACTTTTATTAATAACTGAAAGTTATCATTAAAATCAAGAAATAAAAATATGTAAAGTGGAGATTTCCTATATGGCTGACATAAGAGAACAGAGAAACGATGCATTTGATTTGTTTCTATTTTTAGTCTTGCCAAAACGAAAGTACTCTACCTGTCAAGTGACTCTCTTGAAATAGCAAGAAATAAGGGACGCCAATCTGTCTGTTATATTTATTGTTTTAGAAAAAATGGCATGTTCAAAACTAAACTAAGAACGTAATAGGAAAAAACACCATTTTTTTGTGTTGAAAAGAGGTATGAAAAGAGTCCCTCAAAATCCCTGCCTCCTCACATATTGGTGTTAAGAAATCACCACACTGCTTACTATCGGAAATGCACAGGAATGACGTTACAGGGTAACCCAAAATCCAAATCGTTGTCAAAAACAAAATGGCTTCATAATTAAGATGCGTCGAAATAGAATACCGGAGGACAGTAATAAGAACATTTTGGCATAGAAAATGGCCATAGGGGGTCATGAAGTTCAAAGTCCCAGAACTCTGTAAAGCCCCTACAAAACTTTGCAAACTTTTATAAGTGATTTGCAACTACCATGTGGGTTTAATAATCATACCATAGATAATTACTTCCAGGAGGAGCGATGTCATATACTGGCTTTAAAAACACTTATGCTTTTTACCGGAAAATGAGAATGAGCGATATTTCAAAGTCCCATAACTCTGTAAAGCCCCAACAGAACTTTGCAAAGTTTTTATCAGTGAACTGTTACTTTCATGTGGGTTTAAAAAATATACCATAGATAATTACTCCCAGGAAAGAGCAATGTCTTAAACTTGCTTTAAAAGCACTTATGGTTTAAACCAAAAATGAGAATGGGCGATATTTCAAAGTCACATAACTCTGTAAGGCCTAAACAGAACTTTATAAACTTTTATCAATGAATGCCTACCACTAAATGGGTTAAGCAAATCATACATTTGAAAATTCCCCATGTGGGGAGCAATGTTATATACTGGCTCAAGGTCTATTAAAGATTTGACCAGAAAATGAGAATGGGTGATATTTCAAAGTCCCATAACTCTGTAAAGCCCAAACACAACTTTGTTAACTTAAATCAGTGAATGCCTAACATTATATGGGTTAAGAAAATCATAACCTTAAAAATTCCCCATGTGGGGAGCAATGTCATATACTGGCTCATGGTCTATTATGGATTTGACTGGAAAATGAGAATGAGCGATAATTCAAAGTCCCATAACTCTGTATTGCCCCAACAGAACTTTGTTAACTTTTATCAGTGAATGCCTACCACTACATTGGTTAAGAAAATCATATCATTCAAAATTCCCCATGTGGGGAGCAATGTCATATACTGGCTCAAAGATATGATGAATTTGACTGGAAAATGAGAATGGGCGATATTTCAAAGTCCCATAACTCTGTAAAGCCCCAACAGATCTTTGTAAACTTTAATCAGTGAATGCCTACCACTATATGGGTTAAGAAAATCATACCCTTGAAAATTCCCCGTGTAGGTATATACTGGTTCAAGGTCTGTTATGGATTTGACCAGAAAATGAGAATGGGTGATATTTCAAAGTCCCATAACTCTGTAAAGCCCCAACAGAACTTTGCAAACTTTCATCAGTGAATGCCTACCACCATATGGGTTAAGAAAATCATACCCTTGAAAATTCCCCCTGGGGGGGAGCAATGTCATATACTGGCTCAAGGTCTAATATGTTAAATGGGAACAGTCAAACTGTTGGCCCGATGTGGAGGGGATAGTGTTTTGAACTATTGTCCAAGTTAGTAAGCTGAGTGCAACAGGTCAAAACACAGTCGCTATCCTCGGCACCAAGGGACAACTATTTGACAATTCCTAAATTTCTTATGAAATAACTGTTTTAATTACCTGATCAATTACTGTTTAAGTAGGACTTCCAGAAGAAAAAAAGAACAAGAGCATAATTTTGCAAATACATTAATGTCAAAGAGTATATCAGTCAATGAAAAATCGTCAAGAGTCCAACAAACCACGTGTTTATGTGATTCATCACATTTGGCTCTACTCTTTGTGAACTATGTGAACATCGATGGACGCGTAATGCACTCAAACTCTCCGCAGCAGTTACTTCCCCGTTTTATCAGTACAGAAACACTTAAAGTAGCATAACCTAACGTCAGAGCACACGTACGAAACTGTCAAAACTGTTGACCGGTCAAAAGTTTGCCAACGTGGATAGGTTTTAGAATTTCAGAAAATAGTAACAAATACCTTTGCGAACGTGGATAGTTTTTAGAATTTCAGAAAATAGTAACAAATACCAATTAACATTATACAGAGTTCCATAAAGTGACATTTTGAAATACTTTTTTATTTTCACAACTAAAACAAAGTATTTTAATTTAGGGGCTCCGTAATATTAAAATAAGGAATCATGTAATAGTACCAATTATACACGTCGATGGCTCAGCTAGAAACTAGCCCACGTTCTTCTTTATGTGCATGTTTTATAGAACAGTTTTGCGCATACCCAAAGATATAATAGAGAATGAATTGTTCTCAATTACAAGACATTTTATCTATACATCCTTTAGAATACAAAAACTATTTGATAAATGGTTACCAGTAGGAAGTATTCAATGTAACAATATGAGGAACACCATTTTTTAATAAAGTAATTAATACAAGATGTTTCAACGTTGATTTACGACGGGAAATACTCTTTTTGGTTTAATAACGTCCGTTCCATATGTTAGATGCATATTTAATTTTTTGTATTGATTGTTTAATCGGCTTTAAGAAGAGATTTCATTCCTAAAAAAAGCCACCCAGCTAGCTCAGTTGGTAGCACGCAAGTCTACTGATCGCGGTGTCGTGGGTTTAATTCCCGAGCGGGACATACTTTCGTGGAGCTTGGTGATGAAATTATTCCTACCGACATTCTCCCTCATACCAATGATTTTTGATCATGTAGGTCAGTTGTCAGTCTCTGACGAAAGTATGTGTTTAGTAGTTGGTTAACAACTAAATCCAGAGATTTAGCCTTACTAGGAGGAGTGAGAGGGGTTATACAATGTGTTGCTACGGCGTAAAAACAACCAACCAAACAAACAAACAAACCTACAGAAAAGGCATTTTTTTATTGCTGACTGTTATGCCATTGTAACATGACTTGTTTTAAAATACATTGTCGGCGCAAAGTTTCATTGCCAACCATCGAACCCGCTTGGGTGGGTATCAAGAAGCAAGGTGTGTGGAAACAACTAGAAAGCATACGTCCAGACGATCTTACAATATTTAGATACTCTAGTTACAATCAAATATGCCTCAGCAATGTTGTTAGACCGTTGATAACACGGGCTTTCGGTGAATAATGGCAAACAAACCGTTGCAGTCGATTAAATGGCTGATTAATGAAATAACACATCAGACTAGTCATGGTGATGCATGCTGAATACCGTGTTGCCATTTTGCTTAGATAGTTGAGGTAAATTTAATGTTTCCTTAGCCATATCACTCGATTTATACTGATGTCGCCGATCACATCACCACCAAAAACCAAAACGATGCCGGTGTATGCAAGAATCAAACGGATGCATTGTCTTTGTTAGATGGTATGTATAATTTGGTTTCTTTAAATCCTCTGAGTCAGTGTTCTGTTACACTATTGTTCTATTGCCATCTTAAAAAGCGCATTAATTCGAAATACAATAGTTTATCATATTTTGAATACCAAATGCCAAGAGACATTTATAGCAATGGATAACGTGCATAACTGATGTTTCTCCAATTGTAATGAGTCCATGACACAAATCATTAGATTATTATTATCATTTTATATGCTGTTTAAACGCGAAGTCCTAATAGAAACGATGCAATGAGGAGGGTTTTATATAGACTGATTGTTTTGTTAATTAGGAAACAATAAAGGCATATACCATACTCCAGAAAAAGTTATGTTGAAATAACTAAACTAAATTATCAAAACATCTGGTAATATGTCCAGTATTTCGTAAATGTCATAAATATATTTCGCAGGAACAGAATAGACATATTTCTCAAGAATGAAGGTTTCGAAATAGGCAAAGAAATCGCACTGAAAACTAAAACAAATCGTACGTATTACAACTATCTGTGCGCAATATATTCATATACCGCGGTAATGATCTTATGATACAATATCGCGGGATGAACATACGATTGCATTTTGACTTTCTATCATAAACAAAGATAGTCAAACTGCGAGTTTGCTTTTTGCAGTTCCGGTCCTTAACTGTAACAAAGCAACATAAAATACATGCATCCTAGTTTGTGTAATTATGAGACACACCGCTGTAAAGTAGGCGAGCGTGCATTAGCATGAAACATTGAATATGAGATGCAATTACTTTTTTCAATATGCATGCATTATCAAAAGTGCAACTATTTGTTTATAACTTGCCGTTTAACCATATCTTTGCTAACAGGGTCGATCTCATCGTCGATTACAAGATAAGTATAGAATGCTTGGAAATGCGAATAAAATAAGAAACCCCTGGGACGTTTTAAGTCTGACAAACTTTGGCAAAACGTACTTATAAAACTTTAATGAACACCCACAAATATTCTTCAAATTGCTCCTTGGGAAATAGCATTTCAAATAGGTCGAAAACAGCTATCGACCTGGGGCTTGGTTATTATGATTTGGTGTCAAAAATTTACACAATGAAAGAAATACATGCATGTTAGTAACAATATACTAGTAAAAGAAAATTAGTATAAAGAATAACAAATACAGATCAATTTCAAAGGTTGGATGAGTTCTAAAGAAATGCGTCAAATGTTAGCAATGGTGATACGATTATCGAGTCATGATTAATGATGGTTTAAAGGATCTTAGATGAAGATTTCAAGTTCTAAAAGGAAACATTTCCACATAGCTTCCTCGACGGACAATTATCCTCTCATTTAATCGCAATAGTAACAGAGATGGAGTGAATTAGAAAGGGACGGGCACAATACAAGTCAATGATATCAAACAATAAAGGAGAAAGGAGAAACTATTGTATAAAATGATGTTTTTTGTTGTTTTGTTACTATAGTGTCTGGTTTCATTTATCAAACGGAGAGATTCTCACTTTGGTTCAAATGATTTTAGCAATACTCTATCATTATCAATGACTGAACAAAAAATCACCTACGTAACGATAGGTATTGGCTATGTCACAAGGCATAAAACGTTGCATACATTAGAGAGGATGATATAATACAGGATAGAAACAGGCTCACAGATTGAAAATACACACAGATACAACAGTGGACCGATAGAGAACTTTAAGGGTCCATTCTTTCTCTAACTTTCTCGATATATGATAACAGATAATTGGCTATTTAATTTTCACAGCGGAAACTTTTAGTAACTTTAACATTTACTGTTCGAGAATTTATTATAACGTCCTGGCAACTGGTGAAAGCGTATAAATAATTTAATTTTTCTTTTATGCTACAAGTAACTTGGAAACTACAAGTTGGAAGATATATTCACATTGTATGGTAAGGTTTTACTTTATTATTATTTATTTGTTTATTTTTTGTATTTTAGTAATTGAGCAATTCCTAATAAGACAGTAGAAGATTGTATTTTCTTAATATTAAATGTAACACTTGGAAGGATGTATTGATGATGAAAATTACTACTTTCTCAAACTGTGTAAAAATGTATTCAATATAATTAATTCAGTATTTATTTAAGTAATATTTTATTAATTTTCGTTTAGATTAAAATCAAGTTTAGACTGTATAGTTCAGTTCAGTTCTTTACTTTGATTTGTTTGGGTTTTACGGCGCACTAACACAGAAAGGTCATATCGCGCCGATTCTTTACTTTGAAATGCATATATAACCTGGTTAGTACAGCTAAGACGTTTTATCAAATATATCCCCACTTTCTGCGGTTCTAGCATTTTGTGATAATATTAATAAAAACTCTCTTTATTTCTTTGAAATTGAATATATTTTCGAGAAAACTTTGGGTGAGTATTCAGTACGACATTTTAAATTATCTACTTGTACCAAGTTTCTCGTACCGCGTGAAATATTGAATTTAAAAAATTGGAAATGATCTTTTGCGACATTTAAGTACAAAACAGATTGTAATTCATGGGAGGGTTCCAAGATATTCGGAATTATAAGATAAAGGTCTATGACATACTTTTTGTATTAGATAAAACTTATGTCAAAGTTTAGCTGAGCGAGTAATTATTTTACATTAGTCTAACACTAGAGGTCGTTTCAATGTTGTTTAAATAAAATTTAGTGTTTTAACGCTCTTTCATAGTAATTATTAATATTTGCATTTCCTTGTTACTGTGAGCTCTTACAAAATGTTGCATTTTAAATCGCTAGACATGTTTAATACGTAACTATTTAAGCTGTTTAACTAGATCTTGAAATAGGTGTTTTGCAACATTTTATTATCGGTTTTGTTTTATTTTTGTTCCTTAAGAATTGTATTAAGCAATTTGGAGCGAGGGTAGCCTAGTGGTCAAGACGTTGAACTGGCACTTATTGGATCGCCTGTTCATTTGGGTTGAATCCCATTTAAAATCTACCCCGTTGGTTCCTTGAGCAAGAAACTTTACTATGCTTGCTCAGTACTGGGGGACCAGGAAGCGGTCTCAAATGTGATTAATCTAAGTTGTAAGCATTTGTTTTACACTCGAGCTAAAGTAAATTAGTTAAAACAATGTAATTTAGTTCATAAGTTAAAAGCAATTTTTATATTTACTGAGAAACAATGTCTCGCTATAATTGTACATCAATTTAACATCTTAATGAATATAAACATAAGCATTTTTATTTTGTTTCAATTTTTACGATTGCTAGGTGTACATGTATGTACGTAAATACATAATACATTTGACGGTCAAAATGAACTTCCCCTTGTGGTTAGTAATAGTATACACATTCGATTTAAATTACAAATTTAAACAATCTCTAACCTATTTTTTGTCGAACTTTTTCAAATCAAATTATACATGATACTAATATAATAATCATTGTAAGACAATAACGGCCACCAAAATAAAAATAGTAACGACTTTATTTTATGTGGATGACTAATTGGCTAAAACTAATTCTTAATATGCTCCGCAATTGTCTAATAATTTTCGTTCCAGTTCAAATATTATCGCAATACGCTTAAATTGTATTTGTCAAATTATCATACTCGGTACCATGAACATTTTTTATCATAAGACATAATGGAATGTACTTATACTGATTTGTATCGTAATACTTTTTAAAAAAATGCTCATTATTATACATCATGAACATTGCTATGTACTTGGTTCAAAGTTTTGTCTAATTGCGATTGTACCCTAAACTATTATAATTGGTTTTGTGCCATATGTTTGTTCCCATATTCTCAGAAATTAGGATGAATTCACCAGTTTTTCTTAATGACAAAGTAAAAAGTTGATTATATCCTTTATAATGTTGTAAATACTGAAACCAGATGTGGTTTTAATTCAAATTTGTGTTTGTATAGACTGTTGTTGCGAGCCTACTAGTTCCCGCGAGTCCCGTCTTATCAGTAGTAACAGTACGAAATGAACTTCCGTGCGCATGTACATGAGAGTATGAATGCAAAGTAATGACCCCCGTTTGTTTATCCGCTTTGATTCTTTATTTGAGAGAATAAGATACATCTACAGACGTTTGGAAATTAAATTTAGTAATTTGTCATGTACAATTTGATTTTTCTGTTAAGGTTGACATTAATGTCTGTGCTTATCTATCATTCGTTACGTTGCATTTTTGCTTTGTCAGATTTTACATATATGTATGAGTCTTTTTGGTGTATAGGATAATTTAGAGCATTGGCATTAAAGATTTATAAATTACCGACACAAGAATTGAAGTTTCCAAACTATTACCTTATTTTACAAGTGAAAACAATTTATTCATGACGATGCAGACACATTTGATAATACAAATAAAGATACTATCTTTTTGGTGAGTTTACTAGTGTCGTTAAAACTGAGGTTACCTAATCTTAATCTTACTTCGTATCTTTCTCTATTGCACGACAGACAAATGTTTGGACAATCGACGCACATTGAGCGAAACGCACTTAAGATAACCAGTGCAAGCTTGACATTACACCAACATGTAGAAACGTATTTTCCTTATATTCATAGGCGGAAATATTTAGAGGGTTTTTAATTGGGGAGGGGGGGCGGAAAATTCTAATTTTCAAACCATTTCCGGACATTCCTTAAGACTTAAACATATGTTTGAGGAAAATAAAAAAGTAACAATTTCGTTTTCGCGCACATCACCGTCTAGTGAACCCTGTTACTTTCGGCGGGGTTTGAATAGAGCACATCACAAAGGATAACGTACAATGTATGATGTCAAATAAAACGCATAAAATCATCTCTTTTCTAACTCTTTCTTTCTGCAGCAGTGAGCGATTGTTATTAGTCGATCTTTTACCATGAGGTTTTGACTATATGTTTGACTCTATATTTTGTTTCTGCATCAATAAACAAAATGTTATTGGCAGCGTCTTACCATATGAACCAGCATACTGTATTATGTATCATTAAAAGGCCATATATTTGATTATGTTAGTTTTATATTATGGCATCGCTTACTGCAGACACATTAGGGAGCTATTATTTTACTAGTGTAATATATAAAACCTAGTCTCTTATCATAAACAAACTGATCAGGTCGAAAATAAGCCAGTATCAGTATAGTATTACAGTTTGCAATATTTTTAGAATGTAAAGTAATTGACTATGACTTCTCATTGAAACAATAGCGTCTTCCTATCAAGTATTGACAGTTAATAGTTTTGTATTGTATTAGGCAACATTAAACTTACTACACTATTTATTTATTTATTTGAGTTAACGCAGTGTCAACACAATTTAGGTCATTTCACGGCGTCCAGCGCACCTAACCTAATTTCCTGAACCAATGTCTATAACCAGTACTCACCTACCCTTCCACAAGGCCGGAAACCTCTCCATATTATCTAATCAATGGAGGAAAATCGACATTATTGTCAAATTTTCATGGAAGGGTATAACCTCCACGGGTAGGATTCGAACCCGCAGCCCCTCGGGCACGAGATTCCAAATCCCGACGCGCTATCAACTGCGCTCTCGACCGGGTTAAACTTATTACACTACTTCATTAAAATTATCTGTACGATATGGTATTTTGATCGGTTCCGAATCTCATTATGGCCGAGTTTTCTCATAAAGGCCGTGTTTTTTCTTTCCACAGAAAAAAGGCCGCCTATTTGATTTTTATTCAACATTTATTGTATTTTTTCCAACTTAAAATTAATTGATAAAATTGCCGCGTAAGTATAACCTCTGCAGAACTCTCATATACCGCCGTTATGAGACTTAAATAGAAACTGTTGCTACGGCGTTAAACCCAACAAAAAAGCTGTCATCTACAGAACAAATTTTCTGCACAACAACATTTGATATTTCAATTGGGCGTAATTGTTTTTTAATTTAACATCTGCAATGCAAAGTCATCTAACAACAATATATTTTAGTATCTCCGAGTGTGTTTTTAAGAGAGTTTGCACTGTATAGCTTATATTTCTTTACATTTGATGTAATACTTGTGATCATTTATTTGTTCTCTTGGCAGTGGTTGCATCAATAAAAACTTGCCGGCGTGCTGTCCTTGAGCCTTCATATCTAACTCCGCACAACAGTAAATACAGTTTTTCTTTCCACATTTGCGGCATTGCAATTGTAAATAAGTTATAGACTAAATACATACGGTAAGTTTTCATGTCCCGCAAAGAGCCGACAGTAACAAAAGATAAATATACCGATTTCGAGAACACACAAATTGGCTGACACGTCGATATCATAATATGAACACAAAAAATAAGTTAGCTTATAGTAATTTGAAAGTTTGCTAAGTTTTAATTTATTACTAATAAAATTACATATATTACTACTAAAAGTACAGAAATGACAGGTATTTAAAAATGTGGAGTAAGAAAAGTTGCTGAGTATACAAATGGTTTAACTGATTTCTTGCGATAATTGACAAAATATGTGTGATATTAGAACCGATTCGTATATAGACCAGTGGTGCTTTTCACAAAAATTCTTACGAAAAAGATCTTCGTATGTAAATTTCATATAATTAGCAGTGCAAAGTCAATTTGATAATAAGCATAACTATGATATGATATTCAAAAGGTTTACAATATTCTACACATTTCCATAATATTTAGAATTGATAAGCCAAACAATGAGCTTATTATTCATGTTTCTTGCTTTTGACTTACGAAGATTTTTTTCGTAAGAATTTTTGTGAAAAACACCACAGTATCCATCTAAATTATGATGGCTGGTGTTATGACTTGTATATTCAAATTTATTACATGTGTTTGCTCAACGCACCCAATGTAGTAACTATTCTAAATTAATCATGCTCGGTAATGTCGTGATTGTTCAACTTGGTAAAATAATGCACATACATGCTTGTTGATATATACAAAGAAAATGCAGTATAACTTTAGCTACATACTCGGTTAATTAAGCCATTTGAGACCTCAATAAAAATAGTGACACGCTGTAAATGCTTAATTATTTATTGGAACAAATTATCTGGTTGCTGGTTACATCTGGCTCCGTAGATTAATTAGATCTATTTGCAAGCATGTGAAATGATTCCATGGACAAATTAAGTGTAAGTCGAGACATACGTTGGTAACTTGATACTTGTTAAAACAATGTTTAACTAACGGTAAAATAAACAAATTGGTTCTCTCCGGGGACACTACTAATGCAGATTCAATCACGGCTGCTTATTTACTGTATAAGGTCATAGAGACTGTAACGAGTAATATAACATTCATAGCTCACTGGAGTAACATTGCACTGGCTTATATTTCAAAGAACTACCGCCCACTTCACTAAACGGCGAGATCAAATAATAATTAAGACATGTAGAATTGTCGTATTGGAATAACTCATTTGTACCATCAGAAAAAAGATCTAGCACAGTGGTTACCATATGACGAATATTTCAATGTATAACATTTTATTCTTGACAGCCAAGATTTCAAATATGTTCACGACCTAATGTTTTAATTTGTTAACGCATTCCGAGTAGCAATCAAAATAAATCCATCGAAATTAAGGCACTAATTTGTATGAAAGAAGTTTATATTCATTTCAAAAGGAAGTACAATGTAATGCAATATTTTTTTCTATTATTTGTTGTAATGGACAATTAAGAAATGTTGTATCCCGCCACTAAGTATCATATACCCTTTGAAAGCCGACACGGCGTTAAACAAAAACAGACAGACTATATAGACGTAATGTACAAAACAGGTAATAATGGACAATATATAACCTCAGGTGATTCGTGCATTTCAATCAAAAAGTAAAATTGAAAACGATCAGCCGTTTGAAGCATTTTCTGTAACTTATCAACTCACAATGTATAAAAAGTTAGGACTGTGAACACTATGGTAACTCCAAAAAAAAACATTCGGTAACATAGGTTGTTGACATTCACATTCTAATTTCAAAGTGTAATTAAGTTTAGTTATTGCTTACTAACTAGTGCAGTATAATAAGATTGGCAAAATTACGAACATAAATAATATAAATAATTTGGTTACAGAATATTGGTAATATTTCTAGCATTAAATAATTGGAACATACATATACATGTATACATTGAGTTAAAATCGGTGCTTGATCATTCGTATAGTTGGTACTACAAATTGCATTTTATTGTTGAATACAATGTCAATGTGGTTAATGAGCATTAGTAATATTCTGTTAAATAGTCTCCCAGTTCTGTGACCCATCAAAAACCGGTAACACATGAATTTTTGAAGGAAACGTATCACCATGGTATGAAAATATGCAAAACAAATCAGAGCGCTGAAAGCACTGGATGCATAATTTTATTAAAAGTTTGTCTCACTTAATTAAGGATAGACACTAATTGAATTAAACTCTAGTTTGTGTTTAGTATTGTTTTGGATATTGATTAGAAATTTGTTATGACATGAAAACAGAAATATGAGATACAATTGACTATGAATGAAAAAAAAACTGAGTAAGGAACTGAGTCGAGAACAAACAAATGTAGAATAATGATATGGGAGTTTCAAAAATAAACATTGAACTGTTATAATCATTTAAAATGTTAAACAAACGGTTCATCAAAGAAGTTATCACTTTATTCATCATTATAATGTCACGACTGAGTATATGAACTAAAAACGTAGATAGTTTAACAACGGAATGATTGATAATAATTCGATTATAAGCTAGTAATTTATGTATTTTATACATTTGCACTAACAATTAGGTTTTTTTCTCAACTTACAATACATAAACCTGACATGTGTCTGTATTTTTGTCATCAGAACCTGCTTAAGTTGTCCTATCCATCAATAAATAAAACATCATGTCGACATGGGAATAAACATGTATCGGTTAAAATAATTGTAAAATGCAAGTTATTCGTTATGTACATCATTACATACTTACGAAAACTTTACAAAATTGAGTGTTTCTCTATGATTATGTTCTTCTTGTAGACAATTCATATTCACTTAAGGTGATCATTATGTTAATTGAAATTTCGTATTGATATTTTTTGAAAATCAAGTCATTTAAAGACAGAGCTTATTAAAACAGTACAAAAACATAATTCATTTACTTGTTATTTGTGTTGTTGTTTTTTTAAATCTTTTTCATGCTTTATGCGTATCAAATGTTATTTTGCTTAGTATGTTTTTTTTTATTTATATACAACCTCTAGGCCATTTATATTTTCCCAAAATCACTACACATTAAATTTTATAACGTCAAAATATCGCAGTTAAGCTTTCAAAAAAACAATGTTTAAGTAAAAAATATTGGGAAATAACTTTATCTTCTATTTAAAACATTTGGTAGTGCGTTCCCCTATCTTTGCCAACGACATGAATCATATTCACCAATCCACTATTTAGACCAATATATTATAAACTTATTGTTAATTCACTCTTTATTGTTTTCAACATTTATTATGATTTTTTTCTGATGTGACGATTTGTCAAAACGTCCTTCCCCATCCACATGCGATTTGGTCAAGCAAAATTTATCCAGATGTCCACATGGAAGATTTCATTTACCCTAATGCGATGCCTTGTATAATTAAGTCTTTATCGTTATTATAGGTGGTATTATTATTAAGGCAGCGTCAACTGCCCGATACATGCCAAATGCTTATCAATAATATTAAATCATTTCGAATTATTATCATGATTATTAAAACATTAGAACGATTAACGTTCGGTGAGAGAGTGAAAAGATAAAAAAGGACAATGAATGATAAATACTAAGTTTACAGAATGAAACGGAAAAAGCCAGTTTTGAGTTGTGTTTATTACTGTACGATATTGATACTGTTGTAAACAATACGCTGATAAATGATGAATAAATGAATGAGTCTGATCTTATTGTAAGTAAATAAGAAATACCTTTTTCAGCATTGCCATACAACATATGTTTTACGGTTTGTTGAACATTAACTATATAATTGTAAGTAAATACAATAGTACGAGGGTAAATCCACAAGTAATGTCTCTGGGGCTGTAAATTGGTATCAATAATATCAGTTAGAAAAAAAAATTGGTATATTGATACCTGAATCTATTTGCAATATTTCCTGAAAATATCATACAAATATAATATCATCAAAAAATATTATCAAATACGTAAAATTGCAGCAACCAACGTCTATTACGTCCGACAGGACGTTAAATACTCAATCTTTTTCAAAGTACCATCCCTCGTGTTGAGACTCCTGTACCTATGTAGCCATTTATTTATCTTTAAGCAATCGTGGAACCCATCGAGCACTAAAACGTTTTTTTGTTAAATAAGTCTTTCAGGATTCGTTGGACTGTTCCGTAACTCATATCTAAGTATATAGTGAAGCCACTAAGAATTTCTATGATCATTGGTCTTTATTATATAGTTTCAGTTGTATGCAGTAAAAGCAATTAGTTTTATTCCATCGTTTAAATTTTAATTCTTGGCTGTATCAGTTCTATCAACCCTATAAAATTGGCATTGACGTCCATTTTTCAACCTGTACTAATAGTTTGTCGGCTCCTTATTAGTAAGCTAGTACAGTGTAATAAAATGTGTCCAGAACAAGTTTTTTCTTATGAAAAGATTCAAGCCATATGATTTCAATTAGTAGTATAACATCTTTTTGCTTGATTTGATTTTTTACTTTGACCAACCTCAATTTATCAGTATTCTACTAGTAGCTGGTTAACAGCTAATTGGTTAACAGAAATTTAGCCTTCGCAGGAATGGTGAGTAGGTTGACTGACCACCGTGACACGACATATACAATGTGTTGTTACAGCCTTAAACCTAACAAAATAACAACATTGCATTTAAAGACTCATGAAGAATATGTTACTAAGAGATAGCTTAGGAGCCTTTGCTTAGAGATGTATATCAATTATTCCAAAATCAATCATAAAATAGAAAACTGGAAAAAATGATATTAAACGATTCAATAAAAGCTGTTTTGACTTTTTTCAAATCATTACTCTCAGAGATATGATTTCTGCAGAGGCAACATTGTCATTATTCACCCTGTGTTATTCCGTGGGAAATATGCAATATGTACTCCCCACACAGTCATCAAAATCTATTTAAGCTTGATATTTTGTCAAACCAGTTTTCATTGAATTGACAAAAATGTCATATTGTCGTATTTAAATCGTCCTTCAAATTTACAAATAAATATTTTATCAGAATCTTTTTTTGTTGAACATAACAGAGATAAAACTAGATAACACACACTAGCAACGAATAGCAATAGTTTCCAAGCCATTGTGCGACAAAAATGCATTGCCTACTTTTATCTACTTTTGTAAGACCACCCTTTTAAAGCTACGCACATAGCCCGCCCGGCTAGCTTAGTCGGTAGCGCACAAATCTACTGATAGAGTGGTCGTAGGTTCGTTTCCCGGGCATGGAGCTTGGTCGTGAAATAATTTTCTACGGCAATTCTCTCCCCTACCACTGATTATAAATCATGTTGGGCAGTAGTCAGTCACTGGCGGAATTTGGTTAACAGCTAAATCAATAAAATAAGGCAGCGCATCGAACAATGCAAATGTTTTATCGCTTTATGTTAAAATTGAACAGAATGTCACAGAAGTCGTATCAAATTAGGGCATACTGTTAGGTATATATGTTGTTAATATATCAGACCTCTAACACTTTTATGTTAAAGTTAAGTTCAAAGTCTGCTTCCATATACATGTTTAACCGACTAAACAATATTGTACGATAACCTCGATCAGTTAAATTACCTTTAGACAGGCAATCCCTCTCAGAACCCAATCATACGTTGGTGGATTGGAACAACTGTAGGTTAATGTTCTGCTCAAGAACATTAGCAGTTTTTCTAGTGGGGATCAACGCGAATCTCTAAGTACACTTTTTAACACTTGACTATTGCCTTACTGTATCACTGTATTATGTTGATGGTGCTACTTATAGAAAGTATGTATCTATGTCACTCACACGAGACATAAATCTGTTAAAAACTTGAAATATAATGGTATTAATTGTATTACCAATCATCTTTATTGCTGCCAAATTATTCATTAGACGTTAGAACGATGACATAAACGTTGAATCACTTTAAGCCCGCATACAAATGCACGTACTATATTTGTGACCTATATTTTTCCGTGTTTAATTTACATACATTGGGGTCGTCAATGCTGTTTGTTAGAAATGTAACTCCTTGTAGAGTACGACGGTTCAACTTTTGTAAATGGTTAGTAATGTTTGTTGATAATTCTCACTGCGGATAATATAGTTTGATTGTTTGTTTTGTTAAGTAAGCTGGAACTTTTTCATTTTAATTTGTTCTACACATCATAATGGCGACACATAGTACAAGGACATTGATTATTGACAGAATCAAACGTAATGTTCATTTTGATCAATTAAAACCTTGAAAGCATGCAAGACGATGTCAAAAGAATCGGTGACTGTAAAATATTATTTAAGCCAGCAAAGTTCTGGTTAAAAATAATTGTTTCACTTACATTTACGTTCCCTATACAAAGTACGTAATTCATTTTCAAGAAAGCCAATGAGAATGATTTGGACTTCTTGATTGGCTACCACTGAGCACGAAGGAATCTTGCTGAGTAAAACGCAGCATGTTATGAAGCAAGCATAGCTGATCAATATCCTTCTTAAAAATTTGCATATATTAAAACATTTACTGACTGATAAGTATTATGTGATTTGGACTCTCTAATTGGCTACCGTTTATCATTAAGAAAGGCAGACTAAGTAAAGTGCAGCATGTTATCAAGCAAGCAAATCTGATCAGATTTCATCTATAAAACATGCATAAATTCAGTGTTTGCAATCTAGATGTAAGGTATATCTTGCCATTGCCGATGTTAACATGCAAACCAGCTGACCAAAATGACGATATAAATCATAATAAGAAAACAATCGTAAGTGGATAGCGACGTTCTGACAACCACTGTCTTACGCCTTTCCTCATTTAATGTGTAATATAACCAGGCCCCTGTCTTAATTAGTCTATATATTAAGTCCATGTCGGGTGATTATGGTGAAATTACTACAGTCAAGGATATTCTATAAGAGATAAGCACTCGACTTATTGTTCTCAAACACGATAATATGTGATTGCTAGATTGGTTGTAATTAGGACTTTATGTTTCACGCTATAAATGTACTGAGATATTTAATATATTAAGAGATTCTTATAAAATAGTCCAATGAAGTAAACTTTTACACGTCGTCAACTATACGATATGGAGACAGATATGGCTCATTGTTATCTAGCATTTGATTTGTATCATATTTTTTAACTTAAGATGCTGTGTAAATTAAGATAGTCCGAGTCATTTTATACAGCTCACCTTAAAACACTCGATCACGATTTGGAATTTTCTATATTTCAGATTTATACGAGGGGTCTATTATTTATTTAAATTTAAAGGCAAACTTTTTTTTAATATTGTGAAAAACATGAAATAAAGGTTTAACCTTTTTTTGTGGGTAAGATTTATATGGGAAGCTATCAGTTTTGAAACTTATTTTTCTTCAATTCGCACTAAACATCGTTATCAATATACTGTTTTTTTCTGTCCTAAATAGTTTTCATTACAATTTCAAGTGCTTAAGAAATTTAAATCCATTGAAGAGCAGCTGCCCTATACCATGATACATCTCAAATCTATACATAATTCATGACGAAGGAAACTTTTTGATGGTGTGCTCAATCTATCGATTATGTAATGGCTTAACAAAAATGTTATTATACGAAAACTATCATACGAAAATAACAACGATGAAATCATACGAAAAACATTTTCAAACATAACACAATCGAGTTTTGTCTGACAAATTGCAAAACATAGAGCAATACATTAGTTGATTTTATGTTTTTTTTGTAATAAACATATTTGGGCCAACTACTAAAACTACAACTTGTTAATGTACATTAAAATTGCATGGATTGTATTTTATTGTATTGACTTATGCTTCATATGTATGTTCTGCATTTTCTCTTGTAAGAAGTATCGCTTGTGAGACAACAGTTTTGTGTCTCAAAGCGCTTTCTATATAATATGTCATCACTTCCTGAAGGGGGTAACGCCGTAAAATTGCAAACATAAGTTCTAGAAATATGACACCGGGTTGAAAAGCCGCCTTTGGTAATATCAGCGTCTTTATTCTTAGCAACTGCTTAAAGTGATGTCACATTATTATATATTGTTTTATGACGTAACTACGATACTTTGGCAAAATGATAAATAATATGCAACAAATTTACCGAATGCACTTCTGGTATAACTATGGTCAATTTAAAATATACGTATCTGCACTATCATGTTTATTAGACTTTGGGACTCGTCGTAGAAACCTGTAGTTTATGATAAATAATCATAAAGTTACTTCAAGCGCCGTTGGGCGTCTCGAGCATGAGAGTTAAGAAAATCGCTTTGAATTAGGACTTAGCTCTGTTTCAATTTTGAATTTAGAACTTTATAAAGTATGTTTGTAAACAATAACGATCACAGACCATTATTAATGTTTTATTCAGAATTTGTGTTATTATAAACTATATCCATAGTACTAATGTTGGTGTTTGTAAACCAGAGACACGATTCCCATAACAGAGTGGCAACGTACACACTGTAGCATCCCATTGCACCACAGTATTTTTACTTTCAAATAAAGGAGTTCTTGATACTGTAGAAATGAATATCATTTCACAATCTGTGGTCGCTACTATATAGAAACAGGGAGAGGGAGATTTATATCAATCTACTGATGTTTTATATATTTTGCGTTAGAATCAGTGACGCTACTCAGATTATCGTAAATTCTGTGAGAATACAATTCATTTCTAATATATCAATCGACGTTGTGTATTGAATGTTTACGGTTATTGCATTCCTGTTCAAAGATATACTCTGCTATTCACTCTAAATGATCTGCATATGATAAAGACCAATCAAGATTTCCCGAAAAGTACTTACCATTCAAATTGAAACAAGTTTGGTTTTTTTCAATGCTAGAAAGTATATATGTCTTGGTCAGATTTGCATCATAAATGGGTATACTAACATACATAAGTATCGTGTTGTTTTGCGACTTATAACAGATTTTACAAATTGAATTAAGTATTCCTTCAATTTTGTATAAACGTCAGCTTGATTCAGCTTCTTTGAATTTACTTCCTTTTTCAATGTATATCGAATATCACTTGGGCAGTCCATAACTACCGGTCTGGATATTTAATCGATTCATTCACAAACCACAGTTCATATGCCAAAGTAGTGTTTCTAGCAATTTCATTGGCTTAATGATAGGTTAAAATAAGTGAATACAGAAATGCCACTCATACCAAAACTATACTACAACAAAAAATTCCTTGTGATTAACTGTTCAGTGGATTGCTTCTCTTCTGCCTAAGTAAGTACTATAATAAAATATATTCAGTTATTGAATAGTCTTTTAATACCGTTAAAGACAGACAGCGTGGAAATTAATATTATGCCTACTAACAATGAAATAAACAAAAACGAACATTCCAAAAAATAGATTTTGCTATAATTGAAAGTGATAACATTGCTAAGAGTCACGAGACAACTTACGAGATTCATGGTGAAGTAACTACTGACAAAATGAACGTAACTCTCATAAACTAATACCCAGTACTTTAACATCTTTTTAAAAACAGCATTTAATTAAAATGCGTCCATATTAATTACAATAACACCTAAGTATGAAACTTGGAGACTCTGATCTTTTTAAGTCGTTGTAAATAATGTTAAATATAAGACAATATAATGTTGAAAGAGCATCATTGCATAACGCATACAACACTAACTGTTTCAGCTTAACTTTTTTTATAAGCGGTAATTGTCAATAATTTGATATCAGTGGTGCGTTCAACAATGCGAGCGCTCGGGGCGACATCGAGCGCTCTCGTTCTGAACGCGGGCGCTCGAGCGAGTGCCTGCGAGCGCTCGCGATTCAGCTCGAGAGGTGTTTCTTTTATATATCAAAGATGGTGGCTGGAAGAATTTAAATTTTTATCTCAAAGAATTATCCCTGAAAAGTGGGACGCAAACGTGTGTTTTACTTGTTCCACTTAACATTTTCACCCAATGCATACATTAGAATTTATTTGGTAAAGTAAATTGTAACATAATGATTCATATATGATAAAATGTGAAATATCTCATGTAACAGCAGGAATAATTGTTCCCCCACTCACTATTCTCAATAATGTGCTGTTTGAAGCCATCTTGGATTTTACAGCGAGCGCTTGCAGTCGTTCAATTGCCTTACAATTCGCGAAGCAGTATTTTTTCAAAGAAAAGCCTTTATAGTTTTTTTCTCTGCAATCATTCATTATTGGTATATTTTAACATTTCATACATTTAGCAATATTGTCTGAGTTGTCAGAGTTTTGGCGCCATGATTTACTCCAGACTTGTACAGAGTAAAACAAATCGTATTAATCCTAATTACCAATGGAAATGTCTCTCCTTTGTGCTTACCATTTGACAATATTCATATAATACAGTTAAAGGTTTTGCAAATTAAGTATTATAACAATATTTTGATGCAATTTAAGCAATACAACGATGGAGCATGTGTGGAATATCAAGAATTTCACGCATCCAGATCGTATTTCTTCAATAAAATTTAAGACTCCCTTCAGAAATTACAGAAAATTCATATTAACTTATTCTCAATTCTAGTATTTCATATCATAGTCATTGACTAAACAAGCACCTGTTCAGACAATTATATTTGAATTATTTATAAAGTCATTCATTATCACCACTTTTACATAAATTTCCCACTGTATTTGTAACGAAACAATCTGTTTTCAATGGTAATTGACAGCGAAACAAAAAGTAGTAGAAAACTATAAATATACAATCGCTACGTCGAGATGGGTTGGAATTCAAAGCTTCTTTCGATTCTATAAAATCGAGAAAAAAATTCGCTAGGAATTTAGTCAAGTCATTCACTTCGTTTCTTTACCATTTTCAATTTTTGATGTATGTCTTTCCATACATTTTTCATACTTTAAGATAATCCGTTTCAGAATACGAATTCCCGCTAGGTGTTACCACGTGAGAACTACCAATACTTTCTAAAACAAAGGATACGCCTGAAAAGAACATTATTACTATTTAAGATCACGCTGATTTTCATTACTTTAGAATAAGTTTTTGATGTTTCAATTCGAACTTAATGGCGGGAGATAACCTTATTTTTTATATAAAGACGACACTCATTTTACGTACAAATCCTAATTTGATCCACCTTCTCATTTTATAGATCTCTAGCCAAACGTTATAATCTATCAGAGACGACCATCAAACATGTAACTGTAGCATAAAACAGTAATCCTAAATGTCCAGAGACCTATTCCTAGTAACTGGATATGAAAGGCACACTTGTCTAAAAAGTTCTTAATAGTGTAATTATGGTCGGAGAGAGCACTTACCGTACCTAATTAGATTTATCGATTCTTGTGCATGACTTTCTTGTTGCAGAATGATTTTAATATTCATTTTACCTTCGAAACATTTCCCGGTGGGTGTAACTAGATGCTTTTCTTACGTCAAAATAGAGCATCGGAGGACGCATACTATTGTCTGTTAGTTGCTAGCTTAGATGGTATAAAGGTGTTGTCCCAGAAATGATGCTTTCTTAGAGCATGATCAATTTGACAGTTCTGAACATAAATTTACAGTCAAATATTCTGACGTGTGATAACTCTCATTTCCATTGTTTGAATGTTTCACTCGTCCACTATCTACACTTCTTGTGAATGAAGTATATTCATTGAGCTGCGAGGGGGGTGTAACGTGCAATGTAATGTGTTTGACATGAATGCTATTAATGTCTACACAGAAACTATCTTAACAAATCTATGCTATATGAAATGTGTTTGCAAACATAATTAAATATTGAAAGCCAGACATAGTTACAACTGTCGTCCAGGTTTGTACCAGCATGTATCATTTCCTCACTTGTGTATGACATGTACTATGTCATTGCTTGGAATATGTGGTACTGAACAACTTTTCATTTTGGTAATATATGATATCTAGAAAGAATAGGTACTTTGGTTTGCTATATAAACGACTAATATTTACTTTGTTAGCTGTGTTGCGGATAAGGTTTTACATTTTATAGCTCAAACAAACTAACTGGATTGCAGATCTTAATGTAAGTTTTTATTCATTTTGTTAGATAAATTCATATGTATATATTAGTAATTTAATAAATTAAATAATGCAAACGAAAATGAAAATGTATTTTTTTTAAAGATTTCTTAAATTGTGTACCTAAATGTTGTTCATTTTCATTTTAATATGCGAACTAGATGCAAGGTAATTAAAGAAAACGAAATTATTGTTAATGGCTATTTACAAGATATTGCAATGAACGCGCAACAGCATTGTTGGTAGAAAAAAGGCATGTGTATTTTGGATTTAAATATTTTTTCTTTTTTGCTATTGAACACAATAATCAAGATAGTTACTAGGAAACATTTATTTTATATTTGGATACTCACTTGTGTACTATAACGTTTCACATCAATGAGCAACTATAACAAAATAATCGCTACAGTTTTTTTCTTGTATTCTGTTGCAAGTCCCCCGATTATATTTTCATTAGAATACATTTTCACGCTAATTAACTAAACAACGTCAAAACAAGACACTTCATTAGTCAAACAAATAGCAATTATTGTATCATTTAATTTAGACATAGGGAATTGTTATATGATATTAATATCCAATAATATGATACAGTCAATCGTAAACAATATGCGATAGAAATAACAACATTATGGTAACTTTGATGGATGCTTTGTTATTGCAATTCAGTCAATATGCCGTTTAATAATATAGTTTTGTTCACACTGTAAACAATCAGATTTTTTTCAATCAGAATTACTGCATATTTGATTAGTCAGGTTTCATTAGTCATGTTTCTTGCTTAATGATCATTATCAATATGTAAACAGTAAACATGATTCTGAATAAATACATTGTCTAATATTTATTGGTGTCATTTAGCTTGTCATTAATTTGATTTGTGATATTGACGTACAAAGTGATGATTTTTTTCTAAATAAATAAAGAACAATAGTTGATTAAAATGTACTTATTTCAGACATATCGCTAAGGTCAGGAAAATTAAAGAAACATTAAAGTACACCGTATAACACATACATTAATGCCAACTCTCTGACAATTTCGTCTTGTCCGTCACGATCTCAATCATATAAACGACGCATATTTTCAGATTTCAGAATTTGGAGAGTTTTAATAGACAAAATTGACATATCTAGATTTAAATCAAAATTCAAATCTTTGAAAGAATGGTAATGTTAAACTCAACACTAGTTATATAACGTTATTGCAATTGAAGTTGATGAACCATAAAACGTAAGCAAGCAGCAAACAGTTCACGTTAAGTAAACTATCTTGAAGTTTCTTTCAACAACAGTAGCAAAATATTTGACTGAAATTCCTACAGCAACCTACTGTATAGCTTATTAAAAACAAAGTTTGACATAAAAGCATAATACACTCATATATAGCTACATAGTTTGGATGATTTTCTAGCTATATTAGTTTGCAAATAATTTATATCGTTATTATATGGTGTTATCAGAATCTATTTCAATTAGTAGAATTTGAATAGAAGATGAAAAAACCTATATTTATATAAAACCAACCCCTAGATAATTATTTTGAGAAAAAAAAGGAAAATAACGAACGTCATTTCTGTTATACTAACAGTTTGCTTCATTTTTTTGTCAGTTTATTGTCATTTTTAAGTTTACAACGACAGACCGAGGAAATAAGTGAAAATAAATGTCAGTTTTTCTAGCTTATTGAGAGTACTGCCTGGATAATGAAATATTTTTATTTTCACCAGTAGCTGTTCAATGACAGAACAAGGGTTGCGCTTTTCTTTTAATATGATTTAAGATATTGCTTTTAGTATCATCATGGGTAAAAGTTAAATGTTCAACGATTAACACCTCGCAGTAAAAAGAGAACTGGCATTAAATACATTGATGATAATACAAGTTACATGTAATCGCTCTTGATTTTTTCCCAAAATATGTATATTTTTCTAATTTTAGTAACGTCTTATTACCAAAATATTCGTTTATTTTTATATAACGTTATTATCAAATGTTTGCCCACGTCCAAAATAAATATGTCTTTATATTTTATGTACAGGTACTCGCTTACTATTTCACAATACACGTGCATCAACTTCCTATATGGAGAAAACATAGACATTGTAATGGAAGTGTATGAAGATCATTAAGTTATCGCGAGGATCAAAGGCCAATGTACTAATCACCGCCACGACTAATCTAGTTGAAACTTGCGGAGGAAAAACGATTATTTTGATACTCGATATGTTTCAGTTTGCGTTTTGTATTTGTTTTTATTTGCGTCTATTAGTTTTAGTTAAAATGGGGATAATTATATTATCGAAGTTTTGTGAGTTGATTTGTATTTGTTGATTATAAATGTCAACACAACGTTTGTTCTCATTATATTTTTTTTGAAAATCAAACGAGGTTATTCATTGCATATAAACTGTTAAACTATAACTAATTTGAGGACAAATAAACCGATGCCAAACGATACATTATATTCCTACGGCAACGTTACATTTGACACTTATAATCAAGCTGTCATATTGACTTAGTGTAAGTGGTTTTTTATAAATTATTGTTATTATTCATGCTCATAATAAGTCGTACCACACTCTGAAAAGTATTCTACAATTTTGTTTTAGGCTAAACTAATAAACTACTATTTAAGGCGGTTGACTTTGAGCTTTTATTAGGTATGACATACCTCAGAAAACGACAGTCGCAGAATGCAAATCAGAAAATAGCATCGAATATAAACCTGGACGTTGCACAGCGATTGCTTAAGTGAAAAATAGTCGTTACATAATACTAAAATGCATTGTCATTTTATTTTATTGTTTTGTAATACTAAACCATATTTGCATGTATATAAGGCGTTTAAAGTTGACCACGTGTTATTTCGATAATCTAAACAAAGGTCGATACTAAATACCTTGATTGATAGTTTCAGTGATTAAACTATGTATGGTAAATTCTCTCAAAGACCCTGGTAAAAGAATACTGTAGGACTTGAACGGTATCTTCAATGTAGCAAGAACTCAAGATAAATTTCCATATGGCGTATTTGTTGTACTGATAAATGTTCTTGTATCATCAGCATACATTGACACAATAAAATCAAAACAAATACTACAGTCAGTAGAAATCGGAACGCTGTGATACAAAAACAAATCAAAATAGTTCGTAACTTTATCTTCAAATCCGATTCCAACTCTATACTTGACTCTGACTTATTTGAACAATATTCTGTTTCAATACCAGACAGTTGAATTTCAGTCAAGTGCTATACTAAGTATCAAATTCGTACTATCATAATAACAGTGAAAATTGTCTGGACTACATTTTTTGTTATCATTTCATTTGAGTATGCTCCGACGTAACGTTAGGATAGTTTTATTAACACTTTTACTGCTTTAGCGTCGATATTATTGTCATCCGATGTTAAGTAAAAGAGGAGTTACTTCTATATATTCTGTTTGATACAGTATATGATCTGAAATTGTATAATTTGCATCGTGTCAACAAAAAGGATGGCTCTGAACACGTTGTTCTAATGGTCCGTGCCACATTAGACTGTTTTGTCAAAATGACACGTTGTTCACTTCAAGTAAAAAGTAAAACACACTTCTGTTCTTAAATGTATAGTACATAAAAGCTGGAGCCCGTGAATCATGCGATTTAATTATAAAACAATGCTACATTGTTTTGTACGATAAATATCGAGTATCGGCTTAACACGGAACAGATTAGATAACAATATCGGATACTATATTATAACAAAACAAACAGATTCATTATGTTTCTCTGTATTGTCTCTTCCAGGCTTGTGCGATGTTCATCGACGAAAATGATTTAATTTACAAAGTGATAGAGACAGTCAATAAGAGTCCCAGATGTATAATAAACCATCATACAAGTGTTGATTAAAGTGTTACGTATAATATGACACTGTTTATATCACTTTAATTCAGCTGTCAGAAATTATTCAATCTTCTTAACGCCACATGGTTTAACTGAGTTAATCAGATGGCTTGATGTTAATTTTGCTAGATCACTAATTGTGTTTACATTTTCATTACCGATCTCCAAGAGAGAAATCGATCGTAATCTACTTGATTTGCTGCTGCGTGCCTTAATGTCGAACGTATCAAACTTACCATATGTCAAATAGGTAGACAGAATATGTTTTTGTGGCCACAAATACTGATTTCTATCGTAATCATTAATCGAAAGCTATGTTCACCAGTTGTTTGTCTATGGCAATGGTGATAATTTCTTTGTCAGATGTTATTGCAATGCACCACAGGTATGAAATAAACTGCATAAATTTCTTAAGGACGAGTCTGATCTTTGATTCATATACAGACACAAATGTAAATGACAAATACAAACCAGGAAAGTATTGGCTTAAGGTAAGCAATTACAGTTACAGTGTTGCACAATCTTACAACTGCTATTGTAAATCGTAATGGCCGTTAACTTAATGTCGTTTTAACCTAAAGGCATACGCAGTGACGTTAAAGCCTATAATTAAGTATAATCATTTAAAACTAATAGTAACAGAGTTCACTACGAACAATATCGAATAAATAAACTTTAAAATGAAAACTTAATGGAAACAAAACAATGTTCTCAAAACAATAGAAAAGTTAAATCAAATTTGGCTTTAGGCTAAGTTAAAAGGCCTTTGTAAGAGCATTTTAAGTTCAATTACGAGACACAAATAACTGCCTTTAGAATATAACGTAATTAAGTCTTTTAAATAGTATTTTATTTCAAAGAGTAAAAATATAAAGAAGAAATTCCTTACATCAATACAGTCAAATTGCTAAATTCATTACCTTCAATATGCAATCTGTTTTTACGGACAAAACAAATAAAATGGTTTTATGTAATTGAGGTTTGTCTTCTTTTGTGACTATTCAGTCGACTTATTTTGATGTTAAGCATATCAAACAGAAAGTGCAAACATTTTCATAAGCTGTTTCTGAAATATATATGGTATATCATATTTTTTAACGTCGTATGCAACACATATTTAGGTCACATATACGACGGCCAGCTCTTCCTACTAAAGGTTTCCTGGATACTTTTCTATCACTAGTACTAACTTACCCTAACACGCCGAGGCCGACAACTCTTGCATAAGGTATGACCTACCGCGACCGGGCTCGAACCCCTATGGTATATTAAGTAGACGACACAATTAACAACAATATTTGAGAAGGTAACGTTTTATCTATCAATATAATAATGTTTCCAACCTATATATATATAATATGTAGTTAATTAATATCAATGTTTATGCAAATACTTTTGAATATCTCAATTGCAACTTTAATATACATTAATGATCGAATCTTTAAAACAAAGTGAATCTACTTTGACTATGCACTGTTTCTAAAATGCAAGAAATCAGGCGCCATGTGCCCTGCAATATTCTTCTAGCATGATCATAAATCGCATTTATCCTCATTGCTAATGCAAATGTATATTATTCATGTTTACAAATTGACAATATACATATAATTCAGTGAATGGGTTAGCACATTACGTAATATTATCTCATTTTAAAGCAATTTAAGCAATAGAGAAGTTGTACGATTCTATAAATTTCAATATAGTATACCATTATGCATACATAAAGTATATGACGCCTTTTAGAAAATACAGAAATTTCTTATTAAGATATTCTATCTTGTCCTTTATAGCATGATGATCGAATAAATAAGCACCTGTCCAGACAAATAGATTTGAATTATTGATAATAATATCTATTTTCATGTGATATTCCCCCACTGCATTCACTACGAAACAATCTGTTCACAAAAACAATTGACTGTGACATTAAGTATTATGAATATTTAAGAATATTGGAGCTGCATTGCGATATATTCAATTACAAAATTATACGACATGCCACAGTATATTCGAAAATAGACAATTCAGAAGACACCTTTTTGTCTGTATTTTCCTTATTATCATTGTATGTATTACTTCAAAACAATTTATATACATTTAACAAAATACAACTAAAAAGTCAGTGATAGCGTTGCTAGGTATATGCTAACTTTTAACCACATACATCAATGGAAACATGCAGAAAAGAATAGCCATAATTACAAGTTACAAACAACAATAAAGTGATAAACAGTAATTATAGTTTCTGTAATCTCTTGCCACGTTTTTGGAACGATGCTAATTTAGCATCGTTCCAATGGTAACAAGAAAGTATAAGATTACTCTTTTCACGCTTCAACAATTTTCAACATAGACAAAGAGGCGTAGTTCAAGCGTGAAACTCATTAACATCTCATTTAAATGTAATACAACGCTGGCTTGTGTTGTCGTTCTTGAAACTCTTCAGGAAAAGGGAGGCTACTCTCAGGAAATATAAATTTTGGAATGGAGACGGGACAACTCAACCCGTAGACAACTCAAGCCGTGACAACTGCAATGATTACTTGTTGGAGTAAACAGGGCCTACGATGTTTTTGACAATGCCTGTTATATGCGTAACATAATTACATCATTCGATAGTAATAAACAATATTAAATGATCGTATTATATTAAGCAGTGGCTTGAGTTACGGTACCGTAACTCTAGACCAAGGTTCTAGAGTTACGGAAGTTCCGTAAGTGTAGACAACCCTGACAGGGTTGGCTAGAGTTACGGAAGTCAAATAACATGCGTATGTTTCAACTTTAAACGTCGAAAAACTTGTTTAAATTCATAATTACTCGAAATAAACAAATATTTACCGACGTGACTTATCCAATTATTATTACACCGGCCATTTTGGATATGACTAATACACGTACCGGATGTTTAATATACGGCGATATGACGTTGTCGTCTTCAAAGTGTCACATTAAAAGTTTACTTGAGCGATTTTAAGTTATAGAGTTTGATTATAATTTGGAATGAATATTTATAAGTGTGTACGGAATTTTAAACAAATATTTATAGGAAATAGACGATTCTTAGAGTAATTTTAATTGTGAATAAATTGCAAGTGCAAAGCGTTAATTTGACTTAAAATTCGTGAACAAAAATGGGAATGTAGCTTGATGCAAAAGAGCTTAGTACTTGTGGGGAAAACCTTAAATGAATGTTAAAAAGTCGATGTTTTTGTGAAAAAGTTCAGCTTGTCATTCCACACCAAATCTTTAAGATCGCTGCTGCACATGACCCTAAAATGTGTTGATGAAAATTAATTCCTTGACTGGTTTATTTTGTTTGATAAAGTAAGATAAACCTTGCCATGAGCAAACCACTTGAGAAGTCTAGTGCTATCCTTTTGTTAAAGTCTGTTAATTGATACTTAATACATTATTTTATAGATAATATACATAATAATATATTCTTTTATCAAAAAATAAGTTCAGGACATCGTTCCTCCAGCACTCCAGTGCTTTGATTGATTTAGGTCTAATATATGTTTCCAGATACGAAGCGAACTCGCTAATTGATACAACAAATGTAATACAGAACAATTCATTAGTTGAACAAATAGCAATCATAAGCTCAATTCATTCGAGCCTAGATAATAACAACACGATTTATTTATCCAATGATAAGACACAGACATGTGTCGACACTATGCCATTGAAATTAATGCTATTATATAGCTTTCGAGGAAAATGATAATTTGCCATTGCAACTTAATCAATTTGATTCTCTTTTGAATGTGCTAATCAACTTAACAATTTCAAAATTAGTTGCTTTAGTTATTTGTTTTCATTATCAATGTTAACATACAATTGTATTTCAATTATTGTTGCTATGTTATCAGAAGGGAATAATTTAGCAATATATGTTAAGCTCTGAACATTGCTAAAATGAAGACATACAATCTGATGACAACGCAAATTATGTAGAACCATTATTTTGCATAATTGAATTTGACATTGTCATTTAAGATATGTATTTGACCTCTTTGACTTGAGCTTAAAATTATGTGATAACTGAAAATACAACAATTATTTCATAATTAAATCGTAAAATCCAATCCCCCGAATATTTGACAGCCAATTTAGAAAAAAATACTCGTCATGCGTGAACGAGTTGTTTATCAAAAGGCATTGAATTTATATTTTTTCGAGTACAAAAACGTAGCCATTTAGCCGTGACGTTTTACATCTTTTTAAACAAGATTAACTTGGCGCTTTTTTGTTCATTAGGTCGTAGACCCATATGACCAAATATACACATAGATACTTTTTTGTTCATTAGGTCGTAGACCCATATGACCAAATATACACATAGATACTTTTTTGTTCATTAGGTCGTAGACCCATATGACCAAATATACACATAGATACTTTTTTGTTCATTAGGTCGTAGACCCATATGACCAAATATACACATAGATACTTTTTTGTTCATTAGGTCGTAGACCCATATGACCAAATATACACATAGATACTTTTTTGTTCATTAGGTTGTAGACCCATATGACCAAATATACATATAGGTAATATTATATCCAATTAGTATACTTTCTTCCAAGCATTAATGTCAATAAACAACGCCTTTCAATGTAAAACGTTTGTATAATGTGACCTACAAATGATAAGAGTATTATCCTTGTACCCTTTTCAGAAGATGACCAGTAGTTTTCTAATTATTCTATCTATGTTAAGATCTACATTATTAATGAAGACAAAAACTGAGTTAACATCTCTTGACTTGATTGTTTGGGTCAGTAATCAAATTGGTATGTGGCACCTGCTCCGACAATTTCCTTATTACGTATTCAATAGAATTTGTAAAGGGCATAGTTTCTTTAGTAAGAGCAATGAACAAAATTGATTCATATTACATTCTGATCTATTTTGTTATGTTATTTGTTATACTTGTTTTAAATTTAAAAGAACAAACAAAGTAGAAAAAAAACATGCACAATTACAGTTTCTCAAGTATTGTAACTACATGCATATAATACCAAACCTGTTATCTGGAATGTTATTTTCATTCTTACGTCCAAAGACAAAAATAAGACAAACTGTTTTGAAATTTTGAAAGCATAAAGTGTCTTAATTATTTGAACTGTCAGATTTTACCACAATTTAAACATTTCGTAGTCTGGACTAACCTTATTTAATTTAACCATTGCGCTATACGAACATGTTTTTGTTTTATGATAGCCGCTATGGAATCTTTAAATTGATTATTGATACAACCAGACGTATGTTGTATAGTTCCTGAGGTCAGTCGTAAAAAGGAACTCTCTGAATTATGTTCATCTTCTGCATATGTTAACACCATGCAGTTTGAATTCGATATGTTAAATACAAATTAAATAAGTAAATTCTTTTATTATTATCATGATTTTGTGAGCAACTAGAGCAATTTCTAAAACGCTGGTGTGCATTTTATTTACGTTCGTAAAGTCGGACGCATGTGTGAAATTGGATTTCAACAACTGTGAACTATGCATGTTACATATCAGTTTTAAATTCATTGCTTGGATTTAATAAGTAATATAACGCTAGGGCAAATGCGCCACCGAATATGTTATTTGCTGTTTTCTGTTTAACAGACTTATTCAATGTTCATCGACAAAATGATTTAATTTACAAAGTGAGATAGAAAGCCTATAGGAGTCCCAGATGTATAATAAAACATCCTACATATGTTGATTACATTGTTACATATACCATGACATTGTTTCTATCACTTTAATTTTGTTGTCATGATCTATTCATTACTTTATCTTTTCTACGTCAAATGCTTCAATTTTGGCTATTGTACATTTGAATTTTATCAAAGTGCTAATATTTCTGAGTCTGTTGTTAGTTACCTTGCCATTCAGCTATTACACCTATTAACTTAAAATCGTAAAGAGACAAACAAAGCAATCGACATACAGAGACTGATTTACCCTGGGGCAGTGCTTAAATAATTACGACTTTTCTTGGCAAATCACTACACAGTGTACGAATCTTGTCCCATGTAAACAATACAACCCATTCCTTAACAGAGTTGAAGGTCCATTTGCTTTAAGAAAATTACATTAATAGTAACAAAATAAAGTATTTCTTCGTATAAAGATTTTAGATAGGTGAATGTCTAGAATGAAAATATAATCGAAAACAAAGAATGTTCTAAAATAATTACCATAATTAGTTTTAGTTTTAACCTAATATTATTTGAAAGTTCATTTGCAGAACAAACTCTTTTCTCAGGGGAATTTAATATAGTATTTTGAACCAATTCTAAAATATGTCGGAAATAAGAGGTTTTGAAAGGTATTAACGCATTCGTAAATTCAACGACTTTATTAGATGATCATGTGTGTAAAATTGTTTTTGTTTCCTTTTTTGCGATCTTTATTGTTTATTAATTCGATTAAATGTCAACCATTCTAATTGAAGAATTGTTTGCTTTAGGCAGACAAATAATATAAAATCTAAACAACAACATGTGGAAAATGTGTTTTGTATTTTGTTACGAGGACTTTTATGACATCTTAATTTGAAAAAAAGAGACCCAAACTGTCACAAAAACATTCATTTACAAATCAGCGTTGAAATGATGCTAGGTTTTCTAAAACTTTGTTTTTTTAATGTTAACAATGTGCCAATGTTTCAAACGTGTTGCGTTGGCTTAAATGGTATCACATTTCTTTTAAAATGGGATTCAATTTTATAATCTGTATTTTGTTTGTTTATTATGTGTATTACACTTCGTGTTGAATTGATCCTAAAACCTTGATCAAATCCAGGGAGCTCAAAACTCAGTTGTTTATTAATTTGTTTGTTTTGTTTTGGTTGGGTTTAATGCCGTAGCAACACGTTGTATAGGTCATATAACGGCAGTGAGTCAACCTTCTCACTCTCACTGTTCCTGGAAAGTCTAATTCTCTTAATTTAGCTGTTAACCAACAAATCACATACTTTCGTCAGTGACAAACTGCCCTACATAATTAAAAATCATTGGTAGGAGGAATAATGGCCGTAGAAATAATTTCATAACCAAGCTCTACGAAAGTATGTCCCACCCGGGAATCGAAACCATGATCCCTCGATCAGTAGACTTGCGTGCTACCAACTGAGCTAGCCAGGCGGCTTGTCTATTAATATACCCGGAACTACAACTCACACTCAATTACTACTCGCGTATTCAAACATTAAACACTTTATAATTACAACCTAAACGAAATAATACAATTTGATTGGTCAAAAGTGAACACGTGACTTGAAAAATGTGTTTTCCTTTCCGTATAAACGCAGTTGCCAAAAAAGACTTCATTAATATTCATGACTTTCAATTACGTCATGACGGTACTAATTTCATGAATGAAAAGTCTATTTTAACGCTGTCACACGCAAATCAAAAGCTATGCAAGTCAATAAAAGAAGTAAATCATCGAAAACATGAAAAATGGTCCAATAATATCATATTGAATTGCCTTCGGCCTTTATGCAAATTAGCTATCACCAAAAGTGACATTTATTTTTCGATAAAGCCAGTTTCTATGAATTCATTCCTTAAATTGATAACAAATTAAATACAAATTTGTGTTGTTACATCGTAAAGCGCAATTCGTTTTGTCTTTGTAAGATCAAAGTATGAACATAGTATATTGTGTTCGCCATGTATTCAAGTCGACATTTTATTGTCAGGCAATTTTACATTCTTCAGTAACGATACACCAAACTAATTATAGATGTGAATGATTGCTTGTTCTTTGACACCGGTATTTTTTGCATAGTACATAACATGGATTACATCTAAAGCTGGTGCCTTACATCTCGCCAAAGTTATGAAACCGTTAAATTTCAAGTTTAGAAATAAATACACTGCTAAACAACCGCAAGTGTTGTCTTTAGGAAATAAATGACAAATTGTTAAGATTACATAATTGTAATAGTGGTAATTAATATGCCCGTAAAATGTGCGAAGTGACTTTTATTGGTTTCTTTGCTCACATTAAACGGTAATTACCTCCATAAATTTTAAATTTAATGTCAGTTGGACAATAAAAAAGGTTTTTGAGACCTTATGGCTAAACACTAGAATTGTTTCACGTGAAAAATCGTTAAATCATAAAAACGGGAAAATGCCGATAACCAATATGTATTGCAGAATGGGTAATTTGCGGTTCCTTTACAATGATAAAATAATACGAGACTGTTTTCATAATTTAAAGAGGAGGCACTGATAAGTTAAGACCAACGGCTATATAGATAACGTAAAAGACAAAGATGCTTGGATACCATACATATGTAGTAGCTGCTCGTATAAGGAAGTTGAATTAGACAATTCCTTTTCAGTTCCTATAGTAAATACTATGTACGTGATATCTGTTTAGGAGATCTTCAATTTTCAAAAGTGGTGCGTAATAAAGGCGGCAGAAATAATCTACGAAAATGCGACGATAATGTCGATATTAGACCTTACAATGATGATGTTACAGTTTGTTGAAGGTTGTACAAATACTAATATATAAACATTGTCAAGAAAACAAATAGTTGTTCGTCATGACACATGGCTTTGTTAATAAACGGCGTAGTTCAAAAACAACAATACAAGCAAATTATAGAACAGACATATTTTCCCATTTTTTAAGTTAATTATCATGCTATTAGTGAATGATAACATTTAAAGATAATTCAATAATGGTAGTATAAACATGTTAGGTGTCGTTCTAAAAGTTATGTGTCTTTAACTGTCAACATGTACTCCTCGGAAAAGATAATGCGTGTTATTCAATTGCAATTACTTAACAATTTGTAAACGGTTTGGATAATGAAATACTGGCATTGCTAATGTAGCTGTAAACTGGTCTGATCAAAATGTTATTTTTTAATCTAATAGAAAGTCTAATGTTTGTATCACTTAGTGAACATTTCTTCTTATAATTATTTAAAGCCTTGAGTTCTATAGGGAAATAAAACAATGTTTTTTTT
Organism: Mactra quadrangularis; assembly: GCA_025267735.1. Classification (NCBI taxonomy): domain Eukaryota; kingdom Metazoa; phylum Mollusca; class Bivalvia; order Venerida; family Mactridae; genus Mactra; species Mactra quadrangularis. Next base: position 39,980,151 of record CM046304.1, on the reverse strand, counting down.
TATTTATTATGTACTATTACTTTAACTGCAGATTTGGGACACTATCTTATACTGTATTATAGTATTTAGGTAATGTTAAAAATTAAAACGCCTACGTTTTTGCTCTTAGGAGTGTCACCTTACAAGTCTGATGCACAAATAAAAAAATCAATGCGATAATTGTATTAAGTGTTTATTATATTTGTATTAAGTGTGCTTTTGCTGTTTATCAGCCACACAATCTAATGCATATTACACCTCCATTGTTTGTGGTAAAAGCCGCTGAATTCTAATGCATTTACGCCTTACTATTTCTATTTGGTATGAGCTAGGGCACTAACCGGTGCTCTTTTTTGTAAACTTTGACATTTGGTCACGGTTACGGTTTGGTTAAAGTGAATATTGACGATTCATGTATCGAAATGAAGTAACAACTGCTTTACTACAGTACGGGTTTCAACCTATGTTTTGTTGTCTACCTGTCACTCAAAAAGATAAACTGATACACATATTGCCCTTGGCATTCAGTCTCGGGCCAATACGACTGTACTTGGAAAAAATAACTAGACCTATTTCAAATCACTTATGTAATAACATATATTATAAAAAACAATAGCGGTTGAAGCAATTATTGTAATTTCGTTTTTATCTATTTTTCAGATACAACACGATGGGTGAGCGATATAAACAACAGCTTTTATTTTTGATATTTGCTATGCACTTATGTCTTGTATCAACTATAAGTTACGATGATGATTTCCCAGACACTGATCCTGCAACAAGCAGTGAGTTACAAAAACGATTTAGTAAATTTGTGAGAATTGGACGTGGATTAAGTTCTTTTATGAGAATTGGACGAAACTTTTTAAGCAATCCTAGTGCATTTTATCAGCTTAAAGACGTTCCTGATGACACATATACGGATTCTAATGAAGGTGCCTTTTACGACTTCGATCCAACTGATTTTGACACTGATGATAAACCTATAAGCCCTTATGTTCGCTTTGACAACGAAGATAGTAACGATGATGAAAACACCGGAGACGTGGTTAAACGTGGCGGAGCATTTATTCGCATGGGCAAATTTCCAACATCAGCTTTCTTAGGTGGTCGAAGTGGAAAGGTAACTCAGCTATCACCTGCAAAATATTACAGACGTACTGGGAGAATTGGACACTCATCATTTATAAGAATAGGCAAGAGAGATACAACCGATGCAGTCAGACGAATGGAAGCAGATGATGATGAAAATAATGAATTAGAAAGATATCATAAATACAGGGAAGAAAATGATACAAAACGATGGCTAAACTTTGGCGGAGAAGTTGATGATGACAGCGATGTTATTGAAGATCTACCTGATGCATCATTTACCGAACAGGATATGGAAGACGACAAAGCATCTGCTAATAAACGTTTCAGCAGCTTTGTTCGTATTGGACGAAATTTGGGCGAACCTAAAATTTCTGGTAAGCAATTCATGTTTTTCCATGACGGTTTATGACATAATCTTTATTAACATTTACATTAACCTTTAAACTAATACATTTAGATAAAAAATCAGTTTAAGCTTGACTTTTCAACATTATGTTGTAATGGTCGGGGGACTTTTTTTAACATGAACTGCACTTGGATCTCATTTGATTTACAAATCATATAAAGATTACCTTGATTGAATTGAAAATAATCATGTTAATTAAGTACATTATTGGACATGGGTCTTTCTAACATTCACTGTCTCTACCATTCGTCCTATCAATTGAATTAAGTTTTATGAGTCTGTCTATAACAAATGAATGGAGTTTAAATACTAACTCCCTTGATTGTTATAACGTGTAAGTGTTTCTTCATTTTTGAATTGCAAACTATTCCTCAACGAATGTAAAACCATTATGATATAATTCCTTTAATCGACTGTAAAACAGATATTGCCTTCCTTTCTCAATGTAATTCCCTGTAAAATATTTAGACAAACAATGCTACAAGCAATTATATTACGTTACGTTATAAACATTTCTACAAGCACCGCACGACATTTAAACGTTTCTTATTAACGGAAGCTTTAACTTTTTTTCTAGCAATATAAACGGGTTAAGCCATACGTTTGATCAGGTTAACGAGTGAAATTTACAATATAGCTTTTAAAGTGATACGACATCATTTAATAACAGCGCTTTGTTTCCAATAAATTGAATAATTTTTCTTCTCGTTGGATAAAACTAGAAATGTCGCAACCGATGCTATAGAAAGCGGGACAGGAAGTCTGACTAGATTTGATTTAACGCCATATTAAGACAATTTAAAAGATTTACTTCTGCTTCATAACAGTTACCCCGCATATTGTCTGACAGCATTTAGAAAGACGTTGTCGATCGATAGTAAGCTTAGGGAGTTAAGTCAAGTAAGGCCTGTTCACTTCAAAAATTGCTTAAACTAGTTAATGACTTTAAAAACTGGTATTAAACTTGATTAAATCAAATATCGGCTCGTTTTATGAAAACAAAAAGCATGATATTTACACCAGCAAACAATAACCCTTAAGGAATAAACACGAGGTAAGGAACAAATAATGATGAACGAACTATGTGAAACCTTTCATTACATGTATGCTATCATCTATGTCAACTGAACAGTAATACATTTTGGTTATGTTTTCAGATATCAATAATGGTCCTGTTAAGAGGTATAGTTCTTTCGTACGAATTGGAAGAGATGCAGACAAAAGACGCTTCAGTTCATTTGTAAGAATCGGCAAAAGTTTTTTAGAACCACAATATAATAACGATATTAACAAGCGATTGAGCTCTTTTGTCAGGATAGGTAAAAACTATAACCCGTACCAGAACGATTTGGATAAACGCTTCAGTTCCTTTGTTCGCATTGGAAAGAATTATGATCCAGTCGATTCTGATATTGATAAGAGATATAGCTCTTTTGTTAGAATTGGTAAAAGTTCTGATGATGATGTGAATGATGATGTCAATAAAAGATTCAGTAAATTTGTCAGAATTGGAAAGAATATGGACAATGATGATCTACAGAAACGTCTCAGTGCATTTATGAGAGTCGGTAAAGGATTAAATGGTGATGACGATGAAGGTCTAATGGACAAAAGATATAGTAGTTTTGTTCGAATTGGCAAAAGCATTCCTGACCCATATAAAAGATTCAGTTCGTTTGTCCGAATCGGTAAGAGCATAGAGGATCAGCCTGATAAAAGACTAAGTGCTTTTATGAGAGTTGGTAAAGATAACCTAGGCAATGCAGTTAGTGGTGAAGAAGTCAGTTTGGAACCTGGTACACCGACATATTTTGCAGATGAACAGGGACATATCATAGATAAAAGATCATCTGATAACAACAACAAAGAGAATATGGAAACAGAAAATTCTGTAAAAACAATTTCATAATCAAAACGTCGAAACTAAAGTAGTTATGTTAACTTATGTTTACAAGAATGGATTCGATTTTATTTATCTGTATTTTTGTAAGTCTTATTTTCCAACATGTTTTTAAATTTTGGACAGCCAATTGTATCATGATCAAATTAAGTGTTTCTAATGATTTATAAGGTTCTTTTATTTTCCCCATTGAAAGTAACTGTCATTAGACAAAATGATAATTAAATATTTTAGTAAGAAATACAAAGTAATCTAAAACTAGTTCGCACATCACATAGTCATTCCATAAGCAAAACATGTTATTCCAATTGCTATGTGAAAAGATTCAAAGAAGCGGTCTTAAATAGACAACTTTTATGATGTAAAAAATGCATTCACTATCGAGTTAGGTAAAATTGTACATAAATTAATTCATTTACGATTTCAATGCAAAGTTTACTACTTGTAGTATCGACGATGTTGGTTTGAAGTCAATGTAAAAATACGTTGTTCTAATAAATGGACATTACACAAGTATTTAAATCAATGAATGCGAGGCTTGTTCCGCAAGTGAATCATTTTCATTTTAGATGAAGAGAAGTAAAAACATCAACTGGTATACTGTTTAGGTTATCTGTTTATATAGTTGTGGATATTGTATTTTCATTTTAGACCGTTACATGGTATCATACACAATCTTCTAGATTTTTACAACTGTTATCGCATGTTCTGTTATATACATGTATAAGTCCGATAATATCTTCAGAATAAAATATATACGTTGAACCAAAACATGGTGTTTTATATGCTGTTTCTTTTGTATCGATTTAATTAATGTGTAATTTTCCCAACCAATTTGTAAATCTATTAATACACTACACAACTTCACATGTATGTGTGTTTAGAAAACGCAGCTTCCAATCTCAAGTGGAACATTAGTTTAATTTGAAGTGCTACATCGGATAAGACACCACTTTTTTGGAAATGAATTGGACTCGTTAGTAGAATGTGTTAAGATAATCGTTGAATGATTAAAAGAATCAGTGGTTGAATCCCGTCTTCGACAAAAATTACTTCATTGGGCAAGAAACGTGCTTCATTTTAATCAAGTGTACTTAAGTAAATGAGTATACATTGTAACTGTCTGCTCAAAAGGGTTGTAAAAGAGGCTCCAATTCTTCCTGAAATATTAATTCCCACAGCCCAAGGTAAAGTAACTAAGTTGGGTAGTCGATGCACAAGAATCTAAAGCTAAATTGGTTTAGTGAGTATTAACAGCATAACAGACACATTGAACTAGAAACCAGATATTGGATAGTAATTTTTTTAGCTGCATTCCTTATGGTGGATTTCAAATTTGATATCCATTTTCTTTGCCAGAATAATGTGTTGATAATGCGTGATAAAACGCAATAAGATTAACAATGAGTCATGACAAAAATTTCTTAAACGTTATATTCAAGTTTATTTTTGATAAAAACATGCACGATTAAATCAATTATTCGAAACATTTTTGTTTAAAGCCTCGATTTTATTGCATCGATTATAATTAGAACTTGATAATACAATGTAACATCAAAGGGTTATGACGTAACTAATTCATTTGAGAGTATTCTTTCTGTATTACCATTTATGTTAAATACAATAAAGTCCTTAGTATTGTTGAAACACTTAAAACCTGAATGAGTAAACGAGGTTGATGCTTCAATTTATAAATATAAAAAAAACACAATACAACTTCAAAAGAATTTCAAATACCAAACAATGTTTTTAACAATTGAATGGTTTTAATGGCGAAGAATAATACTCGAATTTACAAAAACACATTGATAGTGTAAGTGATTTGAAAACTATCAAATAAAGAAATCAAGCACGAGATAGAAACAGCACGTCATGTATTGTAAGACGATAATGGAACGTTAGTTTATGACCTCTTCAATTGTCATCAATTGCAAAGAAAAGTAAAAAGTAATTATATTTTGATGTCATTGCTATGCTCTTTCACTGACTTAATACATGTAACAAGTATTGCAATCGGAGATCGTGCAAATGATATTTATCTATAAATCTCCATTGGGTATTCACTGCGCTGATGTGCAGCATACAATCTGGCGGCGCTATTGAAACATATTACTCTTGCAGTAACTAATTTACACCTTGATGCATTGAAGCAGAAGCCTTTAATACATACAATTGTGATCCAACAGTTCACATATTTTATTAAATAATGTGGTTTGCGCAGTTAGTGCAATAGGTATATTTTCTCACTACTTATCTAAGATAGAATTGTGGTTCGATTTATTAGCGAATCTACATTACCTTCGTTGACTTGTGTCAAACAATCCTTTGGACATTATTTCATCTACCTCTGTATCAAGCAAGCTAGTTGTCAGCCACTGGCGAGACTATGTGCTTAGTAATAGATTAAAATATCGGATCCTGAGATCAATGCTGGTCCAGAGATCTTGGTTTGACGACTGATCACTGGTATATGATTTAAGCATGTTGATATAAAACATTGTTTGTTTGTTTTGTTGGGTTTAACGCCGTTGCAACATATATATATATATATATATATATATATATATATAAGTATAGGTCATAAAGCGGTGGTCAGTCAACCTACTCACTCCTCCTGGAAAGGCTCAATATCTGGATTAGCTGTTAACCAACTACTAAGCGCATACTTTCGTCAGTAACTGGCAACTGCCCTACATAATTAAAAATCATTGGTAGGAGGGAGAATGGCCGTAGAAATCATTTCATGACCAAGATCCACGAAAGTATGCCCCGCCCGAGAATCGAACCCACGACCCTCGATCAGTAGACTTGCGTGCTATAAACTGAGCTAGCCGGGTGGCTTTTGAAATACGGCATATAGTATCATACACTAAGACGCTTCAAGTACTAAATACGCTGAGCACAACCTAATTAAAAACCCGATCTGAAATTTCTTGCTCGCGCACTCACTTTATATAGATCTGGCTACTTCATTTTACGGGTCACATTCAGCTTATCTTTTCTTTTATAATATTCACGACAAAATCATTATGCTCCATGACTTGTTTCATTGCCAATGTGACGTAATTTACAAAGAGCTGTCTATTCTGTGAATAAGATTATTGTCAAATTTGCTCACAAATCTCGGTCTTGAAATAGAAATTGCAAAATCACGATGCTATAAATAGGGTTTCGTTTAGATAAAAGCTACGCATTGATTAGTCGACACAAAGGTCATCTCGACGCGACCCCTTGTGTGATGTCAAGAGATCCAATACCACAGCGGTCAATAAGATATCTGTTTACGGAAATTGTGCTGAAAATAACCTGGTGCTTCAAAAACGTACATTAAGAAACAAGTAAGGTACAGTTTATAGTTTCCAAAAATAACGTCTGTTGGACGTATGTACATGTACATAAAATAACAGTCGAAGTGAAAAATATGAGTATCGGTTTAATATGAAGGCTATCATTTTTATTTTTTACTGGGTTTAATGCCGTGTCAACACAATTAAGGTCGTTTACGGAGTCCTGAACCCTTGTCTATAACCAGTACTCACCTACCCTTCCACAAAGCCAGAAACTCGATATTATCAAATCAATGGAGGAACATTGACATTTTTGTCAAATTTTCTGGAAAGGTATAACCTCCCCAGGTTGGATTTGAACCCGTACCCCCTTCGGGATACGAAATTCCAAATCCATGTGCGCTTCCAACTGCGCTATCGGTTATCAACAAGCTAACAGAGCATTTTATTCGACTGACAGGCTGATAGCATTAACGAGTAACTCCGACTACGGGTATTACATTATGTGTTTACAGCACTAATTTATTGCATTGTAAATATGTCTGATATACAATGTATTCAAGACTTTACCGCGTGATGTGACATATATTAGACTTAAAAAATCTTATTGGCCGAGAGTGGAACACATTTTGTAGAAAACATTATATTCAATTATACATGCACATTTCTTCCAGACATGCAGCGGTATAGGGAAAGCATCACATACAGTTAAAATAAACATGAGTCGTTCTACCATAAATTATGTTAATAGCTAACACGATAGGCGATTGTTTTGCATTATCATTTTGATGCAAGTCTCCAAGTTAGCAAAGCAAAGTAAAACAAAACATATTATAATCAGAATACAAACAATTGGGGAAAATCACATTTCTATCGACATTTATTGAAACTTTCTTCCAGACATCTTTTTTTCAAAATTATTCTATTCTATAAAAAGAAAAACAAAACTCATTTAAGTGTCGAAACATACTACAAATCACAGAGACGTTTTCCCTCTACTGAAAATATGACACACTAATGTTTTAACTGGAACAAACAATTAAACAATTTTACATCACCAAAGGCAACTAAATATTATGTCAGAGCAAAAAGCTAAACTAATTCTTAGCAATTTACTATTTCAGCAATATTTATTGAGCCATTAGGCCGACGACGCTTCCAAGAACTATTTTGAAGTTTATAAATTCTTAAAATATATAAGTCTTGAGATTACATTGCAATATTTTAAGCGAGGTTTTGCTGTAAGTTTTTTTTATTTTACTTTCAAAACATGAATGACTTAGTATTATTTGGCAACATTAAACATGCACTGTATGCAGTCGTGAATGTTTGACGACATCCGTATCAACATTGCAGTCCATCTTCAACTAAAATCGCTAGAAAGGTCCGTATATCTGAATTATGAATGGCGACAGTGGCTTTCCCTGCCATAATGTATGCAGTTTCTACAGATGCTTGAACTATATAACTGAAGCATACCAGAGCCAGAAATCAGGTAAACGGTCAACAGTAGACGAATTATTGTTATTTAACATATAAATCATCTGCCACAAATTTCACGTAAAAATCATTTTTTAAATATGCCAAGTTATTGTACCTTTAATTTTGGATTCGTCCATTTATTGGAGGGGAGACGTGAGTCCAAACTCTTATGGTACAGGTTCAAAGTATTTAATGCTTATGAAACAAATTTAATTGTTTAAAATTGCTATTTATCATCTAATTTTATGAAAACTTGTTTTTTTTAATTTATGATTATAGAACATTTTCATTCATTCCCTTTTTTATAGTTAGACTCTTCTTTTGTTAAGTTGATGCGCAAAGTTGAAAAAATCACTTATAAATACATGTATGTACTTCTGACATGAATATGGTCATTTAACTAAATGCATACTAAGGTTATTTAGCCTATTTTAAAAGTCGTTTAGCTTTTGGGACTCATTGTAGAAACGTGCGGTTTATACATATAAATGTAATAATAAAGTTAGTCTGAACTCCATTGGGCGATAGTTATAACTATTGCTTTGTACTTGGACATCACTGTTATATCATTTTCAATCTAGAACTATAAAAAAGAACTTATATTAACTTCACCAACCACGGACCACCAATTGAAACGTCATCTGCGGACTTTTGTTCCTAATAGCTATATCCTTGGAATTATTGTCGGTGTTGTGAACGATAGACTGAACTACACACAACAGTGTGGCATCGCATCGTACCAGCTGTAGCTTAACCGCTACGCTACAATATTGTATTGTATACTGGGTTTAGACTCCGTATCAACACAATTTTAGGTTATTTTACGGCGTCAAGCGCACATAACCTAGTTTTTCTTGACCCTTGTTATGGAAGGGTATAACCTGTCTGAGTTGGATTCAAACCGTACTCCCTACGAAACACTAGATTTGAAATCCCGGCGCGCTACCAACCCGTGTTACGCTACAATTAAAATTCTTACAAGTGAAACATGTTAAATAAATAACCAAAATGTTTGTTGCGCGTATTGTAGCGAAGCAGTACAAGCTAAGAAAACGTTTGTATGCGGGTTAAAACGACTATACTACATGTACACATATCTAATATCAAACCTGATACGGACAAAAACATTGATGATTTCATTAAGCCTGTTTAGACGAAGCTAACGATTGGATTATCAAATAAATCTAATCACTAAATTAGCTCGTCTTTTATCATTTATCAAGTCTAACAATCAGCAACAGAATAAACCCGTATTGTCATTACAAAGAGTTTGCTTTGTGGTTGTCGTGATATATTAGAGCCGGTGTGCGTTTTAATAACCTTCCCGTGAGAATTACACAATGATATTCTAAGCCTCTATGAGAGATATTGGGTTTACATTGCTCAGAAATAAAGTCCTTTTACAAGTAATTATCCCTCAATTCTAGATAATTAATAGGATTTGAATGGGCGTAAGGCTCCTGATATTCTATTACACTATTCTCTATCTCACTTAATGCTCTTACTTAAGTAATAATGACATTAACGAGCATTCACTTTTATTTTTTACCGAGATAGCAATTGTGTATACATTTGTACACATAGGCACATCAGGTTAGGATGGCGTTGGGAACCTCTTCTTCTAATCTTTCTTTCAAAACGGCTTATTGATTGAAGCACTGCATTTAATGCAGATTCGGGGAAGATGTTCCCAATGCCACCTCGAACTGATGCGCCTATGTTTACAAATTAACTACGTCCCTCGTCTCATCGATATAAGTATAGAGTAGAACATTTTATGTATGGCGCAGTATGCTCTTTGTAGAGAAATTTGTTTAAAGTTTCCTAGGCTTTTCAATATTTTACTGTTTGTATTCCATTTAGATAAGTAGTACCATTAGGGTTATTTGGTTGGTAGGGTTTAATTGGTATTCGAACCGAGGAAGAACTATCTATTTGATTATCATAAAAATATTTTAGGTCAGTAGGTTCAACTCAGCTTGTCATATCAGTTCGATACATTTGTTTTTCGGGAGAGTAATTAACGGAAACCAACGCTTCAATCTCCGTAAACAGATATCCTGTAGAGCGTTGTCGTACAGGATCTCTACTGTCTCCGTGGAAGGTCACGTCGAGATGAACTGTGTTTCGACCAATCAATGCGTAGCTTTCATCTAGACGAAAACACTATTAATCACATTTTTATTTCGTAATTTCTATTTTTAGACCAAGTTTTGCATGCTGATTTAACAGCGGTATTATTCACAGTCTGCGATTGGGCGGCTCATTTCAAATTGCGTGACGTAGACGATGTAAACAAGTTGCGTATCATAACAATTTCGTCATGAATATTATGATGAGAAAAGGTCGCCTAAAGAATGTTTTAATGAAATAAAAAATATCGCCTAATACCGGCACGTTAAATTCGTATTGCGGTACGTATTGCCACAGCTACGTATTGCAATATACCGGTACACCGGTTAATCGTGACAGCCCTAATGCCGATATTTTATGAAAATATTACCACTAATTAGACAATTTGTAATATTAACAATCAATAGATAAGAATTAGAAGGCTACGCCTACACAGTATTAATATTTTTATGATAAAACAAGGGACAAGACACAAATGCATTAAACCGTCTGTGGTACATGTATACATAATTACAAAAAAAACTGCACTGTATACTTAATACAATTACCCGACAGTATTTTAATATAAGGGAAATAACTCTTTCATGTCAAAGTTTTACGAAAGTTACCTCCCGTGTATACGTATTTCTTTTTTTCATTGTATTTATGCGAAAGGGCATTCATATATTATTGTATTTGTCGTAGCTATGGTTTCATTATGCTTAATCAAGAAAAAAAGAGCTTGACCGGGATAACATACATAAAAGAAGACAGAAAACGAAGCAAAGGCAACAATTATACAAATGCGTTAAACATAAGTTTAGAATTACCATGGCTTGTATTTAGAAATGAAGAGAAAAAGATACACTGTGCCAAAATAACTGTTGCGCTGACAACATGATTGTACAAAAATCATATTTATGGATTTTTTATTGGATTTTACGCCGTATATATATGTAGCAACACATTCAATATGCCATATCACGGCGGTCAGTCAATCCACTTACCGTTCATGGAAAGGCAAAATCTCTGGTTCAGCTGTTTCCATGTACATTCCTCCGTATTGAAGAATCAGTGGTAGGAGGGAGAATGACAAGCCACGTGTCAGACATACTCTTAAATGCTAACGTAATAAATAATCTGAGATTTGACGATTAGATTTCCTGTTACTAACACTTTTTGTTACACAAGCGAGATAACTCAATGCGTCTCAAAAGTTGAAACTTTAAAGTGTTGCGTTTCTTGTATTAGACTTATTACAAGAATGCAAATTCTCGCTGATTTTTAACCAATAAACGAATCCTCATGAATAGTTAGTACTTAAAAACATATATTTTATTTTTTTAAAGAAGAAAAATTGTTTTCATTGATAAACTCCCATTTGATTTTGTCAGTTTCGCTTAAACTGATCTATCAGTGGGTTTTTTATATAAATGTACAAGTATTTTTGTAACATCATTTTGTGCTCTTTATTACATTACCATGCATGTATAGGACGAAATAAGGATTATTTATGATTCGTTTGGTCATGCTCTTCCCTGCTATATAATAATTATGGATATTGAGAACGGTAATTTTGTTATCAAATAACAAGCTGTAAAGATCGTCAATTAAGATATAGCTCATATTTTTATTAACTTAAATTATCACATATAATATTCCCTATTTTATATCCTCTGTGTTACATTACAGTAGAACATTGATGGAAGATGATGCCTTGCTATATAAAGTTGAAATAAAAACAACCAGTCTTCAGAAGTCTTGAAACACCATCACTGTGGTAAATGCTCGAAAGGTGATTGTTTCGTAGCCTAAAATATGAATTGAAAATCTTTTAAACTAATTATTTGATATTTTACACATGAAGATTCACACATAATAGTCAACGTTGCGCTCATTTGAATTTCATTGGGTGAAATATCGCCGGTACATCATTGATACGATGCATTCTTACCAAGTGTACTTAGTGGTATTGGTGCTAATACAATTGACGAAAACGTGTTGGAGTAGGTTATATTTTGACAGTACTGTACCAAGTAAGTAGTTTTTGTCCAGTTTCTCAACATGCAATTAAACAATCAAACGGTTTTACATAAAGATTTTAATTCTAGTTTGAACTATTTATGGCAAAATAAATCTACAATCGTGAATTACGAGTTGTTAAATCAAAGTAGTTCAGGACTGTCTTTTTATATCATTTAGGTCTCACAATGCACAAAGTATATAAATTGAAGAAGTGCCTCAGGAGTTATCTGATCATTATTTCACCAGTTACGTTAATGAAGACTAGTCTCCGTAATTACTCTCTTATTTGAAACCAATTTTAATCATCAATCTATGCACGTTCTTATAGCGAATTTGGCGGCCATTTTCGACAACTCTCATTGGTCAGTTATTACGTGCACACGTAAAGCTATTGCGTGGCCACGTAAAGTTATTACGTGGCCACGTAAACGTTATTACGTGCGCACGTAAAGCTATTACGTGGCCACGTAAACGTTATTGCGTGCGCACGTAATAGCTACTGCGTGGCCACGTAAAGCTTTTACGTGGCCAAGTAAAAAATTAAATATATCTCCATGTCACCTCTATGCCACCGTATACATTGTATATTACCTATACACGTATATTATTTATAATAATACTATATCTATAATAAATACATTTTACTTAATTTGTGTTAAGTTTAAACGCTGTTTGTTGGATAGTTTCGAACATATTGGCATAGTAAGCAAACCTTATAAATCTGAGGAGCAATTGATAATAAGGATGACATAGTGATCGCAATAGGTTGAAAAATACTTCTAAAAGTCAAGCTAAAATATAAACATATACCATTCATTTCAAAGCCGCGGCCGTGGCGTAGTGGTTACCATGTCTCACTTCGAATCCGGAGATCGCGGGTTTGAGCCCGGTCGCGGTAGGTCATACCCTATACATGAGTTGTCGGCCTCGTGTTAGGGTAGGTTAGTACTGGTGATAGAAAGTGTCTAAGAAACCTATAGTAGGAAGAGCTGGCCGTCGTATATATGACCTAAATATGTGTTGAATACGACGTTAAAAAACCAAACCAAACACAAACAAACAAACCATTAATTTCAAGGAAACTTGACGTGTTTAAGGCTGCTTTATACTTTCTCTCAAATTAAACAACGGTGCCCCCTCTCAGCCAATCAAATTGCTTAAAAAGTGTTTGATAAATCTCATACCACACGGTTAAGTGTTTGATATTATCAGACCGTTTTCTCCGTGCTTAAAACTCGAGCAAACAGTGCGTGAAAGTATGGGGTGGATCCAGACTTTTAAAGTTTGGTGCACACTAAGAACAAAGTGCAATGTTATAGTTTGTATTAAAGCGGCAATGAAAATTGGAAAGTTTTTATTCACGATCTCATTTGTCGACCAGCATAAGTCATGGAATAGTACAACCCATTGTAAAGTCTACATCCGCCTCATTATCAGTTTAATACGATCAACTGCTAAGATTTTCAAGGTGAAATGTTTAAATAAGCTAATCTCTATTGATTTGAAAGCCAACCAAAGTATTGAGAAATTTTATTAGTTATTACTGGGAGACAAAAACCTTTCGATCAATTGTTTTTTTGATAGTTCATACTTGCAACAAAACAAATATTTTAGGGCATCATCATGCACAAATGTTTGTATAACATTATGTATTTTACTATGTAATTCTCTACCATGTTCACCGGTTCACGAAATTGGTCTTGATGGTTTTGAAGCAGGTGAAAAAAATATTAGTAGGGTTTGATTCAAAGATCCACTTGTTCCTACATTATGGAACGACTAGTTTTATGTAACACAATGTTGGCAAAAAATGTTAGCATACGTTTATACGTAGGGGTGGTGGTTTTACAGCCAGACTAAGATTGTTTAGATAAATCACAGAACCTTTATTTTCAATACTACCATACAAGTGAATTTTGTTACTTGGTGCGTCGAATTAAGAACAAAATAGTCCGTCACAAATGGATTTGGTTGAATATATGCAGAAATATTCTTTTAATATCTATGTAAAAACAAGTGAGTAATAACTACTGTCTTATTCACTGAGCCACACGTACTGAAATTACTGAATGATTAATTTAAGTCCACACAAGAATTAATACTTTGTCACTGTATCACAATAGTGTGGACGCATGTGCCATGTTTTAAAAATTGATGAAGTGGACTGGATAGTTTTATTTTAACGTTAACACACGTAATGTTATTTTGCACACGTACCGCTCTGGTTTGAAATTTGCTTACGTATAACCACGTAATTTTGCAGATTATGTGATATATATAAATGTGAAACTGCATTGGCACCATTTCCTATCTATTACACCCCTCGTAATATGATTGTTAGAACGGCATTTGTGGAAAGGAACTCGAATGTAGAGTGGGCAATTATTTTGGAAAAATCCCAACTGAATAAATTAAAGACCTATAGAAATGTTGTAACATATTAGTTACTTCAGTCAATTACATTACAATAGGATCTAATTTTATTTAACTGATAGTTAAATAAAGTTAGTATACCTTCTTACTTTAAATATTTGGAGGGGAATTAAATGAGACAGGAAATAAAGCGCCATGATCGTGCGACCACATGCACGACTCATGCAGATCGGTTCGTCTCCATTCGGAGACAAACACCAAAATCAACAGTGTGAGCCAACTCCTAGCAACACAATAACAGCTCTGGTAACCAAGCCTTATTTCCATTCTCTATGAAAAAAGGAATGACATGGTGTTTAGGAACGACCAGAGCCAGTCAAATGCTTCGCTTAAGGAAGGCAAACGCTTGGCTATATGTATGACATTTAAGTCAAAATAACGACATACACTTTAAAACTGTGATGTTTTCTATCACAAGTTAAATACTAACGAATGAGTTGTCACCGAAAGCAGTTTTCATTTTGTATTATGTCAATTAAATTTAAATGGTCTCTAATTCTGTCCTACTTAAGGTTGCAGATTCTTTGTTTATTATTAAACTAGGTATTTAAATATTATTACAAAATATATTGAAGACTTATCAAATTAATCAAAAACAAAATTTATACAGTCACACGTTATATTTTGTATATTTCTATACCATGTGTTTAAAATCATAAACATGCCCCCGGGCGTATATTTAATATATATAATTTATCTAATACGATTTACATAGGCAAGGGAGTTAAATAGGATTTTAGCACTTGCCATTGTTGCCTCACTTCGTGCCAATTTAATGTAGTTTTTAATAACAAATAGTAAGACTTATATGCTTTTTAAATCTTGACCGTTCTATTTTCTTTCTTTTTCTATATTTTTCTTTTTGTACTTTTTATCTTACATTATTTTTATGAGAAATATGGTCTAAATTGAATGTTTACACGTTTACTATTATATTTCATAGTTCTGAGATAAAGAATTATTCCTATCGCTTTGCTCATTGATAAATCGCATATCAAACTGCTACTCATGCTCTATCCTATACATATCTGGCAACGTTCGTGTGATGGTTGGTAAATATTAACGCCTACTTACATATTTCAGAATGTTATGGTGTACAATGTCAAAATAACGGTACAGTAGATGAGATATCGTGTCATTGTATATGTACAGCAAACTTTACAGGACCATTTTGTGAATCAGGTAATATCAATGTTGTCGTGTATGGGTCAGAATTTACATTTTCGTGTTTTATGATATGATGCTCATAATACATATTTACAATTTTTGTACATCTAAAAACCATGATAAATAGTTACAAAAAAAATACCAGTCATTCATTATAACATGCTAATCATTTGGCATAAATTGGATTTATAGAACACATTCTGTTGCAAAGCTATCAATATTTGTATTTGTTTTTGTTTATGAAAGTTTATTGTAATCGCCCTTTGATATAAAATGGTGTATTTTTATGTTTTTTCCCTACAGATAGTGAATATAATTTGGAAATATAACATGTTGAAAATATTAGAAATTCAGTGTACAATTTGATATTATCTGTGGCCCATACATTAACTTCGAAGACTTAAATTCTCTATATATACTCAATTGCATATTTGCTAGAGGTGTAACAATACGGTAAAAACCGTATTGCAATATATTGCAGTACATAATTATTGTTCTTTGCGCATACATGCATTGCAAGAATTAATGCACGTGCATCGTCATTATTTGATCAACATTGTACGTAGATATTTGTATTTTCAAATGATCTACACGTATTATGCAAGTGTTTGAATAAGTTAGAAAAAAGGTTTTGAATGGACTTTCAAAGATTATTATTTTCTCACACAATATTTCCGAACACATTTTAACATTATTCAAACAGTTAAATTTCAGACTCTGATAAAAACAATCAGTATGGAACATAACTAGAAAAACCGGTTCAGAGAAAAACGAACCGGTTAAAAACCGTCAGAAGTCGTATTGCAATACTAACCGGTATATCGGTTAACCGTTACACCCCTAATATTTGCATTGTACATAAATGCGGATATCTATTTTATTTGTACAGTAATCAGTATTTAAAACCGCGGGTAAATGTATGTACCATTAGCAGTTTAATAAAATCTAATAATACTGTTATATTTCTATATCAGATAAGAAAGCGACACAGTTTCCTAGAGGTCAATATGCTTTACCAGCCAGCTTGCAAGGTTGTCCTGAGGACGAGACGATGTATCAGTGGTACACGGGTTATATAAATATAACTTTAAATAGCTCAGAAGATTTAAGACATTACTGGTCGGATGATATAAACCTACTAGGCAAGTTGTTTGTGCTGTAAATAATTTTCTAAAACTCATTCTAACAATAATGTGTTTGTACTATTTATATATACATGACGAAAAACCAGGCATTGTCCTACTAGCAAAGGTTGGCTGCTCTAATTTTCGCGATTGTATTTCACATTTTAAAAGCTTAATTGTGTTAGGGGGCTCGGGATATTCACTTGAAGGGTAAGGAGGTGTAATTTGGATAGATAGTTTAAAGTATATAAGTTAACTGTAAAGATAATTGTTTGAAAAAAAGTACGAATTTCACATTTTAATGGGGCAAAAAAGTCGTCTGGTCGTCGACAACATTGCCCTATCATAGAACAGGCATTGTAACAAGCTCACTTAATTTAGTCTTAATTTACCTTGTTTTTTTTCAGGTCCGTATCATAGACAATCTATACAGTTGAACTTCTGTATTAAACTGGACGATCCTGACTATATGGAATATGACCCAAAATGGCCACCAGGCAATTATTGTGTGTATGGTGTGGCAGAACTTTGTCCATTAGGTAATGATACGCGTATATTTCAGTGAACTTCACATGAGCCGTTGTAACTTCACAATGGAAAAGCGAAATAATGTTATAGGATTTGCGTGTACTGGAGAATATGTCCAGGGAAGCTAAATTACGAAGAGCAAGCCGATTTAAAAAATGCGTTTTATAAGCCAATATTTACACAATAAAAACTCTTCATGTATAATATACATGTATTATATAACAACGACTTAAGGATATTAAATACTAAAGTCCTATTTCAACTTCATATGCTTGACTGTTTTAATTATTCCATACGAGCTTCTTCAAGCACATATGTCACGAGGAATATAAAAGCTGATAAACGCTGTCTAGTTAAAAACATGAATAAATAAACTCGAATTGTACCAATACAATTTAATTTCCTGTGTTAGTATTCAAACTCACACATTTTATACAACTGTTTGCTGCATCGAATGCTATATTTGATTCTCGACAAAATTGTATGTCATAAGACTAATTATGATCTTTATGATTACAATTTCTTACAAACGCATTAAATACTTCAATGTCATAATTGTGCTTGACTAGTGCATTTTCTTTCAGGATTTGAAGAAGGTATAATCACATTGGAGGATTATGTAGTATTGTCTGAACAGTATGATGGGAAAATACCAATTATACAACCAGGGGACGCAACTCTTATATTCTGTTGTAACCAATATAATGGAACTTCGGAAGATATTGTATTTGGATCAAACCAAACTAGTTTTTATCTCTTTAAGGTAATCATAGTTTTGTACGTCAATTATTCACTTTGGATCTAATATGTATATCACATCGTAGAGGTACTGGGTAGCGTAACACGTGAACAAAATAAATATAAACTGCAGATTTGTTCCCTCGTCTTAACAAGGTTTTCGAGGTATTAATGTAATGTCTTGATTGTCTCTTATAAAGCGGTTGGTTTATTTTTAAGAAGTGTTTAAAGAATCTACAACATGGACTAACGATGGAAATACATCGAAACGTATCAGAAATGAATGACACTATGAGAATATGGACGACACTATACAATTTTTGATAAAGTATTGCAAATGTAACAAATATCTGAAAATGTGCGTTAAGACGAGCCGAAAATCTGCAACATTTTTTCTCGCTTTTCATCAATGTAGTGAAGTCAAAAGAGACGTCATTCTAAAATAACAAATATAAGAGAAATGATGCTATATTTGTGTAGGAATGTCTCAGACGCAAACATAATATTTTGTTGTAAGGCCGATTTTAATTCAACTTGTAAACTTAGAAAATTTTATTTTCACTCGTGGCTACGCAACTATAGAAAAATGTTTTTTGAGTTTACTCAGTGAAATAAAACGATATTACACTAAAGATGACGAATATCCTCTTTATTTTTCACAGACTTTTGTTTCCCCCGACTGTCCTGAGATCAAAGATATGAAGACATCTGAAGAATATTTCTCGTTTAGAAAGACTTCAAACAAAACCTGGACTACTGAAGGTTTTCTTCCAGCATTTACTGAGGATAACGAATTCTTCAACATTACGTTTTGTTGGTATAAACCGAAAGGTAATATCAATTCTCTGTATAAAATATACAGCTCACAACTAGAAATTTGACACCTAATTGGTGGTCAGATTGTCGCATAATGGAACAAATTAAACTGTTCTTGTTGATCATATTGAAACATTAAGAGCACATGCATACATTTAACAGATGATCTTTACTTTTTCTTTAGCATTTGTGACTCGTAGAAAAAAATATAATCATTATGTTAGTTTAAGCGCAGTTGGTTGAGCTACGAGTTATTAGAGTTAAACCAAAAGCCCCACTGAACAAAACTATAAATGCGCATTTCAGCAAATGAGTTTTACGAGGTATAATATGAACTTCAAAATCGATTGGAAATACTCTATTATATTGATTTTGAAGTTTGAAGTTGAAACAGGAGTGTTTTCCACCTATGCGCATATAGGGATGTATACCGGTACCAAGTATCGGTACCAGTATCGGTATCGTTTCGACAATTTCCGGTAAATACCGTTTCGTTTTGGTACCGGTACTCAAATCGGTACTTTGAACAAAATAGAGCAGATTTAAAATAGCCAAATACGAAATTTTCAATGCTTTAATCTCAAGACAATTTTAAAGGGATTAAACTCGATCTAAACTTTGGTTAAGTATATTATATCATTTTTTACCATCCAGTATGCCCCGTGTAGATCTACAAATGTATATTGATAATTGATCTTATAAAAGAAACACGTTTTCACAGGGGCAGCCATTTTGAAAAAATGCAGAAGTTTTCAGAATTATACGGCTAGCAAGAAAAAAACTTGCTACGTATCGCTTGCTAGCAATTCAATTCTCTCGATCGCAGCACACCGTTCCATAGGAAATCGCTAGGTAGCGATACAAAGCGCTCGCGCTGCGGAACGTGCTCTAGTTGCCGACGATGTCAATGTCTGAAAGGTCTCTCAAAATTGTTACACATGCGTCACATGCACGCTTACATTAACATGCACACTAACATTTATTGTTCTGTAATATTGTCTTTCGATTGTAAATTCTGCATGAGTAAACTGTCACATGAACAGTGTGTTATTTTTTCTGACGAACATAAAGTTTATCTATTTAAAAATGCATAGGATTAAACTCAGAAATATAGTTTGTAAAAGATCACCAACGAATCATTATTGTCTACTGGGCTACTAAAAATACTTATTTAATTGCGACACAATATTTTATTGACATTGTTTTTGTATGCAAATATTCACTACGAATGTCACACATAGAACGATTTTTTTCTAACTCTTGGTTATATGTTTATGATAATTATTTTTCTACCAAAACATTTAGCAAACAGAATAGCATAATAACAGTATAAATTGCAGAGCTTGCATTGAAATATTTCTCAGGTACAAGTGTGCCCAGTGATCGTGTGTTTTCATGGGTTGGTGACACAATAAACCAGGAAAGAGTACTCCTCGATTCGCCAAAAGCTGATATGTTCATAATCTTACATCGATATACATGTATCTTTTTGTTATTTGTATTTAAACATTGTAATTTGTACTACGGCTGCATATTGGTATCGGTATCATTAAAAATACCGTATCGTTTCATTGGTACCGGTATCATTTCGTCCCTGACGGTATCCATCCCTATGCGCATATTAGCAGGAGAATGTCCGTTGAACACAAATACTTAACTGTTCAAATATCGAATCAATCTATGCATATTTTGTATAAAACTTTATTGAAATACTACATCTCTTTAACAACATTCACTTGAAGAGAATAAATGTTGGTTGTTGCTTCGCGATGTTAAATTCTATTAAAATATGCCTTTAAGAGAAATATCCAAAGCCGTTGTTGTGCTGAGGACTTGTTATGTAGAGGGCTGCTTTGCAGAGGTTCGTTACATACTATCATCCTTAGATACCTAGTTATTTTATATTTTATTATACATATACAGAACGCAGGGAATGTATGCATACAGTAGACCTAGGTGCCAGTTATAGGGGTACTCACAATGAAGCTGAAAATGGTACATGTGCCTACTGGAATGATGTAACAGATTTAGATTCCAGATATGAAGGCGATTTTGAAGAAAATTATTGCAGAAAGTAAATAGATTGTTGTTATGTTCAAATGTATTACTATTGTGTTTTAAGAAATATAAGTATCTATCTGTTCAGTATGATCGTTCAATACATACATTTATTAAATAACTGGATTCTGCGATTTCTAAAACATGTACAAACTGTGTTGATGAAATTTAGTATATGAATATGTTACAACGTGCAGAATACGTACACCACTGTCTTTTCATGTTTGTTCAAAATTGTGATTGCTATGGATACAAAAATATTTAAAACTTAATTTAAACATATTTGTTTCCTGGGATAACACACTTTCATATCCACTACTACCGGAATCTAATCAGCTTGTCAATATTACCCGCCGTAAACAAAACTAGTTCTAGTTGTACAGGCAGAGGATAGTACAATTACCGAAAACTAAGTTGAAACGGTGGTTTTGTCATTTATTATACAGTAAAGTTCTGCTATTAAGACCACTTTAGTCATTTCAAAATCATTAGATTTTTTTGCCAATTATTAAGACCCAAATGCTTAATTTGTGAACAAAAGGGTCTCTGTAATAAGATCGTTTCGCTATAATGACCATCAATTTTGCTGGTCTTAATAGCAGAACTTGTAATACTATAAGGCATTATACTATAACAACCATTTTACATAATTTGGTCTTATACCGTGTGCCATGTTTTATATTGTACCAGATAGCATGGTGACAATCAAAACAAATCAGACGGCAAGTTTAGAACATGATCAATATTTATATAAAATGCTTTGACTTATAAGGTAGCAGCATTCTGTATACTTTAACCGAAGGTATTCATCTTCAAATGGAGCGTGGATTCAAGCTTACGGCTTCAAAAGACTGTCCCAAGTCTCTTAATCAAAACCGACTTAATTTTTTTCAACTTAGTTTTACGACCTAAGTAGGTAATTGTTTCATGCGGCAGAATTCCAATTTTAGGACTATCAAAAGCTATTGTCTTAATGGCTGAACGCTCGTAATAAAGAGACATGTTTTTTCCCAAAATTGAGCATCTAGAACCTAAATATCGTAAACACACGTATGAATTGTACATAAGATGGTATTTACAGAAGCAATGTAACGTATTTTTTTCAGAATTAAGGAGTCAGACCTGTCCCCTGGTTGTTACATAAATGGAGATTTCAATCAGTGTCACTCTATACCAGTATGTGATGGTATGTATGATAAAAATATTCATCTTGTTCATCTCCATCCTTTTTTTTTCTTCCTTCTAGAAGAGTCAATCAATCTGGATTGTTATACATGTACATGGACACTTATTTATTTATTTATTGGAGTTAACGCCGTGTCAAAACAATTTAGATCATTTTACGGCGTCCAGCGCACCTAACCTAGCTTTCCTGGACCCTTGTCTATGACCAGTACTCACCTACTCTTCCACAAGGCCGGAAACTTCTCCATATTGTCTAATCAATGGAGGAAAATTGACATTATTGTCAAATTTTCACGGAAGGGTATAACCTCCCCGGGTAGGATTCGAACCCGCACCCTCTCGGGCACGAGTATCCAAATCCCGGCGCGCTACCAACTGCGCTATCGACCCGGGTTTTATACATGGACACGAAACCGAGCTATCCAATCGTACTGCTCCACCTTTATACATTTAGACTTAGCTGATCTAATCAAGTCAAATTTCAGATTTTTAAATGTTTTGGAAAGCGTTTCAATAGCAAAGCTACGATAACTCTTGATGACCATATACTATGATTGATCGTCCATTTAAACTTAGTTCACCATATCGTGAGGTATATTTGCATACCCTTGGAAACACTATTATCTTCAACGTAACATTGTCGATTGTAATATTATGTTTTCTCCTGATTGCAATGAATACATTGCTAGTATCAAATTTTTTTATAAATTCGGTAACGCCATGAATGTCCAATGACATGTTAATAAATGTAGTATATCTTTATCAATAGAACTTAATCTAAGTTAATTTTTCTACAGATGATTTTCTGAGTGACCTATCAAATGTCGCCTATCTAAAACCAGTGGTGTCACCAGATGGTTATCCTTATGCTACTGATGGAATTCTTGCTGATGGTTTACAATTTAAAACACAACAGATTGTTGCCAATGGAGTATTCTCTCGTATAAGTAGGTTGTTTAGATAATAAATTACCGACATAATTCAAAACCAAAGAAAGCAATATACGTATATTAAGAATTTGATGGGTCGAGATCAAACTGGCTGTCTCCGGTTTAAATATGTTATTACATTAAATGTGTATACATAATTTTTCCGAAAAAGTGTTCGCATCAATACTATTCCCAACTTTAGAGCCGTCTTATTGTACGTTGATAACAGACTTGTCTGATGGTACAGTTCGACACTAAACCTTCATACAAAGTGTCACGCTAAGTGTCGATGTTGTGGCATTATGTTTCTGTTAATTTTTGTGCGAGTTACTTTCCTGCCATTTGCGTCGAATGCGACGTTAAGCTGTGCTTCAAGATTTCCTTCATTCTACACATGTCGGCTATAATCTCCAAATTTGAGTCATTATAGTCATGTTTATAATATCTTGTAACCTAACATATTGGGCTAAGTAATTCGTAAATGTTCGTGGACTATTTGCTTTCTGTTCACCATCAACTTGCTAATACAACACTGTTCGCTTATAAAATTTTACTAGTATCCCATATAAGAGGTCTGATACATTAGCGTGTCATTACATAGGGATGGTAATTAGTGATATTTAATATCATATATATTATATGTATGGTTTTAATTTGCTTCATTACGTTTTGTTTTCCTTAACATGTAATTAACATCATGAAATTGTGATAACTATGGATAGTTCATAATAATGAAACAATCTTTATGATTTTGTGTTTAGATTACAAAATCACTACACCATGTGAAGAACCATATTTCAATATAGATCTAGGATTTCATCACGAAATAATGGCTGTTGTTGTTTATAGAACAATTCCCAATGAAGGTATGTTAATATATAACTATGTTTTAAGGAATAGAATTGTGAGCTCCAGTCACTGGTTATTATTATTACCATTATGTACCGCATTTGTATAGCGGGTTTTTACATTGAACATATTTTTAAAAACGCTTCTATATTTTTGTATCATGTATGAATAAATGATAAAAATGGTTAAAAGATACCTTTGGAAAAAGTAGAATAAATACTAAATAATACTAAGCATCAGAGATATACTTACTGACGTGACCATAATAAACAAGAACGTGTTTACTTTTAAAAAAAGTATTTAGAGACAGGGCTCACTTGGTGGAGATTGGAAGTGCTTTCCACAGGTTTGGCGCCGTATGACTGAAACTACGATTGCCAAACGTAACTGTTCTAGACCGTGGACCTGTTATAGCCTTAAAAAGCCCCTTCACAGTACAATTATTTGAATTGCTACTACTTCAATGTTAAAGTTTGAAGAATGATTATTTTCTTTGTTTGTTTTATACGAGTACATTATTCATGCAATGGAAAGTGAATTTCTATCGGTACATTTTTTTGAGTTGCAGCAAAAGTTATCTTTCAGCCTTTGAAACTATGGTCAATGTATCTCTATTAACCATTATCAAGTTTGAGATATCTGTGTAATTTTATATCCACAGAAACAATGTACTGATTCGAAAATGCAAAATCAGAAATCGTTTAACAATAAAGTGTTTTATAACTGTTTAAAATTCTATTTGGTACGAAGTAAATCATAATGTGTGAAGATTTTTTTCGAGAGCAGTTTAAATCATTATCCTATTTCTTTATAATGACTATTGCAGTAAACTTATGTATTGAAATAGCGATGTGAGACTAAGTCTGGTAATATAATGTGTTTAAACAATTAAACTGTATTCTATATTATTTTGATAGTGGAACCAGACAGTTTTTGGAATAGAATGGTGGTCTGGATAAGTAAACAGAAATGGGACTTTCTGATATTCGGAGCTTTGAGATGCGGTGACATGTTAAACGCTTATAAATCTGCAACTATTTTATTCCGGTGTCAACGGACATTGGTTGGAAGATATGTAACAGTTCAAACAAACGTGCATTCTGACCCTGATTACGTTGGAGAAGATTATCTTAATTTACAAGCGAATGAAATAATTGTCTACGGAAAAGGTAATGTTATATGTATACGCTTCAAATTTCAGAAGTTCTTGTTGTATAATATGAACAGACGAAAATGTAATTTAGTAAGTAAATCTAACTCAGTAGATTACAATTTATGTTTGATAAAAGTGTGCGAATTATAATTTAATTAGTTCTACATCATGTTGGGCAGCTATCAGTCTTTGACGGAAGTATGTGCCCTGGTGAACAGCTACATCAAGAGATCAAGCCTTTCTAGCAGCGATGAGTAAGTTGACTGATCGCCGTTATTAAACCCAACTAAAAACGAATAATTATATATTGCTCATAAATATTTAAATGAACTGCATGACTTATATTATTTGTCACAAATGACAAATTGCAACAATTGTTTGACATAAGCTCTCAAGCAATGAACGCGATATTAAACGGCGTTTGCTAAAATTAACAGCAAAACATTGTCACTCAGTTAACATTGTTGCATTAACCCTTGCTATAGTTTATTGTTCCCTCTGGTATTTATCATATTGGATGCATGGAGTTGATAGGGTATAAAAAATATATGACGAGTGCACTTAATTGTGTTTAACTTGATAGCCCTATCATCATTTTTTATTCAAGAAAATTAAAGAAATAAATTGACTGCATTTACTGAATGTATACGTACTAATACGTGTTATTGCAGTGACATCATGTGGTCGACGTCTAGGTGTTTCTACTGGGAAATTAGATCGATCTCAAGTGACAATAACAAACAGTGGAATCAAGTTCATTGATATAAATGATATGATTAGTCCTCGTGGTTGGTGTCCTTCAAATATTGCAGAGAATCCAACTATAAAGGTATCAGTACGAACAACATTTGAATTATATAATCCAAAAATGGTTTTGCGATTTTTAAATTAGCGACTTTCGCGGACGTAGTATTTCCGCAAAATACTAGCGCCGCTCATTGATTGTTTGCTTTACAATCGCAAAACCTCTTTCCTCTCATAAACTTAATGGTTGGCGTAAAATTTATAAACATCAATGATCAGGGCGACAAAGACTTAAAAATGTCAAAAGAAATTGTTATTTTGCGGATTTTGCGACAGGCGTGACTACGTGAATGTTTATACCCGCGTAAGGGTAGGTCATCTAGAAATGACGAAACGTTGTGTACGCGAACGTTTCTTGGTTTACAGTATGAAATGTTCCATGTATCATATGTATGGTTAGCCTTTTTGATTCACTGTTTTGCAGATGACGATAATGATAAGTATGTTATGTTTGGTAATGTTTGATGCTGTTTAACTTATTTCAGTCATATCGTGTCCTGTAGTCTTTGGTAGTGTCTAGACCTGTAGAACCAAGCTCTAATTATATTCAGTCAGTGCTTCACAACTGCCCTACCACATGTAGATACAGGAATAGGCGTGCTAGTGACAGTAGAAAATATTATTTCAAGACGTGTATGTTGTATCTCATACTAAGGTCAATGCAACAAATGTTGTTC
Source organism: Mactra quadrangularis (assembly GCA_025267735.1). Taxonomy (NCBI): domain Eukaryota; kingdom Metazoa; phylum Mollusca; class Bivalvia; order Venerida; family Mactridae; genus Mactra; species Mactra quadrangularis. The sequence goes on along the minus strand of CM046304.1, from coordinate 39,953,404 downwards.
AAATGTTATCGTAAATTTTCCATTATAGAGGGTCATGACTTTGGACGCAGCTCCCAAATAGGCTTGTGTAATGAACAAGCATATTGACGATATCTGTATGGTACGTACTGCGTATTTCGTGCGCATACACTTTCAAGTTATACGCGAACCGCACTGCATCTATAAAATACTTGTACTAATAAATAATAGGAATATTTATATTGAGGTGTACTGCTCATCTCAAATATATCTAACTGTTTAATATAGGTGGTATGTAAAACTCTTAAAACTTCTCCTTGCACGTGTTTTAATTTACAGATAGATTTAGTTTTACCCATGGTGATACAAGGTGTAATGATTGACGTTTTCCCTATCGTTGATGAGACAAAGAGAAGTGATACACAATTTACAATAAGATATGATTACGACTTCCAACTTCAGTTACCCCTCAACTATACTGATTTCATGAACGATATAAAGGTTGGTTTTATTCTATACTATTGAAAATTGAACTATAATTGGAAATGATATTTTGGTAAATGAACTTAACTCTTCTTCATTTCAAACATACGTTGGTTCAAATGACGTCAGAATCCACTTCCTGTTTTTCTTGAGCGATACACTTTGTATACTAAGTGTTTAGTAGTTGGGAACAAGTAGACATACTCGATGGAGATTTATCTTAGTTGTAAGAATTTATTTACGATCTATTTAAAACAAATTTATCTAATAATAATTGCATGTGTAGAAAGTATTTACAAAGAAATTTAATATTCTTAAATATGAATAAACACTTCTTATTTTTGAAACATTATATACTGTGGACAATTGCGAATAGTTAATCTTAAATGTATTTTGTTGTGCGGGGAAATAATGGCAAATCTGTACAAAAATAATGGTAATATGAAAAAAAAGAATTAACATAAGCAAGATGGAGACAATTTTGCAGAGGTTTCAGTTTCAGTTTATTTTGTATAAGCAGGCCTCCGGCCTATACACAACAATGTGCATTTACAAATATAACATGGTACATAGGCCTATGATAGATATAGAAGTAATAGATATAAGATGAAAGTACATAATAATAAAACAATACCAGAGTGATATCAGAGGAAAACAATTTTGTTTCAGAGTACGGTAGTATCGTAGAAACAAGATTTTATCAAATATTTAGATACGGAAATTAGTCCTTGGACAGAAACAAGCTTTGGCTCACTAAGAGAAAATCACTAAAACACTGGGACATCTTGATGTTCAATCATTTACTTCACAACTGCACTACTGTCATATTTAATGATTTAAATAAAATGGTGAAATATTTAATCAATTTTAGGTATTTAAACTATCTGATGATGTTAATGACGACAATGGTGAAGTATTTATGTTCGCTGACCCATTTGTTGCTTCTTTAGTAGATATAGATATAAACCAAACATATGGTACATCATGTTACAAAATAGACTTAATTGTTTGCGAACGACCGGGTAAGTGGTTCTCGTGATTATTGTTCTTAAAATGTACTTCATTGTTTTTGAAGGCCCAGGTAAGCATTTAAATGAAACACACGGAACATCTTTATTGAAATAGTATTGACTCACCTTAACGCCTTTAAAATGAACCCCTATTAATTAAGGTATAGGCAAATTTTCAAACCTAAACTAAGACCGCAACACGATTTTACTTGTGTATGTGTCTATTATGCATGCCTTTTGTTATTTTCTAATAAATTGGATGATTTAAGACAATGTTCATGTCAGCTAGGACATGTTTGTAGGAGCAGTGGTCCAGTGGTAGTACGCGTGTTTAGAGATCGAGTGGTACCGGGTTCGACTCCATTAGTAGCACTGTTAACTTCTTTGAGCCAGAAATTCACCTACATTTGTACAAAATTGCTAAGTCAAACATGTTAAAGTGGACTTAAAACCGCACTAAAACGTTTAGCTGCTATAAAAAATCTTCAAAAATATTTTAGTTGAAAGTTTTTTCATCTCGACACTGCTTTGTGTGTAATTTCAGTAAGTTTAACGTGCGCAAACGACATAAATCAGAAAGGTTGGAAAAAAATCACGAACGCTGATTTCGCTGCATCAACTCAAGTACAGAATACAGAACGTGTAGATAATTGGCGAGAATGTATGAATAGATGTCAGGAAGCTTCAGCTTGTCAGTCATTCTCACATCTTAAAACTAAAAGAAGGTGTAAAATTTCCATGTTTATGTCATATCCACCATTTATTTATCTTATGGAAAAAGAAGATTACACTGTTACTGAACGATTTTGCGTACGAGGTAAGATTTACTGTATGACATGTAATACATCTAGAGTCAATTTTTACTACTTTTTTTTCTAATTTGCGAAGCCGCCCAGCTAGCTCAGTTGGCAACTTGCAAATCTACTGATCGAGGGTCGCATGTTCGATTCCCGGGCAGGGCATACTTTCGTGGAGCTTGGTCATGAAATTATTTCTACGGCCATTTTCCCTCCTGCCAATGATTTTTAATTATGTAGGGCAGTTGTCGACCTTTGACGAAAGTATGTGCTTAGTAGTTGGTTAACAGCTAAATCCAGAGATTTAGCCTTTCCAGGAGGAGTGAGTAAGTTGACTGACCGCTGTTATATGACCTATACAACGTGTTGCTACGGCGTTATAGCCAACAAAAACAAACGAAACTAATTTCCAAAATTTGATCATTAATGTCATTTGTGAGATGCTTCTTTCCTATTAAACATGGTATATTACATGTAAGAATAAGAACTTTAGAACCTGCATCATAATTTACAAAAGGCAGAGTTTTAAAACTCACGCACAGGTACTGATGAAGTTTTCTTCATATGTTTGTTTACTGATCAACCTTCATATTGCTATATGAAAAGCTAAATTTTATGACGAGCTACATTTTAGTTCCGGATACATATTTTACTGAATACCTCATTTTTTCTGACTATTTTTGGGACAAGTTACATCTACATGTACTCTTTATGTCGGACTTTCTTGGCGACTTTTCGTGACGAGGTCACCTTTTACATGTATGCCCAACTATTTTTGTGGGGATCTACTTCATATGTCCAACCATTTATGCCGACAGACTATTTTGTTTGTTAAAGATTACATCTTTGTTAAAATTATATATACTATAATATATAATGATGGTTGTATAATGTTTCTTTTGTATTCTTTCAGAGATTCCAATACTTGATTGTCATTACAACGTTACTTCTGAGTCAATTATATTTTCTCCAAAATACTCTCAAGGATACTTAGATTATTTAAATTGTTCTTGGACTATAAATATTCCTAATACAGTTGCTATTACACTGGATATAATAGACTTTGATATCAGACCTGAAGTTTATCAAACAGAGGTAAAACAATAATTAGATTCTGTTCTTCTGTCAAATACAATAGACCAGTCGTAGGACACACGCTTACAGATCAAGAGATCTCGGATTTCAACCCCACAACGGACACTGAAATTTACGTGTTGCTATTCCACTCCATTTAGGTTAAATGGGTACGATGACGATTCACCTGCTTGAAATTCATTTTAATAGCCAGGGTTAATCGTACAAACTTATTTAGCCAAATCTTACGGAAAGAGACTATAAATATAACACATTTTAGTAACTATTTGTACACAAAATCGGTGCAGAATCATATATATTTATTTCATCATGATTTATCAGTCATATGAGCTATTTGTAAGTCACAGTAGGCCAACTGGTTGTTCAGATTACAGTTCTATGATTATAGCCCAATATGGTTGTGTCAAACTATGTACAACTATGTCAAAACTTTGCTCAAAAAATAAATCCATCTACGGAGATTGATTACAATTCAAAGGTGGAAGAGATCACATGATCTTATGAAAACTTGATGTCACGGCACTTGTGCGATGCATTGCTGTTTTTCTATGTTGATTGGTCTATAGCAATAATATATCGTTTTTTGGAGGCGCACACAAATCAACATTTCATTTAATATTACGCTATAAGCAACGCCTACAATTATCCATATTACAAAAGTAATTTCTTTCCAAATGAGACCATTAAAGCAGGAACAATAATCAAGTGGTAGATCGCCCGCTTAGAGGCATCGGGTATCAACACCGCTAGCGGCTCTGCTAATTTCCTTGAGCAAGAAATATAATTTTCTACTGGTGTTCCACTCAAACTAGGTGTAAACGGGTACTGTACATGTAAGGGGTTCATTTGTCTGATGTTGGTTTTAATAATGAGGTTTTCGAACAAAATTTTGACATTGGCTGTACCTGTACGACTTTAAATCACATTCGGACTTATCAATTTAATTTTTATTATCTTATTTTGTTTGCACAGATTATTGGTGCGACAGTAACAAAGTTAGACGTTTGTTCAGACGAATTTTCCATCATAGAAAATGGCACAAAAAGACGACTTCAAATGGGTGTAGAGGAAGTATACAGGACTAACTCTGTACCTGTGGTAAACAACAATACTGTACTCCAATATAGAACTTGTGAAATGAACAAATATGTTGAAAGGCGAGGATTTGCTTTGAAAATTCGTAAAATGGGTAAGCATACGTATTGATATATTAATATTGATTATAATTTCTTTGTATGTCATGGCTTTTTTAATGTACGTGTTTAAGTTCATCTTGTTTTTTTTTAGTAATTTCCTTAGTTGTTTTTGTCTGCTTAATCTCTTTTTCTTTTTAAAATAGCTTTTCTATTTTTTATCAAATTATTATTAATATTATCATCAGTATTTTTTAAGTTTAATCATGGTGATACTACTTATCTTTTTTAGATTCATTTTTATCATTATTATTATGATTGCGTGTACTATCATAATCATCATATTTATTATGATCATTGATATCATTATCACCATCACCATTATCATCAATATTATTATAAATCTTATTGTCGTAACTAGTATTATAGTAATTATCATCGTTGTCAATATCATCATCATTATTATTATTATCATAATCACCATAATCATTAAAATCGTTACAATCCTTATTGTTGTTATCCTCATCATCATCTTTATTTTCACCACCATTGTCATTATAAACTGTTTAATTTTCTTGTTTTAGATTGTGAGATCTGTACAGTGAAGAAGTTCAGGACGTATTGTCAAGGCGAATGTGGTTACATCATGAACAACCATTTTCCTCTTGGTTTATATCTGGGTGAATATAAAGAGGGTAATGCATTTATGTATGAAATTATTGGTAAATTCTACCAATATCTAAAAATTGTAATGCTGTACTACGATGTGCCTGATGATATCAAATTAGAAGTAAGTACTGCAAACTTTTTGTATTATAGTTACGGTTTGTTTTTCGGAACAGATTTCTAAGCCAACATTTGACCTATTGTTTTAACCGAATTGATGAATAAAATATACTTTACCATATCTGTTCATGTATACCATTTGATTCTGGTTTAAATAATTACCTGTTGTAAATGGTTAATCCAGCTACTTCCCGTAGCTTTTTGCTTAATGCAGAGTATGAAAATATGTTTGTAATATTTATAAAAGAAATTATAGTTCGTTTTTTTCTCAACTATCAAAACACGAATAATTACGCGGTGACTTCGTGTTCTTTGTGTCACATTCGCGATATTTAGATAGTGTGTATTCATTCACCGTGAAATTATTCAAATTTTGACAGTTGAGAACAAATGGACTATAGTTCCCAATTCTTATATTTTAAAGGTAAAGGGATTCTCACCAATAGATCAGTTGATTTTAATACATGATTTTACCGATGATCCATACCCGGTGCTACATATGATTACTGCACGTGGTAGGGTAGCAACAGCTTTCATACAGTCACATGAACATAGAGGTTACATGTTGAAATATACTCTGATGACGTCACACCATTTTGAAGCTGTAAGAAATATCTTCGAACGCCCAGAACAAGGTAATTGGCTATTTGTAACAGAACGCAATCTGATTAAAACCCGATCTAAAATTTCCCCCTCGCATACTCGCTAATTTAGATCTGGCCTTTTTCAAACGAAGGTCACGTTCAGGCGACCTTTTCTCATCATAATATTCATGGAGAAATTGTTATGATACGTAACTTGTTTACTTCGTCTACGTCATGCAATTAGAAATGAGCCGTCCAATCACAGACTGTGAATAATACCGCTGTTAAATTAGCATGCAAAACTTGGTCTGAAAAAGAAATTACAAAATCAAAATGTGATTAATAGTATTTTCGTCTAGATGAAAGCTACGCATTGATTGGTCGACACAAAGTTCATCTCGACGTGACCTTCCACGGAGAAAGTAGAGATCCTGTACGACAACGCTCTACAGGATATATGTTTACGGAGATTGTAACAGAACGTTACCAAGTTGTAATAAAAGGGGGACAAATCGAGACGTGTACTTCAAATAGGAAGTGCATTAACTGTTTCCCTTGGTCTATAGAGGGATTCCATATTTATCGTATTCATTGGGAAAGTTACTCGAAAAGTCTCTGCAGCGAGTTCAAAATATAGACTTTTTACTAAAAATAACATAGCAGGATATACAGTTACGTGATCTACACATAATGAATAACTACTGAACAGCTATTCGTTTGCCGGCTTGTCTTTCCAGACAAATAATTGCATGACATAAGGAGGCAAATTAAATAACTATTAAACTTCTCTTCGAGAAAATTCCAAACTGCCCCGTGAGTTTTGATCGTAATCATTTAAACTCCTTTGCACACATGTTTAATCCAACATACGTATGTGTGCATTTTAGAACAAAGATTATTTTATACATTTTTTTTCTATGTTTTACTGCTGCAAGTATATAGGGAAACCAAGAGTATTTTTACATTATGAAGATTATTTGATTATATAACCTGAAATTTAAAAAAAAACTTTATCCACTTATTACAAATTGTGAGCTATTTAAAATCAGCATTAATTTCTAAACATTCTTGGAATTATGTTACAGTATGTGAAGATGGATGGATGTATTTTGAAGGTAGCTGTTATTACATGGCTAACCTTAACCCTGGAACATTTGATGACGCACGTCAAGCATGTTTGAACATTGGTGCAGATCTTGTTAAAATAACAAGTATGCGAGAACAAGATGCTGTACATTTCTATCTTTTATCAAAGGAGAATAGTCTCCAACAAGAAACAGTTGTCATTGGTAGGTTAGATGTTTTAAGATTTTAACTCGGGTCGATAGCGCAGTTGGTAGCGCGCCGGGATTTAGAATCCCGTGTCCCGAAGGGGGTACAAGTTCGAATCCCACCCGGGGAGATTATAACCTTCCATGAAAATAATGCAAATTTTCCTCCATTGATTAGATAATATGGAGACGTTTCCGGTCTTGTGGAAGGGCATGTGAGTACTGGTAATGGACAAGGGTTCAGTAAATCTATGTTTGGTTCGCTGGTCGCCGTAAAATGACCTAAATTGTGTTGACACGGCGTTATAACCAGTAAAAAAAAGAAAACATGTTTTACAATTTTAGTCGTGCAGATAGTTTTGTACTGTGGTGTAGTAGCTAAGCTACAGCTGTCACGTTGCCCTTCTGATGTGTATAGTTTAGTCCCTAGTTCATATCACCAATAATAAAACTTCGGTTAAAGTGTGTAAAACCAAGTTTGTATATGAAGTTTAATAATGGTCCGTGATCGGTAAAGTTTGCATTCATACTTTATAAATTAATTTTATAAATACAATATTGTGAAAAAGTGTAGTCTAGATTCAAAGTAATGTTCAAAGGTCCAACGGCACTCGAATTTACTTTTATACTACATGTTTCTACCATGAGTCCCAGCCAGTAACTAAAAAGTAAAATATCACTCTCAACTTGACAATCTGTCAAATGTATGTACTTGTATGTGCACGAGATATATGTATATACAGTATGATTGATTAGACTAGTTTATCGGTCATTTTGTGACAGTACTCCCATCGAAGGCGGTCATTTTGTGCTTACAAATATTGCCGTCGTGTATGTCTTCAAAAACTGGATCTAACTCGGATGAGTACACTCTTAACTCGAAAACACCAGAGAAATAGTCAATAATATGAGTAACGTGGATATAATTTGAAATGTATAAGTCTTTAAAAAATTATTTGTCTTGCATTAAAAAAGCAAAAGCGTTATTTCTACGTTTATTTTTAAAATAAAAACATTATTCGTCAAATGATACAAACACTTTTGACCATGGCAACATCATAACAAACTTATACTGGCCAACATAAAATTAATTGTTAAGAATGACATATACAAGGTGTGATTTAATTGATACTGTCTTAACTTTGGCCGTAAAACTTTACCGCAAGTTTGAATAAATTAACAAGCATTCATATGTCAACATTTACGAATGAATTATCTATGTTTTCAAATCAAAGTCTATTCAATATTCCAGGATTAAAAAGTTTGTATAAAGACAGAATATATAAATGGTTGGACGGCTCAAGAGCAATATTTCAAAACTGGTATGATGTTGTCGCTTTTATTCAGTCATTAGTTTCTTAAAGAACAATGCAGCACTAGTCGTAATAATTATAACGCTTTAAGTAACATTTTATTAACGTTTTTTGGCAGTAACCTTTATATTGGAGAGACTAAACATGTTTCATTTTGTGTTTCTGTTGTCTGAATATTTATACATTTAACAGCTACTGAAATTATCCTGGTTTATAGCGTTTTGTCATTATGTCTATGAATATGTTACATGTATTCGTTCATTTGATAAAGGCAAATAAAAAAATGAAAAACTAAATTCGATAAAGTTAACTGTTTTAATATAATATTTTGATATTGAATAAAAATTTTCTTTAAAATTAAAGTGCGGTTTAAAGTCTGCTTTCATATACATGTTCAGTCAACTCCACAATTTTTGTACGATAATACCTGACCATTTAACTCACCTTCAGACAGGTGATCTTTTTTGTACCCATTTACACCTGTGAGAAGTGCAACAACTGTAGGTAAGTTTATTGCTCAGGGATTAGCAGTTCCGCCAGTAGAGTTCGACACCTTGACATTTTGAACCCTAAGTGCGCGTACCACTGTTACTAAAATGTTATCTCTCCAAATGAAATGGAAATTTGAAAACTACTGTTATCATTCTGTCTATGTCTTTAGGGAGATACCATGGTCACTACAAGGACGGAAATGGATGCACGAATATCTAACATTTGATGGTTGTGTTTCAATTCGTGTATTTACTGCACAAAACAGTGCAAGCTGGGTTCATCAACGATGTAGTTCTAATTACGAGCATGCTTTATGTGAGAACAACATGGAACATATCGCAGAAAAAGGTAAAACATTACAATGCTAGTGGTCAATTTACACGTGTTTAATACATGTATGATATTACGAATCACATCAATACATTTTTATCATTTTAGTATGTTTCCAAAAGGAAACCGAATGGATAGATGTTCTCTAATTTGCTGTCTGTATTTTAATGTGAAACATATTCACGCATTTGGTACAATTGACATAACGCTCTATCATTACATTATACATTATTATATATATACACTTATTATATATTACATTATAATGGATACTTATATCAAAAATATAAATTTCTCAATTAAATGAGTAAGTTATTGTTGAACTGAGCACGATAAAAACAGCAATGCGTTGTAGTGCCCACACAAAATGTCAATGATATTCGAAATTGGTTTATAGATTAGATTATATTAGATAGGTTTTAGGCAGGCTTGATCACTCTTTTAGAGATTTTTGTATAGCCATACGTACCATTAAGTTATTGTCTTGTGTATTTAAAAAGTCAAATGATTGAATGCTCGTGCATTCACAGTCAAAAACGTTTACAGTTGCTTGCTATCTACTTAAAGCATTGCAACGCAGACTCCCGCTTGCTATTAAGACATAAAAATGAATGGTCACTATAGCGGAATGGAAATTATGTAGTGGGACCCTTTTACAAAGAAAAACAAACATTTTGGACTAAAAGGGCGTCAAAATCGCATAATTTTGCAATAACCAACATGTTTTAAATGGTTGAATTGTAATATTTATAAAATTAATAATGAAACATATACATGTACATATTGTATACATATTTCAGTGACAACAAGAGATGATATTATAATTTCTGATGCACTGACAGAAAATATAACAAAATCATTATATGGATGTTCCAATACAGAACATATTGATATATTATCATATTGTGATGGTGTCGTCGATTGTGCTGACAATTCTGATGAAATATCCTGTGACAGAGGTTGTATTGTCTTAATTATGTTTCTACGCTTTATACTTTTATTGTTTGTTTGTTTGTTTGTGTTTTACGGCGCACCAACACAGAAAGGTTATATCGCGCCTTATTTAACTTTATTAAACCATGTGTATGTTTGAGACGATCATATTAATACTATTTTTAATTTGCCCAGATGACACATAGCTTTCTTTTGTTAATGGATAAAAGCAAATCAGTTCATACTAAAACGGTATTTGTCCAACTTTTAAAGAGCACTGTGGAAATTGTGTTTATCTTTATATAAAGTATTTGAACTTGGTGTTAGTACTATTCGTTATCTCGCTCGAATGTTATTTACAATGTAATGTTTCTTTGGTGGACAAACTTTTAATTGTTTCTGTTAGTGTACTAGGAATCAGTGATGTGCCCCCATTAATTATTTACCAGAAAACATTGTTCACTTCATGACATTTCTAAGAAAATGTACTGATTCATGTCTTTGTTATTTTTTGGATATATAGTCAACATTTTTGACTGTTGCTAATCCTGGTGTGTTTACTAACACCGTTTTATTACAGATACTAGGGCCTGCCAAGAGAATGAGTTTGAATGTTTAGATAAGAAACAATGTATACCTATACGTAGATATTGTGATTTTATAAATGATTGTAAAGATTCGTCTGATGAGATGTATTGTGGTAAGTTAAACTGTCGCAGTGTAGTTCAAATTATTTGCTTGCTCTGTAATTATATCGCATGTGTGGTCGTTGCTTGATGGTCCAATTTCGAAATGTTTCATGTCATATATTTTGCCGTTTTTTATTTAATAGACAAAAAATCTGTGGATTTTACGTTTTTTTATGAACAAGGCTTGTTTTGATTTTTGTTGACCAAATTTCTTAAGTTTCATAATAATAAACAGTTATTCACGTAATGGAAGGAGACATAAAAAGAAGTTGATAAAACTAATAATGTGTGGAAACTTCAACTGGCGATGATGGTAGCAATACAAAACTGCAGTGATATTATGGCGAACAAATTCTTATTAGTCATTGGGATAGGCGACAAAGAGGTCGTTCAATTATGTTATTGTTGATAGCTCTGTATTCATTTTTATCATTTTATGTAGCGTAGATTCCAGAATGAAATTTGTTTGACAAACATACGAAATTAATACATTATACTAATACTTACGTATAATGTTGATATTAATTGAATAAATATACTATATCTGAACCCATTAATGTTGTTACTATTGTCTTTTTCAGAGCATCCACAATGTTCGAGGGATGAATTTCGATGTAAAAATGGACAGTGTATTGACTACTATGAACGTTGTGATTTAAAGATTGATTGTTACGATGGTTCTGACGAACAGAATTGTAAAACTGGTATTCTATATTTTTAACGACTTATCACATGCACTTCACATTAATGTGTAGCTGTTACATGCAATTTTTAGTTTTTATCGAGTGGTATTTACTCTGTTTTAGTTTTATAGGTATTTTACACAAAACTTCGATATAAAGAGGCCCAACTAGAAGTGGTCATGTCAATGTATCTGGTGCCCGTTTTATCAAGCGTTATACGAGTGACTTTAGTCGTAAATCCTTCTACATTATTATGTTAAATTATCGTAAGAGTTTTGATAATATGGTTCTTTATATATTCAAATTTTAGCAGCGTTATTAATTAATAATATAGAATGGTCAAAGAGTACATTGATTTAATATGTAATTTAGTTCTCGCACATGTACCATATAAATGGGGATTACATAAAGGCAGTTTGTAAATGATATTCATTCAAATAAATAATGTTATGAAATACATGGTAACGATAAGCATGCACACAAAAATATGAATCGTTTACTATGGTCTGCTGCCAAATGGATTCTCGGGTATGCACTATAATTCATGCGATCACCCAGCCATCGTGAATTCGATATATGTATGATATAGTAACGCATTATAGTATAGTGCATTTATTGATGACAAATTTGATATTTCAGAGGATTGTGTCACAAATGAGAAGTTATTTTTATGTAAACAAGAAACACAATGTATACCAAGACAACGTGTATGTGATGGTTTTATAGATTGTCCAGGTGAGAATCTAAAATAGACCACAAGTATATGTTATGCCCCTTCATTTGATTTTTAAACAAATCATATATATATAATATATATACTGGGATACAACCGCGTTTAGTAAACTACTTCATATAGAATTATTACTATTTGTCACAAAAAATACTGATACAGTGATGGCACTTTTACCACATCATTAAATAGATTAAAAATAACTCTTCAATCTACGAAGGTTCATAAAGCCAAAGCACAGACCATAAATCTGGATTATTTATCAAAAGTATCATTGTTAAAATAGATACGAATGTTGTTATTTTTAATTGTTTCTGTTAAAGTACTAGGAATCAGTGATGTTTCCCCATTAATTATTTACCAGAAAACATTGTTCACTTCGTGACATTTCTAAGAAAATGTACTGATTCATGTCTTTTTTGTTATTTTTTTGTATATATAGTCATGAATTTGCTTATTTGAATAAAACAAAAATACTTTTGATCGATTTTACATGGTACATTTAGGTATTTTAAAATGTCACTGAAATGGCTTCGTGTTAATGTTTCGAAGCAGAATGGCTTTGTATTTAATCGAGAAAAAAAATAGTGAACTATTCGTACTAAGTTCAATGTACAAAAAAACAATGACATTAACAAATAGAGCAATTGAACCCATTTACACGTGTCATTTAAGGTAGCTCTTGTAACATAATCCAACTTTTCATGTTTAGTTGTAATGAGAATTAAACATTATTGAAGGAATTATTGTGCTATACTTTAATATTAATGAAACTTAAAATTGTCGGAATTTTAGAAATTACTTTACTAGTCTGTACGTAGTATTCTAAACTTTTCTCCATGTTAGACATGTATTTTAAAATAATGTCGACGTAGACTTTTTATGTACACTTTTATAATACTTTCATATGCTAGGGAGGTAATTATTAACTCCAGTTAAAATTGTTTAAAATTGTTATCATTTGAATTATCAAGTTATGTTATGAATGTGATCCATAAAAAATGATTAACATATTGTAAAAGATTAAAAATATTATGTTTTTCCATTTTTTAGATAATTATTTTTTCACTCTGAATGGCATATGAGGGACTATATACACTTAAATTGTAACAAATAAAAGACTACAGCAAATTAATTAATTTTAGCAAGTAATAGAACTTGTCAATATGATTTGATTAGCAGCTCGTTAAGAAAAAATGAACCTGCAGTATGGCGTACACACAACGCTCGTCCTAATATTTAACTAAACAAAAATCATTTCAGGAAATTTAAAATCTGATGAAATCTCATGTGACAAACATCTAGTGAAGGCAACATGTCAAGATTGGTAAAGTATCGACTTAGTTTTTTACATTATTACACAAAAAATGGCCAATATCTATTAACCATCACTTGTGTTACATCCCACGTGCACAGTAATTACTTCTTAGTAATTGCTTGCAAGATTTGTCTTCTTTAAGACGAATTTGTGCAGAGAAAACCGCTGAACTTCTCTTTAATCACGTTGCAGATTGCAATAAAACTATGATTAAAGGATAAGCTTAAAACCCGATTGTGCACATTTTGCAAGGAAAGGACATTCCGAATGTTTCGTAAATTTTTAATTGTATTTTGTGTCAGATTCGTAAAAATTGTAATTGTGGTATTAGATGATGTTGACCAATGCTCCTTTGTCGTTTTTAATTTGTTTTGTTTTTATTGTAAAATTTTGTTACTCAGTTCTAATAAAATACCATTTTCACTACCACAAATTTATAATAATGCATTACATGAAATCAACGTTCCATTTTACGGCTTTGCATTTGAGTAAGTTCTGTGCGGAAAAAGATAACAATATAAAGAATGCAGAAACATGTTGTATAAGTAGACATAGGTTTGAACATTGGAGGAAAACTTGCTAGGAATTATTGATGAAGAGCAGGGTTCAGCGGCCGATTATCTGTTTAGATCAACAAACGTAGACATACGTTTATTTCAATGTCTGAAGATCAATGTATGATCGTAATGTGATATTTCTAGGTATGCTGATGGATTCACACAGTCTGGTACGTACTATATTCACCTTGGACATGAAGAAGATGACGCAGGTAAATATCGTAATACAATATGTGAAGTGGAATAATACAATCCTGATTTTTGCCATATTATCTAAAAAATATGTTATGTTACAAGTATGACCAGCATAGACACAAGAACGATCATAAGTCGTATATAAATATACTAAATTTACTATTTGACAAATTGTTAATTACGTAGTACACCATAAGGTGGTTGATGACTTGTTAAAAACGCGAGCGAGTTAAGGCGACTAAAATAGTAGATTTACGAATAAAAACTAATAGAATGCCATACCAAACATTGAATCAAACACAAGGTGCCTTTCGGTCTAAATTATTTTCCCTAATTATCTCCAAACATAGTTTGTTTTTCTTTGCTTCCAGTAGAGAAGTTGTAAGCCACTAATTAAGATTTTGTGCTACTTATCTAAGACTATCCGTGATCTTTACTTTACCGATATGACTGACAACTTACCGAAAAGCGGTAAAGCATCAACCAATACATTGCAATTAGTAATAATACCAATTGAAACTCTTACTTATGACATTTTGCATTAACTATTGTTGAAGTTTTTTGAGTAAATGGCAAGAATAGGAAAATAGTTTTTCTATTTAGAATAGTGTATGATGCGTTAATTAACTGATAAAAAAGAAGCATTTGTCTGCAATCAACGTTTTGAGTTAATTCGTAATTGATCTAGATTCTACTTGAATTCTTGATTCTTAACGAATTTAATTGAATGCTAGATAATTCCTATTCTCTGCTTTGAGTTTTTAAATGTTCCTAGTATATTAAAGACAAATTAGTCTTACTAACTTATTCTTATCATTTTTTTTAAAATGACATTTTTGAACTTTAAATTAAGATTAAATCGCACGACTTAATTGAGCATTTACATTCCCGTACAGAAATTCAGAAGAATGAACTGAATTTGTGAGTTGACAAGTCAAGAAAATTATAACTTACGTTTCTGCAATGTTGAGTGAAAACTTACTTTGATAGGAAATTGCTTGAAAATAATTTCTTATCATAAAATAAAACCCTCTTATGTAGACTGAAGAAACATGAAGACACTCTATGAAGGTCATTTTTTCACTCTTTATTGTTTGACAATATACCTTATTGTGATAAAAAGGAACCAGCGCAGACGATGTTAGCGCTTCCTCTGATAGAAACAGTTCATCTGCATCGAGTGACAACATGTAATATGGCCTTTCAAAATAGCTATAATCGGTCTAGCTGATAATGTGCTCATTACTATATACTGCATATAAATTACAACCCAGACTAAAGTCTGGTGTTACTAAAAAGATGACTGTCTTATTATATTTCACAGAACGTTATCGTGTAGAATGTGAATTCAATCCAGAATCTAATGTAATATCAACAATATTTCATCATATCAATCAAGCTGCTATACCTACCAATGATCAAGATGGTGTTAGAATGTTAAAATATGAATTCAAGACTTCCAGGTATAGTTCAGCTACGTTTTACACATTTATAACTTTCACTCATTTATGACGGTCTTTGTTGGCCATAGTCTGTGTTTCTCTATTAAAGCAGACAGTACTGTAAACCTTCTATTATTCCAATTTACCGATACAATTCTCCAAGGTGTCTTTATAAACATGTATTTCAATACACCTACCAACTTTTCTAAGTATACACATTTCTCCCTGCAAATAATTTCAACAGTTGTTAAAGTATTTAAACGAAATTTTGTGAGTCAACTATGGGATACTTTATCTTTCATGTGACACTAAATACGTCAATACCCACCGTGTAGTTATTGACTTCCAAGATGCACGTGCAGTTCGTGCTTTTTACTAATATGAGCCAAACGGTTTACATTTACACGTTTATTTGGTACATGCCGACATCTACAGCGATTTACACTTAGAATGAACATCTTAACTTTTACAAGTTGTAAGTAAGAAAAGAATAAGCTTCTAAGAAAGAGGTCAGGCTGTCAGAATGATACACTCTCATCAGTACGAGAGATAAATTGACTTGAATTACTTATGTCTTGTTCGCATCATCTTCATCACTGAGACATTCTAAGTTTAGCTGCAATGCAAAAACCTCCAACAATCGTGACGAAATGAAACCATTTTAAATCAAATTAGTGCTCATTTTTTTCTTTCATTTCCTTTTATTAAGTGTTCTTTCATATTCTTAGATATTTCTTTATTTAATATTTTTTAAACTGTACTATGAATCTTTTACAATTAATGTAGGTTAACAATGCTATTCAAATCATCTCTGATCTAATCAGATATGATGGTCGATTTTCTAAACCTGTTTTTTCATCCTGCGCATTAGTGCACCAAATTAATTATTGTCAAGTTTTAAGTATTTTTTTTGAATATATATTTAACTTGCAAATAGCCTTGATTAGCTACTTTTTATTTTTAACCTGTTTTATAATTTGTTTATTGACAAATAACTATAGTGTTGATAAATGTGTGATAGTTTTAGTTATATAAAGTGCGTATAGACTTTTATAACTCTATTTTAAGAGTGGCTATGTTCATGTTTTATATTGTATGATAAATATGTTTAATATTAATTGTAGATAAGACTTAAATGAATATATAATAGCCATTTGTATATACATATGACCCCTAGGTTCAAATTAGTTGTATGTGTATAAACAAAGACAATTTGCGATTCTTACAATTTCACACTGAGAGTGTGATAATAAATCATCATATATGACATAGGCTTGAACAATATCGAAAAGATTATTTATTCCCAATTTTCGTGGCTGATGTGAATACGCGTATCTTTATAGCTGCGTAATAGTCAACTACAAATCGTGTACGCGAACGTTTCTTGGTTTACGGTATTTATGAATCTACGTATATTCATTTGATTTTGTTTAAATGGCACCATTATATAGCTGATGCATTTTATCACATACGCTACACTTAGCATGTATATGTCCCATTGGTCTTACATCTAGATCACATCAGAGTTGTCCTAAAGTTGTATCATTTAGTTGCCAGAAATGCGTAGGTATTAACCAAGAAACCGACCGTAATTTCCATAGTACACACAACGTTATTTAAGGATACTAGCTTAGTTCTGGTGCATAAAAAATAAACCTATGTGTACTGTATGCCTTAAAGTGTGTCTATCTTGAATAATAAAAACCGCGGCCTGAACTATAAAATCTTCTAAACGAGTGTGATTAATTTCCATTACAGTCCTCCAAGCATTCCAACCCTGCATAGTCTTGGTATGAGATGTAACCAAAAATTAGATATAGAATGTTATCATGTAAGTATGAATGAACATTGCTTTGTAGCCCCTTTTAATACTAACCATTGTATCGTAATTCATTTTAGTATTTCAGTAGTTTAGAGTCTGAACCTTAGAGTGAAACACTAACAATTTGACATTAAGATGGTAATTTACAACACATATACATTTATTGTCAGAAGTATTTTGTTGCGGTTACGTGAACAATTGGTGCACATTTAATTAAAACTTTACATATATAATATAATGTTATTCAGAGTGCTCGGACAAACTGTGTAGGTATTGCAAGGAGCAGAATAATAACAAAAAGAACGTGCATTATTTAATTAACATAATTTAGTTGAAACAGAAGTCGACATCATCCAACATATTGATATAGAAATCGTTAATGTCACTATATCAACCAATAAACTATCTACAGACAGTATGTGTCACCCTTATATTGTTTCTGTTTTAAGACACGAACTATAGAATCATCTCTAAGACTTGTTGGAGGGCCTAATCTTGACATTTGTAAGATATATTCAACATGTGTTGATCAAGCAGGTAATGGTCTGTGTGCACATCCTGACAGGTAAGGAACTATCTAAGAAATAATATAAAGGTTTAAGTTAAACAGTTTTTATATAAACTGGGTTGGACCCTTGTCTATAACCAGTACTCACATACCCTTCCACAAGGCTGAAAACTCTTACCTATGTCTTATTAATTGAGGAAAATTGACATTATTCTCAAATTGAATGGGTATTTACTCCCGGATGGGATTCGAACCCGTACCCACTTCGGGACACTAGATTAAATATTCAGGCGCGCTACCAACTGCGCTTTCGACCCGGGTTCGTAAATTAGTTTTCATCAATCGTGGCTGATTCTGTACGATGACTATATTATAAGAACATTTCCATGCACAATTAATGTACATTTGCTCAACCACTCAGGTACTGCAACAAACTTATCTAAAACATTCACAGTAAGGCTGACTGGTTTCATTTGCATCAATATTTTATGCATTCTAGATGTAAATGCCTAGTATCAGATGAAGAATGGTTGAGGACGCCCAGGTCAGAATGGTTCAGTGACGTCATCTACTTTGATAATCCAGAAATGCTACCATTGCTTGGAGTATTTACCAAACGTCCTACTATATCATATGGTCATACTACAATAGCAGTTGGACCTTTAGTCTGTAATACATGTAAGTTCTTGGCAAATTACAGTTTTAAAATATATATACATTGTATATGCAAAAGTAAGTACATGTTTAATGTTATTTTAAGAGGTATTGTGCTTGTTTTCAGTCCCAGTTTCAACTGTCGTGTTCTTAGACAGCCAATAAACCTTTTCATTTGGCAGAACAGAATATAACAAACATTTACTATCTCAAATTGAGATACGTGAACAAATAAAGTGCACAATTTTTAAAATAAAAATAGAATTCAAAATACATGCATTTCAGGGAGAGAGAAAGAGAGGAGAGGGGCGCGGTTACTGTTCACGTTTGTTTTGTGTTTAATCATGCTTTGTTCAGTCTGTTGGTGACATTCTTCTCTTCAACAGTCTCATATATTACAGTGGCATGCTTTCAAATCAAAACTTTTGAATGGATAACTGTATTTTTCTACATAAAATACACATAGTAGACCCAGCTCCTTTTCGTTCTAAATAATACTTATTTACAAAAAAACTGTTTATACTCAAAACAGCGTTACCAACACCTAACCAAGTGATTAAATGTAACACAGGAAGTGTTGTCCCTCTTCAACATCGTTGTTTGTACAATATTGATAAATATGGCTTTGCTACTGGATGTCGTGATAATACTCACTTACTTAATTGTGGTAAGTACACTGTGATTATCAAATGTATTTTTATCATAAAAATCCAATTCAATTGATGGGCAAATTGTCAATGTAATTCCAGATTTGCTTTGTGCGATCGACGTTAATCCAAATACATGTAATAAACGAAATATCGTTATTCTTGAAGAAATGCTTGATAAAATAGGTTTCCTTATCTGATCTGTTTCTGTTGGTTTTTGTTTATTTTCTGGTTTATTTTTCTATAATCAATTCTTGTTGTTTTGCCACAGTTATCGTTTGGCTTGATGAAGAAATTGCTCATAAGTAATTAAAAGGTGATCTTTCCTTATCTGTGTTTTACATCGTGCTTCTTATTAATTAGTTTTTTTTCTTTTATCTTTTCCATGTATTTATTAAAGAAAGCTGGATATGTCCGAGTGGATATGCTAAATGTCCGAACGACTTCTGTATACCTCTAGAGTTTATGTGTGATGGTAAGATGGACTGTACACTTGGAGAAGACGAAATTAATTGTGGTACGTTGACTTATAATATTGCCATACCACAGTTAGTGTGTCATAGTCGGGGCATGAACACTCATTGCCGAATATATATAATCCAAAACAAAGGTTCGAACTTCAAACACATTTGATAGTCAATTGATAAAACGATAATATCTTCTGACACTATTTATAAATTTAATAATATATCTGTAAGATAGCCAAACGTACTAAAGTCTTCTGCTCAGCCATTACCCCCCCCCCCGACTGTTTATCAAAGACTCGTACCCAACTGTGCGCTGAATCAAGCGTCGATTGACATATTAAGCTGCACCCAAAACTATGCCACCCAAAACCACTCGACCAAAACTGGGCGAGGATTTAAACTAAACAACAATACAAGGCTTCATTTGAATTACACAGCAAACATCTCAAACGCCATGAGTGCATCTCAGCCAATCTGTTTCAACATATTTGCCATCTAACATTGTCATGTTTTACGTTATAATTGCATGTGTCAAAGCTAAATTCATGTTGATTTGACAACACTTAAACAGACGCACAAATGTAACAACCAGCTTGTATGATTTTATACTGACAAATATAGAAAGCATTATGCTACATGACATATTAAAGCACTTTACCTAACATATGTAATATATATATTTGTCATCTAACTAGCTGATAAGTCGGTGAACGTGCGTAAGCGTGAAACTTAGACTATAAAATGCAATTACTTTGCTTTTGAAATACAATATGTTCGGGAATTACAAATCTCTGTAAATATATACCGTTATATAGTCTCTTGACTTTACACTACGTGTTGTCGATTTTATTTGATACTTTCTTAGTACTGTAAAATATTTTTCAAATGAGAATACAAATATCAATCTTTCAATGACATCCACAAATGTAAGACGCGCAATCCTGTTTTAGTTTTGATATTAATAATGTTTTATTAAAGATTTTAATCTTGTTATTGTGTCTAGGCCATGACTACATGTATAACAATAAACTATCATATATTGCTGTAATAATTATGTTCCATAAACTGTATATATAGAAACTATGGCTTTTATATATTTATATTAATCATCTAATTCAACCATTTTATGAGCATATACTGCACCAAATAACTCGCACACCACTTGAGAAGGCGTAAGCGTCTCGAAAAATAAACCGCACAAAATTAACTATTTGAACTTTTATCTACGGCGAAATGCATAAAGCAAAAACCACTAAAATTAAGGCAACCAAGCGCACAACTTATGCAATATAAGACAAAAATAAAACGAGCAACAGAGCAATCCTATAGTTTAAAAAGCAAATTCAAAAACATGCGTATTAAAATTTTTGAGAACTAGAATGAGAATCTGTGATTTTACCTTAACCAAACGTGAACAATGTTGTAAATATAGTGTCTATATTACTTTGGGACAAAGCCTTTGGAGTGAATCATATATCAAATTAAAAGCCGTGCTTAGAAGATGGACTAAATGCGATTTACGTGTAACTTTTTTTAGCACAATTTTGAACAATTTAGATTCTTTTTTTATTCGTTGTATTTAATGTATTTAAGGCCATTGCATCATATTGTCATATTACGGTGGTCAGTCAGCTTATTTAACAAAGGCTAAATCTCTGGTTATGGCTGCTTACTAGTTACTAGGCACATGCGTCTGTCAGTGACTGTCAACGGCTTTACATTATTAAGAATGAGAGTAAGAGGGGAAATAAAATTTGTCCATGACTGAACTCATCGTAAATATATATCAAACCAACGAAACCTTGATCAGTAGACTTGTGTGCTACCAATTGCACGCGCTTGTCAGGCTATTACGCTTTCAATCATATGAATGGTGTCATTACTATTATTACAACCTGATGTGTGTTCTATTGCAGATGATTGGTTTTGTCCAAAACAATTCCGATGTCGAGACTCGGCAACTTGTATAATGAAAAGTAAGGTAAGATATTAAATGTGCCTGTCTAGGTAATGACATACAGGACCTTATTACCTGGTGAGTTAACTGTGTGAACCTGGTGATACAGCCGTAAATAACGATGTTCAAACCCAAACACAGATTATTATTAAGTTTATCATTGGGACAATTGCAGTTTGTCGGTACGTAAAACATCCGCGAAATTGTAGTGTTTATGAGTAACTTAGACTGGCATATCATTAACGCTAACAACCTATGAAAATGCAGGATTCAGTCATATGACAGATCACGTGGGTTATCGTTATCAGTTGGGAATTTCGGGGAAATGGAGCCATTTGCTTTTGTTGTTTATTTTAACATAGCAACGGAAGTACACCTGCTCTGAGTAGTTAGGCATAGGCAGAAGTGGTAAACAAACTCGTACCGATAAACTGCAATCCATCCATATAATATGTTAGACCACCAAGAATGAATGTTAAATACAAAATTATGTGAGACAATAAAAACTAAAGCACTACCGTCTATAGGTCATTAGTTTCCCAACCTGTTTATCGAAGACTCGTCTAGAGCTGGGCTCCAAATAAGCCACAAATATCTTAGGAATGTGCAGTTCATTAAACCCATCGTAATACGTTTTATTTCCTCCTGCTGTATCTCAACCCTTTTTGATACACCTAACCTTACACAAACGCTCCAAATTAGCAACCACCGTGTATGATGTCACACTTAATTAATCAATAATAACACGGCATTTAGTTATCTACAAAACAAACACAAACTTAAGGTTAAATATATTTAAAGGTTTTGTATGATGCAAAAGAAGCAGAGAAAAAAATTACAACATGTGCATGTATTGAATTTATTAGTACATGCACTATTTAACATATTTCCGCGTATCAGATGTTAGATTCAGTGAATTACTTTTTGGCAAAAACCTCAAAGCCACAAAGAAACTAGTATACTGAGATTTAAGGTAAGAGATGATTAGATGTACTGAAAATCAAGGTTAGATATGTTTAGATGTACAAGGTTACCATATTTGGTCTGACATTCAAACGGTAAAAACACTGTTTGATAAAATCCTTATCCTGATATAGCTGTATGTCTCAAAGAAACTTCAATATTAAACAGTAAGATCAATCGAAAATCTATGTGCAAATTTTTGCAATGTGGTTCTAAGTTGTGTGTATCAGGTAAGGAATCAAAGTACTAAAACCACACAAAAACTCATTGGCATATTCAACTTTCCTGATCTAAGTAGACGCACAATCAATTTCACAACCTTAATGACCTTTTGAACATACTTGTTAACATTAAATCATGTATGAAATCAGTGCAGAAAGTTAAGCGTAAAATAAGTGGTGTTTAATTACGTTTTTGTCCGCTGGAACTTATTTTTTGCTGTTACTTTTAAAAATAAAATGGTTAATTTTCCAAAGATTAGCGTTCCTGTTATTTTATGTGATAGGTCTGCTGGTAAGTAAAATATTTAACGTAATACCTGGATGTGGAATTTATTTTCCAAAGCATTTCTTGCGGAAAATATGGAAGTTTAATAAATTTCTGGCAAGGATGTCTTTACAAAGTTCCTGTTGTAGAATAGCAGATGAAAAGACTACTTTTCTATGCTTCAACATTTTTTAACAGAGACAAAGAGGCGTGGTTTAAGCGTGACATCTAATTTTACTACAACTTGGCCGGCATTTGTTAACGCCCCCATGATTCATTCACGGATGCATATTGTGCAGCAATGCCAACCTCACCAAGTGGCACTGACGACCGATAAAAATTACCCTTCTATCCATTGATATACTCTGTTGAAGTACTAAAGTCAATTCGATGATTTTGAAACATTTTAGACGATTATTCATAAGAATCAATTTGATAACATTTCAACAACATTTTTGCAATATGTGTCAAACTGTTTCATTAATATCATACTGTTATTCGGATGAACAAAACGTTGACCTATTATTGCTACGATCAATGTGTATGACTGAAGTACGACATTGAACAATATGTAACGAAAAAAAGATCAAATAATGTTTCCATTTCACTAAACCTTTCCAATGGAAAGTGATGACCCTTGTTTATTGAAATGATACATAAGACCAAGTCATCGTTCTTCCAGCATTTAAGTGCTTTGATTTAAATATAATATGAAAAAACTGCTCCCAAATTACAATATTGAAATGTGTGCATAAATAGCGCTTTTGAACATATTTTCAATAGGAAAAGAGCGTTATACAATTATGGGGAATAATGATAATGATGTAAGTATAGCACACTTATTAAAACATAAATGTTAGAAATTAGCACACAAGTAGCAAGCTTTGTGTAAAAAACTGACAACGTGTCAGATGTATTAAGTCTTTGATTGAGTAGTACACACATTCCAACCATTAAATATTAATTTATTTATGTATCATGTAAAACTTATCTATAAATACGAAGTCGGTGAGTAGGTTGTGATATTAAAGGCAACAGACTGAATTAATTTGAGGCGCTCCTATTTCAATCATTCCAATCATAGTGCGCATGATTAATGATCATGTAACTAATAACGCTACATCTAAAGATACCTAACTTCAATACAAAGTGATACATGAACATAGACTAAGTCTTACGTGTTATTGACTTATAAAGTATACTTTTAGCTCGACCATTCGGAAAAAAGTTATGCCACCTACTCTGTTTACCAGTGCGTCGGCGTATCACTTCTTGGCTGAGCTTTTAGATGCAAAAACTTTTATATTTACATGGTTTTGATTGAGGCGATTCTGTTACTATAATTATATGTTGCATATGAAATAAAAATGTATTAATCTAACATTCTGATGACCGAAAAATTGTGAAGTTAGATTTAGTGATTTACTGCACTCAGCTGATAGTGGTTAAATAAAACATGGTCAAGATTTATAAACCTATGTATAGAAGTTCATATAACAAAATTAATTTTACTTAAGCATTGCTTTTTTGTAAAGTTAAATCAATGTTCATAATGTTTTCATACATTAAACTGTGTTTGTTTAAATGTTGGTCTCATTAAATGATTAAAGGAACTCATTCACAGATTTCAACTTAAATATCAACTTTTCTAAAACTATCACAATTGTATGGAAACATTTTTGGAAGCTGGAAAGTAGTGTTCTAATAATGACAATTTTAGTTCAAATTTACATGCAACTTCAAATGATGGTGTTTGGTGTAGTAAAAATCTACCCCGAATGTCACGGTAGAGACACTTTTGGTGCATTTTTGTGACTTTTCTTGTATATTTTTTGCAACATATAGGTTGGTTTGTCTTACAATATTAATACTTACTGTTTTGACATAATTACAGCCACTGAATGATATTTTGAAATTACAGAAAAAAATCAAATCTGAGAACTAGTACCTTTAACAACATTTGAGTAACATCTCGAAAATATTATACGATCAGTTATAGATAACACACATGTATTTTCTCTTTTATATTGTCAATTTATTGTCAATTTTCATCATCCGTCGCATATAACCTAATGTTTATGGCGAATTTTCACTTACCATGTTACGCCACGTACTTCTAATTGTGTAGACATTAGTTCCTTAACACCCACACAAAATGTCTCATTCATTGTTGAAATTGGCACTGCTTAAATAGGAGAACAAAGTTCAAAGTAAATTTTGTAAAAATCCCTATTAGGGAAATACATTTACAAAAATGACCCAATGCGTCTAGCCGAAGTACTTAAATAATTATATGGTCATTTTTAGTCCTGTATATCTATTATACACGTATCAACGTATATTCTGACATTACCAGCATCAATATGACGTACAAACCATGCGAACTATAATACTCAAATGTTCATATTAGAAAATTGCTATGCTAACTCTAGTGTCGACCACGCATTGTATTACTGATTTATATAATCGACGTAAATAATTTTAGCTTCATGTATTTTAGATATTTTGTATTAAACATATTATATATTTTCATATTACTAATATTTACCTCTAACAAAGAAATGTAATAAATCGACAAGACATTTTTAGGTTCTTTTGTATTTAAATAGCTAATTTCATTCATGTTTTATCGCTTTAAAAAAACTATATTATTATTTATACGTTGGTTATGGTTAATAATCGAACAGAAATATTATATCTTTAATTCATGATCATTCCTCTAAACACCGCTTTTATATCGGTCATTATACAAAACGTCCATGTCGAAGAATAGTCGTACTTGATTTTCTTTCGATATATTGAATTGAGTTCATTTCTTAAACATGGCATTGATGTTCTGATTGGTAAAACGAAGGCTAACCAGAAATGGATTCGAATTTGTTCATCGCCAAACCTAGTAAAGGCTATCATTAAATTGTCAATATTTTTATTCATTTTGACTACTGTCTGCTACATTTGTAACGACTACATAGTACGCCATCATGGATATTGTTTTTGACTGGTTTGGCTTAACCTTTCATAGAATTCCAAAATTCCATTTGAATAGTCACTAATTTAATAGTTTCGAATGCTAGTAGAAGGGTATGGTTTATCTTGGTGTGAGTGAAATCAATTTGTTGAGTTAATTTTGATGAGTGAATTTACCTCCATAAGAGCACATTTCGATCATGTGCTCTAATGAGAGGCCAAAACACAGCAAACTAAAGTACAATTTTTATGTTGTTTTTTTGATAATGACAATGTTCCGTTCGACGATTTATTGAAGTTAAGGACCAAGACGTAACATAACAGTCACAAAATAAATAAGATAAAGGACACATATTGAAAGAAATACACAGAGAAGTGTTCATAATATTCAAGCAGTGACAATGAGAGACTGCCAATATAAATATTTAAATTATTGTCTACAGGGCATAAGTTCCAGTATATTCTTGATTTCATTCGCTGAGTCATGACAGGTTGGAAGAGACTAATTATAATGTATCGTAAGGTATTATCAGTAAATACTGCATTGATAATAACTTGATAAATACTGACTTTCCTTTCTCAAGAAATATTATTTGGTAGTAGACGAACCAATATCCTCCAGAATAGCGCAGTCGGGTACGATACGGTAAAATATGTCCCATGTGATAATCTTATTATAGTTGTCCTGTAATCAGTTGATTGAAAGAATATTAATAAGCTTTGCTGTCTTTTCATTCCAAAAATCTGAATATACAAAATTGCAGTCACGTCTTACCGGATAAAATCGAACTATACATATATGGTATTTTAATAATAACGTGTATAATAAAATAATATTGTTTCATTTACATTTTAGTTATGTGATGGTGTGAAAGATTGCAAATACGGCGAAGACGAAACGGATTGTGAT
Source organism: Mactra quadrangularis (assembly GCA_025267735.1). NCBI lineage: Eukaryota > Metazoa > Mollusca > Bivalvia > Venerida > Mactridae > Mactra > Mactra quadrangularis. The sequence goes on along the minus strand of CM046304.1, from coordinate 39,926,224 downwards.
ATTAAATGTCCTGCCATGTGTAATTGTGGACCAGGATTTGTTGATTGTACCGGACAATCAGAAACAAGTAATCTGATAGAAAAAAGTACCAATTTTTCTTCAGATGTGCGGTCAATGGTTCTCAAATATTCTTATTTATCTTTAGCTAAAATGATATCATCCCCATTTGAGAGGTTTACCTATTTAGGAAAGCTAGATTTGTCATACTGTTGGATTAAACAGATTCATGATTTGACTTTTAGAAAATTGCATAATCTTTACTATCTTGACCTCAGTTATAACAAAATCACTTCAATTTCATCCTTTCTGTTTCAAGACCTTTACAATCTTAGGTATCTCAGTCTTGTTGGTAATCAAGCTCTTCAAATTGTTCAATCGAACGCTTTTTCAAATCTTAATCGGTTACCAAGACTTGATCTTAGAGATTTAAGTATATCAACAATATCAGAAGATATGTTTCGAGGTCTTAAAAATTTGGAAATACTAAATCTATCAGGTAATGCAATAACCGCAGCAAGCGATTATTCCTTTTCTAGTTTAAGAAACTTACGAATTCTTGATTTGTCAAAAAATATGATATCTTCATTTGACAAGAGTTTGTTTATTGGTCTTGACAACTTAGACGAGCTTGTCACGGATTCGTATTCGTTTTGCTGTATAAAACCTGTCAATCTCAGCTTATCGAAATGTTTTCCTCCACAAGACGAATTCTCGTCATGTTCTGACCTTTTACGCAGTGGGATTGTTCGTGCGTGCCTATGGTTTATTGGTACGTTTGCCTTTTTTGGAAACATTTTGTCATTCGTTTTCCGTGTGATGTCTGAACGTGGTTCACTACAAAGTGGTTATGGTGTGCTAGTCACAAATCTGTCAGTAGCAGACATGATGATGGGTCTGTATTTGTTAATTATTTCATCGGCTGATAGTTTTTACCGCGATCGATACATATGGAATGATTATTCTTGGCGTCACAGCTTTGGTTGCAAGGCAGCTGGTATTCTGGGAATGTTGTCGTCTGAATGTTCGGTTCTTATCCTTACACTTATAACATTTGACCGTTATAAATCAATTAAATTTAATTCTGGTTTTACTCAGTCAGTTTCTTTAACATTATGTTCTTTGGCTTGGTGTCTGTCTATCATATTTGCAATGTTGCCAGTTTTACCGTCTGAAGGTTTAACTGAATATTTTGGTAAATCATTTTACTCTGTGTCTGGTGTTTGCCTAACTTTACCAATTACTTCAAATCGTATTAGAGGATTTGGTTACTCAGTTGGTACTCTGATTGTGTTCAACTCTGTCTGTTTTTTGTCTATCGGCATTGTTCAAACCATTGTCTATGTAACTGTACGACGAACCAAAATTATGTTGGAAAAACCAGACAGACGTGTGGAATTCCAGATTGCTAAACGATTATCGACTGTAGTTATAACAGATTTTCTGGCATGGATTCCTATTTGTGGTTTAGGTGAGTTAACAATATTAAATATTACACAAAAACTTTTGCTTGAAATCGGTTTGCAGCTTTGTCTATGTATGCCATCAATATACTAAATATTAGGTTGCTGATATATAGCTTTTCGTTTACTGATATATCAACCAATTTTAATGAAGCATTATTGGTAAACGTCAACACCATTATGACTTCAAATAAAAGACAATATCGTAAAAAATTGAAACTCTTAAGCTTTTTCATAAAGATCGTGAAACTGACTTGGAAAGAAATTACAGCTGAAATGCTTTTTTATATAAATCATTTTTTGAGTATTCAGTAGCTTAAGTTTGAACAAGTCATTCACATGTCAACATAAACAATCAATACTAATATTCAAAATACTTATAAAAATACATTAAATGTAACAACAGTACTTTCAACTGAGATTTACAAATCTGATGGTCATATATACTTACAGGTATACATGCATTGATGGGAGGGGAAGTCAGTGGTGTTGTCTATACTTGGATGGCTGTGTTTGTCTTTCCTTTCAACTCGGCACTTAATCCAATTATTTATACGTATTCATCTTTTAGCAACTCAGAACTTGGACGTAAGGTATGTGAAGTCGACTGGAAAATTTTAAAGTAAACGATTAAAATGGAAAAACTATACACATATCATTGTAACAATTAGTGTTCAATTTTATTTGCAGCTGAAAAGATAATGTCAAATTTATTGAGACAATACAAACATTGATTTGCCGGATATTTGATTGTTGAAGATACACCTTTTGAATGCTTATAAAGCAGTTGTCTAATAATCATAAATGCACTGATTACGATAAGGTGAAATTTTGTAGACTGTATGTAATGCGAAACATATCTTGACTTTATAGTTACGGTTGTATCTTTTCTATTTCAGATTATGGAGAGATTTGGGTTTAAGACAGCGAGATTTTCGACACAAAATCAAGGTAAGGACATTTTTAACAAAAGCTTTGTTCAGTCAGTAACGCGTTTGACATTAACTCCGAAGATTATTGATTCAATTTCCAAGCAGAAAGTAGTTTGGTCATTGCATAATTTTTATTGCCTGTCTAAAAAGGCGGGTAAGATGATATTGTTTTGTTCATAAAGAATGAATTGGACCAATGTTCCACGCACAATGACTGAGAAAATGTTACCATACAACTTACAGAACCATTTATAACAATATATTTCAGTGTCGTTCTACAAGAACAAAGTTCACGGCATGTATAGAGCTGGTGGAGTGGCTTTGTGTCCACAAAAACACCATGTACCAATACGTCAAGTATTTTCTTCTGACAGGAGTGTTTCCTTACTGACTGTTTTTGACATAACTTGTCATATGATAGCTGTGTTTGACGAGTTGCATGCTGGGAACCTCTCTGTTAGTAGATTCAGTGAATATCATGTTACAGTATATCTAAAAGGCAATCAGGTTTGTATAGCAAAGGTTTTTTTTTAAGTAAAATCCAAGTTACACTAATGGGTACTTAGTATTAAATCATGTTCTTACTCAATATTTAACTATCTTTTGACCATACTTTTCTATATTTTATCATATTTTCTACTATATTTTTCTCCCCTACCTCCGTACCAAAAACCAGGTCAATAGCGCAATTGGTAGCGCGCCGGGATTCGGAGTCTCGTGTCCCGAGGGGGGTACGGGTTCGAATCCCACCCGGGAGGTTATACCCTTCCATGAAAATTAGACAATTATGTCAATTTTTCTCCATTGATTAGGTATTATGGAAAAGTTTCCGGCCTTGTGGAAGGGTAGGTGAGTACTGGTTATAGACATAGGTCCAGGAAAGCTAAGTTAGGTGCGCTGGACGCCGTGAAATGACCTAAAATGTGTTTATACGGCGTTTACTCCAATAAATAAATAATTCTGTGTCAAATAGGGCAGTTGTCCGACATTTGTGGTGATGCGTGATCTATGTTAAAATGGTGGGTTTAGCGTTAAAAGTTGGTCTAGAGTAAGTGAGTAGCTTTGCAGACAGTCGCGACACAAGTAAAAAAGATGTTAAAGCGCGATGTATAGCACTATGTACTACATTGTATTTTGTTAAATTTAACTAATTTTAGATAAATAGACCAACCCAATTTTCATTTCCAATGCAATTGTTTTCTAGATTTAAGTTCATACTTTAATTTGCGTTTCACCTTTTATGGTTATCTCTACGCAAATTTAAAACAACTACATCTACCTAATACGCATGGTTCAACACGATGATGAAAACGTAAACAAAACTATAGTATTATGAATAAAACGAATGTTTATTTTTTTGTAAGTCGGGTCGAACTTAATTTACACTCAACTTATGTAACTTCAAACTTTTTCATTGAACGTTTGAAACGTCTTTGTTCTGTTTTCGTATGAGGAATTTTTTTATGTCATACTGATTTGTACTCGTAAATATTAACATTCATTTAAGACAATATTGCGGATTTTAGTATTCAAATTTGAATAGCATTTTCGCCACATTTAATCAAAACAAAAGTATTGGTATTTTTTGATAGCCTTAACCGTTAATCCAAACAGAAAATAAAATTGAAAAATAAGGATTTTACCGAGACGTTTTATGTTCATAATATATATTATAAGCACTGATACACAATCTTCCTTTCAATTACTTTCGATTTGACCTTTTAAAATAGACTTGTATTATATATGTTTATTCTATTGTCGGAATACTTTCACTATATTAGATGCAATACATTATTACATTTAACCTTATGATAAAAATGATGAAACTTTCACAATGAAAGTCCAATACTTTCTTTGATTAAAAAATTATTTTTATATACCGTACCTCTTTTCACTCGTAAATAATAAGGAAACAAGGAAACTTCCACAAATGCTTTTAATAAAGGTTTCCTCTTTTGATAAATAATTTATTTAGTAATATAGTTTCACATGATATTAATAAATGTCATAATACTGTCAAAGATATAACGCTTGTTTGATTAATTTTATCAAAGTTAACTTACTACACACTTGTACATGGTATTAAACGGAATGTGAGGAAGCTTATATAAGCTTATCCGGTTTATATTTACGTGTTTTAATTCATTTTACCATTTTGCAATTTTATTGTATATTGTATAATATACAATATATTATACTGGCTTGTTGATAAATACAACTAAATGACATACTTGTGTAAAATCTAGCGAGTAAATACTCCTGACCAAACTTTATTGAGCTCAACGTAAAACACAGCAGATTTTCGGCTCATTTTAACCGTATAGTCAGTTTTGATAATGTCGCTGCATGCGGCTCTTCAAGGTTTTTACTGTTCTACAGGTTCTTCTCAGATAATTATGGGGACCTACATATTGGCTACACTAAAACGAGAACTTTGTTTGAGTTAATACAGCTAGACACGAACAAGCTGTCTTCAATGTCTATTTATTCAATGCACGCTCTTATAGATACTTTCTGAGGGACGGTATAGTTCTTTTTTTCAACTGTCAAAACATGAATAATTTCACGGTGACTTCGTGCTCTTTGTCTAACACTTGTGATATTGAGATAGTGTGTAATCATTCACAGTGAAATTATTCAAACTTTGACAGTTGAGAAAAAATTCACTTTAAATACTATAGTCCGATTTTATCCGGTGAGCCGTGACTGCACTTTTGTATTTATAGATTTTTGGAATATTCCTACAAAAAGGTAACACAGCTTATTAACCAACCAACTGATTACTGGCTTTATCATAATTATTCAAGTTTGATCTAAGTGACTCAATAGTCGTGGCGGTAAGACACTTGGATTGATAGACATTCCTTTTGTTACCCCGGGTTCGAATCCTGCTTAGTATCCTTTATTCTTTTTTAATATTTATATTTTTTTTTGCAATCATGGAAACGTACAACTCGAAATCTCTGTGCAGCACGAATCCAAATGTATATAAAATAGAGTATGCATATTCGCCTGAGTTTGTGCTTAGTTATTACTTTGATGTCATACACTTAACTGTCTCGACCGCGTCTTATAGAAATGATTCTATGCACATGCATTTTATAAGAAAGAGAAGTGAAATGGGATGCATGCAATTTTGGCACATTCGTTCGATTGTATCCTAGTTTGGTTTCTAATCAGCCACTGCATTTGAAGTCGAATGTATAATATAAATGTAGTATCATTCGGTACAATGTAAATTGCTGGATATAAAATATAAAGAACCAAGGAAATAAAGCAAATAGAAATTAAACAAAATCAAATTATAGCACAACAATCATTTTATGATACGGACAACTATACATGTATTAAATAAATAAAATTTATGCATTGGCCACATGTTTCTGACTCGTTACCGACTGCGCTATTTTGAACAATGATTTTGAATTATTATATCATGCATATAAACTTGAGATATTAAAGTTTGTATTGATTTTTAGTGTAGTATTTACTGGTTATACCTATCGTCATGGTTATGATTAGACTCATCCAACCTGTCACGGCTCACCGAATAAAATCAGACTATACTGACTGATACACTGACAGCATAAATAAAGAAGGATTATCGGACCATGTCTAATAATAGTTCTGTAATATATTGTACATATATATAGTTCCTAATGATTTACTAAACATTCATTCTACCATTCCATCATTATAAACAAAACATATCTGTATAAAGATAAACTATCGATGCATATCAAAGATGGCGTAACACGTGACCGAAAACGTAAAACACAGCAGATTTTCGGCTCATCGTAACCTCTTTTTTTAGGTATTAATGCATTTGTCTTTTTTCAAAAGATATATTATGCTCATTGGTTTTCGAAGCATTTTGATATAATTCCTTTGTTAAACAATGAAGAAGACTCTATAAACACTTTTTAAGTTCGTTGTTTGTGAACGTTTATCAAATCAGTGGTTGTTAAATAAACAAACTTTACGAAGATTCTTATGAACGAAATCAAGAAAGAAGATAAAGGTGTTACATTGGATCTAACATTAACCGCCATATGAATTGATACATTTGCTATCGAACAAAAAATCAAGAATTTCCATAAGTACCTAAAAAAATTGGTTAGGACGATTAAAAATCCGCCATATTGATTTATTGTGGTCACGTGTTACGCCACCCTGATATCTATAGTGTTTCATATAATAATGGTATATAATTTTTCTTCCAGTATGTCAACAAGATTGTGATTCGTGGTATTCCACGTGCTAGTCAGAACGAGGTCGACAAGGCTGCTAACATTTACGATGTTGGTCAAGTCGTAACTTGGATGTTAAAACGTTTCAACGTTCAGAAACGCAGAAAACCCGAGGTTACCGGCAAGCATTAACTCAGAGTTAATATTCGTCTGACTGTTGGAATATATAAAACAGTCATAATGTCTTGTTTTGTGTTGTAGCATTGTTAACTTTTTTTATTGACTGTCTTTGTCTTAACTAAAATGCGTGGCGTAGCAGATAGCTACAGTTGGTATGTTGCAACACTGTTGTGTGTATGAATAAGTCTCTGGGGCCCGTACTATCGAAGCTCTTACGACCGATTTCTGTCGTAAACCGCACTGTATTGTATTGCTAAATGGTCGTAAGATTTTTGAAAGTATGCTGCCCTGGTTAACAACACCAACATTAAGTTTATAACAGCACAAAGACTGTATGACTGTATTTGTTTTGCAAACCCGAGTGTAGAGTTTAGGCATCCTGAGCATGCGTAGTAATGTCGCACTAGCTGTTCAAAACTATCAGCATGAACAGCGTTCTTGGTTACAAAATGGACGCCGCACTTCTTAAACACGACATAATTTGAACAAAATGCACAAAGCACTGCTTTTAGTTGTTGGCAATACAACACACTAACGAAAAACACTGATTACAATACTAAATACAGTTTAAGTGACATTAAAAAAGCCCTTTACCCCGAGGTCGTTACCGATTTCACATTGCTTTCCACCATTTTCTGACGTCAAGTTCTTGCTCACTCCTCGTCAAATGGAGAGTAGGTTCTTGACACGCGAGGGTTATTTTCCCGGTATTAGTTTTGCCCTAGTGTTGCGACTCGACACTCGGGTTTGCAAAACAAATACGACCTATATGTCGTTTAGTTATGGTCCGTGATTAGTGGAGTTTACAATCATTTTTACATAAACTTCTAATATGCTATAACAAAGTGAAGCCCAGAATCAAAGATATGTACATAACTCTCGTGTCCGGGTCACACAATGGCGCTCATGCTAACTAATTAATTAATACTATAAATTATATATTATCATACTACATGTCTTTTACCATGAGTTCCAAACCATAACTGAAGTAAATGTATCCAATGCCATTTTAAGTATCTGTCAAATATATGTTTGTGTATTACATATGGTTATATTATTAATTATATAAATTAAGTATCAGTCTTTATGCGAAAAATGGCCATAAATCGCTTTGCATGACATTACTATAATTGAATCGTAGTCATATGTAACGTTCATACTGGAGCCGTTTATGATATCAAATGTTATCAAATGATAACCTTTGGTGAAATTCTCACTGTATGTTACTATGTGATTGGTGTCGTATATTGTACAATTTAATACTGTCCGTGCATTATTACCATAATTATTTCTAAATGTTAAAGATATTCCCTAACATAATTGATGATTAAAAAATAGTTAAGTTATACACATACTCGATCGATTTCATTTTCAGGCTCCTTTGTTATTGCGTGGTTAATACTTGCATTATTTAAATGATGATGGAGTTCAAGCCCAGATATCGAGTATTTAATACAGTGATACGTGTATATCGCAACAACATAGGTATTACACTGTATATACGCATTTTACATTATGGTGTTATTTAAAGTAATTTATTGTCTAGATGTCATTCATTGTTACTTGTTGTTGTAAACTTTCTAAGTCATAAATAAAGCGAAGAAAATAACATTCTGAGTTGATTGTTGAAAATGTATTAGACTAAGTATTAAAAGCTTATATCCGTAATTCAAATATGTGTGGTTCTCCTGCGGTGCACACATGCTTTTTCCCGTCACAAAATGTGTGTACAATGAACAATAGAATGTTACCGTTTTTGGTGCTTTTCAGCAATTATGTGTTACAAACTTTGCTTGTACCGCCTGCGAACGGACGAATAAAAACACAAATTTGAGTCCATAATTAGGTCTCTTGATATTGCATGTTTCTGTGTTTATTCAGTTTAACTCATAAACGATATTTAGCCACAAAGTTAACTTCTTCATAAAGTGCTTCTGTGCACCTTTTCACAAATTCGTACGAAGAAAGTTATCGTAAGTCAATTCCATTAATTTTGCAGGAGTATAATAAGCATAAGTATGTTACGATATTCAAAACGTATAAAATATTCTACATATTTCAATAATATTTAGAACTGATTTGCCAAAATATGGCGGTATTATTAATGTTTCACGCTTTTGACTTACTATGCTTTTCATAGTTAGACTTTTGGAATAAGCATCACATCGCTTATAGAGGTTTGTACAAAGTTATTGATGCAGCGTAAGGATGGGTTTGTCAAGAAAACTTTCTTGCGCTGATTGTCTGACATGATTTATTAAACACAATAATATTATCAAAAAAAATTAACATCGCTTTTTTTATTCATACATATTTACCAAAGTTGTTTCAATACATCGCATTAAACCTCGGTTTAAAAAAACTTATAGTTATCGTCGTCCTTCACTTTCCCTACAATAATGCATGGTACAATTTGCTTAATAGTAGGTTTCTTGGGCGTAAACACTATGAAGAAACCTGTTTTAATTAAACCTATACCAATGGTATAAATATCAACTTACATAACTGCAGTATGTAGCGAATATAAGTCTTGCGTTGTACAAAAATTGTAATGGCATTTGACATGGCACATTATTACACATGGTTAGAATGCGCTCTTTGTGCACTCAAGGAACTTCCGCATTATAATGAGCGATTATATGTTCACATCTGTGATTTAACTGTTCTCCCTAATTAGAATTAACCAAATAATGACATCGACACAAATGTATTCCAAATGCGTGTGTTTATACATGTATCCTAATTTCAGTACAAGGCGGATACAACAAAAAACATGTGGCATAACAATAAATGTCAGAAAATAATTTCAGAATACTCAATCATCTGAGATCATATTAAATGTTATAACATATGGCATACTTATGCTTAAAGATGGTATATTATTTGTAAATATACATTATTTTAATAATATGGTAGAAACAATGCAATTTTATCCATCAGTAAAGGTTATGTTTGTAAGTATATTAAAACACCTGAATAAATAATCGGAACAAATAATTCTAACATGTATATTATACTCGTAGATTGTGTTATTTTTCATGTTACTTAATTAAATATTCGCATCTATAATGAGGACAAAAGGATTATCCAAAAGTTAACGCTGTGAAAACTCTTGTTTACACTTTTTTCTCAACAAAAATATAAAACAATAAACAATATAGACACAAGTTTGATGAAATAAATGCTGTTATACGGAACAAAACAAACCCTTAAAAACATTGTAAGGCCACAAACAATGTGTGGCCAGAAAAATTATTTCGCAAATAGTGCTTTGAAACTTCGTATTTTATTAAGTATTCAAAAGCAAAATTAATACTATATTATTATGAACGATACATCTAGAAAAGGAACACACCCAGCTTCATGATTAAAGAGTCAGTTACCTTTTAAAATTTCAACCAATTGTTAATAATGTTAGTACATACATTAAGAGTTCTTTTGTATTTATTTTTGTCCTGTAAATACCAATTTGTTAAAATATCGTGATATTTTGACGATTTTTAAGAGCCTACGCTAAACTTAAGAAGAAAAGTGTGCCTTTATTATGACCATTCTTCTATTAAAAAGATAAATTGTGATGGCCCTTATAGCCGTGCTCTATTGAACATAAAATATATTTTGACGATACGCGTATTCAGCCATCTGATGCTAAAGCTATTAATTTTAGCATGTTTTGTTCGTATAAAAAAATATTAATGTTTTATAAAATTCAGATTTTATATAAGTGTGCTTGTGAATAGAATTGTGTTTTTTTATTATATTATAATATCTTTAGTGATAGCTAAAAATCAGTTCCATTTATAGCATTGCACTGATATAGCGTTAATACCAGCGTATTGTGACTATTATTAACACCTAATGTCAGTTTGATACAATAAATTTTAGAATTAAATAAACTGTGTTCACATCTACATACTTTATATATTAATAATATAGTTCGGTTTTTAATTAAACATTAATCATTGCCGTTCCTATAAAAGTTACATGACACTGTTTCATACATGTTGGATATTTATAATATTAAGAATCTTGGAGTAGGTTGTAGAGTACTTCGAACTTTATTAACGTGTCATACTATTTAGTTTTATTAAACAATATCCACCAAAAGTTTGGAGACAAATGAAACTCAATTTTTGTTTTAAATTTCATTGATTAGTTTTAGTACAATCAATATTTAAAATATAGTTAATACGAATGTTAATAAAATGGAATCAATGTCCTTGAATGCAACGCGTCTATAAGATTAAGCATCTGACATTTGAAAAACGTTAAAACTAAATTAAATATAATTTGTTTTTATAACACAGATTTTGAGTTTTTTGGAAGTCTCAACTAAAACTAGTACCATAACAAACAAAAAAAAAAACTAAAAAAGGATTAAAAAAAAATGGGAATCAAATTTTTGAAATAAAACCTATGTAGTCGGCTTTCAAATGGAATATGTCACAAAACTATCGGTGGGTACTGTATGTAGCACGAAATCTGTTTTGCTTGCGCTGAACATGAGCTTTTAGACGCATGTACATGAGTTTAATTAGATAGTATATTTGATTCGAATAGTCACCACTTTTCAGAAATTTAATATAAAATTGTGTAAAAGCAAACTATTTATAACATATAAATTATATATTGCAAACCTAATAATATATTACATTTTGATATGCTAGTGAATGATAATGCGTATCCATTATAAGTTTCAACCTGTGTAATTTAAACAACTATTCATAAAATACAGGTTTGGATGTAAATAAATCTACACAGAAAATAGAAAAAACGAGCCAGATGTGGCTCTAATATCAAAGGGCATTAAACTGGAGATTCGTTTCGAACGTTATGTACATACATTTGAAACCACCTAAATATGTTTGCAAGGTATTTAAAAATGTTGAATTCAACAGAATGGACAAAATGGAACCTGGGTCGGTAGCTCAGATGGTAGCGCACAGGGATTTCGAATCTAGTGTCTTGAAGGGGGTACGGGTTTGAATCTTATCCGAGGAGGTTAAAAACTTCAATGAAAAAATTGACAATTATGTCAATTTTCCTCCAATATAAGGGTATCTGGAGAACTTTCCAGATTTATGGGAGGGTAGGGTAGGTGAGTACTGGTTGTGGACAGGGGTCCAGGAAAAATAGGTTAGGTGCGCTGGACGCCGTAAACTAACCCACATGTATTGAAAAGGCGTTAAACCCTAATATAAATAAATAAAAAATGGACTAATTTGATGCTTTTACAAACTGAATGAAAATAAAAAAACCAGAAAAGACTCATTCTATAAATATTGTTATTAACATATAAATTATACAATATAAGGTATTTAAATTGAGCTATTGGATTGTCAAACCAAATCTTCAAGTTCTTAATAGTAGAATTGTTCTCTTAATATAGGAACTGTTTGTTCAATTAGCATTTGGAAGCATAACATTTATTTCCTTTAGTATCAGGTTTTAAATAGATATTTGTAATCCTGCAATTTGCAACCAGAACATGCAAAACTGAGTGAACTAATCAGTAAGTGAGTTCCATACTTGAGAGGTTAATTAATTACTATACTTGTTGTAACACAAATCAGATCGTACGCAACTATGCTGGTATGTTTGTAAGTTCGATTGAATGTTAATGTTGTAAATAAAGTCTAAAATAAATAAAAATGTTGAATCACAATTTCATCTGCTTCTAAGTCTCCAAAGAAATCATTAAACAGTTACTTTTTTACAAAATTCGCCTTATATGTGTTTTGTAAATGAATAGTCAAGTATTGATTTAATTAGCACGATAGTATTCGGTGTTGACATTTGCAATAGCAGGGTGTTACATTATTACACTTGTACTTATTATCATTAGACGCATGTAGTTATATATTTCCATATGTATCCAAAATGTGCTTCTTTATGTCATACAATATACGATATTTTGTAATCTGACTAAGAAAACATGTTTTTGATTAATATTTCTTTAATTACATTTTCATAAAATTGTATTACGTGCAAAGTAACATTCGGTAAGTTTCTAATATCATTATTATAATACTTTTTATGTACTACGGAGAAGAAAAAGCAGAAGTCAAATACATATTGGGTTATATAAATCATTACTCAAATTAACAATAATTACCTTGATATTTTTTATACTTTTTTATGTAAGGTTGTTCCTGGTATTACATTCAACCTTCACATTAGTATGCAACGTCTTTGGCATTGTCTTTCACATTGTTATCTAACCATTTGCATCCACAGGGCGACATTTAACAAAGACAATATACTTTGTAAAGTATTATTGCAAATAGATTGTAATTATATATCAGCATGATTAAAGTCAACCATAACTTAAAATATTTATGACATCAAATTTCTTAATAATTCAAACTCACCAGGCTATTATTTTCTTCTATAACGCACATGCTTGAACAACTATTTCAGTTGAATGCGGCGTAAACACTTTCGATAGATAAAATGTCAGAAAGAAATAATTATCATTTTCAAAGACGATACTCATTGTGTCGTGATGTACAAATTACCACAGTAGACATTTCAGTACTTTATTAAGGTATGACCCATTGTTGTCCAGGATGTTTAAACACTGACGTAAATGGCTCGACAAAGTAGGCTTTATTCTTATTTAAGCAGATACTGGGAAAGACAAATTATTTTATAAGCAACGTGTATGTCAATCCAATATTACAACACGTAGTTGATTACTCCTTGGAATAACAATTATACAAATAACCATAAATGTGTATTAGACAAATTATTTTTATAGATATCTGAAAATATGAACATCATTGTCTAATTATTAAATGTTTGTTCACCGATTTCAGTTGCAAGATAAACAGCATTATATTTGATTAATTATGACATATGTGCATGCATTGTAAATTGTTTAATATTAGGTTTTCATTTATAGGGATATCAGCATGGTAAATAATGCACATTTCGTTCTCATTGGAACAATTCTTGTATAGTTTTATTTCAGTAATAAATGAATATTTTATTTTTAATTCTTCAAAATATAACTAAATTTCATTTATTTAGTACATATATGTTATTATAATTACTTAGTCTGTATGTAACAGTAAAATGATTTAACATTGAAACATTAAAATGTCAATATTTGTTGTATAGAATTTTGTTATCTAGTGTTAAGATTGCTGTAATTATTGTCTTTTTTTAATTAAAGTACTGCCATTCATAGAACTTTGCCTAGCCACTATACAGATATAGCTCGATGCTAGGCTAGGCTAAAGTATGTTCCAGGAATTGGTCTGATGTTTGCTCAAATTATGTGGCATGTGTTTGTGTTTGTTATTTCCAAAACATTGTAATGTATTATACAAACACATAAACGATGTACATTTAAGTAGCGGTATGATTTCTTTACTTCGTATCATTTAACGTTGATGTAATTCGTCCAAACGAAAAACAAAATATGAACTAAAATTATAATATTTTCAAGGTATAGCACTGATCCCGTCAGTTCAAAACGTTATTTTCATAGAGCAACTTATTTTACCACAATATGCACTTTAGTTCATATTTGATTTGATATATCCATAACAAAACGATGTTATAAAACCTTATAAAACCACATTTATTCATTATGTTTGCCATATGGCACGATTGCGTTCCTGTATTATATATTAGCGCAATAATGTTACAAACTGATTCAAACCACTTTGTGTGTCGTGTCAGAACAAACAATCTCATATCAACATGGGAATGGCTACGATAAAATTATGAAAATATTACGTACTTATTATGCTGGGAAGCCAGCTGGCAATTATGTGCATCGTGTTTACAATGGCGTCTGTAAACTTTACAATAATTAATATAATTGTATTAACACTCGAAGTTTGGAATTATGAAATTATAAATTAGTTTAGTTTATTTTCTGTACAATAAGTCAACAAGTACGTGTAAATGCTAGTATGTTTTAGTGCAAATACGATGAGAATTGTAACTGAATTTGATAATAAATCAAATTTGTATAAATCAATTCCCACATTGATATCATCATCATTCTAGTGCTTTCTTCTTACCAATTAACTGTTTGCATGGAATCTGAAATGGCATAACTTGACATGTTTCAATCACTTTTTTGAATCGATTATTTATGATGAAACATGTATACAATTGAGAAATTAAAACAAAAAATAATACGACAGTTTATTTTACTTTTTTATCTTTATTTATTGGAGTTAACGCCGTATCAACACAATTTAGGTCATTTCACGGCGTCCAGCGCACCTAACCTAGCTTTCCTGGACCATTGTCTATAACCATTACTCATCTACCCTTCCACAAGGCCGGAAACTTCTCCATATTATCAAATCAATGGAGGAAAATCGACATTATTGTCAAATTTTTATGGAATGGTATAACCTCCCCGGGTGGGATTCGAACCCGCATCCCCTCGGGCACGAGTATCCAAATCCCGGCGCGCTACCAACTGCGCTATCAACCCGGGTTTACTTCTTTATCTAAAAGTGTGACTGTTTGTATATTTAAGCGAGTGTACTTTCCCAGTTAGAATTGTAGAAACAATCATGAAGGTTTATGTAGTGTATATTGTTTCAATATATCGTCGCTTTTCTTCAAATATCTCGTATGATGATTTGTACAACTTTTCAGGAGAGTTATAAACTGTATATTCTTTAATATAGTAAATATAGAAACTACACTGAACAAAAGTTCTAACCGATCAATTTTAAAATTTTGACTTTTTCATAACGGGCCAATGGATCCTTATTAAATTTTGTAGAGGTGATTTTTGTGTCATTTTCTATTGATTTGTGGAAAAAATAATTTGATACGGTCCGATGCACTCAATCGGCACACAGGGTGTGGTTTACACATTTTGACACGAAATGTTCGTGTAGAGAGTGGTGAGTATTAAATTTCACTTTGCATGAATCCTTGTTAACTTTACAAGTGAAGAAACATAAAACATTGCACGAATGTCGATCCTGTCGTCGAGTTGTAACCTTTGTTCTTGGTCTTCGGCGTCAGTTAGAAACGATTCCGGTCCCTTGCTACATCGTCCAAAGTCGCGATCGCCGAAAAGACCCAATTACAGTGTCATGCAACTTGAAATAGGGATGAACACATTGAGAATAATGAAATTATAGCATTTTTTCTATTTTAACAATACTTTATCGATATTTTTAAAGATGTTTCCATGAACAGCCTCTCACCTGTTTGATAGAGGCCCCAGCATTCAACATTCCATTGGCTACGCCACGATCATGCATCGACATTCGTGCAAAGTTTTATGTTTTTTCACTTATAAAGTTAACAATTCATGCGAAGTGAAATTTAATACTCACCACTCTCTAAAACGAACATTTTGTGTCAAAATGTGTAAACCACACCCTGTGTGCCGATTGAGTGCATCGGACCGTATCAAATTATTTTGTTTCCACAAATCGGTAGAAAATGACACAAAAATCACCTCTGCAACATTTGATAAGGATCCATTGGCCCGTTATAAAATAATCAAAATTTGAAAAGTGGTCGGTTAGAACTTTTGTTCAGTTACATTTTGTCATTGTTTTCATAATTAAAACTAGGTTTAGATCCGTGAAGTAAACAGAGAACAGAAAGCTGTTTCTTACGAGAAATTTCCTTTGTATTATTAATTATTTCCACTTCCGAGTATACGAGATTTTCACCCAAGGAATGTTCGAAAATCTCGTACAAATTGCAAGATCGATAAAAACAAAATCACGTATATTTGTTTATATCAAATTAAATTTGCAACATTTAACATGGTGTTTACTTTCCTATGTGTACCTGACTTTTTATCACGAATGTTATATCGTTGGTGTAAACAGTTTTGTTTAACATGAAATTCTATATGAGCTTTTCATGGGTAAGTAATGCAATTGGCTATTGTGTCCGGTATTTTTCAGAGTTCGAATTTGAATGGCGTATTTCAATCTCTCAAATAAAAACATTTTCGCAAGGATGATCATACGAGGTTTTCCAAGAAAATCGACGATATGTAATATTTCATAACTTGTTATTAATCTAAACAGAACCATTAGACATGAAGTGATTGCTGTTAGATAAACAATATTAAAATGTCATCCATTCATCACCCTGAACGTTACAACATACTAATTATCAATAAAATGTAATGGACAGACTTATGCTATATTAAAGGGTTTTGTTTAGATGAAACATATTGCTGCATTAAAGTGTTTTATTTGTGTAATGTGTGAATGAAAATATCACCGAACACTCGACAGCTACTAGACAACAGTTTTGATGATGTGGAACCGTTTTATTACTTCGTGCGATTTCTCATTATCACAGTCCAATTATATAATATTAGCCTCTAGTCGGCTATTGAATTTAACTTTATCACTTTAAGTTGTTTTTAGTTCATCGACCTGGTTTTAAAGGCATATTGCAGTTCAAATAATAGCTCATGCATAGTTTAAACATGCAAACTGAGTCGGATGTTCTGCTACGTTTTGCGTTATGGTGTACAATTCTAACGTCTTCCGATGAATTATAGTACCGATGCCAACATTTATGAAATATTGTTGTTTTCTTTGTTACCAATAATTTTTCTATCGCAACCATGTTTAATATCGGAAAACAAGTTGTATGCATGGTGATAAAAAATATGTTGTTTTTTAAATCTATAATGTACAATGTAAAATACATGTACGTATAGTCGAATAGATCGAATGAGTCATTGAGACTCGCATGACAGCTGATCGCCTTCGATAAGTCATTAAAATTGTTGACATTATAACACATTCAAAGTGATTATTCTGAGACCGTAGTCATTTCATTTAACCTACCAGATAAAGCATTGCACACATTTGAACAAGATAAAGATCAAGATACCGTTATAGGAGACAAATTATAATTTAATGACAGTTTCCACGATAATAGGCATTTAAAACTTTGTTATGCAGATAATTTGAATGTGCAAGTACTGCAATAAAACATCATCCAATATGGCAATTCAGAATTGTACATTTGACAAAATAATTACTGATAAAGAAGCTTACAGTTCATCGCTTAATAATCACATTACACAACAATCAACATTAATAACGATTTCGAACAAAGAGAACACCTATAAACCTATTTTTAAAAGACAAAAATACTATTTAAACTTCCGAGGGAGACATTTTCGTTGTTTACTTTATGAATTGTGAAATTTAGATATGGTGTTGTTATGACAATATGCGAAAGACAATGAATAGGGTGCATGTAGTATGCAAAAGGTTAATGTACTATATACATATGAAGGACATTAACGCTCATGCGTCACTTTCTCGATGAATTAGATGTAATTTGAATTTTCAATTCCAGTTAGCTGCTGACAGTTTAAACAATGCATATTAGTTGTTGTATTTAAAATACTTTCTATTGACTTCAGTCATACGTTTATTATTGTTCGTTTTTTCTAAACTGTCAAAGTTTGAATAATTTCACGGTGAATAATTACATACTATATCAATATCTCGAGTGTTAGACAAAGAGCACGAAGTCACCGTGAAATTATTCATGTTATGACAGTTGAGAAAAAACGAACAATACAGGGTTAAAAATACGAACACAATAAGTAACGACATTTTTACTAGTATTGAAACATGTCAATGTTCTGAAATTTTTGTAGTCCACATAACAATTACTACGCGACACACATTGACCTAATATGCTTTTATGTTGTAAATAAAGGTTGAAGTGTCAAGGAAACATGTAAAACGTGTTGATGTTTTTTTAAATCATGTAACATAATATATGCTATTTGTCTTTGTTTAATGTCTGTGTGGTAATCCTTATTGAATCTAATTCTTCTTGCTGTGAATCATTTGCACGTGACAGGAAACGTTGACTCTTGACTGCTTTACGTAAGTAAGATAATTGTTGTTCATTCATAAAACAAAGAACAATCCTCCCATTGGTTGCTGTAATCATGTTATCTTATTTATAAATTTTGTAGATAATGATGTTCATAATCCCTTTAATACGCATAAAGAGAAACTTGAAGAGAAACTTTTATAATTTATTTGCCTTATTAATTTAACCTTGAAAAGGAAGCACTTTTCGACTATACTTTCCTTCGTAATTTTGTTAAGGAGTTGATCGATATATAAATTTATATAATCTAATAATAAAACAATAATTTGTAAAAATGTAAATGTCAGTAAAATGTTTAATGTTTAAGTTTAGTTTTTCACTGCATTTAAGAATCTTGTTCCATAAGAAGTGTTTGCAATATTGATTTTGAAGAAAAACCACACATGAATCAATCAATTTAGTGTGACAGATTAAAAAGAAGATCCTCAATCACTATTACTGCTGAAAATATTTGCCCCCCCCCGTTCCTACGGGCCTGGCACATTATACGATTTGAAATATCCATCATATCATTTATACCTGTGTATAATATAGTGTTATCATAACAACTTCAGGGATATGTCTGGTTAACAGTGACGTTGTGTTACACGGTTCAGGACAAGTCCGGTCAACAGTAGCATCACGTTATATTGTTCAGGACACCAACTTTCAATACCAAATAGATAAAAACAATTGTAAAATTAAGTCGAATCATGAATTCTGAATAATGTAGGTCCAATAAACTTAAAATATAAAAACTCAATAAAACAATTCAAAATACACAAAATACACAAACTCACTATATATAACATCATGTGTGATAAATTTTGTTTTTGCTATAGTGTAATTGTATTCTGGTGGAGGACCTGGAGGGTATTTACTTATTTAATATCGTTATTATTAATCTTTTTGTACCACGCCATTGAATATGTAATATAGAAATAGGTGTTTTATCAAATGAAGAAGTTCAGGTTTACTTTGTTAACTTGTGCTATTGGATTGTCAATACTATGCTCTAATAGAGGAATTGTCTTAATTTAGGAACTCAATTTCTCAAGTTTGGAGTTACAAATATTCAGAACCGCTTTTATTTTGCTATGATTAAAGTTTTTTTAGTTTTAACTAAACTGTATATTGCATATAGGTACAACAGTTACATGTATTTCATTTGTTTCGCGTCTAAGTTAGGTTTCAGTATACATGGTTGATACAGGACATGCAATACTGGGTGAACTGAACTTATCAATGATTGAGTTAATTTATCGAGATGTTGATTAATTACTCTACTTATTGTAAAACAAATCAGAACGTATGCACACATGCAGGTACATTTGTAAGTTCAATTCAATTTTAATGTTGTAAAGAAAGTCGACAATAAATAAAATATATTGATTTCTAATGTAATCTGCTTCTTTGTATAAAAAATCATTAAACATTGAACTGTTTACACGAATTACTTTCTATGTGTATTGCTAATGAATTGTGAAACATCCATGGAATAATAATTAAACAAATAGCCGTTGACTGTGTATTAGAAATATTAAAACTTTCATTTAACATACGTCTGACTTTTTGAACACTACCGTCTATTAATTTTACATTTGTTCACCGAATTATGTGACAAGCGTGGCTGCATTAAGCTATATCTGACACATCAGAACATTTACATTTCAATGGCCACATAGTAAAGATATTTCGTTTCCATAATTAATTTTTAGTAAATCGTTGTAATATGACAAATGTAACAGAAAAGGGCTACTTTTTCTTCATTCGAGTCGTTTTCAAACGATTTTTTTCATATTAAGGAAACAATATACAAAATGGATACACTATCTAGTATTCTAATAATAAGTACACATGTACGAAATTGACACTTTGTATTAGTATATTACATAACCATTGTACTTATGCGCCTACATAACCTTGTACGTGATGGGATAATACTACTTCAATAATGGATAATGAAGAAGATGCTAAATGTCACACGTAGGATAAATGCACATTTACTTGTCATAGCAACAATTCTAGAATTATTTTATTAAATATTAAATTCACATTTTATGTTTAATTCTTCAAATTGCAACTAAATTGTAGTTATAACTACAAATATTTAAGAATAAAAACTAATTCTGTATTAGTGAATGGTTGAAACATTGAAATGCTAAAATACCGGTAGTTGTTTTATAGAAGTAATAATATAGTGATATGATTGTCGTACGTATTCATCTCTATATAATTAAACAGAAAGCACAGCCTATCCTAGCACGTTGCCTAAACATATTTTCAGATACAGCTTATTTCAGAGCCTTAAAGTATGTTCCAGGAAATTGGTCTAACGTTTGAATAATAAGGCACGCATTTATTTTTGTTATTGTCTAAACATCGACATGAATCGTCCGATAAGCAATGTAGACGTAAGTTGCAATACAATTTACTTTATTTAATACCATCCAACGTTGATGTAATTCGTTTGGAAACAAAACAAAGGTAAATCAAATGCATACTATTTTCTAGATTTCTAAATAATTTCTTTTTTCCTCAACCAATAAATTCCAACAAAAAAGAACATATTTGATTTAAATCATTCATTACACAAAAAAGAATAAAACCTTATTAAACCACATTAAATCAATTATGTTTGTCAAGTTGCTGTTCTTGCATTTATGAATGATAGTTGAGTGCGGGTATCAACCAAACTGGTTTCAAACAGTTGTTAGTGTCGTGTTTATACCAAAACATCTCATATCAACATGGGAATATCTACAATAAAATTATGAAAATATTACATAATAAATATACATATGTGTTATATGTATACAATGACGTAAACAAAAATTTACAATACATCATTATTTTTTATTAACACCCAGGGCTTGAAATTACGACACTATACAACAGATATTATTCAAATTTATTTTCTGTACCATAAGTCAACAAGTTTGCAAGTATGCTGGTATTTTTGAAGTACAATTACGATGAGAATTGTAAATGAATTTGATAATACAGTACAACCTGTCTAGAACAACACCAACTTGAAAGGGCTAAAATGCGTTGCTGTTTATAGGATGTTGCTCTGCAGAGAATAAATTCAATCAAAATTACGGCTAAGGGAAAATTAAAAAGCTGTTGTTGTTTCGAGGATTTGTTCTGTAGAGGGCCGCTCAGCAGATGTTATACTGTAAATCAAATATGTATAATTCTATTTTAGAACGGAAACCATCAGCATTCTAGTTGCTTGCTTCTTTTACAGTGTCCTGTTTACATGTCATCTAAGACAGCATAACTTGACACTCACTTAACTCAAACACTTATTAAACAATTTTTGGAACCGATGACTCATGTATATTTGAGAAATCAAAAGACTAAAACGACATTCCAGAGTGACATTTTTGAAAATAAATGCGCTTACAAATCATCATCAAGAAAGTTGAACGATTATTTAAAGCCCGAAGAAATAATTACACAGAAGACAACGAATAACAATTTAAAAAGGACAAACAATAATGGAATTTATTTTAACAAATTGACAGCGATACAAATAATTAAAATTTATTCAATTGGGACAGAAACTAAGTAAAACAATGACTAGTACACCGTAAAATAGTATGTACCTTAAACTAATTACTGTAATTACAGCCATACTAAACATATCCATTAGTATGTCAAATATAACATTTTAAAAAAATATATCTATTAATTTATACCTATTTGTCTGACAGTAAGAATATGTTCGAGAATAAATTCAGAATTGTATAAAAACTTCTTGTAAGTGTATATATTATGTATACTGTTTTATTATATGATAGATTTAGATAGTATAGTTTATAACTTTTTATAAATGTTAACAGAACCTTAGATAATTATTGTGACAGAAGCATTTTGTAATGTTTATCAGTCACGAACCGGAACATGATAATATACTTATTATCATTAGAAAGTAATGGCGTGTATTGTGTCATTTAAAGGTTGATGTTTAGAGAAAACGTATTGCAGCATTATAGTGTTTCATGGGTGTATAAATAAATAAAATCATTATCGTACACATGACATACACTAGACAATAGTTTTGTTTCATTCGCAATAATATGTATGGAAAGAAAAAGTAGATTGAAATACGAAGTGAATTAAGTGTCAATTATTGGGCTCGTTTTCAAATCATCTATTCATCTTTATCTAGCGTTATGATTCTGTGAATCAACTTTATTTTCATCATTCTTGTAATGCAGTTTTTCAATTAAGGTCGTGGAACGGTTTATTTCTTTGTGTGATTTATCATTAAAACGGTTTCATTATACTTTATTGGACTCTGGTTAATACTTAAAAGTATTAAAATAGAATTCTACATTATCTTTATAACTTGTTTTTATACTGAGCTGGTTATAATGGCATATTGCAGTTCACAAAATAGCTCGTGCACATTTGAAACATGCCAACTGAGCCGGACATCTCTGTGAAGTTATGTAAAAAAAATTCATCTAAAAGTATGAAATAACGTGCAAACGTCTTCTGATGAATTACTGTATCCGGTGCCAAAATTTATTGAATATTAAGTAAATATTATTTGTCTCTTCATTACTGATTATGTTTCTATCGTAATGATGTCAAATATCGAAAAAACATGTTGTATCCTTAGTTGTGATCAATAAATATTTTCAAATTTAAACCGTTCAATTTAACAATACGTTTAGACTGAGTAGGTCTGAAATATAAATAGACTTACATAATTTCATTCTGGTTGTTCTCATTGTCAAAGTCAAGAAAAGTTCAGCCTTCAGCACTTTACTTGGTTTTCTTACACTACTTCATAATATATAGTTTTGATCTCGTAAATTATTCAGTTAGTGAAATTTGTCAATCGAACCATGACTAGTTTTATATATTTAAGTAAACCTTTAATATATTATAAATTATCATGTGTTTATCAAATTGTTATAAAATGATATCTAAAATGGTTACACAAGTCAACACTTAGTAGAAATTGTGGTACGTGAGTTAGAACGGTTTCGTTATGAGTTGTTTGTGAATTTGATAAAATACAGCCTCTGTATTTAACTAACATTTCAAATGTAATTACAATCATGTCTCTTTCTCCATCAAATCAAATAACACTGGCTGATATTAAAAACGACATTAAATAGAAATAAGAACCCATGTAGGAAATTACTTCTTTATACATGTTATTAAATGACTATTTAACAGAATGAATGACGTGATATATGTTATTTTAAATTAATTGATATAGTTTGGTAGACTAATTTATTTGCTGAGCTTGTTGATTTTCGTTTAATGTAACGCTTTCGATTTCTTTATACAATCGTATTTTCTAGATATCTATAAAATGTTGATTTTAGCTTGAGTTAAGAAAGTAAGCTAGTTTTAAATGTCACATGCTACGTATTCTGAATTTGACCTATTGTTTAGTGTGTTTAGTATGTGACTTAGTAATGTTGAAAGAATCTGATCATACACTATTAAATGCATTCAATGAGAATCCCTGAGGATCACACGCCAGCTAATCGGCTTTGCTAAATCATAATAATTGTTGACGAAGATAAATTAAGCAATTCAAAGTGATTTTTCGGAGACGGCTGTAAGTTTATGTAATTCTACCAAGTGAAGTAATACGCACATATGAGAAAATCACAGAAATTTGGAAATAAATGTCACTTACATGTAAGTAAGCTATTGGGAGCAATACTCGGTGGTGAAATGGTCTACCTTAGGTTATCATAAAATTAATAGTCGACGTTCTCTCATGTTAAATTTAGCTTGTAATTTTATTTATCATGAATTAAAATAAGGTACTTCCCAGACATTTGCAGTCGTTGTTTTCTCAATGTAATCCGACCCAGACCCAGCCAACGCAATGTTTTTAAGTTAAATTTTCAAAACATAAAGAATCGTATCGTGAAATTTTACCCCGTTATAGAAGATAAAGAATAATTGTATTGGCAATTTCCATGATAATATTAATTTAAAACGTTATTATGCAGATAATTTGATTTGCACGTACTGGAATTAGATATCATCCAATATTGTATTTGTACATTTAAAACAAAATTACTGATAAAAAGCTTACAGTTTAGTACTTTATAACCACATCACAAAACAATCAACAGTAATTACTGTTTTGAACAAAGAAAACGCCTATTAACCTATTTTTTTTCAAGAATTGAAATACTATTTTAACCCTTTCGAAGTGATATTTACGTTTTGCTTTATAAATTGTGAAATTAAAGTATCATGTTGCTATTGCAAAAGACAAAGAGTAGGAAATATGTACTACATTTGTATTCGAAAGGTTAATGTTCTATGTATCCATATAAGGAACCTGTATTAAAACGTAATAGACGTAGTTTTTACGCTCTTGCGTCACGTTCCAGTAAGCTGCTTACAGTTTAAATAATGCATATTAGTTGTTGTATTTAGAATACATCCTGCTGACTTCAGTCAGACGTTTCTTACTAGGATTTCTAGTACTTGATAAGGTCATATTAAGTATCTAATAGTATGCAAATATAAATTTCGGTCAATATTCTGAAACGATTTTAGTCCGCTTTTCCAATTGTATTTGTATTATTCTAATTTTATTTTAACGTTGTCGTGTTAAGGAAACATAATGATATACCATTTGATATTTGCTTGTGTTTAATGTCTGTGTCATAATCGTTATTTAGTCTCATTTTTATGATTGTGTATATTGGCATGAGGCAAAAAACCTTAACTCGCGACTGTCATGAGTCAGTAAAACAATTGCAACAGAGAAAAGTACTCTCTTGCTAGCTGTTACTATGTTTTAATATTCATAAAAATTGTATATGTAAGGATGTTCATTATCCAATACATTAACGTTTTGGTCATTTAACGCATTACCGTATATTACAAGATTTAATATTTATTTAGTTTCAATTAGATAAATTTGTTGACGTTTGTCAATGAAGCAGTTTTGATGTAATTGAAGAGAAACTTTAAAATTGATTTACAATTTTAGTTTCACCTTGGAAAAGAAGCTATTTTTGACTTTACAACGAAAAGTTATGGATTAACTGGTTGACCCAAAAATGTTTATGATATCAATCTAAGAATTTGTGATGTCAATAGGTCGCAATAATATAAGCGCGATTAAATATGATAACATATTATATAAAACTAATAATACCAAACGTAATCAGAAAGACGCCTTTAAAGATATGAAATATCGAATAAATCATTTATACATGTGTATAATATATTGGTATGATATAACTGTAACGAATATAACGAAACTTTGTAAAGTTGAGGTGTATGACTATCATAACAAATGCTCTTACTTCTAGTCTTGTCTTAATATAGAAAATTGTTTTCTCAATTTAGAGCTTTTTGATTACTAATCGCCAGAACTGATGTTCTTTGCATGTGTCGGAGGATGTTACTCTTAAAATATTGTTCTAATATGCAATATGCAAGTGTTCCTACATATATTATTATCAAAGAAATAATATATCATAAAATATAGCTTTTAACACCTGCTATGTAATATAAAAATGAAATAAACAATCCTGATAAAAGATATTTTCATTTCTAAATAATAGTTATTTTAGTTAAACACTAAATATTCTAGCTATAAAACAGTATGAAATTGACACTTTATAATGATATACATGTACTATGAAACAATTGCACTAATGTGCGTACATAACTGTGTGCGTAATGGGAAAATACTACTTCAATTTGAACTCATTTTGAAGACAATGCTATATGTCACATGTAGGATAAATGCACATTTACTCCTCATAGCAACAATCCTATAAAAGTTTTATTAAGTAATAAATTCACATTTGTTTTATTCTCCAAGTTGAATCTAAATTTTATGTATCACTACTATACGTAAGAACAATTACTAATTCTGTATTAGTAAAAAAGGTTAGCATTGAAATGCTTAAACATCGATAGTTGTTTATAAAAATAATATAGTGTTAAGATCGTCGTACTTATTCCTCTTTATTTTAATTAATCAGAAAGAACAGCCTACAATATAGCGTTACCTAGGCATATTTACAGATATAGCTTATTTGAGAGCCTTAAAGTACGTTCCAGGAAATTGGTCTAAAGTTTGAATTATGTGACACGCATTTGTGTTTGTTATTGTCTAAACATCGTTATATATTATCCAACACACAAACAATGTTCACTTAAGTAGTTACAAAATTTTCTTTATTTTACAACATCCAACGTTGACGTATTTTTATGAAAACAAAACAAAGGTAAATCAAAAGGCATAACATTTTATAGATGTATTAATAATGTTCTGCGTTTAAAGAGTTCTTTTCCAAGACCAATTCATTTTTAAAGACAATTATTTTCGTACAAATTCTTTTTAATATATCCATTCCAAATCAAAAATAAAACCTTATAAAACTTCATTTCCCATTATTTTATCATACAGCTGTAATTGCGTTCATGAAGCGACATGGGTGCGAATATAATACAAGCTGGTTACAAACTCTGGTAGTATGCCCGCTCAGAAATCATCAGACCGTCAAAGAACGACTACTTTAACATGTATTATAGGTATCAAAACTGTACCGGAAAACTTTTTACGCATAGACGCTTGACATATGGATTTTAATTTCGAGCGTCTTGTGATTCTGATTAAAAAACAAAAAAAACATTGAATGTATTCAAAAGAGTACAATGATTAATTTTAACTCTTTGATTAATGGTTAATGCATTGCAAGGACGTACTGCAATGATTTTTATACATCATCGGTCATTCGTTTCAAGATGGAATTGTTTATTGGATTAATTAAATTTATCTATAAACATGATTATGGAAAACATATACAATAGTTATGCAATGACGTAGGTA
This sequence comes from Mactra quadrangularis, assembly GCA_025267735.1. Lineage (NCBI taxonomy): Eukaryota > Metazoa > Mollusca > Bivalvia > Venerida > Mactridae > Mactra > Mactra quadrangularis. Next base: position 39,898,752 of record CM046304.1, on the reverse strand, counting down.
AAATGTATAATACCTAATTAAGTTTTGTATTTACACTCAGGGCTTGGAATTACGACACTATACAACAGATATAATTCCTTTTTTCTGTACCATAAGTCAACAAGTACGCATGTATGCTGGTATGTTTAAGTACGATTAAGTTATGAATTGTGAATTGATTTGATAATAGATTAAACATGTATAAATCAATCCCAAAATGGGAACCATCATCGTTCTTGTTGTTTCTTTCTTTCCAGAGAACCGTTTACATAAGATCTGAAATAGCATAACTTGACAGTATCAAACACATTTTTTTAGAATCGATTCGATTCTTTTTAATGAAATGTTTAAACAATTGAACAATCAACAATTCTAGTACGATATTTCAGACCTATTTTTTTTGAAATACAAATAGCTTAAAATTTAACGCCATAAAAACTAAAGGAGGATTTAAAACCTGAAGTATTACACAGGTGCCCATGAATCACAAGTTAGATAAAAAGATCTAACAACAATGAGATATTATATAAACAAATTGACAACAAAAGAAATAATTAAACTGAACTCAATTGGGGACAAACACTAAATGATACAATTATCAACTAATATTATGACTAATTAATATTATTAACTAATATTAATTACGAACTAATATTTATTTTAAAATGATATCAGCAAAAATAAACAAATCCTTGAGTATGTCCAATACAACATTAAATTAAATTATTCCAGCAAATGTATGCATTTTATATATCTGACATATGAATGAGTGATAATATATATTAAGAGAGTGCGTTTCCTTAGAATTACAGAAAAACTTCTGGTAGGATTTAATATCCTGAATACTGATTTATTACATGTAATGGTTTATAACTTGTTAATAATAGTAACAAAATTGCTTGACACTATGTATTTTGGTAAAATAAACAATATTGAAATATCTAATACTCATCACCGTAAACGTAACAAATACCTAAACAAAACAAAATGTAAAGGAATGAATTCTGACTTCAAAGGTTGTTGTTTAGATGAATAGTGTTTCTGCATAGAGTGTAAGGTTTGTGTAATGAATAATTAAACCTAATCTCGTATAAATTCCATACCTTAGTCAATAGTGTTGCCACATTTGCAATAATAGGTATACAGACAAAATGTAGATTGAACTACAAATTGAATTCAATGTTTATAATTAGACTCATTTCAAATTATCTATTACTAATTTTATGATTCTGTTAATCAACTTTATTTTCATCATTCTTGTAATGCAGCGTTTTATTTGAGGTTGTGGTACGTTTTTTGTGTGTGTCCGATTTATCATTAAAATGGTTTGATTATACGTTAAATTAGACTCTGGATAGTGCTTAGGAGCATTGGAATATAATTGAACATTATATATCCAATTTAACTTGTTTTCTATACGAATTCACTGGTCTGGTGTTAAGGGCATATTGATGAATACCCCATGCACATTAAAACCATTAAAACATGCCAACAGAGTCGGATTATCTTCTAATATTTATTAAGAAAAAAACAACCACTTTCCTCTAAAATCGATTATGAAATAACGTCTACTGATGAATTACAGTATCGATATCAAAATTTATAATGCATTATTTGTTTTTTCAGTTTTAATTATGTGTCTATCGAAACCATGTTAAATATCACAGACATGTTGTATCCTTTGTTGTTATTAAATATAATAATAGTATCATAATATAATGTTCCAATGTAAAATGCAACAGTACGTTTAGTATTTGATATATGAACGGTAAAACATTATTTTATTATGTTTATGTCATTGTCAAAATCAAGAAAAGTCCAGTTTTCAGCACTTCACTTCGTTGCATTCATTGTGATAAAGTTTTTAGTTTGTCTATCAAACAACAAAAATGTATCAATGCAAGCCCTGTATCTATTTAAGATTAGCATGTGTTTATCAAATTGCAAAAACCACTGGCCTTTAAAATGATATATTAAGTCAACGCTTAAGTAAAAATTATGGTATGTGAGTTAGAACGATTACGTTAGAAGTTGTAAATGGATTTGATTAATTACAACCTCCGTATAAAACTAATATCACTAATGTAATTACGTCACTTTCCTTTAACCATCACATCAAATAGCACTTGCTGACATTAAAAACGACATTAAAATAGTATAAATAACCCATGCAGGAAATAACTTCTTTATACATGTAATGGTGTGATTATTTAACAGGATGCATGGCGTGATATATGTTTTAAATTAACTAATATCGTCTGGGTTATAATCTTATATGTTGAGCTTGTTGATTTAAGTTTAAATTAACACAGTCAATTTCTTCATAAAATTATTTTTCCTAGAGCTTGATATGTCCATTTTAGCTTGAAGAAAAGAAATAAGTCAGTTTTAAATGTCACTTGCTAAATATCCTTAATATGACTTGGCATTCAGTGATTTAACAATGTTGTGAGAATCTGGACATGTTCTATTAAATGTCTTCCTTAGATTGTTTAATTAAGATTAATAGTACTTTTAGTAATCGGCGATACCATAAATATGCATTACTGTTAGCTTGTGGATAGCAGTCATGCCATCAATGAACCTCGTGATAGTTCTCTGCGTGTGTAATGTTTTTCATTGAATATTTTAAACGAAACTTTGTAAAATACATTGTTTATCTAGACCTTTTCGTAATGATTGCTTACGCAATCTTCAAAAAAAGTTATGTATTCGTAATTACCACACAACATATTGTTAGTTACTTGAATTATTTTATGTTAGTGTTAGCACATACGATGAGTAGTTATGTAGATTATATGAACCATTTAAACTGATCTCGATACTCACACGAAAGCTGATCGGCTTTGCTAAATCATTTAAAGTGTTGACGAAGTCATTATAAGAAATTCAAAGTAATTTTTATGAGACAGAATTTCTTTTACGAAATCTTAACAAGTGAAGTATTTCACACGAGCAAGATCACAGAAATTTGGAAATTAATGTAATCTACTTATCAACTTACTTATACATATGTAAGCCATAATAGGAAGTGTGAAATTGTCTATATATGGTTATCAGTCATGACATTTGCAGTCAACATTCTCTCATGTTAAAAGTACTGGCTTGTAATTTGAAATATTATGAATTAAAATAAATTAATATTAAAAAAATAATAAATAAAAAAAAGAACACAAGTGAATAGTCATTGTTTACTCAATCGATTCATATTTGTTAAAAGTACACTCTACTCAGCCAATGCAATGTCTTTTTACGTTAAAGTTAAAGAATAAAGTATATCATCGTGAAATTCGACACCGTTATAAGAGGCAACTGATAGTTGTTTACGACTTTTATGATAATATGCATTTAAAATGTTAGTATGCAGTTAATTTAATGTGAATATATTATGTGAGTAAGATATCATTTAATATTGCATTTGTACGTTTAAAAACATAATTACTGATATGTGAGCTTACAGTACTTTATAAACACATCACAAATCAATCAACGGTAATAATAGTTCCGAACAAAGAAAACGCCAATTAACCTCTGTTTTCAAGAATAAAAACCGCCGTTATATGACCAATACAATGAGTTGGTATGCCGTTAAACCCAACAAAAACAATCAAACAATAATTTAAATGATATTTAAAAACTTTCAAAGGTGACATTTACGTTTTACTTTATAAATTGTAAAATAAGAGTATCATGCTGCTATTGCAAAAGACAATTAATAGGAAATGTGTACTATTCGAAAGGTTAATTTATTAAATCCGTATTTAAATTTAAAACGTGTCGTAGACGTAGTTATTCCCGTTCGTGCACCACGTACTCGATGATGGTTAGGTACAATGTGAAATTTGTAATTCCAATAAGCTGCATACAGTCTGAACAATGCATACAAGATGTCTTTAGAATATTCCATGCTGATTTCAACCAGACGATTTTTACAGGGTTACATTTTGAGTACTAAATGTACTCAAATATATTATAATAATTAACGAAATCTATACATACAAGTATAAAATCTGGTCAATATTCTTAAATGATTGTAGTCCGCTTTTCAGTAACCATGCGACATTCATTGGTCTAATATACTTGTTTTATTTAAACGTTGACTTGTCAAAGACGCAGTAAGCATTTGCTTTTTTAAATGTTAGCATAATTATCATAACTAATTCTAGTTGCTCCTTCTATGTATCACTGTCATGTGACAAACTGTTGTCTTGTGATTCTTATTCTCGTACGTGAACAACTAGTTTTATTTGTATGAGACGGCAATCCTGAACAGATATATTGACCATAATTCTGACCATATTCGATTTTGTAAGTAAAATATCGGCATAAGTCTCTTCGTATATAAGTATATAGCAATTCAAAAAGATCGCCTGCTATGACAAAGGCGCAATAATTCTTGATATACACTTGATAATCGAACTATATCTTAGGTACGTCTTAGTTTAGATGTTTACGTTGTCTTACGCAGTAGAATAATTTAAACAACATAGTCGCGGCTATGTAGATAGTTACATGCAATGTTCACACGTTTAAATTGTATAAGTATAATAAAGTAGGGATAGACAGTCTAGTTTTAATGAAGGCCGTTTTGTCGTTGTTTGTATGATCTTACTTTGTCTTAAGGTATATCAGTAGACATAGCTTTGTACACTTTAAATGGGGACAAATCATCAATATCTATGCATGTACATGTATCTACAAACATGTTTGTTTGTAAACAGAAAGTAACAATGAATATTGAATCATTGTATTATGAGTTCATAAAACAGTTACATTGAACGATTAAAAATTTTCGTACCCTTTAGTTGAATCAGGTGTCGTCATCAGCTGTTGCTACTACGACCTGACAACATTCTCTTAATCTCTTATAATAAAAACTACGTTTGGATAAAAATCAGGTCAAAATAATTTGCTCACAATTTGAACGATCGGTATTTATGTTTCTACCCAACAATCAAATATTACTGAACTTTCCCTTTTATACAAACGTTTTGGAGCACTACATATACTTTAACTATTTAAACCCAAACAAATTCAGTGTATTCAAGGTTTCGAGGATACTTGAAACAAAGACAAGTACTTTCTCTCTTTCAAACTGTAATTATATGATTATGTTATACAATGTTAATGACGATGTTTATAATTCAGTCAATATAAATATTGCTTAGTTTAACTATAGCCAAATATTGCATGATGTATTACTTATTAGGGTGTATACTTCTTTAACTTGAAAATGCGATTTTCGACTATACCAATTTTGGTATTGGGTTTACCGGTTGTACCCAATATGATATGTATCAAATCGTTTAATGAAATATGTAATGTCGCATAATTCGCTATAAGCTAAACACAGTGAAATATTTGAGATAAAACTAGCAATAACTAACCTAATCAAAATGACACTTTAATGATATAAAATGTCCATTACAAGCATGCATTTTCTTCAACAATTATATTTCTAGTATCAACCACCAAATGTTTCCGAAAATTATTATCAAGCTGCAAATAAATGTGATAGATAATGGCAATCGGTACCTATTTGGAATAACTCATATAACATTATATTAGTAATTTCTATGAAATAATTTGTTTTATTTTGATTTGGTTTATTATCAAATCGAATTACAATCCTTAATGTAATCGTACTAACAAATATGCCAGCATATCTTCATACTTGTTGGCTTATGTAAAAGGAAATGAGTAACTTGATTAATGATACTGTCAATGAAATCAATGATTAAAGCTAGAAAATAAGGGTTTCCGTTCTAGGGCATTTACGTGAATCATTGAATGGCTAAAATATCGATAACGATTTTTTTTCATTTTTTGTTGTCTTAACGTTATGTGAATGAAAGTGTCCCTTTAAAGTAACGTTACTTATCTAACATTTTAAGATTTTTTATCAACTGTTTTAGAAATTTGTTTTCAAAGTTTCAATTGTAATCCCACTTATTTTTGGATCAATACGGAAAAAAATAAAATAGCGAACTTGATGAATATTCTTGTTATACGTTTTGTGTGTCGTCAGAATATATATTTACATAATCTGCTCGCGCTTCTGATGCCAGTGATATAAAAATCGTTTTGGAAAAACAATTTGAGATAGAGCTCTTGGTTTCTTTATCGACGAAATGTCTTAAAAAGTATTATGAAAATGGTATTCCATTTTATTTTCCAAAAATAATGTTTGTATGCGTGTGCGAAGCTATTTTTTCGATCAAAACTCTTATCTGTTATTTTATATAACTTAGTTTCATTATAATTTATCACTTTAAATTGAAAACATTTTTTAAATAACAAATATAAATCAAGTTATCATTTGATTAGAAATTCTGCTACATAACATATAAACAGTGATCTTACGTTGTCGTAGAAAATTCTTAAAGGAAGATGCAAGACATCAAATATAAAACAAAGGGAACCGTGTAGCTCGTAAAAATTACAATGCATATATGAATATTTTTAGAGTACAATTTGTTAAGTTTTAAGCAACTTACCATGCATCTACACAATTGAAACTTCTTCATATTTCGTTGTAATGTAGCAGTTTTCCGTAACGCGAAGATCATTTTAGAACATATGGAATATTCAGTGTATACAGGGTACTTCAACGATAATGATCGCAAAAAACAACGTGAATAGCGTTTTAATGTTACAATTGATTTCAACTCATTAAATTTTTCAGCTTCAACAATATTTGTTAAAACGTTTAAAGTTATTAACAAGTGTGGACAGGTATGTTAGATATGCTTTTTGCACAACAGTTTCACAAAAAAATGCTACAATAATGCTCTAAGCTTGGCATTACCTTAGGCTTCCAGTAAGAACAATAACACGTGTGCGCCACATAATGCAATACATAGACCAATTTCCGGTCATCCCCTGAAGCAAAACAACTAAATAATTAAGACTCTGAAAAAGCAATATTTGTAAATCAATGGCAAGTCATCATTGTATGTTTAGATACATTTTAATATATTGCAATGTTACAGTATTTTCAGTTCATTAAAACATAAATTTATAACGCTGTGTCATTGTTTCTTGAATTTATAGCATCTATATTACATTTATATCTCATTGTTCCCACACAACCTTCACCTTTCTGATATCCCGAGACCCAAACAAATTCAGCGCCTTCTGTGCTTTGATTTATGTTAATGCACTTGTTACTAAATGAAGTTACAAAAGCATGTACTTTTTCAAAAGCAGTGGAAGTACTGGCTCCGACTCATTATAACATCTACGAGAATGTAACAACTACTATATGGAAGATGTATATTCATTCGCGTTGTTTGACTTGTTGATTGTATTGACTTTTGTATAGACCAAACTTTATTTTAAACTTTGAATACGTTGAAATTGGTTCTATACTTATATACAGACGCGTTGGGTTTTTTAATTGCATGTTTAAGCAGGTTTATGAACACCTTTGTAGTGCATGAAGCGCTGTTCCAGATCTTGACCGTCAAGATTTAATTGATCTTTAATCAGATAATACAATACTGTATTCTCATTTATTCTTCACTTAAATACTGGATGCAACCATCGATGTTGCGATGCCTATCTAGTTGAAAAGCAAAATGCTGCAAAATACTGTGTCTTAGTTATGACGAACTCCAATTGTGAAGTACCGTGAACTTGAGTCCCTCAGTGCTATCGTATGTCCATACAACAGCCAGGTTGGCATTTGAACTCGAAGTTGGTCTTCTTTATGAAGTTAACAATGTCTTCGTTGTGAAGTTAGCTAGACCATTTGAATAGCGTGATTTGTTGTACAATCGATGTACACGGTGCGTATTAATACCACAATTTTGGCAGTATATCCCTGTATTTATTCCAATCATTTTTGTTGTCAAATGTATTTATCACAGGTATTACCACATTCCTTAAATATGTCATGTATCAATAGCATAAAGTTCACTTTAATCAGAATGCACTATTTTGTTTAACATGTAATTAGATACATTATTTTGAATCTAATTAATCTTTTTTGACAAAAAAATGGTATAATGAACTCTAAATGTGATTTTTATTCATTCCCTCATAAGAATAAGATTTAAACATATAATACCTTCCAATTGATGTTAAACACATAATAGTGTATCTCGATAAGTATAAGAAATTCCATGGAATTATATGATACATTCCATTTTCAAAGTGTATGATGTTAGATGTTAGATCTTCACTTTGAATATGATTGGTTTTGATGATAATATTCAAAAATAAAGAGTAAGTCATTATTCGCTTTCAATCTGTATTATATCATATTTTATTTACATGTATTTTGAATAAACGTACATATTTGTACATAGAAATACAGTTAGTGAGATACATGGTGGATCAGATCATTCATATAGGCATGATTATAGATATAAATACATTTTAAGTTATTCATTTACACATACAGTCGCTGGTGTTTCGGTAAATTAAAGTACACATTTATACTATATTTCTTCATCGACCTTTTAGATGCCATTTTTAATACAGATAGCTAAATTTTCAAAGTGCCATTACCAAGGTTCACGTAGTATCTTATCAAAACCCCCAGAAAGCTCAAACGCTCGATATTGTTCACACACTTTTAAAGAATAAGATAACAGAATACAAGGTTCATAGCAAGCATGATTGAAATTGTCAATAAACTAATAGTTGACACTGTATATATAGGTTTTTCAAAGTAAAGAGACGTGTTGTTGGGATATCTTCATTAGTTGTTGTTCGATATGCTACCAACTAACTGATATCTATTACCGTCTATGGTTTTAGATGGAAGTTACAAACATTTTTGTGTAAGAAACAATGCGCTTCTTTTGAGTATGTTAATAAATCTGCATGTAGTTTTTTGTATGTAAGAAAGTTCAACACATTCGAGAAAGACAAAACGGAAGTCATATATGGTGTAATGGTGTTATTAATATGTATAACTGTCCATTATGTAACGGTGGGTGTTTTATATGCATATGATTTGTTGTGGAATGTCTTATAAACTTCAATATGAACAACCGTTGTGTCACTGACAGTACATCGCACAAAGATATAATCGTCATTCTAGTATAATTTATATTTTAACACTGTCATTGACAAAAAAAACATAAAACAATTACTTACCATGGAGTACTTTATTTACGTTTCTTTGTATTATGACATCAAACCACGGTAAACATTTTCTTAGTGAAACATTAATCATGTTAGAATGGTATCGAAGCACACCTCATCGAATCTAATATACACCAAAGTCCTTTTTTGCTCAGCTATCAAAGTTTGAATAATTTCACGGTGACTGACTAATTCTTGTATGCTTTCGCAATATCACGATTGTTAGACAAGGAACATTTTAACACACAAAGTGACCGTGAATTTATTCAGATTTGGCAGTTGAGAAAAGAAACCCATATCATTGTGTAATTACTTTTACGTCATCGTCAATTTTACTTATCACATTAGCGAATCATTTTAACCTGGAGTCAGTCAGTGAAGAAACCTCAAACCAGAAATAATTAATATTTAAAATGACAAAATTAAACTTTTAGACTCTCAAAAATAGCAGTGTCCTTAGAATACTAAGTTACAAAATGTAGTTTCTTTGCTAACGCTTTATTGTAGCTTACCATTGCAAAGAAATAGCCTAATGGCACCATTCTAACTATGAAGGCTCAATATTTGAACATCACTTAAGTTGTTTCTTACGTCTGGATTTAGATCGTCAATTATCATTAAGATAATAACCTTTAGATCAAATTTGCTGCACCGGGATTGTGAATTTTGATTACCTCAAATGATTATTATAATACAGTTTTAAATGTATATTGAAAATGGTATTTACTACGATGTGTTTCATAGTGACGATATGGAATATTTCGTTGTCCAAAATCTCCTAAAGCATTTTAGTTAGTGAGGATCTCTAGATATTGGTTTTATATAAGTTTATATTTCAAAATAATACAGTGCCATTGGGCAAGTTTTAAGCTCAATATTAACTGTCACATGACCATTTTCAATACTCTCAATCAAATTGTCTTTTATCTTTTTGCTATAATCATTGTTTAAATAGCTATTTGAAATTTGTAGGACTGTTATAAAGCGCAACATAATCATTTTTGCGTTTTATAAATGTTTTGTAATAGTAATAAGAAATTCAGCATAGCACGGTAATTAGATTTATTTCGATTAAAAGACAAAAATATATCAATGGCCTTCATTTGTAAGAAACTTATTATGATCCGATCCTTTTAATATGTGTTAATAGTGATATAAGTCAAAATTGTGGGACTGAGGATTAAATCAATTTCACAGTACTACCAACATAATTGTGTTTTGTTTTAATAAGTTAGTAAGAAAATATAGATTTATACGGAAGACTTGCAGTGACATTTAACTTCATTTCTGAATGATTTAACAAATAGTTGCTCAGTTATTTGCAACTTCCTTTTAAATGGAAGAAATGTGCTTCGTCATGGAAGTCACTAACCTCATGCGTTCATGGCCGTATTCGATTAACATTACTGGCTATATTAATAACACTGACATGCAATCGCGCCAGGATTAGGTTTTGATATTTTGTTTAAATCATTGGGTATGAAGTTGAAATGTCACATTCGGTCTAAGGTATATTTTTATTTCGTGTATAGAACTAATAAATATGTATGCTTGTACTCTCAGTTATCTTCAACTGTCTGTAACATACGCATATAGTAAGCGAAGGCGTCATTGTAGCAATTGAGTTTCGTTTTACCAGGTGGACATACGATCTGTCGCTTATTAAGTGATGGGTATTGCAGATCTATATTAGTTAAGTCATTTCTATTGTCATTTCGCTTATCAATTGTTTCAGTAAGATAAAGTTTGTTGAGTAATAAGTTTTCTAAATTTCTGCTGTCTGTGTATTCATTAAATGTTCCGAAATCATTTTCATTGTTGTCAAAAAGATTAAGTTGATCGCTTGTGTCTTCTATATCGTTGATATCAAATATATTATCACTGTCTGTGCCTGTGTATTCTGTAGACTTAGCTGGAGTATTCGGGTCAAATACATCGGAATCGTCGTCAGCATCACTCATTAACAGTTTTCTTAAAAGTGACATATCATCAGAAGGGTCTATCGTATTTCTTGATGCTGGTATGTAATTCAAGGCAGACATTGATCGTTTACCGATGCTTCTAGACGTAGCCAGATCTCGTAAAGGTTCATGCATTTGCATAAACATGGAAAGTTGAGAATAAAAGCAATGCTTAGAGCTTGTACCTTCTGGGCATAATCTTGCATGAAGTGCATGCATGCTCCGTGACTGTCTTGGGTTGAATCCTGAAATTAGAAAGTGATAAATTTGTATTACTTTTACAATCAATTGATAAAGGAGTCACTAAAATTACTGATGCAGTATACATAAAATCGTTCAACAGGATGCACGCTAAAAAAAGGATACATTTTTGTTATAGTTTGTTTTTTACATTTTCTTTGAATGCAAGTAGACGTGAAATATGCATGTAGTGGTGTATTCCGTTCGAACATCGTTAATTGTTTTTCGATCGACTAACCTTTTGCGACGGTGAGTCTGGATATTTTTGTGAAAGTAGATCAGGTTATACGTCTGGTAAGGTGATAAACTCATTACGAAATGGCAATAGGCATAATTTTCTGGAATTGGAACATTTTTTAAATTATCACTTTGTATTTAAACCCTTTTCTCCCTCAACTTCATTTGTTTTCATTACGTGACCTTGGTTTTACGATGAAGTGTTATTTAAGTACTTGGCATCACTTCCACCCATTGTGTTGAACAACTATACATGTTACTATTGATATCAGTTAAACGCAATAGATCCAGGCTTCTATTGTGAAGTGACCTAAACGGAAAATTCGTTAAGTAATATGTTCAGCGATGAGATGAAGTTACACGCCTGGAATTAAAAGTGTGGGATAAACGATTCTAATTTCCTAATACAAAATGTATCTAAATATATCAACAATTCCCATTGTCACGATTTTATTTCTGTGATAGTATTCAAGTTGAGAGATAAATTACGGTTAAGTACCACATGCTTGGCTTATTTCTACTTAGTAAAAGTCGTGAATTAGCAGCGCTGTCACACGTGTAATTTCAGAAATATTAACAAATGACATTGGAAAGAATAAAAGTTTTAGCACCCAACTAGCAATTACAATTAATTCCGACAGGAAGATTACTGCTGGGAAATAGAGACGAAGGGCATTTAATTTCCGTTTACGCCGATCATTGTGAAACAAAAGAATAATAACTCCCTTTATTGCAATAGTACTTCGATATTAGTTTTATTGAAAAGCCAGTGGGCACAATTATGATTTTTTGCCACGTCCATGAATCACATATAAGGCGTAAAGCGACAGAACAAACACAACTGCTGTATGATTAATTACAAAAAAAGTTAATGAGTGTGTCATCAGGGTGATGCAGGATATATACTTTTACTAATTGATGTACTGATGTATATCAACCGTTTCACCGCTATGTAACATTACTAGAGCCAACACAACGTACACAACGTGTTTTATATCATGTCAATTCCACAGTTCGATTCCCGGGTGGAGCATACTTTCGTATAGCTTGGTCATGAAATTATTTCTACGACCATTCTCCCTCCTATCAATTATTTTCAATAATGTAGGGCAGTTGTCAGTCTTTGACGAAAGTATGAGCTTAGTAGTTGGTTAACAGCTAAATCCAGAGATTTAGCCTTTCCAGGAGGAGTGAGTATGTTGACTGACCGCCGTTATATGACCTATACAATGTGTTGCTACGGTGTTAACCCAACAAACAAAGAACAAACAATTCCTCAATTCAGAACGAAACAGTGTTAATTTCCACCATTAGGATCATCACGGACGGTCTTCATAGCGAAATATTATCAACTATGAAATCTCCATGTTGATTTAGTTAGCATTTGGATCTTAACAAACGTAAAAAATGCAAGAATTTGCAATAATCCAAATTATCCTCATAGTAGAAAATATATAATAATAAATTTATCCAATTTAAAGAAATCGTTTAAAAATGGATAACGAAAATTGTCACACTATTTTCATACTATCTTGGGGCCAGTACGGTAACAAACGGCGCATGTGCAAATTCATGGAGCTGAAGGGTCATGTTGAATGCAAAACTCTTAGTCGATGATATAAAGCCAATCGCTCTGGAGCACAGATTGGCGTAGCAAGTAGACTAGTTTTGACAAATTCGGACATTCAAAATGTTTCGGCAGAAACTAATCAAAATAAAAAATAAAGAGTTCCTGATTTCTAATTGTCAAGTAATGTCAGAAACAGTCGTTACATCAATCTGTTCGACTAACTATTATCATAAATGAATGGTAATAGTTTGATTTTATTCCTCTTTTAAAACATATTACTGTAAACACGACACTCCCTTTTTAACGCGATGTCTTTCAATAAGGGGATATGTGGTGCTTCGGTTAGTAAAAGGATGACCTACATGTAAACTATGTCATTGGCCTCTTACTAATCAATTTACCAAGGTGTGTTTCATTATAATATGATTCTTTGTATCGACATTATAAACAATAATTATCATTTTCCAAACATATTATGTTTTTCTGGTGAGTTGACTATAATGTTTCTTCCTTGTGGTGCCCATGTTATTTATTTGAACCTAACACCTTCGAACGACCACCTGATACTTTTAAAAACACATCTTTGACATGAATGAAATATTGTGTGGTTAATAATAATTTTTATCAGTTGAAATACGGCATTAATTAAACCATTTCAGGAATTACAATTTGATATGTGCCATTTCAAATATAATTGAATATCTCAAAGGAACGCATTCATTTTATGTAACATGAGTACATTGTTTTTAATCAAGGAGTGTTTTGCTCGTGTCAAAAATAAACTAACTTAGATGTCATAATTTATGAGTTTGTTCCGAAATATTAGATCCGGAAACAGCTCACATATTGATATTATACGACTTACATTTTGCTTATTTTTTGTCATGTATTTGAGTTTTTATGGAGCAGCAACAAATGGAGATAATACCTTTTGTCAATTTGAAATGGAAAACAACATTTTGTGTGGGACATTACGCACGATACCGAGTAATTTTGTAATGTCTTATACATAAGCGACTTATTCTACTGAATTGTGTATTTGCTTTGAAAACAGATAAAATTTTGTAACAAAATGAAACCTCTTCAAAATGAATGCTCTTCGAAAGAAACGAGCTATTATAATTTAGACTTGTGCTGGGTACACTGTACTTTACTTGCAGGAAGATTTTAAGTTATACTCTTTAATCTTCATATCAACATTGTAAGCAGTATAACAGTGGCCAGTTACCCTACTCTAATTGCCCATAGTTTCCAACTATAAATATGCACATATCGTCACCTTTGCAAACGAATGTCCTAATTTGTTCAGCGTTTGGCGGGAGAATGGTCTCAAAAATTGTATACATGTATAACCAAAGTCCATCGACGTCAATGAATTTTCGATCGGTCAGATTATTACATTCTATTGTACGATTGCTTTCTGTTGACTAACAAATGAACTATTTACCGACCTAAATGTCATAAGGTTGCTTCTATAAATGAATATGTCCTACACTATTGTGTACCAGTATAAATTGTTTACCTATGCATAAATCATTTCCAATTATTACCAAGGTTAACAACTGTATCAGGAAGCAACTAATAATGTAAACCCACCCACCTATTCAATTATAAATGATACAAGTATCACATGTTCAATTGGTATTTCTTTCTTTGTGTTGCTTAAAGTGTTGATATGTGATTATACCATCAACTTTATTGGTATTTCTATGTTGTTATTGTTCTGATCATGCCAAAAGTTCTATTTAATGACTCTTACAATTTAATCATGTTTACTGTTTACATACTGAAACGCAGAATAAATTGTCGCCGGTTGATAAGTTGAATGAATTATTAGGAATGCCACATGCAAATAAATTATGGAGTTGTACCAATTTTACGATAATTCGTAAGTTTATTTCATTCCCTTTACCGCAGAGAGCGAGAGTGATAAAACGTAAAAACGATTATACGTTTTACAAGTGTTCAATTGAAAATCGTTAAACATTTTTTTAATTGAAAAATTATTCTTAAGTTAACAAATTCATGTTCAATCTAGAACAGTAGGATATATTTAAAACAATAGTGTAGATTAAAACAAACTGCTGAATATGGTGTTTCAATATTCAATAGTTCGTGCATACTCAGAGAGAAAATAAAAATACAAAACATTCAGTCTTTATTGCTAATTAAGTACCATGCGTTTGATTTTCTGCACTTAATTTAAGTTCTAATATTATGTACTTCACAATGACCTTTAATAAACCAACGATCTGATAATAGGAACCGATTCTCTCAAATTTGTATTTGGGGCCTAGACATGGTCAAAATAGCATGCTGTTGGTTTAATTATGGAATTCTTACATCGGAACTTAATTATGGATGTCTTACATCGGAACTTTATTGTATTTTAAATCAACAATGTTAATTTTGAATACTGATACATCGTCTGTCCCTTTATTTAAATCATTATCACAACAAAACATAACCCGGGTCGATAGCGCAGTTGGTAGCGCGCCGGGATTTGGGATCTCGTGCCCGAGGGGGTGCAGGTTCGAATCCCACCCGGGGAGGTTATACCCTTCCATGAAAATTTGACTATAATGTCGATTTTCTTCCATTGATTAGATAATATGGAGAAGTTTCCGGCCTTGTGAAAGGGTAGGCGAGTACTGGTTATAGACAATGGTCCAGGAAAGCTAGGTTAGGTGCGCTGGACGCCGTAAAATGGCCTAAATTGTGTTGACAAGGCGTTAAATCTAGTAAAAAAATATTGTCACTTTATAAAAAAGATGTATTTTCTACGTTTGTACTTGAGATATATGAATTAACTACAGGTTACGTTAAACTTTTAGAGGTCCAGAGAGAGGTAGCGACAAGATTTATAACTTTATATCATTTAGTTGCGTAGGATGTCAAATGGAAGTTGTAGTCACATCATTTGAACGCTGACTTTTACAAGCGTATTGATGTGTCTAACAGTAAACACTGTTTGGAGCATACTTATTCAATTACGTTTCTCTGTAAGCCCTCAGGTGCAAAACTACCAAAAGCGCAAAGCGATTTTTCAATTTTTTGTTCAAATGTTAGAATTGTATGGCTGTCACTTGGGCCTAATATAGTATTTTAACTTAATTTGAAAACAAATTTATCATGGAATCATGAACTTTAAGGGGCAATAAATAATAAAACAGAGATTTTGTTTATAGCTAGAAAAACAATTTATTACATGAATTATATGAAGAAGATGAGATTTCGTGAATAAAAGCATTAGAGTATTCTCAAATATGTTTAACATTTAGGAAAAATGCTAGGATAATTTCTGTCCAAGTGCTATGCCGTTTGTCAAATACATTGGCTGTTCGTACGGAGGTAGATGCGCCAAACTGACATTTATAACTTGACAATTTTTTATGAAACGTTAAAATTGTATTTAAGTATCAGTTACATACATCCCTCCGATTTAGATACTCACGTCTGTACTAATGTACTAACTATAGATTAACAAGCTATCCGTATCTATAAACAGGGATTATCAATCTATATCAAGTATTTAAATTAGCGGGGTTAATATATGCGCCACTGACAGTTGAATAAGATTTCATAGTTCCGGCAACTTTCCTTCAAGAGTATAGGATGTCTCTATATACATACAGGTGCCGTTATAAAGGTCAATTTGTTTTGTTTTTTAACGTCGCATTCAACACATATATAGGTCATATACACGACAGCCAGCCCTTCCTACTATAGGTTTCCTATAGCTAACTTACCCTACCACGAGGCCGACAACTCATGTATAGGGTATGACCTGCCGCGACCGGGTTGCGAACCCGCAATCTCCGGATTCGAAGTCAGACATGCTAACCACTACGCTACGGCCGCGGCTTAAGGTCAAATTTACTAAAGGGTATTTAACTATAGCAAATACATTATGTGTATGCAGTTCCGCACGGAGAGTACTTAGTTTTAAAGGTCGAAGTCGGCTTGTCGGACACAAAGTTCAGCGTACTTGCCAGCGTGTCACATACAAATAAACAAATATTTCAATAGTATTGTATGTATAGATTTGCTTGTATGTCATGATAATGGCTCAATTATTATAACGACCAAACGTCACTCAATCAAGTCTGCGAAATACTGACACCATGTGAAATCACCTGACTGCGTGAATAAAGCTTATGTGACAAAACGATATGCTTATTTATGCTTATTTCATCAATAATTTCGCTGACAATTTTCAATAAGGAACACAATTAAAATTAATTAAATTATGTAATTTCCTGAAAATATGATCCTTCAGTTAACTTAAACACGAATCTGTAATAGCTATCTAATTCATTAACACAGTTAAAATTATAGTGAAGATCGCGTTTGTTACTCCTCGTTAATTTCATTTATGATTAAAATGATCAAATCCATGACACGTTTTTGTCTTTGCGTGAAAGCTTTCTGTGTCACGTTTTTCGTCGAATTATCTTATTAACTTACATTTTTCAGGATACAAAACGTGTTCCGAAAAGTCATCACATAATTGTGATTATTAAACAATTTTTGCTCCACGAAGAAATGTTTAAGGTATCAACAAGAAGAATATTCAAGTTAAAAGTTCATACTATTGATTCCTAGAAACATTGATAGTTCATTGCAAGCTGTCCATACATAATCTGCCATGTAAAAGTTTGATATACACTGTTGTGGGTTTGTAAAAATGTTTTGGGAAAATTAAAGTTTTATGTTTTGCAAACAAAGGAAGCTAATCGCTTACTTTCATTTGGAATAGCATACAATGTAACAACATACAATAATAAATTATTATAAAACCAAATGTTATTTAACAGTCAGTAACTTGGTAATTCATTGATTGAAATGTGTTATTTGTATTCATTCTATTTTCATTCAGTACTAAATCATCATAGAAAATCAATTACTCTCGAACAATACTATGTATTGAAAGGTGTCTTAAAGTTGAACTTGAAGCAACTATACGAAGATACATGTATATTTATTTATAGCAGACATGTAAAACCATGAAATCACTAAATTAAACAGCCATTAGAGACACAATAACTACTGTCCGTTTTTTTCTCAACTGTCAAAGCTTGAATAATTTCACGGTGATTGATTGCATTGCTTTTGTACTGGCGGCCTAATTTTTATTAAAAATTTCTTGACTAAAACTTATCATACGGCATAAGAAGCTTTACTCAATCATAATACACACTTTCGGAAACTCATGGGTGTATTACGACAATAATTTTAACAAATGCATTCACCGTGAAATTATTCATGTTTTGACAGTTGAGAAAAAACGGACAATACGGCGCAATATTTGCGTTTATATATTAAGTTTGTAAAAATGTCCATTTCTTAATGGGGGTTATTTATAAAAGCTCACTACATTCATGTTTCGTTAACGATGGATAAATAGTTGAATACGTATGATTATGATTGCATGATGATATTATCATACACCCTACAGCCTACTGTCTTTCTAAATGTATAAAATATACTGTGTACGTGCTTATCATAGTTCTTAAAATATCTCAGCACAAAGCGGCTTTAGAGCTGTCATTGTCTACAAGGAATGCAAAAAACATGTAGAAATATGTGTTGAAGAAGACGGTGTCATATTAACTCATAGAAAAAATAAACCGCAGACGGTCGTCTATCTTAGACAGAAGTTGTTTTTTATGTTCGTGTTATATTTCTGATGTTTTATGGCAGCAGGAATTATGGCGTGCAATAATAGACATTCTGCGATTATATACTATTTTATTTTAACTCGATGGTGAAACAAGTTAGTATAACTTATACTAATCAATTTCAAGTCCGCTTCCTGGTTCTGCATTACTTTGCTAATATGATAAAATCTCTTGCTCAAGGAAACAACGAGGTAGGTTTTGGATGGCATTCTAAGCGTCGCGAAGCTTGCTATCCAGTGATTACCACTCCAACGTCGTAACTGCTCGACCACGCCCACCACCCTGCGTTCGCTCTGTTCCCCCATTGAAAACACTGCGCAAGAGTGCGGGGATTTGAAAATAGTCGGAAGTCAGAAAATGCTATGGGAGCCTCGCAATCACAGTAGAGAGAAATGAAAAAAGGCATTCACCTTGCACTTTAAAGCAGGTAGTATTATGGGTAGTCTTATTCAGGATAGCCAATTTAGCCAAAATTTCATAAACATTGGTCGCCAATTAGAAAAGCTGATAGCCACTGCCGAGTGATAATTTCAAGGCCTTATAATTTCAATCGAGAGCGAAGAAAAGTTAAGGGATGGTAACAAACTAACAAACAAACTACTTTAAATTCTGTAATAGTGTTAGTGATAGCTTTATTAGCTTAATCCTTATGTTGATTTAATTACATGTTTACAAGAAAATTGAACTGTTGAACTAAAACAGTCATGTTTTCATGATATGGCTTTATAACCCATGGGTAAGTACTGAGATCTCCAAAAGGAATTTGGACAAATAAAAAAAATGTATTTAAGTTTACCAAAACAATTTTTACTATGAAGCGTGTTCATATAAAACAATTTGATTAACGTGTTAAAAACAAACTACTAATAATATCTAAATAGGCGCAGAAATTTATTGTTTGTTGTTTAAATGGATGCATGATAATGTATTAATTCTAAAACACTTAACTTTGTCCATTTACTTTTGAAAGGTACTGTATCTAAAACAGACAAATAGTTCATGATTCGAGGATTTATAGGCTAATTAAAGACAGGATAATAAACTTCTTATGAGCAATTAAGTGGAAAATATTACGTCCGTGACAATTGCGTAGACAAAACAGTTTAAAGTCCAGTTACTCTATTCGTGAAATGGATACTGACCGAATAACTAGAATATTGACCTTATCTTCATTATTAAGTCGTTTGATTTGATATTATACTGCTGTGGCGCTTTATTACAAAAAAAAAAAATCTTACGAAAAAAATCTTCGTAAGTCAAAAGCAAGAAACATTCAAAATGCGTTCATTTTTGTCTTATCAATTCCAAATATTAATGGATTATGTAGAATATTGTACACCTTTTGAATATCATATCATAGTTATACTTATTACCCATCTGACTTTGAACTGCTTATTGTATGAAATTGACTTACGATAACTTTTTTCGTAAGAAATTTTGAGAAAAGTAACACTGTTTAATAGTATACAAATACTGCGTGTGTAGTAAGATGAATGCATGGTAATGTTTAATGACTATTACATGAATATGTGTCTAAATCGCTTTGTACAACTGTTGCTATTCGGGTTTTTATATAATAGACTGTTTCCTCAATTCAAATGTCTGTGTTTTTTCCTGGCCGTACAAACAAATTTCCAACGTTACAATGAAAACATGTGTACAAAGAACAAAAATATTAAATCCGAATTTAGTGCTTTTCAGCAATAATGTATCCAAAACTTATACCATCTGTGTAAAAACCTGTCTAAAAGCAATACATTGGAGTTCCAAATTAGGTCTAATAAGTATGTACTACCTAATCAAAAGTGACCTATGAAAAGTGCAATCGTATGATGGTGGATCTCAAAATAGTTAAGTATCAACAATAAGTGAAAGATGATTTTTTATTGAAATAAAACGTCTAAAAAGACCTTACTAAGTTTGTAAAAATGGTAAGTTTCTTGTTAATCACGGGAATTCTATTAACTACTTAGGTCCTTTCACGTGGACCTTAAATTTCATAGTGCAGTTTAAGGATTATCACCCTTTTATTTTACAATGCAATGCTCTTTGTGGGTATCGAACCCGGGATCACTCGATCCCTATGGGCGCCCTGCCACTAAACCTCTGCTAATTTAGTGGCGTGTGGTTTAGAACCTCACCCACTGCAAAGGGTTCGATAAAACATGACAAATTTATAAATTACATGTATTTGTATTTGTCGACTAAATGCATTTTGTTAAATGTATGTAGTACATGTACGACTTGACAAAGTAATTGCAAATGGTAATTGCATTATTGAATTCGTCTCCTATATGTATGTATTATGCATATTTCTTGAACGTTTATTAGAGAAAATAAAGATTAACTTGATAGTGTTGAATAATAAATGAATAACGGGGAATAGATATTAGTTTAAAAACATCAAAGGGAACTCGACCATAATCGTAGTTACAAACAAAAGAAAATGGATATGTTCAAATTATTTACTTGTCCAGTTAGGCAATGTTAGGAAAAATGGCATTTTATGTTGTAAGGAAATGCATTAGAATGAATCCTTATAAGGCTAACAGTGTCATTTAGTTTGGAAGAGCATCTATGGTGTTACTTCCGCCTTCCAACAAGCATAGTTAAACGAGGCTAACAATTCATCTGACCATAGTTTTGGGGGAAGAACCAGGAGCCCGTATTATCAAGCGTCTTACGACCAATTTTAGCCGTAAATCCTTCTACGTTGTATTGTTAATTATCGCAAGATTTTTTATATATGCTGCCCAATATCTTGTGCCTTTGCACCTGAAAGTAACATTTTACTTTATACATAAAAGACGATTCGTGCTCCTTAGTTAGTGCTTAATCCGATTTAGAACAATATACCTAATTCTGAACTCCGAATTCTGTTTTTTCCATTTGTGCACAGGCGGTACAAACAAAAATTTTTTTCATATTATTACCGAAAAGCGCGGGAGACACGGATTGAATCTTATTGTTATTTGTACACATTTTGTCGTTGTGACTGTGAAATTTTATTTTTACCTCAGGGAAATGTCCAAATATTTGAAATCCGGGTATGATCTATTGCAATATATATACAACTATGATATTTTATTGGTTAAAATAGCGTTCAAAATTGCTGATCCATTTAAACAATAGGAACGTTTTCGGTGAAGATGAAACGGACCAAACCATATGTTGTGCTGTTTGCTAAAGTCGTTGGTTCCATGTAGCGTAGGTAGGTTTTAAAGATTTTGACCGGACGCTAAACATAGAATCAAGTTGGTTGATCTTAAACTTTGAAATATTTCGTAAAAACATAATACTTTCTGGACTCAGATGCACTGCCGATTTTTTTGATCGTGCTAAATATACATGCACGTGTACAAGTTTAGAAGTTAGATTAGATTTATTTTGATGTACAATATTACAACAAACATACAAGTTGCAATCATAAACGAAATGTATTGATTACTGAACAGACATATCAGCCAGCATTATACATCAAGAGTTACAATAAAACATGAAAATTTGACAAAAATGACGATTTTCCTCCATTGATTAGATAATATGGAGAAGTTTCCAGCCTTGAAGGGTAGGTAAGTACTGGTTATAGACAATGGTCCAGGAAAGCTAGGTAGGTGTGCTGGACGCCGTAAAATGACCTAAAATTGTGTTGACACGGCGTTAACTCCAATAAATAAATAAATAAAACATGAACTCTGATTTCCGTTGTTGTCCTTGAGATATTATCATATAGTATAAAGTGACATAGAAAGACGCTAAATGATGAGACAAAAAGTGAATGTCATGAATAATAAGTAAATTTATTGACAGGCTGGTAACATAGAGTACTTCTTTAATATATATTTTTTTCAATTAGCGCACTGTGATGAAATTGTCAATTATTGACAGAATCGCGTATCATGTAGATGTACTAAACAACGAGAGAAATTGAACAAAACAATCCAGTTGTACGGAATGCACAATGATTGCACTTAAGTTATTGCTACAGTAGACTGTTTAAAAGAAAATAATATATTTATATTTTTTTCTTACCTTGGCTTGATGTCGGTAATGGCACCCCACGACATGTACAACTGAACAAAATTAATGGTAATAAGGTGACGTCAAATAATCCTAGCATCAATGATGTTTTCATTTCGGTAGTTTTATATTTTAATGTTGTTCGTTTAGGGGTTCCTGTAAAGTAGCACCAACGTTGTCACACACTGTTTCGTATAAAAATAATAAATATATAATATTAAGTATCTATATTGCGTTGTATGTTTTTTACAAATATAATGCTACAAATGTCCAATTTAATTTGTCGAGTATTTCTTAATAATTATAAACAATATAAAAGTCCGAATGAAATTATTCAACCAGTGAATAATGAATAATAATGATTAAAACTTATTTTTAAAATTATCGTATTTTATGTTTTAATAAATATACGAGTACCGTTGCTTATTATTTTCAAATTTAAAATTGTTTTTCTTTAATTCAGTCAGTTTAAAAGTGTTATAAAGTTTCGATGGCACTGTATTTAATGAGTTCTACTTCATAACGATTATTATTAACTAAGTTCACTACAATGAAAAATAAATGTTCGATGGTATCGCGCTAACTGTCTGCAACAAATAATCCTCTGTCAGTGCCATACGTTGGTTTTATACTCAACGCTGTGGGAACGCATCACTCATCATCAACGTGGTTGTGAAATAAGTCATGTAGCTGGTATTGACTTATCGTAAAAATACAATCTATTACTGATTCCAATATGTTTCATGACTTCCAATCGGAATCTGTCTAAAGCAGAACTTCACCCAATGAGAATTTCCAATAAGGTTATCACGTTCAAATCATTCAATCTCTCTCCTACAGGACGGATGAATGAATTTTAGAAACTTCCGTCTGTTACAGTTAAGGAGATATCGGAAGCAAATACGGTAATACAGTAATTTACGAGTGCTGTAGACAATTATATAAACAATTATCATTTTTAGGGATGATTAACTTTTTTTCAGTTGTGATAGCCGTGAGAGTTAATAAGAATGATACTGTATTTCATGATGTATAATGTAACAAAATTAATGTTCGTTAGCTCACATTGGCTAGCTCAGGGTGAGCTTTTTAGATCGTTAAATGTTCGGCTTCCATCGTCTGCCGTCCATCGTCCGTCCACGTAAACACTCCAATAGTCACATATTTGCCTCAATTTTCATCAAACTTTGTTAGAATGCTTGTCTATGTCGTTTTTCAGATCACTCTGAGCATTATAACATAATTAGTAGTGCTCAGTTCAATAAGTCGCAATTGAGATGAACAAGATTCAATACACGCCATGTACGCTAACTTCATAATCTGGGAAGACCTTACTAAAGCCATTAACAGCGGACATGAAACTGATTCTATTCGTGAAGTCGATCAAATATAACGTGCATTTGAGACACAATGAATAGGGTATACCATTGTGCTTGCCAATATTAAGCTTGACAAAGATCCCATAATTAATGTCCTTTTATAAGATCACACTGTATTCGTCTTTGTAATCATTGTGTGCGTAAGCATATTTGAATACATGTACAATGTTATAGGTATATAAGAACTATCAAATATAGCAGTAATTCTACAATCGTTCAATTTTCTGATCGCAAAAACCTAACAGCACCCAAGATAGATTACTCCGAGACAGAAAGTATTACATAACTGGCACCATCTTTCTGAAACCGGCACTTTATGTATCACTACGGGCCATACGGAGTGTTTGAGAAGCCACTGAGTATGACGTCATAGAAGATGACCTGGCAAACATTCTATATTTTGGTAGCGTTCAAAATAAATGAGTATATGATCAAATATTGTTTGTGAGTATTCTTCTGTAATTTGGATGATGTTTGTTTTCTACATGTATTACAATACTTCATATTAAGCGTATTGTGATAAAGCTTATCGTTTTACGAATGGAATACTAAATTCGTCTTCTGTTTTGATCTACTTTCACTTTGAGATAAAACGAATAACATAACTACATACTGATATGAAAATTCCTTTTATTAATCTTTTTTCCACCAGAGTGGTTTGAAATAATAGTCAACACATTTGTTACACATAAATATCTTAAGTTTGATTCATGATATGTGACAGTAGTATCGTCAGTTTTCTCTGTATTGCGAGGAAGCTTCTAATTGAAGGTAAAGGTTATCATGATCTAAGGCCATGCCAAATTGGAATTTTGTTAAGCGTCAACTCAAGTTTGACAAACCTAGGTACCTATTCACAAAAACACACAAACCGAAAACTAAAACACATGTCCATTCTAGCTAGTATTCACACAAATAAGTACTTGGTAGTACATGAATGTTTATGACATTAATGTGAGATTAAAATAGTTCTATAAAAAAGTACATGTATATACAACATACTACATTTTTATTTATCAAATACACAGAAACTAGGAACTGTCAGTATTTCCTGAAAAAAATCAGTTATCGAATCCCGGAACAACAGAATTATTTAAGAAAATTTCACCAACATTTTTTTTTTGGATTGAGGACTCTACAGCCTATGCGCACGCGGACGCTTAACAAAATTCCGGTATGGCATGGCCTAATCGTTTCATGGAACACTGGCTAAATTACTCGATATTCTTATATAATAAAAAGTGATATTTGACAAATGGCATCGTATACTAATAAAATATATGTATCGCGACACTCTAGTTTTTTTATGACGCTTAATGGCGTAATGGACTTCTTTTTAATTATCAATGGAGGAGTTTTGTATAATGTTTTATTATGTGTAACATCAGAAGATGTAGAAACCATTACTGTAATATGGACAAATGAAGGGAAAACAATACACGTCTTTAATACAGTAATTACGAGTATCATACTCATTTTACAGTTCCCTTCAAAAGTGCTTGGACAAAAATAATGGACATTTCAGAAAACACTGATTAGTAGGAATTAAATATTTTTTTGTATGATAATGAAAGCATATTCATGTAAAATAATTCGATTCATATAATTATGTTGATATATATATTAATACTGGTTTTGAAATTTTCTCAAATAATTATTCTGGATTAAACGCCGTGTGAACACAATTTTGTAGGTTATTTTACAGCGTCCAGCGCACATAACCTAACTTTCCTGGAACCTTGTCTATAACCAGTACTCACCCATTCTTCCACAAAGCCGGAACGTTTTCATATACCTTATTTATGGAGGAAAATTGACATAATTGTCAAATCTTCATAGACGGACATTACCTCCCTGGGTGGGATTCAAACCCGTTCCCTCTTCGGGACACTATATTCGAAACTCAAATAACTTGTTTTTTATATAGGTAATGTTAATTTGTTTATCATAAACACTTGACTTTGTCATAGGACTTTTCGAGGACACTATACTAGTGTACATTAAAATACTTCGTCGATTTCTGGATTACCTAGGCACAAAAATTGTCATTAATGATCGTGTATATATAAGGATATGTATATATAATAAATATTTTTTGTCATAAAACATCATTTGTCAGGTTATGTCATAAAATAATGATACAGGTGCTAAGGAGTACATTTATTATTGTGTAGAGAAGATAGGCGAAAGTTCAAGAAAATGACGTTGGCTTCATGTTATAGTTTGCGGCCAAAAAAAATCTCACTTTTGTACCTGATTTGTAAATACCAAAACATTTGAAGCGTGATTTGTGCGCAGGTGCGATTCATTCCATTAAATTAAAGTTGCGATTTATGTATACATTTATGTTTTTCATTCAGTTTTATGGGTTGAAACCAAAATAGACAGGGAATAGTATTTTGCCCATGACACATTAAATCTTTTGCATGATGTTTCAAAATTTCCATGACTTGTCCATGAAATTTTTCGTAACTTCAAAATTCCACGATTAAGATTTACCAGAAAAATCTCATTTCCAATAATTTTACTAGTTTTTAAGACCCCTGTATCATCGTAAATATGAGGACGAAAAAAAGAAAACGTACATACGTTGCGCTGACGTTGTGATTTTGCGTTATGTACTGTATGTAATTTTCTTGTAATTTAAAATTAAATTTTGTACTTTATTACGTGTTCTTAATTGTGACACTCAGCATCTGATCTGTTCAAACTTAATTTATCATTAAGTCAAACAAAGCCAACTTCTACTTATTTTTGCAACAAATGTTTTAATTACAACGTTAGGGTAACGTAAAACTAACGTTGTTGTTATGAAGATATTGTGAAAATCTGAGAACGTTCACTTTCCTTTTTTATTTCATTAAAATGACACAAAAAGTATGTACTTTTCAAAAATTGCGATTAGAATTTGAACACCGTTCTGCGTTAATATGAAAATAAACATTATAACTCGGCAATTGGTGAAACCTTTTAGACGTGAAAACCCTAAATTCAGTGATGAAATGTACAATCTTTACGATTGAAGTGATATTTAGATAATCGGAACAAAAAAGTGTATGCAACAGCATTTCAGAAACATTTTGGTATAATTATCATAGGTCTCGGACATTCAATACTTTAAATATGTGGGTTTAATGTACTTGCCTGTCTGTTTTAGCGCGAACCATTGTGACGTCCATGACGTCGTGAAAAAAAACGACAACGTCGCTAAGGTTACCAGAAAAACAAACTAGAAGCACGAAAATATCTGCCTGCCAACTTTTATCATAATCGGTGGACATAATATTTTTTTTCGTTTTTCTCCGAGTAAGGTACCGTCTCACCTTAACTGCTCAGAACGTCGTATTGGGGATTCAATGTATTGGGGCAGCGAACACGTATGAATTGTAGTTTAACAAAATAAACGTTGTGAAGTATTTTAATGTCGTTTGCAAATCAATAGGTTTTTTATTCATTACACTGGGAGATAGCATGACATACAATCTGACTAAAACCCGATCTAAACTTTTCCGCTCGCCTACTCGCTAATTTAGATCTGGCCGTTTTCAAACGAGGGTCACGTTCAGATGACCTTTTCTCATCATAATATTAATGACGAAATTGTTATAATACACTGTAAAAAATGGGAACACGTAACATGTTTTATAAGTGTTTAAAACGAAAACACTGCAATTTACTTTCGTAACACATCCGTTTAATATAGTAACACTTAGCGTTTTAGTGATTTAAAAAAATCGGCAGTGTTTTACTTTAAAACGGTACCATTTTCAATCGTTAAAATTTGTTCGTCTGAAAAATTAATAATCGCAATGGAGAAACAAATGTAACTACAAAACGATATATTAGACCCAACATCTTCATTAAAATACGGATTTTTGCGGGTTTTTTTTACCAGAAACGGAAATGTAAAACATGTGTGTTTTCACTAGTGTGCAAAACGAACACACTTTATAGTCTCTTAGCGAAGCTTTGACTTTTTTTATAAACACACAGATATGTAAATATATTAAGAATGGAATGCGTAAGTGTTCTTTAATAGTAAATTAACATTGTTAACGTGGAAACTATATTGTCCCAATCACCAAGTAGTTTTGTTTGGAGATTATGGAATGTTCGAATTCAAGGTTGAAGTGCTGTCTGCTCGCGCCCAGAAAATCGTCGGAACATTAATGTAAGTAATGTATTACTTTAATATTTCTTGGGTCGCTTTATCACCTGTGGTGTTTTCAGTGTTAAGTTTTGAAATTTAGTTATAAAATTTATGCAAGGGAAGAGCTTTTTGACGTGGGATACATTTTGTCATCAGTTTTCGCGACATTCTTTGAATTTCGTTGGTATTATCTGTGGTCATTTAGGATCAGTGGCGCCTACACAGCTATTTGTTTAAAAAGAAAATATTAACATTTTTGCATCAATTTTGCATTCCCTTCTGCATTTATATTGTAAATATTTACTCAGTTAGTTTGTGCGTTTGTTGTTGGTCTAATACAATAGCTAGTGCCTAATTTCACCCCTGTCCTAATTTCGTCACCCCACCTCATACACTTAAAGCATTTTTTGGGGTCCTAATTTCGTTCCTGTCCTAATTTCGTCACCCCACCTCATACACTTAAAGCATTTTTCGGGGACCTAATTTCGTTCCTGTCCTAATTTCGTCACCCCATCTTTATTAAAAAAAGCATATAGCAATTATAAAATATACACTTAAAATAGCTCTATTTTTATATGGAAGGGATGTAATTACACACTGCAGATGACGAATTGTTTTAAATTTTCAATGTTGTTACTTTATACAATGTATTTTAGGGAATAAGAGCAGATGCTTGAAGAAATGATATGAAAATAATACTCAGACTGTGAGACAAGTTATTTCATGATACATTATACATACATGACAGGCTTTTTTTCATGGTGGTTAGGCCAAGATAAAATTCTGTGTTTATGGGAATAGCCTGAGAAATGAGAGGTGGGGTAGGTTTTTTGTTGTTGATTTTTAATCATGAAATCACTATTTTTTGCAGTTATGAACACAAAAACCACCAAAGTTTGCTGACTTTGAAATAAAAACTCTAAGGTCGGCAACTTATTTAGGTAGTCGGGTGCCCTAAGCACAGCTATTCTTATTTTAGGCCCTGGTTAAGCATGCATGTTTTATCCTGTTATATTTTTATTAATTTAAGACTAGAATGTGACTGAGTTTGAGTGTGTCATCATATTATCATGAATCCTTGAATTTAATATTGTTATTTTCATTTTTATTCAGGTTGGTTATTTACTATACTTACACCTTTTGGAAGGAAAGGTAGAGACAATGCTAATGGAATCATTATGTTGAATGAGTTGTGTATATATGAGTTTTGTATATATATAGTGTTTGGGGAGAGTAATGGAGCTTTTGGCAAACTGAAATGTACCCGTCTTATAAAGTAAGTTAATTCACTGAAAGTTAGTAATATAATTTTTGGTTTGTTCAACCTAGCATAGTGCAGAAGTCCTATTTATAACCTGGTACTAGAGTTTAAACTACTACTTTGGAATGTTACAGCTTATTTAGCCTTTTAAAAATTTTGATAACAGCAAATTTTTAAATATATTACAATAAGTGAGAGTAACTCATACTGGTATATATCTTTTAAACTGTATAGAAATTGCTTTACAATAATACTGCACATGTCAAGTCTATCTATAATATAGAATTATCAACAAAGTAGCCCTTAAAGTATTTTTACAATTGTTAATTGTAATGTATATATTTCAGAAACGATCAAACATCCATCATTAAAGTTCGATAGAAGTTGAAATATATGTTAGAGATGGTACATGATGATATAAGATAGAGGGAAAGAAGAAAGAGGATGAAGAGTACAAAAGTTAATCCAAATACAATTGAACTATTAATATAACCAGATAAATGATAATATAAAGAGCCTTGGATTATGTATTTGATATTAAGAACAATAATGATATATTAAATTGCTTGTATTTTTTCAATACTGATTCATCACACTGACTAAGATTCTGTGGGCATTTTCACAAAAAAAATCTCAAAGAAATAAGTATTGTGAGCCAATTTAAAAAATTTAAAGTTCAAAGCCTAAAAGATATAATATAATAATTATCATGATATGAATTTAAGAAAGAATTCATTATTCTACCATATT
Organism: Mactra quadrangularis; assembly: GCA_025267735.1. Lineage (NCBI taxonomy): Eukaryota > Metazoa > Mollusca > Bivalvia > Venerida > Mactridae > Mactra > Mactra quadrangularis. Next base: position 39,868,428 of record CM046304.1, on the reverse strand, counting down.
AGAGAATATTTGAGTTAAAGTTTAATGGACAAGGAAGAAAGGTATTATAAATGTTTTCCTGATTTTTACTTACAATGATTTTTATGTAAATTTTTGTGTGAAAATGACCACTCTTCTTTAGATTTCTACTAGTTTACATCTTGGTCAATAGTCATAGTCATGTAGGTGTGACTGGGCTTAAGATTCTTGATGTTTTTAGATTGAACAAAAGTCAATGACATAATAAGTGAACAATATACTTATGAAATGAATATAATTATTTCATTTAGTTGGTGTTATAACATTTTAGTTTCAATATGATAGTGTTTAATGCAGAGATCTTTTGTTACACTTTAGCTAAGTGCAAAGTTAATACATAAACTTAAAAATGACTTAAAATCCATCTTAGTAATGTTTCAAGTACACTAATGTTTTTGCAAAATATTGTGTAGAGGAGTCAAACCCCATTGGAAAAGAGACTATATGTACAAGTGACACATTATCACTATTTAATAGCTTTGTGTGTGTATGTTATGAAGGAAATAATCACAAGTAAAATATTTTAACTTACTATTATTTTAGTCACTCAAAGTAAATTATGGTTGCATTTTTATGACAAATAAATAATAATTTAATATTTTCAAATTATGTTTTTTATTTATTTGCATATTTTCAGCCGTGACTTTGATTAAATAACATAGTTAGTTAGTCAAGGTTTCATTTTAGAAGACTCAGCAAACAGTGCTCTTAAAGCAATAAGTTTCAGCTTTGCAACAAAACATGTGAAATATACAAACATGTTCAGTGTTTATCAAGAAAACACATGAAGTGTTTTAATATGGCGTTACGTGTGCAAAAAGTGTAACAAGAAAGTGTTTTGATTTTAAACGCGTCAAGTGTTTTAATTTAAAACACTTTTACATGTTTTCAATGCGTTCTGGTGTGTTATTTTGATATGTGTAATGTTTTATAACAAAACACGAGCATGTTTTAAAGCAAAACATGTTACATGTTTAAAGTGGTAACATGTTTTAAAAGTGTAACAGAAAAGTGTTTTAAAAAGTGTTTAAAAGCAAAACACCTGTTTTTACAGTGTACGTAACTTGTTTACATCGTCTACGTCACTTAATTTGAAATGAGACGTCCAATGGCAGACTGTGAATAATACAGCTGTTAAATTAGCGTTCAAACCTTGGTCTAAAAATAGAAATTACGATATCAAAATGTTTTTAATAGGGTTTCGCCTAGATGAAAGCTACGCATTGATAAGTCGACATAAAGGTCATCTCGACGTGACCCTGCATTGAGAAAGTAGAGATCCTGTACGACAATGTTCTACAGGATATCTGTTTACGGAGATTGCATGACATACTAACTTCGGATGATATATTTTATTTTCTCTTATTATGTACAACTCAACTTACTACATGCATATTATAAACTCTATATCCTTAAAACCACAGAACATAGTCACATAACGTAAACTACAAATTCCTTTTTTTCATCCAACATGTTGTTATTTGATTCTTAGGAATCAAATTCTAGAGATTTGAAAACAACAGTTGAAACAATGCAATCTTTCTTTGACAGGTTTTGCCATCATTACTTAACTGTCTATACGCATGGTATAAGTTTTATTTTATCTGATTATTGTTTTAGTTACAAGAATATGAACTCAGACCAAAGGTAGCCGGACAGTCCTAGGCCAATACTAAATATGGAAATACATACTATACTAAGCCAAACAATAAAACCACCACTTGATTAATCCCACTTTGTTTCAAACTTATCTGGTCTTAAAGACAATTTAAATTATAACATGTAAAATCAATAATTTTTCAACAACCTCACCAAAAAAAAATGTTTCATATTTATTAATTATTTATTACTTTTAAAGACCGATTACTTACACAGGAGTACAAAATTAAAGTTACAAAATTTGTCGCGTGAGTGTCCACCCGCCGGCGTCTCATTTAAAGTGAGGTGTTAATTGTTTGGTTCAATATATATATATATATATATGTATAGCGTTTTTGAATGTGGCCTTTGATATTCATCTATTTGTATATTCATTCTAATGTACCAGGTTTTGAGTCAGGTACATGTAAATACCAAGTGATGCCATATACGTTTATAAATACACTTTTTTATTCTTATCAACTGCTGCAATCAGACAGCCAAGAATTTCCCCATTGTCTTCAACTGTCTAGTCAGTGACAATACTTAGAGGTTAGACATTCATCAATTTCAAGACAATCTGGAAGCATGTCAATGTATTTGACAGGACTAACCTATAGTAGTTGCCAAACAAAAATAACAACAACAACAGCGTGTATTCATCTTACTATAAATATATTCACATGTTTTCCAAATATAGGCGAGGATGTCAGTAGAAGATAGAAGACGTGCTGTTGACACGAGGTCGACACACACACTATTAAAATTGGAAGTTACAGACCTAGTGTCATGCCATGAAATATATTACTAATGCATTAGGTATATTCAAATAGATTTACAATGGGTGTCAAATGATGAAATGAACCATACAGTAAATATAAAAAGAAAAATTAATTTAATGTTTTCGTAATACATCAGTACATCATAGAAATATTACCCGAACACTTATTGTGGAGTTGGAAAAAATTGTAAGTACATAATGAACACAAGTCTTATATATAGGTCCGTGAAGTTAGCTATCAATTGTCTATTCACTATTCAAAAGTTTATTCGCACAATAAACAGCTACTAATTGAGAAATCTACATGCATTCAGTCAGAAGTCTATTCGCATTACACTGTAAAAAAAGGTGTTTTGCTTTTAAACACTTTTTAAAACACTTTTCTGTTACACTTTTAAAACATGTTACCACTTTAAACATGTAACATGTTTTGTTTTAAAACATGCTCGTGTTTTGATATAAAACATTACACATATCAAAATAACACACCAGAACGCATTGAAAACATGTCTAAGTGTTTTAAATTAAAACACTTGACGCGTTTAAAATCAAAACACTTTCTTGTTACACTTTTTGCACACGTAACGCCATATTAAAACACTTCATGTGTTTTCTTGATAAACACTGAACATGTTTGTATTATTCACATGTTTTGTCGCAAAGCTGAAACTTATTGCTTCAAGAGCACTGTTCGCAAAGTCTTTCTAAAATGAAACCTTGACTAATTAACAATGTTATTTAATCAAAGTCACGGCTGAAAAATATGCAAATAAATAAAAAAAACATAATTTGAAAAGATTAAATTATCATTTATTTGTCATAAAATGCAACCATAATTCAACAATTAAATCTAACTGTACATATAAATTCATTCTTAATAATAAAACACATTCCAAAAATCTTGGTAGGTTATAACTAGAGAATCTTCAGAAATAGCCAAACTAAGTATGAAAGTCTATTGTTCAGTACAATGTACATTTGTGTCACCAAAACACTTAAACAAAATGCTATTCCCTTGGTAATTTCTTAGGAGCTTAGAAATCATTCAATAATTGTAAAATGCTTAAAGATCCTAACAACATTCTAACATTATATTTACACAAAAAGAATACAACAGACCAAGATGTAAACTAGTAGAAATTTACAGAACATTGGTCATTTTCACAAAAATCTTGCATAAAAATCATTGTAAGTTAAAATCAGGAATTATTTATAATACCTTTCTTCTTTGTCCAATCAATTTAAAACATTATCTAATATGGTAGAATAATGAATTCTTTCTGAAATTCATATCATGATAATTATGATATTATATCTTTTAGGCTTTGAACTTTAAATTTTTGAAATTGGCTCACGATACGTTTTCTTTGAGATTTTTTGTGAAAATGCCCACAGAATCTTAATCAGTGTGATGAATCAGTATGGAAAAAGTACTAGCAATTTATATCATTATTGTTTTTAATATCAAATATATAATCCAAGGCTCTTTATATAATATCATTTATCTGGTGATAAATTAATAGTTCAATTGTATTGGGATTATCTTTTGTATTCTACATCCTCTTTCTGCTTTCCCTCTATCTTATATCATCATGTACCATCTCTAACATATATTTCAATTTCTATCGAACTTTAGTGATGGATGTTTGATTGTTTCTGAAATATATACATTAGAATTAACAATTGTAAAAAAACTTTAAGGGCTACTTTGTTGATAATTCTATATTATAGATAAACTTTACATGTGCAGTATTATTGTAAAGCAATTTCTATACAGTTTAAAAGATATATACCGGTATGAGTTACTCTCACTAATAGTAATACATGTATATTTAAAAATTTGCTGTTTTCATAATTTAAATAGGCAAAGTGAGCTGTAATATTCCGAGGTCTTAAAAGTTAAAACTCTAGTACCAGGTTATAAATAGGACTTCTGCACTATACTAGGTTAAACCAACCAAAAATTAGTATAATACTGAAGTGAATACCTGTCAATATATTCAATTTGAGTAAAAGTGCACTTGAATTTCAAAATTCTGATAAAACTTTTCTATTTGTTTACTCACGCAGCTTAAGCCAGAAAGTCGTACATGTAATCAAACATCATAAGATATGAAAGTACAATTTAAAGCAAGATAAACTTTTGCTCATATTATAATTACTAACTTTCAGTGATTTACTTACTTTATAAGACGAGTACATTTCATTTTGCCGAAAGCTCCATTACTTTCCCCAAACACTAGATATATACAAAACTCATATAAACACAACTCATTCAACAATATGGTTCCATTTCTCAGTTATTAGCATTGTCTCTTCCTTTCCTTCAAAAAGGTGTATGTATAGTAAATAACCAACCTGAATAAAAATGAAAATAACAATATTAAATTCAAGGATTTATGATAATATGGTGACACACTCAAACTCAATCACATTCTAGTCTTTAATTAATAAAAATATAACAGGATAAAACATGCATGCACAATTCAGCTTAACCAAGGCCTAAAATAAGAATAGCTGTGCTTGGGGCACCGACTACCTAAAAATGTTGCCGACCTTACAGTTTATATATCAAACTTATAAGCAAACTTTGGTGTTTTTTTGTGTTCATAACTTTTGGCGAAATTTACGACTGCAAATAAAATAGTGATTTCGTGAGTAAAAAAGCAACAACAAAAAACTACCTACCCCACCTCTCTTTTCTCAGGCTATTCCCCTCAACACAGAATTTTATCTTGGCCTAACCACCATGGAAAAGAGCCTGTCATGTATGTATAATGTATTATTAAATAACTTGTCTCACAGTCTGAGTATTATTTTCATAACATTTCTTCCAGCATCTGTTCTTTTTCCCTAAAAAACATTGCATAAAGTAACAACATTGAAAATTTAAAACAATTTGTCATCTGCAGTGTGTAATTACATCCCTTTTATATAGAAATAGAGCTATTTTAAATGTATATTTTATAATTGCTATATACTTTTTGTAATTAAGGTGGGGTGACGAAATTAGGACAGGAACGAAATTAGGACCCCATAAATGCTTTAAGTGTATGAGGTGGGGTGACGAAATTAGGACAGGGACGAAATTAGGTATTAGCTATTGCATTAGACCAACAACAAACGCACAAACTAACAGTGTATAAATGCAGAAGAGAATGCACAAATTGATACAAAAAAGTTAACATTTTTTTATAAACAAATAGCTGTATTAGCGCCACTCATCCTAAATGACCCCAGATAATACCAACGAAATTCAAAGAGTGTCGCGAAAACTGATGACAAAATGTATCCCACATCAGAAAGCTCTTTCCTTTTATGTCATTGCATAAATTTTATTACTAAATTTCAAAACATGAGACTGAAAACACGACAGGTGATAAAGCGACACAAGAAATATTAAAGTAATACATTACTTACACTAATGTTCCGAGGATTTTCTGGGCGAGAGCAGACAGCGCTTCAAACTTGAATTCGAACATTCCATAATCTCTAAACAAACTACTTGGTGTTTGGGACTATATAGTTTCCACATTAACAATGTTAAATTACTATTAAAGTATACTTACGCATTCCATTCTTAATATATTTACATATCTGTGTGTTTATAAAATGTCAAAGTTTCGCTAAGAGACTATAAAGTGTGTTCGTTTTGCACACTAGTGAAAACGCACGTGTTTTACGTTTCCGTTTCTGGTAAAAAAAATACGCAAAAATCCGTATTTTTATGAAGATGTTGGGTCTAATGTATCGTTTTGTAGTTACATTTGTTTCTCTACTGCAATTATTAATTTTTCAGACGAACAGATTTTAACGATTGAAGATGGTACCGTTTTAAAATAAAACACTGCCGATTTTTTAAATCACTAAAACGCTAAGTGTTACTATATTAAACGGATGTGTTACGAAAGTAAATTGCAGTGTTTTCGTTTTAAACGCTTATAAAACATGTTACGTGTTCCCATTTTTTACAGTGTAATTGTATACATAGATATACATTCAGAAGTCTATTAGCAAAAACACAGTAATGCAATCTAAATGATTAAAAGTCTATTTGTGGAATACGTAAAGAGACAAATGTCCATTCAAAGGTCTATTCAGAAGTTTTTTCGCAAAAAATCATAGTTATGCAATCTGAATGTGCCAGACGTCTATTCGTGGAATCCGATACGACAGATGTCCATTCAAAAGTCTATTCAGAAGTTAATTCGTAATTAGAATGTTCCAGAAGTCTATATTGCAGTGACAAAAAGACAAATGTCTTTTCCTAGGTCTATTCAGAAGTCTTTTCGCAAAAAATAAAGCTATGCATTCAGATTGTTTCTGAGGTTTATTTGTGTGCGCGAATAGACAACTGTCTATTTGGAAGTCTATTTGTAAAAACACAACAATGCAATCAAAATGATTCAAAAGTCTATTCGTGGAATATGTAAAGAGACAAAATGTCCATTCAAAAGTTTATTCAAAATTTTATTCGCAAACGCATAGCTATCCATTCAGAATAGTCTAGAAGTCTATTCGTGAAGTGAAGAAACACACATGTCTATTGGAATGTCTATTCAGAAGTTTTTTCGCAAAGACATAGTTCCCATGGGAATTTTGACTTTTGACTTGAAATTAAACATATTTCTAGTAAAGGTATCTGGATGAAAGTTTACTAGTGTTATACCCATATGTAGATATATATTTGTTGAAAATTTGAAATTAATCAGATGAAAAATAAAAAAGTAAGTTTGCAAGATTTCCGGATTCGCAAACGTATTCCGGACTGTGTTCTTTGTATTCTTTACATTAATGAGCAAATTAGAAATAATGATTTCCTGTTCTTTACAAAACAACGTTATACACCGGGTTTTCAACATGAATAACAAATCTATTACTCACAATACCCAAAATTTGACGCTATACAACTCCAACTTCCAATATCAAGACAATGGCAATGTATTGTGCTTCTTTTCCCATTCTGTGACTGTGTTCAATACGACGAATTATCCAGTCATTATAAAGTTAATACAAAGGTTGACTAGCGTTTTATTCATTGAAGCGAGCCAAGCTATGCATAAAGTATAAATAATGAAACTGGCTGTCAAACGATCTTTCTCAAATATGAATCCACGTAGTTTCTCTTTGCTCTATTTTCGGAAAACAAATTCCAGTTTATCCCGTCAGCGAGTGTTTCCATAATATAGTCCATGTATCCTTATTGTCCGTGTGCAATTTTTCTTTTTGAATGGATCCTTGTACTTTCCGATTCTTAAATCCACGAAAATTATTAGTTTAATTAAACGTCAAATAGTAAATTCTACAACACATAATTACATGACCGCCATTATGACGTCATGATCAAACGTACAAGAAGCATTGGGGTGCGCAGAGGGGAAATTGAACTAAAATACTGCATTTGGTTTTGTGTCCAGATTTTGAGCTCTAGACGGATTTTAAAGGGATCTGAAGTTTTATAAAATCGTAATAAAGATTTCTGGTGTATATGGGTCCTTCTACCCCTCGAAGCTACATATAACCCCTCGGCTAACGCCTCAGGCTATATGTACCCTCGGGGTAGAAGAACCCATATACACCGTCAAAAATCTTTATAACTAATAATATACAATTGTATGCGACATGAAAACATAGCATTACATATAAACATACACAACGTGTGATAATAGAAATCGTATGTACATTGTATTTACTATGCTAATTGGATGAAATAGACAATTGAGATTAACTGTTTAACATAAGTGTGAAATTTTATGATATATATGTATATCAGTGTCATGCATTTCCAACATAACTTTTGTGAAAAAAATGAGAATGGTAACTTTTTTTTCTTCAATTAAAAACACTAGTGAGATTATATTTCAATAATGTAATGTTGTTTTTAGTTGTTCGCTTGTCGAACAACTATATACGCCAATTTGAGAAATCGGTGTAGCAACCTTACTACGGATTCTACTTTTTTCAGGTACACGACGGGGCTCAACTCTTTGAACCTATGATATACAGAGTTTTCATTAATTGTTCAAAGAACAAATATATACGCCAATTTTGAGAAATCAATATAGCAAGTTTACTACAAAATCTACTTTTTGAGGTACATGAAGGAACTCAAATCTTCAAGCATGTGTATGACTGAGAAAGGTTTTAATAATTAAATTGTAATAATAACATTTAACCAAACACTGAAAATATATACGACAGTGAAGATTCCCTGTGGTGAACCCCAATTTGAAAGGGCGTGACGCATTAGTTTCTCATTCTATACGTAGACAATAAAACATATCTTGGCTCAGACGCTTAACTCATATCGCACAATAACAACGCGCAGGAAGTAGTGCGGCGTATACATGAATATAAAACCGTTGCATGTTTTTTTTAAAAGATGAAATCATGATGATTAAATTGTAAAAAATGCTGGCTTATAACTACAGGAATACTTATCCATATATACATATTAGTAACATATACAATTAATTTGTATGAACATTCAATTGTATTTCCCTGTACTCCTCCATGGTTATTATACAGCTGTACCTGTGTAGTATAGGAGTATGCATTGTAATCAATTTCTAAATTAGATTTACCTGAACATTGGGATATCGGTATTTTTGATAATCGAATCAAAATTGGATTTTCATGTATAGTTTACAAGTACAAATGGCTCCATTTTGAGGATACATTTCATACAACGAAAGCTCTGCAGTCTATGTTTCAAGAAACAAATCTTATTTGACATATTTTGTCACATTTTTGAGCACATTAAGTGACCGAAGCACAACATGTTTTCTCTGTCTAACAACTCCAGTGCCTTTAGCGCTTTGATTTTTAATTCTAATGGGGAGCATGAATTTGTTTATATTTTCGGTCGACACAGACACCGCCAAATGTTAAAACTTTGCCAATATAAATTTGACATTTTGAAAACATATAAACATAAATTATACATCATACTTGAACAAAAACAAGATAAAATATCTGACTAAAATCTTCTTGCAATCGAAATGTATTTCATTTATCGACCAGGAGAGATAGTTTACGTAGTTAATCAGAAGGTCCCTTTATAGCGAATACTTTATGAGAGGTATTGGTTTTTAAACGTTCAGATTCACATATCATTAGCTTGTCTTTATCATGATTATAAGTTTGGAGAGACAGTCAAAAGACTGTTGAAACACACGATTGATTATGGACCGTGTTTTATCAACTGTAATAGTTTAAATAATTTTACAGTGATTGAATACACACTATCACTATATCACGAGTGTTAGACAAAGAACACGAAGTCATCGTAGAATTATTCATGTTTTGACAGTTGAGAAAGACGTACTATGCCTGGCATTTTTTTCTGAATGCCATGCCTAATTGAACACCATCGGACGCATGTTGAACGTGTACACTTGTATGAAATTGCATAGTGTTACATGAACCGAAGAACTGATCAAGTTGGACAAAAATACAATTGCAACATTTGTCTGAATGTTTTTGACGCAAAAACACAAATAACTAACTGCAAACCTTCATAGGAGACATACGGAAATCTTACAACAATCAGACATGGCAAAATATGAATCGTGCATGTTGTCTGTAACCAAATGAAACTGGATGCCAAATCAGTAATAAATATCATAATAAAGATAGGATATGGTAGATTATAATTGTTAATATTTAAGGTGGGTCGGTACCTTACTCGGAGGGAAAAACGAAAAAACTATTTTGTTCACCGATTATAATAAAAGTTGGAAGGCAGATACTTTCATGCTTCTTGTTTGTTTTTCTGGTAACCTTAGCGACGTTGTCGTTTTCTTCACGACGTCATGGACGTCACAATGGTTCGCGCTAAAAATAGGCATGCAAGTACATTAAACCAACGTATTTGAGATACTAAATGTCCGAGGCCAATGATTATTATACCGAAATGATTCTGAAATGTTGTTGCATACAAATATTTTGTTCCGATTATCCAAATATCACGTCATTTGTAAAGATTGTACATTTCATCACTGAATTTAGGGTTTTCACGTCTAGAAGGTTTCACCAATTGCCGAGTTATAATGGTTATTTTCAAATTAAAGCAGAACGGTGGTCAAATTCCTATCGCGATTTTTGAAATCTACGCACTTTTTGTGTCATTTTAATAAAATAAAAAAGGAAAGTGAACGTTCTCAGTTTTTCACAATATCGCGTTCAAAGTAAAATTACCTTCATTACAACGACGTTAATATAACGTTACGCTGACGTTGTGATTAAAGCATTTGTTGTAAAAATAAGTAGAAGCGGATTTTGATTGACCTATGTTAAATTAATTATCAACAGATCAGATGCTGAGTGTCACAAGATATTAATTAAGAACTGGAAAGAAACTACAAAATTGAATTTATAAGAAAATTACATACATAACCCCAAATCACAACGTCAGCGCAACGCAATATTAACGTCGTTGTTTTGAAGGTAATTTTACTTCGAAAGCGATATTGTGAAAAACTGAGAACGTTCACTTTCCTTTTTTATTTCATTTAAATGACACAAAAAGTGTGTAGTTTTCAAAAATCGCAATAAGAATTTGACCACCGTTCTGCTTTTATATGAAAATAAACGTTATAACTCGGCAATTGGTGAAACCTTTTAGACGTGAAAACCCTAAATTTAGTGATGAAATGTACAATCTTTACGACTGACGTGATATTTAGATAATCGGAACAAAATATTTGTATGCAACAACATTTCAGAAACATTTTGGTATAATTATCTTTGTCCTCGGACATTCAATACTTCAAATATATGGGTTTAATGTACTTGCATGCCTGTTTTTAGCGCGAACCATTGTGACGTCCGTGACGTCGTGAAAAAAACGACAACGTCGCTAAGGTTACCAGAAAAACAAACAAGAAGCATGAAAGTATCTGCCTGCCAACTTTTATCATAATCGGTAAACATAATATTTTTTTCGTTTTTCCCGACGAGTAAGGTACCGACCCACCTTAATTCTTAGTATGTGCTTACTTTTGAAAAGCCACATGCTAACGAAACATTAAGTTTTTAAATCAAACGTTGAGGCATTTCAATTTCCAAGATTAATTGGCAGGAATAAACGGAGGCTGCAGGATGCGGTTATAAATATGCAGTTATAAACAAATGATTTGCATGATGCGTTTTGTACTTTATATGAGAACTGGCGGTTACACTAAAACCGCAGACTAATATTACATTTTTGCGAAGCGATCTTTTCTTTGGGGTTAGATTGGAATTCATGATTAATGCATGTTTTCATTCGTGTTTTGCTTCATGTTAAATGATTGCCTGGAACCTAGTGATCATCATTGAATGTCAATCTGTGACATTAATGATATCTAAAGTTAGGTTGTGTTTTTACAGAGAAAAAAACCCATACAGTAAATTAGCCATGCAAATTCTTTGATGATTCAGGTAATTATCGTATATTTTAAGATATATTCGTATCCATGAAGTGGGTGTGAATATGTATGAGTAGGAACAGTTCTTGGAAACGCCATGCGACGTGCGTTTGAGCAGACACACTATTTGCCGTGTTTTTCTACGTAAACTGATGACAATAAACACTCGATTCTTTGGTGTCTGCGTCTCTCATCACGACATTGTTTTAAGACACGTGATGCTAAGTGCATACGCCAAACAGACATTACCAGTCAACCAGTAAAGATTTGCTTCTCATTGAACATCGAAACCAATTATGTTACATTAAGTTCAAAGTGTACAACTCAGTTTTTATTAAATTGTTACGTCATGTGCAATTTGTTGTTTCCGTACCGATGCTATATACATGTATGCACATAAATTATATGTACATGTTAATCGATGATTTCATTAATTATCAAAACTTTACTACAAGTAATACGTTGGTTTTACAATAACACTTGGCACATACTTATACACATAGCATTTCAGATGACTTGTTTAAGTACAAAATAAGCCTAAAAACAATATTTAAGCCCGACATATGATGGTGAGTATGAGTGATTGTATCAATCTGATAAAACCCGATCTACAAAATTTCCTGTCGCCAACTCGCTAATTTAGATCTGGCTGTTTTGTTATTAGGGACACGTTCAGTTGACACTTTCTCATTATAATATTCATACCGCAATCATTATGTTTAGTAAAATATTTACCAATTTAAAATGAGCCGTACAATCACAGCCTTTGAATAACATCACCGTCAAATTAGATCGGAAACCTCAGTCTAAAAATAGAAATTACGAAACCAAAATGCAATTAATAGTGCTTTGTCTAGATGAAAGCTACGCATTGATTGGTCGACGCAATGGTCATCACGACGTGACCCTCCTAGCGAACCTTCCAGATCTTGTACGACAGTGCTATACAGGATATCTGTTGACAAAGAAATGGTTTGAGTGTAGGAGAGGATGTGTGTTTGAGGGTATAAATGGTTGTTATTATCATAAAAAACCTCTTGATATCATATATTATTACCTAATGCTCTATATAAATCTCAATTTGCTATTTTTAACTGTTTTTCAACTATTCTGAGTGAAACCGGATTAAACCTGTTATGTTTTACTGCGCAACGCCACTGCGCATGAAACAGTTTTGACTGTTGCCCTCGCGTGCGAACTGTTGCCCTCACGTGCGAACTGGTTCATAGAGTGCAGTGCCAAGGGAAGTAACCGCATTAAAAAACTCCAAGCGTCCAATGAGCGAGATCATTGCAAGCGTCTTTAGAGTTACCAAACGAAAAGTAGAAAAAAGTAAATTCTGTTGAAAATATCTACGATATGTCGCGGTTTGAAGACATTGAAGAGGGGGGGGGGGGGTCTCGAACTTTTGCTGAGAATCGGGACTCGCTAAGCACACGTAATGTCATCCGCTTCTGAAACTATCTTTATTGCCATGTTATATCTGTACTTGCATTAGGTAATAAAACACTTATTGCATGGGTGTTTGGGGAACAGTCAAAACTATTATCCCTCGGTATCAGGGACAACATTAAGAACTGTTGCCCTCGGTCTAACGGCCTCGGGCAACAGTTCTTAAGTTGTCCCTGATACCTCGGGAAAATAGTTTTGACTGTTCCCCAAACACCCATGAAATAAGTGTATATTATGCTACATAAAAAAGTCGGAGGATGTAAAAGGTGAATTTATTAGAAAACTCATCCCCATCGAGACGCAATTTGAACTTTACATGTTTTAGCACACTTATCTAGTCTCCGAATGTTTTGCGAATATATATATTATAGTAATGTTTTATTGTAGACGTTCATCAAATTGAATATTAATATCTGTCATGAATTCGGATATTTGTATGTGGTGTCATTTTTATCACAAAAAAGTTTTAGAGTCTAAATTTACCACTCCCTTTGTTTTATGGTTGTGTAGGAAGTCTGTATTGTTTTACTGTTACTTCTCCTGATATGTATATTTTCTTTACTAAAGTAGGAACTAGATATTATTAATGAGCATGTTAATGGTATAATCTGTCACTATGTTATACATCCGTCTGGTATATAGCGCATTTCCATTTACGCAGTATAAAGTTAATGAGGTTTTTTTGTGATCACGGGGGCTGAGGAATCAATGGCAAGAATCTGTTTATCTACACTACACTTAACAAAAGTTCTAGCCGATCAGTTTTCAAATTTTGATTATTTTATAACGGGCAAATGGATCCTTTTTAAATTTTGCAGAGGTGATTTTTGTGTCGTTTTCTACCGATTCGTGGAAAGAAAAATAATTTGATTCGGTCCGATGCACTCAATCGAGACACAGGGTGGGATTTAAAATTTAATTAGGATCCATTGGCCCGTTGTAAAATAATAAAAATTTGAAAAGTGATCAGTTAGAACTTTTGTTAAGTGTATATGTATATGGTTTGGCAAATTTATACAGCGAACCTATGATATTTGTCGTTGTTCTTTTTATTGTATAACGATTTATGTTATGTGGTGCCTCATTATAAAATGGCTCATATATAATTATTGTTAAGCGGTTATCATTTTTAACATACCTTAAAGCGTCCTTTTTTACAAAACAAGTGAGTTCTGAGGACTCTTATTCGTTTACCTGAGAACACGATTTTAAGGTCATTTGACACTTTCAATATTCTGCAGAACTCGAACACTATTTGTGGAATATCATAATGCTTTAGTGTTTGCCATTAATGCATAACTTATGCATGCACTGGAGTTTCTTCGACAATCTTTGCAAAAAGAGCGTCATGCGACAACATTTCTGTATAATAACTCCTTTAAACATTATTGCTAAATATTATGTAGGTTTTTTTGTTAACTTTCTAAAGGTTTATCCGGGAAAACTGATTCAAAGCTCTAACATGATGTGTTTTTTATATTTCGGACGTACTTTGTATTTGATTTAAGTAGATGCTTTATCTATTTAATATATACGTGTGTATATATGAATGTGTCTGCACAAAACCAAGGTACGGTCATTTCCTCCACAAGTACTGAAACTACTTATGCTCTGATACATTGACATATATCTTAACTGGTTTTAAGGATAGTTTTTTGTCTACTCTTTATTTCATTTTTGATAATAATATTATATGAAGTTATGTTGTTCGAGTGCCACAGCTGGTTTTAAAAAGAAATGTGGTAAGGATGGCATTTTTGAGGAGTGTAATTGTGTTCCTGATTTATGGATTAAAGCTTACTTGTTTTCTGAATACCATGATTGTGCTTCAAATTGCGTCTGACCTCTGATATCAAAGTTCTGTAGATTGTGGCCTTGTGTTTTGTCATATAAGTACATGCCAAAGAAGCATGGGTCTTACTATAGTTAATGAAAGACCATCCCCTTTATGAAAAAAAAACATTCCACTAAAGACCACGGTATATGATATATAAAAACGAACTATATGTTTTTTATTGTCACGACTTGGCCTTCACATTATCAAACTCAAACATTTAATTACACCTGCTTGTTAGTTTTGTAAATAGAGTCGCTGAGAATGATTCAAGGTCATTACAAATGTAGCTATTCTACAGCTTTATGTAGGCTGGGTGATAGACCCTTGTGCAGATGATAACTTATGGTTGAACGGTGGCAGGGAATGATGTATTTTCAAAGAACGTTAAGGCTTGACCAGTTTCTTTCATACCTGCTATCGAGTTCTCACTGATTAAACCTCAGGTGCCCTGATTTTTGTATGGACTTGGAGTACTTGCCTTTAACCTTGGCAATGGTATCTTGTTTTGCAACGTCGTATTCTACACATATTTAGGTTATATATACGGCGGCCAGCTCTTCCTACTATAGGTTTCCTGGACACTTTTCTATCACCAGTACTAACTTACCCTACCACGAAACCTACAACTCTTGTATATAGTACATGTATGACCTACCGCGACCGGGCTCGAACCCGCGATCTCCGGATTCGGAGTCAGACACGCTAACCTATACGCCACGGCCGCGGAAGGCAATGTTATCAGCTGTTTGATGTTAAAGCAACATTTTCGAGAAAAGGGTGGGTCAAAAATTTGTTTCACTAAAACAATTAGTTTTTTTGTTTATATTTAGTTGTTTTTTTCTACATTAATCTGTTAGGAAAGTATTAGGTCGGTGCACCCTTCAACAAGGTTTGTTTAACCAGTGGCAATTACTGACTTTCTAAGGCGGTAACCCTTAAGTTTTCTTGTTTGCGTTTTTTATTTATGGCGTCTTTTTTATGACAAATGTTAAAAAATCAACCATCTCTCTCTTTCGGCTGTGTAGAAGGTCGGTGATGTTACTTTTGTTATTTCTGATATGTATCAGACTCCTTTTTTTGTATTAATCATACGGTACGCCAGTCAGGTTTCTGATCTCCGTCACTCCAACCACTAAGGACATGTTCTAAGGCAGACTAGTTGAGTTTAGTGTTCAAGATTATATGGCTTCAAGTCATTACAATCGTACAAGTTGGTGGAAGTTCGTATATTGTTTTATATGCACATAAAAGTATATTTCCTGATGCATATTAAGTGACAAATTCTTAGAACAGAATTAGGCGTGTCAATTTCATTTAATATACAATTGATACATACAATTATACAGAAATGAATGATATATCATTATAATATTTGAGTAACAGAGTACACAATTATCTAGGAGTGTGATATAACATTTCATAACTTCAGTCATCAGATCGGGCTGATTTCCACACGGAACGAACGTTGCACGAACCTTGAATGTTCACTGAACATAATTGACCCTTCTACAAATGATAACGTTAGGTTGAACGACGTAGGCAGGGAGTTGAGAATTTTCAAAAAACGTTAAGGTTCCACTTGTTTTTATTATACCTGTCGTCGTTGTTTTGCTGATGTAACCTCAGGTACTACGATTTCTGTTAAAAAATCGAATACATTGTATTTGTTTTTTTAACTTAGCAACATAATTAGGGACTTTAGTCAGTTATCTTTCCCTGATAAAATCTGAAGCAATCCAATTGGTAAGTAGGTCCCTACAGTTGGAATCCTCGGATTTTATCCTTAAATTCCTATGTAAGGGTAACAAAATATTTCATCAAATATCTTTTTTTGTTAATGAAGATATTAACAGAAGTGATGGAATTTAGATAGTTCTTTTTAACTTAAAAATAATTAGCTTGAATTTCAAACAAATTAAATGATAAACAAAAAAGTTATTTAAGATTAAATTTGGCAAATTAACATTGAAAAGTAAGGGTAAAATCCGAGTAATCCAACTCATTAGACCTACCAATTTTGAATAGTATACAAGGGGAAATAACTGACTAAAGTCCCTTATTAACTTTTGTTTATTTTTATGACTGTGTGTTTTTGGAACAGTGTCGAGAGAAGGGTGGGTTGCTGTTTTGTTTACACCAATATAATTATAATATACGTGTTTGTTTTTAGTGGGTTTTTTTCTGCATTAACCTGTTGGGCAAATGTGGGGTTGGTGTCCTCTACAACCTAGTTTAAACACTCAATGCCAATTATTGCATATTTCGTTCTATGTCGACAATCCTTAGGTTTTCTTGTTTACCTTATTCGCTCATGACTTTTTTTTAAAAACAAACGTTTAAAAATCGAAAAACATCTTCCTTTTTTTGTTTTTTCTGGAAGGTTTGTGATTTTTACAGTTGTTGTTCCTGATATGTCCTTTTTGTATTTAGCATACAATACGCCAGTCACCTATCTCTGTGATCTCCGTCACTCCAACCACTAAGGACGTGTACTAAGGCAGACTAGTTGAGTTTAGTGTTCAAGATTATATGGCTTCAAGTCATCGTACAAGTTGGTGGAAGTTCGTATATTGTTTTATTTGCACATAAACGCATATTTCCTGATGCATATTAAGTGACGAATTCTTAGAACAGACTGAGACGTGTCAATTTCATTTAATATACATTGTCACATACAATTATACCGAAATGTATGATATGTCATTACAACATATAAGAAACATATAACACCATTATCTAGGATGAGGATATAACAATTTAATACTACATTCAACGGATTGTGCTAGTGCCGACACGTAACGTACGTTGCACTAACCTTGAATGTATAATGAACGCGCGATGCACCATCAACGAACACGATTAAAAGCGTGTATACGCTCATAGTCACGATACACGCTACACGAAACACACTGAGCGGATTTAAACAGTAAATGATTGATTTAGAACTTATCTTAATGCCTGAAATTCAAGTTTCGTGAAACATTTGGTAAACAAAGGATACTGCTACCTTTGGTCATTGTTTTAATGCATACAGATGAACTAACAGGGGAGATAAGGTAAAAATGTTGGCCAGTTTAAGTCAGTCAGTAGATGGTCGCTCTTCCACGTTGTCATAAAAGCTAGTTTGAAGGCAAGGAAGTACACTTGCTGTATTAAATCTTTGCTGCAAGCACCCATTCCTTAACATAATTCGTCATCGAGTTTTTAAAGTTAGATTGTTAGACTCGCAGGTGCCAAGGCTGATAGCATCTTGCATCAGTCTAATAAACTGCATGAAAAAACTTACATACTCTTAAGCACATCAACAGTCACGACGGGGGACCAATAGTTTAATACTTTGCGATATATATAGGACACAGTAAAATGCCAGTTTCAAAGTTTTTTATCCGTATTTAGATGTTGTTTACGTCATTCAATCGACATTGTTTAATACATGTGTCATTGTATTTATTAAGAGAGAATTAAAATACCATTTCTAACTTGCTGGTGTTTTACACGTGACATATCTATCTTGAAATATAATCCCTACAAAGACGCACGTTTACATGAGTTCACAGATCATTTGTTAAGCAGTGTTAGGTGACCTGGGTAGATTTACTATGTATATTTTTGCTTTTAAACGTTGTACTAAGTATTGGATCCGATTTTTTGAGTATTCCAAAGCAGAGGTATGTTAGACTATGTTATGAAAGGATGTATTATTATGATAGTATTGGTGATACAACTATAGGGTGTCTGAGGTTAGGTTAAAATGATTTTCAAATGGTTTTGGATATGCTTGGGAGAGTCAAAAATGTTACCAATCCAAAACTATTATTGTTACAATACACCCACTGATTGACATATTAATATATTCAAATCTGGAAAGCATCGCGCTTACATGTAACAAATTCAAAATTGTGTTGTTATTCTTCATTTAAAGATAAATATGATATAGAACGGTATATTGAACTAATAGGTATTAACAAATTTAGGAAATCTTTAGCAAGTTTTAGAAGTTCGTCTCACAATTCAATGATAGAGCATGCAAGGCAATATATTATTGATATAAAATATGGTTTATGTCCATATTGTGATTCTTGTATTGAAGATGACTATCATTTTATCCTAGTTTGTCCTACATATGTATACTGAAATTCGTTTTAATTTTATACCTGAAATCTACATAAAACACCCTACTGTTGAAAATTTTATTCGTTTCATGTACAATGTAAGAGAAAAGAGTGATAAGAAATGTAGCCATGTACATATTTCATGCTTTTGAAAGAACTAGTTATTTAGATTTAAGTATAGGAACAAAGAGTAGTGTTTAGAACTTAAAGCAAAATACAGGCTAGGTATTTATTTTACGATTATCAATACTAAATTTACTCTGATATGCTACGATGTTTTGAAACAATAAAATATTGAACACGATTAGCAAACGGTTGAATCATTACATTTTTTATGAACTGTGTGACCCAATAATCAGTATCCATCCCGCGCAGAAAAGTACATATCAGAAACAAAAACTATTTCTAATACCCCAGGCCGTGTATCGCATACAAATGAATGCACCCAAATGATACCGTGTACCATAATGACATAACTATTGGCCAGTTATAAAACACTAGCAAAACAACAATCTTAATACAATCAGTTTTGCCCTTCCTCTCTTACTCAGTCATTCAAGCTTTTTAAATCATGTTTTATTTTTCCAATAAAATGTAGATTATCTAACAACCTCGTGACTTCTTTATTGTCTTTCAGTTTTACAATAATTGACACAGTCATTGATAATCACTAAAACATCAAACAAATCACTACACGTTGATAGAATGATTGTAGAAACGTTGTCATTCAGTACAAATAGATTACTACGGAATCCTGACCGTTACAATTCCCTGAGAAATTTAATATAATATCGTTTGCATTATCGTACGTCTACCGGTGTATCAACAATACTCCTTCATCGTAAAACGATGTAATCTACATTGAATTGCATGCGATGGACAGCACCAGGATATTCGTGTAACCTTGCATGTTTTTGAACTTTTGTCATCGTAACTATTGACTCTTGGTATTAGGCTAACATTCCATAGTTCAGTGCTACCGCGACCGTGCCATTTCACGTACTTGGACAATTTGCGGCTACACATTGTACAGAAAACATAACTCAAAGGCAGATATCAATTCTATTTCAAAAGATATTTGAAAAAAAGGTACCTGAAACTGTTAAGCTACAGTCCCATAAACATAAAAAATAGCCGTGAGTGCACCGTACGTCGCTGTTTGTTGATAACTGACTTGTCACACCTTATCATTATAACTTATATAGTTCACCATCTGTTTTTCTGACTTAGAGCAAACGATTTCATTCAATCGTTATTTATAGCTAAGATCAATTATCGGAGCTAATAATTGCAGCACAACTTATTTAAGTACGCAAGTGATAAAACGTTGTCAGGGAATAATGGGTTAAGTATTTACGCTACAGGGATAGCATGTTAAATTGCTTCAATATCACATGTAGCATAAAATATAGTTGTTCTCGAGATTTTGAGATAACTTTAGTATTAGGTTTGTCGTAGAATTTTAGCGTTTTGTTTTTCCCGGTCATTGTTATAGTATTATACTCATCCTAATTATGAACTATGAAATACACATTGGAAATGTTCATCTTTTTCTTTAAAATTAAAAATTATGACCGTGCCAATCATAAATATGTTATTGACTATCTTGACATTTTGTAGTATATGTATTTAATACTTTTAAAATATCCCTTGAGTGAAATTTGATGTATAAAGAATAAGTAATGTACTCATTAAGCAAATACAGATTATTGTTTATTGAGTGCATGATAAATAATATAATTTATTTGTTTGATAAAAAATAATAATGTCTCATGTTTTTTTAAAGATATATTAGTGTATGAGATAAAATTATGTACAATTTGTATAAAACACCTTCAAAATATGAAATAGAAATATACTGTTGAGAAATAAAAACATTTTTTTTCAAATAAAATGTATTTTTACCATGCACATGTATGTTATTATACTTAAATAGAGAGAATTTTGTCGGGCGTTATACATGTTGCACATTGAGGCGTAACTATTTCTCAAAACTTGATTTAAAATCGACATGTTGCCTATTAAAATGGTCTTAAGTCAGTTTAAGGCTCTTAGTAAATGTTATGTCTGCATGGAACCACGATTGATACAAATATTATATGTTGTTAACATATAGTTTTAAACTAATACTGTCTGAGACATGGTTGTAAATATCAAGTGAAGATATCAATACATTTTGTAATAATTATAATTATGCTAATATAATTATACGAACACTACTGGTTTAGGTCATTAATCCGGTTTAAGACAAGACAGGAATTAATAATAATTATTCATACGACGGTAAATAATGCCCGCAACATGCTAGACTTGTATTTCTACACGCAGTAACATGTGTAGGGTATAGATGTTGAATTACGTTTAAATTCTATACATCAAACGAAACAGTCCATATCCATGCGCAGCAAAGAAAACATTTACTTAAAAAGTCAATTATTTGGTACAAAGGAGTATTTTTTAAAAATCCAGACGCGCGGCCAACTGCGCTACCGACCCGGGTTAAAACGTACTAAGATAATATAACTAGATCTCAATTGTCTTAATTCTTGGCATAAGGAAATAATATCAGTCAAAAGTTATGTAATAATCCATTGGTTTATTGGATCATCAAACTATCTTTTAATTAAATCTAGGGAAGGTTATTATAAAATTATTAAGATCTTAATTCCAAGTTTTATTATGAGTTGATATACAAACTAATTAATAATTGTCTCTTCAAATACTAATAGGCTGTTAAAAATTCAAAATAACTAATAGAATTATGCAGAATCAAAAAGCTGAACAATGAAGCTGAATGTCAAGGAAGGCTTAAAGATTTATTAGAATTGCAAAAAGTCAATGTCAACAAAGGAAAAATGGAAAATTGAAATATTCATCTTCGTCTTAGCCACAAAAAAAGCAATACATGGTGGTTATATATTCAATAGTATTATCATAAGTTGATAAAAAACACTTAAAGTTACACAATATGTGAAGTATTATATCTCTCGACAATAAAAAAACATGAGCAGTTTGCAAGTTATTTATCATTAATTTACATCCGTAAACTATATATACTAAAAAGATATCGGCTCTTTGTGGAAAGGTAAACTTGACGACTGCTGCCAAATGACATATCCATGATAGGATGGATCTGCTGTATCAAACCGGAGTATAATGTCACTTGGAGGAGCTCCAATCTCAGCTCAAAATCAGACAAAATTGCTGACGTTCTCCAAACAAGCATGCTGGGATTGCTTGGTCACGTATAACGCAGCATAAGATTGACTTCATAGGTCAGATATTTGAACGTCATTACGAATCGTGGCCAAAGCTGACCGAAGTTAACATGGGATGACCTGGCAAAGCGTGTTCAGGTTGAACTTAAAGAGTGTGACCCTAACCCTTTGGAACACCAAACATGAAAAGGAAAGCTTGGCGTCAGACAAGACAGACAAACCTCGCCCTTGCCAAAGGAATATTCAACGGCCTATACCTAACTAAACCGGATGATGGTGTTGGTGTTTGAAGTAATTGTTAAAGCGGTGATAATCAAAATGGATGCAGGCAAGTGACATTTTTATTTTTTCAACGCACTTATTTTAAAGACGAAATGCGTGACTCCAAACACTTATCCAAAACGATATCAAAATCAGACTACACTGCATTTGATTCCTTCACATTTGTCTAAAAGATATTTTGATATCTTATCCCATGACGTAAAAATTTGAAGAGCTTTGTCTGAATAAAGTCGGTCATCGTCAAGGACTTAATAACGGTTAAATCAAGTGTCACGAAGTGTTCGATTTCTTGCAGTTAACGACATTAAAGCCTTGGTTTTATATTTAATTGTTCAATATGGCATTTAAATCGGACAGATTATTCAGTCATATAAATATCTTACTGTATTAATTCTTTGGCTTCTCACTGTGAAATATGCTGCACAAAACAAGTCTGTAAGATTCTGTCCATACAGTTTATTTGTTGATGCTCATATGCCTTTTAAAAATAAAATCGGTCCTTGTGATGGTTTTGTTTAATCCTAAAATTATACTTATTAACATACGAAATAAACATAATTATGAATTCAATATTAGGCTTTTATGAAAGGTCAATATACTAAAAATCAGTCACTTTGCACGTGCTACTATAGTAACTTGGTAACACGGTGGTGAAACAAGTGACCAAAAGCAAACAAAAAACATGGTAGATATTGGTACTACTATACCCATATTATCAGACATTTATAAATTATTTTGCAAAATGTTGGCTTGTCGAAATTATTCGCAATTGTTTCCGACATATTTTGATATACTACATAAAGAATACTCTTTAAACACAATATAAGTTTGTAGTTTATAAACCTCAACAAACAAAGATTAAAAATAAAACTTGACAAGCTTTTTTATGAACAACAAAACAAAAGGACACAATAAAGGTGATAAATGCAATCCGAAAACTTACTGCCGTATGATTGGGTATTTTGCAAAGAACTAAAATCAAGAAATTATACAATTGCATGAAAAATCTGATATAGACGAGGAAAAATCCACAATTCAAATTATTTGGGTAACGTGTTATATCACCCCGCTAGTACGATAATGGTACATAAACTATGAAAGTAGTCACAGTGATTTTACACTTTGAATATTTTCCTTGCTAATTGTAACAGGTGTGTTGCTAGTTGTCGCAGCTTCTTGCAAGTTTTCACAGTAACTTTGCATGATGTCACTATAAAAAGTTGAACTATATTTTCCTATCAACTTATTTAGAACATTGCTTTTCGTCGGAGATACAGTTTTCTTAAACATTCCGCATTCGTGTTAATGATGGGCATGGTGATATTGTATGAATTTAAACTAATAGGTATTTAACTTACGAGTTCTTACGAGTAATTTGTTATTACACTATTTTGATCTGTCGGTAGATTACTTGACATTTCTTGTTCTGATATTGTTTGGTATCTGTACTTCTCATCTGACATGTTGACACGTTCCAGACTCATCAGGGAGACGACATGTACCGATTAAGTTTCGTGAGCCAATTGACTCAAATCACTTGTGACAAATATTATTTAATTGAATGGTGAAGATGGATTAGTTGTCAATGGCTAAATCGAGATTTGTGCACAAGTGAGTAAATATTAAATTTGTACGTATATGTTTGCTGTTCAATTTGTTGTTTAGTGTGTTTCTGTACTTAAAGATACGGCTTCATATTTAAGTTCCATTATCAAAAGTAGAGCGTTTTTGGACTTCAAAGAAAATAGACATTTATCTATTTTAAATACCTCAAATGAACAAGATTGTTTACAAATGCAAATTTTGCTTTAAAATGTTCATGTTATTCATTGCATTTCCAAATGAAACTAGGTCGAAACAGAAAGTTGAATTATGGTTATCAATTTTTGAAACAATGCTTTTGATTATAGTTTGTTTAAGATAAAGTCTTTTTATAGAAAAAACTGCGATAAATGACATATCATTAAAACTATATTGAATCAGGAATATGAAACATAAGGCTATAAATGAATATAGTGTGCCCTTACGAAAGTACTCCTTTTTAAGAAATAGATACTTTGTCAAACTAAAATTTTGAAATCAGAATGGTTTTAACTATTGAATCTGTCTCTATTGTATGTTATATGTTGATAACTTCATGTTTGTTAAACAGTTTTCAAGTCTTCTGTTGATGAATATATATTCATATAGTGACTTTAATGCATGTGGATGGTATGATAAACATTCTTTGAATGCGTAAAATCAATGAGATGGCAGTAATCCGATACGTAAATCGTCTTATATAAAACATAGGTAACTGACCCTAAATGTTAAATAATGGCACGGTAAAGCCCAATCTTGTTTTGTATTCCGAATCAACTAGCTAATTAATTTTGAATGCGATTTCAACAATACGACCAATAAAATATGCTGTGTACATCTTGCGAATCTTACTGCCAGTAATTGGGATGAATAGTTATATTCGGAAGTTTTTCACTATCGTCAATGTAGAACTAGCTTTCATAAAATAAATGACATATAGTATTGAAAAGAACTGAATATATATATGTACATTCATTATTTTTAAAAGTATCCCCCCTAAAAGGACGAATCTTAAATTAAAAGTACAATAGCTTGCCATTGCATCACCGGCTGTATTATTTGTTAGTTATTCTGTTATCAGAAATGCATATCATGACGTAATGTAATACCCTTTATAGACAAATGATGACAGTAACCATTATCGGTTGATTTATTGTTTTCATAAACCGACTCATTGTTCAGTGAAGTGCTATCTTTAGATATTGATATAGAAGCACAAATGACATAAATATTACGGAAAATATTACAAGTTGAAAAAATATTTTTAGCATTTCCAGTTCACCGATTTTAATGACACAGTTGCTTACAAAAGTTTAAATGTTTTCTACTAACTTAAAAACTAAATCGGCTGCCATTATCATTACACATGTTGTCATTAAAGTCACTGTACTAAGATATATTTATTTGCTACAAACAAACTGACTTAAATCCGTTAAGTCATTAAAATAGAACATGTACTCGATACACATAATATCATGTCGAACCATGTTCATTCTTAGTATAGTTTTAACAGTGTCCCCTTTTTAACAAAGGATCAATTTATAAGACTTATAATTCATAAGATCGCAAAACACTAATTGTTTTCGTATCTTAAGTTATATATGACCTTAATGGAGTTACGGCATGTGTATCATTCAGAGAAAATTTCTTTTCAATCACAATACCTCATCGAAAAGATATATTGTGATAAAATATGGGGTTCGACAAATAGGTCTACTTTCGGTTTCGAGCTACTTTCTGTTTGAACTGTAATACATGTACATATAGTTCGTTCTTTTCTCAACTGTCAAAACATGAATAATTATACGGTGACTTCTAACACTCGTGATATTGTATTAGTGTATATTCAATTACGTGATATTATTCAAACTTTGACAGTTGAGAAAAATGGACTATGGCATTGTGATACTGTAAATAAATGTCTGTATATTAAGCAACTCGTTTCATTAGAGGTATTTAAAATGATAAAAACACATTTGTACGAGATAAATGTCAATTATACTCGCATTCTATCGACTGTTAGTTTTATATAGGGGATTTCATAAACTTGCTGCGTTATGAAAGTTTGTACAGAACATTATACTGTCTGATATCAACTTAATTCAAACACGACAGTTTGTAAATCACAGCATGTCACAGCATCATTAACAGATTAGGTGAACAATTCCATCCTGAACGACTTTAAGTAATTCGACATTCATACAGAAAGACAAATTAAAGACATATCATTTTACGGTTGTTCCACTTACTGATATGTTTTATCGGGCAATCGATGTTGCTTATATGATTAAGACAACCACGTGACATAGGCACGAGTGACTGTTTAAAATTAAGGTTATACTGCTATAATATAACTTGTTTAAACAAGTTTCAAGGGGAAACACATAACTTGGGGCCAAACTTCATCCACTCTCATTTGCAGAAACGATTAGTAGAGTCTGGGATTCATTAGATAAATTCATTTTTACTCAAGGTTATTTTTAGTTCATAATTGACATATCTAGTAAACACATTAACAGAGACTATCTCAATAGCACACCCAACATAATCAAGTAAATCAAAATGAAAGTTTATAAGTGCAATTACGTTGTAAAATTAATTGTACATCTATTATAATACCACTGCCTTTAATTACTTGAAATTATTAAATGTTCTTTAAGATGAGAAATACATTCAAAGGAACAAAACAAGCTTTGTCTCATTCACAACGACGGTGATAGACAATGAACCACCCAGGAGTGGTTCTTTTGTTAGACAGTATTTCGATGCTGACATTAGACATTAACCAAATGCGACCTGACCACATTAACTAACTAATGGCAAATCTTTTTCTGGACAGACTCTTTGATGAAATACAAATGCTTTAAAAATGGCATAATGAAAAAAACAACATGCAACCTTGGAATTGTTGTGAACCTCATCAAGTTGCTGTTTTCAGCATGGCATGAACTGTCATGGTAATGTTATCATTTGCAAATGTACATCTGCGGCAGCAACTTTGTTTGCCAGCAGACAATTGTATGAATTCAATTGAGGAAGCCGTTGGACTACATGGAATGCATGTTATTTGCTAACAATTCACTATGAACTACACCCATTACAGTTTTATCTATCTACCATTCTTTCCAAAATAATGACTTATTAAAAACGAATGCATTCGGTAAAGTTAAAACTAATAGATTAATTATCTTGAAAACCCAAATTGAATAAGTATGTCACCAACATGCCAACCAGTCCGAGCTTTAAGAATCCATACGTGTTCCTCTTGTTGAATTAGTTTGACATGCATGTTATAATAATATTTATTGTACAGCAACTAGCGTTTTAAATTGTCCTTGAAAGACATTTTGCTGTGCTACAAGGGTTTGGTTTTAATATCAAATTTAACTGTTAAAAGTACTATTTTATGATATATAACTCGTTATATATGATACGGGTTGACTTGTCCATGGGTTTAGTTGTCCTCGGGTTGAATTGCCTCTACGCATGGTTTGAATCGTCCCCACTTGCGGATTGACTTGTCTAAGGTTGACTGTTTTCCGGTTGAGTTGTCCCGTACCCATTTGCCTACTAACAAAATTGTTATGTAGGGGAGCTCTTTCTCATTACAAGCAACGTTGTCAACGTTGTGTGACAAAGACAAACATTATTATTTTAAACACTCACTGGAATTTTAAGACAAAAAAGTGGGAAAGAACGTACTAGAAAATATATATATGAATTGCAAATAACGTCTATGATTGCACATGGTATATCTGATGTTATCCGAACATAAAAAACAAACATCAAATACACGAGCAATATGGATGCACTTATGTATGAACTTAAAACTAGACATTTAAAACTCACAAAGAAATATCATTATATATCCATTTAATGTTAACGATGAATGAACAAACTTAAATGTAGTGTTAAGTATCGTGAAACGTTATGATCAATTACAGTCTACCTGACATTTCAAGTAACACTATCGTATATGTTAAACGTATTAAAGTTAAACCGGACAAAGGTTTATTTCAGACTATAAAACGCAAACGCAGACAATTTTCAATTTGTAAATGTTTTATACAGCAGAGATTTCAATTACATTAAGAGTATTTATATCATTGGACAAAACGTCTTTCAGACTTTACAATGAATTCAAGCTTTGAATTAAACTTTTTTGATAAGGATGGAAACAATATTACTTAAATCTTTGGTTCAATAATGAAATGTTTTAACAAACTTCATCATAAAATTACCGCACTGGATTATTAACTGCTTAACATGAATAACACCAGTATATTACTTCATAATGTGAACGAGATCTTTACTATTCCTTATACCCCCACTGACCGTTATTATTGTAATGCATTTAAATAATGACATTCACTTTGATAATATTTTATACATACGTTTGTTTCCTTCATACTTCACAACCAAACTTGTAAGAAAGATATAAAAAAAACATAATTGAGATGAATGTTGAATGATTTAAGTCTCAAATTACATGCATACGCGTTAAATTCTTTTGAGACCTGTTTATTGTTTTCAATGATACCTAAAGATATCATATACCTTAGCATGACATAATGTATGATAATAATAAGACCAACTAAGAAAATCGCATAAATATTGAACATCAAAAATGACAATGTCATCAATGTTCTGCTGCTTATCACCTCTTGATTGCAAACACTACGAGCACATACAAATAATGTTATGAGTCTATTAAACTATACAAATCAAATATAATTTTTCCCTTTGATTTTTTTAAACCTTAAATTAGTTCATGTTCTGTCCATAGTTATCGTTCTCTGAAATAATTTCAAAATGGCCACTGATGTATCTGCATAATTGTTTATTCGAAACCTATATCAATGTGTTATCCTTTATTATAAGCTTTGACATATATTTGCATTAAGAAGAAATCCCAAAGAAATTATTATCAAGTGCATATTGCAATTATTTTCGTATTAGTGAATTCCGATATCTCTTTCAGAAATTAACTAATATAACAGCACACTATTACATACGTTTGAAATATGGTAAACCCCCAGTAAGTATTATTATATTTTAAATTCCTTAACATGTGATTAAACAAAATAAGCAATTTAATATGAACATATGACATTCATAATAATACTTAAGTTTCTCATTATAATGCGCATAATACCAATACAGGTATGATAAAAATATAGCACACAAGGTACTGAATGAAAATCATATATGTCACAATTGAGCACTCTTGAACATATTATGTATACTGTCAAGGTATACAAAGGCAAATTAACGCTAACTAACTATACTCATTATACAATGACCTTGGATTATTTTGATAGATAATTAAAATCACATGGCAATTATCTGAAATAGTGATTGGTAGCCCGCATTAATGAATTCGCTTTTGTTGTAAAATATCTGAATTAATACGGTATATCAGATCACTGTCATAAAACTATTGTTACTGATGGTCGACAAACTTTTCATTCACTTAAAGTTATTGATTGACCTATTGTGATTATAGACGATAATGGCAATTGATATAAATTACAAGACAACAAGGAAGTCAGGATGAACTTGGATGACGTAAGTTCGTGTAGCTATTAAAGAACAATGATAACTAATAGACTTGAATTATCCGTTTATATAATGCGTGGAACATTGTGTCGTGGAATATCGTTAATGTTATGACTATTTAGAATAAGATTTAGTATTTCCACTAATGCCAATGTAAAAAGTATCATTGTATTAGTTGCTTAGTGAAAATGCTTCCACGCTCAATAATGTGTGGCATTTTAAATAAAAACAATTTCATTTTTATTTCAATCATTTGCTTTTTAAATAAAAAAACATTTTTTTCTTTCCATTTACTATACGTATTTGAATTTGATTAAATTCAAGCACTTGTTGCATACACTTTAAAAAAAGGATAAACAAGTATCATGGCCTTGTAAATGATTATCAATTGCGTATGTTCTTCAATTGTGTTACTCAAGTAGTTAATAATTTTATTCATTCATATACTTCCAAGCTTAGTGTATGGCAACTGGTAAAGTTTTACATTTGGGTTTGTAAATAAAATAATTTTATCTATAAGTTATATTTTATTCTGCTGCATGCATGCTTTCAAGTTGTCGTCTGGTAACTGCACCTATTATTCGTGAATACGTTTGGCACAGCGTATTGAAATTTTTAGATTATCTAAACGCATATATATATACTTGAACTTTCAATCATATTTATAAACGCTAATGTACAGGTCAATATTAATGTTAATATCTTATTTGGAATACTATCAAAACTTTACTAATTTTTACAGTGAAATGTAGCCTTACGTTTAAGTTTGTCAATAAACGGGCATACTTGGACTCTAGTGCATAGTGTGTATATTGCTATAATTCCACTGGACATAAATATAAACAACAAAGCTGCATAGCCAACTCAAAACGTCAGTTAAATCGACCACTTCAGACGTAACCAATATGATAATAATTCTGCATCGTAATTTAACATTAAAAATCGATAACAAATGCCATTACAAACTATCCTGATGATGCCATACTAAAATATATACGTAAAGGAAATAAATGCAATATTAATTACATACCAGATGACATAACAGTTGGCGTTGATAGGGTTGTGAATTGTCTTATCAATTACTCCTTTCCTTGTTTTCGAATCATATTATCAGTAGTATTGCAGCTGCCTGTAATTAATAATTCGTAAGGTCATTTATAATTCTTATATAATAATATTTCCGTTAAATAATTAAACAATATGACGGAGGAGTAACAATATGTTTTGATAAAGTTCATTATAGAGAATGAATCATTTTGGCATTTGTTGTAATTACTCTTTATAAATCCGTTACTTGTTGTATAATTATATCAATATGATAATTAACTGGGTCAGTAGCGCATTTAGTAGCGCGCTGGGATTTGTAGTCTCGTGTACCGAAGCGGGTACGGGTTCGAATCCCACCCGGGGAGGTTTTCCCTTACATAAAAATTTGACAGTTATGTCAATTTTCCACCATTAATAAGGTATATGGAGAAGTTTCCGACCTTGTAGAAAGGTTGGAGGGTACTAATTTTAGACAAGGGTCCAGGTCTATGTTAGGTGGGCTGGACGCCGTAAGAAATAAATGTGTTGACACGACGTTAAACCTTAGTATAAATAAATAATTTCAAAAATAATTAGAAAAAAAAATTGGAAGATAATTTTTACGAAATACTGCCCTACTAAGTAATTAGGCGTTTTCATGTCCAAATTATGTTACAAATAAAGGAACTTCTTGTCATTGTACAACAATTCGACGATAATTTATTAGTATCTATACATGTAAAAAAGTAAATATTTTGTTTATGTTGAATAAAAAACGCATACGTGTACAGAAAGACATAAAAGCCAGGGTAAAAAAGAACGAGACAACAGCTGTCGTTCAAATCTTTGTCAAAACGATCTTCATTCATGTGCGAGACATAATAGCTGGCGGTGAGAAGATATATGGTAACAAAAGAATGCCAATGTTTTAACTGGAAGTATCATTTAGTTTTGTTTTGAGGTTGATATCGCGCATTTTTTTTTCGCTCGCGAATCTTATATAATATATATATTTTATCATTTGTAAGACGAACTGCAAAAACGAGTATGTCTGAGAATAACTTGCTTACAGAACATCGAATTGTATATTTTATGATGAAAATAGTTAGGCCTAAGGGTAACCAATAAATTCTAATAACAGTTAAATCATAAATGGTAAGTCACCTAATCAAACCCGTGGTATTAAAGCCATACCATCAAACGGGATTTCGAATTTAGTGTCTCGAATGGGTTGCTTCTGAATCGTAAATAAAAAACAGGTATTGAGTAAATATAATGGTCATTAGTTCGAATCCTAGACTCCGTAACTTCGTGAAAGGTGGTCGTACGTTAGCTACTCGAACACATGCGTTATTTGGTATTTAGAGTTTAATTACCAGCATAGTTTGATTATTTTTTTCTGGCGCCTTTTCTTCAATAACTTATTTGTAACATCTGAATTCCTTATTACAGTTGATTCAATAACTGCTTAATCTGCATAACTATTGTTTAAAATGGAAAAGTGACATTAAAAAATTAATACATTGCATGCATTTTCAAAAATGATTTCAGACGAATTAAACTAAACTTGATCATTCTTTCATCGGCATTGTTTTCAAAAAAGAAAGGTAAAATAGTCATCTAGCCCAAAGTTGTTGGTAGTCAGTAAACATGAGTGTGTATAAAATATTTCAAAATCGATAATCATTTGTATTTTATATCGCAGCCATGGTGACTGAATTCCTTATATTATAATGTTAGTTAGTTTTCAATGTAATTGTAGTATGATTGCTATTAGTGGACTAACATACTTATCTCTAGGGAGAACAACGACTTAATCATCTATTTTTCTAATGTGTTCAAAGTCAAATCAAGTTAATGTATGCTTTTAGCGTCATAACTCAATGAGAACTTAATATCCTATTCTATTGACATGCATACTAAAATATGAATAAAACACCAATCGTGCTAACGCTTGTATTAATGATTGCATTACACTGTAAGATTGCAACTTACAATAGATACATGTACAATATCTTTAATCATCTAGGATAAACTTATGTATTATAATATATTTCCGATTATTTTACAAAAAGTGATATATGTATAAAAAGTTTACATTTACAAATGACGTTGCAGTTAATAATTATTGTAAATGTGTATGAAATTAAAACTATGTACACGTTTATCAAAAAAACATCTGATCTGTCCTATGAATTAGTTTGAAAGTACCAAGTCTTGTATCTTATTTGTTCTTATTGACTACAATTTTATCTCACCAAATGTTGATATCATTCACATCATTTGACCTTGTGCATGACTTAGAATTCCTATGTAGTTTAACTTAATACTGGCTGCCATTACGTCAAGTTTGACAGATATGTTCTGTTTTTTATTCAAAGGTCAATCGAAATGAGATTTGAGGTGTTTTATTACAGGTTATATTTCTGGGATTGGATCATATAAATGTCTGGAGCGTATCCATAATATTTTTCTCGGGTTCTACCTTTCGAACTGCAACTATGTTATACTCTGTTGGAGAAAAATGATGCATATAAAAACAAACACTAAAAAATCAAATATATCTACATGTATGCTTAACATAGCGGCAAGCAAAGCGAGCCCAAGAACAATTGCTTCATGCTAGTTAAAATTGGTTTACAGTTAAAAAAAACTTCATGAACGGGTATTTTTTTGGTAATTTTAGAGAGTCCGGACCCCCGACCTCTTCCACAAGTGCTTCCCATGAATGTTTATTTTGAACACCATCTATAACTAGAACTTTATCAAATAACTCATACAATTAGTGTGTATGAGTTTAAACGGCGGTTATATTAGCCTTTTTAACAATTGAAATCCATTAAGAAGACGAAGGCAAAAATGCTGCAATTCAGATATTCAGTATTATCAGTTCTTGTGGGATAACGCAATTATTACTGTATGAAATATATCCAACATGTGATAAATTAATTTTCAACGAAGCTTTGAACAGTACCTGTCCACATAAAAGGCGATGTTTAGTAGCTTTTAAAAACTTACAATTGTGTAGTTACATGCGTAATTGTCATTATCCGTCTATACTCCTTTGATAATTGCTTTATGTGTAGTTTAAGTTGCCTTTAAAAGACATACAAAGAATGTCAAAAAAGTTAATGTTAAAACAAATTATCATCAAACGACTATAAATAGACAATTATCACGCCCTCTGTCTGAGAATAAAGACCCTGAATAAATAATTCCGATGCCTTTCATTACTGAATACTATTTCATTGACTTGACTCTAAGTATTGCTAGATTCTTAGAATAAGGATTAATTACTCTATCGAATCCATTGTTTTGTTTATTTAATCATAACTTATACTTGGGTTCTAAGATGTAAAGTAATTAATGTACTGTTACAGTATTAAAATTATTCTTTCTTACAACATTAGTATAATTGCAACCTATCATTTACATTAAAAATGGATATTAAAAATACATTTAGTCATGCAAACTTGACACTATGAAATACCATTTACCCTGTGACAACTTTAAAAGTTGTATATTAATATGCATGCATGAAAGCCAGGTGCCGGGATTTGGAATATCGTGCCCCAGGGGGTGCGGGTTCGAATCCCACCCGTGAGGTTATACCCTTCCATGAAAATTTGACAATAATGTCGATTTTCCTCCATTGATTAGATAGTATGGAGAAGTTTCCGGCCTTGTGGAAGGGTAGTTGAGTACTGGTTATAGACAATGGTCCAGGAAAGCTAGGTTAGGTGCGCTGGACGCCGTAAAATGACCTAATTTGTGTTGACACGGCGTTAACTCCAATAAATAAATAAATATAAATGAAAGCCAGGTCATGGCAGGAAACGACCATTGATAATTTTACAGGTGCCTCAATGCCTTTCAAGATGGTAAAAACTGGGGAAATTAATGTACGTCCGCAGAAATGCTATGTGCTAAGTTTTTATATCATTACCACTACAAATTGTAAGGCATTAAATGGAATAATTGAAAACAAGAAATATTTTGGAAAATATATTGGGTGCTATGACAGACAACTCAAGTGCTTGTAGCGCTTTGATTTCTAATTGCCAAGCCGAATTAAACGACCAACGGACATATATTGAAAGCGTATTCTTGTATTAAACTGTTCGGTATTACATGTAACGGTGAATTGCTCAATTTTGACATTAAACTTGAGCATTTGTCTGAAAAGAGTTTACGCCAAATTAACACATAACTAATTAACCTTTCCATGACTTTACCTCTTAGCACATTAAACAAAGAGTTGCAGTGACATTTTGTCACATGTCCAAGGTGTTAGCAACAGATTATATGGTCATATTATCAAAAAAGTTGCAAACGGAATGGTCAATTAAATACCAACGTAGGAAACCTACGGAAATTTTGCAACAAACCCATATGACTAGATGTAAAGTATTGCATACAGCATGCAGGTCAACGAAATCGTATGCATACCAGTTAAAACATTAAAATATATATTTTAAGTGTTCATTTTTAATACTTAGTATGTGCTTACTGGTTTAAAAGACAATTAAAGTCACATGCTGATAAAACATTTAACTTTTATATCAAACGTCGAGGCATTTCAATTTCCAAGATAAATTGTCAGAAATAAACGGAAACTGTAGGAAGCGGTTATATGCAGTTTTACACAAATAAATTTGCATGCTGTTTTTTGTACTTAAAATGACAGTTGGCGGTTGCAATAAAACCGTAGACTAATATTATATGTTGCGAAGAGATCTGTATTGTAGGGTTTGGTTGGACTTTATGATTGCATGTCTTCATGCATGTTTTGCTTTATCTTAAAGGATTACCTGTGATCATTATTGAATGTCAATATGTGATATTCATGATTTTAAAGTTCATTTTGAGCTTTGTACAGAGAGAAAAAAACTCATACAGTAAATTAACCATGAACATTCTCTGATGAATTCATGTAATAATCGTATATTTTAAGATAAATATGCATACAAGGAGTGGGTGTGAATATGTCTAATGAGGTACAGTTCTTGGAAACGTTATGCGACGTGCGTTCGAGCAGACACACTCGTGTTTTCACGTAAACTGATGACGTGAAAACTGGATTCTTTGGTGTATGCGCCTCTCGTCGTGTTTTACTTGATGCCCAATTCCTACACACAACATGTATTATTAAATATGCTTATTAAATGGAACATTAACTTATGTCATGAATTTGGATATTTGTTCGTGGTGTAATTTGTATGACAAAAACTTGCGAACAGTTGTGGTCTATGTCACGGAATTGTAATTAAAATGTCTCGAGTTCAAATCCCGATGTCGCCGGAATTTTTCTAAACAGAAATCGTACCCCACTTTGCTCCATTCCGACCAGATGTAAATCGGTACCTGTTTGGGTCATACACTGTATGCTGTAACTGCAATATGAGTCGTATGTTAACAATAAGTTTGTTTGTTTGTTTGGTTTAACGCTGTAGCAACACGTTGTATAAATCATATGACCGCGGTCAGTCAATCTACTTACTCGATGGTTGGTGTTGCGGTAAGGTTGGCATTTTTGAGTAAAGTTTATGTACCTGATGTATGGTTTACCGCTTTCTTGTAATATCAATAGCATGTATGTGTTTATTTGTTTCAAAGATCTTTTTTTGGCTAAGTGGAAGGTCTGTGAGTTTTACTGTTGTTGTTTCGGACTCATTTATGCATTTAGCATATGATACGCGTGTCACCGACTCTTCCTGATATATGTCATTCCGACCACTAAGGACGTATACTGAGGCAGACTAGTAGAGTTTAGTGATCAAGCTTATATGACTTCGGGTTATTAAACTCATATAAGTTGGTGGAATAGTTTTTTTTATTTGCACATTCCTGCAATCATTCCTGACGTATACCAATTGACGAATTCGTAGAAAAGACAGAGATAATTCAATTCCATTTAGTATACATTGATTAATAAAACTATACAGAACTGTGCCATATATCTATCATATACCTAGTACACTATTAGTTAGGAGTGAGGTGGAACACAAGTTTACTGATCGCGGGGTCGTGGGTTCGATTCCCGGCCGGGGCATACTTTCGTGGAGCTTGACCATAAATTTATTTCTACGACCATTTTCCCTCCACCCAAGGATTCTTAATGATGTAGGTCAGTTGTCCGTCACTGACAAAAGTATGTGCTTAGTAGTTGGTTAACAGCTAAATCTAGAGATTAAGCCTTTCCTGGAACAGTGGGTAGGTTGACTGACCGCCGTCATATGACCTATACAATGTGTTGTTACAGCAATATACCAAAACAAAACAAACAAACTTGATTACTAAAATCATCGTATCGTGCCTGTGTACGTAGATGCGTGAAAACACGTGGCGATGTTTAACATTCTAATAATTTTCTCGTTTAACAGTACTGAACAAATAGCGTATGTTGTAAGCCATCATAGACTTTACAATTTTAAAATGATTGTGTCAACAAACGAAAATATACAACGATTTTGTCTTCATACGCTGCACTATATTTTGTTGCGTACAAAGTCGCCGAATGCTGCGGTGTATTGTGCGTCTTAGTACAGAGATGACATCTTCGCCAGAATGCTTTTGATCGAAATAGTTCTAAATTCGGGTTTATGTATTAGTTGTGTAATTCATTATTGGCATGCAGTAGTGTGACCAGTCTCAATGCTATGCTATTGTACCTAACCCTTTCTAGAGCATAACGAGCCTGACACAAGCTTATTTTTTCCAAATGACATTATAATACATCAGCGACATCTAACTGACCCTACCATGCACATATTCATTTAGACATTGGCCGTATTTTAAAAGTAAACGATAGGTATGTTATTCCCTCTAACATTACATGTTGTATTACAACAAATAATTCGCTACATATCACAACGTTACTGTCGAAATTGATAATTGTACCAGCTTTAACTACTGCATGTATCCATACACAGATTATAGCTGGGGAAAAACAGACACAAAAAATAGAGATCTTTTCGAAGGGTTTGTACTTTAATATGGACTAAAAAGTTCACTATTATGCTGGTGTTTCTTTACAAGTTCAAAATCTACAATTCACGAACAATTTAACTAGATGAGTTAAATTTAGGAAGAGAGTTTACAGTTTCAAGCTTATAATATCGATAATCGATATTTGAATAATTATAATTATCATAACAAAAACTAACCTGATTTGCTACGATGTTTGGGAAATATTCAAATATTAAACACGATAAGAAGACGATTAAATCATTACATTATTTATGAACTGTGTGACCTATTTGTTAGAAGATACCCAATGCAGAAAGAATATATCAGAAAATACAATTTTTAATAAGTTAGGCCGTACACCACAAACGAATCAATGCTCTTCAATGATACAGTGTACCATAATGACATAATAATTGGCCAGTTATAAAACACTAGCAAAACAACAATTTTAATGCAATCAGTTTTGCCCTTCCTATCTTACTCGCTGATTCGAGCCTTTTTAAATCATGTTCTGTATTTCCAATAAAACGTACCTTATCTAACAATCTCGTGACTTCTTTTTTGTCTTTCAGTTTTACAATAATTGACAGAGTCATTGATAATCACGAATATATCAAACAAATCACTCCACATTGAGTAGAAGGATTGTAGAATAGTTGTCATTCAGTTCAATTGATTATTACGGAATCTCGACCGAGAAAATTTCCAGCGACACTAAATTATATTTAAAATGATTGTCATTAGCTGCAACATAAGTTATTTAAGTAAGCGAGTCATAAAACGTTTTCTGGAAAAAAGTATTTAGGCTACAGGGTTATAATGTAAAATGGGTTTAATATCTTATATATAACATCAGCAGACTGTGTTCTATAGAGACCTCGAAAGGTCTAAAAACTACTATTAAACGATAAAAACACTGCAAAACGTTACACAAGTTTATTTCGACATCGTCTCTCTCCAGTGCAACATACGGGAAGGCGGTAAAAGTTGTGATTGATTTATATCAATAATAAGTTCTGGTATTTAATCGAGTGACAGGACTATAATATTACGATCACGATTACCTCCCCCGAATTATCTCCCGAACAGTCTGTTCAATTACCCTAAACGTTCCTAAACGTTCCATAACGATACATTTGGAACTCCTCGGGCATTCGCTGCGAAACATCTTATCAAATAAACAAATACTATCGTTAAAACAATGAGTGACGTTTCAAAATTAATGGACAAAAACGAAACATCACTCATTGCCTAAACGATCGTATATTTGTTTACTTCGACACCGGTACTTTCAAAATAGCGCCTAAATATGTCCGAGATTATTCGCAGCGAATGGCCGAGGAGTTCCGAATTTATCGTTACGGAACGTTTTGGAACGTTTAGGTTAATTGAACAGGCTACAGATTGAATTTCTCGGTCAGTGTTAAGTAATACATGTAAACTCATCAAAATTATGAACTATGAAATATATATTGTTATATATAATATGAATTATACAAAAATTATGTTACTGTTGTTTCATATCTTACTTGTATACAGTACATGTTATATGATACTGCATCATTTTTTTTATTTTAGATTTGTTGATAGAATTTTCTGGAAGAATCTTGAATGTACAACTCAATTGTTATTTTACCTTGATGTTTCTATAAAATACAAGAAAGTTGTATGAAAAAAGATATATAAAGGGCACTGGTCAAAGAACCTCAGGATCAGTAAAGAACTTGGCATTCATCTTTTCAATATAGAATATTGCAACGTTTATCATGCCATATTCGTTCATACTTAGTAAATGCTTCATAATGGACAGCACAAATATGTATTAGACATACTATTTTAGTGTTTCTGAAATAAAGACTATTTTGTCTGGTGCTCGTATACGTGTTACACGTATAGGTGTAATTATCGTTTTAAAGCTTTTCTGAAGATCACCATGTTGCCTATTAAAATTGTCTAGTCTCAAGTCAGTTTAAGGTTCCTTAAATGTCATATCTGCATCGAACAACGATTGATACAAATGTTAAGTGTTGTAAACACCAATCAAAGGCATTAATAACACTTAAGTATGCTAATTTATGAAAATGATGCAAAACTTTTGAAATGTAGATAAAACAGTTTTGGATTTCAACATACTGATTTAGGAATAACCCCATAAAATTTACATAATGTATTTATCTATCCATTCAGTAATGTTATTATAAATCCGCTTTTAGACAAGACATGAACGCAATAAAATAATTCACAAGGCGGTCAATTACGCCCGCAAATTGCTAGACTCATGTTAATATTTTACACGGTGGCAATAACACGTGAGTAAGACATCTAAAATGCTATTGTTTGAAGCAGAAAACAGTAAAACAAAACAGCATCGGCTCTACGTTTAAAGAGCTGTAAGTTTTTTTATCTCTTGTCAGATTTTAATGATATGTTCGCGAGGCTAAGAAGAAAAGTGTAAACTATTTGCTGTGCACCACCTCCCAAACTCCAATTCCATACTTTTTGCAAACACCCTGGAAAAATATCCTTGTTAACGTGCTACAGTGACAAGTCGTCCTTTTGTAAATAGGAAAATCGTTTATTGGTGTTCCAGAGTACATACAAAATATATAGATGAATGTTAGCATCAAAAATGTCATGTAATATATAATATTTAAAAGTGAAAGTTGTCTGAAATCGATGTAGAATTTGGCTGTAAATAACCTTAAACAATATATTTTATCGCAATATGATCAAGAAGACGTAATGTGATAGACAACAACTTCTCAAGTTGCATAATTAAGCTCTAAAACGATTTTGATCAATGGGATCCATATTAGCAGCAATTAATAGACATAATGTGCTCTTTAAAATAGACCCCTACTTAGAAATGAGCGATTTGTCAAACCTAAACTAAGAAAAGAAAACTGGTTTTACACGGGTTTTTTTATCGTGTATGCATTTCATGTTATATTTTGATTGCATCTTGGTTTTTATAATAGTGTTCGAGTCTGCTGTAAATGAATTTATTTTCACAAAGTGGCTTTAAACAAATGTATTTTTTTAGATTTCAGTATGTCGTTGACGTTATAAGTGTCAGTTTGCAGACCAAGTACAGAGGTCGTTGAGCATAATGTACTCTTAGGTGATAATGCTGCATGATGTACTCGTAAGGAATTGGATTTATTTTGTTTTGCTTTAATTTTACTAAACCAAAATGTATTGAAATGAATTAATTAGATCAAAAGTGTCCTACTTTGACGCATAAGGAAATAATATCATTCAATAGTAATGTCAAGATCCATTGGTTCATGGGATTCAAAGATCTTTTCAATAAATCTAAGGAAGGTTATTACAAATTATTAAGATCTTAAATCCAGAATAAGGTGTTATTTGAAATAAAAATGAATTAACTAAGTCTCTTCAAAGAATAGTAGGTTGTTTTAAAATACAAAATGTAATCGGATCATATAGAATTTAAGAGACTGAACAATGAAACTGAATGTCAAGGAAGGTTCAAGGATTTTTTGAAAATTCAAAAGTATTTTGTAGCGAACATCTCTTTAAATGTTCATTTTTATCAATTCGGTTGATTTTCATCATTTTAAGTATCTTATAGAAGATTAATGAACGATACAATTGTCAATGAGTCGCAGATGTTTTATCTATAGAATATTAAAGATAAATGGCTTGTTAGGAGTGTATTTTGCACTTGTCTAATTTGTATTAAAGGTATTATATTAATTATTGGAGTATTTTATGTATTGTCCAACATGACAATATGATTTTGAGAATTCACAGACATGGTTGAGGTTGTAGTGATGATTAATATCGCAAATACAGTTTTAAATTGCTTGTTATCGGTATTCATTTCAAAAAGACATAAAACAAAACAAGAACAAACTTTTCTTAAAAGAAAAATAATGTAAATGATTATATAACCAAAGGTTATGAACTTATGAGTTAAATCTATCTGGACGACAAAACCACCAAAAGGAAAAATCACCAGAGAAAAAAATGAGTTATCGCAATTGTATGACGTCTTCGTCAAAGCCGCTAAACATGCAGTAGATCGTGGTTACAATTCAGTAATATTATCTTTGAATAAAAAACAAAAATTACGTAATATGTGAACATACCATATGTAAATCGCTCGAGAAATAAACATTTTCAGTCTAGTGAGCAGGTTGCAAGTTAATTATTATCAATTTACATCTGTATACTCTATATACTGAAAAGATATCGGCTCTTTGTGGAAAGATGAACGTGAAAAGCTAATTAAACACATTTAAGAACTAACCAAAAAATTGGTTAATTGGATTCAAAGATTTAATGTGTTCGTAGACCGCAGACAGAATAATGTTTAAGGATGACACGCTCAAAGCGGTAGCTGACATATGCTACCTAGGAGTAACTTGATCGCAAGAGAGTGTGAGGCTGTGGAAACTCTGTCAAGAAGATATTAAGAAATTTGTTTCCGAATCAATCAAACATCACTACCTGAATTCGAGTACAATGTGCCTTTATAAGAAGCGTCAAGTGTCACGGGTCAGAAACCTGAGATGTATATGCTAACGCCCTTAGACGGCTGTTGCCAAATGACAGAGCTATGCTATGCTGTGCCGAACCGGAGTATAATGTTCACTTGGATAACCTCAATCTCAACTCGAAATCAGAGATATTGCTGACGTTCTCCAAACAAGCAGGCTGATATGGCCTGATCACGTAGAACGCAACACAAACTTGACTTCAAAAGTCAGACACTTGAACGTCACAACGAATCGTGGCCAAAGCAGACCGAAGTTAACATGGGATGACCTTGCAAAGATTGTTCTGGTGGAACTTAAAGAGGGTGACCCTAACAATTTGGACCACCTGACATGGAACGGCAGACTTGGCTTCAGACAAGACAAACATACCTCGCCCTTGCCAAATTAATATTCAACGGCCTAAACTTAACTAATCCGGATGATAATGGCGGTAATGGTGGTTGTAGAGACCGTTTAAGCGTTGTGCATCAACAATAAATACAGGCACTGGACAGTTTTTTATTTCAATGCACTTATTGTAAAGACGAAAGCGCAGCTCCAAAAACATATCCAAAACGGTATCATTATCAGACTAGACTGCATTTGTTTCCTTCACATTTGTCCAAATGACATTTGAACATCTTTTTCCATGACGTATCAATTTTAAGAGCATTGTCTGAAAAAAGTCGGTAAGCGCCAAGGACTTAATTATAAGTTAAATAGTCGTATTAATTGTTTGCCTTCCAACAGTGAACTATGCTGAGTAAAACAATTCGGTAAGACTATGTCTTTACAGTTTATTTTATGATGTACATATACTTGTGTATTTTCAAAATAGAATCTGTTTTATGATTGTCTCTTAATCTATAAATAGCAGATGATTGGTATATGATATATATCTAGAATAGTGTATACAAACTTGTGTTTCTATGGAAGTTCGACACACTAAAAAAGTAGACACTTCGCATGTTTGAATTATAGTAAGTCTGCAACCTTGAACGTTTTCACAGTTGTTTTGAATGCCGCCAATGTAACACTCAGTTACACCTTGTCACAGTACCTGAGTAAGTTGTCAGCACATTGTGATATTTTCTACTTGCTAGCTGCAAGTTATCACAACCTTTTCCAAGCTGGAACAGTAACTTTGCTCGTGTTTATTTTAATTTTGCACTTTACATTTCAAGTGGTTCTTGTAAGCTTTTACCATGTACGTATATTGTTTTTTATTCCACAATCTCATAAAAAAGAATTATGTGCTTTCCTTTGAGATAGTGTTTTGATGCAAATTCTTTAAATACGTTCCTGGTGGAAAATGTGTAATTGTATGAATTAAACTTTTTTTTTCATTTCGATATTTGATAACTCCCTATTTCTTATATGTGTCTTTTCATCACTGTATTGTGATTTGTCAGTGTAGATTATTTGGCATTTCTTGTTCAGACACCTGTTTTTTTTTATTTTTACTCCCTATTTGACATGTTGACACGTTCCAGACTCATCGGGGAGACGGCGTACACACATTTGGCTTACGTGAGCAAATTAAGTCAAATCACATGCGACAAATATTCTGTAATTGAATGATTATGATGTATTAGTTGTCAATGGCTGAATCAAGAGTTGTGCATAAGTAAGTGAATAGTTTGTTTTTAAATCTATGTTTTCTCTTAAAACTATTGTTTGATGTATTTGGTTAAGGTGCGGTCTTACATCAACGTGATGATTATGGTATAATTATAGTATTTGAGTGAGTAAAAAAAGCAATTTAAGTGATCCGGTATACAAATCGTCTTAAATGTAAACATTTATTAACAGGTTGTTGGCCCTTAATAAAAGATGGTGGTACGGATAGTGCTCAGTATTTTCTTGGTATTACGAATCATCTTGCTAATAATACCGACTTTTACAATACTACCAATAAAGTATACCTTGTAAATCTTGCGAGCTCATACTTGCGACAAGTAGGTATTGACATAGCACCATAGATATAAACATAGGTGTGTATGTTTTACATATTCCATAGGTCATTTTATCCAAGATTGACAGTTCACCAGTTATAATATTTGAAATTTAATATGATCTTTAGATTTCCCTGTGAAATCTAATTCCAACCTAACCGACATTTTCTGACACTCACGGTATTATTCGCCAACGATAATTCAAACGTACGAGTATTGAGTACCGTGGGTTTACAGACATTGCATCACCGGCTGTGATGTGTTTGTTGCTCGTTATCAGCAATGCACTATACCAGATGCATATCATGGCGTAATAACATATCCTTCTAAGACAAATGATGACAGTTACCATTATCGGTTGATTTATTGTTTTTATAAATAGAAACATTGTGTTTGTAAAGAGCTATCATCATGTTTTAATATAGAAGCACAAATGACATTATTGAATACAATTAATCACATAATGACTCAATAGTTTGATCATCATATCCCTGATATGGGATTAGTTATTTAAGAATTAATAAAGATATGTTTAATTATACACTTATTAGTTCTTAGAGGCGCCCGTTTCAAATTTGTAGCATTGGGACCACCATATAGTAAACACTTCAAT
Source organism: Mactra quadrangularis (assembly GCA_025267735.1). Classification (NCBI taxonomy): domain Eukaryota; kingdom Metazoa; phylum Mollusca; class Bivalvia; order Venerida; family Mactridae; genus Mactra; species Mactra quadrangularis. The sequence goes on along the minus strand of CM046304.1, from coordinate 39,823,472 downwards.
ATGAAGCGCTGCAAGTATGTAAAACCGCCAAAATTCATTAAAACTTGTTAAAATTCGACATAAATGTTATGGGAACTAGAATAAGTTGAAACGCAAATTTAAGCATTCCCATTTCACCAATTTTATGACATATTGACATAAAAACGTTAAAATGTTTGCTTTAAAGTTGAACGACTGGCCCAATCATATCATTACACGGTATTGTCATAAAAGCCTTTTTACGGAGATACAAAATTCATTTACAGCAGACATAAATCTGGCCAAAACCATTGAAGTCTTTTAAATAGAACATGCATTCGACACTCATTAGTAACCTCGAACCATATTGATTTCAAAGTTTAATTTGAACTATGTATATTTCTTAACAAATAGGGTTCTCTTTTAAGATCGCAATACACTCATTGTTCTCGTATCATAGTATATATATGATTTTAATAACGTAACTCCATGTGTGTCATTTGGAAGGATTTTCTTTACAATCACAATTCTTTATCTAAGACATGTCTTCATTAAATCTAGTATTATAGGTTTTTACAAAGATAATTCTGCCGACAATGTTAGTTTAGATATAGGAGCTTTAATACACTTGCTGTGTATAGCCAATATGTGGAGAACATGTTATTGTCTGATATCAACTTAATTTAAACACGACATTTTCTTATTTATGCATATCACAGCATGTCACTGCACCATTAAAAGATTAAGTAAACAATACCATCATGAACGACTTTAAGTAACTCGGCATTCAAACAGAAAGTTAGATTAAAGATATAAATACATAACATTGTACTGTTGTTCCACTTATATTCTACATGGTTTTATACGGCAATCCACGTTGCAAATAGAATTACGTCAGTCACGTGTGCATATGAAAGAGTAACTGTGTCAAACTAAAGTGACACTGCTCCAATCTGAGTTACAAAGTACATCATGAAGGAGACATATTGATTGAATCTATTTGCAAAATATTTTGAAAAAAAATTTACTTAATCGCTTAATCGGTTTTGCATTACCAAACGATTCTATTCATAAATTCATTTTTTGGCGTTTGTGTGTGAAATTCAAACTAATGGCGACGAATACCCATTTTTAAGATATGTATATTAATTCAATTAATGAGAGCTGATGCAATTGGAATGATCGCACGTTTTTAGGAGTTAGTTAAAGATTGGAAATGGGTTTTCCTAATAACAATATAGTTCTAAGAACTTATGCTTTGAACCTTTGTTAATAATATCATATATGTAACCAAGCAATCAGGAGTATCATACAATTTTGATTTTTTGTCTTCATTAATGACTCAATCAATTTTATAACGGTTTACTGTCTTTATTAGCCAGAACATTGTCCATTATTTACGCATTCATTATTTCGTTCGATACAATTGTCATTAAAGTACATAAAATACTAGATGAATTTATATATAACTAATTAAAATAATTTGAATTCCTTTTCATAATAATTTGCAGTAGTGGCTTGTTTTTAAGATACTATAACAGGGAAGGCGTTAACTAATGTTATAAATTAGTTTTAATTTTCTTTTTTCTATTGTTATAGACTATTGTAGAGAAGGTCGAATAAATTCCTTAATGAGGCATATATAGGCGACATGTCAAGGGTTTGTATGATGTGATCAAAATAGTAACAATAGAAAAAACATACCTTGTGGCCACAACTTAGTAATACACATTCATAAACATGTTATCAGACACTGCATGATACCCTTTTGTTGTATAACATTTCTCATTTAGATTTTTCTTATGAAAATCATTTACATAGCTTTCAGAACATAAACAAAGTCCATCTCAACAGCGCAATAAGCCTGATATTGTAAAACAAACTAAGAGTATTATGTGCAATAACATTGTAATGTTTCTTGTGTACGTATTAAAATGTCATGAATACATGACTTATGTTTTTTATTTACTTCTATTATATGTATTGTGTTAAAAGAATTACATATCTTATCAATTGAGCAAAACAGGTTTTGTCTCAATCACAGAGAGGGCGAAAGACAAAGAACAAGGAAGGAGTGCTACTTTTGTCAGACAGCTTGTTGATGCTGACATTTTGCATTCAACGAATGCGACCAGACTACATAAAGCGATTTATTGAAACTCGTTTTTCATTGACAGACTCTTCAATGAAATACAAATCCTTTATTAAAACATAATTGTAAATGTAAAGATGTTAGGTGGAACTATCTTAATAAGCTTTTGTGAGGTAGAAAAAGATGATTATTGTGACTATCGTTTTCTTTGTAATGTCTGCTTCTTCGTAAGGTCTGCTTCCTCGTAAGGTCTGCTTCTGCCAAAAATGGCTTCTTCTTTAAAGGACTTCGTCTTCTTAGGTCTGCTTCTTTACAGGACTTGCTTCCCAAGCAAGTCCTGGTTTTCTTCTGAAGAGTTACTTCCCAGTAAGCCTTCTTTTTATTTTCTTTGTTTTCAGGGGAGCAAGCAAGTGCCTGTTTTCTTTGAGAGACTTGCTTCCCAAGTAAGTCTCTCTCATTTTCTGTTTTTAATTTATAAGGGGACTTGCTTCCCAAGCAAGTCCCTGTTTTCTTTGAAAGACTTACCTTCCAAGTAAGTCTCTCTGATTTGAGTGGACTTGCTTCCAAGCAAGTCCGTATTTTTCATCTCAGCAGGTATTCTCTTTTCTTTACGCAGCAAGTCTCCTCTGAATCTCTCGGAAGCAGGTCTTCGCTGGAAACGCTGGACTTCCTCTCTTTCTGAAAATTAAGTTTTGTCAATTAGACCAATTCTCCGAAGTGACACTTTTCTACTTCTTCTCTTTATTATTAAATTTATTATTTTACATACGTATATATAGTACAGACGCGAATCTCTGAGAAAACACTATTGTTGACGTCACGTCATAGCAACGTCAAAACAAAATATTTAAAATATTATAATTTGCCAAAAGGCTGTGAATCTTCATTGTAATGTCTTTATTTGTACATTTGTACATGTACATCTTTGTCAGTAACTTGTATGCTAATAGACATTTGTCTAAATTAAATCCAGGTAGCCGTTTGGACATATACGGACTACCCATTTATTTTTTGTTACAAGTTTAACAAAAAAGTCATACTCATCATAAACTACACCCATGTTATGTTTATTTATCTACCATACTTTCCAAAAGTAACGAATTGTTAAATCGAAAGCATTCGATAACGCTAATATTTAAAGCTTGATAGACTTGATAAACTCCAAATTACTAAACTCTGTCACCAACAGGCTTATTAGCCCAAACGTTCAGCAACCTGATGTGTCCCTCATGTTTAACTGGTTTCATACGCATAGCACTATAATCATTATTATACAGCAGTCCAATACTCCGAAATGTATTGTAAGCAAAATCAATTTTCTTTGTCCCAATGGTTTTGATTCTTCTCTACGATTCTAATTGTTGAATAACCATCTCGCCAATTCAAAGCGTACTTGATGAGTTATCATTAAGGTGTTCAGTCATTTACCTAAGCCATTGAATGTTAAACCTTTCTCTCAACCGGACCCTTTTAAAACACGCTAGTAAAATTGCATTATCTATAATTGGAGATAGCTGAATAGTCTAAGTTACTAAGTAGCATAATTGTGCTGAAGGGTTGGTCTAACTCATTTGTAACAGAACCGTTGCCGGTGTTGTGCGACAGAAAAAAACATAGTTATCGTAGACACACACTGGGGCTACCAGACACAAGTATGGAAAATAACGTACAGGAAAATTATATAATATAATTATATAATAAATGCAGACACCGTCTACGTTTCTTATTAAAATGGTATATCATATCATATCATATCATATGTATTCCAGACATTAAAAGAAACATCAAACACACGTGCACTATGGATAAATATATCAAAGCGCTAAAGGCACTGGAGTTGTTCGACAAAGAAAACATGTTGTGCTTCGGTCACTTAATGTGCTAAAAATGTGACAAAATATGTAGAATAAGATTTCGTTTCTTGAAACATAGACTGCAGAGCTTTCGTTGTATGAAATGTATCTTCAAAATGGTGCCATTTGTACTTGTAAACAATACTTGAAAATCCAGTTTTAATTTGATTATCAAAAATACCGATATCCCAATGATCAGGTAAATCTAATTTAGAAATTGATTACAATGCATACTCCTAAAATTGCACAGGTATAATAACCATAGAGGAGTACAGGGAAATACAATTGAATATTCATACAAATTAATTGTATATGTTACTGATATGTATATATGGATAAGTATTCCTGTAGTTATAAGTCAGCATTTTTTACAATTTTATCATCATGATTATCTTTTAAAAAAAGAAAAAAAACATACAACGGGTTTATATTCATGTATACGCCGCACTACTTCCTGTGCGTTGTTGTTGTGCGAAATGAGTTAAGCGTCTGAGCCAAGATATATTTTATCGTCTACGTATAGAATGAAAGATGAATGCGTCACGTCCTTTCAAATTGGGGTTTACCACAGGGAATCTTCGAACAATTAACGAAAACTCTGTATATCATAGGTTTGAAGAGTTGAGCCCCGTCGTGTACCTCAAAAAAAGTAGAATCCGTACTAAGGTAGCTACACCGATTTCTCAAATTGGCGTATATAGTTGTTCGACAAGCGAACAACTAAAAACTATGTATGAACTTTAAACTAGACATTTTAAACTCATAAAAACTCACAATATATATCTTTTTAATGTTTATGATGAATTAAGTCATTTAAAAGTAACGTTAAGTGACGTGAAACATTGTTAACAAATACTGTGTACCTGACATTTCAAGAGACATTTTCTTATATGTTAAACTATTAATGATAAACCGGACAAAGATGTATTTTAGACTATGAAAAGCAAAAATCAAACCATTTTCAATTAGTAAATGTTTTAATACCACAGAAATTCCAATTACGTTAACAGACATAATATCCAACGGACAAAACGTCCCCCAGACTTTAAAAACTGAGGAAATTAATTTTGATTCTTACATGTAAAGATTTTGATGACGTTTCTTAAAGTAAATGATATGTATTTAACAAATTGTATGAAGATAAAAAAATCTTACTGAAATAATGTATTCTTTTTAATTTAAATTCCCAGACTTATTAAAGATCATTAATGATATTGCCATCACGGTTCTGCAGCTTAACTCAACTGGTTGGCAAACACTACGAAAATATTTAATTCATGGTTTGGGTCTATCAGAGCATACTTATGACAATAATTGCTTCCTATTGATAATTTATTACAATTAATTGTATTGCTTTGTTGAACGTTCTATGAAATTATTCTAAAATGACAAATATTGCATCGGCATCTTTGTTTCCTCGAATCCTATATTAACGTGTTATCCTTTCTTTTAACCTTTTACAAATTATTGCATTTAGAAGAAAATCCCAAAGCAACATACTATCAAGTTAATGCATGCAATTAATGTCGTATTATTTCATTTCCGACATCTTTGTCGGAAATTAACTAATATAACAACACATTACATGCATATTAAACATAGTAAAACCTTAGTTCGTATTATTTTATTCTGAATTCATAAAATTGTATTTTAAACAAACAAGCAATTAAAAATGAACATTTGACATTTCGAATAATGCATTAGCTTCCATTTACACTGTTGAGGTATGCATCGCTGTGTCAAAGAGTAGTAAACGTTATTCACTTGAATGCTTTTGGATTAGTTTAATATGTAATTATAATTATAATGCAACTTATTTGTAGTAAAGAATAGTTGATCGAATTAATGAATTCGCTTTTGTTATGAAATGTCTGAGTTAATATGTTATGTCAGAACACTGTCATAAAACTATAATTGTTACTGATGGTTTACACTCCTTTAATTCACTTAAAGTTATTGATTGACCTATTGTGATAATAGTCGATAATGGCAATTGATATAAATTACAAGACAATATGGAAGTCACGATGAACTTCGATGACGTACGTTTAAGTGGCTTTTAGAGAACACTTATATCGTCGAAAGGCACATCATAGAGTTGTATAATCATATATTAATTGTATGGACAGATAGAATGTCCTTAATATTCTGACTATTTAGAATAACAATTATTAATCACTCAAATGTTAAATTTATGTATGTGTATTACTTGATTTGTGGAGAAAATGACACCGAACTTGATTGATTATTCGTTGCATTTAAAATAAATACAATGTTATATTTACTTGGATCAGTTGCTTCTTACATAAGAGACATGTTTGTCCTTTAATTTGATATACATGTATGTACTTGAATTTAATTGAATCCCAACTTAATTGAATCTTCAGACACTTAATGTGTGCAATTAAGTTAAAATATTAACACATATCATGGTACAGAAATGATTTATCATTGTGAATAAAGACCGACTGTGTCACTCAAGTAGTTTATTATCTTTTCCATTCATATGATTTAAGTTTAGTGAAGGCAACTTGTTAAGGTTTTCATTGAGTTTATATATCAAATAATAATAATTGTTAAAACAGAATATGGCCTTATGTTCAATTACAAAACTTAACTGGCATGATTTGACTATAGTCCATTGCGTGTATAAATAATTTCACTAGGCATAGATATTGGAAACAAAAAAAACAAAGCCCCCACAAAACGTCGGTTAAATCGTCCACGTCAAGAATTATCTTGCATGGTAATAAACATTAACATCCAACAACAAATGCAATTGTAAACTATCCTGATGATGCAATACTAAAATGAATCCCGCTATGAACATAAAGGCGTTGCTAATTACACACTAGTCAATGAAGCAGTTAGCGTTGTGAATGTTATGTTATGAATGTCTTATCGGTTGCTCCTTTCCTATTTTCCTATTATGTTATCAGTAGTATTGCAGCTGTCTGTAATCAATCATTTATAAGGTCATCTTTATTTCTTATGTACTATTATTTTCTTTATATAATTAATCAATATAATGGGGGAGTAACAATATGTTTTGATAAGGTTCATTATAGACTAGACAATGAATCATTCGGAATTTGGTGTCATTAACATTTATAAATCTGTTACTATTGACTTGCTGTCTGTCTAATTGCAAAAGAATTATAAATACATTTTTGGAAGCCTATATTTGTATTGATTAACATATTGGTAAATATTTTTACGAAATATTGTTCACTTATTACTTTGATGTTTTCATATCGTATTTGTTACAAAACAGAATTTACTGGCCAGAGCACAACGTTTTGTATCTTCTCTTAGTTTACTAAACTAATCCAGAAAATTTCAAAGTACCTATAGATGTAAAATAAGTCCCGTTTTTTTATGTTAACTGAGAAAAAAGGCCTTAGTATTTTTTTGTCATTTTGAAGAGACGACTAAAAGGCAGTAAATAAAATATTCTTATTTTTTCAAAGATCCTTATAGACTATATTCCACAAGAAGTGATAAAAGATACCGTTTCTATTATGTCTGGTAAATTGTTTTTATACGAACATGATTCCGTTGCTAAATACACCATATAAATATCGGTCGTGTTTTCACTAAACGAAACAGAGACTTAAGGTTTATCAAGTTTAATATCGCATGTGTAGAGCACTCGCGTCAACAAAAACAAGTCATTGTGATATTTTCATAATGTAATCACGATATGCGTACAGATATGAATAAAAGGCCTGATAAAATAAAACGAGACAGATGTCACTGTCGTGATGTTTTTATATAAAATTTTATCAAAACAATTTTGATTCTTGTGCGAGACATAAATGTTCAATGAGAGGAAATTATGGTCATATAAGAATGACAAGTCTTTTAACTGAAAATATAATTCCTTATATGTATGTGATTGGTTCACGGTTTTGTTCTTTGGCTCGCGAATGTGATTTTTTATCATATGGAACACAAACTACAAAAAAGTACATGTGTAGGTCTTAGAATAACTTTTTACAGCACATCAAATATTATTTGTTTTCAGAAAACTAGTTAAGATTAAGAATAACCAACCAATTCTAATTACAAGAATCTTGTGTGTCACTAAATCGAACTCGTTTTCTTTACGCCGTACCTTATTGAATCGAATGGTTTGCTTCTTCAAATATAATCAGGATCAGTTATACATTATTATGAAAAACTGACAATAATATCGACTTTCGTCTGATAATAAAGCATTTAGAAGTGACCAGTCTCTTTCAGAAGGGTAGGTGATAACTGGTACCTTATTTAATGTACATGCTTACTAAAATGTATTACAATACCCCATAAGTACTAACGTTTGTATGTATTTGTTTTATAATGCCATGTATCGTATCTTATATGTTCGTGTTAACTTCAATTTTATCTCATCCAATGTTGATATAATTCCTAGTTTTTGACTTTGTTTTTTACATTAGATTCCTATTGAACTAAATACTGATTGCCATGACATTTATTTCAACCGATAGTTTATATGTTTTATCAAAAGGTCAATCGAAATGAGATTTGAGGTGTTATATTTAATTTTTACGGTTAGATCATATAAATGTCACGGTCACGGTGTGGATCAAGGATCTATTCTAAGGGGGAGCGCAAACTTTCGAACCATAACCACATTATACACTGTTTGCAAAATAAGGAAGCATAACAGTAATAAAAACTACAAAAGTATTAGATCCATGTTAAAAACAATGGAGAGCAAAGGGAGCTGAAAACAAATGAGTGATGCTACTTAAAAATGATGTACAATTTCACATTTCAAAAAATACTCATGGACGGACATAATTTGAAAATTTCAGGGGGTCCTCCGCCAGATCTGCCAATAAATATCATTTGAACACCATCTAACACCAGAAATATATAAATAACTCATAAAGTTTTGTGTAGGAGTTTAAAAGTTGAAACATTAGCTTGTTTAGCAATTGAAATCCATTTTGATATGTTGAAAGCAAAAACTGAAGCACTCAAAATATTCTTTATTATTTTTTTCTTATGATAACAATAATATTACAATAAATACTACACCCAACGTGTGATTAATGAATAAAGGACGATGCTATTAACAATAATTGTTAACATTAAACTCTATGTTTATTAGCTTTTTAATAACTAACATGTGTGCAGTTACATACGTAATTGTCATTATCCAGTTAGACAGCATTGATAATTGTTCTACTTATAGTAAACGTTGTCATTATTAGGCATACATAAAAAGCCACTGCTCTCTTTATCATGTAATAATGTTTTTCAATGCAGTTAATGTAGAAACAATCATTATTAAATAACTATTAATAGGCACTTCTCACTTCCTCTTTCATAGAATAAAGACCGTGAGATAATTATTCTGATGCGTTTAATAACTGAATACGTTTCATTGACTTCATCGCTATCAACTGATTTGTTGAGTTGTTTAGCTACATCTACATTGTATTTGCCTTCTTAGACATTCATCAATCTTACAAGTGTAGATATAAACCTGAATCATTATTATTATTGCAAAAAATCATCAACTTCAAAAAAAGAAACAAGAAATAAATTCAGTCATGCAAACCATACAATATAAAAAGTATTAACATTATCGGGTGAGCGTGCCTTTGACAAAGCCATGTATGTAAATGGTATGTAAATGCACATGCATCAAAACGAAGTCATGGCAGAATATGACCAGCGACAATTCCTAGAATTTCTCGATAATGTACTTTCAAAATGGTAAATCGCTATGTAAAGTGATGCATGATTAGTGCAGAAATGCAGTTTGCTACAATACAACAGGTTCAAGTCACACTAACAGCACCATTACACTTTATAAGGCATTATACGTGAAATGAATAAAACAAAAAGATAATGCACACGTATTTTGTTCATTCGATGTGTCTTGAACAAGTTGATATGATTTGATATTCACAGAAAACCTCTTTAAGTGGATATACATGTAACTGAAAAAATGATATAACATAATTGTTTTAGGTTCTATCAGAGTATCTATGATAGATAACTTGAGATATTATAACCATTGTGTCGTGTTTGACTTTACACAAACTATTTTTCGGATAGAACCGTCTCCAACAGACAGAAATAAATAAGATACAGTAGTTTCCTTTGTTGCTGACTTTTTAGTATTAAGAGGTGTTACATCTGTTAATTATACGGCTTAAGATGATACTATTGAAAGATAAAAGTGGATATATGATATGTTTTATTGTAAATTAATTGTGAAGTGACTACTACTATTACTAATATTACAATAAAAAAGTCGCAAGCAGTAACTGATATCCTTATATTATCCATATTATATTTAATTCACCGACTACTCTGTATCGACATCTTGGACTTATAAACGTACAGTCAAGGGACATAAATGAGTTCCCACTCTAAGTGACGTCATGTTTTATTTTGACAGCGTTGTTGACATTTAACCTTGACATTTAAACTCAAAATCAAAACACATTTGCATGAAACATCTAATACTTGAAGATATGACCTTTGGGCCTCAATACATCAATTAAATTCAGATGTTAACTCGGTTAATGTCTGCCGATGATTAACTTTCACCATCCAGATAACATTGCATCCGAACGTCTCGTAGTTTTTGGTCACCGTCCACTACGAGGAAGATTTTTTAACATTACCTCGGTCAACAAACAGCTTCAAAATTTTTGACACAGTTCTTCTATTGTATCCAGTTATGTCTTGAATGTTTCGGCTAGAAAATCTCTATTTTGATAGTCTAATTTTTATGTTTTTCGCCTCAGGGGTCAACTGTTTTCCGTGGCGCGCCATGTTAATTTTTTTGCTGACGTAAACAAGGAAAGGGAAATAATCGTTACTATTATTCGATCTAATTGATCTAATGGACATAACATTATTCTCCCTCGCATTTAAAAACTAATTAGATAAAATATTTAACGACAAAAAAGGGTGATAATGTACGGAACTTTGTAGAAAGAAATAACGTCATGTAGCGTGGGAACTCATTTATGTCCCTTGACTGTATATTACATATCCAGTTCAATTGACTAATAATTTGTACTTTAATCAATTATCCGAAATTAATTAGAGATTAAATGGAACCGAAACGTTTGCATGTATCGTACTAATAATATCATAATGATAAGTATGGGACACTGTCGGTACCAATATAAACTGCTGTTTTATAACATCAAGACAGTAAAGCCAGACATTATACCAATTCAATTGTTTATAACATAAAGATATTAATTCTCTGAATTAACATACATAGTAATAAAACATTATGATCCCATAAAAATATCCAAAAAAAATGAATACAAACTATACTATGTATATCTATATCATAATATATGACGTATTGAAGCAGACCTATTGTAGACAATTGCTTCAAATATTGTATTTTTATGTCTTACGATTCTGGTAATACAATTAAATACAATGAGTCTCTCAATGGAAATAAAGGCGACATAAATGCATTATCAGTCAATGAATAAGTCTGCGTTGATAGGCTTGTTGATATCATTTTGGTCACTGATTTTGGTTTTTTTTCCAATTATCTTATCAGAAGTTTTGTAGTTAATGGTTCTCATTTATTTATACTGTTTGGTCATTTCTTTCATTTCTTTTAAATTAACAATCAATATGATGAGGGAAGAAACAAATATGTTAAACTTTGATGATGCTCGTTTTAGACTACAGAATGAATCAGTTGGCATAAGTTGTCATAAATTTCTTTACGTTAATACTATCGAGTATTTTAATGTGTTTTTCTTATTGAAACAAACTTATTAAGAGTATTTTTTATATAAAACTTGATTTACATTTTAATCACTTATGTATATGTTGCATCTTTGATTGTTGTTTATTGACGGTTATGTTGTGAACCAAATCAACCTTATCTAAAACTGCATTATGATAATTGTCCTATTTACAAGAACTACAAGGTATTGTCGCAGTTCAATGTTTTCTGCGATTATGGATGTAGTATAACAAATATATTAACAAATATATATAATCATTTAAAACATACTCAATTTTGGTTTACTGGTCAACTGGTTTACTAACATTACAACTCTGGTTGCATTCGGCCTCATGTCACTAAAATACCCACGCCAAGTTGACCTGCTTTCCAATGTCTACATTTATGTGGATGCAGGTAAATATTTTAGTTTTAATTCCCCAGTTAATTTATGTCAGCTTATCGGTTCCCGATTTGAGCTACTGTGATCGACCCTTGTCCTTCGTGCATCACCATATTACTTTACAGCATCTCTGTCTAAGCCCTTGGGACAGTATCGCTATAACTCTGAAGAAATATTCCAGCTAAGAAGTTTTTCAAATTTGTTCTTGAAATGCCATTATATGCATATAAAACAATTAATCATCTAAAAAATACGTGATATATTGTTGGTATTTGTGGGTTAAAGTATAATGTCATTAGTCCTGTTAAAAAAAATGCGTGATATATTGTTGGTATTTATGGGTTAAAGTATAATGTCATTAGTCCTGTTAAAAAAATGCGTGATATATTGTTGGTATTTGTGGGTTAAAGTATAATGTCATTAGTCCTGTTAAAAGATTTAGAAGTTTATCTTCTTACAAATATCAGTTTTGTTATTTAATTGTGATGTCCGTTTATCGATATTCCAATTCTGGACCAAGTCTTTTATTGTTAGTTACTTTTTAAAACAACGTTGAACGGAAAAAAACATTTCTATAAACAAGAACTTTTTTATCGCTTGTTGACATTTCTGAAGAAACCAGAATAGTTTATTCCGGTGTTATGCTTATTATTAAGTATGTATATGTTGACTTACTTTCTCTGTATATTCGAAATTCAATAACTGTATTATGTGCTTCATCTGTTTTAAAACGCACACTAACAAAGCTTTACTATAGTTTTACAAAACAACCATGTTTCCTCTAATGTTATGGAACGGATTTTACTAAACATCATTAATCAGCAATATTTTCAGATAGAAACTTACAGTTGTCATCTAGCCGGAAGTCGATGGCACATATAGTCCATTAAACTGATTGTTTATTAATGATAAATAGTATTCTACATTGATAGACAATGGTGTTTGTTATTGCACCCATGGTGATTGGAAGCGTTTAAAACCATGTTCATAATGTTTTATATTTTGCAATTGTGATTGATAAAGTTGTGTATTTCTTTTAGCTCGTCTAATGCAGATAATTGTCGTCCTTAACACTTCTGATTGCAATAATTATACTCATGTATGGGTCTTATAGAATAAAAACAGTAAAGGTATATTTTCTAATATTTCCAAAGTTTATTACAGTTATTTAAGGTTTATTTCTATGGAACATAACTACATGTAGAAGGTTTGTTTCATATTTAGTATACATTTGTACTAACTCATGGTGTATGATTTCACTGAAGCTTACGTTGGTGTCAAAACATTTTTGTTTTAGAATGTCTTAAAGTATCATAAAGTTATAGCACATTGAAATAACACAACGAAATTGAATTATAGTGATAAGTTTGTCTCTGAATTAGTCATAAAATTGGTAAAATGTAATAGTGATTCGTTTTGTCCTAAAAGTTGGACTTTTATCACAATACATATTATTATACTTTAATGAACATTTAATATGATACACTGCCCTCCAAAAGTTCCTTCACAACACAAATAATTGAATTGCTACAAGTTCAAGATGGCAGAATTATTACATCATTGTTCATTTAGTCCATTATTCATGCCATGGAAACCAAACTTCTGAGGGTTCAATTCATTCTCGAGATGCAGCAAATCTGCATTTATCTGTGGTCAATGTACCACAATGAACCAGTAACAAGTTTGAGATATTATTGTTATTTCACATCTAAAAGAAATGTGAATGGATTTTAAAAAAAGCATAATTAAAATTCATTTCTCAATAATTTGCTTTTGCAACTTTTTAAAACTCCACCGTGTACAATGTCAACTCCAAATGTGTGAAGGAACTTTTGGAGGGCAGTGTATTTAACATACGTTAAGTTAGTACCATTAGATGCTCTCTTTATATACCAGAAATAGAATTAATTCTAAAAAAAGTTGTCACTGAAAATGCCCGTGAAAAGTCTGGTAATAGAAATGTTTGGAGTACATGGTTTTGTAAAATATTGTAAAAGCTTCAGTAATTCTTTAATTATTGTGTTGTTACAAAAATTGTGTATGCTTCTCCATTAATAAGTGATTCGCGGTTCGATTGGTTAATTACTACACATAAATTGTGGTCGCCACTTGCTCAACGATCGACAGCTCTACAAACTACGCCTAGATATGCAACTGGCTTTTGACTTGCCGCATGATTTACAGTTTGCAGTTGTATATATATATGTATTACATTTATAGCTTAATTATGTTTTAACTTACCATTACTTAACATGCTAGAACTGACATGAAGGTACTTAAAATATTCAAATTTATCAATATATGGCATGTTCAAACTTTGAACCAATTGTTTAACTATAATATTTAAAACGTATGGTTTTAATTCCTTGATTAATAAATCATTGAAAATAGAAAGTAAAACAGATGATTTATCTGCAATTTAGATTATACTTCCACAACTTTTTTTGTACTGTACAGCTCTACATCACTGGGGTACCAAATTCGTATGTATGTATTATTAATTAATTATTTCACGTAAGCATCCACCTGATGCACACCCTCAAACAATTGTGTTAACTTAAAATGAACTAGTTAAGGTGTGCCTCATGACAATGCTTATCAACATAAAGTAATTATATTAACAAGATATCAGTTAAATGTCATCTAACCCCTGGCAAAATAATTAATTGGCGTCAAATTAATTTTCAGTAGTTGCAAGGAGCAACCCGTAATAACTTCCCTCACTTTTTCTTTGTTGTTGATTAGCGTGTGAATGTTTTGTCATATCCGTGTTTAGAATATACCTTTATCCTTGAAGTGAATAGTTTGAGGTAGTAATTAAACAAAGGGATGGTTATAGACGCTTTTCATGATAAAGTTATGGACTTTATTCGTCCATTTAAATTTTTATAAGAATATATTTGTAATAACAGAGGTTCAATACACTAGAATCACTTTTTAGACTAAGGAACAGCTTCAGTAAAAACACGATAATTAAAAGCGAAACTAGAAGTAGCTTTGAAAAACTTATTGAGATTTTTTTCATGCTTAAAAATATAACATTATGCTGGTAAGCTGTAGGTATGTCAAACATATTCTTATTACAATGTTGCTAAGGTCTATCACTTTTTTGAGTAGACCAATTATGGTTGAGAAAATTATTATATTTGAGCTAAACAGTATAAAGGTATCATGCGTACATATATGTCAGGATGAATATGCATTAAATTACATACGTGTTCTAATAAAATTAGTTTAGATAATTTATGCCATGGTTAATAGACATAAAAGATAATTGACTGCAAGCAAATTCCCACATTACAAACGATGTTATGGAGAGCCATTCTGTCATGCTAATTGCAATTTTACAAAAGAAAAATTTAAATAATTTTAGATGTTATCTTTGAATTGTAAGGAAAAATTGAGGATGTTTTGTGAGTATTAAACAATTGAAACTGATGCTTTAAAGTGTAAATTAACATTTTTCGCAAATTACACTTTGCATGTCAGAATGGCTTCCCATACGATGTACAAAGACGTGTTGAAATGTTGTTTTATAAATTAGTAGCACACGTCACATTTCACAAGTTGGATAAATCGGTTAATTGGCCTATCTAAAATAAAGCTACAATTTAAAGCTTTACAGAGTTCATATTTGAAGATGTAAGACAATATTCATCTTGAAAGCAGAGGATAATGACTATTGTCACCGATATGACAAGTTGTTAACAGTTTCAAGAATAGTGTAAGATAATATAACAAGATATTGTTGAATATTGTTTTGATCCATTTAATGTTAAAACAAATAGCTCGCATACTATTTCATTGCAGTAGGCTACGAATAGTATCAAATAGTCGGAGAAGATATCATAAATACGACAATATTAACAGTAACAAAGTGGTATATTAATAACGATATTAAATGGGCGAAAACACTTTGATTAGTCATCGTGACTCCATTTTGTATAAGATAAAATCTGATCATAATTTTATAATTGCCTTTTTTCTAAATCTTCATACTTTCTAGATTTTGCTGTTAGTTTTTACAAAACAGCTTATACAATGCAATCCATAATAACCTTTACACATTTGTAACAGTATGCTTTGTTTTAAATTTTAAAAAAACTTGTAAAACTGCAATTAAAAAATAACAAACATAGTATGTTGGTAGTATTTTATGTTCTAAATATTGTTTTAAGTTTTTACCAATACTTTATATTAAAACATATGTTTAGATACATGTACATGTAAAAAATGGATTTGTATCATTACTCCCATTTTAAATGTTGCAACTTTTTACAATTATCATTATGAGTAAATACATTTAAAATAAAGTTTAATAGATTTTTTGAAAAAAATAGCTTTTTACAATTGTAAAGGTGTATATGGATTATATATTTATACTTTAATTTATTTGAGCAATACGTAGTAATGTATGTTATATATTATGTATTTCAGTTTATTAGCCTATTTTTACTTAATATGTAAACTTTCTTGTTTGTTTAAATCTAAATCGAATAATACGAAGCAGCCCGATTTGCTCAGTTGTAAGCCCGAAGTTTTCTGGTCAAGGGATTGTGGGTTCGATTCCAGAGCGGGGTATGATTCCTTAGAGTTTTGTAATGATCTGTTTTCTATGGACATTCTCCCTCCATACGACTGACTCTTAATCATGTGTAGAATTTTTTTTGTCACTGACGGAAATTAGTGTCTGGTTAGCTGCTAAATCCAGAGAATAAGCATTCCAGAAATGGTGAGTAGGTTGACTGTCCGCCGTGATATGATCGATAAAATGTGTTGCTACGCCGCTAAACCAAACACAAACGTTTAACACCATAAAACACACTGATAGAAGGATCGACATCATAATCAAATCAGTTTCCTGTTGCATGCAACACTTTATGGTAGACACTTGTTTAAATTACTTGATAACGTTTTTCAGTTTATTTTTAAACTACAAATAGCATGCTTTCAATATTTGCATGATACTTTGTACATGTAGTTGTGCAGTCAATTGTAATTCGTATGCTTGGTGGCGATAATGACAACAGATTTAGATAATCAATTTATGTAGATTAAAACGCTACAAATACTGCTTACGGTGTCGTACACATTGAACGTTTTAGTCATATATAATAGAACAGCGTGCTGTTGCTACATCTATTTTGGTACCAAAATTAAAATTTTATAGAATTGCCTGAAATGTTAAAGCAACCAATTGAAAGTGTTCCAAATTTAAATATATGACTAAGACAGTATTGTGGTTCGATTTACATACAATTTTACTGCAGTATCGATACGATCTTGATACTTCAGACATACACTAGTAGCTGTAACAGATGTGCAACGGTCGTAACACCCCGGTTACAACATACGTCGGACTTAAATCAGTCGTCAATTGTTTAATTATTGCTCCCATCTGATAGGTTGTCATCGGTAACTGCATTTCAGACTTTATGTGTAACCGGGTATCGGCGATGGAGATAGGTGACAGAACGGTGATATACATGTATATATATAGTACTTTTAATTCGGACTGTGTTGGCCGCCTGCGCGTTTCAGTATAAAATTGTCTAATTGTCAGATCCTAGTCACATTTTTATCATGCTTTTTTCTTAAAGGAATTACTATTAAGTAGATCATTGCAAACGTGTCAATATGTCACAAACAATAAAAAATATCACATCATTAAATAATATCTGATTGTTCCATCAAACAGATGATATACATGTATTTGTTACTATAAATGTCTTAGGATTGGTGAGAATGTATCATGTTCATCCTTAAGGACTATAAGGTTATTTTTATCTGACCAAGTAATGACACCATTACAATGATGCAGAGTTATTTCTCTGTTACTATATACATACACTATTGCTAGTCGACACTCCTTGTCTAATCTTTTCATAGAATTGACTCACTGATGGACAGATATAGCTAATTGTTGACAACTGTATTTTATTAAATTAAACGTGAACTACAGAGAACCTGACACTTAACCGTGAAATCCAAATTAATTTAGTTTTTTTTTTGCTTTCAGTAAATGTTCAGAGCAATGACACGAACAAACAACACGGTGGCAATACCTCGTAACGAAGGCATTACAAATGCTACAGTTTCAAAAAGAAAACAGTGACCATTCAGCCTCGATTCAAAATTTTAAAGAGCTGTAAGTCTTTCATTTCTAGTCCGATTTACAGGATACCTACGTGAAGCAGAAAAAGTGCAAAAGGTTGCTGCGCATCACATCTATAACGTAAGTTTTATACTTTTTGTTAACAACCAGGAAAACTATTTAGCGTGCTACAGTAACAAGTCGTCGTGCTTTTTTATATAGTAAAAACGTTGGATATATCAAAGCGTTAGTATAGCTAGTTGTATTGCTTGAAATGATTGCTTTTACTCGAACATTGTGTGCTGCGAACGAAATATTACGGCTATATGACATTTTTCTCTTGTTAAATTTGTAATGATGTTTATTGATATTTCATTATTGTCTGTTAAATTGCACATGTAAAATGATGTTCGACATTTCGTTGCAGACATTGACAAACGGGCACAGTTTCCAGAGGAAAGTGCAAAAAATTAGAAACACGAACTTTGATTTTAACTGGGCGAGTCTGTAGCATTTTATATATACAAATGTATTTCTTAAGGTTGTTAACTTATACAATGTATATCTTTATGCATTATCTTACATGTCTACTGCAATAATAACAACGTCTGGTAGCCGCACACATGTGCTGTTATTTGTTCTTAGTGTAATATAGACCGTCAAATTCGCACGATAGCTTGTACAATGAAATACGGTGTTTCATTGGTTGAAAATCTACATAATAACTTTGAATTGACCAATCAAGATCTTAACATATAATGCGTTTCGTTTAATCGGCAGAAAAACGACATATAAAAAACAACATATCTAGAACAAGGGTTTGCCAGGTGCATAAAAATGGACATATTAATTACAGACCAAGTCAGTCTTGATGTCTATAATTATAACAAAGATACGCTGTTAGACAAGTCTAGATATGTGCACGCTATTAGTAATTTCATTTGCTTCTCATTTCTGTCGCTGTAGATAATTTTTTTTAAATAATTGAATATAATTATGTGAAGTTCATCATTGGAACTACACGCAAATTTGATGAACACGCTATACGATCACGCAATAAAGTTTATGCAAATACATGGCCTAATTATTACTTAGTCAAGTCCAGTCTTAGTTAAATATGTTTAGTCATAAGGCCGGTATTCCATTCATACGGGAGCGACGTGAACGTTTAAAGCGTGAACTTGAACCAGAGGCGTGAGTTTTCACGCTCACACTATTCCATTCATCCGGTTAGCGTGAAAACAATGGGTACTTTAATGTATGTCTAGTCATACGTTATGGCATAATAATTTAATAGTTGAATTTTGTACATAGAAATGTCATAAGAATGCTTGCAAAATCTTCACAAACTTAAATTAACATTGTTTTGCGACTGAAATTAATTTATGTTAGGTGTCAAGCCAAGAATTTAAGGGTCAGCAATTATCTGCAACGTGTTCTGTTCTTGGATGTCCGTGTCCCTGCTACTCCTTTAGGGACTGGTCTCACAAAATAGGGCATTTTCTAATTGCTTCAATAAGTTTTTCTGTCGCATCTTGCATTGACAGAGGACCTTTGGTGGCTTCTCGTCCGTGAAGGCCTTGCGTGAACGTGAAAAATCACTACATGTAGCGATCGGTTTCACGCTCGCGTTACACGGTCTCATGTCTTAAATTCGCGTTTCACGCTCACGTCGCGCTCACGCCGATATGGAATACATACAATAGAAAATCATTTGTTTTATTGTTTACGTTCGCGCTTCACATTCACGCTACACGTTCCGGTATGAATGGAATACCGGACTAAAATGATATACGTGTATTTTGTGAGGTATGAGAATTAAAATAACTTTCAATTTTCCATTTTAGGTCATTCTCGTTCCCAGAGTCTAGTAGGATTCTCAATACTAGCTAGTATTGAGAAACCTACTAGACTCTGGGAACGATAATTATTTTAGGTTGAACAAAATATAAACTCACATTTGTGTACTACGTCACTTGTGTCGGTAACATGTCAATTCCCTGTGGTTATAGGCTTTCTGACAATGACTCAAAGTGCAGTGGGTCCATTTTCAGGTCGGGACCTGCATACCTAAGTAGTGAATGTAATGAAAATGTTTTACGGTCACTCTCTGATGGTTGTTGAGCGCAACGTTGAAGCGTTGTGCTCATACATGTAATGAGTTTTGATATTGTCCCAGCATGCGGAACTTTTCGGCTTTTACTGTTCTCCACACTATTCTCAGATAATCATGGGGCAACCATTGGAGTTAATGAAGGTTAAACTATTAAAACACATACGTTCTTTTTTGTCAAACAGCTAGACAAGAAGTTTTAGGTTTGTGAATGGTAATATATGGTGGGTTAATACTTATCGCCACTTGTAGACAACTCGGTGTTTTAAATGATTTCCTTGAACTTTGATGTTATCTCTAAGTATGTCCTCGACAGACGTAACTAGTTTTAAGAAAATGTCATGTATTATTTTAATATTACTCTTAACATTTATTTTTTAACATAATTGCAAAATTCAAACCTTCGTGGTCTTGAAACAAAAATATAACGCACACCATTCTTAGACTGAGAAAGATATACGAGTTCAAAAAGTATACGTCAACTCCTACGTTACGGAGCATAGAATCACGAGCTCAAGTAGTAGATACCTTGTTTTAAAATGCAAGTCTGTATTTCTGTCCATGTAAGTATGGAATATCATTCAATGGTGAGTAGTGAAACAAATGTAAGCAAACTACTTGGCAATATATACATGATTGTCTGAATAGCGCATGTAGAAGTCATCATCATTTTTTGTTGTTAAGATAAGATAACGTAACACAATTATGTCAACATGTGTATTTGTCACATACAGATTGTGGACCATTCTTTTCCAAATTGATGAAAACTACAACATATAAGGCACAAACTAAAATGTAAATTAGTTTGAAACATGACACTGTATGCTCATACATAATGACATATTTGATGTGCCATGGAGTTACGGAACATAGTAAAAATTAGAAAGTCTTGCAACTCGAACAAAACTGCATTTTAATATCGATTAAACAATACAAAAGTATGATTTATTAACAGCACAGAGTATTTCCTTATGTTTTTAACAAAATTTAAGTTTAAGTGTTGCCATATTACAAAATTACAATAATACTGAGCTTTGAATATAACAAATGAGACATATGAAGTAAGTGTGATGGTATTAACCTAACTAAAATGCACTTTTACTGATATGTTCTAGTGTGTATACCATGTAGATATATGAAATATACGACACTGATCGTGATGAACATTATAAATAGTCAATAAATTAGCTATTTGCGAAAAATTACTACGCTAAGCGACGTTACGGAACATATGCTAAGCACCACGATGGGAAATGATTATAATAACAACCCATTCGTTTGGGTTTGACATAATAATTTTTGGTGACCGTGTAGGCCAAATAACTTTTATGCAGTAAAATATGTAATTTTAAATCTGGGCGAATTAAAACTCGAGGACGCGATCAGACTAAAACTAGTGAGAAACATTTTATATTAACAATCACATTTTGGAATGAAATCAAATCCAGAAACATTTTTTATAAATTTTATGCATAGTTTAGCTTAAATTTAACTTTGGTCAAACATTGCATTTGATATATATACCTAAAATGAAAGGAAACTGTTTTGTCATATGTGTATTTACAAAGTATTTCTAAAATTGAACTGGCAAACACTTTGGTATTGCTAAATTTATTTTGTAATATATTTTATTTTCATTAAAATACTGCAATCACTTAATAAAGTATTTATTTGTTTCTTACCCCATGATTAAAGTTAATAAAGTAAGAATATCATTAAATAATAATAAATAGTATGGTATCTAAAGTTAGCTTAGCAGATGTGGTCTTTAAAGAAATTTGATAAGATATTTCATCATATTTTATGCGTTCCGAAATTCCTAGCTGTTTTATTCGGATTTTGAATATATGTGTCGTATGTGCAAGAGACGTTTAAAATTGTCTTTGTGCAACGTCTCTGATGGGTGCTCATGTTGAGATTGGTCATCAGTGATGAAGACATTTTTTCGAAGCAATAACTGGAAAATTCAACTGATAACGCACAAGATAAAATGAAACTTTTGAATGATATCAACATTCTCAAATCTATAGACATGCTGATTTTTTATGTCATTGTTTTAATGTGTAAGAATCATTGTTAATTCGATTTAGACATTGCCAATTTGTTAAATATTCTTGTTTTGTTACAAATTTGAAACACATACAGGTGTGTAAAATATGAAAATCTCCACGGACGCAACTATTTTCATCAATTTTCATCATATAAGACTGGAAAACGTTCAGTTAGTCTGTTTACGTAGAAAAAGTACAGTGATAATGTTAAATGCATTCAATTTAATTCAATGATCGCATAAATCGTTATTATTACAATTTATGTTCCGTACCAAGCCCTCTATACTCCGCAACGAAATGAATTTTCATTCTCAATTAATGAGACATCAACATTTTTTCTTTCCATTTAAAGAAATATGTCAATGAATGTATTAATAATTGTAATACATGTATTAATACTATGACAGTCATCCATTACACAGATTTCATATTTATCCTTCATCCTGTACCTGCACTAAAATATGTTTTCTTACACATGTACCGTAATTGTTAGTGCTTAGGCCTAATTTTGCTTTTAACATGAGGAATATCAAAAACAATAACAGCTTGTTTCTTCCAAAAAGTATATCATATAGCATGTCAAATACTTGTTACGGAGAATAGTCGTTACGGAATCCCTGTGTTCCGTTAAAGTTTCCTTCAATAAATATAGAAGTAACAATAAATGTACGCGTTACTTGCACTTGATCACACCAATGTACAGTGGCAAACAACAATACAATGTAAAAACACCTATATTGTCGCTAGCAATTGTGCTACGCTCGTTATGGAAGCATAGTTTCTTAAATGCGACATTTAAAAAATTGAGTTTGGGGTTAATTTGTTCATTTTCCTTAGGACTGATAAGATTCAAACTTTGTTTCCCACGATATTTGACTAATTGTAGTATTAGTAAACGGTTTAACAATTAACAACAACACCTTTTGGAAAGTAATTTAACCATGCAAAAATAGTTACGGTAACATAGGACTGTTTTGGAGACAACCCTAAAAAGTAGAAAATCTTAGAATTTCATATTCGTATCAGTAGAATATCTTTAAAATCATACAATTCACTACCCATTTATGGAAAATAAATGCATATTACAAGCAATAACAAACCTTAGATTACTTATTTTTCAAAGCAAATATCAAAAATAGAGCTGGAGACACGGCATTTTTCTACTTATTGAAGTTTTTGCTTAGCAAACTTTTGCCAAAAGGCGTAAGTTTTCAATGTTTCTTTTGTACCACTTTAGCAACAACAATCTAAGTTAACATTTCCAAATGATTAAAACCATAAGTGTTGTTTCACGTTGTGTATATAGTCGTATATAACCTGGAGACACGTGTTTTTCAAAATGGTAACCATTTCTGGAGAACGGCTGGGAAGTGAATTTCAATTTTAGTTCAATGTACTATGACCAGGCGTCTGGATAGCATTGATAAGTAATTTATAGAAAATTTGTTTTAGCTGGTTTTCTTTTGTCTGAAAAACCGTAACTAGTTAACCACTTTACTTAATTAACTTAAGATGTTAACTTGTTAATGTAACTAGTTAATTACTTAACCAACTAGTTAATTATGTGGTTAACTAGTAACGGTACTATCTAATCGCTTAACTTGATTATTTTAAGAGGTTAACTAGTTATGGTAACTAGTTAACCACTTAAATGACGTGTTAGTTATGTGGTTATCTGTTGGCAGAAATATGCCACCATAACTTTGAAATCACGGTGGCGAACCCACGTGACTTCATCCGGGCATTTTCACCATATTTGGAATCTAGGTCGCTAGCCAAAGGTAGGTTTTTTGCTCTTTTTGAACTTAACACTTTGTGGGGTTTTTTCACAAGAATAAACCCGCATAAACCCTCTGTTACGAGATATGATTGCTGCAGTAATTATTTTCTTGGAAAATTTAACCGTTTTGGCGTAATTTGGGAAGCGAGTAAAATTGCCGGGGTAGCGTTCATTTTATTTCGACGATTTGTGTGTTTAAATGCCTTAATGTGTGCTGCCAGTTAAGCGCATGGTATAATTATGTCATATATTCTTCAAATAAACCCTCTAGATACGATCACAATCTTTGAAAAGAGCTAGTTTGTAAATTATAATAGAATGTTGATAATGATAACGTTCATTGTTCGTGGTTTACTGGATAACGTTCATTCCCAACGTCAAGTTGTCCAATTTTATTACCACAGTTTCTTTAAGAGATGGGAATAGGAGCAAACTAGTCCAATTCAGTAAATACCTTGCGATTTGGGTCAGTTAAGTTCACAATCAGAACCAAGGTGCAATCCATGGTATTAAACATCTAGCTTGTTGGGAAATTTTATTAAGATCTTGATGAACGATTCACATACGATCGATGAACGTCTTATTAATGCCTTCGTACGTTAGCAGTAAAAGTTTACCTTTATAATATGTCACTATCGTGACACATATGTTCTGAATCGTTCTTTTTTATTACTGGATTTAACGCCATGTCAACACAATTAAGGTCATTTTACGGCGTCCAGCGCACCTAACCTAGCTTTCCTGGACCATAGTCTATAACCAGTACTCGCCTACCCTTCCACAAGGCCGGAAACTTCTCCATATTATCTAATCAATGGAGGAAAATCGACATTATTGTCAAATTCTCATGGAAGGGTATAACCACCTCGGGTGAGATTCGAACCCGCACCCCCTCGGGCACGAGATTCCAAATCCCGGCGCACTACCAACTGCGCTATCGACCCGGGTTTTCTGAATCGTTCAGCATCGTTTCTGATTTTCTTCTTCCTGAAAAAGTCGTTGTCAAATTGCTGGCATTCTAAGTTGATAACATCAAATTATTATGAATTATAACTAATATGCTGATATATTATCGTACGCAAGAGGTAATTATGGTGTCGAGTCTATAGGCAGGGAATGGTGACGAGCCAGAAATAGCTAAATATATATGACATGAATCTGAAATTGCGACGGTTTACTAATCCAATCATGTTTTAATATATTTCAGACGATGTCTGTTATGTGTTACAACTGTGGTAATATGTTTAAAAAATGTGTAGATATGCACGAGGGAAGGTGCAGAGGCCAGTACAGGTACTACTGCTGCGGCAATGGATTTTTTATCCAGAGTAGACCTTTTTAGAAATAGGTATGTCCAACAATTAACATGTGACGAGTTTGATTGATTTTGGTAGCTTTCATCGACCCTTGCCTATAACATTAGTAATCACTTACCATTCCACAGGGTCGACAACTTCTCCATAAACCTTACATATCGAGGAAATCGACAATATTGTCAAATTTTCATGGAAAGGCATTACCAGCGACGTCTTCGGGGTACTAGATTCGAAATGAATGGACGAGTTCACAAACTCTTACAGTATTTTTTTTCCGATTAAATCATTCATTATCTGCCATAGTCTACTTCATTTAAGAAGAACTTTTGTCCAAATTCGAGGAAGCATAAGATAGAATAACAATCTGTCTATGATATATGAATATCTACACAGGGATCCTATTATCATTTGCTTTTTGCTATGGATTTAAAAAATCACCTGTCTGATTTCATAAAAGTTATCTATGAAAAGTTAAAACATACATGTATACATATGGAGGTACAATGTACTGTCCTGCACATCGACAGTATGTTTCACTATCGTTCATTTTCTAAAGTAAAGTATCGGTAGGGTATTCTCTTGGCTGCGAAAGGAGTGTAATAGGAAGGTTGCCTGCTGTTCATGGTGCGAATGCGTTTTTCTACCATACTACTCTTTCATAGTAAACACATAAAACAGTCGTCAAGTAATTGCTACTGATAAAAAATGAAAACCTTCACATTTAACAAATTTGATCAAATTTTATTGGCGTGATTAATGGAATTGTGGTGGAATGCAAGCAATAATGTTATTTTTCCTTTTAGGTGTTCTCATCATGGAGAAGCAAAGACTCATATGTGTCAGATATGTGGCAACTCTTTTGCAGCGGAGACTGACCTCACTAGACATCAAAGGCGCCATGAAATCAATACTAACAGGTTCAAGTGCGACGAAAGTGGTTACACTAAGGCGCACGAATAACTTGAAAATGAATACGATTCTTATACGCAATACGTACGTACCATATACGCAAGTTATAATACGATTTATACGATACGTTATGCGTTTTATACGAAATGCGTACGATGTGTGTTATACGTTTAATGCGATACGTTCGATATCTGTTATACTTTCATTACGAAGCGTACGATAGTGCCGGTTGATAAAATATTATTTTAATTCAATAGGGTTTTATATTGTTATTTTCAATTTGTTGATTATGATAGGGCGGTCTCTCAGTCAAGTGGGCGTACCCACGTTGAAAAGTTAGTCTATTACTCCTTCATCTACTAACGAAACTTAATTCGTAACAAACCGGAAGCAAAATAATGACGATAACTTGACTTACTTGTTTATGTTTTTCACAGCTTACAGTATGGAAAAAAACGTTTCTTTCCTGTCCTAAGTCGTTTTACATGGACGGGAAGTATACAGCAACGTAGGAGTAGTTGATACCGACTCGATCTCTATGCGCTATTCTGATGTAAATTGAAATTATTGGATTGACAGCGGATTTTGGATTCTTGAATTGATGATTGAATGAGAAAAAAGCAGGCCCATTTTGAAAAGAGAACTTGGCATCATTCTTAAATCGGACATGGTGTGTTGTTTGATTTACTGATACATCTGTCTAGATTTATGAATCAAGCCATATTTGCTGCAAAACCTCATCTTCACAAGGACATAGAACTTTACCTCTTGTAGATCTCAGATCAAGCATCATCTTCCAAGCAATGACATCTTGCGATGATGAACTATAATGTCATGTTGACCAAGATAATCAGTACTTAAATGAGATAAACGCTTGTATAAAATCTCGGATTAAATTCACCTTCTGCGGATTTGGTAAGTGGAAATTTGCCAAGACAATTTAATCAATAATAAAGTAATAACAACTTGGCCCGGATATATTCTTAGTTACTGTCTTTCTTTAGTAATAGTGATCACCACTAATTATTAGGGTCATGTGGCCGGTGGGTTAAAAGAATCAAAATGTTTAATCAAAAATATTAGAAACATTATTTGGAAACAAAAAGCTATCAAAACATTTATACTTTAGTTTACGGAGTAAAATGTAGATAGCATACCCTGTTTAAACAAGTGACTAATTCTCAAGTTAAAACTATGTACAAAGACATTGCACCTTACATGATCAAAATAGCCTGCTTTAAAGTGTCCACAGTAGTAGACAGTCATCATGGTCAAGTCATTCCATTTCTGTGTTAATGTAGGAAAGTAAGAATATTTGAAACCTTTTATATGTGCTGACTGTCAATTTGACTAAAAGGGATGACATATTTTAAATGTCCTACCAATAGCTGTTGTAAAGTACTACTTATGATAAATTTTAAAAAGATAGTTGGGATTTTTATAGGAAAAATTAAGGTTGTGACTTGTTTTCTATGCTCTAGACAATCCAAATTTTATTTTATTAACATGATACCCACTTGCCTTGATCCACACAACTTTCAACATACCCACCTTGCAGCTGTATACTGCTGTCACTTTGACCATTCCATAAAATAAAATCTATGCTTTATAATTTTACCCCAATTTAAAATTTAAAAAGATAATTCCAAATATTAATAATATGTTAATAAGATGAAAAATTGTAAATCAATTAAGTATTAAATGTTACAAATGTATATATATTATACAGGTTGACTGGTTGAATTGTCTCTTCCAACAGCTTGAACTGTGAATGTCACAGCTTCGGTTTGAGAGAACCGAGCCTTGTCCCTTGTGTTAAAAGTGAACTGGACCCTTTTAGGTGTGTTCAAAAATAGATTAATGGAAATATAAGCTGTGGCCAGGAGAAATATCAGTATTTTAAACTTATACCTCAATATTTATAGATATAAAGTCCACTGACCTGATAAAAAATGAGCACTAACAAGAGGGTTATATGTTTGAAACACTAAATAAATAGCCATAAGAGTTGTTTGGTTACCCTTTAACGTGTACTGTGGATAACTAAGTAATATGAGGGACAGTTTACCTGACTATTCTATTATGAAATCACTAGTTCAAGATTTCTTGTTAGTGAAAGGTAAAACTCCAGTAATTCAATTTGTAAGCTGGGTATATGTTTAATTAAGCAGCTTTATCCAGCCGGTAATATATAATTGATCTAAATTGTTTTTTACACTGATGAAATTATGAATTGAAAAAGGATAGTGATCAAAAGTTTGAAATTTACATTTTTTTGTTACAGTCATCATGAAGTTCACCTCTCAATATTTTGATGGTTTTCAACTTGAGTTTGAGCTTTATCTTTGTGTCTTTTTAGTGTAAAATTTGCTATATGTAGAATGGTTTAAAATGTCCAATATTTTTCACTGAGAGAAATTCAAATCTTAGAAGGATTAAAACATCAGTGATGTTGAATGGTTTTGAATTTTGATTATCAATCTGATATACATTTAGTAATCACACAATAATTATGTGATATAGCTTACAAAAATGATTTTCAGGATTTGCAATCATATGATTTTGCATACCTCATATTTAAGTTTCTTCATTTAGGTTTGATAGGGTCTAAATGGTAGTTTGGATGTTTTCTCAGTAGTGTTGTAAAACAATTCTTAATGGTGGTGTTGTTTAAGAAAGTGTTATAGAAATAACATGCTTGACTTTATTAAACATAATTGATTTTGAATTGCTTGAATGCATCATCGTTGTCATGGTGTGAAAATGTCAGTACAAGTCTGGCAGTATTTGATACCAGATTTCTATGTAACAGCTAGCTAGAACTAAACACCAACAATGATATAATTTAGTTCCTACAAACATTTTGATGAAATAGTTTCATTTTTTATGTGTAACCCTTTGACAGAACTCTGTGAGACATTATGCCAACACCATGAATATTTCAAACTGTAATCCATGATGCAAAATTTGAAAACTTAACTGTAGCCTACAGTTGTAAGTGACTTTCAAATGTATAGATAACTTTGTTATGTGCCCATAAATAAAACATAAAGGTTGAGCAGCGATGCACATACACAGCTATGACTATCGAGTCCCTATTCCTTGGATTAGGACCCTTGGTTTTGCACTCAATACCCATTTGTGTATATGTGCATGAAACAGCACCCAATCATGTCACATTGCAGTACAAAATATATATTTCACATAATAAGTTAACATGACTGTTCTTTTCCCTTACTTTTTTTCAACCAAACTTTTTTTTGCAATATTGGTACCATAAATAAGATAATGTATAAGCATTTCAGACTTAGATCATAATCATATAAACTTAATTATTTGCTTCATTAATGAGTGGCCTGTCAATGAGTTGCATTTTTATACTGGATGTGACTCTTAGGGTTTTCTGTTACATGTAGTAACAAAGACAAATATAATAATGCTGTACTATAATCAATTTCTTCTTATTTAGTTGTCATTTTACTGTTACTTTATTCAGTAAGTTATTAATGGACCCGTATATTAGTTTGAAGACCGCGTTCTAAACAATATCGGTCGAACGATTACTCCCGATTTTCGCGTTTTAAAGTTCACAAAATACCCGAAAATCGTTACGTATGAATAATGAATAGATACAACGATCAAATTTTCACATAAATGTAACTAGAACCCATAATGTTTCAAAAAAAAGCATACTTGAATCAGTTAAAGAAAGTCGTCTCGTCAAACAGATTCGCTCGAGAGTTGTAATTCATAGTTGAATAAAAAAGTCTAATTGTTTGGATTGCTATGACAAATTAATAGGTCAGAACTCTGAATTTAAGTCGATTATTATCACATATTTGCCATTTGCCTGTCCGTTTCTTTTTAAACGGCGTCACTACGAGCGTTTGATTTCCGACAGCCCCCTCCACTCTGCGATAGTATAAGCATACGATTCGTACGATTGATACGAAGAGTCGGTTTTTATACGTACCATGCGATGCGATGCGATATACGAACGATGCGCAAATCAGATATTTTTAATACGATACGAACGTACGATATTCGTACGAAATGCGTACGAAATACGCAGATTTTTTCAAGTTATTCGTGCGCCGTAGTGTACGAAGGCGATGATATCTCCAAATTGACGATCCACATGGACAAAAATGGAGACAGAAAAATACATTGATTTGTTGACTGTGGGCTAGTGTACAGGTACAGGACTGGTTTGTCCAGACACAGAGCAAGAAAACTCAACCAATGATTGTTTCTTGATTTTTGCATTTGATTTATTTTCAATTATTGGTGTTTTCTTTACAATGAGACAATCAGGTAATCTTTTTTTGTGACACAATGTTTATGATTGTTTCTTGATTTTTATTTTTGATTTTTTTTTCTTATTGTTCATACAATCAGATGATCTTTTTGTGACACAATATTTGGTTGTTTCTTGATTTTTGTATTGTATTTATTTTCAATATTTCTTTTATAATCAGATGCTATTATTGTGACCCTATGTTTCTTTTATTTTTTTTTCTTGATTTTTGTATTTGATTTATTTGTAATTAATGTTTTTTACAATCATGTGATCTATATGTTAGATATTTATGATTAATCTTTTGTGTGTGATTTTTGTGAACTATGTTCTTCAAATCATTTCATATTTTTGTCGCATTTTGATGATGTAGAAATCATAATGTTATTTTTTCAATTGTTTTTATTTTTGATTTCATATAAATGTCTCTAATCGGGTGATATTTTATTTTTTTGTGATATTTCATGTAAAAAAGTTTTGTTAATTAGTCTGCGATTAATCTATGATTAATATTTTTCAATGAAGATGTCTCGTTTTCAACGAATTTAATTATGTTGGATTCTTCTTTAATATAAAGTTTATATTGTTTAACGAATTGTGCTATTTTTATTGTGCCACATCGCGGGTCTGATCGATGTGACCACGGTATAGCAGTAGCGTAACATCTATACAAATCTAAAAATATAATCCACATCGAACTAACTTCCTCCATGATCGAATGAGTAAGAGGTCGATCTGCGACCTCTCATTGATAGAATTCATGGGTTCGAACCAGCTACAGACGATGGCGTTAACTTGCAAAGACGAATACCGTCTAATGCTCAAACATAACTGGAACTTTTGGTTGGTTAACTATCCATCTCCTGACTTTGAAGGTTGAAAAGCCACAAAAAAAACAACCTATAGGTTAATTGTGTTAAAATATATCATATAAGACACTTCAGACGACTTCAAAATTATATTGTCTTCAAATTTGAGTATGCACACTCATTATATTTAACAAGTTAAAAAATATCCATAGTCATGATTTATTGTACGTGTACTGTAAACGTGTTCTTAACTTGTTTCTTTGCATAAAGTTACAACACAATAACATAATATATGATCTATAAACACTTTATTATTTAAATTTGGAATTTATTGTACATATGAATATGGATTCTAGCAGAAATTTCTTTTGCCATACAAACACAAACCACGTAATACCTTTGGAAATCTACCAAATTAGTCATATGAATTGCAATATTCAATTTAACTTTGTTCAAAAATGATTTTTTATATTCATTAAGTCATAATGTATAATTGATGTAAATCGACAAAATCACTTCAGAAGAGAATGTCTAAGTATTGCCAGGACAAAATCTTCTCTTATTTCTATGAGGATATTTTGATCATGTCCATACTGCATATAAGACACTAAGTGAGTCAATCCAATCGAAAATGACATAATAATGAATAATAATATCAGTGGATATCGTCTAATTCTAATCCCAAACGTAACGTGGGTCAGAGCTTACTTTCGTTACGCTCAGATGAAATATTACTTATATCTACAGAATTATTCTTCCATGAAAATTTGACAATAATGTCGATTTTCCTCCATTGATTAGATAGTATGGAGAAGTTTCCGGCCTTGTGGAAAGGTAGGTGAGTACTGGTTATAGACAATGGTCTAGGAAAGCTAGGTTAGGTGCGCTGGACGCCGTAAAATGACCTAAATTGTGTTAACACGGCGTTAACCCCAATAAATAAATAAAACAAATAAAAATACAGAATTCTTCAAATCTATAGTTTTAATAGTAAGGTTATCAATATTTCATTTGTAGAGTTTGTGTCTATGTAAGTATCCACTTGATTAAACCCATAAAAAGTATCCAAATCATTTTTATCAGTGCTTGGGGGACTGAAAAAAGCTTCTTTTGATAGTTTTCTGCGCTGGTTCAGTAATAGCGGATCCGTTTGAAAACTTTGAGTGCTTTAAACGAAGTGTAGAAAAGTTTCTGTCCATGGTCGCTTTACACCATGATGCTTTGGTGTAACTTTTTTCAAAATGTTCAGCAAATGTATCTGGCCAATATAGTGGACCACTCTGGAATTTCTTCAGATTTAATGGTGACCATCTACATACTTTAACTCTTCCACCTTTTGTTTTAACTTTGACTTGGCCATTTCTGAAATTTACAACATAAAGAAAAAATGTCAAACAATAAGAAAGACTGCTAAAGTAAATTACTTTCAAATGTCTATACAAAAAGATTCACCTTTGAGCGCTTTGGATCTATGCATCTTTGTAGATGGAATAGTTATATTTGACCTATTTAATGATATTCTTAAAGTGCCATCAGTCTATTAGTATTGTTTGTGCGTCACAGAAAGTCATAGTATTAAAACTATATAAAGTGATCTACTTAACTCGGTAGCATCCCTTGTATTTACGTTTACATGTATACATATTATACATTTTTATTATGTTTGAAAATCAAAATCGTATATCCGTGTGTTTAGTTCTAAAATGAAATGCACTATTAAGCTTATTTTAAGAAACTGTGGTAAGAGAATTAAACAACTTGACATAGGAAATGAACGTTATCCAGTAAACAACGAACAATGAACGTTATCATTATCCACATTCTATTATAATCTACTAACTAGCTCTTTTCAAACATTGTGATCGTATCTAGAGGGCTTATTGGAAGAATATATGACATAATTATACCATGTGCTTAACTGGCAGCACAAATTAAGGCATTTAAACACACTAATCGTCGAAATACAATGAACGCTACCCCGGCAATTTCACTCGCATCGAAAACTGTTTTCAAATTACGCCAAAACGGCTAACTGTTCCAAGAAAAATTACTGCAGCAATCATATCTCGTAAACAGGGGGTTTATGCGCGTATAATTGTGAAACAAAACACAAAATGATAAGTTCAAAAAGAGCAAAAACCTACCTTAGGCAAGCGACCTAGATTCCAAATATGGTGAAAAATGCCCGGATGAATTCACGTGGGTTGGGTGGTGAAATACTAAATACTAAATAATAAATAGTAAAATAATAAAACAGAAATACGTGTTTTTAACATAATATGAAAAGATAAGTTCTTACCCTTAATCATATATTTGTATTAGGTCAATTACATACGATGTAGATGTACTCGTACACCTACTCGAAGAGAGTCATTACCAAAGCGTAACCTGCAAATATGTGTGCATATTATTTTCCCGATGACAATATCACATGACTACGACATAAAGAATAATATGGTTTGAAGAAGAAAACAGTGACCAATCTGCATCGGTTTATAGTTTTAAAGAGCTATTAAGTATTTAATTGTTGTCAGAGTTCAATAATACTTACGATAGGCTAAGCAAAAAGGTGTATATACTATTTGCTGAATATCGCATCTCTAACGCAAGTTTTACACTTTTTGCTTACACCATGGACAACTAAAGTAACAAGTCGTCGTCTTCTTAATAGGAAAAATTCGTTCGTAGGATTTTTAAGGGTGTTTGCAAAAAGTATAAACTTGGGGTTAGAGATGTAATGCCCACCAAGAAGTATACAATTTTTTGCTTTGCATCGCATAGGTATCATGAAAGTCTGACAAGATTTAAGATATTTATTGCTCTTTAAAACTCTGAATCAAGGCGTATATTTACAGTTTTTTTCTGTAAAGTTAAAAACAGTTAAAGTGCGGTTTAATGTCTGCTTCCATATACATGTTTAGCCGACTTAACAATCTTGTACGATAACTCCTGGTCACTGAAATCACTCTCAGGCAGGCGATTCCTCACAGTACCCACTTACACCTGGGTGGAGTGGAACAACTGTAGGTTAATTTCTTGCTCAATGAAATTAGCAGCGCTCCTAGTGGGGATCGAACCCGGGACCTCTCGATCCCTAAGCGCGCGTCCTATCACTGGACCACTGCTCCTACATAGCAGTGATGTCATAGTCACATGGTATTGTCATCGTGACTTTGCATAATCCAGTTGTAACTGTTATAATCGCCAATCAAACTTAAATCATTCCTAAGTTTATTAAATCGGTTGTTTTATGCATTATCGTAAGAAAGGTTAATGAGGAAACCTTGCATTTTCTGTGGCGAAGAATTGTTTAGGTTGAAAAAAACTTACTTCTTTTGACTCACAAGGAAAGACTGTCTAGGTCGTCTAGCCACGGAAATAAGAGTAAAATTTGATGCAAAATGGCATAGTGATGATTGTATAAACGTCTGACAACGTAAACGCGTTACTAATGACAGACAGGTCCACTTTAAAAGATGCTATTCAATTTGACCTTAACATAATTACATGTATATCGTAATTAAACCTGAGAATCCTATTAAAAGCTATGTCATAGTAATAAAAAAATGAACTTGCGAGGCGATACTAGAGTTACCGAAGATTCATAAAATGGATTTGTTAACTTCCGTAACTCTAGCCCTGTGGATAATGATTGTCTAGTCATGTGTGTAAGTGTTGTCTAGAATTACGGAACTCCCATTATTCTAAATTCCGAAACTGTGGATTTATAACACATGGTGACTATGACA
This sequence comes from Mactra quadrangularis, assembly GCA_025267735.1. Classification (NCBI taxonomy): domain Eukaryota; kingdom Metazoa; phylum Mollusca; class Bivalvia; order Venerida; family Mactridae; genus Mactra; species Mactra quadrangularis. The sequence continues at coordinate 39,788,316 of CM046304.1, read as the reverse complement.
TCACAAATGCTACGGTTTAAGGGGAAAAGTGCAAATTCAGTCTCGACCCAAAGTTTAAATGAGATGTAAGTATTTTAATTAATGTCCAATTTTAATGATACCTATGCGATGCTAAGAAGAACAATGTATACAATTTGCTGCACATTACATTTTCAGCGTCAAATTTATACTTTTTGCTAACACCATTGAAACCTATTCATTTTCAGTGTTGTACAGTGACAAGCCTTCTTTCTTCTGTAAAAAGGAAAATAGTTGATAGGTTTTCCAGGGTGTTAGCAAAAATAATAAAACCAGTGATAGAGATGTGATGCGCAGCAAATAGTACATGTATATAATATACTTTTCTACTTAGCCTCAAGTTGGTATCCTGTAAATCTCATTATAATCAGTATAATTACAGCTCTTTAAAACTATGAGTCGAGAAGGAGTTTTACTGGTTTGTTTTTTAAACATATGATTCTTGGCATTAGTGATGTCCACACACGTGGTGTTGCCACCGTGTAATAGGAATTGTTTAACATCGCTAAGGACGCTTAATAAAAAACTCATGACATTATTATTCAATTATGAGTCGTATCATTGCTCTTTATTTCCATTCAGACATGAAGACAAGGGAGGCCATAGTTTATCTGTACAATGGTTCATAATGACATGAACTCAATAATCAACTTACAGGAATGTGGGAAAACCAATATTTGTTTTGATGTCAAAACACTGACAGTAAGTAAAAATTGTCCAATAGGAGAATCGTCTGTATGATAGGACGTAGTATTATAGTAAAACATTACAACCTCATTAAAGTGATAATCACCAACTTCCTTTGCTAGAACAATTTTCCGACATTATTTGTATGACGTATGAAAGTAGTCCAATCCCATTTAATAGTTTAACAATGGCGGATGATAAAATAGTTTCAATAATAAGTCAATCAGAGTGGAGGCGTTACAATTATTTACGTTGGTTTTCAATTTATCAATACAGGCCAGTCAATGAAACAGTCTGTACATTGTATAAATGGAATAGGAAATCCTTATCCGTTTGAATATCGGTCACTGCTTACACTACGGCGCACGAATAACTTGAAAAAATCTGCGTATTTCGTACGCATTTCGTACGAATATCGTACGTTCGTATCGTATTAAAAATATCTGATTTGCGCATCGTTCGTATATCGCATCGCATCGCATGGTACGTATAAAAACCGACTCTTCGTATCAATCGTACGAATCGTATGCTTATACTATCGCAGAGTGGAGGGGGCTGTCGGAAATCAAACGCTCGTAGTGACGCCGTTTAAAAAGAAACGGACAGGCAAATGGCAAATATGTGATAATAATCGACTTAAATTCAGAGTTCTGACCTATTAATTTGTCATAGCAATCCAAACAATTAGACCTTTTTATTCAACTATGAATTACAACTCTCGAGCGAATCTGTTTGACGAGACGACTTTCTTTAACTGATTCAAGTATGCTTTTTTTTGAAACATTATGGGTTCTAGTTACATTTATGTGAAAATTTGATCGTTGTATCTATTCATTATTCATACGTAACGATTTTCGGGTATTTTGTGAACTTTAAAACGCGAAAATCGGGAGTAATCGTTCGACCGATATTGTTTAGAACGCGGTCTTCAAACTAATATACGGGTCCATTAATAACTTACTGAATAAAGTAACAGTAAAATGACAACTAAATAAGAAGAAATTGATTATAGTACAGCATTATTATATTTGTCTTTGTTACTACATGTAACAGAAAACCCTAAGAGTCACATCCAGTATAAAAATGCAACTCATTGACAGGCCACTCATTAATGAAGCAAATAATTAAGTTTATATGATTATGATCTAAGTCTGAAATGCTTATACATTATCTTATTTATGGTACCAATATTGCAAAAAAAAGTTTGGTTGAAAAAAAGTAAGGGAAAAGAACAGTCATGTTAACTTATTATGTGAAATATATATTTTGTACTGCAATGTGACATGATTGGGTGCTGTTTCATGCACATATACACAAATGGGTATTGAGTGCAAAACCAAGGGTCCTAATCCAAGGAATAGGGACTCGATAGTCATAGCTGTGTATGTGCATCGCTGCTCAACCTTTATGTTTTATTTATGGGCACATAACAAAGTTATCTATACATTTGAAAGTCACTTACAACTGTAGGCTACAGTTAAGTTTTCAAATTTTGCGTCATGGATTACAGTTTGAAATATTCATGGTGTTGGCATAATGTCTCACAGAGTTCTGTCAAAGGGTTACACATAAAAAATGAAACTATTTCATCAAAATGTTTGTAGGAACTAAATTATATCATTGTTGGTGTTTAGTTCTAGCTAGCTGTTACATAGAAATCTGGTATCAAATACTGCCAGACTTGTACTGACATTTTCACACCATGACAACGATGATGCATTCAAGCAATTCAAAATCAATTATGTTTAATAAAGTCAAGCATGTTATTTCTATAACACTTTCTTAAACAACACCACCATTAAGAATTGTTTTACAACACTACTGAGAAAACATCCAAACTACCATTTAGACCCTATCAAACCTAAATGAAGAAACTTAAATATGAGGTATGCAAAATCATATGATTGCAAATCCTGAAAATCATTTTTGTAAGCTATATCACATAATTATTGTGTGATTACTAAATGTATATCAGATTGATAATCAAAATTCAAAACCATTCAACATCACTGATGTTTTAATCCTTCTAAGATTTGAATTTCTCTCAGTGAAAAATATTGGACATTTTAAACCATTCTACATATAGCAAATTTTACACTAAAAAGACACAAAGATAAAGCTCAAACTCAAGTTGAAAACCATCAAAATATTGAGAGGTGAACTTCATGATGACTGTAACAAAAAAATGTAAATTTCAAACTTTTGATCACTATCCTTTTTCAATTCATAATTTCATCAGTGTAAAAAACAATTTAGATCAATTATATATTACCGGCTGGATAAAGCTGCTTAATTAAACATATACCCAGCTTACAAATTGAATTACTGGAGTTTTACCTTTCACTAACAAGAAATCTTGAACTAGTGATTTCATAATAGAATAGTCAGGTAAACTGTCCCTCATATTACTTAGTTATCCACAGTACACGTTAAAGGGTAACCAAACAACTCTTATGGCTATTTATTTAGTGTTTCAAACATATAACCCTCTTGTTAGTGCTCATTTTTTATCAGGTCAGTGGACTTTATATCTATAAATATTGAGGTATAAGTTTAAAATACTGATATTTCTCCTGGCCACAGCTTATATTTCCATTAATCTATTTTTGAACACACCTAAAAGGGTCCAGTTCACTTTTAACACAAGGGACAAGGCTCGGTTCTCTCAAACCGAAGCTGTGACATTCACAGTTCAAGCTGTTGGAAGAGACAATTCAACCAGTCAACCTGTATAATATATATACATTTGTAACATTTAATACTTAATTGATTTACAATTTTTCATCTTATTAACATATTATTAATATTTGGAATTATCTTTTTAAATTTTAAATTGGGGTAAAATTATAAAGCATAGATTTTATTTTATGGAATGGTCAAAGTGACAGCAGTATACAGCTGCAAGGTGGGTATGTTGAAAGTTGTGTGGATCAAGGCAAGTGGGTATCATGTTAATAAAATAAAATTTGGATTGTCTAGAGCATAGAAAACAAGTCACAACCTTAATTTTTCCTATAAAAATCCCAACTATCTTTTTAAAATTTATCATAAGTAGTACTTTACAACAGCTATTGGTAGGACATTTAAAATATGTCATCCCTTTTAGTCAAATTGACAGTCAGCACATATAAAAGGTTTCAAATATTCTTACTTTCCTACATTAACACAGAAATGGAATGACTTGACCATGATGACTGTCTACTACTGTGGACACTTTAAAGCAGGCTATTTTGATCATGTAAGGTGCAATGTCTTTGTACATAGTTTTAACTTGAGAATTAGTCACTTGTTTAAACAGGGTATGCTATCTACATTTTACTCCGTAAACTAAAGTATAAATGTTTTGATAGCTTTTTGTTTCCAAATAATGTTTCTAATATTTTTGATTAAACATTTTGATTCTTTTAACCCACCGGCCACATGACCCTAATAATTAGTGGTGATCACTATTACTAAAGAAAGACAGTAACTAAGAATATATCCGGGCCAAGTTGTTATTACTTTATTATTGATTAAATTGTCTTGGCAAATTTCCACTTACCAAATCCGCAGAAGGTGAATTTAATCCGAGATTTTATACAAGCGTTTATCTCATTTAAGTACTGATTATCTTGGTCAACATGACATTATAGTTCATCATCGCAAGATGTCATTGCTTGGAAGATGATGCTTGATCTGAGATCTACAAGAGGTAAAGTTCTATGTCCTTGTGAAGATGAGGTTTTGCAGCAAATATGGCTTGATTCATAAATCTAGACAGATGTATCAGTAAATCAAACAACACACCATGTCCGATTTAAGAATGATGCCAAGTTCTCTTTTCAAAATGGGCCTGCTTTTTTCTCATTCAATCATCAATTCAAGAATCCAAAATCCGCTGTCAATCCAATAATTTCAATTTACATCAGAATAGCGCATAGAGATCGAGTCGGTATCAACTACTCCTACGTTGCTGTATACTTCCCGTCCATGTAAAACGACTTAGGACAGGAAAGAAACGTTTTTTTCCATACTGTAAGCTGTGAAAAACATAAACAAGTAAGTCAAGTTATCGTCATTATTTTGCTTCCGGTTTGTTACGAATTAAGTTTCGTTAGTAGATGAAGGAGTAATAGACTAACTTTTCAACGTGGGTACGCCCACTTGACTGAGAGACCGCCCTATCATAATCAACAAATTGAAAATAACAATATAAAACCCTATTGAATTAAAATAATATTTTATCAACCGGCACTATCGTACGCTTCGTAATGAAAGTATAACAGATATCGAACGTATCGCATTAAACGTATAACACACATCGTACGCATTTCGTATAAAACGCATAACGTATCGTATAAATCGTATTATAACTTGCGTATATGGTACGTACGTATTGCGTATAAGAATCGTATTCATTTTCAAGTTATTCGTGCGCCTTAGTGTACGTCTTTCTATCTGTTTCATAAGTAGAATTTGTTGACGGGTTATAACTATAGGTTAACTTGTTATAAACACATTTCATCATTTTGTTCTATTTCTTGACATAATTATTATTCTATAAAACACATTTCATCACCTGCTGGTGTTAGTTATGTGGACTGCAACCAAAAAGATGTATTTCCACTGTGATATGCACTACTGAGTAAGGCATAGCAAGTATTGCACTTGCTTAAAAGGCCAGCCACGCCGACAACACATTCAAGTTCTTAAAGACGCCAGGTGGAAAAAAGAAGAAATAAGTAATTGCAAATATATCTATCAATATCCCTGGGGAGCCTTTAACTCTTAGAGCAGCCGATACATTTACACACAATGTGCCTGGATGGAATGAAGTAATCACAGGTAAATTTCCTGAGCAAGAAAATGAACAATGTTCATTGTTGGGTTCGAACAAGGGACTTATTGATCCAAAGAACGCTTCCTGCAACTTGGCTTCAACTCGTGTGTTGTGATATGTATTCCATTTAAGGTCTAAACCCAGAACATGGTTATACTACAAATGGTATAAAACTAGTTGCAGATGCAGCAGTTTATATGTTATACATATAAAACATGGTTTCTAATAATTAAATCGCTAAATGTAACTATTATAACTATATGATCAATAAAAGTCACTATAGAAGGAGCAGTGGTCTTTAGGGATAGGGATGGAGAGGTCCTGGGTTCGAATCCCACTAGTGGCGCGGCTAATTTCCTTGAGCAAACAAAATACATACATATGTTCCCCTCCCTCAGGTGTAAATGTATACTGTGAGGGATCACCTGCCTGAAGGATATTTCAATGATTGGGAGTTATCGTTCAACAATTGTGAAGTCGGCTGAAGCAGACTTTAACCAAACTAAACCAAACCTTTTTTATATGAATATATATTCATCAATAGTAGATTTAAAAACTGTTTTACAAACATGAAGTTTTCATTATATAACATGCATTGGAGACACAATAAGCTGTTCAAACCATTCTGCTTTCTAAATTTGAGTTTGACAAAGTGTTCATTTCTTTAAAACGTGGGGTACTTTTATGAGCGCACACTATATTTATTTATATGGCAATGTTCAATATACCTGATCTAAAATAGTTTTAGAGTCTTATTATATAATTTGGATGAGCTCTTTTTTCTATCAGAAGACTTCACCTTACACATACTGTGATCAAAACTATTGTTTCAATATTGACAACCAAATTCTACTTTCGTTTTCGATCTACTTTCACTCTAAAATGCATTAAAAACATAAACATATTCAAGCAATATTTGCATTTATTTGATCAATAGTGTTCATTCAAGGTGTTGATAAATAGATTAATATATATTTGCTTTACCGTCCAAAAAGTGTCACTTTTGATGATGGAGCTTTAAAAAAGAGCGATAGTCTTTCCTATTGCACTGTCTATAACTGTCATAGACTGCTTGAAATAGCCGGTATATACAGTGTCATCCATAATTACCTTCCCAATTTTGTTAGAGATTGGTTTGTTTTTTAATTATTTTACATATAATTCAAAATTAAAGATACAAGTACATGTATAACAATAACAATTGTATAAAGAATCATAACTCCCCCTTTCGAATGTTACAATCTATAATAACTACATATAAAATACAGTTTAATTGTATTTAATGAAAATCAGGTATTTTTACAATTGTAAAGGTAATTTTGGATGGCACCGTATATGTTTTGTTGCACTGGATAAGAGATATGTTGTCCTTTTGTAAGCTGCAGTATGTTTTAAGCCGCATGTGCAGAGAGGTAGCTTTAACAAAAAAGTGTGCATAATAGTATCATGCACATGTGTGTATTTATAGTAATACAATGACAACAAGAAGCATTCACTGAAAAACGTATGATTAGAAAGTGGATAAATATAGGCCTAGAACATAATAGAACTAACGCAACTTACAGTTAAAATTAATTTTCTGAAAGTAAGATAAAAGCTTACAAAAATGAAATTCTTCATTAATTACGGTATGTTAATCATTTTGCGTGTACTACATTTATTACATAACTTCAATTTCAGAAAAAAATATTTAACATAACTCTTAACATGTTTTTGGAGAGAAGTTCAAAATTAGCTATGCTATCTCTTCAATCCTCAATTTTTTCATGTTTATACTATTGTACATGTACTTATTTGATAAATAAATATTGTTTAAACTAACATGTTTTTGTTATTATTTTCCTTGCATATGAAAAAAATGATTATAAATATGTCCATAAAAAGTTTAAACTGACATTATAATGTCTAACATGGTAAAAAGTTCAGAATTGTAATGTACTAACAAATAAATATATTTGCTAGAATTTTTCATCTGCCATTATACACAGTTTTTACGGCGTGGCCGAACGGTTACGATGCTGGACTGGTAATCATTGGATAGTCAGCTCCGCGTTGTTTCGAATCCCATCCAAAACCTAACACGTTGTTTCCATGAATAAAAAACTTCATCCTTTTAACTCAGTACTGGCGGACCAGGAAGTGGACTCAAAAGTGATAAATATAAGTTGAAAGAACTTGTTTCGCAATCGAGCTAAAATAAATTAGTATATCAATATCACGGTTTTTACTAAGGGATTTTATACTTCAAAGCACCGCACTCGTTGGTCGGTATTGTGGGAAAACTCAATGTTGAATAATGTTCTTCCAAAATGTGCCATTAAATTGATTAAATTGACTCGAACTTATTTTCGACTGATTAAAAGAGAGATAGAAGTTATGTACGTTGATATATAAATTATCATCGAAATGAATGATCTTTTATTTCTTGTAAGATTTAATAACCGACATCGGAAATAAAGTCCATTTTATACGTATTCATTTAATTGTATTCCAACACATTGATTTTGCGACTCCAATAGCTAAGTCTATTTGCAATATTAGAATATTTCCCAATGCATGCTTTTCAACAATACGAATGTTGTAAATTGTCATAAACGTACTTTCTATCGCCGAATTTCAATAAGTTTAATATAAATTATTGCCTGTGCAAAATTTAATGTAACCATCGTGATAAAATATGATACTAAATCAAACAACACAAGCATGTTCTATCCATAAATGTTTGTAATGGAATGTTTGCATTCCAATAATTCTACGATAATGGTCATTATTCTAGGACATGAACTTTTTTAACTATTATCGTCAACCGGAAGTTGATGGAAGTCCATTAACATGATTGCTAAGTGATGAATAGTTTTCTACATTGGCAAATATTTTATAGTTGGTTGTATACCCACGGTGACTATTAATACAAAGAAATTAAGCATATATTTTATCTTGTTTGCTGTCTTTCTGTCTTTCATTGTTATATAAATGGAAACAATGTCCTTGTTTTCTAATTTCTTGCAGTCGGTTGAACATAATTCATCACATTGAATGACGATATAGCCTGATTGCAAGCTGTAGAAAACTGATATATAAGTCCTATGGGATGAAAGGGAGCGGGCAACATCATATTCTTGTATAAAATTGTCGATATTGTAATTTTTCAAGTCTTAGGGGAGCTGGCTGATTTAATGATTTAATTCATGATATACGGTATTCAAGGATGGTCTCCTAACAATTAGCTGTACTGAGTGTACTCAGTCAATGAATATCTATGTGTGTATGTATTTTATAAATTACAGAGCTTCTTCTAAATAAAAATCTCTTATCAACGTTTTTTTTCTTACTAACATATATCGACATCGAAATACTTTATTATCCAAAATAAAATTTCGTTTTACGAATGGTCAACAAAAGATCGTTGTACATAATTACCATGGCAATTGAGAAAGCGTATGAACGCGTTCATACTTTACCGTGAAATTGTTGGGGGTTTTTTGTTGAAAAAATACGACTGCAATGCACAATCTTATATTGCCTTTATTGTAGTGAAATATAAAAAGTCATCTTAAATGATAAGTGACGACATTTTTGGGAGAAATGGCGTCGCATTATGTTTGTGTATTTTTTCTGTAACAGAAGATACACGAAGACACAACATGAAAGAAATAGATTAGTTAATTTTTAGAATAATATATTTTATATCGCTTTCGTAGGCTCAGAGAATGACATTTTTTAATCAAGGCTTCACTCTTGAAATAAAAAAAACAATCTTACACCGAAGTTGACGAATATCCTCTTTCCATAATTCAAGCATTCTCGCACCCAGAGTCTAGTAGGATTCTCCATACTAGCTAGTATTGAGAATCCTACTAGACTCTGGTACGTGAATGTAATTCAAGCAAATCGAGCATGTTACCTAAAAAAACAAAAAAAACAAAAACGCTGAAAATGTAAAATATATTATTTCATAGGTTGGAGAAAAACACTCAGCATAATTATGAAGTGTATCAGAGATACAATTTCATTTTCGTTCATGATGATATCTACTCCGATCACTGTAGAAAAGATACCAAGAACGGTTTTTCTATACACAAGGGAGACAACTCATTGTTACGTTGATACATTAATGTTGTACAAGTTACCTCCCTTTGTCATCATATTATTTCCACATGTACATCATCAAGTATTATAAATTTACAGTTCTGTGATGTATTTTGTTTAAAGTTTGCTTTCAGGGAGCATTCAATGACATCCAGTGGGTTTACAACTAAGTATTCACCACATGCGGCCGGCACGTCCTGAATAAAAAACACCAAATATTCACTATATATAAGGTGCATTACTCAAAATGGTAGTTGTTTTCACTGGCACCAGAGTCCATATCTTATGATCAAAAAATAATGCGTACGTCCCTATATATAGTTCCCTGTGTATACATAAATGTACACTACCTTATATATTAAATATGATAATGAAAGTAAAGTTATAACTCACGATAATGTATACGGGAGCGACATTTAATTGTGTTTGTTGACAAAATATTATATGTGTGCGTATTTAACGAATGTTAGGACTCTGGTGCCAGTGGTTGTTTTAACCAATTTCTCCATAGTAAATATTTTGATTTCGCATACTTAAACATGCATTCGCAGATCTAACGGTAAACATATTTTAGCCAATAGTGTATTTAGCTCATGAGACTTTTGTATCGACTAAACTTCTGTTTTGATCGCGATGTTTCATATCGGCCTACGACCTTACTACTCGACGTTTGCAAAATATGTTGGCATTATTCGAAAGAACAACATCTAAGCTACATTTATATGTGAAGGAGAAACTTGCTTCTTATTGAGCTTAAACAACTACATTAACCATTTTTGTAGTATACCTTATATGCTTGATTCGGGACCGTGCTGGTCTCTGGTAGAAACAAACAGCTTACAGGTACCAGCATCCGACACAACTTGAATTCAATCAGTTACATCTTTTATTCTATCACTGACCAAATGTCAACAATAGTGTTTATTATTGAGTTACTTACCGACTGTCATAGTGGAATGTACAGCTGTACAATAGATGTAAAATGCATAGTTACTATGAGGAAACTCGATTAAACCGTAATAACAAAGGCGATTCAAAAATACAAAAAAGCAATATATTCTTTTTCAAATTCGGAGACAAAGATCATACATGCATGTCACAATATAACATCGTGATATATAAACGTCTGTTCACTCTCTAAATCAATAAAAAAAACACCAATTGTCTTCGAATAGGGTTTTGTTTCTGTTTGTTGCATATAGAGTTAACAAATTATCATCATACGTTTTACTGCATGTACACAAATCGTTCATAATCATAAACGAGTCAAGACATAAATTTGACTATATTCATAAACACGGTCTTTAAACTCAGTTGAAAATAGAGTTTTCGTGAAAAAAGATCGACAGGCAGTTGATACAACATGGTAAACCCATTTGGTGTTTATCAGTTGACAACTTTATGTACTGTTTGTACAAAGATAACTGAAATCGTACCGTCTTCGACATGTTACTTAGCTCACATACATAAAACAATTTGCATGACAATTATATACATGTCTGCTTCACAGACAGTGACTTTTATAATTGACATTACGCTGAGGCTACTATAAGCTTGCCCTAACACAATTGGCTAGTTTGTAAACAAAGTAATGGTATCATCCATTGTGTCTAAAGACATGCGACTATGTTTGTCCGAGCAAACGCCAATCGTTTTATTGGTGAACGGATTATGAATATTTAGAACTGTTAGGTCCGGCGTAATGTTAATTATACAGTAAACGACGTAGATTCATATTTATCGGATACAATTAATATGGAGGGAGGCGTAGCCAAGCGGTTACGACGTAGGACAAGTGGTCATTGGATAGCCAGCTCAGGGTTGGTACCAATCCCATCCAAAACCTACCACGTTGTTTCCTTGAGCAAGAAACGTTTTTCTACTAGTTTAGTACAGTGTGACCAGGAAGCGGGCTCGAAAGTGTTTAATCTAAGTTGTAAGAACTTGTTTCACAATCGAGCTAAAATAAATTAGTATAAACTAAACTAATTAATTTATCTTGTTACATGTCATCACCAATAAGCACTGTTTGTTCATACGTCAGTTCAAATGAAGTGAAATAAGATAATCGACATTAAGGTTTGCACAGTTTGTAAAGATGGAAATTAATTTCTTTATTCATGTTTTAAAAATATTTTGCATCCCAAGAGCAGCTTCATATTCTTTAGCCTTCATACGTAATGCTGCGATGCTTCCATTTCGGTGAGCCTCCGGTGGTCTGTATCCATAGCAACTAATTGGTAAATTTGGAATACCGTAAAACGGAAATGGGAAGAATTGTGGGAATCCTGGAACGCCGACTGGCGGAAGTCGATGCGTAACTTCCGGTGATTCATTATCTGATGTGTCGTCTGAATCAGCACGTGGTTTTGTGAAAAGCTGAAATGAATGAAATGGAATAAAGCCAATTAATCATGCATATAACAATTTAGATAATTATATGTTTGCCTAGTTTTCTGGTGTATTTTACAACAATAACGACACAGCTTCAAAATACGGCGTTCTTTAAACTGGTTCCGGTTATGAGTATATAAATCAAAACAACCTAATCGCACTGGAATTGTTGGTTTTGAATAGTTGTGTCAGCTGTTTGTATGCTGCTGTGAAATGCCATAGTCGTAATATCAAAACCGATCTCCGTAAACAGATATCCTGTAAACCGCTGTCGTACAGGATCTCTACAGTCTCCGTGGAAGGTCACGTCGAGATGAACTTTGTATCATAACAATTTCGCCATTAATATTATGATGAGTAAAGGTCACTTGAACGTGACCCTCGTTTGAAAAAGGCCAGATCTAAATTAGCGAGTAGGCGAGAAGAACATTTTAGAACGGGTTTTAATCAGATTGTATCAAAACAGACGGTTTACTGATGAATAATCACTACAATTTAGTTAAGTGAAGCGGATTGCGTTTTTATAATTTACACAACGGGCGCCCGACACGGCCAGAATCAACTTTTTTTTTAATCTGGACCGTGTGTGTCGCCTGTGGTTCCAACACCCCGAGCAGACATTATTCGTTATCCCATAAAATGATGGAAATATGTTATTGAAAATATATTGTTTGATTCAATTTAACAAAAGTAATATAGCGTATTTTAATTAAGTGGTCTCGACATTTACGGCACTGACAATTGATTGGAATTTAACAAAATTTATTTCAAAACGTTAAAATCTTATTTTTTTTCACCATTCTTAAAATAGAATAACATGGAGTGCCTGGCTATTATATTATCAATGAATATAATATATAAAATTTGAAGCACAGTATACCTGGTAACCATCTGTTCTAATCATTGATTTAGGTGCTGGAACTATGGACACATCTTTAAGATCTTGAAGTCCACCAAAATTTCCTAGTTTTTCATATTTTCTCCATTTTGCTCGACGATTTTGAAACCATATCTACATTTAAAATATATATATGCATACAGTTGAAATTGTGCAGAACGGATGATAAATAATAAATATCTAAAACTTGGAACATGTTTGAATAAGGGACTTTAGTCAGTTATTTCCCCTGGTATACTCTTCAAAATAGGTAGGTCTAATCAGTTGGATTACTCGGATTTTATCCTCCTTTTCAATGTTAATTTGCCAAATGTATCTTAAATAACTTTTTTGTAAATCATTTAATTTGTTTGAAATTCAAGCTAATTATTTTTAAGTTAAAGACCTATCTAAATTCTATCACTTCTGTTAATATCAACATTAACAAGAAAGATATTAGATGAAATAGTTTGTTATCCTTACATAGGAATTCAATGATAATATCCGAGGATTCCAACTGTAAGGACCTACTTACCAATTGGATTGCTTCAGATTTTATCAGGGAAAGATAACTGACTAAAGTCCCTAAATTAGGTATGTTTTTTCTAGTTTGCAGTGTTTCTGTAAAGAGCATTGTTTCGTTATTGTACGTCCAAGCCTTGTAACGTGGTTGGAAATAAATTTTGTAGGAAGTTCTAATCTAGACACGAATTTTGAATGCCCATGTATAATTAATAGTTTTACTGGCTAGGTATGGTTCTAATTTTTAATCCTTAGTAATGATTATTTTCATTATAAGTTAAATTTAATATGAGTTTGATTTATAAGAAATATCATTTGATTAATTAACTTTTAGAATCATATCAAAATATTTGATTCTAGAATTTAGACCGTATAAAGTCTTTCACAGGCCAACCAACATGGAGAAAATTAACTATTTTTCAATCATTACAGTTCTACGTTACGAAATACACTGCATGGGGTCCAAACGTTTATTTACAAAAGAATTTTATTATCTCTAGAAACACGACATTTTGTAGGCAATTTAATAAGTAGGCAATAAAAGTCATTTTCATTAAATACTACATTTCGCCAAAAAAGGAGATAATACGAAAGAATATATTATCTAAGGGTCTATGTAAAAGTTTAATATTAGTTATGAAACTAACAACAACATGTGAAGTATATTAAATAATATTCTTAAGTATCAACATTTTTAAACATGTGTAAAGAAACTTACGGACCCAGAGTATATTTAAACATAAAAGTGATCGGGTCGTATGGCCGCGTCAGGGCAACTATTACAAATCGTGATGTCAAAACGATGCACCCTAGCTATAAATTTATATCACCTACTCTGGCTATAATCATTATAGACATATTTAAAAATATGTATAAGCAAAATCCGAAGCATTTTAACTTAATTCTTTGCGTAACTTTTTTTTACATAACCATTTTATTAATTTTACATAATATTTTATGTTACCTGTACTCTAGCTTCTGGTAAGTTTGTTTTCTGTGATAATTCTTCTCGCGCATTTACATCTGGATAGTGAGTAATTCGGAATACTTCTTCCAAGCAATTTAATTGCTCCGCCGTGAAAGTAGTCCGGAAACGTCTCTTCTTCATGTAGCTATCATCGGACACTATACACCAATAGATATAAAACAATATGGTTATGGAATAAAAACATTTACGTGAGACAATATAATGCAATTTTGTACTTTGTTTAACACCAAGTCGACAAAATATAGTAATTTTTTCAGTAAGAAATGTTCATGGGTCTGTTTAAAATACATGTTTATGAAAATGCTATAGTTATTTGCGAGAATTATTCAACAATTTTAATAAAATAAATCATGTTTTATCCTTTCCGAAAGCAACTACATGTATTTCAATTGATAAATTAGCTACGATTTACAATATAATTATGCTTTTATAGTACGACATCTTTTCAGTGAATCTTTTAATGAATGAGTGATTTAGTTAAACTAAATTACCGAGAATGTATAATTACTAAACAGTAAAAGCTATAGTATAATGTATTTAAAGGGGTCATAAAAGGGGTCATACTACCAGATTGTAAAATGTAACGGGAGTATTTACCTATAGATGTAGGGGAACTACCACATTGTATTGGACTATCAGATGTAACTGAATCTGATGACAATGCTAACTTCTCATTGGATGTTGATGTCACGTGTTCTGAATCACTGAATTCACTCTGATCATCTTGTATACCTGCAAGAAGAAATTGATTATCGTTAGGCATTCGTCTGAAATCTAGCACATTCTACAGTTTCAATTTTAAAATGAGTAAATGCTAGACTTATGCAATATTACTCCACATACTTCGAAAACAAATTTTAATTAAACAAATAACGAAAAACCTGTGATATTGATGATGTTCTTTGTACAAACTGTAAATAAAATATATGTCATATTCTATTTTGTTATTTTTAATTGAATAAAAAATAGTTAGACGTTAGTCGATTGTCTTTTACTGAAACAATATTTTTAGAGCGCTTTTGTGGTCTTCCCGAACAAGGGTTAAAATGAATTATGAACTGATAAAACTTACATTTGTAGAACTATGCAGATCGAGGATCGCTATTAGATATCATAAACAGACAAAGTGTTGTTTTATTAACTGATTCATTTATATTACTGTTGATGCCCTTATGGACAAAGTGACTCTACACACCAGTGTTGTTACCCACCTGTTTTGATCTCATGCTTAAAATGATGTAATTAGGAACGACATATTTTTTTCATTATAATCTTTTTAGGCCAACATTTTAATGTATTTTTCTAGTCAAAAGTATATTGCAAAATATGTATAAATTAGTATAATATATACCCAAACGAAGTACTTTATGCGACGTCAAAAGCAAATATCTCCGTGACTTGTTCCGAAACCTTTTTAAACATTCTTCGTATACATATATAAGATATCAACGTGTTAAGATATATTACAATAAAGGTGATATTATAAATACTCAATTAACACGTCATGTAATCCATAAATATATATTTGGATTAATATTGCCCTTAATATCAATATACAACACACGTTGGTTCCATTAATATCCTAACAACATTCGATTATAATTTAGAAACGAATACATTGTCCGACATCGTTGTCATCTAAGATCTTACTTCTGAAGAGGAACCATTGAGTAAACCTTAGTAACCGAAGTTGTCCGAATTTAATTGAAATTTTCAGCGAAATGAGTGAAGCGGTTTATTTATGACTTAAGTTTACTATCAGACTTGAAAGTTATAAGTAAATTATTGAAGTAGTTGGGTGATTTAAGCTGTCAGGAATTAGGTTTTCAATTAGATCATTGAGACACCTATCTCTTTGATATACTGGAAGTAAATTTATATCTAACTTTGATAGTGTTTGTTATCATTGCAATCAATTATAGAAAATTAAAACTATGTTGTTTGAATTAAACTTGGTATGATCAACATGTAAGAATATTTTCTGATGCATGTTAATCCCATTCGGAGACATAGGGACTTAAACACTTGGTTAATACTTATGGGGAAAGGGGTTTGTCTCTGAGGTCGAGGGATGGGATTCATATGACTTATAATTACAATCTACCTTTACCTGGTTATGGACTTATGGATGCATGTTTTAACAGGATTTGTTTGTCAGATTATTTTTAATTTATTTTAGCTCGATTGTGTAACAAATTCTTACAACTTAAGATTAATAACTTTCATTTCCGCTTCCTGGTCCCCCCAGTACTGAGGCAGTACTGATAATGTTTCTTGATCAAGGAAAAAACAGGGTATGTTTTTGATAGGATTCGAACAAACGCAGAGATGGCTATCTAATGATTATCAGTCCAACGTCGTAACCACGTAGCCACGCCCGCTTCTTGTACGTTTTGCTGATAAAGTAATACAGTATGGATGAATTTTACAACTTCGCCCGTCAACCTAACATATGAAGAGTCTTACTGTCAAAAATAGGGATGAATAAATATTTCCGGAAAATTTCTATTATTATTAATTAAAAAGAAATATATAATTAGATAATGTATAGCGATAAATAGAACTCAAACATTAAATTTAAAAAATAATCCTAATTTCTAAAAGTATTCCTATACGGAAGAATGTATGCCTTTGAAAACCAATGATATTGAATTATAACTTAAGTCATTGCTAGAATCGATTTCTTAAAAAAATACTATCCATGTAACTTATAAAATACTTCAGTGTCACATATAAGTCAAATATTACAAAAAGGAAAAGGTCCATTCCCACGTCGGCGGTATCAAAATTAAAATATAGCTTGACTAGTTCAACCATTTCACTCCATATACAGACGTTTTAAAATATCCTAAGGGCCAATTAATACAAGGGACATAGAAAGGACTTCAGTGAAGGACCATAATTCCCCGGATCTCCTAATCCATGCAATAACTCAAAAGATTAGGCACGTCGAATAACCTCTTAAATATCAGTGTAGTAGTGAGCTGTTAGATTTATGGATACTCTACAGGAGGGAACAGAATAAAGAAGTTTTAATGTGCTAAAGGGATCATGATAAGTTTATTGTCGTCTTAAAATACATTATATCGTAATACAGTACAAAATGGTGAGGAAACCATGTCGAAGTAATAGGTCGTACGGGTGTAACTGTTATTCGATATACCGATCATTATTGCAGTACAAATGATCAGGTTTTTAACCGGTTCGATTTTCCTTGAAACGGTTTTGTACGTAGTTATTTGACAGTTAATTTATTATCAGAATCACAACTTTGAAAGTTTGAAAGAAGTGTAAGTATTTTCGAAAGTACATGTGTATGTTGCAAGATGTGCATTTTTGCTAACATATATTACATTTCTGACAACGCATTCAAACGTTTACAGTATAAGAGAGCATTTAAAAACACATTATGTGTGTAACGCTAATTAAATGAGGACATTAAATTTGTATTAGGGTAGCATTCATAGTTTAGTGCTCAGTCGTCTGCGTTTATCTCCGCGTACGTGTCCGTCTCCGCAATTTTCGCTAAACAAAAATGTCGTTGGGGCTATTCCACACGTCCGATCCGTGTCCGCGACCGTGTCCGTGTCCTCGTCATTTGCTCGTCGAGCGAAATTTCACGTACACGGATAGTTCGAAGATGCATATTGGACAAGGGACATGACTCAAAGGCAGAAAACAAGTTAATTTGCTAAAGATATTCAGTCATCACGACAAACTTGTATCACCTTTGGAAATTCGCTCCAGCAAAATGGAATTTGTTACTGGACCGAATAAAAGTTTACTAGACCAACTCATTATTGTTAAAAATATGCAGTCCATTTTAATAGTATTACATTATACATGTGTTCTAAAATTAATTAGACAACACTGGCACCCTCTCAGCCAATCCAAGTGATTAATAAGTGTTTCGCTCGTTGATAAATCCCAAACCAAACTGCTACTCATACTTTATTCTATACATTACAGGGCAAGGGCGTCTTGTGCAGAAATTGATATACGTAAACTTAATGAGCTTTCCAATCAGTTACAACTCACGGGCGCCGCGTGCAGAAATTGACACATGAAACTGACAAGTTTTCCAATCAGTTACAACGCACGGGCACCACGTGCAGAAATTGACACATGAAACTGACAAGTTTTTCAATCAGTTACAACGCACGGGCTCTGCGTGCAAAACTGACACATGAAATTGACAAGTTTTCCAATCAGTTACAACGCACGGGCTCCGCGTGCAGAAACTGACACATGAAATTGACAAGTTTTCCAATCAGTTACAACGCACGGGCTCTGCGTGCAAAACTGACACATGAAATTGACAAGTTGACAAGGAATGAGTCTAAATAACGAGCGCGTTTATTTTAATTTAAGACTGGATGGGAATCACGCCGAATTGTTCCAATTCGATGTTTTGTTTTTCATTGGCCGACGGTCATGGGGTATTTCAAACAGTATAAAATACGTTTTCAATTGCAAGGAGTTATGACTAACGAACGATTTTGTCACACGGTTATTTGTAAAACGAGTCCAACTTCTGTATAAGTTTCAAGTTGATAGGAACATAGTATGGTTTAATTAATACATATTTTCTGTTTTGACTCACGATGCCGTGCAATCGATTTGTATAAAAACTCGTTGATAAATCTCATGTCAAACTGCTACTCATACTCTATCCTGTACATAAACAATTTCACTACTAATAAAGAATTTTATTGAATACGAAAAATGGTGGCTGTAAAAAGTTAAAAACAGACGGACCACTCTAACCCTTAAAGTCGCTGAACCAAAGGTGATTCCGGTGGACTCGGTCCACGGTCCACTGGCTAAATTCGAAGACTGGATATTTGAAAAAAAAGGTTATTGAGACTGTAAGAGAAAACGAGGTAATTTATGATGTCACCTATAGCGACCACAAATACACGTCGATTAAAAGAAATATTGCAAAATCACTGAAGATAGACGGAATTGTGTATATCGTTTAGCAATCACAGTTTTTTAACATTAGCTAGTGGGGAAATGTCACACTTTCTTTGGAATAAGACTTTGCATGAATCTCTAACAACTGAAAAAGAAGACTTAATTAGCTTTCACGCATTATATATGTACGACTTAAACGATAATATGGAATACCCCTCAAGGATATAGAAAACGGACGCGGACAACGGAGCACGGAACTATAGAATGCTAGCCTTAATTCTTCATCCGTTTGTCTTAGGCAAAAACAGCGATACGTATTGCAATGTGTTGCGTTTATAAACCCGTGAACGCTAATTAAATATTCTTTGACATTTCTATTCTATGACATTTACTTGGAGACAGGAGTTCGATTCTCGTCTCAATATTATTAAACAGTGTTACAAAAAATATTTATACGGCTTATCATGACTACAATGAGTTGTTGTAGCAAACATAAACGAAATTGTTCTGACACATCATCGTACTTTATTTTTTACGGAGGCATTTTAAACCTAATAATTTTATTATTTCTATCATTAATCATTTCTATGGCTCGCAAAATGAACGAAGTTGTTTAGTTCCGCTATAAGGGCCATAGAAATCAATGGTATTAATGTCAAATGATTAAATACAGGAAACGCTTTCTTCTCAAATTAATCAGATAGGACCAAAACGTCGTCAAAAAGTCATTTCTTTGCATTAATGAAGCCGCCCGGCTAGCTCAGTTAGTAGCACGCAAGACTACTGATCGAGGGGTCGTGGGTTCGATTCCCGGGCGGGGTATACTTTTGTGGAGCTTGGTCATGAAATTATTTATATGGTCATTCTCCCTCCTACCACTGATTGTAGATCATGTAGGGCAGTACTGAGCAGTCAGTCACTGACGAAAGTATGCGCTTAGTAGTTGGTTAACAGCTCAATCCAGAGATTTAGCCTTTCCAGGAACAGTGAGTAGGTGGACTGACCGCCGTTATATGACCTTTACAATGTGTTGCTACGGCGTTAAACCCAACTAAACAATAACGATGGTGACCTTCATTGCGGAACTTAACTGTGTAATTATTACCTTTATTTTTAGATCTGTGTCAAAGATAAAAATAATTTTTTTTAAATAAACTGCCTCAATCACACTTGAATTTACTTTATTTGAAGCGAGCATGTATTAACGTTTATATTTATCAGTGGAAAAATAACTTCTTTAATTTTCATTTTATTTACCATGAATAAAAAAAACGTTGCAGAAATAAAGGCTTATAATGATTATGTTTCAATTTCTTCACGATGGAAAACTGAAAGTTACTTAATAACTATAAATAAATGACACACGATATGATTATATAATGTTTAATGAAAATATATACATTATTTTGTCATGTGTAAGTATATATGTAAGTATTATATATGTATGCATATATTCACAATGCATTTATTTTAAGAAATTCTATATTATATAATGTTTAATGAAAATATATACATTATTTTGTCATGTGTAAGTATATATGTAAGTATTATATATGTATGCATATATTCACAATGCATTTATTTTAAGAAATTCTATATTATATAATGGTTAATGAAAATATATACATTATTTTGTCATGTGTAAGTATATATGTAAGTATTATATATGTATGCATATATCTGATAAGTACTTAATGGTAAAATACATTTTAATAAAAATATAGTTTTACAGTGTCACTACGTAACTAATTAATTAGTAATCATATAATCTGATGTTGCTAAAGGTGTCATATATATATGACCTTCTCCACGTACTTGAAATTCTAAATACAAGTACTAGTATTCAGATATATTTATATATATTTATCTATGCTCATTTTGTATTGATTTTCTGTACACACTGTTTTTGCCATCTATTATCATGCATTATTGTCCTCATACATTTGTAAATGTTATGGAAATAAATAAAACTATATATGAAACATGACATATAATCATGTTATTATAATTAATTGAAACGTTGATAAATTGATACTTGCAATGCATGTTATAAGGAAATAAGCCGGTGTTGATTTATTTTCATAATTTCAACTACTTTCCGAATCACTCAGTAAGGAAACGTTATGCTATTTGTAACCATCTGTGACATCGGCTAACATTCTTAGAACATTTAAAACACTGTAACAACATTTTGGTGGTTTCAGTTTTCAAACTTGCACAAATATCATATTTGTCGTTTAGTACACCATTTATTGGTCAATATTAAAGACTATAGCGAATTTTGTTCATGTACCGCATGAAGTAAACTTAGGGGTGAATCTAAACGTTTCTGTCATGTAATTAGATATTATAACAACTGTATTACCATGCGTGTATTATTAATCAAGATGATGATAAAATGGATATTCGATTTAATATGTAGAAAAAGATGATGAAACTAATTAGACAAAGGTCCAGGGGCTGAAACGTTGAGTATACAGAGCAATAAAAGAATAACTAATTAGCTATCAGTATGCTTTTGTGGTGAACAAAATATATTCTACAGCGAGTATAATGAATTCGATGTTAAAGGTACTCATCCACAGATTTAAAACTGAATATCATTTTTAAACTATCAAAATTGTATGGAAACATTTATGGAAGCAGAAAGTAGTGTTCTGATTATGGTATTTTTTATGCAAATTGACATACAACTACAAATGATGGTGTTGCATGTAGTAAAAATCTACCCTGTATGTCACGGTATAGACACTTTTAGTGCATTTTTGCGACCATTATTGTATATTGTTTGGAACCGATAAGTAAGTTTTTCTTAGAATATTAAAAATTGAATTTTTGACACAATTACAGACTCGGAACGGTATTTTGAAAATACGGAAAAGGTTAACCAAATCTGTGAACTAGTACCTTTAAATGATACATTTATTCTTTCTTTAAAACCATTTTTAAAATTAGATACATGTATATCTCTTCCGTTAATCAGTTTGTATTATTTGTATATTTTTTGTTCGACATAAAATATCCGCAAAAAAATCCATCAAGAAATTAAGGTATTTATTTATCGTGATGCTAAATGTATATTTTAGAGGTAGGTCGCGAATCACGATTAGTTCTTAATGTAAATGCAACACTTTGGGTTTAAAGCAATATCAAATCGAAATGAATTTAAGAAATCTTAGAATATACGTTCGTAAAAAATAGATACAATTCATAAAACAATATCATAAGTTGATAATTGAATCAAGAAAAAATGCCATCATTTTATAACGAAAACCCTATTAATATGTGCTCTCCAGCAATCGAATTTCAATATTTACATTTAAACAGATTTCCGTTATGATATTAAGAAATATAAATAAGTAAAATTTCTACATGTGAATTGACGTTTTTTATTTTCACAATTGTTTTGTTTAATTGTGACATTATTTCTTTTTTTACGATTATTTTATTCGAAAAACTGCAGTAATATTATTTCTTTTAAATGTATTAATTGTGAGAATGAAAAACGTATTTCAACGTGTCACTTTAGGAGCTCAAAAAAATTGTAAAAGAAATGGGAATATTCAATCTATCAATATTATAATATACTGGGTATACCCCGCATTTTGTTTATGTGGAATTAGTATTACAATTTAATTGTACTCATATCAATATCCTAAATGTGTTAACTACTGCCATACACATATAAATACACTGAAATGTATTCGTCGGCTAATTTAAACCGTTGATCGGTTTCAGATTTATTAAATTTATTAATCATATTATGACAGCGAGTGTCAGTAATTATTTCCTTTCGTACGAAACTCTTCCCTAATAATATTATGTGGTCATTCGTGAATTTCCTTATGGTAAAAAAGTTGACATAGAGCCTCCTGACCAATTATTGTACGTCTATAAAAACATGAATTTAAAATGAAAAATCATAACGTAAAACATACTTGGAAGATTTCCCGAAATATATATTTAGTTAATTAAACAGATCATATTTATTTGGGAAACAGTTACCATGATGACTATTGCAATTAAAATAATACAGCATAATTAGTGTATTAGTAATTTGCATTGTCTTTTTAATAAGGAAATGAAAAAAAAGGTTGCACAGCAATCATACGCTAAGATCCGATCGTATGACAACTTCGCATGACAATGTGTTAATTCAAATCGCAACTTTATTATTCTCGAAAGTGAAAAATGCTTATTTTCTAAATGGTTTGCTCGCCCTATCCATTTTCTTATGGCAATACTGCACTTTATATTCCCCAAAATTCTAATAATCGACACTATACTCTCATGTATATAATGCATATCGTACTTTTCTGCGGAACTTCTTTTATTTGAGGGGCAGCTCATTGAAACATGATAATCAAGTTGTGTTAAGTCAGGCGTTGGGTTCGTAAAATCGTCTTGATTGCCAGAAAATGATCTAATACAGTTATACAAATGTATGCCGTTTATAAATACTGTTTCGGTTAAAACGGTGTTCGAGTCACTTATACAGTTTTTCCTGAATTTATGTTAACCAATACCTTTCACAACTAAATTAGTTTTACTCGTTTCAGTTTTGCTATAGTAAGTAATACATTTTAATGTATATTATGTCATCTACAGAAACAAGTGTTGATACATAGTGTAATATGCAGAAGATATCCAAGGTCCGGAACATCTCTGTTTTTATCCCGCCGTATTTAGGCTCAAATAAATGAGATCTCGATTTGTTCGTTGTTTGCTCGTCTGTTCCCATAGTCTAAGAAATAAATCAAACTTGCTATCTATAATTTCAAAGTGTTCGCAAGTTTCGTCACATTATTTTGTAGTGTACGCTCAACATCATTATCGTATTACATATAAATGTGAGCTGTATTGGTATTTTATAGTAATAAGTGAAAATGTAAAGCACTCAACTCGGAGAAGATATTGAGGGCTCAGCGATATACTTCTGTAACTCTCTTTATTTTCATATGGGGTTACAATAGCGATTCGTTCAACACTCGATATAATATTGCTAAATCTAATTTAATTGTCAGTGGCGCATATATATTAACCCCGCTGATTTGAATATTCACTACAGTACTTCTGTCCTCAAGATCGACAAAAATCAGATTTAGATCAGCGGAGTTAATGTTTGCGCCACTGTCAAGAGGAATAAAATTGAACAATAGGATAATTGATTAATATCTCATACCTTGGTCTTCGCCATTTTCATCAACAAATTGGTCACGTGACTCGTCAGTTTCAGCTCTAGAAGTTTCTTCAATAGTTGTATCGTTATCATCGTCTGCTTCCATATCACGTGACTTCTCGTGGATTTCTTTCTTATTCGATTCTTGTTTTAATTTCATTCCCAGAATCATGTCTATAGAATAAATCCTTCCAGGTCTAGTTGTTGACTTGTTTATTACGTCTTGACTCGATGTGTTCCGGGAATTCATTTTCCAAGCACTATTTTCTTAAATGTTTAGTTAAGTTCACTTTATTTTGTTTCAAACGTTTTTTAATAGTCTTAAATGTTAATTAAATTCGCATTATTTGTTTCAATAATTTAAAAAATTTAAATCAAATGTCCTTGTTTTAACAATTAAATCATGTTTCGTACCAATAAAATTATATTTTAGTTAGTTGGCATCACAGAGGAAAGTTTTCGCGAAATTAAGGTGAAAAACAAAATAAAAAAAATTAAATCGCCGCTAATTGGCTAAAATGTTTAAACTAATAGAATCCGTAAATAAGAAAATTCAGAGATTCGCGAAGTCTTGTGAAATCTTTTGAACTTATCTCAGTCAAAAATTCAAAAGAAACTAAAAGTTATCAAGATTTAACAATTGACCGGCAGTCATTTAATGGGGGCTATATTTGACGAGAATTTGTTTGATTTAGCCCACTTGATGTGAATACATACTGCGTCAATTATCCATTTACTGATAACTATAAGACAATATATTGGCTCACTAGATTTCATGGGCTTGTCTTTATATAATTTTGGGTGTTAACATAAAATTGTGAAAATTTTATTAACTGAAAACTTGTAAAATAGCATATAAATGATATTTATTCGCAAATTAGCTGATACAAAATGACGTAAAGAACAATTACTCGTTCGATTTTTATTTTGAGTTCAGTATTAATTCTATTAACTTTGATTAACAATAAATAATACTCATTTATCACTTATTTAGACACTATGTGTATATTTAAAGCGTTTTCGAAAAAAAGTTAAAATTTTTCATATTTTTTTAAAAGAAAACAATGCTTGTGAAACTAAACGCATGTATCTGTCTCATGCCGATAGAGCAAATTTGAGCTGAACACCGAAAAAAAACCTCGGACAACACAGGTAATATTTTCCTTCCTATTGCAAAGAAATTATTAAATAATATAAAAGATACAAAATACAGAAACGCCCTTAAGAAAAAGCAAGTTTAAACTTATAGTTATTACTTGCATGAAATTTAGTTTTAAATAAGATAAATGAAAAATATAATTATTAAATGAATAATAATTGTTTTGGGCAAGTCCTCTTGATACACGAATTGACATAAAAGCTAGAAACTAGTACAACATAGTCCAGATTACGAAATTAGTAGGTGTCTTATTGCCCCGGATTACTACTTCTAAGTTTGGGAAACCAATTATTTCTTTTTGGCAACCAAAAATCTACAAACTAGATACAGCGCTTGCTACCAAAATGACCATTTCGGACAAACAATTTCATACCTAAAGTTCGTTAACTGTAGTCATTTTGACAAAAGTCGTATTTACAAACGGCGAAACTCTTAATAGTTTGGTATATTCAAGTACACTTTATTTTATTGTCACATCAGTTGCAGCATAATAAGTCCTTTAGTATAGAAACAAAATAATTATAAATATACAATACAATTCCGCTATAAGGACTACTTTCGTTTTGGCGAGATCATTGGATGTTGGATGATTTTAAAGTCCTAAATGATTAGTTTGAGAAGAAGATACGGAAGCCCTGGAGGGACACTTTATGTTACTTGTTATGACTTATTTGTTATAACTTATTTGTTATGAGTGATTAACTACAAATATCTGAACATAAGAAATAACAAATAAGGAATAACAAATGAGGAATAACAAATAAGGAATAACAAATAAGGAAAAAGTATTAACTAATGAGTATAATTTGACTAATAGGCACTACACTCTCAACGAATGGAAATACAATAACTGGTAGAATGGACAAAAATAAAACGATTTTTGCCATCTTTACTTTGCAATGTACAACATGGCCAAACGATCAGTCTACGTTTAACTTGAAAATAAATAAGTAATAAGTAATAACAAATAAGTAATAGCAAATAAGGTATAACAAGTAACATAAAATGTCCCTCCAGGGCTTCCGTAAGAAGATGTCCCTGTATTAAAACTATCGATTTCGAGGGTCCAATCGCGGAATTTACTGTGACTTATTTATATTACACATGGGTTTGAGATAATAAGTTGACATTTTTTTCATTTTTTATATTTTTTTATTAATTTAAACAAGTATGTTGTAACGCATTGGGTTTTGTCAATAGTGTGACTCACAACTAGGATTCATATTTCGTCTTCATTATAGAAGTTTGCCATAATAAAACTGAGGTACGCATCAGAGAGGCGAATCAACTAAAGGTCCAAAACTCAACAGAGTAGGCCAGTAATATTTACTTGTATTAATTGTACATTCCGACAATAGCAGACCATAGTTCCCCACACTCTGAGGCTAAAGCGTCCGCTTAATCAACCCAGACGGTAGCCAGTACTCGTGCGGAAAGCACATATCTTCGTGAAGTGTGGTCATGATTTTTTTCTACAGCCATTTTCTGTCTATTTTTGTTTCAATTTATATCAATTGTCACCACTGCAGACGTCATAGACTTATTAACATTTTAAAATCTTGAGTCTAGAGATCTTAACATGTCAAGCTACTATGAGTAAGACAGCGGACGACCGCAATACAATACACTTCCGTTATTTAATGGTCCCCGTTACAGCATGGCACCGATCGAGCATAACGTCAAATATATTCAGACCACCTTCCAACTGCTACATTCATGGTCTGCTAGATTTGTTTGTTTGTTTATTGGGTTTAACGCGTTAGCAACACATTTTATAGGTCATATAACGGCGGTCAGTCAACCTTTTTACTCCTCCTGGAAAGGCTAAATCTCTGGATTTAGCTGTAAACCAACTACTAAGCGCATACTTTCGTCAGTGACTGACAACTGCCCTAAATAATTAAAAATCATTAGCAGGAAGGAGAATGACCGTAGAACTAATTTCATGACGAAACTATGCCCGCCCGGGAATCGAACCCACGACCTCTCGATCAGTAGACGTGCGTGCTACCAGCTGAGCTAGCCGGGCCGGTCTGCTTGATTATTACTTGAAACAATACTACTTGTATTATAGCTTATCTTTGCTATTTGTCAGTGTTTTAATGTCTCTTATAACATCTGGACATTATTAGAAACTTGGTAGGGGGTCAATGACCGGTACTGTAAAACAATAAACATATTAATTTAAAAGATAAACATCACATTTTATATTTTAAATACAATGTGAGAACTCGTAAAAGATGTTGAATGTAAACATAAAATATTCAGTCAGTCAAATTATACTTTTTAGTTCAACTGGTGCGTTGTGAGCCCAGCATGTTTTATTGACTGTGTTTAATTAAATGCAATTTTATAGCTATTATTACATGTAGTGAAATAGTAAACATTGAAATAAATCCACTGCAATGTACCTTAGCAATCGTGCAAAAATAACGTCTTGTACACATTTTTTTTCGATAAAAAATGGCTACCAACTTGTTATATTTTTGTTCCTTTTAAGTTAAAAGATAATGATAATAATTTGGCAAAGTTTTCTTGATGAATAAAGTATACTATTAGGGAGTTTTACGATTGGACTAATTAATTAATTCCGAATAAAATATATTTCGTCGCTTACGATTTAATAAATGAAAATTTAGAATTAAGAACCTGACGACTGACTTCAATAATGTCTGAAAATTTAATCGTACAAATTTTGTCCTAATAATCTTTCTAAGGCCACTCAAAGACACAACTGAAGTAATTTGTAACGTTAATTAACTTATAAACAATTAAAAAAATATCGCATAACATATTTCGCCTATTGGGAAATTAAAAAATATACTTTCTACCGATTAAATATCAAAAGCACGGACGTAGGTCTGGCAACAAGAATACATTCAAAAGTTAAGTTCAGTTTGCTTAGTGCAGCCAGCAGACTCTATCCTTGTACAATGTATTACCAACCCAAATGAACACGATCATACATCTTGTACAGAGAACTGATAAACACATTGCCACCGTCGGTGTGAAGTTACTAGTATTATAAACAATAAAATTATTTGATAATAATAATAAAATCTCAACAAGGTAGAAATTTAGATATTTATGGTCCTTCAACATCGACAATGTTTAGATCACAGGTGTTAAAATATTACAAAGGACAAGACACATCATGTCTTCAAATTATTTTAAAATATTCAAACCAATAAGCACACCTGCTGTAAACCACAGGTTTAAGTATAGAACGCTCATTGGAAAGGTCGCTTACAACGTTAAAATGAAATGCTATGAAGTAAAAAAGCTGTATGCAAGTGTATTTGCCATGGGACACAATTTTGACCGCGATTTTGAATTAAAAAAAGAATTGCTTTGAATTTTGCCCTGACATTACATACTTCCACTCATCTTTTATTTGAAATTAATTCCATGTAGACTCTCCGCAAATGTTGGTTTTGACATTTTCATGTAGAACATGTTCCTTTTTTTTCGCCTGCCGTTGTAAAACGCATTACATGATTGCGGAGTATATATATACGTACGCATACCACCAGTTTGCATTTTTATTGAAGTTGTATTTACGAACAACAAATATCGACGCGTGATTCATGAGCAGACACACTTATTAATTTAATAATGTTTATGTAGAATCGATAAAAATGTGTTTCTGTGTTTCTTTCTTTGGTTTGTTTGGTTTAACGCCGTAGCAACACATTGTATAGATCATATCACGGCGGTCAGTCAACCTACTCACCGTTCCTGGAAATACTAAAATCGATGAATTTAGCTGTTAACCAGTTACTAAGCGCATACTTTTGTCAGTGACTGACAACTATACCCTGCATGATTTAGAATAAGTGATAGAATGAAAATGATCGTATAAATTATCTCATAACCAAGCTCCACGAAAGTATGCCTAGCCTGGGAATACAATCTACGCCCAAGCCCCGCCCATTCTCTTTCCAAGAGCTATCAAGTTTCTCGATTCTAGTTAGATCGAGAATCTTGATAACCTCTGGGTTTGAGAATGCCCCCCCTCGATCAACAAACTAATGTACTACGGACTAAACTTCGCGCAAAAGTATTCCACAACCTTTGGAATAGAATTGAATAGGCATAGAAAACACGTTTCACCAATATCGTAGTATTGCATACTATCAATCAATCTGATTAAAACGCAATCTAAAATTTTCCGCTCGCCTACTCGCTAATTTAGATTTGGCATTTTTCAAACGAGGGTCACGTTCAGGTGACCTTTTCTCATCATTTTTTTCATCTAGATGAAAGGTACGCATTGATTGGTCGACATAAAGGTCATCTCGACGTGACCCTTCATTGAGATAGTAGAGATCCTGTACGACAATGCTCTACAGGATATCTGTTTACGGAGATTTAATATCAATAAGACTGAAGCAGGATAACACCAGTATGACACAGTTACCTGTAAGTGAACACGTAAATTGTTTTACAGTCGGTATATATGTTATAAACAATAGCTACTTTAATTTAAGGTGTAGAAACTCAAATATTAGGAAAGTGAAGTGGGTTTATGAATACAGTGTATATTAATTTATTGTATTCAACTTCAATAGAAGCCGCTTCTATCATTGATTGTGTACAAAACTGATGAGAGATACATTTACTGATAGTAAAAGGGTCGTCGTGGTCGAGTGGTTTAATAAGTCTAGCTAGCGAGCTGCTTAATTCTATTTCCGAGTTTCTGGCTTCTATTTCTTTGACAATTAGATACTATATATTAAACAACATTCCTACTTCTGTACATTCCTTTAGAACAAATCCGACTTTATATAAATATTTCAGGTAAAAACATGGTTCTACTTTAAGCACAGGCCTTTCGAAAGCCCTCAGAGTAAACTATTACTTTATAGGGTCGACTCTATAAGGCTGCATTAACAATTAGAAGATGACTTACTTTTTGTAATGAAATAATTGAAAAATAACTCATTTTGGCAAATATGATACGACTTATATTACGATTTTTTAACAAGAAATGACTAAGTTAAGGCTCAAAAGTTCAATGGAGCGGGCATGGTCGAGTGGTTCCGACGTTGGCCTGGTAATTATTGGATAGCCAGCTCCGTGTTAGTTCGAATCCCATCCAAACCCCATCCCATTGATTCCTTGAGCAAGAAACTTTATTCTAAAAGCTCACTAGTGGGAGTCCAGGAAGCAGACCTCAGTGATAAGCCTATGTTGTAAGAAATTGTTTCACAATCAAGATAAAATAAACCAGTAAAGTAACAAATCATTTTTTATGAATTAAGCATCACTCCCCGAGGTCTACACATTGGGTATACCTAATGATCGGAAGATCTTTTTTTAATCAAATAACAAGAAATATCTTTTACGAAAATATATTCGACGCTGTGAATGGTTCATTTTGTTTATAGTATAATGTAAGCCGGTGAACATAAAATCATAAAATGTTCCTGTTTAAATGTATATTAATTTCATAATTCGGATTATCTGTATTTATTTTTCCCCAAATTAATTTAAATACTGTACGTCATTATCTGTCTAAAATTATTATATGTTAATGATAGGCAATTATTTTTTCGGGACCCGCATAATAAAATTGGGTACCGAATACATGACCTTTTATTGGAACCCGCATTAAGAGAGTAACTTAAACTTTTTTTCGGGACCGCATACTAATAATTTGGAACTGTATACTTAAATTATTTCGGGTCAACCAATGGTATTATATATTATATTCATTTCTCAATACCGGAATAGATTTCCATTAGACATACAGAAATGTTGAAGCAAGTTGTAAAAGATAGAGGTCAAAATTAGTTTAGACTGCTGCTCCGAAAAAAGCATTTACTCTCATTACGTATATTGTACTTAATACAGTGGTTAAGAGTGACGAGCGTCTTGATTTCGAAACTAGTGTCCAGAAGTGGGTACAGGTTCGAATCCCATCCGGGTAGGTTATACCTTTCCATGAAAATTTGACAATAATGTCAATTTTCTTCCATCAATAAGGTATGGGAAGACGTTTCCGGCCTTGTGGAGAGGTAGATGAGTACTGGTTATAGACAAGAGTCATGGAAAGCTAGGTTAGGTGCGAAAGACGCCGTAAAATAACCAAAAAATTGAGTTGACACGGCGTTAAAGTTAGTATTAATATAAATAAAAGTGGCGAGTACTGTTAAAGGAACATTCACCTCCTGGGAAGCTGCTAAGAAAAGCCGATATGCGTATAACCAAAAATGTAGGGTTGATAATGAAGTATAATTTACATAAATAACTTGTAATTGCTCGTACTTATTTTATTCCCAAAGGGGGTTCTTATAGTTCTTAATGAACTTATTTTCAACTTTATATTTATTGAAACATCGACTTGAGGTCCGATAATTTAATTCCTGATCTGTCTCAGAAACATTTGCACGCGTCATAAAAAGTTAATCATCAAAACAAGACATATCCACGCAAATTTATCTTACAATTATGATAATTGAGTTAAGTTTGATAATAACGTTGTACCGTAGTCTTACAGTTTTATTTATGAAATGACTATCTGTTTCAGATTTGAGCGGTTCAAGCTAAAGGTCGTATTTCGGAACGAGGTTAATGGGGACTATTTTATTTCTAATGAAATGAATTGACATTAAACACACCTTATTAGAAAGTCATAATAATTTATTTGATTCACAAAACAGACAAATAAACAATACAATCTTAATATGGAAATCAAATCTCAGTTTTGAAAAGGTAGTCAAAAATTCATAGGCTTGTTTAAAAGCCAAATTTACCGTTCATTCAAGTACCCGTTTCAGTTAAGCGGCGTATGAGTACAATGAATCAAGTACCTTATCAACCAATCAAATTGTTTGTTTTGTATATTAAACCTTATTATATTGTCTTATGGTAGATAAAGAGATAATATAATAGTCGAAATCTTAAGAATTAACTGATACTAATATATATTAGGGGTATATAATTCTGACAGATTGGTTCTGTTAAGAGCCGAAATAACAATAAACGAACCCAACGGAACGAAAACTAAGTGGTGAGAGTTTGCCAAATGTACGACTCATGACTGAGATTTACTTATGTAAATACTTGAAACCAGTTTACGCTTATCAATTTTGATATACTGAATAAAATATTGATATTTAAACAGTTCTTATTATATAGATAAAAAGTAGACAGTCAGGGTTAATAGATTTCCCAATAAACAGAAGCTACTTCGTGTCAAACGTCAAACTGAACTTTTGATGATCATCACATATTGTTATTTCTCACGACGTTTGGGACAAGGGGCAGATAACTACGTTCAATGTTACATTTTTGAAAGACATTGTTTACTTATTGACTAGATATTGTCAATTAAGCTCATGTTTTCATTTTAAAGTCTAGATCACAAGGCGCTTGAGAGTTTTCGGCAACGGTCCAGTGTCTACTATAGCTGGTAAAAGTAGTCGCCCTTTATGTGTAGTGCTAAATTAATGAGTTGACCATCAATATTCTAGTACTTCGCTTTCGGACTAGAATACTAAATGTTGGTCAAGTCATGTACTACCAATATACATGATTACAATTTCAATACTTATAATTTATCTATTCTATGTTAATATGTAACTTATGCTATATAATACTTGTCACATTTATGTACATGTTGACCGCATGGGTCTATGACCTTCCGGTGTTAATATGAATTAACTTGTTAAACTTATTTATTTATACTGGATTAAAAGCCAAGTCAACGCATTTTGGTTATTTTACGACGACCAACGCACCCAACTTAGCTTTCCTGGAGCCTTGTCTATAGTACTCACATATCCTTCCACTAGACCGGAGGAAAATTCTCCATATACCTTTTTAATGGAGAACCATTGACATAATTGTTAAATTTTCATAGAAGGGTATAACCTCTCCGGGTGGATTTCGAAACGTACCCGATTCGAGAAAATATATTCGAAATCCCGGTGCGCTACTAACTGCGCTTTCGACCCGGGTTACTGCTTTACTGTATCATTATTTTTATCTCGGCGGGGTTTAATAAGTACTGTCCAAGTTATTTCAACTGTCAAAGGTGCTAATTATCCCCCGCTGTCGTAAATAAATAGGGGTATTAATTTTTATAAACCATAATGCAGAAGTACTGTAGTGAGTATTTAAATCAGCGAGGTTAATGTATTTATACTGACATTTGAACTACTAGTATATAAGATTACTGTTTAGTGCGCATGATAAACATATTAAGGTGATTGACATCTAACTCCTGCATAACTTCAATTTGTGAATAATTTACTAAGCGATCGTAGCGTTCGATGTTAACGCACTGACTCTTTCAGAAAATCAGATTTACATTTACCAAGACAATAGGAAACAAAGATTTTATCTCAAGTAACTCCAAATCATCATAAATAAGTTCATCAACACATGATTCGAACTATATTGCCGGGCGCATACACTTTAAAATAGAGTGATGGAGCGGGTTTGGGCGAGCGGTTACTACGTTGGACTGGTTAGATCATTAGATCGCCAGTCCCGCTGTGTTTCGAAAGCCATTCAAAGCCTATCCAATTGTTCCATTGCAAGAAACTTTATCCTGTTAGCGCAGTACTGGGGGACCAGGAAGTACACTTCAAATTGATTTATCTAATTAGTTGTAATATATTTGTTTCACGATCGAGCTAATATAAATGAGGATAAAGTAGAAAAAATACCAGCCGTATTTATAATTAGTTGTTTTTCTCAAAATGGTATTTGAGTGAGCTCTTTAGGTGAACTGTTCAAACGAAAGGAAAATAACATGGTATTATTTTTCTGTCCTAACTTGTTACATTATTCACAAATTTAAACTTCTAAAATTAAAATCATATTTAATCTTGAAACAAAATTATTCATAAAATATATAATACATTAATTGTTTTATGAAATATTATATAACATTTCACGGTGGTACAAGTATACATTGTATATAATATTTCAATGAGAGACCCTAGCTGGGATATAAACAGCGCAGCTGGGATAAAACTAACTGAAGTAGCCCCTTTTATGACCCTTGTATTGTCGAGTAATTCATTATACGTGTCAGTAAAATGATTTCTCGTGTTATTCATTACGGCTGTATAACTGATAAGCTACATTTTAATGTCAACGATAAAATTGCCGAAACTTAAATTGAAATTTGGAGTTGCACTTGAGGCTAAATTTCATAGGGTAACATATAATATATGACCGTCTAATTTCATATTCCCTTCTTCTTATTCACAATTTCAATTACATCATTTTAGTGCAGATCTGCAGCGCAAATCCAATGAAGTGCTCTTGAACGACGCGTTATTGCTGGTCGTATTTGCATGAATAAATAAAGCTTTTGTTTTACCGCGTTAAAACAATTATAGCTTTCAATTTTGTAATAAAAATTCGCTAAGAATTGTAAATTACTTTTTTGACATAGTAATAAAATACATAACAATTTCATGATTACAAATAAAAAATTTCCTTCTGAAGTATTTTATATATGTAACAAATACACGTGAAATGTTATGAATAAATCTGTTTAAAAAATGCATGCACTATATTGAGTAATGTTAAATGTACATTGTATTTATCTTTATTGTATTTAATCTAAAATTTAAATCTAACATGTTTCTACTTCCGGCCACGTTGAGATTTAAATTCAGTTTTTTTTTATTTACTTGATTGGTTTGAATAATATATTTTCATTTTAATATATCATACGTTGAAGAAATGTATGATTTAAGAAATGTATGACATCGCGCCGAATTCTATTGGAGGACATTCAAACTCGAAAATAATAGAGAGATATAGTTTATTTCCAATACATATAAATGCAAGTGGACATTACATAGCATGTTATGCGCATAATGATCATAAATAAATAAATAGCTTACACAAATCAATTTAAATGAAACCAACTACTAGGTACATAGTACTATAACAATGACTATTATAATAAAGAAAGAAAAGAAGAAACTTGGCCTGAACTATATTGAAGTCACTCGAAAGTTTGCCACGCCAAATCCTGATCCCATAAAGCGAAATTCACACAGCTTACTGTTAACTAGACCCGAAATATAGACACCATTTTAAAAGAACATTGGATAGCTGCTAGAGTAAAAGCCAGTTGGCTCTCTCTTGATCGAGCAAAGACACTATAAACATTCAATTATATAAATGCTTCGGTGGACAATGAAAGTCGGCTCTGTCTAGAATAATTCTCAGCTTTTTCTACCAGTTTTTAAGCATTGTTTTGTCATTATGTATTAATTTGTATAGCATTTGGGATTTATGAATATATAATAAATTTTTTACAATGAAACACAATACAATATCACTTATCGCATAAAACAATTACAATGTTCATAGCAAAAAATAACCACTTTCACCAATAAGACCATAAAGACAGTATAAATCGCACTTGCTGTCCCTGGTCATCAGGCTACTGGTATCTATAAATCAAGATATATGGGATTTTTTTACTTCACTAATGTGCAGACGATACCTTGGTGCAACATAAACTTACTATTTACACCATGATGATGTAAATCAATCGCAAATAAATTTTAGCTCAAGTAGATTAGCAGTTATCCCACCAGGATTCAAAGCCCGGTCTTCTTGATCTGTGCTCGCGTCCTACCACTGGACCACTGCTCCTAGAAACGTGAGGACTAACATATTCATCAGACACCTGGCAAACGAATTGCACCCTCTATTTTTACTTTATACGAAACAATGTACACGTATTCCAATTAGTAACGTTGCATGATATTTTTTATATTTTTTATTAACTACACATTACATAAAACACAATGGCTAGATTAAGGATTGAAAAAAAAACATACTCGTATATTGGGCAGAAGAGCTAATATCAAAAATGAACAGCACGAACATTTAAACCATCAGCAATTAATTATTAAGATACCCCCATCTTTAGGTGAGAGGTATCCCAGGGGTCAATGCACTCTTTGATGTAGTAATCCCGAATCAGCACGAAGTACATTAACTTGTATTAAAACTTAACATTTTACGATGAAAAAACTAATCTTATTACATTTTACATAAGACCACAGCAAATAGTTTCAATGTTTTGTGTTACTCTTGTTTTTTGAGACGGTAAAATTAATAATGTTAAAAAGTCAAATGCTACGATTGGGAGAAACGGAGCCATTCGAAACACCACGTCAACTTTCTATGAGAAAAATACCAAGGGGTTCCGGATGAAACGAAATATTCAGATAAACCGGAAAAAGACAGACAGTCAATTTATTGCCCTTTATAAAATTCAGAAATTCATTAGGGTCCCGACGCATGTAAATAATTGAGGTTTATAATTCTTATTGAAGTCCAATGTTATTCGACATTATAATGCATTAGTCCTTCAAGTAAAGAGTCCGTTCAATACATCAATGCTATTATCAATGGCACAGGCACTAACCCCACTGATTTAAATACTCACTATAATACTTATGTACATAAGATCTATTAAAATCGACGAGGTCAATGTATGCGCCACTTACAACATTTCTGTTCCGAGGATTTTGGATGGCACTGAAGTCTGTGAGACAACCGCGGCCTGGCATCGTAACCGAGTCGCCGAGTTCGAAGTTTAGCGATCGTGCCGCTACACAAGCACCGTACTTCTTCCAAGAGTGAATCAGATTTTCAAGCACTGAAAAACACGAATGTACTTGGTATAGCCTAAACATTGCTCAGATAAATAGACTCTCTTTACATCTGTTAAAAATCATGAAAATTAATGTTCTAATTCAAAGCTTGTAGTGTTTTATTTTATACCAATATCATGATTAATATGTTTGCTTATTGCATTGTAAAAATATATTTCCTTTGATTTTATATTTCAAATGTATTGTAGTTTTAATCAGAATACAGTTGGTCGTGTTAACATTGGGTATCATATGATACTTGTGGTTTATATACAGTGCCTCTCAAAAGTTCTGAGACAAATAAAACTTTGAGAAAGACTGATCCATACATCGATATTAAGTACGTAGATATTGCTGTGAATATTCAAATTAGCAGGGTTGTGAACATTTAAATTAGCGGGATAAATGTATGCGCCAGTGACAGTTGAATAAGATTTAACAAAAAATAATTCGAATCTTATGTTTACGAAGTGTTCAATGTTGATTATAACTTGATAGTATCACACATAGTCAAAATATAATATGATATTATTTCATTTGAACATTAAGAAGATACAATTACACATTGTTTATGTGAGTTTTTATTTTTGATAGCTTCCTTAACAATAATTAACACTTATCCGGGGCGGATCCAGGATTTTTTCCAAGGGGGGGGGGGGGTCCAAACATTATTAGGGGGAATCCAAACTTTCGAACCACATTGTACACATTTTGCAGAATAATGTAACATATTAATAATAAAAAACAACATAACCATTAATTTTATGTTAAGCACCAAGAAAAATTGCTTTATGCTACTTAAAAGTGACTCACAGTCAAGAAATACACTAATGGACAGGTACATTTTCCAAATTCTACGGGGGGGGGGGGGGGTCCGGACCCCTTTGACCCCGCTAGATCCGCCTACAATAAAGTTGACGATTTCCTGTGGAAACTATGATTTTATGTATTTCTTAAGTATATTACAAAATAACAGGATTGTGTCCAATGACTTTGGGAGGGTACCGTATATGTACTTTTTATAGTTATTACTCTTCTCTTTGTTGTCTAATTTATGTGATGTAAGGATATTAGTTCTTTAATACAGTGAAGTAGATATCCTCAACAGTTTATGAGAAAATATTCTTACAAAGTTATTTTGAGTATATTTATTTCAGATACAGTTTATTTTACTGTTCTGTTAAGTCCTTTTATTAGCTTCGATCTCTCTAGATTTCATGCACTGGTTTCCTATGAACGCTACCGTTCAGGAAATTTAAAATAGCGATGAGAGGAATAACTTGATATGTATGTGTTTCTTTTATTTGTGTGATTATTTTTGCTGACTTGATAGACCCAATCCGAAACTCCAATTCATGGGCCCAATGAATCGTCCTAGCACAGGCGGTACAAACAAAGTGTGTTGCACATTATAGCTGAAAAGCACGAAATACGTTTTAAATCATATTGTTTTAGTACACATATTCTTATAGTAACCGTGGAAGTTTGCTTGTGCTAGAAGGACAACCGGAAACATTTGAACAAATATTATTACATCAATAAATTCAAATCAAATTTCATAGTCGTGCGGGATACATGTACCAACCGCTTAACGACAATAATACTATGAATTAACATAAAACGATCGGTAGTGATACTTTCTGCTCGGAGAGCAAGCGGATTCCAATTCAGTGCAAATGGCAGAATCCTTCCTGACCGGAAAGAGTTTTGGTCTTTTTTTGCAGTGTCCCCTCCATGCTTCCATAAAATTCATTATAAAAATCTTCTACACTGAACATTTCGGGTAACTTTCAATCAAGTTTCCCTCTTATGCTTCCATACAAGTCATAATTAAAGTTGTATTTTTAACACTGATCATGCCGGGTATTCTCCAACCAAGTGGCCTCTACATGCTTCCGTAGAATCCCACAATTAATGCTCATCATACATCATTAAGCCCTGGTGTTGTAAATCAATGGATTATCAAGATCATTTTATATGAGTTAACAACATTATTTTATACTACCTTGAGAGTGTTTCAGACCAACGCATAGATTACAAAGAATATATTTTTACAAGTTATATATACAATTATACTTCATAAGGTATTATAGTATTAACGTGTATAAATCTATATACAAATGTGTGGATGATAAACAATTGGACATACACTTTATTCATAAATTGATAAGACCCATTTTAAGAGACCAAGCAATCGTAATAAAACAATTCGAATTGAATGCTGCGGTCATTTGAATATGAGACCAAAAATCATCAAAATACACATTAAAGGGATACACAGGCAAATGACTGTGCCAAACGTATATAACCAAGTTTAGTCTTTAATGTTACAAGTGACAAATGTTATTAGTAAGTGATTTCTTACGTTCTTAATACTGTATTAAGAACGTAAGAAATCACTTACTAATAACATTTGTCACTTGTAACATTCAACTGAACGAATTAAAACATGTGGCATACACATTTTTGAAAACGAAAGTAGGATACTGAGGGAATCACCAAGCTATTTATAGATTTGGTATATGTCGTACTTGCTGAAATTAAACATTTTCATTGGTCGCTTCTTGTCTTTTCATCATTCTTAGGAGGCGGTTAGGATATCTTTTAATAGAAGTATACTAATGTTGCATAATAACAATCTCTAGTATCTTCTCATCAATAAATGCATTTTTAACACTAATCTATTTTTAGCTAACCTGACCCACGTGGGTCTAGTTAGGAAACACCCCATATATTACGAGAAAATAAAGAAATATTTTGCCAAGTAATATAAAAGTGTGTCTGTTGCATGCACAGTTATAAAAATATAATTCAAAATCAGGAAATATGAAGTTTAACTTTTGCCTTGCAATTCCTTTAAGAATCATAATTTTATGATATAATCTTATTGATTATGCAAATATATTAATGACTGTTTTGTTTATTGTGACGTCCATCTTACTAAGATACAACTCCGACAATAAAGTAGTCCCTTCACTAACGTTTAAGGTTAACTGCGATTTCGTATAATTTAAAGTTGAAGTACGACAAAACCAAAATAGAAGCGAAAAATAATCGCTTCTTGCCTCGTGCGACTAGACGTGGTGTTTTTAATTATAGGTGTTTGGAATAGATAAATGTATACTTTTTGTTTGCAGTGTTCCTTTTGAAAACGGGGCTTTAACGGATATAGGACAGTTTTCATGTCTACTGTAAATGAATGCATCTTCATAAAGCGGCTTTAAAAACGTTTTTAATTTCAAGCCTTTGATATGGTCTCGTTGTAAACCCACTTTAGTTAACTAAATATATTATAGTACATGTCCTTATGGAATCAAAGCAAGTGTAAATTGTCACAAACACGAATGGTAAACATGTTTTATTTAATCGTTGTTTGAAAAATTACACATTTGACAGTTTCTGTATAAGTAGTATAATAAACAAAATTTAAATTTCCACAGTGAAATTGCAAGTACAAACAGTCTGTCGGTTTTGTGCAACCCCAAGATTACGAAAATTCGAATTTATGGCTACTTGAGATGGTAGCTCTGAGTGTGCAAATTCGAATATGCGCAACTGAAGGTGATTTAAATCTTGATCAAATTATAAATATTGAAGAATTAATAGAAAGGCATTAAGTGGAAATAATTTATTTCTCTGTCGTGATTTATTTACTAAGTCAGAGGTAGGCAAATATGGTTATATTTTCAAACTTAAAAACTTGAACATAATCGTATGAACTCATTAACGGTTGTGTTAGTTAGAACAAGTAAAGTGGCAGTACTTCCTCCTCATAAAGGGTTCTTAACATGGGTTTCCCAAGTTTAGTAGTGGACTGTAGCAAATCCTCATTAAAAGTTGTCGCGGACGATTACATTTGGCCGTGTGTGTGCAATTCAAGGAATAATTACTACTTTAATTAATATAGTTCGCATTGTGCGTTAAGAAGCAAACGAAATGATGTTTGTGCAATTGAAGTATATCAAATCCGGCTTATGTAGAGGAAAGTTCCTTTGCATCGCTTCTGTTTGTTATATAGCCCCGTGTTTACATATTCTATCAAAACCCCATTCTCGTTCCCAGAGTCTAGTAGGATTCTCAATATTGAGAATTCTACTAGACTCTGGGAACGAGAATGTCAAAACCCCTGTCTGGCAGCGCTATCCTCGCTTTAGTTTATAACTGGTTGAACGCCTTTTCAAAACTTTAAGTTACTTTTCACCCTTACTTTTCAATGTAAATTTGCCAAAATTAATCTTAAATAACTTTTTTGTATATCATTTAATTTGTTTGAAATTCAAGCTAGGTATTTTTAGGGTAAATAACTATCTAATTTTCACCACTTCTTTTAATATCTTCATTAACAAGAAAGATATTAGATGAAATATCTTGTTATTTTTACACAGGGC
This sequence comes from Mactra quadrangularis, assembly GCA_025267735.1. Lineage (NCBI taxonomy): Eukaryota > Metazoa > Mollusca > Bivalvia > Venerida > Mactridae > Mactra > Mactra quadrangularis. The sequence goes on along the minus strand of CM046304.1, from coordinate 39,746,634 downwards.
TTCAATGATAAACTCCGAGGATTCCAACTGTAAGGACCTACTTACCAATTTAATTGCTTCAGATTTTATCAGGGAAAGATAACCGAATAAAGTCCTTAAATGTGTTCAAATAAAAAATAAGTTGAAACTAAGGGAGATAACTCTTATATATACTATGTTAGCAACCGGTAAGAGTTGCATACCATTGGTACAAGTTTAGGTCGCTGAATGTTGTCGTGTAAGAAGTTAAATCATCATCCTAACTAGGCTGTATCTACTTTAGATTGCTTCATCGGTGTCTGTATTTAAGAATCATAGCAAAAATTATAAAGATCTTTGTACGATTTAATATTTTATCGTGAACCTTGCATTGTAATGCACAATATTTTGATACACATTGGCTGTTTACAGTGTTTCAAAAGTTCTAAGAAAACCCTTTTTTTGATAAACCGATTTACACAAACTTACAAAAGCAACAGCCATCTGATTCAATTAAAAAAGATCAGTATTATAAGTTGTACAAAATATGATTTGAACTGTGTTACAAAATAACTTAAATTAAAGTAATATTACCAGAGGAAGGAATGGTCATTTTTTGTCTAAATTTATTTTGTTGATTTTCTCTGTCCATGGTTTCTTTTTGTTTTTAGTTTGGTTTAACGCCGTAGCAACACATTGTATAGGTCACATCACGGCGGTCAGTCAACCTACTCACTGCTCCTGGAAAGGTTAAATCTCTGGATTTAGCTTTTAACCAACTACTAAGCGCATACTTTCGTCAGTGACTGACAACTGTCCAATATAATTAAAAATCATTGGTAGAAGGGATATTGGCCGTAGAAATAATTTCATGACCAAGCTCCACGAAAGTATGCCCCGCCCGGGAATCAAACCCACGAGCCCTCGATCTGTAAACTTGCGTGCTACCAACTGAGCTAGCCGGACGGCTTAGGTTTCTGTTAAGCATGTCAAAATGTCAAAGTAATTATATCAGTTATGATTTATTAAACGAAACCAATGTCCACTTACAATGTAAGTATTCACAGTATTCTACGAAATACACATTTTCTTTTAAATACGATCAAACAATCGACATGTATGATTATGCAAATATTGACCTAGATCAAGTTTGATGATAATTGAGTAAAAATATATGTGACAACTAGAGTGTTCACATTACACAAGATTTTTCCATATTTGGACTGTATGACCTAGTTTTCACCCCCAGATGAACCACATTCGAATTCGAACTTGACTTATAAATCATTGAAACAAATTTTCAAACCAATTTCCAGGATATTTGAATAATAAAGTTTCCGTTAGTATAAATAAAGATTTTTTTCTATTTTTAGCTCCTGCGACTCAGTTAACCATGCGAGATGTCCGATTTGTGAACGCGTCCGAGGCAATATCTAGACAAGCATACTTGCAAAGTGCGATGATGATTGAAGCAAATATGTGACCACTTAAAGTTTTTACAACAAAAAATGTGGACGGACGATAAACGCCGGACATTCAACGATCATTTAAGCTCTCCCTGAGCCAGCTCAGATGAGCTACATTTTAATTTAATTTGGAACAAAAAAAGAGTTGTACATCATAAATATAGTTTGAATTATTAGTATCATTGATAGCTGTCGGCGCGATATGACCTTTTTGTGTTGGTGCGCCGTAAAACCCAAACAAACAAACAAAGAACCAAAAAAAATTAAATTGAACTTTAAGGATGATACTTGTATATGTAATTAAGCAGTGTACATGTTAAAGTTGTTAACAAGCCCTTTTACCAACTACAGTTCTGTAACGATGTTTGCATAGATGAATGTTTTTATGGCATTGATTAAAATAAAAAAATCAACTGTATACTTAAATCATTTTGAGATATAACGAAATAATTCACTTTTTTCCTCAGAGACTTTATAATCCTTTAATATGTATTAACGATTCAACATTATGCATTCTGCAATTAGCACGCAAACTTCTTAAAAATCTGAATTTACGTAATTCGGAGTTGTTTGCAATGCCAAATGAATTATCGACACATAGTTTATTCATTTTTGCTTTATTTGGTTAAATTAAAAAATTTGATTAGATGAAGTTAACAAACAAACTTACAGGGATTGAATAATGTTAATCTTGTGTGGTATAGTGCGTACAAAAAAACAAAACGTGTTTTGGTAAACATTAGAAATGAGACAATCCATTTCTGGGGTAGGCAGTAATGAAAATAAAATGTATGTAATTCATTGTAACAAAATTAGCATGATGGATACCACCATTTGTTGGTAAATCGTGCTTGTGTTGGTAAAAATATTTTCCATTACACTAACAACTAAGACAATCGTAAAACTTATCACATGTTTATGTTATTGTCATCCTGAGCGTCCCTCGTAGTGGATTAGTTTATTCTATTGTTATTATAAACAGTGTTTTTTTTGTACGCACTATACTAATATGACTCTCGTACGTGCCCTTATACTAGTTCATGTATCATGCATGATTAAATAAAATGCATACTAATCATACTAACATTAAAATGAAAACGCTAAGAAATGCAGAATGTGTTGTTGCTTTTAAGTCTGTTTTTATGACGTTTATAACATTATTTAAGCTTTGAAACTATCTTAAAGTCTTTGTTGCTCAGTATAGTAGCACTTATATTCAAACAGGATCGAATAACATAATTATGTAATTGTATACGGGAATATTACAAATATGACGTTGACGAGTTTCGTGGTGAATGTAATTACATACTCGTATATGAGTAATTTTATATAAATTATGCCTTTTCTTAAAAAGATAAAATGTCTCCGTTATGATTTACGTTAATGACGCAATATCTTTATATCTTAAGGTTAGAATAATGTTGTTTTATGGACAATAATTATACACCTAGCGTAAAATTATCATGCTAATACACTGAAATTGAAATATCAAATTACACCAATAGCTGTCATAAATATGACGTAAATTCTAAAATTATTACGTCATTTCAATATCGTTTTCATGAACTTTTACCTATAGTAACCTTTATATAGCACCTTTTCTCTGCAAACTAATAGTCTTACATGTACTTGTTAACATCTGATAATTCGGAACCCGCCAGGCTAGCTCAGTTGGTAGCACGCAAGTCTACTTATCGAGGGGTCGTATGTTCAATTCCCGAGCGGGGCATGCTTTCGAGAAGCTTGGTTAGGCAATTATTTCTCACTCCTATTACTGATTTTTTAATTATGTAGGGCAGTTGTCTGTTACTGACGAAAGTATGCGCTTAGTAGTTGGTTAACAGCTAAAACCAGAGATTTAGCTTTTCCAGGAAGAGTGAGTAGGTTGACTGACCGCCGTTATATATGACCTATACAATGTGTTGCTACAGCGTTAAACCCAACACACAACCAAACAAGTAGAGTCATGAAAAATCGATACACATTGTACTATGAAAAAGTAGCAAAGAGTTAACTGAGCTGATTTAAAAATAAAGCTATGACTTAATAAACATTTAATTTGAACTTTTACGTTACAATTTTCAAGTTCCATTATGGAAAACAGCACACTAATAGTGTAATTACATAGCTAGAGAAAACCATATGAATTAACTTGCTTGCAAAAGCGATTTATACGTACTCTAGTCCGGCCAACACCAAGAATGACCTTGCACGAAATGATGTAGAAAATTTTATTCAATTTATTGGTTGACATGGTCTTACTAGTTCCAAATTCGATTGATGCCACTTTGTCATCCTTGGGCAACTCCCAGAACCCAAGATGGCGACCAAGATGGCGGCTAGAGGCTAAATTATACATGCAAAATGTATTTTTACACATTATGTTATTAAAATTAAGGACAAAAGTGATTACAACATTTGTAGATCCAGTTTGTTAAATTTTGTTATTTATAAATATCTTTTTTAAATTCAAAATGGCGGTCAAAATGGCGGACAGAGGCTTTTAGCCTAGTATATAAAGAACAAACTTGCAGAATGAGTGGTGTCGAAAGGAGTAGGTGCGATTCGGCCCTGTAAAATCGCCGAATTTTAAATGTATGATTTCGGCCATAATATTTCTCATACAAATAGATCTATCTTTTAACTTTAAGAAAATGTAAAATATGAGTCCATTCAAGTCTATTTTGACTGCTCATGGGGCCCTTGAATAGGGTCAGGTGCGGCGAAATTCGCTAAATTTGACGGATTTTGACCTCTTCTACTGTCATCTTCAATACGAGTGCAGCATTGCAAAGATTTGAAATTTTCAGGAAATGTTTATTTTATCATAATAAAAAGCTGAGCGAAATATAAAATCTTTGTCTTTTTGCACTCATATTCAATTTTGAAAAAAAGTGTTTAAAAATCATTGCTGAAATCCAAGGGACGCAACTTCGACTTGTTTGTACTAGCGTCCATAACAACGGTTTTGTAACTAAATTTATGTGTTTACCCGTCCCATTTACGAACAAAAGTGTTATGCATATACTTTTCTATGTATTTACCATTCACATTCTCAACTATAAGGGGAAATCACTCGTTATCAGCATTAGATTCAATTAAATATATCTTGGGCTAAAAATAGCTCATTGACCTGAATGCATAAACCAAGATGGCAGCCTCCATGAATATGTCAGCAAAGTAAAATTGCTGTACTTCTTTTGGAAATACAAAGTAAACAGAGGATACTGGAGAATTTATGGACTTAATGGCTAATATTAAAAGCTTGTTTTAGTCTGTGGAATAAGCCATGAAGCCGACATGAAAGGAGTGAATGACGTCAATACACACAAGTTCAATTCATGGCGGCTTTGAACTTAGATCAACATGAAATTATGATAACACTGTCTATTTACGTTATGCAGATTGGCTGTATGGTTGACTAGTCTCTCTGTATATAAAGTAAATGGTGTTTGTCACATCATCTAAGAACAATTGAACAAATGGATCCAGTGATAGTGCATGCTTTGTAACTTGATCAAAATTTAACTTCTACTTTCGGTTTCAAATCAGCACAGACATAAAATTCCCTGAAATCAGGTAGATAATTTTAAAATTTCTACAATATTTGCATTAGTGCTCTAATATTGATATTTTTGGCATTGAAGCTAATTTCTGCTGTTCTGCCATACATGTATATACAAGACATTTGCAATGCTTGGGTTTGATATAAATTACAAACTTGATTGCCCTAATTTCATGTGAAACTGTGAAAGTTTATTTGGGTCTTGGACCCAAATCTAGCAGTCAACCTTTGTGAACATGTACAGTAAATGCTGTTTGTTAAAAGATTGTTTGAATATACATTTGTGCTTACACTACAAAAACATGTCAGATTGTCAATATATGCTGCATTTTGCCAATACCTGCATGCTATCAACTCATTATACATAGCCTACAGGTTGTAACTAGTATAAACATGTAATTGATGTAGTAAATATAGCAGTGCCCATTCACATAAACAACTGCCCAGGACAATTAACCAGAACTTGCTTATACCCCACATGCAATAGGAAGAAAAGTTGCTTTTGAATATATATACACTGTAAAACACATGCAAAACTCTTAATATATGTACAGCCATGCTAGTCTGCAAGTATGTTGCAATGAATAGCTTGTATTTGAAACCATTGTGATCTGTCAATTTGTTCTCTTGTGATCAGGTTGCTTTTAAATAATGCACTATTCATAACTGAAAGAGTCAAACAAGTTTGTCAAAAACCTTACAAAAATGATAAAATCTGGTACTTACAATGAGTATTTGTACACTAATGATGTTATGTACAAGATCCAGATAAAATCTGACTTCCATGGTTAGAAGTAAAAATGTAGAAGCATTTTGTTATGATTTGTGCATAATTATGTACAGTTTTACTAAATATCAATGTATACTTCAAATTATTTCCATTTGTATATGCATTTTACTATATGTAATCCCTGATTTGGACACATTCAATTATATGAATTTACAAAAATATGGCTGATAGACCTTCATTGTTTCACATCTATATATGTTTAAAGCTATATGACTGACTGTATGTTGCAAATGATCAAATATATAAGTCTATCTGGGCTCTCATATAAAGTCAAATGAAGTTAAATGTCTTAACATAGACTGCAGCTTGATAATTGCATCATGAAAGTACAACTTCTTGCATGGACTTCCTGCAATTCTTGATTATTTTTTCATTTCACAAAGTAAATTGTAAAAATCATTTTCACTTGTTATTTTGTATAACATTGATGTGACAATTGAAAGGATTCTTTTGGCTCTGTACAAGGAATGACATTATAGATTGTCCAACAGTACTGGGTTCATTCAGGATTTTCATAAAAGATAACATCTATGTGAGGACTCTTTGTGATGATTTAACTTTTTGTACATTTTGTATCATTGTTAAGCACCATGTGAGCTAAGTGATTCTGTATTAACATTTTTTTCAACAATTAAAATGAAATCACTGCTGGATTCTATTCACTACTACCTAGACCATTTATTGTACCAAATGCTGAATCTGCTTTAATATGATGATGACATAACTGTCTTAACTAAGAAAAAGTAAAGGAATCACTGTATATCTTTTTATATGATTTTTACTTTATTCCAATATGTTCATATTATGCCATCCATTTATCACAAAATGCAATGCAATTTGTAGAAAATATTGTTAAAACCTTGTTATACTATTAATAAGAGTGAACCTTACATCCCAATTTAAAAGCTTGGAAGCTAAATCTCTCATGCAGTTTTCCTGACCTAAACTCTATTGTATCTTGTTATCCTATTAGGATTTGATTTACTCTTTTTGCACATTTTCAACATTTTTATATGAGAAACTTATACAAAATTAATTTATTTTGATCTGATCTTTTTAATTTCTATGAAATAATTGGTAAAAAATCAGGTTTCATAATATTGAAAGTTGCATTTCAAATTGTTATATTTTCATTTTCTGTTACCATAGCAACCACAGCTTTCAATAGAGAAGAATAGCATTTGATTGTGGTCTTTATACTTTGCACATCTTGCATACCAAATTTCATTAATTTAGCTTATGCAGTATGGTAGCAATGACTGAATCTCATTTTTAGAGCTTTATTTAATAATTCTGTTTTCATGGCAACCACTCATAAAAAGATATAAATTTATAATGTGATGTAATGTTTTAATACTGATACTATATAATAATTAAGCACTTTTTACTTCAATATTGTTTTTTTTTATTTTGGCCTATTTGCATGATACATCCTCCCTATACAGATTTACGTAACTTTTTTTGTAATGCTCAAAAACTGGGATATTTGTTGCCTTAGAAACGACCTTAGCAACGAGTAACTAAGTCAGTGCTAATGTATTATTTTTACTGTTTCAATTCAATTAAGTGGTAATTGTGATAAAAATTTAGAATCTAAACTATTAAAAACTATATATCTTTGAATATCATAATTTTAGTAAAAATGAAAAAGTTTCCATGGCAACGAGAACCTATTGACTAAAATGTATTTCTTTAATTGAATTTACTCAATCATAGATGGGATAACCAGATTACTAAGAACAAGGCATGCATATAAAATCTAAACTTCAACTTCAAACATACTTAGCGCAAGTATAACATTCTATTTTAAACATGTTATTTCTTAGTATAGAATACATTTATTTTGTTTCCATGGTAATGAATATTACAATAAATGAGGTCAAAGTGTTGTGTTGTTAATTTTATATAATTACATCAACATAATATTTGAATAAAGTTTCTTTAGAATTGCAAAAAGACTGCAAAAAACATGTTTTTCAAAAAATAAAAGATTTTCAATTTCTGAAAACGGTTACCATGGCAACCAAATATTAACAACTCAAAAAGAAAGTGCTTCCCTCATGTGACAATATGTGACTATAAAACTATCAATTTTGAAAGTCAGTTTGAAGGGATATCTATATTTTCAAATTAAGCAATTTATTTTGTTCCGTTGCCATGGTAACAGACTTCACAGAATTCCCTTAAAAAAGTTAATTCTGGGTAACTTATTGATTTCCCTATCATATGACATAATTTTAACCACTTTGGCAACAGGGCCAAATTTGGGGGTAAACGCACCTACTCCTTTATTTACTTATAGAAGGGTTCATGTCATTAAAGAAACCAATTAATAACACTAAGTTAAAAGTTATTATAAACTATTATAAATCCAAAATGGCGGCTAAAATGGCGGATATGATCTAATTGTTTAGTATCGTATATGGGCGGAAACAAACACGTGTGGGTTTAAGTTTCAATGTTGTTTTTTTGTTTTTTTTTTGTGTTTTTTAATCTTAAACTCTCCAGTTTGTAAAACTACCCACCTGATCATCTATTAACAACTCAAGATTCAAGGTGGAGACCAATATTACGGTTACGAAGCAAATTCAACCAATTCATTTTTTAGCAATAATGTATTGTTAATAATGAAGTGTTTTCATAATGATATAGTTATTTGGTTGAAGACAGTCATATAAGCCTTCGGCCTGCGGCCTCAGGCTATAATGGCTGTCTTCAGCCAAATAACAGGCCATTATGAAAACACTTAATTCACTATCATCGCAGATAGGGTCCCTCAACCAACATTCAAAATGGCAGCATTTTTTTGTTGAAGAAAAACACTGCCTTCATGAGAAAACTCGGCCATTATGATATTCGGATCCAATCAAATGCATGTATCTCATATTAGCCGAGGTATTTATGAAAGGGTGTGTTTTTCAAGATGGCCGAGTATTTGGTTATAATGCCGTTGTGAACGCCTTAGTATCAGCCCTGAATTTGAAGTCCAATATCATACAATTAATTAATAATGTTACTTATTTACTGGATTTAATGAAATGAAAATTTGATAAATAATTGGAATGGACAAACTAATTTAATTTCCAAAATGTATGCCATTTAGATAAAGAAAAACGGGAAAATAAAATGGGGTTGATATACAGTTTACGAGACAATTCATTAAAGAACCTTTATGAAGGGCTATCCTTTTGTTTAAGATTGCAATATGTGTGGATATTTGAAAAGCTTATAACCCTTTTAGTTAAAAAAAATTGATGCAGTAAAAAATAAACTGAAACATATAAATTGCAAAACAAGCATGTGCTATTTAAAAAAGAGGAAGAAACTAATTGATTGAGCTCATAATCATCATTACACAAACAATAATACAGTCTGACTTGACTAAACTAGACTAAATTAGAATAAAAAATATGCTTAAATGTTTAAGTTTGCTTCAGTCTAATATTACATAACGATAGCACAATTTTTCTGGTCGTTTTTGTCTGCTGATAACAATTAACATGTTCAAGTGACAACACAAATTACTATTTACAGAGTATTTTTCACTTAACACCCTAAGCACACCACATGCAATGGTAAACTTACCATATTAATGATTATTATCTTTAGAAAGTATCCAAGTGGGTGATAACTTATGGCCAAAAGATAGCATAACTTTCTTCACTTTTGATGTAGGATAGATGAACCAGCTTTAAAAGCATATATTACATCCATGCTAACAATGTACTCTCTTTACATTGTCAATAACTGACTGACTTGTAACATTACTTTTTGAACGAATACTAGTTGAACCCATTGTTATAGTGTCACTCTTACAAGATAGATATCTAAAATAAGTATCAGCACACCAATGTCGTCAGATATTTTTGGTACTCAGCAAATTGCAGCAACAAAGATAGATCATTTGTTGTACAATTTTGTTGTCTGTGCTTCTAGTTCCAAGTCTTAAGGTTAATGCGATTAAACATATTTGTAATTTTACAGAAAAAATGGAGAATCACCATATCTTGCTATGCATCGTCTATAATGTTTAGAGTGGAACATATTTGAATATAACGTTCGATATTAACGAATTGTCTCAGCGTACCATCCTTCTTTGGGAAGAATTTGCAGTTGATAGGGAATATACTCCAACTGTGTTTAGTTATCAGGCCTGTTTGAACTTTTGACACTGATGCATCAGATCTGTTATGTGTTCTTTCAAGATATTTAGACTTTTAAGTGAAACAAGACATTTTTAAATTTTCTACTTGGCCATGCTTTGTAATTGGTGAATCCCTTAAAACCACCATCTTGCACAGGGTAACACTATTTGCTAAATCATGAGCTGGACACTGGGTTCAAATAGCAGTATATACGCTTATAGAATTGTTATCTACGCGACTTAATTTCTCTCTGTCCCTGCAGTTAAAAACAAATTATACTCAAACTTTTGATGAAAATTTGCTTTAGATATTTCTCCATTTTGATCAATGGATAGAGTCGTTTACAATTAAATAAGAACACTTTTGATACAGTTGTGATATCTGATGTCAAGATCGAACTTGAAATCCTATTGCAATTTCTCTGATTAACTATAAAAATGTGTTACAATGTCAACAGAATTTCTATCAATTGCTTTGGCATTAATAGACTCTTAGAATACCTTGAAAGATAATAGAACATGCACACAATATTTTCAATATCATTTATCTTTTTCTTTGTTTATACCTCTTTTTAGTACATATTGATTATTAAAGTGGCAAAAATATATGTGTTAAAGTGGTCGTTATTCGAAGGATATTAAAATATCGTATTACAACCAATGTTGTTCAATGAATTAAATTTTATCAGAATAGTGCCTCTAAATTGCCATCTTAGAAACAATTTGCGTCTAGAGTCAACTGACAAGCTATAGTATCATGATTTAATATTCGCAAGACCAAGAGATATAAAAAACCTAAACATGTTGCTGTATACCCATTAGTGTGGAGTTATGTCTATTTATATGACTTGAAATTAACTTTCCAGCTCTTATAATTCATTTTGACCACCATTTTGGATTCTTGAAGTTATCAAAGAATACCAGCATGGCATCAATTGGTTACATAAACAAAAGTGTATTAACTACAAAATAAAATGCATTGAAATCATTTTGTATACCCCAGTCTATGACTTAGCTCATTGTGGTTGATATATACCCGACAGCTAGTTATTTACGCCATTCTAGCCGCCATCTTGGATTTTGGGAATTGCCAAATGATACCAGTGTAGCATCAACCAGTTTTATAATCTAAACTTAACAGTAATTACAACAAAAATGCATTAAACTTTTTTATATGACTCAGTGTACGATTCTGCTCATTGAGTTTGATATTCTCGACAAACGTAGCTTTTATCCGCCATTTTGTCCGCCATCTTGGATTGGAAAATAAATGAAGGGTTCCAAAATTGCATGAAATAAAATTGCAGGTAATGTTAGATTAATTTTAGCTCTTTAAATTATCAGACTGTGATAAAAATGGACATATTATACATTAATCAGCTCTCATCCGCCACTTTGTCCGCCATCTTGAATTTTGAGAGTTGCCCAAGGATGCCGAAGTGGCATCATCCAGTTTCGTAAACTACAGTGTCTTAGCTTCAAGAAAATGCAAAAACATTTTCTACATCATTCCATGCACGGTTCGGTCGATTTTTGTAGTTTATATACCGGACTACTCGTATTGCGACAGAAGGTCTCAAGATAGAGGAATGTCAATTGTAACGTTTGTCTGAGAAGTAAGGTTGTCACATGGCAATCGCGGCGATTTCACCGTACGGACTTAGCATGACAATAGCATATGTGTCTATCATAGAAACGTTTGTCCTGAGATGGGTATGTTGTACAGCAGATGCTCAAACCTAAATATTGCAACAGTTTGCAAGGAGATGACCGTCTACGTCTTCTGCATCTTGTACGGCTCTATTGACCACTTGAACCTCGTGAACGTACGTTTGCCGAATGATACAAAATCACAGCTATTTGTGAGACCCCGACACTATATTGATTGATTATCCTATCATGCCAGCAGTACTTTAACATTTCAAACATGCTCTATCACAATTCAGCGATTCAGGTCTTTGTAAGCGACATATTTTGAAACGCATCACAAAATGTCGTGGACGTAGACATTCGACCGACATGCGCAGTCAGATTCAGTGCAACGGAATGTAGTTTGGTTTACCCAGCGCATGAATACAAAGTCCCTTTTTTAACAATATATGACATTATCAAGCAGACTTGTTGTCTTGATGACACCATCAAATTTTGCTCTGTTAAATCCATGTCCGGACAGCGCTATCGGCGCTTTGATTTTATAATTCGCTGCCAAGGTTTAACGCAAACTGTCAATGCTCAATCTTTAGACAAGTAGTCGTGTTAAATCATAATGTCGTGTCTGAGTCAATTAAAGTTGTACTGTTGTCAATTGATGTTAGGTTTCCTGATTATGACTTTGACAGTTAAACTCCACTCATCATAATCTTTAATGGATCTTATGAATGGAAACACTCCCGACTTCCTAATCTCACTTGGGACTTGAAAACCATGAATGAACATTCTTTAAGGCAGACATCGTAAGTGAAAATATATCACTTATATCAAAAACGATGAATGAATGTGTCGTAAGATAAGTTATTTTTAGTCTTGGCAAGATTTCTGTCTATAAATACGACAAAAGAACATTAATGAATACATGTACAATTATGGTGCCAATACAGTGTTGGTTAAAACATCAAAACAAACATATTCCGAAAATCTTCCAGCTCGACTATTCGGAAAACAGTGCGGCTATCATATTAAGCTGTGCATTTGCGTAAAACTTCTCGGTTAAGTTAATGTGTAAACATTGTACCGCCGCAATATGTCGCAATCGTCTCCCGCAAAATGTCGCAGCGCTGACAATTGCAACATAATGCGTCGACTGCGACATAATGCGTCGATTGCGACATAATGCGTTGACATTGCGATATTTTGCGTCAAGTACGACATAATGTAGCGTTGCGACATATTGCGGCGGTACAAACATAATACATATATATATATTTAAAACAACTGAAGGGAAGCTTTAAAGTGTACTTAAAAGTGCAGAAATAATAAAAAAGGTTCTGGATAGAACGTGTAAATCATTTTTTCTTAAGTGTAGTAATCCGGCCACTCATTGATAAAACTGGTAACTTCCTCAAAAATGTATATGTATTTACAAATGAAAATGAAAAAGTCATGACGTCTTAGAAATCATAACATAGTCTGGCTTATGATGTATACTGCAACAATTCACGGAAAACTAATATTAGCGGTTTGTTTGACATTGATGTATAAGGCAATTCATATCACTAATACCACAATATCTGAACACGAAAAACAGTTGCTTTAAGATTAACAGACGCTCCCTAATGTAATATATCAAACACCTAAAATAAATCCTTACAATCATGTACCTCAACACGCAACAATGACGCCATTGACTATAGTATATATAAAACATGATACATGGTCTCTCACCGGTCAATCTCATTGGACTTGGAAGTTACATTACGTCTGTGATATCTTGCCGACGTATATCTCATTCAAAATACCTCGGCCATCCAACGAATAAATAATCTAGGAAGGATCCGTCGGGTTGAAACGAATCATTTTTTGTGGGTTTTTTCTTCGAGATGAAGCTTAAGCGAAGCGCGCACCAATTTATGCAAATTGTGTCGTACACGCAAGACTTCGTGCACACATATTTTTATGTTTACTTATACATACACTCGCAAAACTTCTAATCAGTCAACCCCTTAAATTCCTTGATTATAAATAACTGTAATCTACGATGGGCTATCAATTTTAGCCAAAGTGATCATTAATTCGCTTAACATTACACCAGGTGCCAGTTCAATTACCCCGAACGTTCCAAAACGTTCCGTAACGTTAAGGTCGGAACAACTCGACCCAAAGACAACTCCACCTGAGACAACTCAACCCCCTACTAACGGATTGAGTTGTCCAACTTTGAGTTGAGTTATCCACGGGTTGAGTTGTCCCTTACCCGAAACTGCCCCGAAGGGGTTTGGGTTCGAATCCCACCCGGGGAGGTTATACCCTTCCATGAATACCCTTGATTAGATAATATGGAGACGTTTCCGGCCTTGTGGAAGGGTAGGTGAGTACTGGTTATAGACAAGGGTCAAGGAAAGCTAGGTTAGGTGCGCTGGACGCCGTAAAATGACCTCAATTGTGTTGACACGGCGTTAAATTCAATAAATATAAATAAAATAAAAACTTACCCGAAACGTTCGCTAACAGTCGTTACTGAACACGCAGCTGATATAACAGTGTGTTTGGTAATGTGACACACAAGTAGTTCATGGCGTCTTAGTATATCAGTAGTTATTCGTATTGATTTGCCGAGAAGTTCTTAATGATATATTTTGTTTTTTACCAAGTGCCTTAATAAGATCATTGTGGTTCAAATATTAAGATAAAACAGACCCTAGGATATCTAGTAGTATTATCTATAATTATGTAACTGTACGAAAATTATCTATAATTTTGTAACTGTACGAAAATTATCTATAATTATGCAACTGTACGAAAATTATCAATAATTATGTAACTGTACAAAAATTATCTATATATATGTAACTGTACGAAAATTATCTATAATTATGTAACTGTACAAAAATTATCTATAATTATGTAACTGTACGAAAATTATCTATAATTATGTAACTGTACAAAAATTATCTATAATTATGTAACTGTACGAAAATTATCTATAATTATGTAACTGTACAAAAATTATCTATATATATGTAACTGTACAAAAATTATCTATAATTATGTAACTGTACGAAAATTATCTATAATTATGTAACTGTACGAAAATGAACTTCAGTTCCGGGCGGATATGGCGTTCACTACGGAACTCGAACCAAATACTCGGTCATTATAGATAAAAATACGACCTTTTATGAAATACCTCGGCTGTTATGAGATTCAAACATTTTGATTGGTTCCTCATCTCACAATGTCCGAGTTTTCTCGTAAAGGCCGTGTTTTTTCCATAGAAAAATGCCGCCATTTGAATGTTTGTTTTTGACAAGACCCCTTGTCTGCTACGACTTATCTATTGGTTCAATAAATTGTTAACCCTTAAGTGATATCTTTTATCTATTGTACTTTTGCACAAATTGTATAGTTAATTAATAACATTGTCAATAATTAAGTGTTGTCATAATGGTCTCAAGGGCCTTGTTATTTGGCTTCAGACAGTCTTATTAACGTTGGCCATAAGACTGTCTTCAGCTAAATACAGTTATTCAATATATAAGATGGAGGGGATAGTGTTTTGAACGGTTGTCCGAGACCGAAGGCCGAGTTCTACAGTACAAACACTATCCCCGACACCGAGGGACAACTGTTGACTGTTCCCAAATCACTCATGAAATAAATGTTTTATTTCCTGATCAATTACTGTTTTAGCAGTACAAATGTACTTTCAGAAAACAAAATAGAAAGAAAATAGTTTTCCAAATGTAATAATGATTATAATTTCTTAATTTAAAATTCGAATAAGGAATCGGGTAATTATCTACATGATGTATACTGTATTAACCTTTGTTAATAGAAAAATAAAAAAGACTTTTTTTATGAGCGTTTTGTGGATATATTACCAATTGTATGATATTTACTGTGTCAAAGATATATCAACTTAGTCGCAGGATACAGTTACTATGCTGATTGTCACAATAATTATGACAAAAGTAAAATTTGTTTGTTAATTTTTAACAATTGTTTCAATATACAGTATCCTCTAGGTCAAATATATCATAATAGCTTTTTAATTATTTTTTTGTTTTATTAGAGCAACCCATGTATCTTTTTCATTTTAATGTTTTAGAAATTTATTTTTACAACTTTCCAGACTCATTTATTTCAGACACGATACTATAAATCAAGATTAAAATATATTAATAGCGTGGAGAAGCTTTCGGTAGGAAAATGTTAAAAAGAAACAGTTAATAATACGTTCTAAAATAAACAATAAATTGATTTAAGTATAATCTGATACAGAATCTTTAATTAAATCCTGAAATAAAGTATTTTTCTCTTGATATAAATTACTACAAAAATGCAGGATGTAATGAGTAAACAATAATCATTGTCAAGTTTTACTTCAAAGCTTTGAAAAAAAAATGTGCACAGTTAGCAGTTAACACCTATCCACCTATAGCATATCGTTGGATACCCACTGTAGATACACTTAATTGTAATCAATAATATTAATTTGGTCATAATTATCCAAAGATGCTTCAAGCACTATGCCATAGAATTGTAAAAACTTAAACAAAAGTGAGTAGATATTTATAGATAGTACTGTGTTTGTCCATATAGAGTAGATATTTATATATGGTACTGTACATGTCCATAGAGGGTTGATATTTATAGATGGTACTTTGTTTGTCCATAGAGGGTAGATATTTATAGATGGTTCTGTGTTTGTCCATAAAGGGTAGATATTTATATATGGTACTGTACATGTCCATAGAGGGTTGATATTTATAGATGGTACTTTGTTTGTCCATAGAGGGTAGATATTTATAGATGGTTCTGTGTTTGTCCATAAAGGGTAGATATTTATATATGGTACTGTGTTTGTCCATAGAGGGTTGATATTTATAGATGGTTCTGTGTTTGTCCATAAAGGGTAGATATTTATATATGGTACTGTGCATGTCCATAAAGGGTAGATATTTATATATGGTACTGTACATGTCCATGAAGGGTAGATATTTATATATGGTACTGTGCATGTCCATAAAGGGTAGATATTTATATATGGTACTGTACATGTCCATGAAGGGTAGATATTTATATATGGTACTGTGCATGTCCATAAAGGGTAGATATTTATATATGGTACTGTACATGTCCATGAAGGGTAGATATTTATATATGGTACTGTGCATGTCCATGAAGGGTAGATATTTATAGATGGTACTGTATATGTCAGGACCATACACGTACAATGGCGTGGGAACACATCCAGTTTAGCGGACCCCGGAAGTAAATATAAATATGCGTGCGGGGTCCGCTAAACTAGATTCTATCCATGGCGTGTGTCTCCTAAGTACACTATAAGTAAGAATGTACTGATTCATATATATTGAGATAATAATTTAACGAAATACAATGCCATTCAGTGTAATGATGAAATTTAACACTTCCGCTTTTCTCTTATTTTGATCATTAACATTTTGCGCTAACTAAACGTGTAGGTTTAAGGACTATGTAATTTACGAATGTCCTTTGTGACTTTAAAATAGGTGTGGTTGCAATAATTGAAATTTACAAATAATTTTCATAAATTTCAGTTTTCATTTTAATCCTAATGAAATAAATAAGTTTAATAGAAAAATATCAAAAAAGAGGTTTAGTAATATCTATTTTTTATGAAAAAAGTGAGTTTAAACATGTAAACTTTTGTGCAAGTTTGCATGAAGTACAGTGAAAACAGTTAAAATAAAATCTTCCAATCAGATTGTGTACATTCCCGTACAGATGCACTAAGAGTTAAAAATACAAATTGATTTATACATTGTCAGAAATCAGTATAATAAAATATCTCTATATACTAAAATTAATAATTTTCAACATGTCCAAAATACAACTTTACACAAAAGAAGTAGTACAAACAAAAAGTACGGTGTCCAATAATGGACACAGGTAATGAAAGGTACACACTTAAAATAGGTATAATTCACTAATGTCATTATTGAACAGCCTGTTAGCGGAAAACGTTACTCTCGTTGATTTAGATCAATAAATTTACAAAAAAACAAGTAAACAAGAAAACAATTCCTCCTCTCCGAATTCTTCTAATAAATTGAAGTAAGGTTCTCTTGTCCGCTGTCTTTAAACGTTCGCGCTTCAACGGATCGTTCAATTAACCGTTCATAACAGTAACGGTGATTGACTAACGTAAAATGCTAACTGAACGCAGGGCTGGTAAAGAACTGGGACTGTTTCATAAGAATCTTACGTAAGATAGCGAAATTTCCGAAATTACTTACTTACGTTGAACTCACGTTTTACGATGAGAGAATTTCAAAGACGCACTCGAAACTTAAACTCTTTGCTACGTACAATACGATCTGACTTAAGTCAACGACAAGTGGTGAAGCCCTAAAATTTTGGTCACATGATTTGTTGGCAACAATACATTATAAACTACAAAACATTTAAAGAATACAATATGTTCCACAAACTTCAACGAACAATTTCACAAACGGAGATTAGAAGCTCTCGAAGAAAATGCACGAGGGCTATACCGAGCCACCATACTCTTGATTTTCAATACACGGGCAATTTAAACAAAGGTGGTATGACACAAAAAATGGTCATCTGCTAACAAAACATCGACCAATATAAGACGGAACCGATGGATGTCAAAATAAAGTAATTAGGCACAAAAAAGTTCCCACGTGGCGTCAAATAAATACCTTAAAACAATAAATCATCAAATCTACAGACATATATAGTAATAACTTCATAAAAAATAAACCATTCTTAAGACATTTCATCGAAATATGGCAATCTTTAGATAGAAGCTCAGTTCGCGTATGTACACACGTTTTTGTGATTAGCCCCTGACTTCCGCAAAGATGTGTAATGAATAAGTTTTTAATACACACAAAATGAACGCCCAAATTTTGATTACAGAGCTCACTTGTTTGTTTGTTCATATATGTTTATTCAGTCACAGATATAGAAAATGTAAGCCTCAGTGCATCTAGATTAATATTAGTGCATTCAATATCTGCATTATGTATTCTGAAATTGTTCGCTAGAATAAAAGGAAACTTGCACAGAAAATAACGTATATATTTCTGTATTCACAGGTGATGTGAAGTACATACGATACTATTGCCTGGTCCAAAAGGTTTCAGGCAAGAGGGATGATTAAACATTATGATATTTTTAGCGCTGCATTTACCCTAACCAACTTTTTGGGGGTCGGTACTTAAACTTTCTGTAATTTCAACTTTTACATAGTCCTTAACAACCACGATCGAAAACAAACGAGCACAATGCAACCTTAAACGGTATGTTAACTATGTTATGGAACGCTTGGTATTTAAATCGCATATCATTTTAGTTCATTCATGTCCAGGCAGTCATTCGGCCTACTCACGTTCCTGATTTTGTTTGTTTGTTTTTGTTGGGTTTAACGCCGTAGCAACACATTGTATAGGTCATATAACGGTGGTCAGTCAACCTACTTACTCCTCCTGAGAAGGCTAAATCTCTGGATTTAGCTGTTGTCCAAGTACTAAGCGCATACTTTTGTCAGTGACTAACAACTACCCTACATAAATAAAAATCATTGGTAGGAGGGAGAATAGTCGAAGAAATAATTCCATGACCAAGCTCCACGAAAGTATGCCCCGCCCGGGAATCGAACCCACGACCCCTCGATCAGTTGACGTGCGTGCTACCAACTTAGCTAGCTGGGGGGGGGGGGCTCACGTTCCTGAACAAGCAAAGATATTATCAAAAAATAATCAAATTTACGGTGGCGTAACACGTGAACGAAAACAGAAAAAATGGCGGAATATGACTCGTCTAGACCAAAATTTTCAGAATCTTCGCATTTGACATACTTTTTCAGAAGTATCGTATAGCCTATCACATGATTATTAGTTATCGACGTATTTTGAAATAACTGCTTTGTGTGTGTGTTTGTTTGTTTGGTTTAACGTCGTAGCAGCACATTGCATAGGTCATATAACGGCGGTCAGTCAACCTACTCATACCTCATGGAAAGGCTAAATCTCTTGATTTAGCTGTTAACCAACTACTAAGCGCATACTTTCGTCAGTGACTGACATCTGCCCTACATTATTATTAATCATTGGTAGAAGAGAGAATGACCGTAGAAATAATTTCATGATCAACGTTGCTTTGTTAATCCATGTAGAAAATTATATAAAACTTTTTAAGTACCTTGTTTGCGAACATCAACAAACCATCGGTAGAAAAAAAACGAAGTTAACAATTGTTCTCATGAACAACACAAACCAAAAACAAGATAAAGTTGCTTAATTCAATCAAAAACAATCGCCATATGATATGAATTTACTTTAGTTAAGAAAATACAAAACAAACATACCTTAATACATGAAAAAGCTGATTTAGACCGGGAAATATTCCGCCATTTTGAATTTTTTTGGTCATGTGTTACGCCAGGCTATAACTTATCACTTGGCATGTGCCCTCAATACAGGTCGGCACTAACTTTACTTGAAAAAAGGCGACAGAGCTGGGAGAATGAACAAAGAAAAAATGTCATGGAGGCATGATGTTCCCGTCCAAGAAATGAATCTACGATATCCGGATAATTATAGTGTTTGCTACGAAACTAATCACGTTATACGACATGTATGTATCATACAGAAGAGAAACAGATATGTATGTATCATACAGAAAAGAAACAGACATGTATGTATCATACAGAAAAGAAACAGACATGTATGTATCATACAGAAGAGAAACAGACATGTATGTATCATACAGAGGAGAAACAGACATGTATGTATCATACAGAAGAGAAACAGACATGTATGTATCATACAGAGGAGAAACAGACATGTATGTATCATACAGAAGAGAAACAGACATGTATGTATCATACAGAGGAGAAACAGACATGTATGTATCATACAGAAGAGAAACAGACATGTATGTATCATACAGAAAAGAAACAGACATGCATGTATCATACAGAAGAGAAACAGACATGCATGTATCATACAGAAGAGAAACAGACAAGCATGTATCATACAGAAGAGAAACAGACATGTGTGTATCATACAGAAGAGAAACAGACATGTATGTATCATACAGAAAAGCAACAGAGCATATTTTCTAAACAAAAATCTTGCAAAAATGTATCGTAAGTCAATTTCATAATTTTGCAGTTCAAAGTCAGAAGGATATAAAGAATAACTGTGATGTGATATTCAAAAGGTAAAGACGATTCTACATAAATCAAATAAATTATGAATTGTTTTGCCAAAAATGACCGAATTTTTTCAGGTGTCTTGCTCTCGGCTTACGATGTTTTTTATCGTAAGATTTTTTTGGTGAAAAGTATCACAGTATTTTAAGTAAAGGAAACTAATAGGTTCTACGTAACACGATATTGGATATTTACCTTGATGTCACAAGATTTAAATTTCATATTATACATCGACAACAATGCTTATATGATACATATATCATAAACAATAATATTACGTTCCGGTTTTATGTTATATTCATGACTTGACATTTAGTTGGTTTCAGGTTAAACTATTTTTTCCTAAAAAACTAGGATAAGAATATCACGTTCATTCTTTTAAATTCAAGTGGTTGATCTACAGCTTCGTTCCTATGTTGCGAACCAATCAAGTGTTAACCGGTTCCAACCATTTTAGAAAAAATGCAGTAAGCCCCGAGAAAAAGAGCCATTTGAAACACACAGGCTACTAATTTATCAAGGCAAATCAGGGATGTGGAAATTCCTAGTTGTTTTTAAATCAATTCAACTTTGTCTGCAACGGTCAAACTGAGTTTTCTCCCTTTTATTTAAATAACATAACTTAGTCAATGAATACAAAACAATTAAAATAATATTAGCTAGAATATCATGTAATTCATTAGTGCACACTTAATCATGGAGGATAGTGTAAAAATAAAACTATGTAGATCAACTATATTCATTACTGCCATTTGT
Source organism: Mactra quadrangularis (assembly GCA_025267735.1). Taxonomy (NCBI): domain Eukaryota; kingdom Metazoa; phylum Mollusca; class Bivalvia; order Venerida; family Mactridae; genus Mactra; species Mactra quadrangularis. The sequence goes on along the minus strand of CM046304.1, from coordinate 39,725,070 downwards.
GGTCAATCAACTGAATTACTTTGCGCGATATTTGAAACTAATAATGACCACGCAAGGTCTGAATCGAGTTCAAACAAGTTATCAATTGGTTTTAAGATTGAATAAAATTAACATATTGTACTTCTTATTAACTAAATGTGAAAATAGTTTTCAAATTTGTTTGAAGTATAAATAGTCATATTCCCTGTTCACTTATTCCGCCAAGAGCCTACCACGGCGAATATATAATCATTTGCAAAGTGACTACATAGAGTAAATAGTCAGCAACTAATTTAAATGTTCGTGCTACGCACGTGTTTTATAAAAAAACCAATTGAACCATGTCGCCTATCCATTTCTCTACATAGGAAGGTAGTTCCATTGGAAAACAAGTATAGCAGAGCAAAAATATAGGTCAAATGTTGGCTCTGCCTATAAGCTAGTTCAGTAAGTATTAATAATATAATTTAGTATTAATGAAAGCGTTATTTCAAATATACCTTACATATTTCCATTTCGTCTTTATGATGGTCTGTGATGAATACACTATTAAGTATTTGAAAAAGTGTGTCCGTTTTACGCCTACAAATAATGCAAAGAAGAGTTAAAAAGAAACAGATTCCTGCTTGAGAAAATTAACAACAAAGTTTTGTTGATTAGAAACTGTAAAACAATGTATATAGGATTACACACAACTTATAAGCTGCCAAAATGATTGAGTTTAAGTTTTAATGAGGATCCGTCCGCTTCTTATTAGGTACGCTCCCCTCGCAGCTCAGTGAATACATTACATTCACCCGCTGCCTTAAAACGTGTTGATTTATAATATTGACCTTTACTATGAACCTTTGAACGACCAATGAAAGTTTACCAAATTCCAATTTAGCTAAAAAACTTTATACGTATTTTCATTGGTTGAACGGGTAAACATTACCTTATATGGTATGATCATTCTAGTGACGAATGCAACCTCGTATGACGTCATATATAGCGAGGCTACAATTTGTATTTAAGTTCAATAAGTTGCTCTCCTAAAAGATCAGCATCAATTTTAAAAAATCACTTGACAGACATGCGATTTAAATGTTTATGTGTCTCTGTCTAAAAATAGAAATATCAGTTAGTACGTAGTATTTTAGCAGAGGAAGAACGTGAGCGAGTGAATCTTTCGAACCGATGAATTGGAGAGTACTTATTAGGGTGAATTACATAATGATCCCGTGATGTGAGACATCAGCCCTGAAAAGTGAATTGGGGACTTATGCCACTCTTTCCTTGACAAAATCTGAAGTGTTCCAATTGGTAAGTAGGTCCTATCAGTTGGAATCCTCGGATTTTATCATGGAAGTTTTGTGTAAGACAGTAAAATATTTCATCTAATAGCCTTTTTATTACTTAGGATTTTAACAGGAGTGATGAAATTTAGATAGTTCTTCAACAAAACAATTCTTAGCTTGATTTTCAAAAAAAAAGATTTTACAAAAAAGTTATGTAAGATTAATTGTGGCAAATTGACAACGAAAAGTAAGGATAAATCCGAGTAATCCAACTGATTGGCAAAATAGGGGAAATAACTGACTATATGATCCCCTATTGGGTGCCTTAATTGAGTCAAATGTTGTATAGTCACCGATATAAATAATTTCAGGGTTGATATATTTGACCAATCGATGCACTTTTTGGTGTCAAAATGGACAGTCTCCTAATTGCTAAATCAGCACTATAAAACTGGAGACTCCGTTATAAATACTTATATATACGTTAATATACCACCTCCGGTGAAAGTGACGGTCCCAAAACGTAAAAGTCAGTTCACTTGCTGAAATGTCGTACTTAAATTGAACCTTCAAGCTATTCACACGAAATGGTCATTGAACATGTATGCGGTCAATTCACTCTGTAATCCCTTGGAGTAATAACCATATTTTCACAAAACAGTTGATGAAACAAAAACACAATAATGCATGAGAACAGAATAACAGACAAAACCATGAATGAGTCTATTGTTGCTACAGCTTTTCTCTCCATGATATAAAATTCCTGTCATTTCTGGCAATGAATAATGAACAAAAATCACGCTATATTGACGCCATGAAAATTGCGATGCTCGAATATTTACAATAAATGTCTGGTTTGTATAATTAACACTTAGTTTTTGTCTGTTGATTGATGTCAGGGGGAATAAATGTTCACATGATATTAATTGACAATGTTTCAAAATAGCCAAGACCGTCTCGTTTTTAGTTCTTTAGTACATGCTAGGTTTGAGGGCAATATATTTATCAAGAAATCAGAACAATGGCCAAGTTGTTACAAACATAGTCCATGGTATTTTTACGATGAAACCTGCGTTCTTAACTCTTTTTTCAGCAGATTTGTTCTCGTATAGATCTAGATGGGATTAAAGAAGTTGGTTTTCTTTCATTTTTAGGTTACACACCACTAAATAAAATCATTCTTTGTTGTAAATAAAAAGTCTCATTTTCAATGTCAAATTACAGTATGACCCAGGGGTGTTAGATACCCAAAACCATATATAGTCTGAAAGATCTATCTATTCCGCACAAAATGATCAGTATTAAAAAGATAACGTTACTTATGAGAAAATTTTTTCGATTGAAATTTCCTACCATGAAAACATCCCTGTTTTTCATTCTGCATGTCACACTTTCTTTTTGCGGCAAACTACCGCTTCAGGTGAACATTAGTGGTATGTAACCTTTTAGCTCGATTATACAAAGTATGGTGGAACTCTTTTTTTCATCCGGCATCTACGTCCGAATTTCAGATTTAAGTTTTTTTTACCAAAATACAATTTACAGGTTTGTTTCTTAAGGTATCAACTTCAGACTTAAAATTTATGTTTCTTATCATCATCCACATTATGAAAAGACTCGTGTTTATTTTTCCACAAATCTTGAGTTAAACATTTTTTAACCAATCTTTTTTTTTGCTTCCAATCACTTACTTAGTCGAACATGCTGGTCCTACTAACAATTCTTCTTTATCATACCTTATGCACGGAAAATGTATTGCTGCAAACATGTAGAGTCATGTTAAATTGCTTGATGTCCATGTCCGTCCCTACTCTTTTGTACCTGTATTTGTATTACAGTGCATCTTATTTTTGCATAAATATCATTTGATGCTAAGGTATGTATATACTTCTTGCTATCATATGAATGACACATAATTACCCTTTTGCTTATAACGTTTAAGCTTATTTTACCATTTTTCTTAATCGTAATATCAATATATAGTGCTCACTCACAAATGTTTGATTAGTTGCATGTTAATGTAATGGCAGAGGAGGGGGACATCCAACATTAGAAGTTTTCAACAGTTCGAGAGTTTGGCTTTCCTACATCTTTGCAAACAAGTAGTTAAAAGTTAATACTGCTAGTGTCTTATGCTTAAAACAATACTCAGGAAATTTGGCATATTACATATAAAGAAATACTGGCATGGTTTTCCTTCAGTTTTTAAATACAATAGTTCTTGTAAACCTTCTATAAGTAGGTATCTGCAATTATCCCTAAAGATTAAAATGTTGGCAGTTGAGAAGACATTATCAAAACTAGTATGTACAAATATAAACACTCCTATCTTTACTTTTGGCTTCATTATCTCAGTAGGGATTTGAAAACGATGAATGAATTTCTGACAAGCTTATACTGTATAAAACATTAATTTTATATGTATATCTATATTAATCAATATTAGAGATACAAATAATAACACTTTTGATAAATAGTACTTTTATAAGTCATGTGAGTTGGACTTTAGTAACAACTCAAGTGCAAATGTACTGCATTTAAATGTGTAAACGTAACACCTTTCCCTTACCAGTGCATTCGAAACACTGTGGAGATGTACTACGCAAATATGCCTCGGACATCGGAAGTGGTAAGACTACAATAGGTTTTAAGGCCTGGCGAATCACTCGCTGACAAGAAGCGCTAATATAGTCAGTAGCTATTAGCAAGCACGTTACCTGCTGTCTGCTTATTAACTACAAAACAAAATTACGAAGTCTCCTCCGCTGCAAATGAACAAGGATTATCTAGCTATACAATGACACACGACCAGCTGTCAATATTTACGTACATTTGATAGCTCAGATTTTCTTTGATAAACGCTTATAGCAAAAAAGTTTCATTTGAAGTACACGTCATGTTTCAAAATTACAATACAATATTTAGGTAAATGTTCGGTAAATGATAGGTAAATTCGCAATATTAATGACAAGTACTAAATGATATTCATAGGCCATATATCTACAATGATTTAAAAATGAGTTATACCTTAATTTAGACAATTAAATGCATTAACTCGATAATCCTTTTAAGTCTTACCATATACAAAACAAACAACTCCTTGGCGGTTTTTACACATATTTCTTCAAACTCCCCGCAGCGGTTATCTCCCTTATCAAATCAATAACCACTGCCACCACAAGTAAAATTCGTCCCTCAGAGAGCCGAACAACTTTTTTCATATTTTCTTTTACAATTCAATATTTTCAATAAATTTAGTCTTCTCTTAGTAAAATATGATGTTCAAAGTACATAAAGGGAAAAAATAAATAGTATGAATAAATAACTTGTAAAAAAAACAAGAATAATTTTACCCTGACATCGGTTACCTAAAGTGCGTAAAATTGAATGAATAACAAAATGTTACGCAAAGTAAATATTAAATGTACTTAAATTGTACTTATTTTAGTCATGTAGTCATTTAGTCATTTTAATATATAAATGTTTTATTATTCAGTATTATATACATATAATTTTATCATAATTACGTAAGATTTCTCAACAACAGCATCATGTATAGCTTGAGGCGGACCAATGACCCTATTGAGTGGACAACGCAGCTTATTCCTGACTTTGCTCACTTTCCGTTGTAATTTATTCATTAATTAAACAATTTTGATACATAATAATAGTTTCTGTTTCATTTATCTTATTTCTTTGGCAGTAAGTAGGAGCAGTGGTCCAGTGGTAGGACGCGCGCTTAGGGATCGAGAGGTCCTGGGTTCGAGTCCCACCAGGGGCACTGCTAATTTCCTTGAGCAAGAAATTTACCTGCGATTGCTTCACTCCACCCAGGTGTAAATGGGTACCTGCGAGGGTGGTATAATTCCGCTGCGCCAATTTGTCGGCTGCACTAATAAGCGGAGTAAAAAGACTCCCCAGGGAGATTGATAGATAGATACCAGTAGCCCAGTGACCAGGGGTAATTGCTGTAAAGTCGGTGAACGTGCGTAAGCATGAAACTTAGACTATAAAATGTAATTACATTTTTTACATTTACATTTTTTACTTGTAAATCAACCACATTTCATTATCATTCAATGTTATTTTTCGCTACATTACGCCTAACACATTTTAGGCTTACCGTTATTGCTCGTTTAAATTTAAACATTAGTCACATGGTACTACTTGCGTCACGTGATTTATGTGAAGGCAGTGGTTAAAGTAGCAACGCGTGACGTAACCGCTGTGAGGAGTTTGATATTTCTTGAGGGATATTTGTCCCAAGATCTTTTTGTCGGTATAAGTTATTTATACAAATATAATTTTATACAAATACATTTTAATGCTTAACCATCTCCAATGATATTAAAATGATTTTCTAAATAAGTACAGTAATTACCTTAGACTGACATGTTTCCATTTAGTTTTTAAAACCCTCACCAAATTTGTTGGATTTTCTTTCTCTATATAATGATAACACTGAATTACTAGACAGACGTATTTGTTATGGAACTTATTAGAACTACTTTTGATCACAACAGTTTTATGATACACACACGACGCCAAAATAAATACAAATCATTGATGAACTGTCGAAACGTAAAACGATAAAAGATAATTGGAAAATCTCATGACGGAATGAGTCATGTTTTAGAAGACAATGCCAAAATAATTTTACCATACATAGATTCCCACAGGGTTTGTATATACTAAGTTCATGTAGTTGAATATTTGCATGATTCATTTGTATCTTAACGTTTGACTTTTGATGTACACCATAGAGACATATTCAAATATACATAAACTACTAGGTAAATATATGTCTACACAACGGAGATTTTTTTTGGCGTAGCTGTCTCAGTGGAATTTCGGAATACCCATATATATTTATAAAACCTCATTCTATTTAGACGAATGCAAACTTTTGCTTTATTTATTTATTGGATTTAACGCCGTATCAACACAATTTTAGGTCATTTCACGGCGTCCAGCGCACCTAACCTAGCTTTTCTGGACCATTGTCTATAACCAGTACTCACCTACCCTTCCATAAGGCCGGAAACTTCTCCATATTATCTGACCAATGGAGGAAAATCGACATTATTGTCAAATTTTCATGGAAAGGTAAACTTTTGCAAGACAACGTAGGAAAACCCTTTATTGGTTATATAAAAATAGCAAAAAGGCCACAAAAACTGAAAATAGCATTTCTTCGTATTTGTTAGATTCTGAAAATGAAAATTTTAATAATTAAAAATCATTTAGAGCGCAAATTTATATTCTTTTAGACAACCTATTTTGAATTTAGTTTATAAGCAGTGGTTTTGTATTAGCTTTATAATGCATACATAGGTTCAGTAAGATCTGACTTTAATAGATACAATTTCTAAAACCTTGAGATATAATAAATAAGTGTTCCATAACTGGACTAAACACCGACAATTACTTAAAATACACTGTTCATTACGACCTGTATTAAGCCCGGTTATAATTATAGATGAAATATTAACGATAAAAATATAAGTAATTACAGGTAATGTAATTGTATGCGATAAATTTGTCGAAGAATACTAAAAGCAGTAAATGTTTTCAATCATATAATATGTAGAACAAGAATAATAATATGAACTTAGGTGCTACCTATGGCGCGGAAAACAGACTTACATGTATTACTTAAAAATAATAAAATAAGATTGTTACTTTGGCAAAATCAAATAAAGAAAAGATATTCGGCGCTGCGAAGGATTTATTTTGTTTGAGGGCCTATTAATTAGATAAGCTAGGGGAGATAACTGCGTAATTTATTGCATTCAGAAAAGTCAGACAACATTTCATTCTTTTATGTCGGAATCATATTTCAATTCTGAAAGAAATGTATTGTACATATTTATTTATCTTATGAATAGAGATGAAGATAAAAAAGCCTCGATAAAACATTCATTTATGAAGATAGAAATGTTTTCCTCTTTCCGTAACGTTAAGTTACGGAAACGTGCCGGTTTTATCATGAACGTCTCTTAGCGACGTCACGAACGGTGCGTTGGTAAGTATTTCCAATGTAAAAAGTCATAAAAAATACTTTAATGAGGAAACGGACGAATAAAACGACCAAATATATTTTGGATTGTTATCTTGGAATAAGCATCGTAAAAAAGCACATTTGAAATTATTTTGTAAGCGGAAAAGGCCACGAGTAAGCTGCCAATATTTTTATCCAATGAAAAGCCGCCAGTTGCTTCATTTATTGATCCGAATCGTTGAACGCTTGTTGTGCAATTTTCTATAGAGCGTCTTTAATCTTGATTAGCAGATGTTTGATTAAGCGCCTAATAAAATTGATGAAAATGGCGGCCCCCATATATAACTGGAGACGTTTTTCAAACTCATAGGACTATATATTTTTCATTAATTTTATCGTTTTTTTCAATTTTAAAGAATTAACGTACGTCATACACGTTGTCTAAAAGCGCTCAAAGCCCTCGCGGGCCTTTGGCCCGCTCGGGTTTTCCGCGTATAATGATGTTTTAAGTGACTTTCTTAGTCATACATAAATACGCTCAAAAGTGTTTTACATGTAACAAAGTTAAACAGAAGAACATGTAAAATACTGATGAAATGACAGCAGCAATGTCAAATTTGTTAAATAGAATATAGGCACGTATTGAAAAGTTTTATTTTTACCGATCTTGAGTTAAAACGTGTTACATTCAGTTGTGATTGTTCTTCCCTTGTATTCAATGGTTTACATGTAATATTTACTTTTAAAGTTGTTCACATTCACACCAGTTGTCGTTTAGCTTTGTTTAGTCTGATCTTTTCCTTCTATAATTCAATATTCCTAGATTCTTCAATCTTGATAATCCATCTTTGTCAGATGAGACCAGATTACTAGGAGGTGAGCGATATCTCATCAGTTCATTTGCTCTGTACTTAGTAACTACACCTATAGTGTTGATACAATCCATGTAATATGATAGCTGTGAACGCATATACAAGTCGCATGTACTTTAGATTCATATTTACAAAACCTGATATATTATTCCTGTAAAGTCCACAGTCTTAATGCTTAATATCACACGAAAACAAATGTCGCAAGTTGACAGACAACTACGAGTACTCTTGTACTATTATTAAATGAGAAATATATTTGGAATACCAAGGGCATTATCTACATCATTAAATCATTTATTTCAATTAATTACATGAGTTCTTGTTACAGAAACATTAACATGTGTTGATAAAAACTAAGAACGTCATATACGCCTGCGAAACTTATCAACAAGCAAAACCCTCGCGATGCAAATGATAATTAATATCACGACCGGACGTTGGCGTTTTCATTTGTATTAAGTCTCAAAATATTGTATTCAATAATCAAGATGAAAGGACTGTGCCGACCAAAGGGACAACTGATCTGAGCAAGAGATATGTCAAAGTTCTCGGCCTCAAACTTTCACTACTTAGACATGACATTAAGGTACTAGATCTCATATCTAAGTATTAAATAGTAAAAGTATAGAACCTCATAATGCCAAGGGACATTCCCGATACGTTCAACTAATGCTCTTTATAACTAAACTAAAATATTTTCATGATGGTGATAGTCCACTTAAAAAAATAGATGAAGTAAAGTTTTATTACGAACATTGCTCCGTTTATAAACACCTTTTAAGCTTTTACGTTGCTCGTCTTCTCAATAATCGTTTCTCCTGAATATTTATATTGCGCAGTTTTAGTTAATACAAAAAACCAATATATTAAAACCATTATAATATAGTATTATATCTAAAAATACGTCAGTAAAACTCCGTTAACATATATTTTTTTGACCTATATACATTTCCAACACCATTCGGGGTCACGTTTTAATGACTTTTGTTTTGACTAATCAATGCATAGCTTTATTAAAGACGACATTGTTAAGAAAACGCAACATCATTCCATGATATATTGATAGTTTGAGTTAAGCGTGCTAATTTGAGAGTGTGTGTTTATAAGGATTATTTGCAAACGCTTTATTAAAATAATTATACGACGAACTAGTATGTGAGCATAATATGAGCGTCATGAAAAGCATAAAAATACAAATCAACTGAACGTGGCATGAAGTGCGACATTGTCATATGCCAAATAAGCGAATGCACGTGCTAAGAATTTCAGATCGGATTTAAATCATATTGAATTTTATTATTATATTCATGAAGTTTCACATTGAAACTTTAGAGCAAAGTTAGTTATAAGAAACAGTTTGACGTCTTAAATACTAATATACGTGTATGCTGCTGGTTATGGTGCAATTTTAAAGTAAAGTAAACAATATTATGTTCTGCCTGCTAAATGAATGCTCAGTAGTTGATTAGTCAATATCGGCAACGTTCTGCTGAAAATGCAATTACAAAATGATGTGATAATTATAAGAATGCTTTATGAAACATCAACACTACGAGTTTCAACAATAGTTTAGCTATACACCTACTCATATATCATTAGAAAATGCAGCGTAAAAGTGTTACTTAACAATTCATTGGTTGTTTTATTCTAGCATTTCAAAATTGGGACATTTTATTACAATTATGTTATAATAAACCATATGTAAAATTCTAACTTGTTTATAATGGTATATTATTATAATTATATACCGCATTATATATTGTGTATAGAATTTTTAGTGCGCTGTTCGTGATTTTATTATTGAGTTCTAACAATCAATTGGCATGTCTGTCTAAAGTTTTTTGAAAATTATTTTTTCAAAACAGCATTAAAATGTATTGTATATTTATGTTACACACAAACATTGTTTTAAATCCGTGAAGTCAGTAAAAGAAGAATGCATTAAAAACAAAAACTTTTCTAACAAACAATCTGTTGCAGTTTGACATTTACCCATTCCTTTTAAAGAAGGTTTTTTATAGAAGTGCACTATATTCATTTTGGTAAAGTTTAAAACATAATAGTATGGTTCAAAATCGTGTAAATTTCTTGGCGTGATATAAGCTGTGTGTGTTGGAATGCGCTTAATCTAAACAAACAAATGAACGTGTTTGCATCAGGATATATAAGGATATATAAAAGAAGTGTAAACACCTTTGGTCCCATGTTAAATGTGAAAGCCAAGACATTATATTTCAACAAATGAGTAAGAACGAGACATACAAATTGGTCGTTATTCCACAAGCGCAGTGCTCCCACCAAGAAACGCTTGTATAATTCGTCCAAACATCAGTTGTGTTTGCACAAAGTCTCGTATGTGTGACATCAATGATGAATGAGGGTAAAGGTTATTATGTTTAAATATTAACAATGATAATATATGTGTACAATTCATGATGCTTTTTGTCGAAATCTCCAACACCAAGGCGAATATGGTCACTGGCTTATATTTTCACCGCATCAACGCATTTTGAAAGTCAAATACATGCTCATTTGGTTTACATGTCTAACCTTTTGATGCTGCTCTATTATTAGAATTGTCATTTGTTAACGCTATCCATCATTGTATAGAACTTGTCTAGCATTCTGCAATTATTATGTTCCTTTTAAACCAACAAAACGTAACAAATTGATGAAAAGATTGTATCAATATTATATCTAATATGTATAAATGTTAAAACGCTCTTTCTTTACATTTATTTGTTGGTGTTAAGCTCTGGACTGACTATTACGTTACTGCAGATACTGTTGTCACTAAGAAGCATGTATGTATGTCCAAGCATCTAGTGCACTTCTGTATATAACAAGATTTAGGTCAAAATGTCTCTGCTTAAGTATTAGCAAATTACTTGACTACCGTTTGTACTTTATTTTATTCGTATACTTGGCCATTATCGTTCAAGGCTGCATTGGTATGACGGTTCTTATTTAATATTTCATTCAACATTTTAAGACAACTACGCTGGTTGAAAAGTTTTCGATTAATATGAAAGACAGTACAATGTATTGCAAATCTGACTAATAACTTTATGAATGAAATGCTACACCATTTATTTCCCGGACAAATATACTTCTGATGATTCATGGATAACGAAACAAATCGAAGTTAATCTCCGGACTGCCAATCATAAATGTAGGAAAGTCGACTCTACCGAAAATCAACATGTCTGAGTTAAAGTTACATACCACTAAATAAAAACCTTCTTTGTTTTACATAAAGTCTCATATTCAATGACAAATTACAAAAAAGATCTACCTATTCCCCTCAAAATGATCAGTATTAGAAAAAATGTTACGTTACTTATAAGAAAATAAATATCGATTGAAAGTTCCTTCCATGAAATTTTCCTGGTTTTTAACTCTTCACCACCTGTATAGAGTCATCTCCCCCTTTAACCAGTTTTCGCGACTAAACAAACCAGATCCATTGAATTTTTGCATACTTTCATAGGAAAAGCATTGTCAAAGACATTCATACTATTCAATATTAAAAAGCACCAAAAATGAGGTATCCATGCACTCTCAAAAAATAAATAAGCAGCATGTCACACTTTCTATTTCCGGTAAATGCTCACTTCCGGTTACCATTTAGTGGTATGTAACCTTAACAATACATGTAGATGATTTTACTTTATGATGCGAAGGGTTTCGTAATAATTCATTTTTTAAGTTGCAATTTAATCAAAACAAAATCGACATAAGGTGACAACAGTCAACGTTAGTAATTAAAAAAAGCGTTTCGACGACGCCAAATAAAACAACAATAAACAAATATCTGAATATAAAAATTTCTTATCGCGAAGACTTTTATAAGCACAGCTGAGAACTGACCATGTACATCTAGATACGATTTTTCTATCTTGCGTCTGCTTTCAGACAGAGAGTGCCACTTGATATTTAAGAAATGTTATTAGTTAATAATGACACACGGTCTTAAGCATGTAAGAGGCGTTTTGGTTAAAAGGTCATTTTCTATTACAATTAACAAATACTGTTTTTACAGTAACCTTGGTCAAACCTAAAAGACATCATATAGCCCCATGCCAATTTTAGCTATCTTTAAAACATTGAGAATTTATTACAACATATAAGTTCTTTAAAAGCAATTTAAAAGGACAATTAAAATGTAATGTGTCGTGTCTTTGTCAGTTGAAAAAAATTCGAAAATGCCGACACTTCAGCATCTGTCGTTTCTTGTTCCAACAATAAAACAAAATATAGATTGCTCAAGGACATAATCTCAAACAAAACATTTGCCAGGACTGTCAAACGTCGTTGCCTATCCTTGTTTTTATCATTAATTTCGTTATTTGCTGCCAACGTCTATCTATAAAAAAATACACTTAAGTAGTTTCGTGGTGACGTTTTAAATATAAATACGTACAAATTACTTTTATATATTGAGCTAGACAAAAAGCAATTGTTTGATATTGTTGTTATATTTATGAATGACTACCGATAACCTTCGGTAACACTGTTATATTGATGAGAAAATATGATGTATAATATTACATGAATATCAAGCGTGTGGGCGGATTGGTGTATCCAAAATTTACAATTGGTTGTATCCGATCAATATCCAGAAATCCATTTTGTAATGAGTTATGATGGTTTAGGGATATAAGTAAACACTGTTAGGAAATGGTCTAGGATACTTGTTGCCACCATCAGGACAGTGTTTGTCGTATACTAATATACATTTAGATCGTGGATTGCAATCAATCTACTCCTTATATTGAAATTCATTGAGATTGAATTAATTACACACAGTTGCTGTAAAGTAAGCGTAAGTAAAAGTAGGCGTCTTTACCAAAAGTCGATGACTGTACTTGATACCCGTCGAAAATGAACTTTTTCAGAGCTTCGTTTTTATAAAATATGTTTATGAGCAAAATTTAGTCATAAACGTGCACTGTGGCTCTAACATTCCACGAATCATCACATTAACATTATGGTACAAGTTTTGAGGTAAACGTGTTTGATTTCTAAACAATGACTACATACATATTAATGCATTGTTTAATTAGGGGAAATGAGTAATGTATAGTGCTTTCCGACTATGTTTTAATACGCTTCGGTCATATTGAGAATTTTATAAGACTTATTTTATTATTTGTTTCTGGACTTGTCGTAATATCGACAAAAACATTTGCCAAGGGATAGCCATTTTCCAATTCGAATAAGACGAAGTTTGGGCGAAGTTAAATCACAAAAGCTTTAAAGTCTGTTTCATATTAATTCATAACTAAGTGTTAAGGCATTGAGATTAGTAAAAGAAAAAAACCCGACCTGTAATAAGGCAACACAAACGTGTTTGTTGTTTTATATCTGAGCTTAGGCTTTTTATCTGTGCATATTTAAAGTATTTTTCCTTTAAAATGATCTGTCAAACTATGTTATATATAATTGTCAAAGTTCCTCCTCTTGAGGACAATACATTTTATACTATATGATTTTTCTACAAAACTGATTGTTTAGATGCTTTGATAAAACCTTCAAGGGAACATTAAACTCAAATTGTATTATATATTTGTATATAACATTAAACTGAGTTGGTGTTTCATCTGAAAAAGAAAAACGTATTCAATAAAGGATAATGTGAAAATTACTTCCACGAAAGATTCTCCTAGTGTATATAGTTTGTTGCATGTTTGAGCAATCGGATTACTGTATTTAAGAATAAATTTAATGTTTTTTTAAAATTTATGCATACAGAAAATAACAAGAATTTCGTAAATTGCGTTAAGATTTAACATAAGGTCTTATTATCTTGACTGTTCTATTTCTTCAACATCCAAGTTGAAAATTAAAAAAAAAATAACAGGAACGCACTTTACATGCAAATAAAAATATTTAATCTGCCTTAGCTTGAACAAGTGAAATCGGAAATATTTCAATATGTTTAAAGTGTTTAGCAATTATTAAATTGTTGTGTGGTAGGGCAGGTCCTACTATATTCCATATGTTTTAGTTGTTGTATACATATTTCAAATATAATACTTGTAAAATACAATACATGTGTATTGCATTGGTATCATTTCCACAACACTTTATGTTCAATATAGTTACTATTGTCAATCAAATGTTTATGCTAAACTGATATGCTAGTAGTCTGAACAGTTAAAATTGGAGTCTCGCAATTATTGTATCAGCATTATTTTAGAGGAAACTAACTATTTGAGTTACAGTTTAAATGGTTGATTTAAAGTGGCGTAGCACCTATAGGCTATGTAGACCCGGGCCCACAGGTTGATCAAACATGACATTTCAAAGATTCAATAAATAAATAAAAACCGATGGGGGTAGTAGTAGTGGGCAAAAACATGCGAAGTACATAAAATGAAGGGTGACTTGTTGTATGGTCGCGGCATTCTTCGTATCCACATAGAAATTTATGTTGTTATTAATAATTTTTCTATTATGATCCTACAAGCTGAAAAAAGCTGCCCAGCAGGCACACGACGTTGATTCAACGTTGTTACAACGTTAAAAATGAGATAGTACGTTGATCAACCAATTTTCAACCACAAATAAATATTTTTCATCGGATGTTGATAACCGACGTTGAAACAACGTTGATAATGGTTGTAGTATATTTTAAATTGTTTTTATATTTTTTTTATAATATTGCGATTATTTAGATGGTATATTGTCTTCACTTAAAGTATGCCCAAAATATTTTCTATTTACTATGAAATATAGAAACTGTTACTCTTCACTATTTTGAATATTCTCTAACGAACATTCTAGAAAGTGCTTTTCGCGCGTTTAGAAACTGCGCATGCGTGCGTGACGCATTCAGAAACGCACAGTGTTTCTAAAGCGCTGACGAAGATCTAGTCTAGAAAACATTAGTTTGAAGGTATGTACAGCGATATTATACTAACGTACTATACTTGTCATTGTTCTGTTTATAGATATCATTTGTTTTAACACCCACGACTGGTTTAAGAGTTGAAAATTATGTGTGTGTTCAAGAAAACCTTGTCGGCGCCATTATTCAAATCAAATATTCTATTTTCTTTGTCTTACGCCTGCAAATAAAATTCTATTAAATGCATTCTGTGTTTAAAAATTATGTCCGAATTCTGTTTGTTGAAAAATTAACAAAAACTTATCCATTGTATTATGTAAACTTCAAGTAGGTGGGTTTCAGACGTTTCGTCCCGATGTCATTCGACCCAATATGCCAATTTGCACGGAGACGATTCGACCCCATGCCGATTTAGCCTTGGCGTATTTTGTAGAACAGAGTTCTTTTTGTATTCTTATGATTCATATTTTTGATTTCAGAGTCAGTTTTACAAAATCACTAGGGAGCCACGAAGTGCAAAGTCAATGGAACCATAATGAAGTTTTTAAAATATGCCCCAGAAAGGTCTGGAGGTAGGGGCAGAAGAGACCAAGCTGAATATTTGTTACTTATAGTTTTATACAGTTTTTAGTTAAGTGTTTGCTTATTTGTATGGGTTAATGACCCATTATCATTGACATAGTAATTAAATTGTAAAATTATTGGATCTTTTTTCATGTTTTTTATTTGTCCTTGTTATACAGTTTTTCAGTCAGCAGATATCTAGATTAAATATATATCTAGATCAAACTCTGAAAAAGGGCTAAATACAGCTTATATTCAACCTCCTTCTACTATAGTTCAACTAAAATCAACCTTAGATCAACATGGAATCGACTATAAATCACCCTAATAACAACCAATTATCAACCAGATTTCAACCACCAACCAACCTAATGAGCGTTGAAGTAACGTTGAATTAACCTTGTATCAACGTTGAACACAACGTTGAATCAACGTTGATATTTCAACGTTGGCACAACTTTCAAATCCTAAAATAAATCCAACGTAAAAACAACGTTGTGGTTCAACGTTGAAACAACGTTGTTTCAACGTCGGTTTGCCTGCTGGGTGGGTACACCCCTGACTTTACCTACAATATTAATACAAAATCAATTTTGTTTTCAGCAATAAAATGAGTCACGATTAGCATTATAAATTACAGAACTGTTGTCTCATAAAGAAATATTTAATGGCTAAAAATATTGATTAAATTCCTTTGTTGGATGAGTACAAAATGAAAATATTTCACTCTTTACATGTTTAAGAACATGTGGTCAATCATTCATAACTTAAAGTACAAGAAGAATCCATATTTGGTGTCTAAGATCAGGATCAACATAACTGTTAGTCATATGAACACTTATGAAACCCTTACATTAATTTCAATATGTATGTATACTGATTGCGATGTCCTTAATTTTAGTATGTAATGTAATACTATCGTGGATGACAATACACGTTCATTAAATGCAACAAAAAGAGAACAAATGAGAATTTGAAGAAAATTCATTGATTCGGTAATAATGCATTATTTATAATTCTCTTTCAATGTCTGATTCTCAGACAAGTTCATTCATGGTTCTTAAGTCCCAAGAGAGATAGTGGTGCCAATCAAAAGAAAGTAAGTTTTTTCATTCATAAATACATCTACAGTTATCTCTAAATAAATGCCAAACTTTAATGCTTAAGAGAAAATTCGATGGCCTACAGCAAAGATTAAGTTGTAGACGGAGAACTAAACGGATACATATTTACAAAATGGAACACACTGACATAGTAGTGCATAGTTTGCATTCAAATGGTGCTGGTAATTAAACTATAAAAAATCGGCTGGTATCGTTTTTATTTCTCCATATAAGACGAAAATACATTACTGGTTAACAGTGGAATAACAATCTATGTAAGTGGGCAAAAGTGTTTATGCAAGTAGTTGCACAGACAAGCATGCCATCCAGGTACGTCAAATAGTTAACTAAGGGCATCTTTTGCTTGACTCAGTTGCTGGTTTTGGCCTAGCCCGGGCTGGTTTTACACTTCCATATGCAAACTTCAATATTATTTTTTTTCCCGATCAATAAGGTATATGGAATATGTGTTGGCCTTAAGATATTGTATGTAAGTATTTGTTACAGACGACCGTCAAGGAAATGTAAAGAATGTTTTAAGTTTGATTTTTTCAAGTAGTGCATGCCACAATATCACATTGTTATTTATTTTTAATGGAACACGTAACCAAACATATTATCATTAAAAAATACGTAGTCTTACTAAAAGTAATGTGTTATTAGTGATACATGATTATCTTAAAGCCTTAAGACATAAATATTGGAAATTAGTACCTTTCAGAGTTATGACTGAACGTAAATAATAATAGCCAGTCGCTACCTTCATTGTCTATTCTTTAGAGGACTATTGACTTCATATCAGATGAATATTTTACAATGCTAATTGTTTTGATAATATGATAAAACTTGCAAGGGAATATAAATTCCACTTATAATTACATATGTGTAGGCGGCTTACCTGCAATAAAACGCTTCACCGAATGGAGATTAATATGAAACAATGAACATTGTTTCTAAATAATTAACTGTTTTACTTCACGGTTAAAAGCTGTATGAATGAACGTAATAACAAATTAGGTTTTGCTTTTAATATGAATTTATTGAAAAGAAATACTTACTCTTAACAACAACCTAACTTTATGACTGGCTTTTAGATACACATTTGGTGATCACAATATTTTATAGTGGTATTTTATGTCTTCTGAAACAAATAAAGTACCGCAAAATATTTGATATCACTATTGCGTGTAACTTGTATTTTGTCACAGCATGACGTGCTATTTTCGTCTTTTAATATCAAGTCGTCAAATTAAGTTCGTTTGCAAACATTAATTTTTGTCATAAAATATATATTAATGAAATGCTTTACCATCTAAAATGGTTTTCTATAAAGTAACTGTTATTACCTTACAAAGTATATTATTGTTTTGAACAATGATTCAAATGATTTGTCTTCTTCTTTCCCAACTAATAATTGCTGGACAGACGTATTTCTTATAGAACTTAAAAAACTAAATATGATCTCAATAATGTTTTGTTACACAAACGACGCCAAAATAAATACAAATCATTGATGAACTGTCGAAACGTAAAACGATAAAAGATAATTGGAAAATCTCATGACGGAATGAGTCATGGTTTAATAAACAATTCCAAAATAATTCTGTCATAGATGGGTATATAAGATTTCTAATTGTTTTTGTATACATAAACTTCATGTAATTGAATATTTGAATGATTCATCAGTATTTTGTATTATAACATTCGACTGTTGATGTGAAGTACATCATAGTTATATTCAAATTTTATGCTAGGTAAATATATGTCTACACAATGGAGTGTTATTTAGTTTAGGAACAACATAAACTTGAATATCTTCCGAATTGATACATTTCCATTAATCTTTTATTGGTCATTTAAAAAAAAATCAAATGCTGGAACTAATATAGACCAATGAATTGAAAACTTTTGAACATTACTTGATTATCAAATTGTTTTTAACATAATAAAACAGTTTAATAAGTATTCTAACATAGGCACGTGCGTTTTCACTCTTTATTTAATATGACGTCATCTATGCTTTATTATTCAACAAAATATAGCTCGTGTTATAAGCTGTTATAATTTTACTCCCAACGCTAAATGAGCAAAGCCGAAAATAGTGCCCGAGTTTATGAGGGTTGACTTAAACAGGACTTGGAACATGTCAGTAAATGTAAAACATGTACTAACCTTATTACGTGAACAAAAAATGGTCTAAATTGAGTTTAAAACGATTCTAGCATAAAAAGACCTCAAGACGTTTTCTAAGTCCCAGCATTTCCCAGTTCCGCTGTCTCATTTCATCCTGTCCTTCATCCGACGATCATGCCAGCCATTATACAAAAAATACAAAGATTGACTATTGAAGTAAAGCCAAACTGTGCATAGCATAATAAAATGGAACTGGCTACGTGTAATCTTTCAAGTTTCATAAGTTTCATATCCAAGCTGACACGAGCAACGCTGATTTTCCGAAAATCCATTCTTCCTTGACTCGCCTTCATAAATCCAATTTATATCCAACCTTTTCAAAAATTCTCAATTAAATTGTCTGATAACACACTATTATCCAGTTAACATCCAATTATTTAAGCTGTATTTGCAATATTCCGTCGAAAACATCGAACTTTAAATTTTGCTACATTATCATGTGTATATAAAATGTCACTCACTAAGGGCAAGGTCGAATGTTTTGTTTATTTCACGGCGCTTATTTTGTAAAATGATGTTTAACATACAAATAAAACTATGACAGTTCGTATTTAGTTTTTGGTTTCTACTTTCTAATAAAGATTTTAATATTTTTGTTTGGAATTAGAAACACTTATCTATAAGAACTATGTAAATAAATGCTATTTTCGGCCTTTGTGGATTTCAACAGCATGGCGTTTCTGACAGTTAAAAAGAGTTCTATAAATATATCTTTTCTAGGGATGTATTTTGCGATGTTAGAATCGAAATAACTTACAGTTGTCTATATTATGTTGTCTAATAAAACATAGGCACTCGTTTGATGCGCTAATTAAATCACTCGTGCTAATGCACTCGTGATTTAATCATACGCGCATCACAACTCGTGCCTATGTCTTATTAGACAACAAGATATAGACAACTGTTAGTTATTTCTTAATTATTATATCTATATTTTTCAATAATTAATTTATAGGATGTACATCTTAAATGTGTCAATGTTTATCTATATTTATCAGTAAAATTGAATCAAGATATTTTTCAAATACAAACTTAGTTTTAGATACATTGTAAGTTGATATCTTATTTGATATTTTTGAGTGCCAGTTTTGCAAGTATTTGTCTTTAAATTTGTCACAAATTATTCGAATTTCATAATTATCGATTGTCTGGTTTTTTCCAGACATAGCTAAATCCCAATTCCCATGCAACGGTTTAATTGTATAAGCCCATGGAGGTGTTATTAGGAATATATAGATTTACATTAATTTGATTTTTGTATACTTTAGATAACAACTATTCTTTAGTATTTACTATGACCCATTACTTTATTATTTTTATTTTACGAACCTACCATCTACCCATAGAGGGTTCAATTTGGACTTTTTGCAACAAAGATTCGTTTTAAAAACTTTGGATGATGAACCATGCCGATGTCGTGACCAATATGAAACCCCAACAATTAAGAAGCATAATTTGATATAGGGGCGACCATTTAATCAAAAAGTTCAAGATTCTTACCAATTCCAAGATTTAATACCTCAAAAATGATTGTAAAACGACAAGTGCTTTCATTGTGTGATCTGATAATAGTTTCGGTGTTTTGTAAAATGACCTGTTAAATGACAACAGTATTCCAAAATATTAAACGATTTTCCATTTAAAGATGTGGTGATAGTACTGCTTTTCAGTACGTCGATATGTTTTACGAACATAATGCAAATATCGGTTATTAAATGAAATGGAATAGTTAATTTACTGACCACTACATATATCTCCTTGCAAGTCAGTTATGTAGATGATTTTCCTGCAATGGAATGTTTTCAATATTGTTTATATCGATGCGTACTGTAATTGTAACACATTAGTCATAATGTTTGTCATACGTAAATTTGTTAACGGAGTTCCAACTGTGATTTGTCAATCAGAACATTGCTATAAATATTTGCCTGTCGAATCTAATCATTCAACAATACACCAACGCTAATAAAAACAAATTCCCTGGAGAATTCTTTTATTTATAATTACTTACAAATATTTCATGAAGTCTTTTGGAAGTCGCAAACAATACAAACGGTAATAAAGGCGCTGTTTTATTACCCTGTGTTGTTGTTAACTAAATGGTGATTTATGTGTTAACTATTGAGTGTTTTGGAACGAGTGTGCTCACCTGGGACATAAAAAGATAAAAGATATTCGTCAAGTATGGTGAAAGTTTGATTTTTATTTTACCGAGTAAGCATGAGTTCACGGGTAGAAATAAAAAAAGATCTTACACCAAGTTTGTTTGAATATTCTTTATTATATATGCTTAAATTTGTGTTTTATTACATGTATTTAACACGAAATATAACGTGACGTCATTTCTTCTCCAAGATGACGTCATTTATCTAAAATAAAAATCGTTTTTTAGGTTAGTCTATATTCAGTCCAGATAGAACTAAATTTGTTCAAGTGTGGTTTCAGGTATGACTTTTTGTGTTCTTTGTGTTCGGACATTAGTTCACATTTAATACAATTTTTGGTATAAAATTAAACAAATAAACTTCTATCAACATATGTATGTCATTATCCTAATCCATTCAAGTTGATTGTGACAAAGAAAAGGAAAACAGGAAACAATCAAACGCAAACAACACGCCCGACACTGACTGAATACAACTACGTTTTGTTATAATATACCAGGTGAGCTTATATTATCATAAATGACATAAATCATTTTGTATTGAATGTTTTTTTATTCACTAAGGTAACAATAGTTCTAGAAGCATTGCTTCATCCAATCTACAGATTGATAAAATATCCCACAGATAGCCGGAATTCTCAAACACTGTGATATTTCATAATTATGATTGGATTCACATTCACATAATTAATTACGTATATCAAACGAGACAATAAAATTGCATGAATTATCTAAAGTTAAACATTAAACAGAGCATAATAACAAAAAAACTAAAGTTCTAACAATGATATTTTATGACAGTATTTATATAATGCAATGGGCGTTTTAAAGCATGTAGAGAAAATTCGTAGAAATTGATATTTTATCATTTTATTTTTTATGTTAACTTTTGTATATTTATAGACTAAACTTGTATAGCGCTCCTTTCATATCGAATATAATTATGTCTATAAGTATTTTGTAACGTGTCTTACCAATTTATGTGAACATAACAAAAGTCATGCATATTAAGATTTCTACTTTAAAATCTTACAATTTCAATAAAAATGTGAAGAAAGAAAAGACACATATAATTCTTTAATACAGTTTCAAATAAAACAAAAAACAATACACTGATATATTGATATTAAAACTATTCATAAATCTAAGGAAACATACATTTTAATCTTTAAATGCAATTATTCCGAGTGTTTCAATTTGTACCAAATGACCCACACTTGCAGAAATTTAATTAAAATAAATCTTGCAATTTTCTTTATTGGAAACGCGTTGCAGGTGAGCCGCCCACACAATTCAATTTTATATACAGATACATATATAATAATAATTGAAGTTTATTTTTCCTCGCAGGTTATATTATATTATTAGAACAATCACGTTTGTTAAATATTCATCTGGTATAAAGTTTATTGTCCTCTTGAGAATGAAGGTAAAGCCTGGATAGCATTATGTCGACTGAATCATCTCTTTGAACAGAAATTATTTCGAATATTATTTCGTCACTTTCACAGGCTTTTGAAATCAGTAAGACCAATATCTACAATATATATTACATAACATGTTTTAAACAAACTCAGTTTGACTTTGAAAATTCGTTTGTTTTATAAGCACACGTGTTCGAATTCCATCTCAAAATAATTATAGTCAAACATAAGTGTGATGGTTTGGAAATTTAAACATTGGTAAATGATATAATTACAAATAAAAAAATCGTATACGGGTCAATTGATGCAGTTATTTTTAACCCTATATCTAAACATCCTGTCATTTTTTGCCTGAGCAATTAATCAAAGCAAACTTTAACGTCGCAATGGCAATGTTAAAATGTTCCAAATAGATGTCTAGTTTGCATTATAAACGCGTAGTTTTTGTCATTTGATTTATATCTCAACACATAATTATAGGTCCATATGATATTTATAGTGAATGTTCCAATAGTCACGAATTAGCTATATAAATAGAAATTTTTAAATCACTTAAATGTGCTTAAAAGTGAGACAAAAATAAATACCATAACCGAAACCACGTGTGTGTTGTTAGATCATTGAACTCCGAACCATGCAATCTCTATTCAAAGCGTAAATTTTTCATCAAACTTATTGTATTCTGGAAGTAAAATGTCGCAGAACTATACATAACTAGATAAATACTGGTTATAATAAAGCCCATTAATGTTTGTTGGGTAAATCTGTTTACGTTAACTAAAACACACATGAATTAAGTGAGGTTGACCAAAATTATCAATGTTTTCAGTTCATTGATTTTTTTACTAACAATTTGACTTTACAATTTATTAGAACGATCTCGAATTTATTTACAGTGTAATTGAAAATGATTCAAATACTCATGAGGACTAAATTCAAAGTTATGTAGAGAGAACTAAATAGTTTTGTGAGATGCTCGTGTACTTTTAATATAAAAAAAACAACTGGCACGCATTTGTATAGTGTTGAATATTCCAAAAGCATATTTAGATCTCTGCTGTAGATTATTGAATAATTCCCGGATGTTGAATGATTGGCTAATAATAATTGTAAAAACTATAAAAGAGTTTATATATGGAAACACTGTAGTTCATAATTTTGATTCCGTAATTCATCGGGGACTCATAACTAATACATTTAATTTAAACGCCAAACATCTTAAGAACATACATCAGGATATTTTAATTACAACAATGCATGAGGCTGTACTTATTTATTTATAATAGATTTAACGCCGTGTCAACACAATTTAGGTCATTTTACGGCGTCCAGCGCACCTAACCTAGATTCCCTGCACCATTGTCTATAACCAGTACTCACCTATCCTTCCACGAGGTCAGAAATTTCTCCATATACCTTAAAAATGGAGGAAAATTGACATTATTGTCTAATTTTCATGGAAGGGTATATCCTCCCCGGGTGGAATTTGAACCCGCACCCCCTCAGGCAAAGAGATTCCACATCCCGGCGCGCTACCAACTGTGCTATCGACCCAGTTTATGAGGCTGTAGTGTGATGTTTAAATAGTGATTGTAAAATATTAAATTTTGTGTGTACACTTGTTGCAAAAAGACATTCAGTAGCAAATTATGGTATATCAAAAGACTGATTCGTATGTTCTAAACATAGAAACATCCACATGTAGCTTCATGCATCGACAAAGTTTGCAGAACTAACAATAGAACACGTTCATCAAGTTTGTTAAAAAACTAAACTTTTGTTTATCAACAATTGCATTGTCGTTGCTTGCGTTGTCACTAATTTGTCCATTCATTAACTAATTGCATCTTTGGAGGAAATACAAGACCGATAAGAGCAGCTTGTCTATAACTTTTTTCCAGCCATGTGTAACAAATTGAACATGCCAGCAACTGCACACTGTCATTGTTTTCTATCTTAGCAATACGTTTGTTCATTGGTTTTCTTTAAGCATATGTCTTTTCCTTCAGACCATCGAATTTTCTCTTAAGAATGAAATTTTGGCAGTACTTACTGATAAATAGTAGTCTAGTTTATGCCTGAAAACACTTATTTCTGATAATTGGCACTTTTATATCATTTGGGATTTGGTAACCAATAAAGAACTTTTCAGATAAGCAGACATTGTATGTAGAGAAATATGAATCATTCATTACAACCGAGCCTGCAAACGACTTGTGTAAAACATTCTCACATCTGAATTATTTTGACATATATTGTCACCCATATTATAAACCACAATCCATACACAACGAAAATATTGTCATGGGTTAACAAAAAATTATATATAAATATTATTCGTCTGTCGTGAGAATCAAGAATTAGTTAGCACAACTTTAAAAAGGGCAAATATATAAATTTATGCAGTACTGTGAATATTATAACTTGTTATTAGTCTTTTGTGACAACATATGTAATCAATTGCTTATCATTACTTTGTTTACAGGTGATATTCTTGTAATGATTGTTTAAGACACGAATTAAAAAAAACTAATCGATCGACTTCGATCTCGTGAAAAGATCAATGGGGTTTCTTAAATGAACCAAAATGTTAGATTTTTATAACATGTTTTGCCTCATTTAATATAAAAAATTGAATATTTCACTACTATAAATGTTGCAACCAAACGTTGAAGTATTATATTAATAATTCATCATGAAGTTGTGTGTATGTAGAAACCCTTTGAGAATTTCATATATCCATTTACGGTAAAATTATTTTGGCATTGTCTTCAAAACCGTGACTCATTCCGTCATGAGATTTTCCAATTATCTTTTATCGTTTTACGTTTCGACAGTTCATCAATGATTTGTATTTATTTTGGCGTCGTGTGTGTATCATAAAACAATTGTGCTCAAATATAGTTCTAATAAGGTCTATAACAAATACGTCTGCTGGTAATTCGGTAGTACCATTTTGTAAAGAAGGAAAATCCAAAAGATTTGGTGAGTTGTTCAAAAACATAATAGAAACATGGCTTTGAGAAGATATTATAATTGTTTAATAGAAATACTTTTTATATCACTTTAGATGGTAAAGTATTTCATTTATATAATATATATTGATGATAATTGATGTTATTTGTTAACAAACTTAATTTGACAACTTAATAATAAAAGTTGAAAGTAGCACGCCAATCTGTGACAAAATACAAGGGTCAATCAAAAGTAATAATATTTTTCTCGGTACTTTATTTTTTCAGGAAGCATAGAATATCACTCTAGAATGTCGTGATGACCAAATGTGTATCTAAAAGGGTAGTCCTTGGCTTTGTTCGTCGTTAATAGTAAGTGTTTGTTTTCAAGTTGAAATCAAAATCATATCTTTAATCGACGTTTATCCAAATATTATTTTATGCATGAGGTAAAATACATCCAATTTTTTCAGATACAATGTTCAGATACAATCGCTTCAACATGCACCAAATAAGATACACATGAAACTTTCATTATTTACTTTCATGGAAGCGGTTTATTGCAGGTGAGCCGCCTACACAATTGTATACAAGTAGATAATAAAAAGTGAAGACTATTTCTATTAAAGGTTTTATAAAGCAAAAACTGAACAATCGGTATTATTTAATATTCATCTGATATTAAGTATATTGTCCTCTGGAGAGTGAACTTAGAGACTGGGTATCATTATTGAGGTTCAGTAATAATCCTGAAAGGAAAAATATCTAAACATCATGTCTTTAGGCTCTATTATTTGTACCATCAAAGATAACCAATAACACATTACATGTTCTGAATAAGCCTGTCTGTTTCTTTGCCAAATATTTAAATAATAATTTGGTTGATTTCTTGTTCCATTAAAGACCCTCGCAACCAGAATAGTGATGTTTTTTAAACGACGCTAGTTTGACGTACATACCAATCCTAAATATAGAAAATAACCCAAATCTTGACCTAAACGCTTATAATTAGCGTATTTTCGTTCTAATTAGTTGGGAGAATAGTCTCTGTCTGATCTATTTATAGCCAGGGATTTCTCCATTAGTGGGCAGACCTTATCTATCACGTGACTCATGTGACGCATTAGTCAAAACATTCAACATGGCGGAGCTACACACATTTGTCCATAAAGTAAGTTCATATATGTTTGTAGAATATTCGTCGTTATCAACATGAATCTCAATAAATGTCATTATTATCACAATGATAAGCATGTCCATGGTTGGATGCGACTGATATAAATAGATTTATACTGCAAAATGAACGTCGTTTAAATCGAAGTCGTGTGCTTTAGTCTTACCTGACAATCAAACATTTAGCCATAGTTTTATAATAAGGCGTCTTCAGTAACTTCTATCCATCGCCCCACTTGATTTTCTTTGTTCACTTGGCGTTCATGATTGGTGTTGGCGTCTTCTTTCAGGACTAAAGTCCATTTTGTAAACAATACGGCAAGTGCGCGTTGCCGCCACTGGGACAAATTCAGAGGTATACCGATTGTACATGTAGTGATATAAGTCCAGGGAACCAGTTTAATCGGAATCCCCGCAATAGTTTGTGGGTGAATGTCAAGGTCGAACAATTTTTAGAATTTATACCGTCCGTCACACAGTAGAATTTAGGGTTATAAATAACTTATATTCTACTAAACTGACTTTTAAATTGACCAAATACATTGTTCAACACGCTTAGAATTATTATATACAAACGTTCGTGAAAAATAGTTGATTTGGATGACGATTAACAAAAAAACGCATTTTCGTACCTGGGTGAACGAGAGCATTTAAATTAATGTTAAATGTATTTATGTATATCTTTCTCGACAAAAAGTGTTCCCTGTTTGATAATAATAGGAACAGAATCAACAAACAACATGGATTTGAATTGAAAATGGTCATTTTTATTAAATGACGTCAAACAAATATATACATAATATATACATATAATCTAAACCATGAACCATGAATAAAATTATCAAAACATGAAACTGTTTTTTAATATCAAAGATTGAAGGGTATAACATTATGCCCCTTCTTAGAACAACATAAATGGAATAATAAACTGCCATGAAATTAATGACCTAAAACAAAATTAAAGCAATGGACAATATCATATCATTTGAAATCAATGTAAAAACTTTGATACATAAGAACAAAATTATATTCAGTGAAACACATATAACATAAAATCAAATGCTAGGGTGAGGTGGGAGGGAAACAATTTGTCTGATTTCTGATTTTTAACGAAGATGAAATGGCGAACGTACCTAATGCATAAACTAATTATAGCGCACTTAATCCATAAATATTTGGATTATTCGTACCCGGACTTTTTTTGTACATGTATCCAGGTTATACAAGGAATACGAAAGTATCCATAAAATAATTTATTTGACAATAAATGTTTATTTATGTATATCTTTCTAGACAAGAAGTTTTCTCTGTTTGATAATAAAAGGAACAGAATCAACAAACAACATGGATTTGAATTGAAAATGGCCATTTTTATTAAATGACGTCAAACAAATATATACATAATGTATACATATAATCTAAACCATGAATCATGAATAAAATTATCAAAACATGAAACTGTTTTTTAATATCAAAGATTGAGGGGTATAACAGTATGCCACAAAATTGTGGCCACTGAAATTTAAATGTATTTAATAGATGTACTTGAAATAATCTTACTGTGTTTTAAAGGGTTAAACATTTAGTCAATTCAGCGAAAAATATCTTCTAAAGTCCGTTCCAAAACACATATTTTCTAACTTTATACAGAAGTAACTCAAACATTTAAATCAGAGATCATTTAAAAATACACATGTGCGAGTTATGCTGATCGAATTAGGACGATGCACATGCATTAATTCATGCTTCGCATGTCTTAGAAAAATAAGTACGTACACTATATTGCAATACGAGTTATATCGTATTGTTACACCCATAACATCACATCCAGGATGATATGATTATCTTCAACCAACTGGTCTAATAGCAGGAAAACCTATTTAATGGATGATTCTTTGTCAATCCACCAACGTTGCGTTATCCGTAAGACATGTAGCTACATATGACGGACTACTTTTCTACATAACGGGTTCAGAAGCGACATCGTTTTGTTCTTTTAACGACTGATAACAGTGAAATAAAACATAAACTAGTCTCACTTATTCCATTACAAATCGTTGAATTACTTACTCAATCATTCAAATTCATTTACAAATAGTATTTAGTTTATTGGGCAAGATGGAGAAAGGTTTATTCGATCACCGATTAAATGCTCGGTGATTCTGTTAATGTTCTGGAACTGTAATGGCGACCTTTCACAATTCTTATAATGATATTGTTTCTTGAATCTATACTATTAAAGACATTGAATGATGAATTTTTAAAGAAGTTTAGCGTTTGTAACTTAAGTTATGTGCATTTTTAAAACGTGACCCTTGATTTTCAAAAAGACAGTAAATTGTTTTGGGACAAAAAGTGAAACAACATTTTTTTTCAAATTCATCTGCTGTTTTATTTACAAATGTTTGTCCCTTTTACTGTTACACAATCATGCATGATAAATCAGAGAATCAGATTACTCTTTGGACAAATACTTATAAAAATACAGAGCTTTGCATACATGTACCCCCAAGCAAAATTCTAAGTTTTTGAGAGTGTTAAAAAATTTAATCTATCTTTACAAGCAAATATCTCAAGTTTAAAGTTAGTTAGACACATGCAACTAGTTATATTTTTTTGCAGTATAAACTGCCCATAATATAAAATTTTTAAGTAATTTTACCGTTTCTAAATTTTTTATAAGAATTTGTATGAGATTACTATACTGAAACTGCAAGAGATTTTATAGAGAAAAATAACGTCAAAATGGTCAATTACAGATAATACTACTTTATCCAAATATATCATCTAAAATTGGCATTGGAGATGGAAAAATGTATGTTAGACTCTGCATTATCATATAAAACCCTTTTTTCATTGATTCTGCTAGCTTGAGGGAACTATTTGGGCATTAAAACCTGTACCAGCTATGTTTTCTGCTGTTGTCGTTTTTTGCACCAACAGTTTGACACCAGAGTTAGTAATGTTGGCATATAATGTGCCTTAGCTTTCAAACAATGCTGATTATAGTTTTTTTTTATAATTAGATGATTATATTAAAAACAGAAAATGGACAGCGATTTTGTATTCATATGCTGACTTAAGTTCGATAATTTGTAGGAATTCCGCAATACATCAATCTACGTTAAACATATTTTTAATGTTTATCGACATTTGTGTAGTATATTATACCTATGTTCATTTTCAGGAAACGAAATAAATATTATAAATATATTGGAGAAAAAGAGTAATTAAACAATTAAAACTCAATTTCGCCCCAAATTCTCCATTTGTCCATTTCGCCTCAAAATCTCCAGTGCGCGGTTTAGTCATACCAAATTTACATCGCAAAAACAAGATAAAACAGTGCATTTTACACCTGTACACACAGAATCAACACGATAGTTATGATACACTACGACTGTTTATTGTTTCTGTGTCGATAAAACATTATTTTTACGATAACTAACTCTACGACCACGCTGTAGAGCGTCTGGTTTCGCCATTTTCGGAAAATGCGTTACCCTATGACTTCTGGAAAAACCCAGGTCACGTGGTGAAAATTACTAAAAATAGCAATTACGAAACTTGACTAAGATAGGTATTCGGGAAAAATCGGATCGTACCGAGTGACGAAGTTTACCGAAGCTAGTTACAGTTCCAGAACCTTAAGCGTCCGAACATGTTTCTGCGTGTCAAGAAATAATCCTGACGATTGACTCAAATATTATAGAATCCCATCAATATTATGAAACACACCCCGGAATACCTTAGCAAATCCAGAAATTTTGCAAACGTCCTTAATTATCTTATATCCGATTAATCTATCTCGACTATTGTAGAATATAGACATAAATTTTAAGTCGATTGTCAAATTCCCATTGATAAATAGCTTATGCGAAAATGTATATTCAACTGTATCAAAAGTTATAATGATAATTGTTATTGTGTAATTAGAATATATCTTAGGCCGCCTAAACGTTTTATCTGTACTGTTCTGATCTAAACTTTACACTTTTAAATTTGCTTGGAAAAAATCGATTAATACTAACAATATAACGTTCATGAGCGGGTTTCTCGTTAAACCCACGTCCAAAACCTAATTCAGGAAGAGTCATTGGTTAATAAATCTTCTAAAAAACGAATATGCTAGTTATTCAACTGTATCTATTGTTATATTTATTATAAAGTATTATCATTCCAGCTGCATTGGACACGATACCTGGTTACATTTACTGACGTACAAAAGTATATAATAAATGTCAAGCTTTCATGGACGTATATTAATTAAAAAATGATTATTGTCAAACTAAACTTTGACATTTAGCGTGTGTTTTAACAATTTAAAAACAAATATATAACATAAGGTATGATATTGATGTATGTCATAAATTCCACCCTAAACATGATGCTAATCGCTTTGCGTGTCATAAAACTACAGATGTACCGACAGATAAATTTCTACAAATATCATCTTCATGATAGGTCATGTTAGATCTTGGTTTAACTAGTAGTAGATGTATCCCCGCCACAATTAAATACGAGATTTTTTTATTGGTAAGTAAATGTTATTAGTGATACAATAGAGTCTCGAAATGGCATATTAAGCTTTCCCTCCCTCACTCTTGCATATAAGATATCAATGTCACGCAACATAGTACAAATATATGTAGATTGATGTTTGCGTAGGAGATCTAAGTATTTGTTTATAGACATGATTAATTTCTAAATTGTCTCTGTTAGAACTTTTATGGGAAATGATATCTAAGCGTTATGAAATTGTAGAAACTGCTAATATATTTTCCTAAGTAATTTGGAAATTTTAACAACAATGCAATTAATTTTACAGACAATGAACACATTAAAAAGACTGACAATAATATTTATCTAAACTCACTCATTAAGCACATCAAATTTTTGATTGAGTTCATGTACAAACTAACAGTAATGAATCAGTCCAAAACCAACATTTGAATAGTTATGTTAACATAATATTCTCATTAAGATTTATATAATTGTGTTAAACGAAAAAAATCTGTAATTTATTACTATTCTTCTGAATACCTACGTTTATTAAAATGTTAATGTTAATAGGTCGACATGCTAGTAAACATTTGAAAAGGTTAAACTATCATTAAACTTCAAATTAGTTAATTCTAGATGCTACACAAAGCCGACAAAACAAGTTAGGAAATGTGGCTCTTCTTAATCAACACATTGATAAATTTGGTAATACTTCCATTTACACGTTACGGTAATGGACGTCCTGACTTAAGTCTGCTCACTTATTAATCGATGAGACCAAGGCAGCTTGAATCTCTCACATTTGGCTCGAAACCTTAACATTCAAACTTTAAAAACAATTTATTGCGTTTTAGGGTCAATTCAATCGCGAAGTCTTTCTAGTATGTTATCATACACATGACATTTCATCGTGATTTATCTACTTCATTTCATTGAGATTTCTTCTAACTAGTCAATGATTTATGATATAATATATTTATATCTTCAGTTAATTATGTCTTCAATTTTAATTCATGATCATTATTGTTTTGTAAAAAGAAAATATAATTAAACTAATCTGTTTTGAAGGTAAAACATACATACGAAGATATTGCCAACGCTTAACTGATTAGAAAGTTGTTATATGAATGGTTTAACTGTCAATTTTAGATCAGTTGTCATTTAGCAGAAGATAATGTTAAACAAGCTGTGATAACTGAGAAGTAAAATTACATAAAAGTTTAAATAAATGAACCACGAATAAAACAAGGTAATTAACGTTACCTTAATTGTGATGTTCTTCATAAATGAAAATATGCCCTAGCACAATTAATGCGTTATACTTACAATATGTATATTTTATGTTTTGACTGTTTTTAATCATTTGTGTGCTGTGTGTGTATTATTTCCATTTAATGAATAATTATATCTATCTAAAAAGCTAGTGTTATTTTTTAGCAACGGTTGATGGACTATATTTCTAGTGATTAGTACCTATTACATAAGAAACATGTGATACGACTATATGATTAAATTGAAGATTAATGCATTCAAAGAAAAGCAGAAAGGTCACTTAGCTAAACAGCTAGGGTGTGGCGGATGAAAACTCAGACAAGATGTTTTGTACAACTTAATTACATTATACAATTTAATTATCAACGAAAGACGACCTTAAATTTTATTTTTTTATGATGAAGCAAACCTGGCTTTTATATCTTCACGATTGACAAAAGTCATTGATATGTCATTATTTATAAATTACATATATATCTTGCAAAAGGTGAATCTAGTTGCTAACAACATAGTTTTGTTTTCCGGCATTGGTGAGACAATGACTTCATTAAAAAAAGAGGTTAACAATAACATATTCTGTAACACAAACCGCGTTTTGTGTCTAATGAGTTTTAAATGTCATAGCAAGAAACAAAGACTGTGCAATACGAGTGCAATCTGACTGAAACATGAGGTACTAGCAACTCGGGTTCCCGGATGTTGGGTGTTCATAATATTTCTATGTTTACCGACGAATATCTCTAAGCTATTTATAGTGCAACGCGGAGATAATAAGAGAAAGTTTACGTTTATATAAATGGGATGGAGAAAAAAAACATGCGCACAGCTCGCGTATATCTAAAGTATATTTAAAATATAGATTTAATACGCCGACGTTACTACACACAGCGGAAAAAATGTTATTAGAACTCGTAATCAATATTCTTGTCATCAATGAGTGCAACTTTTCTGGGATTAATGCCCAAATTAGATTGTTCCACCATTGTATTTATATAGCACTTCCTTTTTACTAATTAAATAGCCTCACTTCAAATGCTTGTAACGTCATTAGTTTTGATTTTGTCTCTTTCTTAGTATGACTGAACAACAAACATATTTAATATATGCTACCATGCGCATTCACTCAAGTTGCTAGATCTTGGTAGACAAATAAGTATGCATGTGTAAAGGTAGCATTGCATGTACAGATTACTTTATTATGGATTCAGTATTTTATCATATGAATAACTAAGGGTAATTGATATTTCATACAACTAATATATATATCATACACTATTCTAAACCACATCAGATAAACAAAACAACTTACTTTCTGGTTTGATATGTAAAAAAAGATATTACCCAACAGGTGCTTCTATTTTTGTTTTTGTATTGTTGAATTAAACGTAATATCGTGAATTTGGTGGTTACCAGTGGATTTGTACTTTAAATACGACGTATAATATAAGACCATGACACAAAAATGTAGCTCTTAAGTCCGGACTTATTCGGGACTACTCACGGTTTTACAATGTCTGTTATCAAATTGATTTCCTTATAATTATAATTGAAAAGGTTGGCGACTAACTATGGACGGATGAGCTGGACTAATTACGGGTAAAATGTGTCAACAAAAGCAAATTAGATAAGTCGATCGTCATTTATATTATGTTAATAAACGTTTTAAACACAAATTACAACGAACAAAGCCTCAAGCAGATGTAAAGCCGAACGTGAATTGATAGAGAATATCTAGATACATTTGAATTGATTAATGTCATTGTGAATAAATGAAAATAACTTCCATTTTACTGCTACGATTCACTTTACAATTCTTACAACCACTAGTGCAAAATGTAACTGAGGACATTTGTAAAGATTTCATAGTTCAATTCAATATATTAACAAAATGGGAAAATCATTTTATTCGACATACTGCCTTTCAGATAAAAATACAATTAAACCCCTGCTCACAATAATGAAGGTGAATAATGGATGATAAATATAACTGCAAATCTGGTATGTCTAACAAATGTTGTACATGTATTTTCAAAATTTCACTAAAGCCCATGTACGAGGGATCAATGCAATTAATTAAAAGATACCTTATTTTGTCTGAATAGTATTAACTACATTGTGCGGAAGAAATCAATTTACTTAGGTGTCAGATATTTACTTTTACTTTAATCGCTGTATATCAACGTATTTAACTACTTGTATGTAATTAGAAATGAAACTTGTATTGCAATCCTCATGTTACATTGTACTTACTAAAATATCTTGTTTCATTTGAAAACATATTCTCTTTCTATAATTGATATTGAATAAAAACCTCACATACTACATAATATATAATAATTATTATCGTTATATAAGCCTACCTATCATCTAAGGTTTTCTAATCGAACTGGTTCATTTTTACACTTGATGAACATTCCGATACATCGCCTTACCTATGACGTTTATTTGACGATGCTATACTCGGAACGTTTTACTGTAAATGTCCATTTTTAGAAATGACGCTTAAATTGATACGCAATCATTACGTGGTAATTTGAAAAATCGTTCGTACAAAAACAAAAACTCATTGTTTGTAAACAGTACAACGAACTAATATACGACAGGGAATGCTCAAGATGTCAATAAGATATTATAAAGTATTACTTTCGATATGGTTTATGAGTGTCTTGTTGTAATGGTAATATGTTCTACTGTTACGAGTATGATTGACTGAGTATGATTGACTCCACCTTACTAATAAACTATACAACCTTAATTTTTAATACTGTGCTACCTTTGGAATATATTGAATATTTTTAACGTTTAAACAAACACGTTATGTAATTTTGTTCGAACTATACTTGATAATTTTGTATTAAGTTTTCCATTATAATGAAGTAAGGTAATAAAGTTACATTTTTTCTGAAATGTACTCACACTTATTTAATTATTGCCAATTTATCTGCGCTAGAATCAAAGATAAAACATTTGAACATCGCCAATCTGTGAACATTTTATTATCACACAGATGGTTTATCATTATATAATTGATATAATTATGATACCGTGTATTAAAGTTTCACAAATTTTATAAATTGATTTGGTTATGCCAATATGTGTATGCCCTAACTTTTAGACATTTAACTTTTTTCATGAGATTCAAACTCGATCTCGTCGCCATAAAAGTTAGCTTAAAGGCAAGTGAGAACAAATGCCGTATTATATATCTGCTATATAAATCCTCCTTTTATAACTTTCCTCGAACCCTTCGGGCTTGCTTGAAGGCAATGGAGTATAAATGCTCTGTTATACCTCAGATACATTTTCACTTTAAAATTGAGTTATATTTCCTTATCATTATCACATTGTTCAATTGCTTCAGTCAATTTCATGAAAAAATATGAGCATAATGCAAGGAAATAAAAAAGAGTCGCCACGATTTAGAACACAAATAGCTTTTTAAGGAATGTTTTATTTAATATACATGTTAGGCTAATTCCTTTTATATACACACCGCATTAAATATGGAAACTTTTTTTAAAATTGGATTAAACGCCGTGTCAACACAATTTAGGTTTTTTTTACGGCGTCCAGCGAACTGTATCTAGCTTTCCTGGACCCTTGTCTATAATCAGTACTCACCTATCCTTCCACAAGGCCGGAAACTTCTCCATATTATCTAACCAATGGAGGAAAATTGACATTATTGTCAAATTTTCATGGAATGGTAAAACCTCCCCGGGTGGGATTAGAACCGGTACCCCCTTAAGGACACGAGATTCCAAATCCCGGCGTGCTACCAAATGCGCTATCGACCCGGGTTGAACATGGAAACTACTATATTAAAAGTAATACGTCCTCGAGTCAGAAAAATGCAATTAAGAATTGCAATATAAATTAACAAGCATGACAATCATATTAATTGGCTGTGAACCATTTTATTCAACATATTTGCGTTTCGAGTATACTTGGAAAAAAAGGAAGGAAATTTCAAACTTGAGTCCTGCGCATACCCTTTCAGATAACAACTAATTTGGAACAGCTATGTA
The DNA here is from genome assembly GCA_025267735.1 of Mactra quadrangularis. Lineage (NCBI taxonomy): Eukaryota > Metazoa > Mollusca > Bivalvia > Venerida > Mactridae > Mactra > Mactra quadrangularis. Next base: position 39,688,710 of record CM046304.1, on the reverse strand, counting down.
TAGAAAGTTGTAATCAATGATCGATGATATTCGAGTGTCTACAATAATTTGAAGTGTTTGATAAGATACAACTGCAATTTCTTAATCGTTTTTCTTAATTAATCTATATTTACTCAATAAATACAAACAATGTTAGAAAGAAAAACAATCCATCCGATTTGTAGATCGAAGAAATGTATTATGTTTCAAAGCTATTTCTATGACTACATTTGTTGTATGTCGTAAAAGAGTTATGATAAATCATTTGTTACAATAGAAGTACATATCATTGGCTTCTCCATATTTAGGCGGTTCTACCCATGTGTGTCCATTAATCCGGCTAGTACTATTTACTTATACAATGGGGTAGCAATGATACCGATATACATTAGCGTTTTGAGCGTTAATGACAGTTTTGGAATCTCTTTGGATTGGTAAACGACTTTTTTCTAAAATACAATAATAATAAACACCATCTACTAACGTCATTTAGGACCTTATCGACTGTACTAATGAATTACTGATTGAAAGAGCAGAGTAACTCTTGAAGTGCAGTTTATTCATTCCATAAAAATATTTAAAAGTAGCTAAACCAGTATAACCATTTCATCGTAACTTATGATACCAATAAGGTATACATGTGTTTTATATGTTGAGCACTGCTTCTGATTGCAAATTTATTTTAACTGATTGTGAGTCAAAATAATGAAAAATCATTTCTAAGGTATTTTTGAGTATCTGATGTTATTGATGCGTAAATGTTGTCAATACTCCGTTATAATTAGCTTTAGCGTTATACAATCTTCGTTAGTTTTACTTTACTTAGATACAGTGTTAATAATGCATGATAGTTTTCCTTAAAACCGATTATTGGAACACATTGTAATATTTCTTATGATTTTACACATTTCGACACAACGTTTTTACAAACCGAACATATGTAGGCAATTTATACTTCATAACTATACTTCACAAATATTTAATATGTTTCACATAAACAATCCCAAACAACACAAGATTGAAAATGCTATGATGGTTAAAGATATACATAAATCTTAACAGGTTCATATGTTATTTATTCTTTTCACAAAGAGTTACACATTTCGGCTGCCCACATTTCATAGAAAAGACAATTCCAATTACAAGCCAAGTTATTCACATGCTGCATGTTGACATATGTTTTTTTCACAAGGGACAGTTGAAAATTCAAACCTAAATATTTGGTAGCAAAAAATCGACTATTAAGATAAGCATTTGTCTCGTAAAATATCTCTTTGTTTATTAATCGTATGCATTTGACAGTAAAAACTAAGTTGTTTTTTTTTTCATTATATTTATTGCAATAACACGTGAACATGAACTGACGTATTGCGTTTGTCATTTTACCAGATGATTACCAAGGGAATACAAAGAAAGATTTATCTCTCACATGTCTCTTTCAAAAAGTATTAAAACAATTATATTATTCATATAAACGAAACGATAGACCTTGAAATGTAATGATCGATACCCTAAATTCATATTGTGTTGGCATATTTAGATACAAAGTTTGATTTTTATCTAAAAAAGGGATTGAGAAAACAACATCATAGAAACATATTTTTGAACACTCGTCACAAGCAAGTTGCTGAGAAAAAAGTCGCTGCAAAATAGTTTTATTGGTATTAAAGTTCATTTCTAAGAGAACAACTGCCATTATATGTTGTTCGGCTAGATAACAATGTGTATTTGTAATATGATATATATTTATATTTGATTAAAGAGTAGGGACCAATATACTATGAAACTTTTACTCTAACTGTTATGCATTTAAAGAAGTTGCTTTTTCGCAAACATTGATATAAAACAAGTATAAACATATTGGTGAAGTTAAATCAGTCGATTCATTTGCAGATCATGTGATAGCAACAAACAGTTATACAAGTTGCCCACCTCAGCCGTATACCATAACCTCTCATACATGTCTAGACAAAACCATGTTCCTGAAGCCAGAACTATCGCTATGACAAAGAAAATACTTACATGTATGGTTGACCACTTGAAAGTATGCTTTAATGTCGCAGTCTTATTTTAATTCACTTTTTTCTTTGTTGTAGATATGCTTTTAAATAAAGATCTACATCTAACGAGCACTCTATAGAATTGATTTAATGCCAATTTGTTTATATTGGTATTGATAAAATATAAAACAGAGTACCTTGCCAATCTGTAAAAAACATCGTAGACGTATCGCATGACGAGCAAAACAGAATTATCAAACTGATGTTTTATCATTCAGCAATAATGATAATCCCATTATTTGTAATGACTCATGTTATGTTTATATTTTAGTTTATATCATAGTCAAGCTTACATAAAACCACATAAATATAAGAGTACTTCTTTATTGTCGCCTACATGTTTATTTGTAGTGTTGGTTGCATTATTGATATGATTTTTAAAACTCAATCTGTTGTCAAGACATTATATGGCACAATATATATCAATTAAACAGTTATGTTTTATTTGCTTGTTGATTAGGTGTATTTAAACGATCGTGTTGCGCAGAAAACAAAACTGGATGTACTTTCGAAGAGAAGTAAGCTTATGCTTATAAAAATATACTTAATTGGCCTCATCCGGAAAATACATATAGATGCTGTTTTATATACATATATAAAGGTGCATGATAAATAATTTACATGTAATTTCAAATTACACATTGTATTTTATAAGTTCATTAACTTACACTTATTTTGCAATGTATCACTAAAATGCACCCACTACTGATTAATATAATGCCAAATCGTCTACATTTGGTTGGATAAAAACATAAAAAGTTTAGTTTGCCAAACTGTGTAGAAAACATTGTAGACCTTACAAATGATGAACATAACACTTATAATACAGGTGGTTAATCATTCAATATTATGTATAATCTTCCTTTATTTGTAATGACTCATGTTACAATCGTTATAACTCATTCTATGTTAGTTTATGTTTTCTATACTATACTAATCTATTTTAGCTCGATTGCGAAACAAGTTCTAACAACTCATATTAATTACGTTCGAGTCCGCTTCCTGGTCCCACAGTATTGAGCTAGAAGGAATTAAGTTTCTTGCTCAAGGAAACAACGGGGTAGGTTTTGGATGGGATTCGAACCTACGCAGAGCTGACTATCCAATGATAACCAGTCCAACGTCGTAACAGCTCGGCCACGCCTGCTCCTAAACTTATGTTTTCTAAAAACGTCTTTGTCAATATAAACTTTTACACCAAACTCACTTTAAAGTTTAATGATTACATGATTTTCATTAGACTATTCAGTGAAAGTGATTTAGAGCTGTTTGTAAAATACAATAATAATATAATAATGTTGATACAACATACAAGATAAATTATAGTGCGACAAAATTAACCTGAGCTTGAACTACCTTAGTATAATAATTACACACTTCACTTTCATTAAATCGTGAGTCTCCGTGTGCGTGTATACGGTAATACTCGTGTTCATAACAATCTATGTGACTACATTGTATATATCAATTTGTAATATATGGCATGTTATTGTACTTTTAGTTATAGAAGCATTTGTTAACAGGGAAAACGCAAATCCGCAATGTTGTGGCAAAGTTTTAAAGTATTGATTCTTATGTACACAAAATCAATTGTTTATTACATGTTTTAGCCGGAAGCTTCCGATAACGCGCGATGTACAAACGAAGACAAATATAGACAGTGAATACTAAGTTTTATATATTCTTGCATAAAGGTCAAGCTAAGGTTAATAATTTTGGATTATACTTGCACAGTTTTTAAAGTATTGATGAACAGAAGATTTCAATTCTGGATTGTCTTCAACATGTTGTGCTGCGTCTCCTCTAGTTAAACAACCAATCTCTACATCTGTGTTTAGCATTTTGTTCAAATTATTTCTACATCAATGAATGGTGCTCATTTAGGTAGACATTCGTTTGTCCTGAAAGAACAAATATGGTTTGGCGAATTAAGCGTCTCGCCATCAATGATTTCGTATTTGTTGTGGAATCAATATTTGGCTTCATGTCATGTTACTTATCAAATGGTACACTATTCTAATGTGTGATTCCCGGGCCGGGCATACTTTCGTGGAGCTTGGTCTTGAAATGATTTCTACGGCCATTCCCCTCTTCTACTACTGATTCTAAATCATGTAGGACTAAGTCTAGTATTTGGTTAACGGTGAAATCCAGAGTTTTAGCCTTTCTAGTAGTAGTGAGTAGGTTGACTGACCGCCGTTATATGACCTATACAATGTGTTGCTACGGCGTTAAACCCAACAAAAACAAGCATTGTGTTATATTTACATTAGATAAAGGTTTAAACGTTCTTTGATTAAATGGTCGCTTATATCATGTACTTTTTACTCACTTTTTATCATGGTTATTGGCAGCGGTTTCATAATTACTATAACTAAATGTTGTCAATGGCAAACCTTTTATTAGTATTCTCGAAAACATAAGCAACATAAATGATAAGATAGTTTACTAACGTAAACCATGATATATTTATTTATTTATCTTTATTTATTAAACATTTGAACAACTTTGTATGGAAACATAATATTCAACTCATGTGTTAATTTTAGATGAGTGTCTTTGATAATTCTAAGTGGTAACAACCTGTTTTATTAGAATTATACCAGCAATATCTAGATATACTTCAGAATAAAAATATAATAAAACCAAACGTCGATGCCAGCTACACGGAGGTAAAGAAATTGAGCCTAGCGAATGTGGTTGTATTGTACTTGAGCACTTACATGAGCTGTTTTATCAACACGTTGAATTTCAAGACAGAATGAGTTGTTTATAAATTATCGATGTCTTGTCGATATTATGTCTTAAAACTGTTACATTTACAACGATGTATCCCAAACATGCTATTTACAAAAGACATACCAAAAAACTAAACAAAACATTTTCGTTTTTAGTTTGTGCATTTTTAGAATGGACTTGAATCCTGATGAAATCAAAAATTATATTCATTGTAGCCAATGCGTGTTTATATTGAAACAAAATGCAATTCATGATTGTGATTCACTTTGAGTTCTAAATATAACAGGAATTCATAGGCTGGCTTGTAAATATTATTAGAAAATACACATTTATTTCTCAAATGTTTGTTCAAAAGCGATATCCTACTGATTCAAAATTAATGTATTCTACTTAAACAGAGCTTCATTTTGCAAAAAAGTTTTTAAGTTAATATTAAATGAATCTGAGAGTGCCGCATATCAGTTTTTGAAACTGTCTATAACACATCTAGCTATTTACATATGACGTCAAGCCAATATTTATCAAACATTTATATGACATTTGTACAGAAACATTATAAATAATTACTTTGAAAAAGAATAACATGTAACACAACCTGCAAAATGTACTGACACTTGTAAAAAGTACGAAAAGGTAGTTGTTTTCAAGATATAAGACTCTAGATCAAATGACGATGGTATTCATTTTAACCACTACCTGTCAGCAGTTGAGGGATTAACTTAACAATTGATTCTTAACAGTTTGCAATCAATCATATGCATTTATATGTTAATACATTTAATGATTCAAATGATTGAATAATAACAGCTGTGTCGACCTTATCGTGAGCGCATTTGAAGAAATAGTTGGCTGTTGATTTAAAGATAGAAACACAATGTAAGAAAATATCATTATTTGTGGGATAATGAAACAGCATCTCAAACATCAAACTAGTAGATGGTTGTTCAGTTAGTGCAGATTATAGCTTGTGGTTTAATCTTTAGATTATTATATCCAGTACTGATGTAACAGTCTATTTAGTGCTGTATTACAATGAGTTATTGCCCATTTCTCACATTTTATTTGAGAGTGTAACAAATAAATGGAAATATGAATATCATATACCGATATCAATATTGCTTTCCATGTTGTTCAAAGCCACTTAATTATCCGACAATACACAGTACACTTAATAATTAATTTAATGTAGACAAATACACATTTATGTCAAATCTCATCTATCGTGACAGTTCAAAGCGTTGTTTATCTTACTAGAATATATTATTTAAAAAATCCAGAATATAGAAAAACTAAAAAGTGTTATTTGATGTTAGAACACTATGACAGTTATGTAAGTAATAATTAAGTACCATGTGTTCGTTAACTTCGTTGTAAGAATGATTTTGGTTATGTCTGGATAAGACAATATATTGATAATACTGATATTTTTATGTATTTTAAAAACAATTTACAAAACATATGGCAGATGATTGCTTACAAACTTGGTATTCTTATATAAAAGACTTATAATACATAGAAGCTTTAAATCTATTTATTATGTTCGTAAGTTTCGCCCTGTTTTATCTGATCTAAGATCTGGTACTCTGAAGATTAAAGTTGAGACAGGAAGATATTTTAAAATGTACCATATGAACAACGTATATGTAGAATATGTCACTTAAATGTTGAAAATACAAATGCAAAGCACATAAAATATAATTTATGTACCAATTTATATTAAAACATTGTAGGTATGTATGTAATATTTTCAAGTTATTCTTCTATTTTTGACTTTTCATGTATATGTGTAACAAGTGTATGCATCATGTTATGGGCCAGTGGCCGTAATAACTGCACATGATCAATGGTGTCCAAATATCACAGGGTCATACTTTCGAACCCATCATTTGCATTTTCCTAGTTATAGAAAATTCAATTTAAGGTTATCAAGAACGGAATGGACGAAGTAGTTGCGCTGCCTGATAATGTAACAAGCAAATGAAAGTTTTGCAATTAAAAGAATATCGGCTCTCAATATTTCAAAAATACATATTTAAAAATGATACAAAACTTTTCCCGACAATCCTTATAAGTACAGTAATTCAAGGAATGTACTTTCATTATTGTAAACACATAGTTACAAAGTGGTTAGAACCTAATACTCGTTCTTTTGCCAACTCTCATTGAAAAACTAATTTCAACAAAATATTTCCTTTATTAACAGATTAAAGACAGCCACCATCATTAAACTTCCCTTCATCTTTTCCAATCAGAAGGTCTTCAGAGGAAACTAGAACAATGAATCTAACCAAACAGTATAGAACCATCCTTTAAATATGTTACCTATAGCGTTGATGTTTAAATACCCTCTTTAATAACAACATAAACTATAAGATGGGAAACAACTGTTTAACAAGATGCATTACGTGTTTTAGCTCCTCTCAATAAGCTGTCAGTTTAGCGTTCGTAGTGTTTTAAAACCAATTTCATCAGAACATGAAACGTTTTCGCTAACGATTTATTTATAACCCGAGTTGTTAAACATAAAATATTTCTTTGAATGCCACAAAACAAAAGTGTTTCCTAAGAACAGATCAATAACTAAACAAATTGTTTTGGAACGAGGATAATCAGCTTCGATAATGAAATGTGCATAAACATGTTTATATAGAACATAGCGGTAATGTTTTGTAATAATAAACAGCATAGTTAAAACAGATACTAAGTAATGAACATGATACAAATTACAATGGAATGCTTTTATTTTTATGTCATTGGCATTTGCTATTGTTTCAGTCACCTGAATGGCATTATGATACCTTGATGATCAATGCGTATGCATTCCATTGACATGATGGGCCAAACGTTTTGATACATTCCACTTGTTGCTGTGTTTGCTTATTGTTAGTTGGTATATTACTGTGTAAAGCTGATATCTATTGACAATGATATTACGAGAGGTAACAGGTTCGATTTCTGATCGCGGGAAATTTTAACATTTCTTGGAAGATATTTTTGTACCCACTTTTTCCATTCGGTTTAAGTTGGCGACTCTTGTAAAATGGCACTTGAGTACTGGTTATGAAATTCTCTGTGATACACGTAAATTTTGGCTTAACAATTAATTATTGGTAAAAATAATTTCTGCTATGCATGGAATGAGATAAAATTAAGCTGCAAGTTAAAATGTTTGGGTAGAATAGGCATTATAAATAGTACATTGCTCATATCTAGGCTTCTTTAATTGATTCATAATATCAACTTTAAATTCCTAGTGGATCATATATTGCACTATTGTTAATCATTGTTAAAAGATGAATAAATTAAATTCATTCAACTGAAGTACCAAATTTATGTTCTCTGTGTACTTACATTTGTAAATTTTCTGATTTTATTAACAGTTCAAAGAAACAAGGACGAGCAAAACTTTAACCTGACACTCCATTCAAATTTGATGGATGACTTTGGAGGAAAAGTTTCTAAATTTAACTTTAACATTCCGATGGGAATACGTAAACAAATATTACCTTGTTTCGTCAATGATATGCCAACAAATTCTCGTACAAAAATCTGAATGAATATTCTCTAGTTTGAAGTTACAAAAAGGTCAAAAAGACGGTTACCTAACAGGTTTAAGAAACTGAAATGATTAATATGTTACAGTAGTGCAAGCAAGATATGTAAACAGACTACTAATCAATCCAGAAAATCATATAGACGCTCACTCTTATTTCTGTCTGATCACTTCTCTATCTAAACTTGTATGAATGTCAGTTTTTACATCTTTTCTATCTGCTAGAAGGATCAGTGTTTTTTATCAAGATGAAACACTGTTACATACGTGAATCATATAAATATTGGTTAAAAATACAAGACTCTCAATGAAATTCCGGAAAATTACTTTTCCGCCAAGTGTTAGTCTCAAGGTTGCTATCATATAAAGCTAATAAATACTCGATTTATACATTATCTTAAATTTATATTGGTTTGAAGAATGAATACTTCTTGTAAATATTTATTTATAATGTTCGTACGAACTTATCTTGCAAAGATGTGTTGGCAAGCAACTTTACAAATGATTGCACCTCCACTTGACGTTTTAAATGCATGTTCATATATTTCTTAATGCATTACGCCGACTCTTTTTAACAATATATGTTGTGCATTGATCGATATAGCCATTTTGCATTGACTCTGGACTCCTTAAAATACTGATTATTTATTATAGCATTATCAAATTTACGTTGTAATTAAACAAATTCCCTAGAACTCCTGTTTCATGCTTAATTAACATTCTAAGGCCTACTTATTTGCAAAGCAGATGCCTGTCTTTTTAATTGTAATTTTGATAGAATTTTTAAATGAAATGTTTAAAATACTTTTAAATTAATTGGTCAATTAATCAATTGATTGAGACGAACTCATATTAAACTTTTAATTATTTCTTCTCAATTTTTGTATTGCATGTCAGTGGAAAGTATGTAATATGATTGATGAAAATTCTGAAGTTCCGGTTTGGAGAAGGTACATGCTAGTTATGATCACATACAAATTTTAACTTGATTCCATCCGAAAGTTATTGAGAAATTTCATGTTTTAGGGGACTTGATTCAACGCATACTATCGATAAGTGTTTTCTTAAATTGCTAAAAGAGTTTTTTTTTTATTTTGTTTATCTACTTTTGTGTTTTGTTTCTATTTCTTTTTGATGTTCTTACTTTCACTATCTGCCTAATAATTGCATGTCTTTGAAATATTCAAGTGTCATGTTATCAAACTAGCATAATTATAGCCATGCTCTATATAGCTTAAATTCAACTGGCCAACCTTTTATAATTTTTTTTATTCGTTCACATGACAATTTCTTAAATTAGTTTAGTTGTTTAGCATGTGTAAAACTGTATTTGTCTAAAAATGTTTAAAGTGGGCTATAAATGGGTCGGATTATTAATATGAAATTGAATAATAAATAAAATGAAGTATTTCATTTAACTGTTAATTACCCTTCTGTCCACATTCCCTTTTCATGTACTTTTAAATGACTGGTGAGTGCCTTTCTAAGGTAAATGCAGTTTTTGATAGTTTAAGTTCTCTGTTAAATTTCATGTTCGTTACTACAAACACCAGCGGTGCAAATTATCAAGCGTCTTACGATCTATTTTACACGTAAATCTTTCTATAATGTATTGTTAAATTGTCGTAAGATTTTTGATAATATTCTGCCCAGGCTTTGAAAACGTCTTGAAACTCGAATCAGTGATAGTGAGACTTAGATGCAATTGAATTAATCATTTTCTTTGTCATCTTAAAAACATTGTGGTAGTACTGTCATGAATAAAATGTCTCAAAAAAGTCCAAACCAATATCATTGTTTCATCGAATTTCAAATACCTTTACTTCGAATCTTTGCATGATCATAGTGCTAAAGAGCATTAAAACCTTCACAATTAGAAGTGTTTCATCTGACATTACTTTTTACTCCTTATTGGTCGATTAGGATATATACCCACGCGATAAGCTCAGTTAGAAACCCAGGGAACCCGGGTCGATACCGCAGTTGGGAGGTTATCCCACCTAGGGAGGTTATACCCTTCCATGAAAATTTGACAATAATGTCGATTTTCCTTCATTGATTAGATAATATGGAGAAGTTTCCGGCCTTGTGGAAGGGTAGGTGAGTACTGGTTATAGACAATGGTACAGGAAAGCTAGGTTAGGTGTCCTGGAGGCCGTAAAATGACCTAAAATTGTGTTGACACGGCGTTTACTCCAATAAATAAATATAAATAAAATAAATAAACCCAGGAATCAATGGTTCAAGTACAGGGGACTGTGTCTACATACCCTAGTGGAGTTTAATCATAGACTATAGCTACGGGTCGTTCTCCAGCATACCGGGGGATTTTAGAATATCCAGTGTCCGCAAGTAGAACGATGTACCCCCGCGATATGACTGGCACATGATGAAATAATGTAATATAAAGCTGCATTAAATGTACTTTCTTATTTCTAAGTATGATTCATTGTGTATCAGCCTACACATATAGGTGTCATGTCGTATAACGATTTACTATCTATATTATGAAATACATCAACAGGTGCTTTTCTCTTTTCTTTATGTGACTTCTCCTCGACATGATTCTAATATGTTATTCAGCTATGCTATTGTCAGTATTTCGCTCAGTTTTCAGTGCAAGGATAATCCCAGACTACAATATATAAAAAAGTAATGTTCTAATAGTGCAGCTGTAAGTAACCACGGCTTCCATTGCGGATAAAATTGTTTTGATTCCCTGTGTCAACATATTTTTATCTTTCTATGGATTTGAAAAAAATAATAAGCAATAAGTAAAATCCCTCTACCATAAATATATACAATTCCACAATACTAAATAAAAATGCAACTTATATGATGATATAAAGTGCCACCTAAGGACTAACCGCACTGCCTAAAAGTCTTTTTTCTGAGATATTTATGTGTGTTTATGTATTTTGTGTTTTCTGAGCACTAACCGCCGACGCCAAGAAGTTCTTTATTTTTCGAATTGTTTTTTTTTATGTTTTTTTTTATGTTTTTTTTTTTAATTTTATTTTTTAAGTTGATAGGATCTACATTACTTAAGGTTTATGACTCGACTTAAGTTTTAGCCATACAATACTTCCAGTGTTTTTTAAAGCTTCACTTAAAAACAAAAATTCACAATAACCTACGTCCGAACTGCCTCATCGTAACTGCAACACAATGTTAAAACCTGCTTTCTAATAATTACACACATATACAATGAGTCCATCAATTTAAATTGCACACGTTCAGAAGTTCAGTTAGGTGCAAAATCTTAACTTGGAAAAACTCATTTAGTTTTATATGATTCAAACAAAACTCAGTTATAAATTCTACAGTTTTTAATTTATTTTATTGGGGGCTTGATGTAACAACATTGTGATATTCCGGTAGCAATTAACCTAACTTACATAGTACATTCAGTACCATCTGTATCATTGTTAGTAATTTTATATTAATCATTAAATACCAATTTATCTTAAAATGCACCAACCATTTTTTTATACTTACGATAAAAACATTTTGAGGCAATTAGTAATTGTACTTTTGATGAGAAATGCTATTTATACTTGCGTATGTTAGCTGCCAAATGCATTTTGAAAATTACAGATTGATAGATAGTTTCAATATCAGTTAAATATTTAGTCAAAACTTTATCAAGGGACACATATTTTGTTTTTACCAAATCTTGACCGCTTTCTTTAGTTCTGGTTGAAAATACGGTAACTTGTCTTAAACAGGTGTCTATACGTAAGTTGCGTGCATGAAACGGTTAGGCAGGTAAACTCTTCTTTAAACAAAACATTAATTCATTCTTTTTTTGGACTAAAAAGTGTGAATTCATGTTTGTAAATTTTAGAATTGTACAAGCTATGGAAAACTTTTCGCTGCAGGTCAGATGCGAAAATACTTAGTTGTGAAGCGGCTTGCGCACAGACACGTTGAAAATTCGGAATACCGTTACGGTATTTCTTTTATTAGTGTGAAACTGTTCATATATCGGTTGTAAAAGAGCATTTAATTAGTTTTGAAGTATTATTGTTAATGAACAAGACTGTTTCTAAGTTTTGCTGAAAGCGTGAATTCCATTCATAAATTAATACATGAATAAATGAATGAACCAATGAATGAATTAATTAAACATAAAATTCCCGCAAAGGTGTAAACACGTGCGGTGTATGGTTTTTATTCAGTACGTTATTTCAGTGAGTGTTGAAAAGTTCTTTTATTTCATCACATGAGCTGGCTACAAATATCAAGAAATTATCAATGTATTTATTTGTCTTAACATTTTGTTTTGTAGATAATTAGATATATCCATATTATAAGTAAACAGTTGGTTTTTTGTTACTTAACGTAAAGTGAAAATATATTTCGCGGGAAAGTTGTTGGATTGTTTTTAAGAAAACAAATATATTCAATCTTGTTTTAAAAGTGAGATGTTCATAATTGGATATAAGTAAATATATAAATGTGGATATGTTGAAGAAGAAAAGTCTTATAATTAATGCTGAAAATATAAAACATGTAAAAAAGGAAGAGGACGTCCCCTTACTCCAAAAAGGTATTTACTTTCTTCTTATTGATTGCTTCGGTCGCAACCTTGCAATAGTTGATTGTTGTCATAATCACCCGCCGTTTATTTAACGATTTGTCATAATTCTTAGTGAAGGTCGCTTACATGATAGTTTCTATTTTTTTCAATCATCCAAAACGGATAGGACGATATGTATCCAACATTTTATGACTTTTCCAAGAAAAGCTCCAGTTAAACGATTAAAGTTAAACTGTTGTATGTCTCTAGACAAAGAATTATTAAGATTGTACTACGATTGTAGCTCGTTTGTTCCAGACAATTCCAAAGGACTCGCTATAAATCGATACGATACAGAACAGAACAGTTCAGTTCTGTTCTGTTCTATATGCCTGCATGCCCGGATAAAAGTTATCATTTTGTTACTTTATCCAAATTCACTATGATTATGATACCGTCTTATCTAATTGCTTAAGGTCGATTGCTATAATCGACGATACGCGCAAGGGCTTTGTTATAGCAATCGTGTTAATTATTAAAATGATCGTACAATATCACAATTTATTGTCATCGGCATTTGTTTTCTTTCATTCAATATGTTATTAAAGCAAGGACTTTGTCTTTCAGTTTTTTGAACGATTTTTGTTTACATGTTATATGCAAATAATTTTTTCACGTAATTTGAGCTATAAGTGGGGGAAGGAACAACCGCATTATAGCATGCTCATAATTTATAGGGTAATATACCGTACTTATTTTAAAATATGCGTTATTGTTGTTTTGAACTTTTTCTTTGTATTTTAGAAGTAGATGCCTTGGCGTAATTTCTACAAAAACGTACAATTGAGCTAGACAAATTCGTTGCGTTATGGTAATTGAACAGTCACACATCACTGGTTAATCACCCGTCGCATGTTCGTACTCATTCGTACAATTCCGCGATCATCTGCGATCATCTGTGATTACCGTTTCACGCCATGCTGCTTTATACACGCCTGACGGGACGTATTTATTGTCTGTGCTGTCCGGTCGTCCGTCCACTAATTAGCAATATCGTGTCCGGATCATACTTCTGTTAATATTTAAGCGCTTTCCAAATCAACTTGTACGAATGATAGCCACATTTAAACGATATATTATAGACTTTTTCCAAGTCTGTTGCTTAAAGGTCAAAACACTCTGGGAACGATGATCATTTACAACAGCTTATACTTCGAATGTATAATGGCCCGACCCACGGAGCTCCTGTTTAACGTATTAACAGGTTTATTATGAACAGCAGCCCGTTTCGTTATTGCGTTTTGAGATAATGGGTTATGTGCAAACTGCAAAATGTAAATTATCTTTCCTTCAACCAATCAATCTGCTATTTGAACATCTACCAAACGTACAACATGACAATATAAAACATTATCTTAAGCCACTATCCATGCTCTCATGATCGTTCTTTGTACAATAGTGTTTTAAGGATATTTTAATATGCTGAATTCTGCTTTCTGAACTGTTCAATGTTTGTATCTACCGTATTGTTTTTTCCAAACTGAACAAGAACAGCGAAAGAAGTTAGTGTCCCGGTATTATGGTCACCATAAGTGAATTAAGTCTCAGGTATTTATTTAGTTAACTATTTAAAACAAGACATGTGGTATTTTTCCGGTATAAAATCTTTACAGGCTTGTTAGATTTTCATTTTGATATCCCATTATAAGAACCTCATCGCGTGCCGAGCAGAAAACTGTACGTGATATCCAGACATCCAAATGATTGCATCGCTTAACTTGTTTCCCTACCACGTTTTCTACACGGTGCAATTTTAAAAAGTTCGCCGTAAAACTTCTATAATTCATTTTACTCAATCTGACAGCAGTCCCCTACTTAGATTCCCGCCGACTTTTTACACAGAATAACATTTTATCACAAGTTAAGTGATGTAAGTTGTATGTTTTGCAGTATATTCGAAGTTATATTTGTCTGTAAACACTTGAATTCTAGTTATTTATTATCGTTTTCACCAATCACAGCATATAAATGTCCTGTAGAGTTTGATAGTAACATATATATTGAAGATATAGAGTAATAAAGAACTTATCAAGCGCAATCTTATCTTCAAACTCAGCATGATGTAGTTCATTGAGCATCCTTAGAAAAACATGATGATAAGTTCCGCTACACTTAGGGAATGACCTTAAGAAATTATTCAGATTTCCATGGCTAATTACCATTCTCTTGAAGTTTAACACCTAGGGATACATTCTCAGCAGTTATCAAATGTGTTCAATACAAACATCTCTCTGTTTCTCATCCATTTTGTAATTAGACAACGTATCACCTGTTGATTGTTGTTGTTATAATATAAACAAAAAAGAATCTGTTGCTGGTACAATAGTATTTGCATTAATTTGGTTTACAGCGTCTATGTTCATAATGTAGTTTTGTTTCATACTGAACGGAAATAATTTCCACATTAAATACATTGGAATATCATTAAATGGCATTAAGAGTACCGACATCTTCACTTTGAACTTTATGAAAGTTTTTGAACTGTGTTTGTTTTATAGACTTTCACGTACTTGAAAATACATCAGAGTATAATTGGCTGTATGCGTTTATAAGCATTCCAATTTACCATTTATGTGTGATTAAGCATGCATTTATGCGAAAAGAAGAATAAAGTTTACAATACAAAATGCAAACTATGTTCTCTCAGTTGTTTAATAACTTTTCTACTTATAGCTAATAGTTTTTTTATAAATTTGTGCCATAATGCACTAAATTACATACCTCTTAGCATATTTAGGTTAATTTCGAACTGAAATCTTTTGTTATCTTGATTTACGCCGTTCATGAACATTTTAGTATGTTTGTTTCGTGATCAGTTGGCTTTTAGGCAACCTGTATACACAATAGTGGTGATTGGCTACACTGTTCCAAAGCCAAACAAAGTTTATTACAATCGCTACAAAATTATGTAACTTGAACATAAAAATGCAATCATGACACTGATCACAAGGAAGCTTGACTCCATGGTTTACAATATTTTCTAGAAGTAGGTTAACGGCATTTCACTTCGTTAACTACATCTAAGTCAAGTTTTACGTAAACAACAAATAAATGATACATGGACTAGTGTAACAGTTTTAATACGCTATCTCACTAACAGTGAACTGTATTCTACATGGTAGTGTTTAGCGCCTTGCTTGGACGATTTCTAAAATGCAATATGCCCTTAGAGGATTGAAAGAAAATGCCGAACTAGAATTGCAGATCGGCGTTAGACTTGTGCGACAACACTATTCATTAGTGTCTAAAATTCCATACTCTCGCCACAAAGGCGTCTTTCGTACTGTGATGCCCACATGTTGCGGGCCCTTTCATTTGGAATATATACTTTTCAGAACTTTATTCACAATTCGGCAAATACTTACCTTTGGTACACAAAACAGAGCAAACATGACACAAGCAATACAAGTCACCACCATCAGATATTGTACACAACTAGTTACAGAGTAATGCTTCAGTCCCATAATATCGTGGTCTGTTGCGGACCCGTACGTGCAGACAGTCGTAGGCCGTGAGAAGCCTTTCGTATTAAGGTGACAGTACGCAAATGGCACAAAACAACGCACTCGTACGGAGCCGTAGCTGGAAGGTATGCAAGTTTAATCCATACATGGCCACGATTTTGTTCACGATTTGAATTTGAAACTCATACGTGTATCAACGTCTCATCTCAAGGACTCTGGTAAAAACGTAACAGTCCGTACGGGAACGCAAGAGTTCGTACCAGTCCTTGCGGAGCTTGATCGCGCAGCCCCCGTAGGGTGCCCTCACGGCTATTTTTATGATTATGGGACTACATTAGTAATTTTTAAGTAAAATACTATTTTGAAAATTAAGCGAGCATTTTTTTATTTATTTATGTTAATATTCGTTGGATTTATCTAAACAAAGCCAATGGACATTACCGAGGTATATTTTCTAATATCAAAATATATTGGACAACATAATAATGATAATGATATAAACAAATATATACACGTATGTAAATTAAACAGATATATCGTGTATTCAGAACTTGTTGGCAGTGTATGCCGTATTTTCTAGATATTAGTCTTGGACGTGTTTTTCTATTCCAATAACAAACTTTGGCCTTGAATAATTTGTTAAGGTAATTACCATTTGCTTCATATCGGAGTGGAAATCGCTGACTGTTAAATCAACATTTACTAGTGATAACGCTTAGGTGTCCAGACATAAATGTGATAGATCGATCCGGTTAGGACTGGCTCAGGTCAGTGTTCAGAATCCAGATGTCTATTCGAATAAGGTATGCTACTCATCGCACTGACTGACCACGATTTGATTAGCATCTGTATAATATACCTTTAGCACGAGAACTGGCGTTGTTGAAACGCTCGTAAGCAATTTTGTATAAATGATGTTAGGGATCACCTTAACAGAACATAGTGATCTCAACGACGAGAGCTTAAAAGGACATTGAAATGACAAAAAAACATTATAATTTTATTATGCGAAAAACGTTCTTCATGACATAGGTAAATGCATCATGTAAATTTTATAGAAATTAGTAAACAACATAATATTATAAACACACTTAGTAGACAGCATATATACACTTTTATATAAACCCTATTGACTTAAAGTCGTATTCCAGGTGGACGAAACATATCTTCCTGGAATTTAGACATGAACTTTGACATGGATAAAAAACGACATACAGTTCTCAATTTCTGGCGAAGTACTAATCAAAAGCCTGGGTCTGATAGCCATGGATTTGAAGACACACATTTCGGAATTGCATATCATCATGAAGACGGTGTTGTCTAGATTATATGCCACCCTAGGTATATTTGTTTCACTTCAAGCGTCCCAAATAATCTATTTCGGAGACAATCTTCAACTAAAATGGCTATGCTGTATGACTTTTTCGTCAATTATATACAATTCGATCCACTCTAGGGCTTAAAAATGGAATTGTTTTCAAATATCGTAAGCTCATAATTCTGAAGATTTGCTAAATTTCTCACGATTTTATAAGTCAGTGGAGCTTTTATTACTTCTTATGATAATTGCAATAAGAATAATTCTTTTTTGAGACAATGTGTGGGATGCTGCTGGTCTATAAAATGCAATCATAGTCTATAATTCTTACATGGCTGCGTTACAGACATTGAAGGTGTTTAAACGACGATAGGTTAAACACTGTTGTGTCAAAAGCATCAAGATTGATAAAATGTATTTGCATCGTGTAATCACGATGCTTATCAAATCGAATATATCCGCGCCAAACATTTTAAAGAAAACTCACTTAGAGTACTATTTCAAACAGTGCCATCATATGCGATACTTAACTATCTGAAAGAAATATATATTAAATACGTATAGGACTTAATACCTTTATTATTCGATTTCATTGGTTGTTATTATCAATTGCTTTCGTTGCGACATGACCTTTTTGAGTTATTGTGTCGTTTAACTCAAACAAACAAATCTAGTTTCACAGCAAGTGGTGTTTTTGTCGACAAAATACAATTGAATTTAAAACACTGTGAATGGCGATATATTTTAAACAATAATATTTAGAGTTGGTCAAAATCTATCAATGATAATTTTGACATGACATCTTAGTAAAAAAGAGCCAACTCAATATCAAAGATTGTGATAAAAAATATCTAAATTTACAACAGCTTATTAGAAGTGATATAATGAACATTCATATGACCATGCAGAAGAACCATTGCTTGAACAAAATGAACAAATTCGAACCGTGAGTTAATGACATAAACTATTATACAAAATGTATATTTTCTTCCCGGAAAGTGTTAAACTGTTCACCTCATAAAAATCACTAACTATTGCCGCCTCAAGCAGCAAAACGATGGCACTTAAAACATTTCAAATACAAATAATTAACTTCAAAGCTGTAAATGATGAATTTAACGTGGTATAATTGTTACGATAGAGTAATAAACACTTATACTTAGCAATTTATTATGAATTTATGATTTAGTAATTTAATTCCATCAAAGATAAGTATAGGGGTAATTATCATCAGTTTATTTTTACTGAGACAGAAGGCAGTCAGGAACAGCATACGCACATACCAATATTTGCCTAAGGTATTAACCACATTAACTGTAGTTTCAGCAATTTATGATCCACTGATGAGTGAAAAAGTCGTAAAATATGACATGAGCGAAGTTACAAATTGCTGCTTTAGTTAGAAAAGAATGATTACAATTGTACGAGTTTTATGGATTGTAGCTTCTGTTTAAAATTCAGTAACCACATCGCAAGGAAGTTGACTTTGTAGTTTTTAGCATATAATTACCTACATAAATTTCGGTCCATATTGTCCCCTCCCACCTGACTGACTAGTCATACATGTAATTAATTACTGCTACGGCACATTCCAGATGTTAAGCTCGCAGTCATTACGTATGCTTTATGACGCATGCCAGCTTTTTCAGTCAAATCGCAAAAGTCAGTTGCCCATCTACGGTCCTTGTGCACAGCTAAGTTTCTTAACCCAGTTTTAATCTAGTGTTGAACATGATGTCACATACTGTCATATATTTCTACTTAATCCGGAGGTATGCAGGTTGTTACAGTAGCACACGCCATCAATGGCATGTAACAAAATGACGAAAGTAGTAATATGAACGGAACTACTTCAGTTACGTCATAACGACCAACATCTGTGGTAACAATGTACAGAACAAAAAAATATTTAAACTGAAGCATGTGTTAACCATTCCAGTCTTTCCAGGAGGCGTGTCCAACAGATTTGTTCTTTCTGGAATTTCTTGAGTCATTCAGTATAGGAATTTAATTGTCTAGCCTGAATTACACAGATCCTAAGGATCTTAGTATGACAAATATGCATTGCTTAATCATTATTGACCTACATTCAATTATTCCTCTTTTTGTTAGGCACATTTATTTTGTTTGACAGTTTCAAGTACAATACAAGACCAATTAAACTGTACATCCATAGACACAAAGAAAATCACTGTCATATATTACATTTACTTCACATGTCTGGTATTCTTGAGAAAAGAAACACCAGAACGTGGTGTCTTGTTAAAACAATCTGTTGTTGTTTAAGTCATGCCGACATGTAGACCAGTATATGTTTCAGCATAAAAATACAAAACTTCTTCATTTGATTAAACGCCTATTTCTATATTACATATGCAATTACGTTGTACAAAAAAGATTAATAATAACAATAAAAAATAAGTAAAAACCCTCCACCATAAATATATACAATTACACAAAACAAATAAAAGATATCACACATGATGTTATATAGTGTGATTGTGCACTTTGTTTTTCATATATCATGTTTAAAGGACCTACATTAATCTTAGTTCATGATTCGACTTTATTTTTACATTTGTTTTTATCAATTCGATATTGAAAGTTGTTGTCCTAAACAGTATAACACAATGCTACTGTTAACCGGACTTGTCCTGAACAGTGAAACATAACGCCACTGTTAACCGGACTTGTCCTGAATAGGGTAACATAATGCCACTGTTAACCAGACAATTCCCTAAAGGTGTCGAAACATCACCAAACATACTTGGTAGGCAAACATTCGTGTGTGGAATTGATGGTTATATTTGCAGCGTCTCTATCAGTGTAACTATATAACGAGTATATTATACTAGTAATTGTGTGATACGTTTTCCTGATCTACTGTATAGTACACAGACTTGACGTGTCGTGACTAAATCAATTAGATTCATAGTCAAACTATAATCGTATTTATATATTCTTAATTTATTGTAAAGTTATTTAAATATCTGTGGATTATGTCCATGCATTGATTATCGTTCTCATATTTGACGTTAATAACTTGACATTACGATTAGGCTACTTTAACCACGCCCTAAGACAAATGGCTATTTTGTGTTACAAAGAAATTGAATATATTTGTCAAAGTATATATAAGCCTTTATCAGTAAACGGATTATGAATATTTAGATATGTGAAGTCCGGCGTAAAGTCAATTACATATTACAGATACAATGTACTTCTTTCTGACTTCAAATCTATATTTATTACCCAACCATACAAACAAACATGCACCATTTTAAGACAAAATTCAAAGACTTTAAATTCCTGGATGCATCTATTTGTGTGTGTTTTATCTTTATAGAAGGTATTGCATATGTTAATAATAGAATACATACAAATTATCAACAAATATGAAAAATGTTTTTGTTTCAAAATGCTTGTACATTTTGAAATTTATTTGTGTTTGCCATCAAACTTAAACACATTACAACAGAATTGATGTTGGATAAATGAAATTGTTTTGTCCAAAATTTAGTGCTCAAACTATGCTTTATTGGTGATTGATAGTTATTCTCAATATAATCTCTAATTATAAATAGTTTGAACTACAGACGAGATTCATAGCCACTAAAAACCAATAATAAAGTTCTAAGGAATAGTTGTAAACCGTTAGCCTGCGAATATGTTATAATATTGTATTGCTTCCATAGAATATTTCAGTTATTCTTGGAATTCCAAAATCTTTTGTTTTGCCAGTTTGTTCTTTTTCTAGCTAGTTTTATTATTCTTTAACAACATATAAAGATGTTTACCAGGAATTGTTAACTAACAGCGTGAAATACTTCGTCATGCTTTCAAACAATTATTCATTTATGTTTCAGGGTCAAAGCATTTATTGTTTCACTTATATTCGACGTCTATTTTAACGGTAAATACATTTCGGTCACGTTTAATGTACGTAAATGTTCTTTGTAATGAAGTTCGGGAAATAAATGTAAGCGTTCGTGACACATTTAAAGGATTTTATTTTTATACATAAAAATGTTCCAAAGTCAACGTTTGATTTTTGTCCACAATGTTTATTAAGATTTGATGGTCTCTTACATACGAGTTTGTTTTGAGGAATTTCTTTTTTTAATTTCTTTAGTTGTACTGTTGATCAATGATTAAGCTAAATGGGATTCTTACAAAGAGGCTGATGCTTTTGCAAGGCGTTGAATATTTTTGTTCATATGGACATCAAAATCCATATTAAATAAGGTTATATCTACATGTATGTTTATATAGGCTAATAAAAGTATTATTTTAAATAAACAAATACATTCTCTCAGAGTAGTTCAATCGATGCTTTTCAGTGGGCATATTATGCCATTAAATGGTATCGCTTTAACCATTGATGAAGAAATGCTCACTTGAGACCGATCAGTTAAAACTGTTCAATGCGGTATACCATTAGTAGTATCTGTATGCAAAGAACGATAGCACTATTACATGAAACGTCAAGGATCTGACTGGACAAATTTTTAAATTATATACATGAAGAGAATGGGATAATTTGATGTTAGTAAAATGAATTATTGCATGATGGTTTTGAAATTTGAATCCAAGCAGTTACGGCACGAGCCTGTTTAACACAATATCATTTTATAAGTAAAGTAAACTCCGTTTTGTATACTTTGAAGGAAAACTAAGTAATTTCTCACATATAATTAAAGCACGCTATCATTGAGACGGGATTGTCTGACTTTAAAGTCATCCTGGGTATAATTGTTTCAGTTCCAACGTCCCATATGCTACATTAAGGATACAATATGAAACTAAAGTGGCGATATAAAGTAACTTCTCAGACTTATAAATAAAATTTAGCCTCCTCTAGGGTTAGAAATAGACGTGTGTTTGAATGTCACAACAATCTCTATAGTTTTGCCGATTCGCACCGTTTTAATTCTAATACTTTAGTTGCTATAGATGTTACAAAATAATTAGTAATAAAACAGTATTATCTTTATATAATAAAAGAGTGGGATGCTAAATGCTTGGGTAGCAATACAAAATCTTGAGGTTATTTAACTATACAATAAAGAAGGCTTTACGACTTAAATCAGTTGCAAGACGCTTGATAATACTGGCCCATTTAAACATTGGTGTTTATACATAGTTGTATCTTCGTGAGAACTTAATCAACTTTCCTTAAACGATTTGGCTGACAGAGACAAAAGTTCTTTATTCAACCAAGTTAAATGTGAGTCAGGATTGAAATAACCTCGCAGTTATAATATTGTACTTTAAACTTTTCTCCGAGTATAAGGTATATGGAAAAGTTGCCAGCTGTAATGAATGGTATGTGAGTACTGTTTAAAGACAAGGATCCAGGAAAGCTAGGTTAGGTGCACTGGTCGATGTATAATAAACTAAATTGTGTTGACACGGTGTTAAACCCAATATAAAAATGTTGTATCGCTGCTTTATCAACTGCTTCAGAAGTCAGTGTATTTCTTGCAATAAGGTAGCTTGTTTACATGTATGACAAATATTTCCCGTAAAGTGTTAAACTGTTTACTTAATATAAGTCATTAACTATTACCGCCTTAAGCAGCAAAACGATGGCACTTAAAACATTTCAATTACAAGTAATTAACTTCAAAGCAGTTTTTGATCAATTTAATGTGGTTATGCTACAATAACACTTGTGTGTCGCTATTTATTATCGAATTATAATTAAGCGATTTATTTTCATCAAAGATAAGTATATTGGTAATTAAATACGTTCCAACCAAATCCAAAGAGAGTCAGGAACGACGTATATGCGACGCAACTCTTCGTAAGGTTTGTATCGCATTTTTTAAAAATATTTCAGCTATTAAATGTGAAAAATATGAGGAGAGCTTTCTAACACAATACAGGTTACCTTTAAACAAACATACAATTTTCATATTGTATGAATAGCTCATGCTTTCTGGAAACAAATATTAAGCTTTTCAATATTTTCATGATCAAACATCTTGATACCATAATGGATCATTTCAAATATTCATTTAGATAGTAATCTTTTTATAATGCAAAAACGGCTGCAACGGCTTGGTTTTGAATTTAATCCATAATGAATATTAATAAACCATGCATCCACTCCTCTGGTTGATGTAGTCTTAAGACAAACATTTCAGACACACGTCTATTGCTGGAGAATTTTATTTGTCAAATATATAGACATGATTTTTTTCCTCCTAAGAATATTTTTATCAGTTTTAGTCCAAAGTGATAAATATCGGATCCAAATTTAATAAAGAAAATGTTCAACGGCTTCTCAGACTTTTATATGCCATTACATTCACCCTAGGGTTAAACTTTGATTGTATTCAAATATCATTACGTTCATTCATTTCCTCGTTGTTTTGTTAGATTTCACAACATTCCATTTGTCGGCGCTATTTCTTAAGATACAAAAATGGAATCACTTTACAATGAGTGGGATGCTAAGTGTCTGCAATAAGATATATAGTTCATTCATTCATAATTTTATCATGTTCTTTTAAAGTTGTAGCTCGTCTGATTACCTGATTACCCTGCTTCAGCAGTCTATCACCTTACATTATGGGCATTCCCCTTAAACAGCCTAATGTGTCGTAAAATGTATGATATATTGTCAGATAGGCATGATCGTTAATTTAATTGTATTAAATCATTCCTTGTGAAAAGAGTTTCAAAATTCAATGCTGCTGGCTTTATTTATAGAAGTCAGTTACATAATAGATTTTATATGATCTACTTTTTACGTGGAAATAATTTTAAAGTTAATATGTACGTATATTGCGTCTATTTGTGCGTTATATGTTTCATTTGGTATTAGCTTACATAAGTAACATATCATTACTTATGGCTTTGCAGTTTTATATGCAGTTGTAAATTCGGGAAACCATGGTATACATTCTAAATACGTGTATGATGTAATGACTTTTACATATAAAGCATTATGAATATTACTTAACTACTGATGCTTTGAAGAGCATAGTGAAAATATATTTGTTTGAATTTGCTCGATTCAATCAGCTGTATTTTATTGACATTACGTCGTCCACTAATTCAAATACCATTTGAAGCGCATCCTATCTAGGCCTATACGTTCAACCTAGCTTCAGACTGCAGTACAACTGAGTATTTGTTTTTTTACTTTTATCATTTAGCAAACAATAAATATTTACTCAAATTATTGGGCATTTGAACCAGTTCGAACAAAACAATGTTCTGGATGATACAAATTAGCCGGGGTAAAACACTAACGCTTGAATTAGAGGGGCACAGCTACAAGCAATATAAAATAGAGTCGACCCACAGTTGATTGTCGCGCTCAATGTCAAGGCAAATTAAGCAAATTAATAATATGAGGAATCTAGTTAAGTCTGAATTTATTTTCTTGCAAAGACTCCCGCCGGATAAAAACCGTATCACATTGTCTACCTTGCTCTTAGATAAGTTTTAAACCAAACATAAAAGACATTTTGATACTAAACTTTCTAGTAATTGTTTCCACTGCATCTGTTATGAAAGAAAATTCTTAGTTATACAAATGTGGATACTCGGCCGTCTAAGAGTCTAATATCATCCATATTACGTGTTACGTGTTTTTATTCTGTGTTAATCTTAGTATGATACTTTGTTAATATTAAATCTTTATTTCATCTGGAATAATAATTTATTGAATACGTCTGTTGATCTTCAGATAGTGTTAGCAAACATATTATATACACTCATTTATTGATTTACACTGGCACAAACCTTCCAGGTTTTCTTATGTGTACAAACATTCTGTCTGAATATCATATAAATGTATGTATGCATCTAACAGTTCATAATGACAATTACCTATCTGTTTAGCTATGTCTAATTAGTACCCATTAACATATTTTTATTATATTGGACATTATCATTACTTTTTATAAAATGCGAAAAGTAATATTCATCGCTCCAATTTTTAATGATATACTAGATGGGAGCCCGTGCAAGCACGGGCTTTAGGTAAAAAAGAAACTGTTCCTCGAAACAGGCATGTTTAAAAGCCATATGAAACTTGATCATAAGAGATTGCAAACTATTTGTAGGAAGTTTGAAATTGATAATTGTGTAGTATCGGAGATATGCTTTTGCAAGTATAAGTTTAATCTGGATTTGTCAAGTTCTAAAAGGACTGAACACTGTGAAAATGTAACATGGAGTTATGAAACTTGGTCACCCGAGCTTTTATTTTCATTTCAAAAGTGAATTCTCGATATTTAATCCCTTTCAACATGAAACCTGAAATAATTACATGAATAATATTGATCTGTCTAACAACTGTGTCCAATCATTACAGACCGTTGGGTCAGCGTATAGAAAACATCAGCTAGCTTCTCAGGGCTCACGGCCGGTCACTGGTACATATTGCGCTTGCTTGTGAAAAAATGAACCGAGAATATGTTCTCCCATATTACACCGCTTCGTAGCTCCCTTTGAAGCGGTCAGCGTACCTTCGGTAGATAGCGTGACCAGACACGTATAAATTTTACCTATGTCTCTGATAGCTCTCAAGTGATACTTTGTGGTGCAGTAATTTCTATAAGAATCTAATTATTGTAACTAACAATTTGTCACCTTGTAACTAACAATTTGTCACCGTTCTTGTGAATTGCACAGACAGATCGCAGTATCTCTCGAAATTAAATGTGAAGTGTTTTATTCTGCATAATGTAAAATATAAGAATTGGGTGAGTATGCCGTTTATGGGTATTATTTCAAAAACAAAGACACATGCTTGGTGAATATTAAAAAAATGGCAAGAAGGTTGCACGTATTCTGGGTGATTCCCCATGATAATACAGCAGTTATCATGTGACAGAAGCATTACATTCGATTAAGTAAAGATCAGAAATATTTTACTTCACGTCGAGAATCAAACTCGATTTTCCGGTTTGACGTGTCTATTTTTAGTTTTATCTATAACTATTTTTAGACACAAAAAAACCCACTATTTTTGTTGATTTTTGGCAGTTTTTGCAAATATCAAGAGGCTTTGTCAAAAAAGAATTGTCAACTTGATATGCCGGTATATAGGTGCTCCAGCGACAAACAAAAGATTTATTCAAAGCTGCGCAGTTTTTCCACAAAACAGGAAACTCGCAAATTTAATAGTATAGATTTTTTAATTATATACAATAGTGCGGTTTCTCTATGTTCCATTTGTTCTGTCATCCTTGACATCTTAGTCATGTTTTATGTTTTTCCTGCTTCCATTATGCAAAGTAAAATCAACTGAAACAAATTAAACAATTGGGAACCACTTTTAAGTTACCACTGTTTATTGTATTATGTGTGTATTTAATCGAGAATTAGTTTGAATCCAAAATTAGCATCAGTTTATATTTATTATAAATACTAAGGGTATAATAAAGGATAAAAATGTTTAGGAAATATATGCATGATTCAATTAAGTCGCCAAAAGGCTTACCATAAAATGTCAAGGCTTAGTTTATAAGATAAACCTGTTATTAAGTACGTTCTATTGTTGTAGCTAATTAACATGTTTTATATCATTTGATTCTCTTAGAATAGTTTAGTTATTCATGGAATGCCAAAATCAATTGTTCTGCCAATTGGTAGTTTTTATACGACTGTTTTATTTGAAATTAACGACTTATTTGGATGAAAACTACAATTTTAACTTAATGCGTATATGTGTGTTTTACCATATTAATTTTGTGCAAAGTATATTTTACTTCTGACATTTTTACAATACGATGAAATTGGTTTTTTGCAATACATCGAGTAAATCATAAAAGATAAAAAATATTAACCATTTTGTCAAGGCTTTGATATGAACTAATCTAATTTATAGACAGACCAATATCCATTATGCCATTTACCGTTATATTCCTCCCCTTTTAAATATTTTTGTTTAGTGAACATTTTGTATTTATGTCTATCTGATCTGAGTGACCACGGACATAAACCTGTCCAAAGTCCAATGACACAAATAAATGTTGAAACCGATTTTTACTTGACAAGCATACTGTTCGTGATCACGGTTAGTTTAAATTATTACCATTGCAATCAGCAGATTCACTACACTAAAGAAATATAAGGTACCTGATCTTAAAACATGTGGTTTGATGCATTGAACACAATACCGCATTATTGTGGAGTTATTGCCCGGACAATCCAATTTTCATCAAAATTTGACCCTTTACCCCATTAAATTGGCTAC
The DNA here is from genome assembly GCA_025267735.1 of Mactra quadrangularis. Taxonomy (NCBI): domain Eukaryota; kingdom Metazoa; phylum Mollusca; class Bivalvia; order Venerida; family Mactridae; genus Mactra; species Mactra quadrangularis. The sequence continues at coordinate 39,660,796 of CM046304.1, read as the reverse complement.
GCTCTTAGAAGTATCGACAGGGTTTAATACACAAGAGAGATCGTCTTGTCACGGTTAACATTTGCGACAAGTAATTTTAAAATTACATTGTTCGATGGTGGAGATATCGCCTAGGCAAATCAATAGTCGACAATATTTGACCTTGGTCTCATTTATTAGCGACGTCCTTTGACGTTTCGACACGATTCTTGCCCCAAATAGACATTTTGTCACGGTTAACAATTGTGGCAAGTAATTTTAAAATCCATCAATCGATGGTGGTTATTGTTAGAGCTATCACAGAAGTTATGAATACCACAACTGCCACCATGTCGAAGGGGAAGAACATTTTACCTAATTACTTAGCCACATCCTTTGAAGTATTGACACAGTTGTTGCTGGTGAAACAAGTTGAATATATTTGCCATGTCACATTAAAGTCGAGATATCACCCGAACAAACCAATTTTCAACAATATTTGATCTCTGACCTCATTCATTGCCTCACCACGGTTGACATTTGTGCAACATAATTTAAAAACCATCATTCCATGTTGAAGTTATTGCGCGGACAGGATTCGGGTCTGACGGACGGCCAAAGATACTTCTATATAGCCCCCACCAATATGTGGTGGGGTATAATAATATTCTGGTCATTTAAACTAGCTATTTAATGGTTTCAGCTACTGCTCAACAGGACAAAGCGTATAATAAATGTGTTATGTATATAATCATTTAAACGTATCCCCAGTCATGTTGCTTTTCAAATGTTAGTGAAACGATTTCCTTGCTGTTAATCAACGTTTAGAATATCTCTATAAGAATGGTACATTCTTGTATTATTACGCCTTTATTGAAATTGTAAACGACAAGTACATGTTAAATACAAAGCAAGCAGGTTAGATGGACGTCGTACGTCGCTAGTATTAGTGTTGCTAAACTACGTCTATTTAAGACAGCTATATGCGATCACATAGGGAAAATACTCGCAGAGTAAAAAAAGTCCATATTTTATAATTATCTCAACTACGTAGCGTAAAGTCAAATTACTCCAACGATTATATCGCTCACTGTTGTCGATGAACACACACATTTGAAATGATTAACACTTATGAATCTATAAAGGTCAAATTGGAAGATAAGATATCATATTTACTAAAAGTCTGGTCTGCCCACGCCATTGGAAGCAATAAATAAACAAGAAAGATGTTGCTGATATATGTAATTAATCTAATTATTATAGAGACGCACTCAATGTCGAGAGGTAATCAAAATAATAGATAAAACATGGCGTTAATTAAGAAGATATTTTAAACTAAGAGTGTATTTTAGTGTATTTTTATCCAGTGTGTGTAAAGTAACCACGTTCATCGGAGATGTTGCAATGCCCTTAAAATGTGTCTCAGTCGCTTCTTCTCTTACAATTATATTGATAAAATAATTACATATAAATAGAAACTGGACATTATCACGTTACTATAATTATTTTTATTACCATATTTAGCAATAACATATTTACCTTTTTGGATCAGATTATACATGTTTATCACGACGACACGATTTAACTAGTACTTTTGCCAATTTGTGACATTGTTTTACGAGTGATTGACCTACATAAGTATAAAGAGACGCTGAATATTGGATATTATTTACCTGAAAAATATTGTCTATCCAGTAAACGCGATTTAATTAGTACTTCTGTCTAATTGTGTTTTTGTTTTACGAATGACTGCCCTGCAAAAGTACAATGACATCTTAAATATTAAGGTATGACCATCCTAATAGTGATGTTCTAGGAAATAAGTTTGACCAATACAGGATGTTAGAGTATTATATGATACATAAGATTATGCAATATAAAACAATTTTACCGTTTCATTTTCAAAATATTTCATTTTTAGTGACCCCACCCCATTTTTCTAAAATTTCCAAAATTGCCGCCACTCCTCGAAACTATAAATGTTTTTTTTTCACTAAAAAATAATAAAACTGTAGTTATTTTACATTTTTATTACTACTCACACATTAGTTACCATAAATAAATAACAAATGAATGTATTTCAGAAGATATATATGAATTATAAGTATTTAAACATCGACACTTGGCAGATTAAATGGGACAATTTCCAAAAGGCCGAGGCATGTGTGTTATAAGAAAACTGCTCTTTTGACCTTATTTTTCAAATGCCACTCTTAAATCATACATCAAAAATTTCCTTAATACATTCTGCATCAGAAACAATGAGAAAAAATTAACTTCACCGTCATATTAGAAAAATATTTCAGACCAAAAACATGAGACCCTGAAATTTCAAATGACCTGTTTTTATTGGTAGTAATTATGGTCCACAGTTGCAAGACTTCTTTATTTTTACACAAATATCTTGTAATTTTACAGTAAACAAAGTAAATAAATACTCATAAAAGGCAAACCTAACAATATTTTACACAATTAGGGTTAAAAATTGTAACATCATTACAAAGGGAGAAGGAAATATTGAGTCATATTTACTATCTACCCATGTGCAACATGAGATAAAACATATAATAAAAATTCAAAGTCATATTTCCTGGATTCTTACTACAATTGTGAACATAACTGTGTATTTTACCTTGTTTTATATATCAAATAACCATATATCAGACCTATAGGCAAACTCATGAAGTATCAGAAATAAGTAGTGGTAGACCATCCATGATGAATTGGACTGATGTCAGGATCAACAGATTTACGATGGTTCAATTTCCATCCAACAACAATGTTCACAAACCCTTAAACATGAAACTTTTACCTATTTGAATTTTACATAGGACCTGTGTCAGATATTACTTAACCTTTTATGGTCTGAGTTCAAAATGTTGCTAATGAGATATCCATTTTATTCAGTATTTAACTTTACCCGAATCAAGTTCCAAAATGCTTATATTGAGTATACAGGGCTTGAAATTTGGTAAGATATAGGTTCATCACTCATATGAGTTTTGAGCTAAGAACAAAAAATCTTGACATTGACTGATCAAAGAAATGTAATGCATGTATAAATGTGTAAGATATTATATTCTGATTAATGTGTTGAACTTGTTTCACAACTGACCCAATTAAATTTGTGAAGACTTATTCAGGTTATCTTCTAAGATTTTCAAAGGAGTAATAAGTAAGTAAAAGTAACTCTTGGATGACCAAAACAACTTTTCATAAGACATTCAATGTAGAGTCCATTCTCTCTATTACGGCTATACCTAGTTTTTGTGGTTGTAATTTAAACCTGAACATGCAATATTTTCTGCAGTGTAATATACACAGTTCTGTACACAGTACCACACATTTTGAAAACTCTGCCACTTATCAAATTTAGTAAGCTGGGAAAGTTTTTTTCCTTATGAACCTTCTATTGTCAGATGAACACCATAAAATGGAAGAAAGCTCTTCCGTAATGACACTTATTATATAAACTTGTAAGATAAATAAATAATGCTGTAAGACTTGACACATCATCTTCTGCTTTGTGAGAATTAGATTTTTAGATTGAATGAATTTCTAGTCTTCTGGTTTATAACTGTCCTGATGTTTTACAACTGTCCTGATGTTTTATAACTGTCCTGATGTTTTACCTAACAACAAGAGCACACACAGTAGAAACATATTTATCAGCTGAAGAAGGCACAACAGAATCTAGTCTTCGACCAAAGTGAGCCAAAACTAAAGTATTGTTTTCAGAGCTTAGTCAACTCAAATATAAAACAAGCACTTAGTAAATATCAACACTTTCAACACCATTGACCATCATTTCTGTTTTATTCTACATGTAGATCTTTGTTACTCTCTCAGCAGATGGTGCGATAGGTAATAATGGTATCATATATTTAACTTGGCTCCTTATAGTACTTTCTTGGCGGCTATTTGTGTTACACGAGATACTTGATCTCTTCAGACTGAAATAATATAAATATGATACATTAGAATTTAAAATATGTAGGTTTCAATTCAAAACAAAAATATCTTAACTACCAGACTGAACAATGGGTTAATTCTCTACCAGAATAAAATATCAATTCATTGAACTACAGCAATAGCTTCATATAACAGTATCACATATAAAATTTGATACATGCATATACACTGGTATAAAAGTCTACAGAGCAAAACAAAATTTACAATAAACATTTCACCCCAGCATTAAACTAAAATGTATCTATGAAGGTATAGCCAGGATTCCAACCTGTACCTCTTTGCAATTTCATGCCATGCTGAATTCCCTAGACCACTGGGACAAGAGCACTAATGTAATATTTATAGTTTACTTACTCAAATCTGTAGTTTCTAAATATATAACCACATATTCATGTTGGAGTGCCATCTATAGTCACCGGCTTGAATAACACTTGTTGTACAGGAATTGGAATGGTTTCTATGTTGGCATCATTGTTGTGACCAATTCCTGAATAATGAAATTGATACATAAATAACAAAATATTGACCAGCATTGTAGGCAGAACATTGTAGCCTTCATATAAAATCAAAACATTTCAATATCTGCAGGTTCACCCAAAAAATACCAAACAAAAATATAATATATATTGCGTAAATCCACATTTTTATTTGTTTGAAAAAGTCAATCACATTTTTACCAAAAAATATTAATTTTATGTCTAAATTATATTTTTCAACCTATTCTGAAGATCATATTTACACATTTCACTTCCAGGAGTTAAAACGCCCCCTAATGTCCAATGTTAAGAAATAGTCCGTATCGATTATGCTTACTTGTTGTCAAGCAAGACAGTGGCCTATTGTACATGTACTAATGAACTATTTGATATAGAATGATACAAGTATGTTGAAGTGATTCACAGTGATGGTAGAATTGGAAATTTGCTCAAGGTTATTTGCATTGTAAGAAAATCCAGAGTGCTGCATATTATCAATTCAAATGATTTATTAATACTTACAATAAATGTATTTACATCAAATATAAATATACTTAGCTAAGTAATAACTGTAATACTCACAGCTATGCTTTTTTTAAAATCCTTTTTTGTCAGCATCTAGCATAGATGAATTCACAGCAAATTCAGCAAACTGACCAGCATCATTCCATCTTATGGAGATTAACTAAGGGAATTGGTTTGATATTCAAAGTTGCAAGAAGGTTGTTCAATTTCCCAGATCCACCAATACTGTCATTCATTGCTAGAATACAAATGTAATGATGGTATAAATTGATAATGAAAAGAATAAAAATACTTTAAAATACAGTGTATGATCTTACCAGGAATCTATAAAGCTGTTTACAATTTACTTGCTCTGAATGGATTGATTGATCTCGTCATACATGATAATATGTTGAAATTATCAACTGCTGACATATTTTATGGAAGCAAGGATAATGAGGACATAGTATCAATTCCACTTTGTGTTGAATTTTCAAATGAAAATAACAAAACTCATCATCTGCATATTGACATGAAATTCTGTTTCCAGTACTTCATGGTTCATTGTGCTACGGACAATGTATACTCATACTAACCTAGCTTTCTGGGACCCTTGTCTATAATCAGTACTCCCCTACTCTTCCAAAAGACCCATATCTTATAAATGGAGGAAAATTGAATATTGTCAAATTTTCATGGAAGGGAATAACCTTCCTGGGCGGTATTTGAACCTGTTCCCCCTTCCGGACACAAAATTCCAAATCCTGGCCCGCTACAAACTGTGCTACCACCCGGGTAAAAACTCTGTTTAAAATTCAAAAGTGTTCATTATATTCATTTTTTCCTTCGGCTTAGGGTGACGAACTAGGACCTCTCAGTACATAAGTATCAGAATGTTTTCTGTTGGGTGCTTATTTTCTTTAAGTTAGACCTTGTCATTTTGTACACAAGAATTTGAGTCTATACATTTACACAAAAGATATAAAATTACCTACCTGCACTATGCAAAGTGTTTGTAGCAACACACAACATTCCATGTCTCTTAACAATATGGCCCTGTGTTTTTTTCCATCTAAAAATGACCCTTGATAAGAAGCGTATGTTTACACATCTACACTCACTCATTGTTCTAAACGAACGTAAAATAGACACGCAATCATTTTCTAGGCTCTCAAGTTATGTTGAATTGTGTCAATGGAATAGGTCCTGAGCTTCACTTATTGCAAAACTTTTTATTCTCGAAGAGAACACCTGGCTGAATTTCAGCGAACTGTCACGAGTAGCATAATTTGGAATAAATACATGATAATAAGTGTCACACTGCTTCGTGCGGTTTAAATCGACGCAGTTATTTGTAATCCCATCATAATTACGCTAAAAGCTTAAATAACAGGCTAAATTAGGCTTCTGTTGACATTTTTCCTTGGCGTAATCTGTCTCTGCCGTCTAGAGCCGCCATTTTGATTATTTTGATTCGATTTTCTGCGCGGCTGTACCACACCTTTATCGACAGCAGTATACCAGTCAAGTTTACGAATGATAACGAATAGCTTTACGAACGGAAGCGGAAAATACCGAGATATGACGGTGAATCCCGAGATCTCGGAGCTCTATTAGGATGGCCATACCTTAATAACTACAGTACTGACAGATATTTGAAACGTTTTGAAAATTGTATATTTTCATTAACATATTTATTCTCATTGCAGCATATTCAATGTCATTTTACAATAACAACACAATTCATACATAGTTGTACATAAGTGATTAACTGTGGAAATATCCTTGAAATGAATAAGTCTTTTTTGAAAATATTGATATAATCGCTTCGTCTTACCCCGTGAGAAAGATAACTCCAAAGTTGTGAACCTGCTGTTTTAAAGCCTCTGCAAATGAATGTTTTCTAGTATTATGAGAATCACAAAGCAACCTTCTAACGAAGCTTCCCGGCTAGCTCAGTTGGTAGCACGCAAGTCTACTGATGGAGGGGTCATGGGTTCCATTCCCGGGCGGGGCATACTTTCGTGGAGCTTGGTCATGTAATTATTTCTACGGCCATTCTCCCTCCTACCAATGATTTTTAATTATGTAGGGCAGTTGTAAGTCACTGGCGAAAATATGCGCTTAGTAGTTGGTTAACAGCTAAATCTAGAGATTTAGCCTTTCCAGGAGGAGTGAGTAGGTTGGCTAACCGCCGTTATATTACCTATATAATATGTTGCTACGGCGTTAAACCCAACAAACAAACAAACAATCCTACTGACGATGCTGAGCTTCTCAGCGTTCGTTTTGGAGTTTTCGTGGGCAGGAGTTCCATTGCATATTTAGGAGCGTTTCCGACAGAGCAGTTATACATATATGTCAATATTTTAAATTCAATTCCTTGATTTTCGAAAAATGCCGCTAGTATAGTCCGATTTTATTCGGTTGGAAGAGTCTAATCATAACCATGACGCTAGGTATAACCAGTAAACACTACACCGAAAATCAATAAAAACTATACTATCTCAAGTATGTACACATAATATAGTATTCAAAAACATTTTTCAAAATAGCGCAGTCGGTAAACAATCAAAAACGTATGTCTAACGTATTACTTTTACTGCAGTGGTTCGAATCGCATCGCCTCCGTAATTTTTAGTATGGTGTATTAGGGCATTTTTTACGATCAATGAACACTGATAAGACAAGTTATGAATTTGAACTGAAGTAACGGTACTTTGTATTCTGGAAGGGTTGCACGAAGGCCATTCGACTGTAAGTTAAGTTATAACTGTTTTGGACACAAACCTACAATTTTCCATAGTAACAAGATTATTTACTGTAAAGAGTACGTATTTTTATGCATTTTTATTATAGTGAGTGATAAATATAACCCTTGGCCTTGTTAACTAACTCATAATTAAACTAATGCTTCCTAATAATGCCTTTGACGATAATAAGAGAACAAACAAACTAAAAGTACATTACTTATAGTAAATGATGGCGCAATTAGCAGAATTTAGTTAATACTCTTAGTTATTTAATGATATTATTGACCTGAAAATAACCTTTCTAAATATTGGAATGTTTTACCGTATAGTATTCGCATGTACTTTTGCAAGCTCATACCCTCGTACTGCACTCTAAACATATTGAGTGTCATTTCAGACAATTTACAGATCCACTATCATTTTTATTTGTTTGGAACTTCAGTTTCGAAAAAATATGTTAAGTATAATTCAGACCCTATCAGACAGTTTTGAAAGTTATCGAATCCGAAAGACAAAAAACATGCAAGCAGATGACAATATGGTCCCAAATAAATAGTTCAGTTTTGCTTAATTTAACTTATAGTTCTAGTGGAATAAATGTGCTTGAATGTTAATTTTAAAGGTGGCGTCTATGAACTATGCTAGGAACGACTCTTTGAGCTTACGGCAACTGTGCGAAAAAGTCAGTAAAGTGTCAGCCTGTCCGGTCTTATTATTAATATATTTAACAAGTATTTTGAACCGAAAAAGTGCTTGCCAGCTCATGAATGCCAGATTATAAACTTAGTTTCAGGGAACATGCCACAAGTATTCCGTTGTAGAATCACTTATCAGGCTCATCTTTGAGACTAAATCAATGTCTTGTAAAACATGCCTCTAATTAAATTGACACAATTAATCAGAACACAACATAATGATCAACAAAGGGCACGTTCCGCAAGGAAATCGCTAGATAGCGATTCGTCCTCTGGTACCTTTCTTGCACCAAAGGTATTTACTATATGACACCATATCGAGGGTACCAGAGGACGAAGCGCTAGCTAGCGATTTCCTTGCGGAACGTGCCCTTAAACTTGACTGTGTAGATAAAATGTGTAGTAACGCGTTTAAAATGAGTATGAGTAGTAAAGTTATTTCATATAAGCAAACGGCGACACAACCCGTTTCATAAGTGTCTATTTCTAAAGTTCTGGCATTAAGCAGCGACTAACTAAAGCAGTCATTCAGCGGCTCTATCATATATTGTTTGTACCTACGCCCTGCAAATCCAAGCATACGTGTTTCAGCCTAACTTTTTTTGAAAATATCTAGAATCTCTTATTATTTGTTATGACTTGATCAATCTGTATACATGTTTATTATTCTTCCAAATGAACATGTACATGTATCACTAAAACTGTATTTAATATACAATCGTTGTTCAACTCTTAAATCGACCCAGGTCGGTAGCACAAAGGGATTTGAATCAAGCGTCTCATAGGGAGGTAGCGGAGTTGGTAGCGCACAGGGATTTCGAATCTAGTGACTCATAGGGTACGGGTTGGATTCCTTGCATAGAACATTTGACAATTACGTATACTTTCCTCCATTTATAATGTATATGGAGACGTTTCCGACCTTGTGGAAGGTTAAGTGAGTAGTGATTATACATGTAAACAATTGCCTAGGAAAGCTAGGAGCCGTAGTTCAATCAAAGTCTGTTGACACGGCGTTTAACCCAGTATAGATAAATACAGATTTCAATCGACTTTGACTTTTCAAACCCAAACACAGTCAGTGCATTCAGTGCTTTGATTTCTAAACTGCAGATATGATAGGCAGTAATACTACGCACCATTATCTATAAATACTTTCAGACTAGAAAATTTAGATATTTTTATTTTTTTAAATCATCAGGTTTTAACATTTCATTTTACCACAAAGTATGAATAAAACGTTGTAATTTCCTTTCGATAATGTCTTCATTCAAACGTTTCACTGTCTGGTCTCCATGGGATACGTCTAAAGTTTCTGTTATCTCTTATATGTGTCTACTTATATACTCAGTGTTGATTGTACTTTTAGATACTGTATATACTGTGGTAGGTAGAGAAATGGTGGGATTATTAATTAATTCATTTATACTTAAACAACCTGTTAATCATCTATGTAACAAACAAACCCCATAGAACCAATAATAATAGTATGAAAATATTTCAACAATGCGGAAAGCGTTTCAAAACAGCTTTTATAGTGGTAGTAAACAAGACTAAGCGAACCATTTCTAACATGTGTTTGGTAAGTAACGAGTTCAAATATGCTATTGATCATAAATATGGAACACATTATGAAGTTAAAACACTTAACGTTATAATCATAGTCTGTTAGTTTATTTGTAACAAAATTGGATAATATTAGACTTGATAAGATGTAGCCTATGAATATAATGAAATACAAAAACAATCTAACCTGTTATTGTAGCATAACATAACATAGTCCATATTTTATCTACTAAGTTTATTCCTTCTACTAAACATATATGTAACAGCACCCAACACCCAGCCAGGTATTCCCACTCAGTCTCACACACAGCTGAATGTCCAGGGAAAACCTTCCTCTTTGGCTATCTTGATACATGTAATATAACCTTGATAGTTGTGATATTGACCCGTCTCAACTTGACCATTGAGAATTGATAAGGGTGAACTATGTGTATTTGGTTAGTGATATAATATTAAATCACAGTTATACATGCATAGGAAACACATATTATGAAATAGAATTACAAGTTTGAACTGATGAGGATCTTACAACATGACTAACAAATGCATTGACAGACACTAACTATATTTATTGAAATAATAAATTAAAATTAATACCATAAAAAAGTCTGTTAAAGAATTATACGGATTTATGTTTTTGAAAGTTGGACTAACAGCATTAAAATGTAGATCTTTATATTTAGATTCTAAAATCTAATGATGAAAGCTCTTTCATAAACAGTTCAGAATAACCAAACCAAGCTAATTGTGGTCCGAATTCTGACAAGCATAGTTCTAATAAAACTACACAAAAATTACAAATTATAGCGATTATTATGATCATTAAATAAGTCATTCTCGTTTCAGTTGTGGTATAAATATTTTTGCGAAACAATTAAGACGTTCCAGTATTTAGTTTTGGTATAAGATATATATTAGGCGAGTTCCCGCTAAGTGATCGTGTTGGTTTAAGATAGGGATTTTTGAGCACAGACTGGTGTTTGTCGAGGCAGCTATCTAGGCTAACTTTTGACCAACATTTTTTACCAATACAATGTTCTCAATCATATCTATTTGTTCAATGAAATGTTACTTCGGTAAAGAGAAATGGATAAAAGATATGGTAACATTGGTTATTTGTGCTAATTAGATGCGTAGCACGGGCAGTAGTTTCTGACTACTCAACTGATTATGCGTTCGTCGTGGTACACTCGTGGCGGTATGACTGAACTGCGAATGTGACTTTTATACCTCAAACAAAATGAACCCTGCATAACGCCGAATATCTTTTTAAATATATTTCTTCTTTTATCACGTGGTACAAAAATCATTTCTAAATAGTTGATACAAGTCCTAGCGTTTCTGATAAACCTTAACTAATTCATTGTTAATAATCAGACATACTTCCAGAAGTTATCAAAACCCGGGTCGATAGCGCAGTTGGTAGCGCGCCGGGATTTGGATACTCGTGCCCGAGGGGGTGCGGGTTCTAATCCCACCCGGGGAGGTCATACCCTTCCAAGATAATTTGACAATAATGTCGATTTTCCTCCATTGATTAGATAGTATGGAGAAGGTTCTGGTCTTGTGGAAGGGTAGGTGAGTACTGGTTATAGACAATGGTCCAGGAAAGCTAGGTTAGGTGTGCTGGACGCCGTGAAATAACCTAAATTTTGTTGATACGGCGTTAACTCCAATAATTAAATAAATAAATAAATAGAAGTTATCAATATAACCTTGTTTGAAACAACCTTACGTTTACTCATCGATGATTTAAATGCATGAATGATCATTTCAAACCACACTGAAACTGTTTAACAACAACTTGTGATGTTTTGATGTTTTGATGTTTTGACGTTTATGTTTGATGTTAATGTTAAAATGAAGGTAAATTTCCTTTCACTTAATGCTTGTTTCCGGCTCTTTGAAAGTCCTAGTACTGGTTATATCACTATCACTTATGCTTTTTGCAGCAATGGCCAATATTAAAAGACTCATCGAAACAAAACTCAGTAGTGCGATACTTGGTACGTTTTACTCTGTTTGACTTTTTTACATAGTTTTATTATTTATATATTAACATCACAATTTATTTATATCAATAGCTTCTACTTCATCATTGTTTTTTATCAATTGATGAAATAGTTAATTTAAGGCACATATTATTGAAGGCCAGTTTTCATGATAATGTATTAACATTAAAAACTAGATCTATACTTCAACTTCTTTTAACCCCAGTAAAATCCGCAAGCAGACATCAACTACCAGGGCGGATGGTGCATCCAACAGACTTGTTAAAGGCTAAGATGCCTTGTAAATGATCTCTAAATCAAAGGTTTACAATTTTAAAATCACTAGTAATGAAAGTTCTCTTGTTAAAATCCAACATGGTTTTTACACTGTACAAAAATATATAGACCCAATAGAATTTCTGTAGACTCTGGACTGCTACTTTGAACGAGTCCAGGTCAGTGTCATAAACAATAGATCCAGGAAGACGGTTCCATACCAGAATACTCCTTGGAAAAAATGAGTACTTGTACACATTGATGTTGGTACGGATGGTCATAAATTTCATATGGTGCCTGTTTCTTGTAGATGTCACAGTGGCAAATGGTGGAAGATGTGAAATTATAGATATGAGACATCCTGGATTTAATTGTATAGATATGAATGCGTGTGTCGAAATGAACATTAAAGCCTAAAGATAAACCGCGGTATGAATGCTTTCAATTGACATAATTTCCCTTCCGGTAGATTTGGAAATTTACTCGCTGTTGAGTCTGACCAGGTAATTAGGGGCAGTGGATTCGAATCCCGGGAAGGATCTTAAACCATGTATACGATCATTCTCGCGCGTATTTTCTTATCCCTTTTGACACTTTTTCATAGACTTCAGCACAAAAGAGTGTTTTAGTCATTTATAATTAAATATACAAACATTTTTTGAATTTCACCATTTGATACATTTATAAACATATAACAACATATTATTTCTTTATTAAAAACAACAGTTATCAGCTACCGACGAGAGTTTTTGTGTTTATGTTTTTAGTTATGTCAAATGATTAACGCCTATTTAGGGAACGTGAGTAGATGATGTAAGAAATTTATAAAATGCGATGTTAAGAACCAGTTCATTACATTACAAAATAATAGTGTGGCAACATACAAACCATTATAGTAACAATATGAAAAACAATTCAATAGTTTGACTATCACATTTAAAGAAAAAATATTTAACATGAGTTTTCGTTCCCATGCCATATCTCAGTTAATATGAGTTTTCGTTCCCATGCCATATCTCAACTCTGAATCATCTAAACAGTTTTATTCGAGAGAGAAGCACTAAATACAAGCAGGCATCATTTAGATTGAAGACATATTATCAAAACCTCCATGCATGTTTACTTACATTATATATTCTATTCGAATTATATTGCTCACATAATAACCAAACTTTTTAATTTTCTTCTAATATACTATAAAAATAATCATATATCTTAGACATATCCAGTGAGTACAAAAGGGTGAACACTCCTGAAAACTGATTCCTACTGGTATATTTCGTTCATAAATTCGAAATATCAAATTTAACTAAGTTTAATTCCCATTTCTACAAATCTTATAAGCCAGATTTTTTGTCATTAATATCAACAATGCACAAAAATAGTATCAATGTTCAAAAACTAATATTACTTTTCTTATAATAATCTTATAAAACAAGATGAAATACAAGTATACGCCCGCCTATTGTTTTTATAAGTTTTGTTTTAATTTAGAATTGTTATCGTTAATTCCTTAGAGTATTGTCTTTACAAATAACGCGGTAAAAGTCACGTAATATGGACAGTGGTCTTGAACTTTACCTCGGCTCAATAAAACTTGACAGTCAGGGTGTGAAGGAACGCAGCACCAGATATCATTTCCCTAGGTGTTTTTTATTAGTTGTTTAGTCACTGGATTGCAAAACAGAAGCGAGTAATACATTTGTGATTCAGTTGTTGCAGTAACCAATGACACAACCTTGAGTTATGTTGCAGTCCCATAAACATAAAAATAGCCGTGAGGGCATCGTACGGGCGCCGTGCGATCAAGCTCCGCAAGGACTCGTACAAACTCTTGCGTACCCGTGCGGACTGTTGCGTTTTTACCAGTGTCCGTGAGGATACACGTATCAGTTTCAAAGTCAAATCGTGAACGCAATCGTGGCCACGTGTGGATTTAACTTGCATATCTTCTAGCTACAGCTCCGTAAGTGTGTGTTGTTTTGTTCCATGTGCGTACCGTCACCTTAATACGCAAGTCTTCCCACGGCCTACGGCTGTCTGCACGAACGGGTCTGCAACAACCCACGATTTTATGGGACTGAGGCATTACCTCTGAAGAATTTGAAAAAAGTAAAACTCACTATGTTTTGTTTAAAAATATGAAAATCGGTATTTTAAGAAATAATACACATTAATTTTGTCTAATTGGTGCTCTAAATAAACATAAACAGTTTAGAAGTAAACAATCGTACTGCTCTAAAAACCAGTTGGATTTTTATTTAGGCGTTCTAGTTCGTGTTTCCAAAAATACGTCGTGGTAAATACGCGAAAGACAAGATACTCATTTATGCTACACCAAAATGTTTAATCGCAATCTGTAGAGAAAAGTAACTAATATATTCATATGATAAGATATATTATATTGGCTTCTGAAAATCTTTGCGTGATTATTAACAAACAAAAAATTTCTCCTGTCCATTCAATTCTTTAAGCAAAATGTTTTGTAGATATTTGATTTTCTATTTGATTTTCTTTTTCCATATTTTGTGTCAGGGAGGCTATATACGGAAACTGAACACAAAATAGCCTCCGAGCACGACAACTATATACCAATCATATTTTATATAGATGCTGATGACAAAACACGTAATGATTCCATACATCACGCAACCAGTGTGGGAATAGTGTATGAACAGTTTTGTCTTCTAACACATTGCGAACACACACAAACTTACAAATGTAATATAGGTAATATATTCTGTAGTTAGTTCTATTTTATTACTATACTGATGTACAATGCTCTATATGATTGTTCTTTATACATTTTTTTTTCATTTTATAAATGCAAATGAAGTATATGTGTTTTGTTTGCCTTAAATATCGTGCCAACTAGACAAACACATTGTCGTCAATATGCTTCTAAAGATGTGAATAAATTCGCAGAAATGAATCAGTAGATATGTTTTGCCTTCCTTAATAATGATGGCATACGAGTATAGGACAAAGCATTTTCGGCAATAAGATTTTATTGACCTGGAATAAAGACAGGGTTAAGGTTATATAACGATTTCGTTACTTCATTTTTATGTGACAAACTGCGACAATGGAAGTAGACTTTAGTAGAATAGCACTAAGAATTAGTTTTTATTCACGTGATTTCATTCAAATAAGAGTTTAATATATATTAACATAAACCTTCTAAACATTTGACCATACTACAAGAAAATGACACAATGATACGTGTCCCTTTATATGACTATGCATTGTTAAGCATTTGGACTCCTTTCTGAAAATTGAAAATGTCAAATCTGGTTTTATTTTAGTTTAAGTATTTACGTCTGATCTCTTTTGTTTTAATGGACTTCCTTACCAGTTCTCGCTAACATTTTACCATCGTCTGTTATACAATACAATAATGATTCCTCCTTTTTTTAATGTCATAAAATATTTATGTCCCACAAATTGTTATTTTCTAAGCAAAGTGAATGCAGATTATTACATGTTTATGCTTATGATAGACAATACAGCGTTGGAGATGTAACAGAAAGACGGTTATCTATGTTGAGTATAAAATAACATTGGTCATAATATAGATATGTACTTGGAATTGAAACAATGCACACTAGACACACCACTGTCTTATTACAAATATCAAAGCACCAGAAATAAGATCTGTGATTAAAAAAGCAACGCTATATGATATTTTGCTTTCTAAAACATATAAATACACGACCTTAGGCTATGTTTCACGACACCCCATTATACGTGTCTCCTGTTTAAGATTATGCCTTGTCTACTAATAATACAAAAATAGACGCTATAAAAAATTATGAGTGTGACATGAGTGTTTACTGCACTTTATTACCTAGACTCTTATTAAAAGCTAGCGCCTGCAACCATTGTTTTTGTTGTTGTTTTGTTTTTGTTCTTCATAACGAGTAGATATGATGACGGAACGTGCATTTTATTACTGTGCAATTTGAGCGTTGACGTAACAAGTAACGAAATAGAACGGGAAAAACATAAGGGAACATACATTTTCTGATATCCAGTTTAATTTAATGTTCAAAAGTGCATACAACACATAAAAGCGACTAACCAAACTGTAAACTTATTGATGGAATTTACTACTAGTATATAGAGTGTTTAAACAGGAGTGCACAATCTATAAATGCATATGAATAACGATAGTCAATTTGAAAATATTATTTATTGAATCAAAGATACTATTTATAAAAGTTTAACCTATTTTTAGAAATGTTTTAAGAAGTCGTATTCCTATCAGTTAAATTATCAAAAACCTGTATTGTATCCGTAATATGTTTAATCATTTTTAAAACATAATCAAGCCGCTAATAATCATTATGTCTACATTGCATTCCATGTTTGGTTATGTGACCTAGCTTTTATGTTTTAATTAGAAATTTGATGGTTCGAAACTTTGAGATAATTAACAAATTTTGATTATTTTATTCCAGGGATTTTATTCTATATATTCCATAAATACAAATGACGCGGTAGGTTTTTGTCACTTCCAGAATCTAATAACTAACATCAGGGTATATATATTTAGTACAAACAGGTTTCAGTGCACTTTAAAATAACATGAGAAGATAACCGAATTATCTAAATGAAAATACACACGTATACTTTGGCATCAATTTCATTGCATTCTTGTTTTAACTACGCTAATCAATCTAAAATATAAACTGACGATTGAAATAAATAAACAACTGAAAAATGCTTGCTCGAAAATTGTTTTGTCATATTTAGAATTTCATGCAACGTTGATACAACTTTATTTTCTATTGTTTAATACCGGGTGCCATGTGTTTTGCACGGACTCTGTGGGCTTATAAAACTCAGTAAACATGTTGGTTCATTCGCAGATAAAGTCAGTAGGTATGCCTCAAGTATCAGCGACTGCTCTCAGAAAAGTTTGTAAAAGCATAGTTACTATCTTAGAATATGTACAAAACCGCCAGCACAAACCATTTTTATATTAGCACTTTCATCGAACACTGTCTCCCTAATGAGTTGTTATTGATATTACTTTGATTAATATTGTATTAATTAACCAATGTTGATGTAAGTGTCCAAACACACTATTGACTTACACTGTGGGAGCCACATTTTCCAATGGCTTGTGAAAACTAGTAAATATTGTATCAAAACTGGACATCTATGAGCCAATATATAGCCTGAGATTGACACGTTGTAAGCTGTAAGAGTTTACTTGTTACTGTATTGATAGAACTACAAATATATATTGTGCGTGGGATATATTCTCTATTTATATAAAGATGACGACTCCGCCATTCTAACAGTATTTTCATATAGACCATTGGCTAAACTTTAAATAACTGTTTTTAGACGGATCACTCAAAAAATTACTATTCGCTAGTTACTTTGAATACACAAGGATTTTAAATAACAATACAAATAATAATATAAAAAATGTTATATACATTGTGCTAATGAATTATTAACAACTTTGGAAAACATCTTCCCATGTGATGTGTTTTCTGTTTGGAAATACAGTACAACAACTATAAAAACGATTTATATAAGGAAGATTCCAACATTTTAAAAGAAATAGTCAATGAAAATATATTCTCTACTTAACTACTGACATTCTTTTGAAGCGAGTGGCGAGGAGATTGTAATGTAACACGGGGTCGTTTTGTGTAAGGTAAAACATGTTATTGTAATACTTTTTTATCATTTCTAATTCAAAATTAAGAATTGTTAGTTCGAAAGAAAATGCTATATTTGAACATTTTTTTCGAACATCGATATTCTTTCTATTTTGTTTGTAATGCGATAAGATGCGACATTTTATTAACAATATTGATTAAAATTGCGACGAATTATTGAAACAAACGCATACTGCTTGATACATATTTTAACAATTTATTAGAACGTGCATATTAAAATACGTTGTCCAAAGTCATTGACAACATAGCACGTAGTGAACATATTTTTTAACTAAAATGTAAATGTATAAACGTAAATGTTTATTTTTTCCGACATTGTAGATTTGATTATATATTATAATCATTTTTCATAAACATCTTAGCGCGGTATTTTCGATGTAACTTGTGCACCAGATTATATATTATATCATTTGATTTATCAACGTATTTTGTGTGTAATATATTGTAGTCTTTACAGCATTTCAACAGTTCTTTCAGACACACAGACACATCGCGGAAGTCAGTCTTTTTTCTTTCTGTCCCTAGCTAGGCCGAGACCGTTAAGCCTTCTATAAAGCACATTCCCCTTCCATTGACAGACAACTGCCTTTCTATATAAAGTATGCGGTGATATTGCCAAAAATGGCTAAACTCTACGAATATATGCGTGACATCGAACACATGACTTCCGAATTGGTAATCAGAAGTGCTACCGATTAGACTAACGAAAGGGACCTTTTTTTTAGTGTAACATATATCAACTGCTGTTAGAAAAAGGTATACGAGCTTTGTTCCGTACACGACAAAATAGTATGCTAAAGTATTCTTAAAGTCGTTATCGCATAGGCATTGATAATAATCATTGTCTATTTATGTGCTATCAAAATGAGCAATAGAATTGCAAACCATTCAGGAGTTCAATAACTATGTAGATCTATAACGTTCATCGCAAGTTCATTTTATCTGTACATACTGTCGACATTGCCCGAAATATAAAGTTTAATTGTTACAAAGATGTTTTATAATTGTTTATCAGTACTAAATGGTTTTTAATTTCTAACATTATAATTATTGTATTAAGTGACATCAATTACTTTTATGAATGTTGCCAGTTAAGAAATCTAATCTTTCGTCTGTATCAAAGTCGCGATATATTGTTTCAAAAAGTACTTATTTACTGTTTTGAATTATCAGTCATATTATTTACAGCTTGATCGTGCTTGCGAGAGGCAGAATGGCTTACCCACGTCAACATATCTTGTTATCGTTTGCTATTTTAAACATGCTATTACATGTCTATAATATTTGTCAAACAGTTTTGGTTATCCTGCTGAGCAACCAGTTTAAACAACATTAGTCTGAATTCTGAGACTTAATATTTCTTATAGTGGCATGTCTGCATTCGTTGCCTCTGTATAACATTTTAGTATAACTTGAGCACATAATTTGATACTTACATTATTCGTTTTGTATTATTATTATCGGCTTTTGGATAGTATTTGAAAAACAATTATCACTATGTAAATGTGTTAAAAATGTGCTAGACTCACGTCAAATTGATACATAAAAATAATGCATGTT
This sequence comes from Mactra quadrangularis, assembly GCA_025267735.1. Taxonomy (NCBI): domain Eukaryota; kingdom Metazoa; phylum Mollusca; class Bivalvia; order Venerida; family Mactridae; genus Mactra; species Mactra quadrangularis. Next base: position 39,641,346 of record CM046304.1, on the reverse strand, counting down.
GTTTTCAGATATATTTACAAGCTTCCCTTCTATACCCTATCTTTGTAATAAAAACACACAATTTAATACAAAATGTATACAAGTATCATAAACAGCGATTTGCACTTCCACGATTATAACAATGGATTCGTATATATTTTGTAATACTAAACTAGTGTAATTATAAAGTCAAAATTCTAGTTAATATATATATGAAAAATAAGTTATTTAGAGTTGATTGATTTTGTTTAGATATCGCAACCATAATAATTATGGTCAGTAAGTATGTTAATAACTGAAGCTGTAATATCAAGCGATCCGTCTACGATTTGTTTAACATAATTTTGTCTGATAGTCCGACTATATCTAGCTTGTTAGGCTATACAAATATAGCCCTCTTAGAAATGATTATCGAGTTTAATCAGCGGTTATTTGATATCATGCTGTTTGATGTAATCGGACACATTTCTCCACATTCTATGATCGTTTTCAAACGCCCACACAGTGGCAATACCGAAATAATACGATGCACACACACTATCGACTATTATATATTTGCTGTTGATTAAATTCTAAGGCGCAAAATCTATTGAAGTATTCATGATCGTCGATGAGAATATTTATAAAGTTGTCATCTATTATATTACATTATAACACAGTCAGTCTCTATACAAATATGAGAGCAATCGTGTGAGTGCAACGAGGTCTCGTTTAAAAACATTATGGGCATCGAAAATTGTATACATATTAACAGCGACACTCTCAGAATTAATTTAATGCACAAAATCCATAAAATCCAAAGTAACTATAATCGCAAGCGTAGTTCTTGCCTTTTTCTCGCAGGTTTTATACGTCGGAAAACCAGGTATATAATTATGTTCCCTCAGTATGATACAACCGATAGCAACAACAACAATTGCTTAGACGTTGTTAACGTTGTTAAGAAAGTTCCCTTACACGCATTGATTTAAATGTCTAGTAAAAAAGATGCTCTCAACATCACGTATCTTTTGTTTGCCAATTTGTTACATAAGTGTTTAGTCGCGATAGACATTGCACGAAAATTGCGATCATTGTAGACGTTCTATTAGATTAATATACAAAAAAACACTTACTATTTCCCTTAAAATGCTTGTATCTATAACATAAAACAACTATCGCATCGTTATGTGATGTGTTGCACTTGGCGTTGTATTTCAACATATATCTAGTTATATTCAGTGATCAGATGCTAATCTAACGGTATCTGTAGACGATGTTATTATTAGAACTGAAGAAATTGGTAAAATGGGCATTTAGGTAAATGGTAGAGATACAGCCCGGATGGAATGGACATTTATAAAGGGTGGTTTCCATCGATAAGCTGGGGCCTCTATGGGTCTTAGGGTAGTTGTTTTGGTTGTACGTTTGTCCTATTCAATAGTATCGTGTTGTTTAGTTTGCAACATTTAGGCTTAGTCGATTTTTTAGTGATGACAGCGTCTAAGTTGTAAAATGTATTGTTAGTTTATTTACGACCTTTAGCGTTATTACATTAAGCGTCGGTGTTGCTACGTTAAGTTTCAATTGCGACGTTTAGTGGCGTTTGACGTTAAGCGGGGCTGCTATGTAGAATCTCTATGACCAGAGATAGCAAAAAGTATAAATGTCTAGCTAAGGAATAGTATACATGACCTCTTAATGTATAGTAAGGCGCTAATGAGATAATATAATCAATCATTTATTTATATATATTTTAATCATTCATTTTATTCTGAGAAAATCTAAACGTTAAATATAAAAATAAGAAATACGCTATCTAAGGGTTATAACCAATAACTAAAAATTGGTACTCAAGCAACTCCATCGAATTCCTCGTATGAGAATATCGGCTATTGCTGTACGAGTTATCACAAAGCGCATTGTTAATATATTGTTAATATAACTGCTTATAATTTGTGTGAGCAAATATTGGTTTACAATATCAATTAACCAAATGTAAATTTAAATGGTTCTTGTATCAAATTGAATTACTATTCGTGAGCCTTTTTAGGTACAATTAACAAAACAATTCATGATTGAACAGTATTATCTAGCGATGTCATTATTAATCATAATTGAGCGACAATTGGTAGGTGGAGTAGATATTGGTCGAAATCATTTGTCACATGAATAACAGTATCATTTATATTTCTATGACCAGATATGTTAAACATCTGTAAAGAAATTTAAACTTATTCTAGTATCGTAAATTATACATCTTTCAAGCATTGCGAGTCCTGTTGAAAGACAAATTCAAATGTAACGAAAGCGTATCTAACGATGTACGATGAAACAGAACTAAACTGAGAAAAGTATAAATGTATTTCGCAGTGTTCAACATCGTATTTTTAAACGCTTCTTTTCATAACGCAGTGATAAAACGAACCGTAGACATTGAAACAAATAATATCTCAAAAAGCTAAAAAAATTATCCAACTCCGTCTAGAAAAATGGCATTTCCCTTTTAAATCAATCATTATGATATTTAAAGCCTGATACGCAAATAGTACAATTTGGCAAATCAAATGTATCAATATCTCTATTAAATAAAGAAGAACACGTGTCTACATCACAGCTTAATGTAGTTTGTACCAGTTCTTGGCTCATTTCAAACTAACATTTGATAAAACAATATTACAGTAGATAACGAAAATAAATTTTATTTCGATTTAATTTTAAAACAGAAAAACAGATTGTATTGATAATAAGTACTAAAATACATTTTACTACCACTTATTTCAATTAAATAGACGTAAAACTTCACCACAATAGCTTGTTATTTACACAAAAACAATAACTTATATTCATAAACAGAACATTTACACTGATGTTAAGCATTTTATTAAAGTAATTCATACATGTTTGAACAACGACTCTTTGTTCGAAAAAATAGCACTGTTATTGCTATGTATAAAATTAGTCCACTACTCGTATTTTCCGAAAAAAAACAAAGGCTACTTAACAACCTCTGTAAATGTTATTGAAAAAGCAGAAGAACAAAAGTCTAAAGCAATAACATGTACATGTTAAATGAGCTATATAAATGATTTTAATTAATACCCCAGACTAGTTAAATAGTAAGTACAATACTAGTAGATAATGGCAAACGAAGATGAAATTCAAAGCAATGTTTTAATATATATGTTGCTAATGCATCAACACCATTGTCAGGTGGTGTACAACAAAGAAATGAGCTGAAATATGAACAGATTTAAAATTTATTCGTAGGCAAATGTACTGTACATCTTAAATGCTTATTTTGTCGAATATACATCAGCATCTGTTAAGGTCTGCAATGTTATTGACAGTACATTGTGTTTAGAAATAAATCAGATATTTTACTCAAATGCGCATACAATTGTACCCTAACCTTGACAAAACCACAATCAGCTATTTGTTTTTGCTAATTGACTTTTAGACTAATACATTTCTATAACAATACGAGGGTTGATCTATATATATATATATGTATAGACACGTGCTGTTCTGAACCTCTGTTTTCCAGTTCCCTTGAGGAATTTCGTCTAATAGATTAAGTCATGCTTAATAGTGAAGCATTTCAAAGAATTCCATTTGCCTGGAATAATTGCGTTTATGTGGCTTGCAAGAAGAAAACGCAACACAAATGGTCACACAATTCATTCAATTCCATGAGTACTGTATTCAATTTAGTTGATACATACGTCTTTCCGAGAATAAACCCGTATTGTCAGAACAAAAACTGTATGATATTTTCAATTAGTATATATATTAATTCTACACGATAAAGAAACAAAACGCTTAAATAACTCTCAATTGAAATCATAAAACACAATAAAACGGTATAAAACAAAAACAAAAAGCGGTCGTTTCTTATAATGAAAGACAATGTATGCTTTCTGATACTTAATATGATATACTAATTTCAGTTTAACTGTTTTGCAAGATCATATGGCGTTAACATTTGGTATTTTTTCAACAGATGTTATATTGTATTCTTTCACAAATTCCATTGTTATCATTCTATGACATTCAAATGCAAAAAAAGTCTTAATACAGCTGTCTAAAACACCAGCATGTGCCGTTTGTTTCATTGTTATTATGAATTAGCATCGATAAGAAAAGGCGACACCATTTGATATTGTCACTTCATGGGCTACGTAAATTGCTAATTGAGAGATAACATAAGTTGAAACTAAGGTGAATATTTTCTTTGTATTTTAATAATTAGGAAACATCTTTTGTTTCATGTTTACAGTTCTCTTGGTACTCACAATTTATAGTGTGAAATGAGGTTACATACAAATAACTTATTTTCGCGATTGGAAATTTTATTTTACACTTACTTTTTCTATATTAAGAACCCTAACACTGTCCATTGTGTGTCGGTGACATTATTAGACACAATACATCGACGAGTTGGTACTCCAGTTAACGGTTTCACACATTCCATGACATTTCCTGGTTAATTATTTCATACCTGACGACTTGGTATCAACTAATGTAGGACAACATCGTGCTTCACTTAAAAGGTGAGGTGTCAATTAATTGAAGATGCTAGCATCAAGTAGTACATTTATACTGAGCATATTGTCAGAAAACATAAGTGAGTGCATTTGCAGTGTTTATATCAAATTGACTAGAGTCATCTAGTAATGGTTGAGAAAATAATTAACTTACAAATAAGAAACATTGTGTTACGGTATTGCATACATTCTACTAGTCTATTTGAACGTTCATACTTTCAATTCAATGTGCATTCTATTTAAACTAATAATGCATTATTAACATTTTATTGTTAAAATATACATGTGTCGTTCGATTTAGTATCGTTTTTGAATTTTTAAAAAGAACATAATAAAAAAATAAAAATTATAAAAGCATCGGTGTTTATTTTGACCTTTATGATTTTTCCCTGTTTTCATTATGTGGTTTTTATGTAACGAAAGAACAAAAAAGTTTATATATTTTCTTTTTGTCTCAGAGGGAGGCGGTGTTTTATGGATGTAGCTGTTCCTGAAAGTTTTGCAAATCTGAGACATTATAATGGCCTGATTATAACGTCTTAATTGTATATTATAGAAAAACATATTTTGTTATGTTATAACATATTACAATGATACGATGAACATGATAATACGCATTATCCTGGTCAGACATTAAATCTTTTAAAAGCAATGTCTCGTCGAAAATATGTGGATGCTACACTTATGTAATGATACGCCTGCGACTTCGTTTCAGTATGCAGTGTGATACTAAGTTGCTTTGCGGAAGCGATTAACATATTGATTCGGTTGTTGTTATAGAACGGGGGTACAAAAGAAATATGTTTAAACCATATCCATTCACTTTAAAAGCATACATAATATGTCAATTCATCGAGTGTATATGCTGCATTATGTTTGCAGAAAGGGTTATTAATCCAATCCCAGTGATACACATTAACACCAGGCAGGACATACTGAATTAATCACTGTAAAAAGTAGTCGTGTTAAAGGCACTGAAGTCATCAGTTTTAAATTTGCTAAAAGCTTAGAACTGGATATTCAAGTTTCCCTCGAAAGACTCTGACAGACCCACTACAAATGACAAAGTTATTGTCATAAGAGCTGGGTCAGCACCAACAAATTATACGATACCATAAGGTTAAGTAGGACCCATTTTATGTGTTAAACTTGACATTAATTTGAATGCTGTTTTATTACAAATATAGAGTATCATTCACTGATTCGATCAAATAAAATTTGTAGCCTTTAAATTAATATAAAAGCTAGTTTATTACAAATATATAGTATCATTTATCGTTTTATCAAATAAAACTTGTTGCCGGTGTGTTCGATCAAATTAGGTGACTACATATTGTCTCATTTAGAGCAACAAATAAATGTCTTTCAAGATGCAAATGAATATTAATATTTAAACAATTTTATTATAAAACAGTCGCTTTCAAAGGCTACACCACATTCAATTATTATGAGTTATCCAATTTCTCTCTAAACCATTAGTTTTCACATTTGATGATCATATGTGAATTCGCTAACCTTCAAAAGAATTAACTTGTCATCATGCAAATTACTCCCTATGGACAGTGTATGTTAAATGCTCAGATATGCTTAAAAATTAGCTCAACCATATCTATAACAAGGGAAAACATGATGTTTTATTCCTAGCAATAATAACAACGTATCGGTCATGCATGAACAATGTAACGTGCTAGACTTTAATGTGTCCTAATGAAATTCATTGAAATAAGCATTGTAAACACTCGTTAACATCAAGGGACAAAACACTACTCAAATATATTACTGATTCAGTAATAAAATCGTTCATTTCGTAAGATATTAAGCGCATTTACAGGAATCAATTTAGTGTCTATCATTTAAAAGTCAGAAATAATTATGACAAATTGACGAGCATCAATACAAATACAACACATTTGCGTGTACAGTCCACTTTGTGTGTTTATTTATTTGTTTGTTTGTTGGGCTTAACGCCGCAGCAACACATTGTACAGGTCATATAACGGCGGTCAGTCAACCTACTCACTCCTCCTGAAAAGGCTAAATCTCTGGAGTTAACTGTTAACCAACTACTAAGCGCATAATTTCGTCAGTGACTGACAACTGCCCTACATAATTAAAATTATTAGTAGGAGGGAAAATGGCCGTAGAAATAAGTTCATGACCAAGCTCCACGAAAACATGCCCCGCCCGGGAATCGAACCCACGACACCTTGATCAGTTGACTTGCGCGCTACCAACTGAGTTAGCCGGGCGGCTGCAGTCCGCTCTGTATTACTTTCGTTAATAATTAGTATAGACACAATTAAGGTACTAATAATATGACCATGAAGCATTTCACTTTGATACATAACGGGTGTTAACCAACTCACATAAATGAAATTCCTGTGTTACCAGGTAAAGCCGCTGCATGTTACGTAAGTTACAGAAAAAGCAAAATGTTTGTTAATTTCAATTTCTATACCAAATATGTTTCCTTCATCATTTGTTCTTTTAATTTCAGATATGCCCACGACTGTAATAGTGTACCGACTTTCAGTGTATATATCTTTGTGTCTAACAGTTTCAAGTCTCTATTTACCAGAGATGACAGTTCAAACAAACGTGCGTAGGTACAAAAATAGTCTACCTTTGTCAATAAATAGAGAACAGCAGCAACAAGTGTCACATCGACATCAAAGATCATCATACGGTAAGACATATGTAAATTATCCATACAATATCGCAGTAGTTGAATTTTGTGCTTTTGACATGTGCGATATGGATTGCGTAATCAAAACTAATTTTAATGTTTCCAATCAGTTCGTTAAAAAAGGGAAAGCGTTATCTCCGTGATTTGTTTTACTTAAAACTAACCATGAGCTCAGACGGAACAAATGACAAATAAAAAACGGAAACGAATGATATGCGCAAGGTTGTACATTTTACAATTGTCAAAAAATAACTGAAATGTTTCAAACTTAAAATGTTTCTAACGCATTTAAGCGTATTACGCACCCAATCATCATTATCTCCATTCAACAACAATTATTCATCCTTACCTGATCAATCTAGCCTATAACTCACGCACATTTAAAATCTAAAATTGTCTATGCGCGTCCATGACAAAGCATATCTAAAATAACCTTTATACATATCACACAAAATCATTCGATCGTATTTAGTTTTAGGTCATGTATTTTTGTATTCTTTTCATGATAAAACGCTTTTGTTATACTCTTATAAAAGTATAGAAATTGGTTATTATTTTTTCTGATAATCTCGCAAACTTCTGAACCATCTGCATCGGAAACATTGGCATAATATACTACTCAAGGTTTGTCTTACGGACAATATTTTATTTTGAAAATATAATAATATCTGATTTGACATTTTCCAGGGACAATAAAATTTGATCATTTATGAGTAGTTCAGGAAATCTGATAATTGTTATTATGAGTCACTGTCCTTAGGGCCGTTATAATACTTCTGTCTGTAATAAGAAATGATGCCTCCCACATCTATAATTATTTATCGTTGTTATGAAGTTGCCATCATGTATTGAGGCATTTCCCAAGCATGCAGTTATGTTAAATAAGAAGTTATGACAGTGATCAATACACTATGTATTTAATTAGTATAAACATACATGTATGGAAATGGGCGCCGATTTAAAATTAGCATCATTGTCATTTAATCAGTGAAGACTTGTGTACCTAGCTTTCCTATGGCATCTAATTTGGCAATAACTACTTAGACTTGAAGTAGAGTCTTTTACGAAAACAATGAAAAATCTATATGGCAGTTGTATTTTCATTGACAAGCATGTTCTGCAGAAATCGAACCTAGTAATAAACAGTTGGACATATACGTGCATATCTTTGTTCCGATAAAGACCGATTTAGCAATACAACTATATGACAATATCAAACATTTAACAAGCCTAGTTCTTATTTTGTAATCACTTATTCCTTATCAGCAACCGGAAGTATTCTTAAGCACTTGTATCAATGTTTAACTTATGCTGATATTTCCGTTGACAGATTTAGACTTCCGTAAATCAATTCATCATAGGAAGCAAAGTTGTTTATCCGAAGTCTAATTGTTATTTAATTGTTTCATGCTTGAATTCTATCTACAGATACCTGTCACACACTATAAAATGCATTAATGGTGTACAATTGACGAGATATATTGACTCTGTCAAGCTTCTTTTAATTAATATACCACAATAGAAATTCACTTACCACAGAGCAAGTTCTATGATTTTACAGTTTTACTCATGCTATTATCGATGTATTTGTATAGTCGGCGTAGTGGGGGAGTGTAATAAATCAATCTATGAATTGTCATTGTTTGTACCATAGAAAACATCATATTAGCTTTTCCTCGATACATCACTTCAAAGGCCTGAACAAAGCAGGCTTAGTTATGAAATAGATACTAGTTTGATTAAACTTAATACTCAAGTATAGAGAAACACAAACAATGACCAGGTGCATGTTTTAAAAAAAACGTAATTCAAGCATATAAAGAACAATTTGTGGAACATATGATCCATTGAGCTGCATTGAGATCTATAGCCGCTAATAACTTTAATAAATGATTTCTCACACTAGGTATAAAACAAATTATCTGTCAAAATAAAAACCATAAAATGCAACATAAAAGGTCTATAAGCACATCTATATTTGTCTATCATATACCTTTAAGACATAAGCTACATTTAGACTTACGACAGGTTTACTTATAAGTCTCAGTTTCATGTAAAAATAGTAACATTTTAGTACTTAGGGTAATCTGTTAATGGAATACAGAACTACAGAGGTTATACATTATAAGTAGGATTATCACTTAAACTAATGAAGGTACATAGTACCTGAACGTTTTTTAGATGTGTCTAAACCGTTACCAAAGAACAATCATTTCTAATATTTTCATAAAGTAAATTTTGGTTAATAATTGATTGAATATCATTAAAAAGCACTTATTATTAATTTAATGGTACTCATTCACATATTTCAACTTAAGTATTAACTTTTTCTAAAACTATCAAAATTATATGGAAATATTTTTGGAAGCAGGAAAGTAGTGTACTGATAATGACAATTTAAGTGCAAATTTACTTACAACTACAAATGATGGTGTTTCATGTAGTAAATATATACCCCGTATGTCACGGTATAGACACTTTTCATGCATTTTATGTGACTTTTATTGTATATTTCTTGCAACAATTAGGTCAGTTTGTCTTAAGATAACAAGAATCATTTTTGACACAATTACAGACATTGAATAGTATTATAAAAATTATAGAAAAATTAAACCAAATCTGTGAACTAGTACCTTTAATGATACGGTCATTGTTTTGTCAGCCAACGGCAGATGTTATTGAATTATATCGAACATTGTATACCTTTTGAATATCACATTATCGTGATGTTTCTGACTTTGCAAACCTGCAAACTTTATGAAATTGAATTACGATAACATTTTTCGTAAGAATTTTGCAAAAAGTTGTGCATATATACATATATATTTCAGGGAGAGACAACAGCTATACACCAAACAAGAGAGTGTATAATAAATTTTCAAGAATGATGATTCCTCATGCCGCTCGACACAAAAATGACAGAATATTCGTTGATACAATGTTTAATTTATTTGATATAAATAGTAAGTCATTATTCATATTTTCAAATTCCAGCGCTACCTTTGGCGTAGTTGCTTTTACATAAGTGACTGTATTGAAATGGCAATAGAACGCACATCTGCCTCTGTTGTTGAGTGAGTATCGACTCTGACTTCAATCAATGTAGCCTCTCAGTAAAAGATGGCCATTGGTGCAATAATGTATCATTTTTCACACTTAATGTGAGAAAATTGGCAGTTTTCGGAAGGGTTGCTGTACTAGAAAATCCTACAATTTGTGCATAAGGCATGAACAAACCGATTAATCAAACAATAATTTAGTCATATCATTGCGGTCAGTCAACCTACTATCTGCCACGGCACAATTTTGATCTTTAGACCCTAATTGTTCACAGTAACTAATCAACAGAGGCTGAAAACGTTCCTTCATGATTCTCCAGTCGGAGAAGGTGTATGTTATCATTTCAATACAATGCATAGGGCCGTAAAGTTGACAGCTAGCTCAGTTCGTAGTTCACTAGTCTTCTGTTCGAAGGATCTTAGGTTCGATTCTTGGGCCAGGCATTAATACTAGGTTATGCAATAGTTTCTACGGCATTTCTTCCTACCACCTGATTCTAAATCGTCGTAGGGCCGCTGTCAGTCACTTACAAAGTAAGCGCCTTGAACTTGTAACAGCTCAATCCAAAGACTTAGTATTTCGAGAATTTGTTTACTGTGTTTAACGCCGTATCAACACAATGTAGGTCATTTTACGGCGTCCAGCGCACCTAACCCATTTTCCTGGACCCATGTCTATAACCAGTACTCGCTTACCCTTCCGCAAGGCCGGAAACTTTCCGTATTATCTAATCAAGGGGGGAAATTGACATCATTGTCAAATTTTCATGGAAGGGTAAAACCTCCCCGGATGGGATTCGAACCCGTACCCCTCTTCGGGACACGAGAGAACTGCGCTATCGACCCAGGTTATTTTCCAGGAACGCTGATGAGGCTGACTGGCCGCCGTTTAATGACATATACTTTGCGTTAAACACATCCAACAAAAAGGCAAAATGATTCATGACAACATGAAAGTTATTTCCGTCTCTCATTACACCTCTCTTCGCAGGAACCTTACTATATTGTGAAAACTTTCAAAATAATCCGCCATGCATCATGCAGAGAGAAATTGGTCATTATCGTCGGATGAAGTATAAGTTGATCAACTACCTATTAGCTCGCTGATTACTGATATTTTTATTAGGAAGAGTAGGCGGGCACCAAATTACTAGTCAATGCTTCCTGATTTTTAGTAATTTGTCGTGAAATACAATTACGACCACCTGAAACTACATGAATGCATTTTGCTTCGGCGAAAGGTCACCAAAAGTCGATAATGTTGTCAAAACATCGTCTTAACTCATTAAATCGTTTTCCGCTACTCATTTTAGTCTGTTTTGTATCTAAAAGCATGACATTTCTACTTTGCTTGTTACTTACTGTAGGTGATAGCTTATCCACTTGATAGCTTCATATCGGGAATACGATCTCTGCCATTGATAGAGCTAATCACCCACACTTTTGTGTATCTAATTAGTTAAGGATAATTCCCGGCTTCAATTTATGAGAAAAGAGATGCCATTTACAGTTTACGTGAAAACACTTAAGTGTGCCTTATATTTTGTATAAAGCGAACATTTCCTTCTTTTTCAGATGATAAAAAGATAGACCATAGGGAATTCACTATTGTGCTTAAACTTTTAGGACTTGTTAGTCATGAACTTTGACATTTTACATTTTGTTTTGTTGATGCTAGTGAAAATTTCAAGAATAAACTGTGATAGCCGCTACAAAACGGTGGAAGACGTTTTTCAAGGCCAACAGATGACAAAAGACAATGCTCTCACTCGGTCGGCTTTGTAAACGTGAAGATGCATGCTTAGATATGCGCATGCGTTCGGCAAAAATTGCATTTAAGACTAGGCATGATTTCGAATGTTTTATGCATACTCCAATACTCGTATTAAATAATACTCGAATTTTGAAAAACATAACTTAAAACCGATGTTTAGGACGTCGGAAAGCTTCAGAGACCACTTTGATGAAATAAATGACGCAAACAAGCGGACCACACCATATTTTCTTGTTTTCATTTATGTTATTCACGCCATAAGTATTCGTTGACTGTTTCATTTTACTATTATATTTTATTATATTTATAATTGGATATATTATTTCGCATAAATTCATCTTCATAATATAGTTTATTAGGAATGACAACAAGTTTTTACTTCAAAACTTGCAAACTAAGCTATACATATGTAAATAAAAGCACACGTGCGTGTGCTTTACATACTATCATTTTCGCACGACCCAATCTTGCAATTAGGCAAAGCTTATTAGCAAATCGGAAAAACACTTAATGTACCATGCAACTTTGTCTGTTTGCAAAAGAAATGTCGTGCAAATCCCGCACTAGAAAGTACTGCCAATGGCAGTGTTCTAATAAGGGTTATAGAAATAAGTACCATCTTACCTGTTTAATGAATATATCCATAATGCATAATAAATTCAGACACTTGTAATTGTTTATAAAGACATACATTGTCTGATGATAATCCTTGCTTTGTAACCAAGTCACTACGAAGAACTCTACCTTTGTGATGACGTACATCAATATGTTGTGACGATTCAATCATTCAGCAATGACGTCACCATATAATAGTGTACATGTATATAAACTTTTGTCTGTTTCGGCAAATAAGAAACAAACCTGATATGAATTGTATCAGGATTTTTAAAAATTTGTCTAATTGTAGACTCAAAAACCAAACTCTTAAGGGATGAAGTGTCACATCATTGGGTCATTGCATAATGCATTCTTATGGAGAGGACGGACCCTCATTAAAATCAAACAAAACAAAACAAACAGTGAATATTTGACGTCAGTTAAGTAATGTTTGGGGTTACAATTTACTTGTAATCAAACAAACTTTAGCATCAAACAGTAGATCTTCTTGTAAGATACATGTTTAGCGTAAAAAATGCATTTTCCAAAATTAAGCCTTTGATAACATTGTAAATATTAGAAGATTTTACTCAACGGATATATCCTCCTGAAGTCAAATTGCGAAGATGACGTATAAAATGTTAATGGATATACTGTCATGTTGATTTGAATATTGCTTATCAATTTTTTTATCATATTGTATTCTTGGTCAATCAACAGTTTAAATGGAATGAAAATAGAATTATGAGTAAAGTTTTTATGATGACTCGTTAAGAATATTTTAAAAGTAGAGGCAGCCTTGCAACTGTTAATATTAAGTGCAAATATTTCGCATTTACAAAAAATATAAATTCACGTGTTTATTATATTGCAAGCTGAAATATTTTATTTATTTTATGATTTATGTAGTATTTGAATAAATAAATTATGTGGCATTTACAACTGTCTTACGTGTTTTCTTTTCTGTGAATGATGTCATGTTTAACAAATTTTTGTTTTCATATTGACCATCATTAGTAAAAAAATCTGATTTCAAAGTGTACTCTACCATGGCGTATCCATTGCAAAACCTTAATTTGAACTACTACATGGGTATGGATACATATTTTAAATTTGTATCTAAGTTGGTTTTTGAGATATTAGCGAAAAACGGAATTTCTAGAATGGCGGACTTTTTTTGCATATTATGCAAATTGCTCAAGGATGACAGGGTGCCATCACTCGGATTCTTATACAGCACCTTTTAAAGATATAGAAACTGCAAAAAAACTTTGTGGGGACTCAAGTGCACGGTTCACCTAAAATATGGCATTTTACTGCTAGACTATACGGAGAAACAACACTAGACCGTTAACAGTATTCTAGTATACAACAAAAGCTAAAAAGATGAAGAAGCTCTCGTCTTTTTTGCATTTAGAAGAACACGAAGATCTTCTATGCATATACGTATATATCCTGTATCAAAAGTGGTACAAATACAACAAGTCATTAGTCCCGGCGAATAACTCGCTAGCAAGTAGTTCTATTATTGTTTAAACATGGAATGTGAAGTCAATATCTCTGACAATTTGCCTGCTATTCTTCTAATCTGCTACAAAACAACATCCAAGACTTAGTTATAGCGAATGGCCTTGGACTATGCACATTTTCATTGAACACGAACACCTGTCATTTTCATGTAAACTGTTAATAACATTTACACGCTTTATCAAACCATTTCAGTAGTACAATGTCTCGCACACTGTATTTCGGCGCTTATGCAAATAAGAAATCAGCAAAATGACATTTATTTTTCGATGAAAGTCGAAAGTCAGTTTCTATGATTTCAATTCTTAAGTCATTCATACTATATTACCACAGAAACCAATTCCAATAAATTCACGATTTCCATGGAATCCATGTTAGAACTACTTCTTTACCCTGTGATACCCGAGGTATATCTGCGTAAAAGATCGCTGATGTAGTTCCGAATTATCTTTTAGATAAAAAAAATGAATGACACCATAAAGCTTGTCAACTAACTTTCTTTTCTGTCCTCGAACATTTTCACTTGTTTCTGTGAGTTTAAACAGAAATAATTTCGCACAATAACAGAATCGTGTAAACAAGGTAATTTGGAAAGTATTGTGCAGAATATTCGGTGCTAACAAACATTACAATAACCAGGCTGACGTGGACATTTTGGTAAACCGAAGTGAACTAAATGCCATGCGCTTCTTGGTTTTTTTTAAATCAAGTGACTATAAATCTTATGCTTACACAGGCTTTTCGATTCTCAACAACGGAAGTCAAGGTTATCGAAAGTCAATTTCCGTAGACGTGTTCATATCATTCAGCTGAGGTTGCAATATTTAAATATAATTTACTGCTAGCTACTAGATGGAATGCTGCCGCGAAACGTTTTATTCTTTCAATACAAGGCGAAAGTAATCATAAATAATTAATTTAATTTTACAATGTCAAAATATTCAAGAGTGGTTTATTTCCCTTGGTTGGAAGCTTTATCAAGTACCTGATAACATTGACGAAGTCCTGTGTCTAAACTAGCACAAACCCCTGTTTATTTCATTACCCAAAAATAACAACAACAAATAGATGAATTCTAATTATCTTTACTAAGTAATTGTAATAATGGCACTATAATTAGATGTTAAAGTTGGGCATTTAAGGCCACTTATACTAAACAGAATATCTGTGTTTAGTTTTAAAGAAATCCCGTCGACCGAAGGTGGACATATATGTAACACTAAGGAGTAAATCAAATTAGAAAGACCGGCAGTATTTAAACATTTAAGATCAATGATATGAGGTCAATGTCACCGGAGCATCGAACCTTAAACCAACGGACTTTACCCTCGGAAACCCAAGGTCTGAGAGACACACGAGCTGAGTCTGACCTGGATACCATTTGTGACATACTACACAGCCAACTGAAGTCGTAGCTTGCTTGAGTCAACGAGCATCGAACCTTGTGTGGACATCTCCCATTCCTGGGACTCTGAAAATATGAAGGGCGCTCAAACTGGAAAGAACTAAAGCCATGTAATCCATTATTATATTATTAAACGCCCTACTATCAACCCGGTAGCTATCATGTCTTGACTTGTAGCAATAATTCGTCTTGCGAAACACTCAAGTTAGACCGTATAACCTCTCTCAGACTGATGGTAGTCAGATAGTGTAAGTGCATTGTATAACATTCTTTAAGTTTTATACAACTATGCGTGATTTCTCAAGTTACCTTCTTCGAGCTAAAATTAGTCCACCTTAAATTGCCAGGCTTTCCTCTATGAGTGACATAGAAGAAAATCTAAATAAGAACAAAGTTTAATTCAAATGTACAGCATGTACATGTAATAATTGAAAATATCTAAATCTAAAATTGTCTTTTGCATGGTTCCTGTAACAGTGCCTTCCATAATTATCCCTAACTATTGTAAATGTGTGTTTATTAAGACTAAAGAATATAAAACGTATAAAAACTATCATTGTCAAAAGTAACATTATTTTGCTTTCACATGTTAAGTTTATAACAACAATCTCAATGCGTGATTAAGTATAAAATAAAAATGAATTGTACAAATGTAGAACCAATTGTTGCTAATTTCTGTTTTACGACGGTAAGAGTAATTCTGGACGGCACCGTATATAACAGATATAGTTAATATTCATTGATAAGGTAAATAACATGCTACCTTGTTTAGAACTGAACGTCACAAGTAAAATGATGAGATAATATTGACACTGACACTAATTATTCAAGATGAATTACATTCCATTTGATTTACCAAGAGTTTAAACACAATTCTCATTTCCATAAAAATCCATGCCCAGCGGAATATGGTTATGTCGTTATTTCATCAACTCCACTTTGGTCAACAATCACTGTCAAACATTTATTACTGTGTTCTCATGAAATCGTCATTTTGTTCTCATTAAATTGTTCTCTCATCACCATGTTTATTTTGAAATGACATAAGAACAATGGCAGAAACTATGTGTATAAAAACGTCATACAAATGTTATATTGATGCTAACTTAACTTCTAAAAGAGATAAACAATATATATATAATGATACAAATTAAACAATACATCATTGCTTAAACAGCAGTTACATGACAACATTGAGATTTTAAGTCACAAATAGTTATTGCAGTTCTTCAAGATGCCCAAAAGAAGCACATAATTGGCGGCAGGTAATTGAAGGTCGAGGCGGGTGGGAAACGAAGTCGGTCAGTCAATAGTAGGAACGTGTGAAGACGACGCACGAGGATTTAGTGTTTAAATATGGCTAAGAGAATGGGTAAACCAATGAAAAAACCATTCGCCCGAAACCTTCTCGAGATGAAGTGTACTAAGCTTTTAAACCTACATTTTGTGAAAAAAAAGTTATTTAGAAGATTAAAATAATTTGAATTATTTACATGATTTATATGGGTTGACCTAACAATACTAATCCGTATTTTTCTACAAAACATTGACATACTGTTCTTATCACAGACGTGCAGTTATACAGTCATGTGTTTAAATAACATACCAAATTGTGATACTTACGAAGACTATCGTCATCATGTGAAGAATTATATGGTATGCTTGTTTCTTGATTATTGTTTCTCAATCACTGGATGTGTTGCTTCATCAATTCAAAAATATAAACAAGAACATATATAACTAATACTTAGTACAAAGGAAACATTCAAGTCCACAAATTGACAACCTTGGGTGTAGATTTACATATAAAATGTCCTCTCTACCATCAAAAGGAATGGAAATTTCCTTCTCTCCTCAGGAGGCACAAACGCCTTTTCAACCGGCACAATCTGAATAGTAGGCACAACATGGAAGCCTAATCTTTTATCCATAGTCCGTGTTGTTATTAACGTGGTAAGATGTAAGTATTGCAAACATTTTAGCCAAGTACAGTAACAGCAGACATTGATGAGCACCAGAATTGTTGTCGAATATTGGCGAGGTTATGAAAACAAGAATCACTGCAATGACTTGAAACACATGGCTGTATTGAACAACAAAGATAGAAATGTGGTAAGTTGTAATATCATATGATAACACAATGCTTCTATTAGCAAACATCAACGTGCGTCATTATAAACAATGATATGTTTATCGATGAAATCTTTTAGTCGTCAGTATATATATGTTTATACATATTAAGAAAGAAAGTAATATTTTAGATAGATGGGGTACCAAATGTCCGTGAATGGAACCTCGGTCTCACGGTCTGTCACCAATAATAAAGAAAACAGTAACACAATAATGAATTTCCCTGTGTGACTACAATTAACATTGACCCGGCGTCAGTTGAATTTGACATGCTTGGTGCTAGCTCATTATTCGTTTGTTTACCATTCGATTGTTCTTTGTAAGAAAACTTGTTTGTCCCTTATAAACATGAGTATAAGCGTATTTTGTTTGACCTTGGCAGCGTTTGGCAAGGTTCAAGCTTATTTATCAACTGCTCCGATCACACGGTGACATGTTATGTGAAAGTCACTTGTAACAAAACAGGTGATGGGACAAAAGTAATTTTCTGTTTAGCAATCTGATTGCTTATAAATGTGATCGTTGGAGTTAAAGTAACAATGAAAACTTGAATTAAGAGGAATTCTTAGCCAATGTAAATCATTTTTGATTCGAGGTCTTTCTAAACACTCGCTTATTGGCAAATTTAATTCCGATACTTGTAACGTAATGCGTACTATTTTAAGCCACTTTTCAACTTTGTTTTAATTAGATTATTTAAACCAGTATATCTATCAACGATACCTGGACATACTCATATCTCTGGACCAATCTTGAACCAAGTACTAGGCAAACACTTTTGATGTAGGATGGTAACTGCTAATCTTAAGCAGACGTAGATGAAATTAAACAGAAAATAGTTCATTAACAAATTCTTCGATCGTATGTAGATCCCGCCGAGGAATCAAACAACTCTGGACTACAGGCTGATCTTTCCGGACGGGTTTCAGGGCATGTCGGTCTTGTTTAAATACCCATCTCTTAAAATGAAGATTTAAAATGGTTTGGAAAATGTAAGCTTACTACATTGCCTTAAAAAATGTCAAGTACACGATCGAGATCTTTGCTGTTAAGAAATGTGTTATATATTAAGATGATAATGGTAAACATAGAAATCTCTCCTCATCTTCAGATGGTACATGTAGGACCAATTCTATATCACTTTTTTACAATTTGAGTTAGTAATACTTAAGTGGCGACAAGAAAAATCTAATCATCTGCCTTGACTAAAAGTTCTAAAGAAATGTAAGTATTTTAATTATTGCTAGATTTACATGTACCTTCTTGAGGCTAAGCAGAAAAGTGCATACTGTTTATTGCTCAAGCTGCGGCCGTGGCGTAGTGGTTAGCATGTGTGACTTCGAATCCGGAGATCGCGGGTTCGAAACCCGGTCGCGACAGGTCATACCCTATACATGAGTTGTCGGCCTCGTGGTAAGGTACGTTAGTACTGGTGATAGAAAAAGTGTCCAGGAAACCTATAGTAGGAAGAGCTGGCCGTCGTGTATATGACCTATATATGCGTTGTATGCGACGAGAAAAAAAAGATTATTGCGCATAACATCTCCAAAGCCACTTCTATACGTTTTGCAAGACACCCTGTAAAACCTACCAACGATTTTCCTATTCAAAGAGGACAACTAATCGACACTGTAGCACTCTAACAATGAAAAGTTTCCAACATACTATAAAAAGTAGAATAAAAAGTGCTTAGTTATACCTTGTCCTGTAATGAGTGTTGTCTACATCAGCGAAAACATTAATTAATGTAACCTAACAAATACATTGTACGAAGTAGTATTTTGTTTTCTTTAATTCCATTTTTTGCTGACAAAAAACTAACAAGAATAATTAGACAAACAATTTATTTCTATATATTTATTATACATTCAATTTTGTGATAACAAATTACTTATTACTATTAATTTATTGCTTTATAACCGGACTTAACACCTACAATTACTAGAGAGTACGCCATTACTGCGACCTTTCTGCCATAACGTCATTAAAAATAACATAACGGTGGTATAAAATATAAATAATTATAATACTTCCGCTACCGGTTAAAAGGGCGAATATGATTTTTTGTCAGAGAGAAATAAAATTGGTTATATTAAACTACAAGTCATACCAAGATACAGATTATACGTAAAATATTTAGAACATTTATTCATCTCATTGTGAAGTACTTATTGACTTTGAATTGTCGTATATTACGCTGTAAAACGAATTTTGAGAAATCAATATGGGCGGCAAACGGAAAAAGATAAAGACTCGCCACCAAGTAATCAGCCGAAGTCTAAGAGGGAGGCTATAATGAATTCATCACAACTTCCATCAAGTCAATCAACTAAATTACAAGATAAACAGGCAAGTGATTTATCAATGAACAATTCAATTTCACAAGAACTGACTTACCCCACCAAGCAATGTGTACAGAATCCGGCATCGCCAGTTCTTTCACAAGCATCGTCGGTATTAACTCAACAACCTGAATTTATCACTGACTTAACATCCAAACTTGAATTCATAATGGCTAAAGTATCCAAAATTGAATCAATTGAAACAAAACTTGCCAAACTCAACATTATTGAGAATCAACAACAAAATATATTATCCAGGTTGGATAAACTAGAAACTTCTGTTTATGATCACAAAATATCCATTGACGACACAATAAAAAAACTTTGTGAAATTGAACGAAGTCAGTCCTTTATAACAAATGAATATGACAAGGTGAAGGTCGACCTTCAACACACTAAGGATGAATTACACAAAGTACAGGGTGAAGTCAAAAAATGTCTTCCATGAATTCTGACCTAAAACATGATAATACTAAATTAAATGACAATCTTCTTGACCTACAATGCAGGTCAATGCGTGACAATTTAGTTTTTCTGGGTATACCTGAAGGTTGTTCTGGATTCAGCCATGATATACATACTACTTTAAGTACAACACCCGGGTCAGTTATTCGCCCTACATACACAGATGTCATTAGAGGATCCGAGGACTGTACTAGTTTAATCATGGTATTTTGTAAATCTGTACTCAAAATACAATACGTTGATAATAATGTGTCTATTGATAGGGCTCATCGTACTGGATCTCGCTTGATTGGCAAACCTAGACCTAACATTGTTAAATTTATGAATACTACTTCTAAACTAACTGTCAAGAATGCACTTAGATCGGTCAACTTAAAATCAACGCCTTATGCTGTATTTGATCAATATCCCCCAGCTGTTCAAGGAAAACGTAAATTGTTGTATCCTATCATGAAACAAGCCAAGGAAAGTGGTAAACGTGCTGTGATGGTCCAAGACAAGTTATATATCAACAATGTATTATACACTGACTATGATAAATAATATACAGGAGAAGAATGTGTTATAACTATCGGTTCATGGAACATTGAAGGCTTAAAAAGTTGTGGAGATGATGTTGAATTTCAAAATATAGTGACAAATTTTGATCTTATTTTTCTGTCGGAAACACGGTAAAAGATATCTTATGAATTTGACGACTTTATTTCAGGGTACAAATGTATTGATATTCCTAGACCTGAAAGTTTAAATTGTACTAAAAGAGGTCATGGAGGAATATGCCTTTTTATCAAAGATTCAGTTTTACCTGGTATTCATGTTGTTGATACAAATATATGTGGTATTATATGGGTGAAATTATCTAAAACATTCTTTAATATTGAAAATGATTTATATGTATGCTTTTCTAATATTCCACCATGTAATTCTATATATTTCAATGCTTATGATGATAGTCATTTTGACCTGATTGAGCAGTGTATTCGAAAATACTCTGAACTAGATAATTTAGCCATATTGGGAGATTTGAATGCAAGATGTGGTGTCCAAAACGATTATCTTGACCAAGCAACCAATATTTTTAATTTCATTAATTCTGTTGATTATATGGAGGTCAACGATGTTAGTGATTTACCTCAACGTTCATCTATGGACAAGATACATAATTCTTCTGGTATCAAATTATTAGACATTTGTCATTGTAGTGATCTTAGAATTTTAAATGGTAGATTTGGTAATGACGCTGGTGTAGGCGATTATATCTATATATCATCTACTGGTAGTAGTGTAATAGACTATGCTTTATTAATACAATGTTGTTTTCCATTGATACATGATTTTATTGTACATGATCTATGTTCTTTTTCTCCACATAGACCTATTCAGTTAACTTTATGTTTGAATTATAAAAAACATGTAAAAGAAAGTATTGTCAATGACACTAAAATCAGATGGAATCATGCAAAATGTTCTTTATTTAATGACATCTTAAGTGATAATTTTAATCATTTGTCATTATTAGTTGACGATATTAAAGATGAAAAAATTGATTTCAATCAAGGTGTTAATACTTTTGCTGACACCTTGTACAATATTACACGCTCAGTTCACATTCCATCTAATTCAAATACACGCAACAATTTTAATTCCTCTACCCGTGGTAGTAAAAATAATGAATGGTTTAACAATGAATGTAGGCTAGCTCGTGCATAACTTAATAGAGCAAATAAATCATACAACAAGCACAGGTCACAACATACCCGTGAAAATCTTATAAACAGTAGAAGAAAATATCGTTCAGTAAAACGAGGGGCAAAATTTGTATTAAAAAATAAACAAAAAGAATACCTACATAATACTTCAAAAACTAATCGTCGTAAATTCTGGCAAGCGGTACGTAAAATTCGCGGCTCTAAGAAAAAGGAAGGTGATATCGAGAATATAGAACTTTTTAATCATTTCAAAGATTTGTTTTCATTCGTTGATATTTTTTCAAATTTGACTGTAGAAAATGAATTAAAGGGAGATAACTTGTCCAGTAATCAAGTTAATCATCTAGATCGACCATTCACGCATGATGAAGTTAAAAAAGCAATTTTATCGCTTAAACAGGGAAAATGTGCGGGAATTGATAATTTAATCCCTGAAATATTTATTTACGGAACGGATGTTTTAACACCCATTATATGTAATTTATTCAATTTTACTTAAATGACGTAAATGATTACCGTGGTTTATCAATTACGAGCATTTTTGCTAAAATATATTCGTCTTTGCTTGACACAAGATTAAGATACTGGGCAGAAAATGAAAATCTTTTATCTGATTTTCAATTAAGGTTTCGCGCCAAACGAAGTACCATTGATTGTGTTTACATTCTTCACACATTAATAAATAAAGTTATTAAACATGAAAAGAAAAAAATGTACTGTTGCTTCGTTGATTTCCAAAAAGCTTTTGATACGGTCTATCGGAACGGAATTTGGTATAAGTTATTAGAAATTGGTTGTTCTTCAAAAATTGTAAATATGTTAAAGTCCATGTATTCTAGTGTTAAGTCATGTGTTAAAGCACGTGGGTCATTAAGTGACTTTTTTGATAGTTACACGGGTGTGAAACAAGGGGAAACGTTATCTCCGTTGTTATTTTTATTCTTTATTAATGATATGTATGATACAATAAATAGTGATAATTTACAAACAAATGTTATAAATATTGACGAATTACCAATATTTTTGCTTTTATTCGCTGATGACACCGTTTTATTTTCATATACAATCGAAGGGTTACAAACTCTAGTCGATAAACTTGATAACTATTGTTTTAAGTGGGGTATTACTATCAATGTCAACAAAACGGTAGTTATGACTTTTAAATCCGGTACAAGACATGAAAATATCAATATTTCATTAAAAGGGAAATTGTTAATTAATGTATATTGTTTAAATTACCTTGGGGTACCGTTGTCATTTAACGGCTCATTTTATAAAACACAGAAGTTATTATCTCAGAAAGCTATGAAAGCACTTTTTTCTTTACAATCTTTTTTTTATGTGTTACCGCTTAAAATTAGTGAGAAACTGAAACTTTTTGACTCAATGGTGGCTCCTATTTTAAATTATGCGTCTCCATTATGGGGGTTTCATAGTGCTCCGGACATCGAAAGAGTTCGTCTTTTTAAGAGTTTTTAAAAAAAATCCTTGGTGTAAAAACGCGAACACCAAATTGTATCGTCTATGGTGAGGTCGGTAGATTTCCATTTTTAGTACTTCGTAAAAAAAATATTATTAAATATTGGGGTAAAATAGTAAATAATAAAGAATCGTTAATATATAAAATATACAAAAATCAAATAAATGAATATGGAGATATTCCTAATAAAACTTCTTGGACTTATAAGTTAAAAACTTTGCTTTGCTTATTGGGGTTTAACTATGTATTGGATAAACAGATAATAGATAATTATGAAATTAGAATAATATGCGAAAGAATTAAAGATCAATACTTACAAAATTGGCACTCTATCAAAAATAATTCAAACAAGTTATCGTGTTACAATGTTTTTAAAAATGATTTTGCATTTAAAAATATCTTGATTCTATAATTAATGATAAACATCGAATAGCTTTGACACAATTAAGATGTACATCCCATAAATTGAATATTGAGAAATTTAGATATGATAATAGTAATGATCAAACTTTGTTACTATGTAAAAATTGCAATCTAAATCAAATTGAAAATGAATACCATTTAGTACTTGTATGCCCAAAATATCGGGAATTAAGATGTAAACATTTACCAAAATATTTCCACAGTTGGCCAACAATAAATAAGTTTAATATTTTAATGCAGTCTAATAAAGAAGGTACTTATAAAAAATTAGCTTATTTTATCCATGCAGCATTTAAAGAACGAAATTAGGTATTTAGTATTAATTTTTGATTTCATTTAATTCCATTCATTTTCTTATTGCATGTTGTTTTTTCCTTCCTTTTTTGTTATTTTTTTATTTATTGTATTTATTTGTGTGTTTCACGTATTGTCATGTTCTTCTCTGATATTCATGTTCGAATTGTTTAAGGCAATGATCTGTAAAGATTATGCTAAATAAAGAAATATTGTATTGTATTGCATTGTATTGTATAAATAACAATTGTCTAAGAATACTTGAAAAACAAATGTTAAATACTACAAGGAAAGGAGAATAAATTATGGTGAAGCGACGTTTGTAGTGCTTAAGAACTGAATGCGAACATCAAGGAGGGCAACTAAAGAATACAATTTAATAAGAACCACGTTGGAACCAGTTGTGTACCATCCAAATCCATTTATATATAAATAATTTTAGTAGGTTGTTAACTGTTTCAGTACATGAATTGTACTTTAAACGAGAAATGTCTTTAAAAAGTAAAACGTCGCAGAATGAAATGACAAGCATAAGTACGCAATTTGGAAAATTATTTACTTAAGACCACTTTGCTTTTCCGGTTTTTCATTGATACATTTCAAAATAAATGGTTCAAACATCGTTGTCACAGTTCTTTCTTACGCAATTTGTTTGCATGTTTTACGTATTTACTACAGTATCGTTAACAAAAGAAACTACATTTGTTTGCTCTCCCGATTACTTTTTTGAGTTAATCAAAAATATGGCCGGATAACATCGATTCTTGCCTTTACATCAATTCTTGCCCCATGAAATGAAAGAATTTTTACCTAACTAAACACTCTCACATATAAGAGAGCCGATCACCTTTTATAGAAATTTACATCTTGACGCTACTGAAGTCAAATTGACCTTAAAAACTTCTGATAATTCCCTATCTGTCCTATCTATTTTCTCATTAAAAAAACCCTGAAAACTTTGCTTTTTGTCCAATTAAATGAGAGTATTATAGATAAACATGGGTATTCCGAAAGTCGGCTTAGACAGCTACGCCGAAAAAGATCAGGGGTTTTGCAAATTAACGCTACAACTTAGCTGCACGTGTAACATACACAGTATGTGCAGTACAGAAACTCAGCACGACATTTAAAATTACCGATATTTGATAATACGAGATCATAATTATGCTACGAAACATTTACATAAAACAGAACACAAGTGCATAGAGCCCGTGCTCAAGTTTTCATTTACTTAAGAGTGCGATTTAAATGGATCACATTCTACCTACGAATGAGTACTACATGTACTGCATACGGCAGTTATTAATGGATGAATTGTAATAAGTAGTGATAAAATACATTGGGAAACATCAATTTTTAAATACTAAAGACAACAGTACTTGTGCAAGTATAAAACACTTAATATATTTACTTAATATATTTCACAACAGCAACAAAATTGGCGAGTCAATACAATCTGATATAGCTTTCCTGTAAAGCTTACAGTCGTAATGATATGCTTAATATCACACTAAACACTCTGATGCAAGTACGCTGGCTACATTCATTTGTTAATGAGTAATACATTAGGAATACCAATGGCATTATCTAAATCATTAAATCATTTATTTCAATAATTACTTATAAGTTCTTGTTACAGAAACATTCACATGTGTTGCGTTGATAATAAACCGAGAACGCCATATACGCCTGCGAAACTTATATCAACGTGCAAAACCCTCGCGATGCAAATGCTAATTAATATCACGACCGGACATTAGCGTTTTCACTTGTATTAAGTCTCAATATAATGGTATACAAGACTCAAGCTAAAAGGAATGCGTCGACAAAAGGGACGGCTGATCTGAGCAAGAGATATGTCAAAGTTCTTGAATCACACTTTAACTACTTAAGTATGACATTTTGGTAATATACATCCTCTCACAGTAATAAATAGAGCAATTACGAACCTTATAACGCTAAGGGACATTCCTGCTACGTTAAACCATTGCTATATAAAGCTAAACTAATATATTCCCATGCAGATGATAGTCAACCCGGAATAATGAATCAAGTAAATTTAGTTATGTTTTGCTATGTTTATAACCACCTTTAAAGCTTTTACGTTGGTCGTCTCCTAAATTTTTTTCTAAACATTTATATTTTGCAGATTTTGTTCATCGAAAACCTAAAACGATAAAATGTTGAACTATTTATGTGGTTTTTTATCTAAATATATGCCCACCAAACTCCGCAAAAATATTCTGTATGCGTTTCCCAACATTACCAAAGGGTCGCATTCAGATGACCTTAGTGCCGAGTTTAGCGTGCTAATTTGGTAGTGCGTGTTTTTAGGGATAATTTTTGAAAGCGTTATATATAGCCTATACATACACGATAACCTGGTTTCTGATTATATGAGCACAATAGTTGCGTCATGATAGGCATATTGGCAGATCAACTAAACGTGACCTGAGGTGTAAGATTGTCATACGCAAAATAAGCGAGTGTGCGAGCAAAGAAATTTAGATCGTATTTAAATCATGTTGGATGTCATTATAATATTTATGAAGTTTTACACTGAAATTATACGAACGAAGTCACTTTTAAGAAACAATTTGATATCTCATATACTAATATATACGTGTATGTTGCTTGTAATGATGTAAGGAAGACTATATTTTGTTTAGTCAGCTTAATTAATGCTCAGTAGTTGATTAGTCAAACTTTTTATCTATCTGGTGATGATCCAAGCAATTACATAATGATTAGTGTATCATTATTAAGCATTATGGAAAGTCAGCGCTACGAATTTATACCAGCTGTGCACACCTAAACTTACTCGACATTAATTATCCGGGAAGATGGTGTTTATGAGCATCTTTTGGATTGTATAATTGGAGTGTTTTTAACTTAGGACCTTTTACAGATTACGAATGCTAAATCATATGTTTATGAGTCAAACTCTTCAGCAACGGTATAAATAATAATATACATATCATTCAAAATAAAACGACCAACCTGTCCTGAAAAATAAATTATGATAAAGTCACTTTACAAAGAAATATTTGAATACGAAATACATGGACACTGTCTAAATTGCATTCAGTAATTTAAAAGTAACATATGTTAGAGACACAATGAACTCGTCAGACTTATGTGCTTTCTAAGTTTGTGTTTGACATTCCTTAAATGGACCCTTTTATACATGATACATTATATTCATTGCGTTGGATTGAGTATATAAATGTTTTAAAGTCGTTTTTGAATTTAAATATGTATTATGAAGTTGTAGCACAAGTTTTCTTTAAAGATTTTGGAAAGAAAAAAAATCCCCTAAATTATATAATTAAGCTCTCAGTTATTTTGATTAATATATATATATTCAAGAAAAAGGCTCTGTCAAATTTAAACAAATAAATCATCGTGGTTTAGGGTATGTTCATTACTTGTTATACTTTTTTAACTTCATCGGTTTTTTCAAAAAGTTAACATGTCTGCTGTAAAGCAGTGCATTTTCGTATAAATGGCTTTAATATCTAAGATGTTTGTTTATTTCAAGGATCGTCATTATTTTTTTAAGAACGTTGTTTATTTTCTCTGTTGGTGTGTCGATAAACAAACAAAAACAAACAAATAAGCATGGTTGCATCAGAATATATAAAATAAGTATAATCACTTTTAGTCCAATATTATTTGCGAAAGTGAAGACCTTGTCCAACAAATTATTTTGACATACGAGGATTATTTAGTTGGAACGAGACATACAAATTGGTCGTTATTCCACAACCGCAATGCTTCCACCAAGAAACGTTTGTATAATTAGTGTTATTATCAGTTATGTTTGCACAAAGTCTCGTGTTGATGACACGAATGATAAATGAGGGTAAATGTTATTATGTTTAAATACTAACATAGGTCATATATGTGTACAATTCATGATGCTTCATGTCTGAATTCCCAACATGTAGGCGAATATGGTAACTACCTTTTATTCATTACAGTCTTTTTTGAAAGTCAACGACATGCTCATGTGATTTGAAGGTCTAACTTTTTTATGCCGCTCGATTAGTACGTAATAATAACATTATTAACGCTCTTCATCATTTAATGAAACTTGACACGAAGTCTACAATCACAACTGCATGCCTCTATTATACCAACAAAACGAGGAAAATGTAAAAACGTGTATAAATAAAGTATTAGATATCTAAGAATGGGGTTGCATATGCACCAAATGTAAAACAAAAAGTCTTTCTGGCATTTGTTTTGAAAGCTCTGAACTTAGATACTGTAATTTTTAACACTATTGAAATGATCGTGGTTACTTAACACACGTCACAACATCGAACACATCTCTGTATATTGCAAACTGCTGCTGCTTAAATATGTTAAATCAAACAACTTGACTACCGTTTGTACTTTATTTAGATGCATTGTTATACTCGGCTTATTTGGTAATGTCCATTCTGCAATGGAATGGTGGTTCTTTTGTTAAAATTTCATACAACACTTTGCTACAATTGTTCTGGGTAAGCAAAATATATATTTGAAAGCTATGCTTCCAAAAGTTTTAGATTAATATGAAAGACAGTATTGCAAGTCTGACTCATAACTTTATGAATGAAATGCTACACCATTTGTTTCCCGGACAAATATACTACTGATGATTCATGGATAACGAAACAAATCGAAGTTAATCTCCGGACTGCCAATCATAAATGTAGGAAAGTCGACTCTACCGAAAATCAACATGTCTGAGTTATAATAAAAAATATTGTTAATGTTGCAGTTTAATTAAAAGAAAGACATCATAAAGTGAAATCAGGTTACGTTTGTAATTAAAACAAATGGGTTCGCCGACGCCAAAAAACAATGAACAAATAACTATCTATTAAAGTTTCACAAAGCAGTTTACAAACACAGATGAGAATTGATCATGCACATCTAGATACTTTTTTTACGTTTGACTGCTTTTAGCAGATATTAAACAAATTGTTTTAGTATATCATGTACTTGACGAACATTTTGAAGCAAATAAGAGGTGTTTTTGTAAATGGAAAGTTTTAATGTCTAATTATAAAACCGAAGGTTGTTTGCGGTAAATTCGGTCAAACCTAAAGGACGCCAGGAAGTCTCCATGACGATTTCAGCTATTTTTAGATTATTATAAATAATTTTTATGAATTAGTTTTTACAAACTTCCAATAAAAATAAAGATTTTACAATTAATATTGCAATGTTTCCATGTCAAAAGTTAAACTATTCGTAAAAGCTAACACATCCGTCGTTTTCAGATCCAAAAAACAAGGTTTGGATTGCTCTAGGACATAATCTCATACAAAATATTTCGCCTGGACTCTCAGTCGTGGTGGCATATCCTTGCTGTATGAGATATAAATACGTACAAATTACTTTTATATATTGACATAGACAAAAGGCAATTGTTTGATAGTGTTGTTATATTTATGAATGAATACTGATAACCTTCGGTAACACTGTTAATATTATTGAGAAAATATTATGTATAATATTACAATATCAAGCGTGTGGGCGGACTGGTGTATCCAAAATTTACAATTGTTTGTATCCGATCAATATCCAGAAATCCATTTTGTAATGAATTATGATGGTTTAGGAATATAAGTAAACACTGTTAGAAAATGGTCTGGGATATTTGCTGCCATCATCTGAACAGTGTTTGTCAAATACAAATATACATTAAGATCGTGGTTTGCAATCAATCTACTCTTTATATTGAAATTTATTGAGATTGAATGACACGTTGTTGCTTGAGGTTAATATTAAAACTGTAGGGGTATTTGCCTTGAGAGATGACTGTACTAAATATTAACGCGAATATGCATTTACATAACAACGTTAAGCAAAGTTTAGCTATAAAAATGCACTATGACGTTTTCATGAATCACCTCTTGTTCACATTTGGTACCAGTTTTGAGGTATGTGTTTGACCACATGTGTGCTTGACTTTAACATAATTACTTTATTGATATTTGCCAAGGGCTGGCTTAACGAAAAAAGAATTCAAGCTAGCAAGAAGCAATTTTCACTCTTTCGGTACAAACTATAATAAGATAGCACAAAAGTGCATGTTGTTTTATATCTTAGCTGAGGCTTTTTAAAACTATATATTGCACATATAACTACTCGTATATTACACAAAGTACTTCCCCTTTAAGATGATAATTTAACCTCCTTAATGATATCCAGACGCAAAATTCCACCTCTTGAGGACGATAGATTTGATATTATGTTATTGTTCTACTAAACGGATTGGTTAGATGCTATGATAAAACATGCAAAGTAAAAAATAAACTCCCTTTGTATTATTTATTTGTATATAACGTTAAACTGCGTGTGTGTCTCATCTGAAAAAAGGCGTATCTAATAAAGGTTGCTGTAAAAATTACTGTCACGAAATTCTTCTTGAGTCAATAGTTTGTTGCATGTTTCAAAAATCGGATTACTGTATTTAAGGATAAATTAGATGTTTTTGAAATTTATTTCTACAGAAAATAACAAGAATTTCGTGAATTGTGATACGTTTTACATAAATTCTTATTATCTAAGGTCTTTTATTTCTTCCACAGCTTAATTGAAAATATAACGAAAATTCAACAGGAAAGCTCTTTTCATGTAAAAAAATATTTTAATCTGCCTTAAAGTAAACAATCAGATTCTGATCTTCTATAAAAGAAACAGAGTCTTTAACGACGATGAAAATAAAGTTGTATGTAGAATAATGTAATTTCTAAAACGAATAGAAGAACGTACATGCATCATATTGCTAGGACAACACGAGTATGCCTACTGGATTACTTCATCCCATAGCAATAAATTTTATGTATGATTTTCTTCCATCCTTTGGCGAGTACACCCATTTGCCTCATTGTGTGATTTTAACGGCTTCTTCACACTCATGTTATATGAATATATATAATATATCCATTGGGAAAACAACGTTTATAAGACCCCTACTTTAGGAAGAAAACTTTGTGATTATCTAATGAACGTTAGTTATGTTTTTGTTGTAGCATTTAATGTACGTTGGAGTTAGCCATAAAAACGCTTATAAAATTCTTACATTATTTTCGATGTGTATGGATAATGTCTGTGATGTCGTTTTTTGAAATAATGCATTATTCATATTTCTTCTTACGGTGTCTACTGTTCAGACAAGTTCATTCATGGTTCTTAAGTCCCAAGTGAGATAGTGGAGCCAATCATAAGAAAATAAGTGTTTCCATTCATAGACACATCTACAGTTAACGCTAAATAACTGCCAAAGTTTAATTCTTAAGAGAAAATTCGATGGCCTACAGCAAAGATGTAGTGGTAGACGGGATCAAAACGGATACATTTTTAAATAATGGAACACACTAATATTATTAATTGTTTGCATTCAAATGGTGCTACGAAATACTGGTAATTATTTACTAGGAAAAAGCGGCTAATGACGTTGTGTGTCTTCTTATAAGACACAAGAACCTGTATGGTTGACAATGGTTTACAAAACAATCCAATCATTGGGCAATAGTATCAATGAAAATGAATGCATAGACAAACAAGTTATCCAATCCAATTCATTGAATAAAATATGTATTAAATTATAAACAAGCCATACAGGTACGTGACCTAGTTAATGCTCCGAATAGTCGCTGTTTTGGCCTTGTCCGAGCTTGTTATACACGTTTAAACGCATTTACAATAATATCATTTTTCTCAATTAACAAGGTATATGGAATATGTGTTGGCCTCATCGAATGATATGTAAGTATTTGTTAAAGAGTCAGGTCAAGCAAAGTTGAAGAAATTCTTTAAGTTTTATTTTATAATTGGTACATACCACAATATTCCATGGTTATTTAATGGGGACAAATTCCTCACAGTGCTTACGTCACGTTTTGCTACTAAAAGGTACTCATTCACAGATTTCATCTTAAACATCAACATTTTCCGAAACTGTCTAAATTGTATGGAAACATTTTAAAGCTGAAAATTAGTGTTTTGGTAATGATAATTTTATTGCCAATAACATACAACTAGTTTGTCTTAAAATATTAAAATTATTTTTGGCACAATTACAGACATTTTGTAAATATAAAAAATCTTAACCAAATCAGTGAAGTAGTACCTTTATTCATTGCCAACACGTAAATCATGTAACGCTACTAATATCATGTGACAAAAAAAGTTGAGCACCATGAAAACACCACGGTAATTTCATTATTTTTACAAATTATGAATTAAAACTATCATTTTTTTCATTTTTATGTACTTTGAATATCATAACTTACTATAATAAGACTCAATTTATAGAAAGTATTGACATTTACTCGTAGTGGCAGTGGTTGTTGATTTAATAAAGAGATATAACCGCTGCGGGGAGTTTGTAATGGACGAAGAAACCAAACATTTTTGTTTGAAAATGCAATGCCAAAAAAAAAATAAGTTATTAATAATATTTGGTGATACATATCATAGAGCCTAAATACATGATCATTAGACATTATTCCCTTAAAGAGTTATGACTAAACCTCAATAATGATATTCAGTCGCTACCTACATTCTCAAGAGTACAATAATCAGATAAATATTTAACAATATACACTTATTTCATGGGTGTTTGGGGAACAGTCAAAACTATTTTCCCGAGGTATCAGGGACAACTTAAGAACTGTTGCCCGAGGCCGTTAGGCCTCGGGCAAAAGTTCTTTATGTTGTCCCTGATACCGAGGGATAATAGTTTTGACTGTTCCCCAAACACCCATGCAATAAGTGTTTTATTACCTAATGCAAGTACAGATATAACATGGCAATAAAGATAGTTTCAGAAGCGGATGACATTACGTGTGCTTAGCGAGTCCCGATTCTCAGCCAAAGTTCGAGATCCCTTTCTTCAATGTCTTCAAACCGCGACATATCGTAGATATTTTCAACAGAACTTACTTTTTTCTACTTTTCGTTTGGTAACTCTAAAGACGCTTGCAATGATCTCGCTCATTGGACGCTCGGAGTTTTTTTAATGCGGTTACTTCCCTTGGCACTGCACTCTATAAAAACAGTTCGCACGTGAGGGCAACAGTTCGCACGCGATATTTATTATATCTATATATTTATTATACATTCAATTTTGTGATAACAAATTACTTATTACTATCAATTTATTGCTTTATAACCGGACTTAACACCTACAATTACTGGATAGTACGCCATTACTGCGACCTTTCTGTCGTAACGTCATTAAAAATAACATAACGGTGGTATAAAATATAAAAAAATATAAATAACAATTGTCTAAGGATACTTGAAAAACAAATGTTTAATACTACAACAAGGAAATGAGAATAAATGATGGTGAAGCGACTTTTGTAGTGCTTAAGAACTGAATGCGTACATCAAGGAGGGCAAGTAAAGAATACATTTTAATAAGAACCTCGTTGGAACCAGTTAGGTACCATTCAAATCCATTTATATATAAATACTCGTATAAATAATTTTAGTAGGTTGTTAACTGCTTCAGTACATTACTGTGCTTTAAACAAGACCAGCATAAGTAAGCAATTCGGAAAATTATTTACTGAATACCACTTTGCTTTTCCGGTTTTTCATTGATACATCCCAAATTAAGTGATTCAAACATCGTTGTCACAGTTCTTTCTTACGCAATTTGTTTGCTATGCTTAATATAACACTAAATACTCCGACGCAAGTACGCTGGCTACTGTCATTTGTTAATGAGTAATACATTAGGAATACCAAGGGCGTTATCTAAATCATTAAATCATTTATTTCAATAATTACTTATAAGTTCTTGTTACAGAAACAGTCACTTCTGTTGATGATAAACTGAGAACGCCATATACGCCTCGAAACTTATATCAACGTGCAAAACCCTCGCGATGCAAATGCTAATTAATATGACGACTGGACATTGGCGTTTTCACTTGTATTAAGTCTCAACATAACGATATACAATACTCAAGCTAAAAGGAATGTGTCGACAAAATGGACGGCTGATATGAGCAAGAGATATGTCGAAGTTCTTGAACCCACACTTAAACTACTTGAGTATGACATTTTGGTGCTAGACATCCTCTCACAGTATTAAATAGAGCAATTACGAACCTTATAACGCTAAGGGACATTCCTGATACGTTCAATCATTGCTCTTTAAAGCTTAACTAGTATATTCCCATGAAGGGGATAGTCAACCCGGAATAATGGATCAAGTAAATTTAGATATGTTTTAAAGTTTGCTTTGTTTATATTCACCTTTACAGCTTTCTGTACATATAGGTCGTCACCTAAATATTTTTTCTGAACTTTTATAGTTTGCAGATTTTGTTCATCGAAAACCCAAAACGAAAAAAGTTGGAAAATTTATGTGGTTATTTATCTAAATATATGCCCGCCAAACTCCGCAAAAAATATTCTGTATGAGTTTCCCAACATTGCCAAAGGGTCTCATTCAGATGACTTTTGTGCCGTGTTTAGCGTGCTAATTTGGTAGTGCGTGTTTTTAGGGATAATTTTTGAAAGCGTTATATATAGCCTATACATACACGATAACCTGGTTTCTGATTATGTGAGCACAATAGTTGCGTCATGATAGGCATATTAGCAGCTCAACTAAACGTGACCTGAAGTGTAAGATTGTCATACGCAAAATAAGCGAGTGTGCGAGCAAAGAAATTTAGATCGTATTTAAATCATATTGGATGTCATTATAATATTTATGAAATTTTAAATTGAAATTATATGATCGAAGTCACTTTTAATAAACAATTTGATATCTCATATACTAATATATACGTGTATGTTGCTGGTAATGATGTAAGGAAGACAATATTTTGTTTAGTCAGCTAAATTAATGCTCAGTAGTTGATTAGTCAAACTTTTTATCTATCTGGTGATGATCCAAGCAATTACATAATGATTAGTGTATCATTATTAAGCATTATGGAAAGTCAACGCTACGAATTTAAACAAAATACCAGCTGCACACCTAAACTTACTCGATATTAATTATCCGGGAAGATGGTGTTTATGAGCATCTTTTGGAGTGTATAATTGAACTTAGGACGTTTTACAGATTACAAATGCTAAATCATAATGTTTATGAGTCAAACTCTTCAGCAACGGTATAAATAATAATATACATATCATTCAAAATAAAACGACCAACCTGTCCTGAAAATAAATTGTGATAAAGTCACTTTACAAAGACATATTTGATTACAAAATACATTGACACTGTCTAAATTGCATTCAATCATTTAAAAGTAACATATGTTAGAGACTCAATGAACTCGTCAGACTAATGTGCTTTCTACGTTTGTGTTAAAAATTCCTTAAATGGACCCTTACATGATACATTATATTCATTACGTTGGATTGAGTATATAAATGTTTTAAAGTCGTTTTTGAATTTAAATATGTATTATGAAGTTGTAGCACAAGTTTTCTTTAAAGATTTTGGAAAGAAAAAAAAATCCCCTAAATTATATAATTAAGCTCTCAGTTATTTTGATTAATATATATATATTCAAGAAAAAGGCTCTGTCAAATTTAAACAAATAAATCATCGTGGTTTAGGGTATGTTCATTACTTGTTATACTTTTTTAACTTCATCGTTTTTTAAAAAGGTTAACATTTCTGCTGTAAAGCAGTGCATTTTCGTATAAATGGCTATAATATCTAAGTTGTTTGTTTATTTCAAGGATCGTCATTATTTTTTAAGAACGTTGTTTATATGAAAATGAAGACCTTGTCCAACAAATTATTTTGACATACGAGGATTATTTAGTTGGAACGAGACATACAAATTGGTCGTTATTCCACAACCGCAATGCTCCCACCAAGAAACGTTTGTATAATTCGTGTTATTATCAGTTATGTTTGCACAAAGTCTCGTTTTGATGACACGAATGATAAATGAGGGTAAATGTTATTATGTTTAAATATTAACATAGGTTATTATATGTGTACAATTCATGATGCTTCATGTCTGAATTCCCAACATGTAGGCGGATATGGTAACTACCTTTTATTTTCATTACAGGCTTTTTTGAAATACAACGACATGCTCATGTGGTTTGAAGGTCTGACTTTATTATGCCACTCAATTAGTAATAATAACATTATTAACGCTCTTCATCATTTAATGAAACTTGACACGAAGTCTACAATCACAACTGCATGCCTCTATTATACCAACAAAACGGTGAAAATGTAAACAAAGTGTATAAATATTAGATATCTAAGAATGGGGTTGCATATGCACCAAATGTAAAACAAAAAGTCTTTCTGGCATTTGTTTTTAAAGCTCTGAACTTAGATACTGTAATTTTTAACACTATTGAAATGATCGTGGTTACTTAACGCACGTCACAACATCGAACACATCTCTGTATATTGCAAACTGCTGCTGCTTAAATATGTTAAATCAAACAACTTGACTACCGTTTGTACTTTATTTTGATGCATTGTTATATTCGGCTAATTTGGTAATGTCCATTCTGCAATGGAATGACGGTTCTTTTGTTAAAATTTCATACAACACTTTGCTACAATTGTTCTGGGTAAGCAAAATATATATTTGAAATTATATATAATTTTATTTATGTATTTTAGGCAAAATGCCCATGTACATCATAATATATAGCTACATATATTTTACAGGTTTAACATACATACAATTATCAATATCAAAATCAACATACATTCAAACATATAATTATATGTAAAGTAAGCCTCCAAACATTCCTACATACATTCATCATAAACTCATATATATGCATTCATGTATAGTCTCATGCATAAAGTCATATAATAACACATAAATGTACATGTTTACTTTCATACAGAAACACTTTCATGTCTGCTCTCACACATACATTCACTCACCCCCACACACACCCACTCACACTCACATTCACCCCTACATACAAAAATACAAACAATTAATGTTGCACTGCAGTAGCATTAAATGAGCATACAAACATGCAAGCATATTGAGTGGTGATAGTTTTTACAAATATAATATAGATCTAAATAGTATTTCAATACAATATGACTGAGGTTCGATTAGATATTATTTTATTATACATGTAATATGATTATAATAAAGAATCTCTTAGTTCAAAACTTTTAAAAATAAAAACAGACAAGTTACGTTGAGTTTTTTTACTACTAGTTTGTAACAATTCCTTAAATTTAATAATATTTGCATGTCTCCAATAAAATTTTGGAATATATTTTTTTTCTAAGTTCTCTATATAAGGAGCATTCAAGTACAAAATGGTATTCGTCCTCTAGTGTGTTACAAGAAAGACATTTTCGATCATGGACAGGTATAGCATTAGGTTTCATCCACCTACCAACTTCAATATTTAAACGATGTGAAGATACCCTTAATTTAGTGAGCGTTTTTCTATATTTGCTTATGTTAATAAAGTCTAAGTATGATTGAAATTTAAATTCAGCAAATAATCCGATGTTAAGGATCTGCTTGAATTATCAATATCATTATACCAGCTTTGTAAGTATTGATTTTTAATTCTTGTCTTTAAAAGATATAAAAACACTTTATCATCACCAACTGATTGATTAATCCATACTTCACTGAAACCCAGTCTATCAAGTATATTCTTAACATTTCTTGCCCATGAATTTTTGTTTGGGTATAAATCCATATCGTTTAGCATCATTTTATATACTAGTTTTATATATCTATTATCATCTGTGTTAATTATTTTTAACCAGTATCTAATAGTATTACAAATTAATTTATTACGAAGTGGAATCTTCCCTAATTCACCATATACAAATGTGTTTTGAGTTTGTTGTTTGATACCTAATAATTGTTTATAAAACTTTAAGTTTATTCTATCAACTTCTTTCGTGCTATAGCAAGCCCAGATTTCACTACCGTAGCTAAGAATAGGTTCAACTAACTTTTCATATAAATCTAGTTGGTGGCTAATAGTAAGGTTAGAAATTAAAGTTTCACAAAGCGGAGACCTTTACAAACACAGATGAGAATTGATCATGCACATCTAGATACTATTTTTACGTTTGTCTGCTTTTAGCCAGGGAGTGCAACCAGATATTAAACAAATTGTTTTAGTATATCATGTACTTGACGAACATTCTGAAGCAAATAAGAAGTGTTTTTGTAAATGAAAAGTTTTAATGTCTTATTATAAAACCGAAGGTTGTTTTCGGTAAATTTGGTCAAACCTAAAGGACGTCAGGAAGTCTTTATGACGATTTCAGCTATTTTTAGATTATTATAAACAATTTTTATGAATTAGTTTTTACAAACTTCCAATTAAAATAAAGATTTTACAATTACTATTGCAATGTTTCCATGTCAAAAGTTAAACTATTCGTAAAAGCTAACACATCCGTCGTTTTCAGATCCAAAAAACAAGGTTTGGATTGCTCTAGGACATGATCTCATACAAAATATTTCG
The DNA here is from genome assembly GCA_025267735.1 of Mactra quadrangularis. Classification (NCBI taxonomy): domain Eukaryota; kingdom Metazoa; phylum Mollusca; class Bivalvia; order Venerida; family Mactridae; genus Mactra; species Mactra quadrangularis. The sequence goes on along the minus strand of CM046304.1, from coordinate 39,602,469 downwards.
CCTGGACTGTCAGTCGTGGTGGCCTATCCTTGCTGTATGAGATATAAATACGTACAAATTACTTTTATATATTCACATAGACAAAAAGCAATTGTTTGATAGTGTTGTTATATTTATGAATGAATACTGATAACCTTCGGTAACACTGTTATATTATTGAGAAAATATGATGTATAATATTTCAATATCAAGCGTGTGGGCGGACTGATGTATCCAAAATCTACAATTGTTTGTATCCGTTCAATATCCAGAAATCCATTTTGTAATGAATTATGACGGTTTAGGGTTATAAGTAAACACTGTTAGAAAATGGTCTAGGATACTTGTTGCCATCATCTGAACAGTGTTTGTCAAATACAAATATACATTTAGATCGTGGTTTGCAATCAATCTACTCTTTATATTGAAATTTATTGAGATTAAATGACACGTTGTTGCTTGAGGTAAATATTAAAACTGTAGGGGTATTTGCCAAAGAGATGACTGTACTAAATACTAACGCGAATATGCATTTACATAACAACGTTAAGCAAGGTTTAGCTATAAAAATGTACTATGACGTTTCCAAGGGCTGGCGATTTTCCTTTTCAAATGAAGTTAGATCACAAAAGCTTTATAGTTGGTTTTATATCTATTCAAATCTATGTTTAACGTAAAAAGAATTCAAGTTAGCAAGAAGCAATTTTCACTTTTTCGGTACAAACTTATAGACCTATAATAAGGTAGCACAAAAGTGTATGTTGTTTTATATCTTAGCTGAGGCTTTTTAAACTATATATTGCATATATAACTACTTGTATATTACACAAAGTACTTCCCCTTTAAGATGATAATTTAACTTCTTTAATGATATCCAGACGCTAAATTCCACATCTTGAGGACGATAGATTTGATATTATGTAATTGTTCTACTAAACGGATTGGTTAGATGCTATGATAAAACATGCAAAGTAAAAAATAAACTCCCTTTGTAATATTTATTTGAATATAACGTTAAACTGCGTGTGTGTCTCATCTGAAAAAAGGCGTATCTAATAAAGGTTGCTGTAAAAGTTGCTGTCACGAAATTCTTCTTGAGTCAATAGTTTGTTGCATGTTTCAACAATCGGATTACTGTATTTAAGGATAAATTAGATGTTTTTGAAATTAATGTCTACAGAAAATAACAAGAATTTCGTGAATTGTGATACGTTTTACATAAATTCTTATTACCTAAGGTCGTTTATTTCTTCCACAGCTAAATTGAAAATTTAACGAAAATTCAACAGGAAAGCTCTTTTTAAGTAAATAAAAAAAATATTTCAATCTGCCTTAAAGTAAACAATCAGATTCTGATCTTCTATAAAAGAAACAGAGTCTTTAACGACGATGAAAATAAAGTTGTATGTAGAATAATGTAATTTCTAAAACGAATAGAAGGACGTACATGCATCATATTGCTAGGACAACACGAGTATGCCTACTGGATTACTTCATCCCATAGCAATAAATGTTATGTATGATTCTCTTCCATCCTTTGGCGAGTACACCCATTTGCATCATTGTGTGATTTTAACGGCTTCTTCACATTCATGTTATATGAATATATATAATATATCCATTGGGAAAACAACGTTTATAAGACCCTTACTTTAGGAAGAAAACTTTGTGATTATCTAATGAACGTTAGTTATGTTTTTGTTGTAGCATTTAATGTAAGTTGGAGTTAGCCATATAAACGCTTATAAAATCCTTACATAATTTTCGATGTGTATGGATAATGTCTGTGATGTCGTTTTTCGAAATAATGCATTATTCATATTTCTTCTTACGGTGTCTACTTTTCAGACAAGTTCATTCATGGTTCTTAAGTCCCAATTGAGATCGTGGAGCCAATCACAAGAAAATAAGTGTTTCCATTCATAAACACATCTACAGTTAACGCTAAATAACTGCCAAAGTTTAATTTTTTAGAGAAAATTCGATGGCCTACAGCAAAGATGTAGTGGTAGACGGGATCAAAACGGATATATTTTTAAATAATGGAACACACTAATATTATTCATTGTTTGCATTCGAATGGTGCTACGAAAAACTGGTAATTATTTACTAGGAAAAAGCGGCTAATAACGTTTTGTGTCTTCTTATAAGACACAAGAACCTGTGTGGTTGACAATGGTTTACAAAACAATCCAATCAGTGGGCAATAGTATCAATGAAAATGAATGCATCGATATTCATATCACAGGTACGTGACCTAATTAATGCTCCGAATTAGTCGCTGTTTGGGCCTTGTCCGACCTTGTTATACACGTTTAAACGCATTTACAATAATATCATTTTTTCTCAATTAACAAGGTATATGGAATATGTGTTGGCCTCATGGAATGATATGTACGAATTTGTTAAAGAGGAAGGTCAAGCAAAGTTGAAGAAATTCTTTAAGTTTTATTCTATAATTGGTGCATACCACAATATTCCATTGTTATTTAATGGGGACAAATTCCTCACAGTGCTTACGTCACGCTTTGCTACTAAAAGGTACTCATTCACAGATTTCAACTTAAGGATCAACATTTTCTGAAACTGTCTAAAATGTATGGAAACATTTTAAAGCTGAAAATTAGTGTTTTGGTAATGATAATTTGATTGCCAATAACATACAACTAGTTTGTCTTAAAATATTAAAATTATTTTTGGCACAATTACAGACATTTTGTAAATAAGAAACAATTTTAACCAAATCAGTGCACTAGTAATTTTAATCATTGTCAACACGTTGATCATGTGACACAACTAATACCATGTGACAAAAAATGGTGACCACTATGAAAACTCAACAGTAATTTCATTATTTTTAATATTATAAATTAAAACTATCATTTTTATTTACTTTGAATATCATAACTTACTACAATAGACTCAATTTATAGAAAATATTGAAATGTAAAAAAAATATGAAAAAAACATTTGTCTCTCTGAGGGGCGAATTTACTCGTAGCGGCAGTGGTTGTTGATTTAATAAAGATATATAACCGCTGCGGGGAGTTTGTAATGGACGAAGAAACCAAACATTTTTGTTTACAAATACAATGCCAAAAACTAATAAGTTATTAATAATATTTGTTGATACATATCATAGAGCCTAAATACATGATAATTAGACATTATTCCCCTTCAGAGTTATGACTAAACCTCAATAATGATATTCGGTCGCTACCTACATTCTCAAGAGTACAATAATCAAATAAATATTTAACAATACTAAATGTTTCGATAGTTTGAAAAAACCTTCTACGTTAAATAAAGTTCACTAATTATTACAAAATGTATTTACTTGTACATAACACTAATTTGTGTAGGTGGCTCGCCTGCAATAAAACGCTTCTTAGAAAGGAGATAATAAAAATTACATTCGTTTTATATTTGTTGCATGTTGAATCGATTGGAATATTGTATATAAATATAGATGTGATGTGTTTTACCAAGTGCATAAAGTACTGTTTGGATGAATGCCTATTAAAACAATAAATTTAATTTCAACTAGAATTAATTCGTTGAAAACAAATACTTACTGTTTACGACGATCTAAGTCAGCAAAATACGTTTTAGACAAATATTTAATCATCACAATATTCTAGAGTGATATTCAATGCTTCCTGAAACAAATAAAGTACCAAAAAATAGTAACTGTTATCATTACTGTTGAATGTCACTTGTAATTGTCTCAGGATGGCGTGCTATTTCCGTTTTGTTTTTTTATTAAGTTGTCAAGTTTGAAAATATTATTTTGTTATCATAAAATGTAGTAATGAAAAGCTTAACCATATGAAATGATAAAAAACGAGTTTCTAAATAAGTTCAGTAATTACTTAGAATGTCATGTTTCTATTATGTTTTGAACAATGATACAATTGCCTTCCGCTACAAAATTGTAAAAACTAGACAGGCGTATTTCTTATAGAACTTCTGAGAACTATATTTGACCACAATAGTTTTATTATACATACATGACGCCAAAATAAATACAAATCATTGATGAACTGTAGAAACGTAAAACGATAAAAGATAATTGGAAAATCTCATGACGAAATGAGTCATGGTTTTTTAAGACAATGCCAAAATAATTTTACCATAGAAGGATATATAAGATTCCTACAGAGATTCTAAACTTTTTGTTGTTGAATATTGGTATGATTCACTTGTATTATAAAGTTTAACTTTTGGTGTGAAATTAATTATAGTAAAATATTCAAATTGTATTTGAAATACTTTTGAATAATTGTCTACACCATGTTTGTTTGTTTAAGGAAAAGCGTGCACTTGTTTACCGGCCCAATTAATACATTTCTTGTAATCTTTAATTGCTCTTTTAAACAGTTACAGTACCCTACCTTAAAAAAGAAACGGTTAATAATTTAAATCTTTATGTATTAGTAAATTAACCCGTAAATAGCTAGTAACAAAGTCAAAGTAGAACATTTATATATTAATATATCTAAAGAGTCTGTCAATCTCCGTTAACATATATTGTGTAGACCTGTATGGATTCCATATGCCCAATGGGTCACGTTCATGTGACTTTTGTTTTGACCAATCAATGCACATCTCTAATCAAAACAGAATACATTAAATAGCAACATCATTTCTTAAAATATTTTACATCGAGTTTTGCATTCTATTGTGGCAGTGCATGACCGCCAAGGACTGTGCTTTCGAATTGCGTCTTTTTCTATTCATGTACGTTATAATATACGTATGTGAGCACACTAATTGCGTCATGAATATCATAATAAAAATAGTAAATGAACGTGTCTTGTAGTGCGAGATTGTCAGACGCACAATAGGCGAGTTTGCGGCAATTATTGTGAAAATGATATTTAGGATCTTTTACATTGAAATTATACTAACGAACAAAGTTAGTTATTGTAAACAAATTGATATCTAAAATACTAAAATACTAATATAGGTGTATGCTGCTGGTTATGATGTAATTTTAGATTAGGTAGGTAATATGTTGTCAGCTAATTTAATGCTCAGTAGTTGATTAGTCAAACTCTTCATCTTTTTGCTGAAGATTCATGCGATAACACAGTGATACAAACATTATATTATTAGTATGCTTTATGAACCATCAACACATAGAGTTTTAACAATATTTCAGCTATACACGTACTCATGTTAGATGATAGTGATTCAATTATCAAAAGAATGCAGCGTAAAATTTAAACTGAGCAACTCCTGGTTTGTTTTATTTAAATATTTCAAGTATTGTTTGGGGCATTTCATTATAAGTATGTAATACTAAATCTTATGTATAAATCTAACGAATTCGTTATGGTATAAAAAAGTTAAGTACGTTGTTTGTGATTGAAATATTAAGTTTCAACAACCAAATTGACTACTGGGTTGTTTTATTTTAGTGTTTCAAAAGTAGGACATTTCATCATAAGTATATAATACTAAAGCATGTGTATATACCTAACTTGTTCGTAACGGTATTGATAATTTTAGCGTGATGTTTGTGATTTTAATATGAAGCTCTAACAACCAATTGCCTGTAAGTCTTAAGATTTTTAAAAATAATTTTGTAAAACACAATACAAAGATATGTATATTCACATCATACACAAACAGTGTTTTAAATCAGTGAAGTCAGTTAAAGTAGCATGCACTAGAACACAATACATTTTTCTAACCAATAATCTGCATATTTCTTAAAAATGATTTTTAGAGTAGACTCTGTTTATATTTTGGAACCGTTAAATACTTTACCATTATGATCCATAATCATTTAAATTTCTTGTCGAAATGCAAGATTTGTGTGTAGGTGTGTCGTTTAACCCAACCAAACAAATAGACATGTTTGCATCATAATATGTAAAATAAATATAAAATTTGTTTAGTCCTGTAGTCCAATTTATGTGAAAGTCAAGACAATTTTTGTCCAACTTATAGTTTGACATACGAACATCATTATGCTAAAACGAGACATACAAATTGGTCGTTATTTCACAAGCGTTGTGCTCGCACCAATAAACGTTTGTAAAATTCGTCTTAATATCATTTATGCTTGCACAAAGTCTCGTGTTGGTGACATCAATGATAAATGAGGGTAAATGTTATTATGTTCAGATATTAACATAGGTCATTCATGATGTTTCATGTCTGAATTCCCAACATGTAGGCGAATATGGTAACTACCTTTTATTTTAATCGCATGTCAATGACATGCTCATGAGGTTTAATGTTTTATTTTAAAGTGTTGCTATATCATTAAAATGTCAATTGTTGACGCCCTTCATCATATTGTGAAATTTGACATGAAGGCTACAATCATAGTTACATGCTTCTGTTAATGCAAACAAGACGGAGTAAAGTTTTAATTATATTAATATTAAATGTCTATAAATGGTAGTGCATATATATAAATATCCCTTTCTAGATATTTTTTATATTTTCTGAAGCTATCGACTGACTGTTTTTACGTTATTGCGGGTATTAAAATTGTTAACCCTTACAAAAATTAACGTCGTTGCTAAGAATTATGTATGTCTCAATATCTAAACACAATTTTGGGTCAAATCCCTTTTTCAAATGATGCTGTTTAAAAATGTTTAATTAAACAACCTGACTACCGTTTTTACTTTATTTGATGCATTGTTATACTAAGCTAATTTGGTTATTTGCATTCTGCTATATATAGGTATATATGGCCTTTATTTAATATTTTATACAACATTTAAACACAACTGTGCTGGATAAGCAAAATAACATTTGAAAGATATTATTTAAAAAGTTTTCGATTAATATGAAAGACAATCTTGCAAGTCTGACTCATAACTTTATGAATGAAATGCTACACCATTTGTTTCCCGGGCAAATATACTACTGATGATTCATGGATAGAGAAACAAATCGAAGTTAATCTCCGGACTGCCAATCATAAATGTAGGAAAGTCGACTCTACCGAAAATCACCATGTCTGGGTAAACATTACATTTAGATGAATGGACATTATGATGCGCAAGGTTTGGTTAAAATAAGATATATTGTTAATGTTGAAGTTTAATTAAAACAAAAACATTACAAGATGAAATCGAGGTAAGTTTGTTATTTAAACAAATGCGGTTTGACGACGACAAAAACAATGAACAAATAGCTGGATATTAAAGTTTTCCAAACCAGAGACCTTTATAAACACAGCTGATAACTGAACATGCGTATCTAAATACATTTTTCTAACGTAAGTCTGCCTGCAGTCAGGAAGTGCCACTTGATATTAAAGAATTGTTTTAATTTGATATTGTACATAATGTACATTGTGGAGCATGCAAGAGGCGTTTTTGGTTAAAACAACGTTTTTCCCTGGCAATAAACTGAATATTGTTTGCAGTAACCTTAGTCAAACCTAAAGTGCGGTCCTCAAGAAATATCCATGTCAATTGCAGCTATCTGTAAAACATCATAATGAAATTTAATTTCATTCGATTTTACAAAAATACAATTTTAAAGAAGAACATGTCATTTACCATTGCAATGTGTCCGTGTTAGTAATAAAACTATTCGGAAATCAGACACTTCACATTCGTTGTTTTCTAGTTCCACCAAAAAAAACCACAATTTTAAACAAGATTCCGATTGCTCAAGGACATGATCTTATACGAAGTAATCTGCCAGGGCTGTCAGTTTTGGTCGCCCATCCTTTCTTAAATCATTAAATTCGGTTTTTTGCCGCCAACGTTTATTCAGACAAAAGCTACGCTAAAGTGGTTGCGTAGTGACGTATGAGATATAAATACGTACAAATTAATTTTATATATTGACATAGACAAAAAGTAATTGTTTGAAATTGTTGTTATATCTATGAATGAATACCGATAACCTTCGGTAACACTGTTATATTGATGAGGAAATATGATGTATAATATTACAATATCAAGCGTGTGGGCGGATTGGTGTATCCAAAATTTACAATTGGTTGTTTCCGATCAATATCCAGAAATCCATTTTGTTATGAGTTATTATGGTTTAGGGATATTAGTAAACACTATTAAGAAATGGTCTGGGATACTTGCTGTCATCATCTGAACAGTGTGTGTCATGTACAAATATACATTTAGTTCGTGGATAGCAATCAACCTACTCCTCCTTATATTGAAACGCATTGGAAATAAATGACATGTTGTTACTGAAGGTAAATATTAAAACAGTAGCCATCTTTGGCAAAAAGTGATTACTGTACTAAACACTAGCTCGACTAGAATATAAAATTACATTACAACTTTTTTCAGAGTTAAGTTTTTGCTTATGATTATGAGCACAATTTAGCCACTGACATTAACAAATACTTTGTTATTCTATGAGTTATTACTTGTTCAATTTTAGTTCTTGTCTTTAGATATATAAGTTTGACTTCACCAAATTGACTATATATTTATGCATGGTTTAAATTGGGGAAATAATTATTACTAATTGAGTTATGCATGTTTCTTTACGCCAATGTTCGGTTATGTTTTAGTAATGTCAAAAACGTTAAATAACCAATAAAATTTACTGTTCCTGTATGAGTCTAGATATCAGCAAAAACATTTGCCAAGGGCTGGCTATCATCCTTTTCGAAACAAAAGTTGTTTGGGAGAAATTCGATTACAAATGCTCTTTTGTCGGTTTCATACAATAAAACACAATCCAGTATACGTTTGCGAATCCGGAAGTCTTGCCTAATCTGGCGTTATATCTATAAGTGGACCTAAATGTAGACTGAGTATATATTCAAATCTAAGTCTATCGTTAAAGCATTGAAGTTTGCGAATTATGCTTTTCGTCATTCAATATAAAATTACAAACCTATAATAAGGTTATAATTAAGTTAATGTTGTTTTATATCTTAGCTAAGACTTTTAAAAATGGATAAACTCTTACATATTGTCAATAGTATCTCCTCTTTAGAATTATAAAAACGATATCCAGAGGCTAATTTAGCGGCCTCTTGAGGTCAAAATACTTCCTACTATTATGTTCTTTTCCTACGAAAATAGCGGTTTAGAAACATTGATAGAACCTACACGCGATAAATTAAATATTAAATTATTTTGTATTACAGTAAAGCTTTTGTAAACGTCTTTTGTTATTTCAAAATCATGCGATTTTTTACAATTATTAAGACCGAAATGCTAATTTGTGAACTAAAGAGGCTCCTTAATAAGAACGTTTCGCTATTAAGACCATCAATTTTGCTGGTCTCTTAATATGCAAATAAAAATTATTTTAATTGAAATCTAAGATAGTTCAATATGTTTATGTGTATGGCACGAACTAAAGTTTTTGGTGTTATAAAAGGTCCTTAAATTTGCCCCAATTACTTTTTAGATATTGAAAATATTATGACTGCAAAATACAAAATACAATACATTCGCATTGCGTTGGTTCCATTCGTAGACTTCAACCAAGACAAAGTAATACAGTTAAAATGGTATGTCCTCAAAACAACACTTCGTGTTACATAAAGTTACTATTGTCACTCAAATGTTAATGCTTGAACTACATTTCGGTAGTCTGTAAAGTTAGTATTGAAGTCTCGCAATTATTGTATCAACATTGTTTCACAAGAAACTCTTACAGTGGGATGGCAACTATTAGAGTTTGACGGAGAAAAATAACAAAAAATCCAAAACATTAAAAAAAAACAAGGATGGGGTTGTGATAGTTGAAATGTGGTTAAATAGGAAATAGGTTAAAATGTGAATTTTATTAGATGACAGTTGACAGGCAGTACGCTCTTAGCAGTGTACCTGTCCACAGAGAAATTGATGTTGACGTAGTTATTAACAAATGTGCTTCTGATCAATAGTGCAAAAATGATCTTATATGGATTGCATCCATGGCTTATTCAGGGTTTATCGAATCAAATTGATACTTTATTGTTTTGATAATTTTCCTTGAAAATAAATCTACTTTAGAACGTTCATTTTGCTCTTTATAACTTCCATTTGTAGCCCCCAATTCCATATATAGGGACCCCTTGGAACCCTTATTATGGGCCTACAAGCTGAAAAGCTTGCTACGCGTCTGACTTCACATACACTATTTGTACAAATAATGAACTCATGATAAGCATTATCATCGACTAAACTGTTGTCTAGTATAGAATATATATACATGTATAATTTCTAAAATAGTATTGCTAAGATTCTTTATGCAATAGGTACACGCCACAGTATGTTGAGCGCTAGGTAAAGTATTTTTAAAAGAATTTGGTTGACTTTTTTCAAACAAATAAAATGACGAGAAATCTTTGCGTGCAATCAAGACTTCAGTATGTTGAATATCTCAGCCATTTATGGTCAGATTCTAATGAAATTTCATACGCTGATAAAATACAATGTGAATAATTGACACAGAAAGTAACCGAAACTCTAATATGCTTTATTATTGAACATTTCCTTTTGTGTTTTTTCCTTAAAGTTTACAATATGTTGAATATCTCTCTTATATAGGATCATATCTTGATGATATTTCATACCATGATAAACAATATTAGAAAGTACCAAAACTCTACCGGGCTTTTTTGGATTTTTTTTACTTTGTAATTTTTGCATTGAAGTTTTCAATATGTTGGTTATCTCTGCCATTTAGAGTCAGATCTTAATGAAACTTCATGCAATGATTATTTATTATGTGATGAACAGAAATAAGTAACACAATCGTTCCTTGCTTAATGATCGAGGATCTTCCTTTGTATTGTTGCATCAATGTTTTCGTCTTATGCCCTTTTAGTCAAATATTTTGTGGATTAAAAATTTATGATGAATTATTGCCCTTAGTATACCTTTTCATAAGCAATTTATTAAATATGACTTTTATTTTGTTACAACATAAACTTGATCTAAATTTTCCCTATCTGCGGAAAAATCAGGCTTTAATGTGATTTGCATTATATTTCTTGTAAATCTAATATTACTATAAGAATTTCTAAATTTTTAAATCATAGGGACTAAATCATTGCTTAACAAAATAAACGCTATATATATACACGAATATAGCTAGGACAAGGCAAGACCAGCTGAATAACTTACCACAGCAATACATGTTTAGTATGATTCACTTGCATCCTTTGGCGAGTACACTTCTTCATATTCATGACATATCCTTAGGGAAAAACGTTTATATGACCTTAACGTTGGCACGAAAACTTTTCGTATAATCGTTAGTTATGTTTTGGTTGTAGAAATAAATATTCGTTACAGTAAGCCATATAAACTAGTAAGAGAACCCTTATATTACGTTCAATGTGTGTGGATAATGATGGTAATGTCGTAAACTTTTGGTAGGGTTTACATGTGGGTGGCAATACATGTAACATGTACTTTAATTTTAGATAAAAATTGGATAATTAAGTTCATTGTTTAAAATTATACATTATTTATAATTCTCTTTTGATGTCTGCTTCTCAGACTAGTATATTCATTGCCCCCAAATCCCAAGTGAGATAGAGGAGCCAAACATAAGAAATAAACGTTTCATTCATACACACAACTACAGTTAACGCTAAATAACTGCCAAACTTTCAATTCACAAGAGCAATGATGTAGTGGTGGACGGAGAACAAAACGGATACATTTTTACGTAAAAGAAAGAACTGATATTATGAATTGTTTGCATTCAAAGGGTGCTGGATGCTGGTAGATACTATGGTATGTGATACAGTTAACTACGGGTCTCTAATGTTTCGAATTAGTCGCTGGTTCGGGCCTCGCCCGGGCTGATTTAACCCCTCAATACGCAATCGAAATATGTTGTTTTTTCAATTAATAAGGTTTATGGAATATTAATATGTTTTAGCTTTCTGGAATATTGTGGGAGCAAATCAGTGATACAAATGGTATAAGCCAGTCATCCACCAGCACTCAAACGCAAGGATAGTTAAACACAAAACATCCAGAGCCAGACATTTTTTTCTGTCTCAGAGTTCAGTTACAACTTCTGAACAAGGACCTTCCTCTCAAGGTAAACAGTTTTGTAATGATGTGAGATAGCGACATTATTTTATCTCACAATCAGTTAAAATAAACTTGCAATCAGAATTAGTCCCCAACATATAAAACACATGTATACTTTATTGGTATCATACGTTACAATGAAATGGTCATACTGGTTTAGCTACTTTAAAAAAAAGTATGGAATGAATAAACTGTTTAACATGCATTTTAAGAGTTACTCTGCTCTTCAAATCAGTAATTCATTAGTACAGTCGATAAGGTCCTAAACTACGTTATCAGATGGTGTTTATTATAATTGTATTTTAGACGAGAGTCGTTTACCAATCCAAAGAATGATTCTAAAACTGTCATATAATAAATGCAATCTTAAAAATAGCTTTGAAACAGAATACATTTCTTCGATCTACAAATCGAATGGATTTATTTTCTTTTTAACATTGTTTATATTTATTGAGTAAATATGGATTAATTAAGAAAAACGATTACAAAATTGCAGTTGTATCTTATCAAACACTTCAAATTATTGTAGACACTCGAATATCATCGATCATTGATTACAACTTTCTATACATAGCTGTTCCAAATTAGTTGCTATCTGAAAAGGTATGCGCAGGACTTAATTTTGAAATTCTCTTCCTTTTTTCCAAGTATACTCGTCGAAAAGCAAATATGTCGAATGAAATGGTTCACAGCCTAACAATATGATTGTCATGCTTGTTGATGTATATTCCAATTCTTAATTGCATTTTTCTGTCTAAAGGACGTAGTACTTTTGAAATAGTAGTTTTAACCGGTCGATAGCGCATTTGGTAGCGCGCAGGGATTTGGAATCTCGTGTCCGGAAGGGGACACCGGTTCGAATCCCCCTCGGGGAGGTTTTTCCCTTCCATAAAAATTTGACAATAATGTCAAATTTCCTCCATTGGTTAGATAATATGGAGAAGTTTCTGGCCTTTTCAAAGGGTAGGCGAGTACTGGTTATAGACAAGGGTCCAGGAAAGCTAGGTTAGGTGCGCTGGACAACGTAAAATGAACTAAATTGTGTTGACACGGCGTTAAATCCAATTTAAAAAAAGTTTCCATGTTTAATGCGGCGTGTATATAAAAAGAATTAGCCTTACATGTATATTAAATAAGACATTCATTAAAAAATCTATTTTTGTTCTAAATCGTAGCGACTCTCTTCTTTTTATTTCCTTGCATTATGCTCCTATATTTCCCCATGAAATTGACTGAAGCAGTTGAACAATGTGATAATGATAAGGAAACATATCTCAATTTTAAGAGCATTTGTACTCCCATGCCTTCAAGCAAGCCCCAAGGGTTCGAGGAAAAGTTCTAAAAGGAGAAGGTTTATATAACAGATATACATGTATAGTACGGCACTTTTTTCACTTGACTTTTATCTAACTTTCATGGCGACGAGGTCGAGTTTGAATCCCATGAAAAAAGTTAAATGTCTAAAGTTAGGGCATACAAATATTTGCATAAACGAATCAATTTATAAAATTTGTGAAACTTTAATATAAGGTATCCTAATTATATCAATTATTTAATAATAAACTATCAGTGTGATAATAAAATGTTCACAGATTGGCAAATGTTTTATTTATGATTCTAGCGCAGATAGATTGGCAATAATTAAATTAGTGTGAGTACATTTCAGAAAACATTTACAGTTAAAGTTTCGAGTACAGCATCGTCAAATAAACGTCGTAGGTAAGTCGATGTATCGGAATGGTCATCAAGTGTAAAAATGAACCAGTTCGTTTAGAAAACCTGAGATGATAGTAAGTCTTATATGACGATATGTAGTATGTGATTTGTTTTTCAATATTAATTGTGAAAAGAGAAAATGTTTTCAAATAAAACAAGATATTTTAGTAAGTACAATGTAACATGAGGATGGCAATACAAGTTCCATTCTTAATAATATACATGTATAGTATGTCGGCCCAGTTGAGAAAAGCGTCTAAAAAAGTGGTTCGCTGTACTCATAGGTATATCAGCAATATTTTGATGTTTTTTTATAGAAAAAGGTGTGCTCTTTACGAATCTGCCAGGTGATTTTTCAAATTTTGGGGCAGGAAGATGCTATTGGCCAAAAACCGATGACGTCACTTATTTCTAAAAAATCGTCTTTAAACTTTAAAAACGCGTTGCGCGCTTATTTTTCATGTTTCGAACAAATAATTTTGGTTCGGCATTACGATACGCTTCGACTATAAGATTTTGTAAATGTTCTGAAAATAATCGGGTGGTGGAAGCACTAAACTTTAAAACAAGTGATTACGTCACATTTTTACCATTTTCCGAGATATAAGTTTCAAACGTCATTTATTCTATGTTCTAAATTATTATTTAAAAAATCGAATGCACGGAAGTTTTGACCATACCATGAAGATAAAAAATATAAATTAGCAAAATACTTGATGATAAAACATAAGCTAGTACCAGCTCCCTAACCAATCCTTACGAGTCACAGATTGGTCTATAGCCCTGCAGTAAAATGTCATATTCAATGTGAACCCTGTACTTCAGTCCCCACAATGTTATTTTGCAGTTTATATGTCGTTGAGTGGTACTGAATGAGAATCCGAGTAATGACACCCTATATTATCTGAACAATTTGCATAATATGCAAATTAAGTCCGCCATTATCGAAATTCCGTTTTTCCCTAATAACACAATAACCAACTTGGATAGAAATTTAAAATTAGCCTCCATACCCATGTTTACATGGTCTATCTATCATATCGTACTAATTTCAGCTTGATCAGATCATTTAAATATGCAAATTTATTCAAATTAGGTATTTTACTGAATACAATATTCGGGGTTTCTATACATTAAAAAGTCATTTGATTTTGCTTGTATATTTTGAGTAACATTTGGTTATGTAATGTTATTTTTGTATGTTTTAGACACAAATATATCAAATGATAATATTAAACCAGTAAATGATGACTTTATGTAACGCAAAATATTCAAATTACATTATAAGTGAAAGGATTTGCACTATTTGATCTACTGCATGGTGTCACGTATATTTATGCCATTTTCTATCATACTGTTGATGCTTGGATAATTTTGATGCAGTTTATTTATCATTGAACAAAGCTTATTATGAAACTAAGTGATGCCAACATGTCATCCTTCGTTAATTTGCATAATATGAAAATTTAGTTCGCCAATATCAACATATGTTTTTTTGCCTAACATACACTAGTAATTTTGTAATGCTTAACTTTTGTGTATCATTGTTATCAAACAACTGATTATATGCTAATCTGCCTTGTTGACTCAATGTTATTTGTATGATACAATGCGTAAATAAATTGAATTAAAATAAATAAATGCTCTAATTTGATAGAAATAAGGTATTGCCTCAAACTTTTCTCTTTTATTCCACCATGAATTGTAAAACAAAATTTACTATTAAATGCTACCATGTTTTTTGCATGTAATCATGTATATATTATACAGATCCAATGTGAATTTCACCTAATTATCCATGCCAATTAAATTGAACTGAGCAATCTGTCAATTGCGACTGAATTTTTGCTCAGATGGATTTCAATGTTTTGTTTGGAATGTCCACATAGATCATGGGACCAGTCATATACCAATCATAATCAATGTAAATAATATTAAATGAATGTTTAAATGTGCAAATGATATAAACGTTTATAGTGTTGAAGTTTTACTAAGAATTTTCCGTTTGCACACACTATTGTATGAATTTTGATTTGCTGAGCCGTTTAGTCAAAATCAAGTAATGAAAGAAATGAATTAATTTTACAGTACATCTTCAGTTGCTCGTACAATTGAAGCCACTGAATTCAAAACCATTTAATCATTATGAAGAACATCCTGTCATTGACGCAATATGATCGATATGTTTTGCTGTTATAGTAGAGGCTGAAAGTTTTACATAATTGTGTGCATATTTGACCTCTCAGCTAAGTGGAATGTAAAACATGAAACTATATGTGTCAACATATGCTATACATGGTCATTGCTGCACCTTTTTGTCCTTGTATGACTTAATTAGCGACTTAAATTTTGACTAATACATATTATGCATAGTATGTAATTTCAGTCAGTTAAATGCATCCTTACACAGTTTCCTTGCGAAATCAGAAAGTTGTTTGTGGGACTTATTTTAACTAGCGACATAAAGGCAACTTAGAAATTACGGAAACTATAATTGACAATCTATTTACAGTAAAGAACATATATGTGTTGTATACATAAGAGGCATTACCTGACCATAGTTTCTTTTATAGAATGTTGCTTTTCTATACGAGAACTTAACTTATAAGGAGATATTAATGCACCTTTGATAGTCATGATAAAATTAGCTCATCAATATAGGTTCACCAACATAAAACGAATCACACACACATGTAATGGACGCATAGGTAAAATGCATATTGTTAATGTGTGTCATAAATGATCATTGAGATGCATATATCATGAAAATACTTCAAGTGTTTCGATACTAAATACATACTGTCTAAATGCTTTGTCTTAAATTTTTTTGTAAATGGTCGTAAAACTGTTTATGCTACGAATCGTAATCTGATAGAGGTCTTTAATTTGTATTAAAATATACCTCATCCTTATTATCAAAATTCATAATTTGCATATTTAAATCATCTGATGGTGCTGAAGGTGGTATCATATGTTAACTAGACCCTAAACATATGGGTATACTGACACAATTTTTTATATTATAATTGGTTATTGTGTTATTATCAAAAAACGGAATTTTGGTGATGGGGGGAGGATAGATTTGCATATTATGCAAATTTTTATAAGGATGTCACAATTTTCTCACGAAGTTTCTTAATCAGCATTGTTAAAAGTTATAAAACCTGAATATAATTATCCAGGCAAAAACTAATTAAAAAAATGGCATAACTGTACGTGCAGTCTTGAAACGTATAAAGGCATAGTCCTTCAACAAATATAACTGTATAGTGTAATTCAGATATTTTGCAAAGCTTAAAATCATCATTTACTGATTTAATAATTCCATTTGATTAATTTGTGTCTAAAACATACAAATATAACATTACATAACCAAATGTTACTCAAAATATGCAAACAAAAACACAGGACTTTTTAATGTATAGATAACCCGAATATTGTATTCAGTAAAATACCTTATTTGCATAAATTTGCATATTTAAATGATCTAATCAAGCTAAAATTAGTACCATATGATAGATAGACCATGAAAACATGGGTATGGAGGCTAATTTTAAATTTCTATCCAAGTTGGTTATTGTGTTATTAGGGAAAAACGGAATTTCGATAATGGCGGACTTAATTTGCATATTATGCAAATTGTTCAGATAATATAGGGTGTCATTACTCGGATTCTCATTCAGCACCGTTCAACGACATATAAACTGCAAAATAACTTTGTGGGGACTGAAGTACAGGGTTCGACTTGAATATGACATTTTACTGCAGAGCTATGGACCAAACTGTGACTCGTAAGGGTTGGTTAGGGAGCTGGTATTAGCTTATGTTTTATCATCAAATATTTTTCTAATTTACATTTTTATCTTCATGGTATGGTCAAATCTTCCGTGCATTCGATTTTTAAAAAAATAATTAAAAACATAGAATAAATGACGTTTGAAACTTATAGCTCGGAAAATGGTAAAAATGTGACGTAATCACTTGTTTCGATGATCAGTGCTTCCAGCACCCGATTATTTTCAAAACATTTACAAAATCTTACAGTCGAAGCGTATCATAAATTACAACCAAAATTATTTGTTCGAAACATGAAAAATAAGCGCGCAATGCGTTTTTAAATTTTAAAGACGATATTTTAGAAATTAGTGACGTCATCGGTTTTTGGCCAATAGCATCTTCCTGCCCCAAAATTTGAAAAATCACCTGGCAGATTCGTAAAGAGCACACTTTTTTTCTATAAAAAACCATCAAAATATTGCTGATATACCGATTAGTACAGCGAACCACATTTTTTAGCCTTGGGCCGACATACTAGTAGTTATTGTCCGTTTTTTCTCAACTGTCAAAGCGAGAATAATTTAACAATGACTCAATGCATTGTTTTTGTACTGGCGGTCTAATTTTTATTAAACATATATTGACTAAAATATTTCATATGGCAGAAGCAGCTTTACTCGATCATAATACACACTTTCGGAGACTCATGTATGTATTACAAAATAATATTAACAAACGCATTTACCGTGAAATTATTCGTGTTTCGACAGTTGAGAAAAAACGAACAATAAATACGTTTTAATCAATTGCATTGATCCCTCGTACATTGGCTTTGTTGAAAATTTGAAAATACATTTGTTAGACATACCAGATTTGCATTTATATTTATCATCCATTATTTCAGCTTCATTATTGTGAGCAGGGGTTTTAAAATTGTATTTTTATCTGAAAGGCAGTATGTCGAATAAAAGGATTTTCCCACTTTGTTGATACATTGAATTGAACTATGGAGTCTCTACGAATGTCCTGAGTTACATTTTGCACTAGTGGCTGTAAGAATTGTAAAGTGAATCGTAGCAGTAAAATGAAATTTATTTTCATTTATTCATAATGACATTAATCAATTCAAATGTATCTAGATATTCTCTATCAATTCATGTTCGGCTTTACATCTGCTTGAGGCTTTGTTCGTTGTAATTTGTGTTTAAAACGTTTATTAACATAATATAAATGACGATTGACTTATCTAATTTGCTTTTGTTGACACATTTTACCCATATCCATATTTGTCCATATTTAGTCGCCTCTTCATTTATAATTATAAGGAAATCAATTTTGATAACAGACATTGTAAAACCTCGAGTAGCCCCGAATAAGTCCGGACTTAAGAGCTACATTTTTGTGTCATGGTCTTATATTAGACGTCGTATTTAAAGTACAAATCCACTGGTAACCACCGTTATTACGATATTGCGATTAATTTAACACTGCAAAAACAAAAATTAGAAGCACTTGTTGGGTAATATTTTTTTCTTACATATCAAACCATAAAGTAAGTTGTATTGTTTATCTGATGTGGTTTAGAATAGTGTATGATATATATATTAGTTGTATGAAATATCAATTACCCTTAGTTATTCATATGATACAATATTGAATCTATAATAAAGTAATCTGTACATGCAATGCTACCTTTACACATGCATAATTATTTGTCTACCAAGATCTAGCAACTTGAGCCAATACAAATGGTCAATGCGCATGGTACATATATTAAATATGTTTGTAGTTCAGTCATATTAAGAAAGAGACAAAATCAAAACCAATGGCGTTACAAGCAATTTTAGTGAGGATATTTTATAAGTAAAAAAGAAGTGCTATATAAATACAATTGTTGAAAAATAATCTAATTTGGGCATTAATCTCAGAACAGTTGCACTTATTGATGACAAGAATATTGATTACGTGTTATAATAATATGTTTCCGCTGTGTGTAGTAACGTGGGCATATTAAATCTATATTTCAAATATAGTTTTGATATTTTAGAGTTGTGCGCATGTTTTTTTTTCTCTATCCCATTTATACAAACGTAAACTTTCTCTTATTATCTCCGCGTTGCACTATAAATTGCTTAGAGATATTCATCGGTAAACATAGAAATATTGTGAACACCCAACATCCGGGAACCCGATGTGCAACTCTCCAATGTTTCAGTCAGATTGCACTCGTATTGCACATTCATTTGTGTCTTGCTATGACATTAGAAACTCATTAGACACAAAACACGGTTTGTGTTACAGAATATGTTATTGTTAACCTCTTTTTGAATGAAGTCATTGTCTCACCAATGAAGGAAAATAATATTATGTTGTTAGCAACTAGATTCACCTTTTGCAAGATATACATGTAATATAGATAATTACATATCAATGTCTTTTGTGAATCGAGAAGATAAAGAGCAAAGTTAGCTTCATCATAAAGAAAGAAAAAAAAGGTAAGGTCGTCTTTCGTTGATGATTAAACTTTATAATGTGATTTAGTTGTACAAAACATCTTGTCTGACTTTTCATCCACCACACCCTAACTGTTTACCTAAGTGACATTTCTGCTTTTCTTAGAGCATCAAGCTTCAATATTGTCGTATCACATGTTTCTTATGTAAATGATGCTAGTCACTAGACATGTTGTCCATCAACCGTAGCTAAACAATAACACTAGCTATTTAGATAGATAAAATCATTCAGTAAATGGAAATAAAACGCACACAGCACACAAATGATTAAAACAGTCAAAACATAAAATATACATACTGTAAGGATAATGCATTAATTGTGCTAGGACATATTTTCATTTATGAAGTACAGCACAATTAAGGTAACGTGAATTACCTTGTTTTATTTGTGGTTCATTTATTTGAACTTTCATGCAATTTCTCAGTTATTGCAGCTTGTTTAACATTATCTTCTGCTAAATGACAATTAATCTAAATTTGACAGTTAAACCATTCATTTAACAACTTTCTAATCAGTTAAACGTTGACAATATCTTCCTATTTATGTTTAATTATATTTCCTTTTTACAAAAAAATAATGATCATGAATAGAAATTGAAGACATAATTAACTGAAGATCTAAACATATTGAATCATAAATCATTGAATAGTTAGAAGAAATCTCAATTAAATGAAGTAGATAAATCACGATGAAATGTCATGTGTATGATAACATACTAGAAACACACTTCGTGTTTAAATTGTCCCTAAAACACGATAATTAATGTTTTTAAGGTTTGGATGTTAAGGTTTCGAGCCAAATGTGATAGTTTCAAGCTGCTTTGGTCTTATCGATTCAAAAGTGAGCAGACTTAAGTCAGATGTCCAATACCGTAACGTGTAAATGGAAGTATTACCAAACGCATTAATGTGCTGATTAAGAAGAGCCACTTTTCCTAACTTGTTTTGTCGGCTTTGCGTAGCATCTAGAATTAACTAATTGGAAGTTTAATGATAGTTTAACTGTTTTAAATGTTTACTAGCATGTTGACCTATTAACATTAACATTTCAATAAAAGTTAGTATTCAGAATAATACTAATAAATAATAGATTATTTCCGTTTAACACAATTATATAAATCTTATTGAGCATATTATGTTAACATAACTATTCTAATGTTAGTTTTTGTATTGATTCACTACTGTTAGTTGTTACCTGACCTGCATTGTTGTTTTAAATGTCCAAATTACTTCGGAAAACATATTCTACAATTTCATAACGCTTAGATATCATTTCTCAAAAAGGTACTAACAGAGACAATCTAGAAATTAATCATGTCTATCAACAAATACTTAGATCTCCTACGCAAACAACAATCTACATATATTTGTACTATGTTGCGTGACATTGATATCTTATAAGCAAGAGTGAGGGAGGGAAAGCTTAATAAGCCATATCGAGACTCTATTGTATCACCTAATAACATTTACTTACCAATAAAAAATCTCGTATTTAATTGTGGCGGGGATACAACTACTACTAGTTAAACCAAGATCTAACATGACCTATCATGAAGATGATATTTGTAGAAATTTATATGTTGGTAAATCTGTAGTTTTATGACACGCAAAGCGATTAGCATCATGTTTAGGGTGGAATTTATGACATACATCAATATCATACCTTATGATATATATTTGTTTTTAACACATGATATATGTCAAAGTTTATTACGACAATAGTCATTTTTTAAATTAATATACGTCCATGAAAGCTTGACATTTATTATATACTTGTGTACGTCAGTAAATGTAACCAGGTATCGTGTCCAATGCAGCTGGAATGATAATACTTTATAAATAATATTACAATAGATACATTTGAATAACTAGCATATTAGTTTTTTCTTAGACGATTTATGAACCAATGACTCTTCCTGAACTAAGTTTTGAACGTGGGTTTAACGACAAACCCGCTCATGAACTTTATATTGTTAGTATTAAGTGATTTTTCCAAGAAAATTTAAAAGTATTAAGTTTAGATCAGAACAGTACAGATAAAGAGTTTAGGCAGCCTATAATTTATTCTAATTACACAATAATCATCATAACTTTTGATACAGTTGAATATACATTAACGCATGAGCTATTTATTAATGGGAATTTGACAATCAACTTAAAATTAAACATACATTTAGTTACTAGTGTTATGTCTATATTCAACAATAGTCGAGATAAATTAATCGGATAAAAGATTATTAAGGACGTTTGCAAAATTTCTGGATTTGCTAAGGTATTCCGGGTTGTGTTCCATAATATTGCTGGGATTCTATTATATTTGAGTCAATCGTCAGGATTATTTCTTTACACGCAGAAACATGTTCGGCCACTTAACAGACTAACCGAGCATTTAATCGGTGATCGAATAAACCTTTCTCCATCTTGCCCGATAAACTAAATACTATTTTTAAATATATATTTAACTGAACTGTTCCGTTTTTCAGGTCCTTAATGAATTTGAATGATTAAGTAAGTGATTCAACAACGATTTGTAATAGAATAAGTGAGACTAGTTCATGTTTTATTTCACTGTTATCAGTCGTTAAAAGAACAAAACGTTGTCGCTTCTGAACCCATTAACCCATTATGTAGAAAAGTAATCCGTCATATGTAGCCACATGTCTGACGGATAAAGCAGCTTTGGTAGATTGACATAGATGTATACATTTCCTGCGATAAGACCAGTTGGTTGTAGATAATCATATTATCCTGGATATTAGGGGTGTAACAATACGATAAAACCCGTAGTGTAATATAGTATACGTACTTTTTTCGAAGACATGCAAAGCATGAATTATTGCATGATTGTGCATCGTCCTAATTCGATCAGCATAACTCGCATATATGTATTTTTAAATGATCTCTTTGAGTTACTTCTGTAAAATGTTAGAAAAATGCGTGTTTTGGAACGGACTTTAGAAGATATTTTTCTCTGAATTGACTAAATGTTTAACCCTTTAAAGCACTGAAAGATTATTTCAAGTACATGTATTCAATACATTTTAACATTAATTTAAATGCCCTTGTTCACCCAGGTACGAAAATGCGTTTTTTTTTGTTAATCGTCATCAAAATCAACTATTTTTCACGAACGTTTGTATATAATAATTCTAAGCGTGTTGAACAATGCATTTGATCAATATAAATGTCAGTTTTGTAAAAAATGGTGTTTTTAGCCCTAAATTCTACTGCGTGACAGGCGGTATGAATTCTAAAAAAAGTTCGACCTTGATGACATTCACCCACAAACCATTGCTGGGATTCCCAATAAACTGGTTCCCTGGACTTATATCACTACATGTACAATCGGTATACCTATGACTTTGTAACAGTAGCGGCATTGCGCACTTGACGTATTGTTTACAAAATGAACTTGAAAAAAGAAAATCAAGTGGAGCGATTGATAGAGGTTACTGAAGACGCCTTATTATAAAACTATGGCTAAATGGTTGATTGTCAGGTAAGACTAGAGCACATGACTTCGATTTAAACGACGAAGATCTCGATCTATTGAGACTATTCATTTAATCAAACATAACTTGACGAATTGATTGTCTTAAAAGTTAACTGTTCAAGAATTTCGAGATTCCAATCAAATCATTAATTTAATTTAGCCAAAACTGAACCAACGTATCAATATTCCAACAAGTGTGGACTTTGTCCCCCGTTACTTCGCTCTCATTCTAATGCGATCTTCCAACGCTGTATAAATACTGTAATATTTACTTTAATTTGTGAAGAAATTGCTAATTGTAAATAAATATGTACAGCTTATCATATATATTTATGCATATTTTCAGGGTCAAAGAATTGGGTAATACATTTAACGTTAGATAAGTATTATTTGAAGTAGAACTGTGGATTCAAGTTGTGACAACAGCTAGAACAACATAGTGAATAAACTTATGACTTTATTGTTCATGAAACATGAAGATAGAATCTACTTGACTTACTAAAATGTTAGACGTTCTCTACCATGTCTAGATCTGAGGACAAACAAGTTATATCAATTTCTAAATGATTTTCTGTTAACAAATCATCAAAGCCTGTCTTCACGTATTTAAACGTGACAAAAGTTGCTATTTTAGCTAGGGCTGTCATGATACGCCAGAAGCGTTTCGCGATATATTGCAATTACACTAGCACCGTATTGCATTACGTACCACGGTATATTGTGGGTTTATAGATTCGTTGTGTCTCTGCTGTATTCAACAGAAACATTGCATATATTACATGCAACTACTGATAGAATCTAGTCTATTTAAGTCTATTCCGTCATTTAGGACTGTGATATTTATTTTGCTTATAAAAAAGATGCTAAGGTTGAAAGAAACAATCAATCCCTTTGCTGCAGAACATCCTAGCAATCAAGTTCCTGGGCGCCATACTTGTTTCACAACGCCCTGTCCCGAAGTATTCGACTCAAGAACATATTTTGCAAAAATTCTGTACAACTAATCTAACACACCCTAGTCGGTTAAATTTTTGTAACTTCAAATTAGATTGAATGAACAATTGAAAATACTGATGTTTTTCTACTTTTTTCGCGAAAAGAAGAATTTTCAAATTAAATAAAAAATATCGCCTAGTACTGGTATGTTAAATTTGTATTGTGGTACGTATTGCCGCAGCTGCGTATTGCAATATACCGGTATACCTTGACATCACTAATTTTAACAAGCATAGAACAATTCTGAAAACTTAAGCTTATTCATATGAAACAGTAGATTTGATTTGTAGAAATTTAAAATGAAACAGTATCTCTGACTGGTTGTAGTTTGGAAATGTTTTTCAGAAAACAAAAATTATAGAAAGAATTCATATGCATTGATTTTACCTGTGGTAAAAAAGACGAAGAAATTGGGATAAATTTCTCAAATTGGGGAAGGAATTTGAAGTGATTTTCAGTGTGTTATTGTTTGAATATGTAAAGATATCAATGTCAATGTTATAAAATGCTCTCATTGGCCAGATACACGATGAATACATTTTTAACTCAATGACTATCTGATACCTAAATTATAGATTTTGTCTCAGGTCAATGTGAACATGCTATGCATGATTTATATCAAGTGTCCAATTATTATATGTATGCATGTAAATATTAAGATTAAAACTTGCTCATTCTGACCTTATACAGATTTATTCATGCCAGGTAAAAAACATTAATTACTTGTCAATTCTTTATCAATTATTACGGCTAACAATGGAGGGCAAGTCAAAATGGTTCGTCTACGATGTAAAGTAAGGTTTTAGGTAATGATTTTACCCCCAACGGGCACATGCAAATGGATTAATTTGTCTTTAATTGGTTTCATACGAAGGAACGTTTTTATTTCTAATCAACGCATGAATGAATAGAAATGAGCATGGGACTGGTCGTTACAATATAACCTCAATTGTGTTGACAAGTTGTTAAACCAATTATAAAAAAATAATTCAAAACAAAATATGTATAACGTTTAAACGAAATGATATTTAGTAAAATCGAAGTAATATTACCTTTCATTGTAATAGTATTACGTTTAAACGAAATAATTGTGAAGAAAGAAAAAAGTACAAAAAATGTATTTCAAAATGTCACTTTAGGGGCTCCGTATATTTTCAATTATATTGCGTTACCTTTGAAATATTGTCAACAATAGATGCATAGTTATAAAAGAAAAGACATTTAATGTAGACAAACATAATTAAAATTACACTTTTCTTAGGAAATCTTCAAGAAAAAAACAATAACGCCATGCATCTGATATTATAATTTATACTGTACTTGTATTAAAACTAAACATGCATGATGTCTTTTATTACCGCTATTGTACGCATAGTGTTTATGGCTGCGAAGAAATCTATATAGATACATAGACTAGTGTACATTTTCTTTTGACAATTAATTTCCAAATGTCATCACCACTACAAATTTGATACCAAGCTGCCATTTAAGATATCAAAGTAAAACTTTTTATCAATTTCAGGAAGAATTTTCATAATACACACACACGAATCAGCTTTTTGTTTCTATTTTCATCTGTCTGTACATATTGTTTTCGCAAAAAACTATCATGTTTGTGCTGACTAAAATATTGAACTTGAACTTTATCATCAGAACAATAGGCCATAATCACAGGCAAAATATTAAAACTTTCTATCCACAAATAATTGCTAGAGCATTTTATTAAAAATGAATTATTTTATAAGTATCACACTAAACATTTAAATGAGTATATGTCTTCAAGTTGTAAAAAATAAATTCAGTTATCAGGTTATTTTTATAAATGTGGATTAACAAAATTCACACTTCCTCAATGAATGCAAATACAACAATGACTGTACATGGGTATTTTTAACAGATAATGACAAATACATTATTGGGAGACCCAACAGAACATTTGACGATTTTCGCCGTCGTCAAAAACCTTATCTTATGACTATGAAAGCAGAAGCCACACTCCCTGTTATCCATTTAATAATTTACTTTATACCATATGGTTAAGAATAATGAAATCAAAGCGCTAAAGGCACTGGAGTTGTTCGACAGAGAAAACATGTTGTGCTTCGGTCACTTAACGTGCTCAAAAATGTGACAAAATATGTATAACTTGATAAGATTTCGTTTCATGAAACATAGACTGCAGAGCTTTCGTTGTATGAAATGTATCTTCAAAATTTTAATTCGATTATCAAAAATACCGAGATCCCAATGTTCAGGTAAATCTAATTTAGAAATTGATTACAATGCATACTCCTATAATTGCACAGGTGTAATAACCATAGAGGAGTACAGGGAAATACAATTGAATGTTCATACAAATTAATTGTATATGTTACTAATATGTATATATGGATAAGTATTCCTGTAGTTATAAGCCAGCATTTTTTTACAATTTAATCATCATGATTTTATCTTTAAAAAAAACATACAACGGTTTTATATTCACGTATACTCCGCACTACTTCCTGCGCGTTGTTGTTGTGCGATATGAGTTAAGCGTCTGAGCCGAGATATGTTTTATCGTCTACGTATAGAATGAGAGATTAATGCGTCACGCCCTTTCAAATTGGGATTCACCACAGGGAATATTCGAACAATTAATGAAAACTCTGCATATCATAGGTTTAATAACCCCGTCGTGTACCTAAAAAAATGTAGAATCCGTAGTAAGGTTGCTACACCGATTTCTCAAATTGGCGTATATAGTTGTTCGACAAGCGAACAACTAAAAAGAAACATTCATGCTGTACTTAATATCAGTTAGGATGTTAACATACATTTTCAGCATTGTATAATGTTCCAACTGTCATGGCTATTCTCAAATTGTTGAGAAACTATATAATAAATGCCGTCGGAAAGTATATTTCATTCCTAAAACATATTTATGCTTACATAAAAATTGATTAAACCGATCATTTTAACAATAAGCCAGTTGCATTATACAGTCGTCAAAACACGAGCTATAGTTTAAATTTTCTTAAAAGATAATATAGAATAACGTATGAGTTACTGATCAAGACCTGTAAAATCTATTTATTAATAAGTTAATGAAGGTTCCGATACACACTAGTTCATGATCAAGCTCCATGACGGTAATATGGTCCCGCCCAGGAATCGAACCAAGGGTTGGAAGTTAGATGCGCTACAGACTAAGCTAACAGTACAGTTATTAAATGCGGCACAAGTACTTAAAAGTAATGACACGCATTCAGACATCCTAGAATTTAACATAGTAGATCGTACTAACAGCGTGACATAAAATCAAGTGAATGACATTTGATGAATGAGATACAAAACACCATACGTGTCTTATAACAGACAATTTCCTGGAACCAACATCTTTATGATAGGTCTCTTGAAATAGAAGTCATGTTTTCATAGACACAGCTTAATGCATGATTCGTAAGGGTTAACTGAAGGTAATTAGGTGAGAGCATTTCTTTTACGATTGATTAGACAATATATATGTATAAACCAACTTTTCTTATATAAAATAGCAATGTCATGCGATATAGGAAAATATTCATGATAGACAAATGTTAGCGTGGGAGATCTTACATAAGTAATTGCCTCATACATTATTAGGTTCTAGAACAAATCGGTTTTGGTACACTTGTTGAAAAAATAGATTCTTTTTATTTAGTTTGGTTTTACGCCGTAGCAACACATTATTTAGGTCATATAACAACGGTCAGTCAACCTACTCACTGGTCCTGGAAAGGCTAAATCTCTTGATTTAGCTGATAACCAAATCTTAGGCGCATACTTCCGTCAGTGACTGACTATTGTCCTA
Source organism: Mactra quadrangularis (assembly GCA_025267735.1). NCBI lineage: Eukaryota > Metazoa > Mollusca > Bivalvia > Venerida > Mactridae > Mactra > Mactra quadrangularis. The sequence goes on along the minus strand of CM046304.1, from coordinate 39,574,161 downwards.
CATGATTTAAAATCAGTGGTAGGAGGGGAAATGGCCGTAGAAAAATTATTTCATGACTTAGCTCCACGAAAGTAGGCCAGACCCGGAAATCGAACCCACGACCCCTTGATCAGTAGATTTGCGTGCTACCATGGTCAATTTATTTTAGACCAATGTTTGATCATTTTACCAAATTTAACTGTGGCCATCAATTTACTGATAAAATTCAAATCCATTGATTCATTCCATAATGATTTCAGAAATGTATAATTCTTCATTGGCCGGACATTATAATTACAAAAGCATAATCAATTTTCTAAATACTTTTTCTCCGTGAATAAATACACTCAGTTGATAAGAACATACGAATCAAACACTGCTCAACAGAAACTTGAGGAGCAGATGTGGCCGAGCGGTAACAACGTTGGACTTGTAATCAGTGGAATAGCTAGCTCCGGGTTGGATTGAAACCCATCCAAAACCTACCCCGATGTTTCATTGAGCAAGGAACTTTATCCTGCTAGCTCAGAACTGAGAGACGGGGAACGGACTAGAAAGTGATTAATCTTATATATAGGAACTTGCTAAAATGAAATAGAATAAATATAAACTAAACTAAACTTGGCAATGTATAGTAATAAAACAAGCCATTCGGAACGACCTCGGCGATCATCTACGAAGATACACCTCGGATATCAATCGTAGTAGAAATACAACAAAGTTATGAGGTCAGGCGATTAACCTCATAGGTTAAGTAGTGCCGATGTTAACAATCAACATGGCATATCATTTTGCAGAAAGTATCGAGTACACAAAAATGTTTGAGGATCAACTTTGATTTGAGTGAATATCAGTTACAGGCATTGAAGAGCTTTAACTGCCCATAATCGTCCGTCATTTTTGGTGTGTGCCAGCGTTCCAAACGTCGGGAACGAGGCTAGATTCTATGATGGAACTATTTTCGCTCCTCGTGATATCCAAGGTGTATTTGCGTGGAAAATCGCCGAGGTAGTTCCGAATGAAAACAAGCAACACTCTTAAAATGTTGTGCAATAATGCCTGGATATAAGATGGCTAGTAACATTAACTTCTGTTAAATGCCAATTCCCAATAAACAAACCTAACCAGTTTACCATTGTATGTAGCTTCGAGAGGAATGTACTAAACTTCTTTGGTATCAACAAAGTGCATATTAAGTGCCCGATACCTTTATTAATGGAAAACTTTCTGGCGTAGAGTTTAAAATATTTCAGATATAAAATATTATTACATTGGCAACAACGAGAAAGTAAATAAATATTGTATAACATCTCGCGGGGTTTATAGATATGAAAGTAGAGTCAAAAATGAAATGCAACTCATTTGTTTTAATCTGATTAACCAAAACATAAAATGAGAGGAATTCTTACATGACGATTATAGTCAGCTGGCCTTTTGCAATGATATAATTGCCAAGAACACAAAACTCGAGTCAAATCAAATAAAATTATATGTGATTATCAATACTGTTAAATGTTAAATACTCCGTTTTTGACTCTCATTTACCATTACTTAATTGCTTCATAAATGGAAGGACGTGCGATTTTTGTTTGTTTAGAGATTGGCGTGGATTACACATTGTACAAGTTAAAATTAAATGTTAAAGCAAGGTTTTAGAAGTCTACTTCTAGTATCACTATTCAGTCGACTCTTGACATTAACTTCCCCGATCATCGAGTCACACATCAACTGTTAACATACGGCGCAGATTGAAGCCACAGCATTCAGTGCATGTGAAACGGACAGCAATTGTCGTTTTGTTCGTGGACGTTGCCGAGAGCACTTTCTTTTCTATACAAGTCCGCCTTTGAACAACTTCTTGATTAATCAGTATATATTGCTTTGACAAATTATCTCCCTTTAATAAAATTTAAAGTTTTTGTAAATATTTACTTTTCTGACGTGCTTAAAATTGTGATCTAAGTTTAAATTATCTAAAATTACGTAGCATCAAACCTTTTTAACTTTCCATTTTTAATTTTGAGTGAAATCCATACCTTTATATTATCATTATCATTATCAGCTTGGGAAACTATATAAATTACCTCCCTTGTCGAAATTTAACTTGTTTTACCTTCCGGGTTGAAAATGGATTGTTCTATAAAATAGACTCGTCCAATAGTAGATACATGCGTGTTAGCTTCATTTGGCAGCAGAAAGTTGGTGACTGCTCGTGGTGGTTGGAGAGGAAGATAGTCGTGGGCCTACTGTTTATTTTGCTCACACCTCGCTTGAAAGCGTCGACAAATAAACAGTAGGCCCACGACTATCTTCCTCTCCAACCATCACCACGAGCAGTCACCAACTTTCTGCCATTCTAACAAAGTTCGATCGGAACAAAAATCGGAATTACGTTAAATAACCAGATATCAAAGTGTACTATAGCACGACAAAAAACAATTTAGTGCGTCAGTTTATTTACCACACGTCAACGTAAAAACACTGAAAATATACAAAATATAACTATTCCTTAACAAATTGAATTTCTATATAATCGCGAAAACATATGACATTTATTTATAAAAATAATCCATCCATGTAACATGTTATCAACTTTGTTAGAATGGACATTGATCATTATCTTTCATGCCCATTTTTATGTTCAGATATTTGTAATTAATCACTCATAACAAATAAGGAATAACAAAAAGGAATAAGTATTAGCTAATGAGTATAATTTGACTAATGGGCACTACACTCTCAACGAATGGAAATAAAATAACTGCTAGAATGGACACAAATAAAACGAGTTTTGCCATCTTTACTTTACAATGTACAAAATGGTCGAACGATCAGTCTACGTTTAACTTGAAAACAAATCACTACAAATAAGTAATAACAAATAAGTCATAACAAATAAGTCATAACAAGTAACATAAAATGTCCCTCCAGGGCTTCCGTAGTTAACACACCGAGTATTATACATGTACAATTGTATAAAAGAAACAATTGTGAACAACTACATATATTCTTTTACAGAAAGTAATTAATATAAAGTTATAAACAATAGTTTCTCAGTCACAGATTTATGTTTTGGCTTCCGAATTAATTATCATGTCAAAATTAAGTATCTTCAAACTACATCAGTGTCTGAAAGCAATTAAATAAATAGTCATAAATTAATGGTTGAATTGATGGCGATCACACCTCTTCCATTTCTAGAAAATTGCTTAGCTTTAGTTTTTACTTAAAAATCTAAAAATAACACTACAAACTTAAAGAAATTTTCATAAATATACAATAGAACATCAAGCAAGTGTCAAAATTAACAATCACAATAAAAGAGCAAAAGCAAATGAGAAAAACTCACTGTTACAATCCTTCTATAGCTAATTTTTTTAAATCAAAGCACTGGAGTGCTAAAGGAACGATGTCCTGAACTTATTTATGAAAAAAAGGATTATAATTATGTCAAAATATCAAACTTGTACAGCAGTATTATCTATAAAATAATGTTTTAAGTATCAATTAATAGAATTTAACAAGAGCTGTCCAAAGACAGCGCGCTAGACTTTTCGAACGTTTTGCTCATAACAAGGTGGTTTTTTTTTGCTTTTCAAATGATATAAATCAGTCAAACGATAATAAAAAATTCATATTAAAGAGGCATAACTTCTATAACATACATCCATAGTAACGTCCCTTCACAGTCAAGTAGACGTAGCATCAATGAATAAGCTTACCTACTTTCATTTAGATCTTAATTAATTACTAAAATATTTCAATTTAAACATTAAAATAAAAGGAGATAATTCCAAAATTAATTCACCAAGAGTTATGTCCCTCTATAGTCGTATAGATGTAGTAACATTGAATAGGCAAACCATCTTTCATTAACCCGTATTTAATTATTTTTACTTCAAATACATAACCATTACTAAAAGGTTGAAAAGGGGAACAACTCTTAAAATAATACATCAAGAGTTATTCCACTTTCTAGTCGTGTAGATGTAGTGCTGATAAATAAGCATATCAACTTTCAGTCAAATATCTCTATCAGTACTGAATAGATTTAGTAACAAAAACTTTAACCTTAAATATTTTAAGTATAAAGGGGCTAAACTTCGAAAGTACTTCATCCAAAGTTATGTCCCTTTATTGTCTGATAGATGAAGAACGTAGGAAAAAGCATAAAAACTTCCATTCAAATATATTTATAAGAACTAAACATGTCCAATTTTAACCAATTTAATATTAAATGTTAGAATATTTAAAGGCATAACTCCAAAACTCAATTCAACCATAGTTACATGTACGCCCATGAAGAGCCGTGTAGATTAAGTACCGACAAATAAGTTTACAAACTAAAAGTCACATATCTAAAAACTTTAACCTTCAAACCAACGCTACCGCCAAAACAGACGCATTAGCTCTCAGTTTTTTGAAAAGTCGAGCTAAAAAGCATTATCATTATAATTATATTATTATTGCATTCATTTATAGCTTGAAAAAATCCACAATTTGAATAGTCAATGTACAGGCTTTGAAAGCAAATTTTGCAAATTATTTATGCAAATGTTTTTTTTCTGCCAGTATTAACAGCAAACGTTGAATTCAATTGAAGCTTACTTAAAAAACCCTGAATTAATATTTATGCACACGTTTAACTAGACACTATGATTATGGCATTGCAATCAAATACCATAAAGTTTGAAAAATGCTGACACACATCTTAAATTGGTTTTATCAATTTCCGTTCAAAACTGCAAACAGAATAAGTCACCAAACAAAGCTTCGGAAACTAGGTCAACGTTTTGTTTATCCGAATAAATGTTTAATATAAATATTATGGTTTTATACAACACTTTTGCAAACTCGCTATCGTAATGTTAATTACAATTCTTGACTTTATAAATTTTAAACGCTTTCCGCAATTTGTTTATCTTTGAATCGACAAGCTCCGTCTGAAATATTAAGGTATTGAAGGTGGGGTCGATGATGGAGCGAGAAGACGGGTTTTACAGTGCCACCTGGTGTGAGGCATTGCTAGACGACATACATTTGTGAACGACCTTAACGTCCGACAACACAAGCCGGCGTAGTTGTATTACAATGAGATGGTAATGAGTGTCACGCTTGAACTACGCCTCTTTGTCTATGAGGAAAACTGTTGAACCCAAGTATAGATTGTAGGAAATCCATGAGTAAAGTCACAAAATTTCAAACCATACAGCTACTAATGGAAGAGACTTAAGTGTCGCTTGACATAGTCAGGGGTCAAATGTAAGTGTTACTTTCGGCGTCGGCGTCCTATTGCTTGTCCGGGATATAACTCTGAAACTACTTGAGATATCGACATGAAACTTTGTAGGTAGATAGATCTCATTAAATAGAAGTGCAGCGCATAAGAACTGTAACTCTGCTTTGCCTGTTTTTGGAGTAATTTTCCGCTTTTTTACAATTTAAACATTTTCCGGGGCATCACTTTGACACTGCAAAGAGGTATATTATAGTGTGTGTGATACGAAACCATGCTGGCCGTATATGCATATACTTATAGTTAAGCAACAGACTGTAAGGTTAGTGGTTGGATATATACTATTGCAAGCTTGATGCACATTACAATAATGTGCCTATAAAATAACATACGAACACAGTTGACTATTAATGATACAGAGCTATTGATGTTTGAAGAACAGAGCCGAAAAATCCAAATATACAGATACGATAAGGAGAGTGGATTTTCGAAATGTGAAGTGTTAAAAAATTCGTTCCAACTGTACTTTTAGTACTTTGATTATGATACCGGAATCGGAAGGGAGATCACTTTAGCAATAATATTTAATATAGCCATCGGAGTTATCTATATTTAAGACGTACACAAAGTAAAAAACATACCAAATGAAAGTTTCTGAAATAATTATATGACGGCGTATCGAAAGAATAACGATTTCACAATGACAAACGTAATCGAATACTGTAAATTGACATTCTTGTCACCCGGAAGCAGACTCAATAGTGAAAGATCTACGTCAACATTGGTGTAAGATTTTTTTTAAATTCAACTCGTGAACTCAGAAGATGACAATTTAACTCATGGCTATGCTACTCGTGAAAATATGTTTTCTGAGCTAAAATGGTGAAATAAAAATCTTTCTTACACTAGGCCCTAAAGTTGGTAAAAATCCTCTATTTATTTCATGGCATGAAATTTAGTTATATTTAGGGGCGGATCAGTATTTTTTCTAGGGGGTTTCGAACTTTTTCTGGGGGGTCCAAACTTTCAAACCACTTTATACACTTTTTGCATAATAATGCAATATTTTGATAATAAATCAAAGCGCTAATAGCGCTGTCAGACATGGGGTTTTGATGGAATATACATGTATACATATTGTTTTAATTGGTTTTTAACGTCGTATTCAACACATATTTATGTTATATATACGACAGCCAGCTCTTCCTACTATAGGTTTCCTGGACACTTTTCTATCACCAGTACTAACTTACCCTACCACGAGGCCGACAGCTCATGTTTAGGGTATGACCTACCGCGACCGGACTCGAACCCACGATCTCCGGATTCGAAGCGGCAGGTGGAATATATGGCTTATATAAAACAAACGGTTGCGAAACAAGAGACCTTTACCTTACATCCGATTAGATATACATGTACTTCTTATCGTCTGCTTGTTAACGCGTAATGAGGACTACATTAATTGCAGTGGTAATTATCCCTTGAAATGCGCACGCAAGCCGAATGTAATCGTCCGCGACAAATTTTAATGAGGATTTGCGACAGTCCACTACTAAACATGGGAAACCATATGTAAAAACTACATAGCCATTAAATCGATGTTGAGCACCACAAAAAATTATTTCACGCAACTTAAAAAATGACTTACAGTCAAAAACAGTCAAGAACAGGTAAATTTTTGAAATTCCAGGGGGGGTCCGGAACCCCCTGATCCCCCGCTACACCCGTCTGTGACCTCTTTAGGTTATATTAGAAATTGGGAGGAAGAATTACGTTTTTATACGTCTGCCGTATAAGGTATTCTTTGTGAAGAAATAAGTTTAAAATTAGTAGTATATGTAAGTTTTAGTCATACATACAATCTGCGTAAACACATATCCAGTAGACCACGGTCGTACTGGATCTGTACTTTTTCCCTTTGAGGTCACGTCGAGATGAACTTTGTGTCGACCAATCAATGCGTAGCTTTCATCTAGACGAAAGCACTATTAATCACATTTTGATTTCGTAATTTCTATTTTTAGACCAAGTTTTGCTTGCTAATTTAACCGCGGTAATATTCACAGGCTGCGATTGGGCGGCTCATTACAAATTTCGTGACGTAGACGATGTAAACAAGTTACGTATCATAACAATTTCGTCATGAATATTATGATGAGAAAAGGTCACCTGAACGTGACCTTCGTTTGGAAAAGGTCAGATCTACATTAGCGAGTATGCGAGCATTCTATAAATAGACGGTGAAGATATAGTCAGACCGTTTGTGTACAGAATGAGTATGCGAGCGGTAAAATTGTAGATCGGGTTTTAATCAGATTGTCATACATATTGATTACATGGGCAGCTCTATTATCACGTATGGTCAAAACAGCTGTAAGTCAGATCAGTAAGACCTTTGTGTACAAAACGTACTTCGCTTAGCTAAGTTTTTGCTCTTTAGAATAAAACAAATTATAATCTATTATTCAGTGCGTATGTTCAAAGGAACAGCTAATATATCGTTACATAATAGACAGATTGTATCTATACAAGTTATTTTGAACAAAGAGCTGTTTCGTATTTGATGTCTCAATATTTGCACAAGTAATTTATGTTTTAAACCATAAAAATGTGCAACATTTGTTTAAAACAAATAGTTTATTAAATATTCATTCATACATATATATCAATGATCCAATAGCATTAGTGTCTTTTGATAAATGGCAAACCTTTTAACTTTACTTTTTTTATCTTCCTCTCTTGGGAAGTGAAGCCTGAGCACTTAGCGCTTTACATCGGCAGAAATATCATTAATAAATATATAACAATATAGTGTTCACCAAACTTTTACAGACTATAGAATAAAATCTTTCAATTTCAATTACATGTGCAATGTATTTATATTGCAGAATTATGTGGTATTCCATGATCTAGCACTCAGGAATGCATCACATTCATAAGAGTCAGAATCCCTGACATCCTAAACTCTTCAAAACCAAGATCAATTAGTTACTTTCCGTTTTATATCTTAAACTATCCAGGTATTATCTACTAAATAGGATTTACCAAAATCAAAGTACATAAAAATCATTTATGAATACATGATTATAAAATGTTCCTTTAAAGCTATTAAGTATGTCTTAACAAAGCCAAAAAGACTCATTACTTTTGGCAGGCACTGTGTAATCCATTCATTTGCAGTTTCAATAATTATGGGCTTAATTGCCTAAGACACTTTTTGTCATAAACCATGCATATCTAATTTACTGAAGTATGGAAATATCAATATTGTATTCCACTTAAGTAATCGATTAGCAAACATTAAGTAAGCTCTGTATTCTAAACTTTAGACTCATTTTCTGTCGAGAAAAGGAACTCATGTAGCTTTATTTAAGATGAATTTGTATATTACGTGAATTTGTTAAAACATGAACTTCTTAGGTCGTATCTTACGTGAATTTGTTAAAACATGACCTTCTTAGGTCGTATCTTACGTGAATTTGTCAAAACATGAATTTCTTAGGTCGTATCTTACGTGAATTTGTCAGAACATAAACTTCTTAAGTCGAATCTCGTATTTTACGTGAATTTGTCATGACATGAAATTCTTAGGTCGTATCGTATGTGAATTTGTCAGAACATGAACTTCTATTGTCGTATTTTACGTGAACTTGTCAGAACATGAACTTCTTAGGTCGTATCTTACGTGAATTTGTCAGAACATGAACTTCTTAGGTCGTATCGTACGTGAATTTGTCAGAACATGAACTTCTTAAGCTTTTTTGTAAGTCTGAATTCATGTCTGCTTGTATGTTTTGGACTAAAATACATGATTTCAAAATACAGTAGATGTGTTAACAAGGAGGAACCAGTTATCACTGCAATACTAGGGATCACTATAACTACATGTGTACACGAGTGTTCCAGGCGTACAGCATGTCTGGCACTCTCTTACAACCGACAGCAACATTTATGCAGTCTTTATAGCACGGAGGATGTCACTTTTGTCTCAGGTGTGTGTGTATACATAGAACGGTCAGACATTATACTTGAGGTATGTATTGTGAGATTTTATGTGAAAACATAACTGGAAGAAAATTATTTGTATTTTCAAAATACATTGTAGTGTTGTCTTTTTCTTAGTTTTTGTTAATAAGTGGATTTATATTTTAACTATTATCATTTCATGACTATTACTAGTAATTCTCTAAATAAAATGGATGATTCATGAACTCGATAAGTCACACAGGTCCATGAAGATTTGATACATCTCCCTTGCAGGGACCCGTTAGGGACAAATCATTTAAAAAGTAAAAGGTCCGATCTGCGAATTTCAAGAACCAACTGTTTGGCAAAACAATGATCTCAAACAGTTTTCAATTCATCAAAATATATAAAATGTCTCTGGTCCTTTAAATTTGGTTTGATCCTGTAAAATGTTGTTACTTCGTCTATATTTTGAAATTGAATACATGCACGGCTGTAATAATGTGTCACCCCGTTTATAGAATAAAATTGAAAACTTATTCAATTTAAATGTAAGAATCGAAATAACATACCGTTTTTTCTATAGTTTGTCGTAGAAAAAAGCATAGACTTTTGTTTTGATGTGTTTATCAAATAAGTGCTATAGCACTTGATATTTAATGTTGGCACTTCATAACTCGTGTCTCTGTTTTATTCAACAACAAAATATAGACACATGTATGTTATTTCTTAAATATATGATACATTAAAGGATCCATGTGGTGGCCAATGTACTGCAGCTGAGACTTGTGAGGATCAAAGCACTGAATGTACTATCTCAGGTAAACATTTGATTTTTAAGTTTGTTTATATTCATTCATTTATGTATTTATTTTACTGGGTATAACGCACCTAACCTAACTTCCTGGACCCTTGTCTATAATCAGTACTCATCTACCCTCCTACAAGGTCGGAATTCTCTCCCTATACCTTACTAATGGAGGAAAATTGACATTATTGTCAAGTTTCATGATAAGGTATAACCTCCCCGAGTGGGGTTCGAACCCGTACCCCCTTCGGGACAATTTTTCATTTGTATTGTCATGATATATACTTGCTCATAATTATGGTTTTTTATATCGAACTTTTTATTTCTTTAATGTTTACTATCTCTATTATTTTTTTTCTGTTGCTATTTATCTGTCTACTTTTGAATTAGGCTGATTAAATAGGGTCAGTTCTTGGTTATAATCTTAATTGGGTTCAGATATATAGAACCTAAAGATACGTAAAATATCGTGACATGTTTCTGCCATCAAATAACCACATAACTAACATATATAAGTGGTTAACAAATTACGGTAACTAGTTAACCACTTAACAAAATTAACTAAAGAGGTTAACTAAGTACGGTAACTAGTTTATGACTTAACTTAATTAACTAAAGAGGTTAACTAGTTATGGTAACTAGTTCACCAATTAACTTAACTTACTTAATAGGTTAACTAGTTACGGTAAATAGTTAAGTTGCCAATACCTTTGGTGAGTGATAGCGTATTGTCGCAAACTAGTCACAAACCATTTCTACAACTTTGCTTTCAAGATAGATTTACTTGTCTAAATAACCACTTACAAATAAGAACTATCTTGGATAAATGGTAAGTCATTAACTAGTTACGTAACTAATTAACTAGTTAAATATGTGATAACAAGCTTTGTAACCAGTTAACATGCTATCAACTATATAAAATGGCTAACAGGTTATCTAGTTACGTATCAAGTATCAATAATCACTTACATGTAACTAGCTAGTAAAATAAGTTATTAACTTCTCATGTAACTAGATAACTATTTATTTACTCTCCAGTTTAGTGGTTATCTGGTGGCATGTATATACCACCAATATGCCACCATTCTTTAGGGAATATCCATTTTTTATTGTTATTCTTTATTACATCAGAATGCAGACGTCTGATCAGACCTGGTACAGAATTGGTTGGCAATATGTACAACATTGGTAGTAAAATAAAGTATATTTGCAACAATGATTATGTGACAAATATTTTACTGACATCGTTAGAGTGTCTGCCGGACGGTAATTGGAACAAAAGACCATTCTGTCGTATGTATTTTGATATTTTCTCTTAAGCATGTAATTATATAGTACTTAAATACAAATATATTTATAATTATCAGTCATTTTTATTCATAATATAGTTCGGCAGAATAATGATCGATTCTCAAGCGACACACTTTAAAGATGTATTAAGTGAAAAATAGTTAATACAATATAACAGCGCATGATTCCCCTTTAATATCGCCTCTTACTGCAATACTTGTGTAACGTGCACCGAGCGGCCTGTTGAAAACTATTCATTACTAGTAAAAAGGCTATATACAATATATAATTTTTTCCTCGGGGTCTACTTTGACCAATGATTAGAAACAACAACTTAAACCAAACATATAGACTGTAATCAACAAATAAGCAATATATACATGTGATCCGAGCGGTAACAAAAGAAACACTCACAAACTATCATACAAGGCTTGGGTTTCAACACACGAGGTGCTGAAACCACTAGCAGTTCCAACCAGCAACAAACTCAACCAATCCGTCAAATGACAACCAATAATCCAAGGCAATACATACTTTATCACTACAAACACGTTCGAGCCTCTGCACAAGAGGCGTTGAAACCACCAGAGTTACAACCAATAACTCTCACAACACACCAGGTTCTATGACTAACCTGTGGTTTCAACCCGAACTAACCAAACCACGACGTTCCAACCTCTTCCTTGCAACACCACCACCCGGTACCATAGTTAGACTATCTATGACCCTCTCACGATGCCTTTGGCTTTCTATGAGAACGCGGATCCATAGATTTCTTAACTCTAATCGTACAACAGAGCCCTGATAACTAGAAAAAGAGCGATGTGAACCCTCCGGAGTCTCCAGTCAGACTCCAATTTTCTCTGTCGAGTTCCGCCTTTTATACCCACCTGATGCCCAGGCATACCGGAACTGAAATCTGATCGGTACATACATACATTTGATGCTCTTTGGAACTCTTGCACGGGAAGCATATTTGCAAGCGCCTACATTGTCTTTGAATGAGCGTCTACCGTTACCCGTATACAAATGTTGCCTTGCTAACAAGGGAGGTAACCTTACATAGAGACGCTAAAATGCAGTCATGACCGTTAACGTTACACTTGTTCAAACGGTGGTCATTTTTGACGCAATTTTGAAATACCTGAAAGATGTTTACTGCAATTTTAATTGACTTACTTATCTACCTAACATTTATGTAAATGTTATGGATATTTTGGTGCATAAACATTATATTCTGAACATTTAATTAAAAATTTTTAATGATTAGCCGCCATCTTGGATGCTAAAAACCAAAAATATTTTCTATTTTATTCAAATCTAGGTAGAGCTAAGTTTGACATAAATTCTGCCGTTCTAATACCTGTGGCCAGGCTTTTGGACTGAGCTAAGCTAAGTGATATTCTAATACAAAATGCCTAGTACTTACTTTGATTGCCCCACGTTTGTAAATAAGCTGTTTAAAAGCTGTGAAGTGATGTTTGTCAAAATATGCCTTAACTCCTGAAATATGATGTTATATAACAAGTTAGGTATCGTGTTAGACCAAAAATTACACACATTTACCAAACTAATTGTTTTAACAAAAGGGATTTTATTTGTTGATCAGATATTATCTACAAATGGAAAATGCTCTTGTCAAGATTGTCATGTAATTTGTTTTCAATTTTTATTCGGGCTATAGTTTTACTTTATATTACCCTACATAAGTGAGATGTCACATTTTGTTAAGCGATTGTAAATGCGTGTACATGCAATATGTCGAGTTTAATAGCAGTGTGCAGAATTATGAGTAACATACAGCAAATGTGTACGACCGGTTAAACTGAAGACGTTTTGTAGCTAGTTACAGATTTTTAATCATAACTTAATAAAAATGTTCTTGTGTAATTTGGCTGAAAGTGTAGCGCAGTATTTATTAAATTGTTCCATCCCATAGACAATTATTTCATATTTTATGACACATTTTTTTTATATTTCAGCAACCAATGTAGCTTATAATAAGCCAGTAACCATGAGTTCACAATACAATGAATATAGTTCTTCAGATAAATTGGTTTGTGGTGCAGATTTTACATTCATCTGTTCTATTTCTTTCAATTCATTATCATCTTTATCAAATGCAATCAATTTGTCGTGTCAATTTTACATGGGCTTTTCCCAAGTTTAGTAGCGAACTGTAGCATATTATCCTCATTATAATTTGTCGCGGACGATTACATAAGGCCGTGTGTGCACAATTCAAGGGATAATTACTATTTCAACCAAAATAGCTCGCATTACGCGTTAATAAGCAGACGATATGATGTCTGTTAGTTGAAATGTACCAAATCTGGCTTATGTAAGGGAAAGTTCCCTTGTATCGCTTCCGTGTGTTATACATATATTATATTTTCTATCAAACCCCATGTCCAAGAGCGCTATAAGCGCTGTGATTACTATTTATCATACCTCACGTGATTTGTTTATTGTACGTACAGCCTAATGTAACGTCACCGGATGACAATCCGTTATGTCACACTCTGGACGTTACCAATCGGCCCGCTTGACATTACCTATCGGCACGCTTTAAACGATGGGAGACCACTGCGTTGGAGTTTGCTAAGAACTGGGACTCCAGTTTTAACCATTCAATTTGAATCACCTCCGGACGATTTGCCAGAATATTGGGTCCGCGGGCGCGGCCCCTCCGGCCCTAGCTCCTACGCGCCTGGAACATTTGTTTTATTCAAAACTCGAAGCTCTGTTTGTGTATTACTTTGTTCCGACTGGTCAATCACTTCAAATCAGTTCAGCAATATCCCCAATCTTTCATAATATGAATGGTTGTCATCTTCTTTTATAGTAGTCATTCTTGTACTGACATCAAGCCACCAGGAACCCTAATCACAGTCGTTATAACGATATCAATAAAGACAAATGGCGTTTCCATTAAAAAACAAAAACAGTGTAGGTTTATTTTTTTTTAACAATTATGTATTTTCCATATTTTCAACAGGTAAATGGAGATATAACAGGTCTGTGGCCTTGTGCAAGTACTCAATGGGAACATAGACCATGGATGATAGTTGATTTGTTGTCTGATTATAGAATTGTGTCTTTCTCATTATACAACCGCCAGTATTGCTGTCGTACGTATGACCACGTTTATTTATATATCAAAGATTCCGCTAAAACGATCAGCTTGGCTTTTACAATATCATTATTCGATTTTTTTTTTACAATTTTAATATCAAATGTAAACCGTTTGCATTAGAGAACATAGTCTGAATTACCTACCCCTTACCACTTCCGTTATCGGAAGCCCAATAATGGCGGAGCCCATCAGGGCATCTTTAGGTTTTACAATTTTTTTTTCTTTCCTTTCTGATGGTTAATTTGGTAGAAGTTCGGTACTAAAAAGGTTATTCGAAGTCGTTTGTTTTCCTTTTTGCACGATTAACGAATAACCATAAACGATGTCTTCAAAATAGACACGATTTGTAACATTCTTCGTTAGAACTTTGGATTCTTCATTTATCATAAATGTAAAGTGTTATATTGTACCAAACTTGAGCTATTTTGTCACCGAATATGATAACACGATTGTTATGCCTGTTTTCTAGTGAATAAATCAAGTTGGCATTTCAATCCTTTTAAAATTTAATAATGTCTGTGGTAATATTTTTCAGCTGGCAGACTTCACAATATAGAAATATCAGTAGGTTTGACTGTGGGATCGTTAGAATTATGTGTCAAGTATCCGGGGATATTGGATCCCATCGTACAGACTTTTCAGTTTTACAACACACCGTGTATAGGGAGATATGTTAAGGTGCAAATCGTGAACGCAATTACTGAAGAAGTGATTTTAACAGTTTGTGAGTTACAGGTCATCGCTACTGAGATCTAGTAATACATGTACATTCGAAACTCGTTGACCATTCATTGAATGAACAATCTTAGAAGGATTCGTGGGGGATTCACCGAGAACATTGGGTTTTTATTTCATACACGAGGCGAAGCGCATAACAGTTATGCAAAATAGTTCTTGTAGAATACACACACGGATTTGTTAAAACTTATTTCTATATTATATATTTGCTTAAATATTGTTCAGCGATTACATTTTACTATGTAATTTCAATTTTATATAATATTAATCATCGCTTAAACAATCGTGGATTTGTTTATTTCAATACTGGTTAAAGTATTTGTTATGGCATATGACGCAAAGGTTGTTCTAAAATGGCGTTTAAATTTGTCCGAGGTTATTCGCAGTGAATGGTCGAGGAGCTCCGAATAACAGTTATACGGAAACTATTAATACACAACTTTTGTTTGTCAACAACTAGGAAGATCTCGCCCATCTATGACTCCGCCTTAAAATAGTTCGGACTTTTTGTTGTCCTGAACCGAATATCATATTTCGTATACGAAAACACGGTAGCCATATTTTCACAGCGCTCATATCGGAATTACTTTTTGCAAACGCCCAAGAAAACCTACTGGCGTTATTTATATTCTAAAGAGAACACCGATTTGTCAGTGTAGCGCTCTTGGGTCCGAGGTATTTGCAAAAAGTATAAAACTGGCGTTGGAGATGTGATGCGCAGCAAAAAATATACACTTATCTGCTTAGCCTTGCTAACAGACTAACAGCTCTTTAGAAATTTGAATTGATGCTGATTTTTCACTGTTTTTTTTCTTGAAACTGTAGCATTTGTGATGTCATAGTCACGTGGTATTGCCACTGTAATAATGCTAGAGTTCAATATAAGATATTAGTCACGTCATGTTACAAATAATTGAAGTCTCAATAACTACTAGTAATGTAAATTAATTGCTTCTAAGCGGAGAAAATTCAATATTGAACTTACAGATGAAGTTTGTAAAATGCTACTTATCATCAAACTTAATGGATTTTAATGGCTTGAATGTTATACCTGCGAACAGCAGCGTGTTCATTAACGACTGTTAGCAAACGTCACGGATACGGAACAACTCAACCCGTAGACAACTCAACCTATGTATAACTCAACCCAAAGTTGGGACAACCCAAACCGTTAGTAAGGTATTGGGTTTTCTCTGGTTGAGTTGTCTTTGGGTTGAGTTGTCCCGACCCTAACGTTACGGAACGTTTCGAACACGGTACAGATCTATGTTTACTAAAAGTTGGTATATCATTAGTCTACAGTCTATTCTTCAAGAGTCATTAGTCTTTAGTTCAAAATAGGCGTAATCTCAAGCTTCTGGCTTTCAAAGACTCCCTCAAAAAGAGCTCCAGGGGCACTTGACAATTAAACAGTCCGTATATGTACGTCCTTTTTTCAATCTTAAAAGTTATATCACAAGTTTTTTTTGCATTATGACGTCATGAATGTTAGACGAAACAAGTGAGATTAAAACAAATGATAAACGGGTATTTAATGCTTTATTTAACAAGGTCAACTCCTGACCTCAAAGTCTGTAAAAATAGATTTATAATACATATAAACAATATACAATACAATTGTTTGTCTCTCAAAAGACATGAAAATGCTGAAATATTATTTACCAAATAAAAACCTCACCGGCATTCATTGAATATTGCACACAACCAACCTCACATCTCTCCAATCTTTACATTGTCAATACATGTATGACATACGTGTTCAACACATATTGTAGCAAATTGAAAAAATACATTGTTTAAACCAACCTTAATTGCATCTCATTTACCATATTAACGTGGACTATGCAATCGTACTAGATTCCATATAATGATAATAATAAGTCATATGAATATCCATTACTCATTACAAAATGTAATTCTAACACTTGATAGGAGTTAAACATATGGAACAATTTAACACTGAATGAATGAAGTACACTTTCTATAAAAAAGTAGTCCGAGAGCTCGCAGTCATTTTTGCGGTATCTCGCTAAAAAGGGTGTTTGAGTGAGTGATTCTTATGTAGCTTTTACACTATAGTTGCCCTCAACTCAGATCTGAGAAAACATAACTTTTGAAATGTTTCACAAATAATTTCGTGGACAATTACATTCGGTCATGCGCAGTCAGATTAGGCTCAACGATATGAAGTTAGGTTAACACCTACGCGTGAAAAGTAGTCTTACCATAAACGGTTAATGTTTTGTCCTTATTGGACCCATGTCCGGGCAGCGATTTTAATGCTCAGATTTCCGAGGAGATCAAAATTAAAGTTTGAAACTGGAGAGGTAGACATTATCACTCAATGTGAGTCAACGGAAATATCAAAATTGACCATCAAATGTATGCATACTTTTGTATGTATTAGATTTAATTATACTTTTTAGCGTACACTATCTTATCTACACTGTCATCAGACGTTTTAAGAGCGATACCGCATGTAAAAAACTCTTGGAATATGACAAGTTTATTGTTTTTGATATAGACCAAAGTCAATTACATCTTAGATTAATCAACAACATTCCTATTTATTTTATTCATATATTTCCATATCAATCGAGAGTGAAATTGGAGATTCAGTAGATATATGTAAGGATTTCTAACAAAATAATACACATATTAGCGCCGTTAAACTTCGCAAATGCCCTGACGGTAAACGTCGCAGCACTGACGCTAATTGTCGCACAAAATATCGACTGACGCTTAACGTCGCAACATTAAAACTTAACGTCGCAATTGGTAGGAAGGTATAGTATCAAACCTAAACAACACACATGTATTACACAGGACAATTATGACTTCAAAACAACCACTTTTAGACCATCAACCATCAACATATCCTTAGCAGCCACCCTTAGGTCCATGGCAACACTGAGCGTTAGTGACAGGACGTTCAGTGTCAATCGTGACTTTAAGCGTCGCTACAACACAAATCACGTTTGTCTTCTTAACTCCTCTAATGTCAGTCAGAAAATGCACCACTGCTTCTGAACAAGTTTACTTTACACCAACACAAAATGTCGAACTCACAACCTTTAGGCATTTAACGAAAGAGCAAATAAGGGACATTAGTCAGTTATTTCCTTTTTGAAACTCTTTAAATGCTTCATACAACTAATTGGATTACTCGGGTTTTATGTTATCTTCCTTCGGTGGAAAATTCAACAATTAAACCAAAAATTCCAAATAAAAAAAACCGTCTTACAAATGGGATTATCATGACTTTATCAAGGCAAGATAACTGACAAATGTCCCCTGTTGTACATTACGGTCATCATACATCGGACGAACACAAGTTTGCGACAAAGTCTGACATCGGTGTGAATATATTGTAAATATATGGATTTTCTCTAGGAATAAATCGACATTCAAACTTTGGTTCTGTCAGAGGATACTGTCGGGTGTAGAGTCTAGGATCTGTGGACGGTACTCTACCATTCTCTGGTGGAAGTATTCTAAATTTCTGGATTAATGACGTCATCGTTAGGAAAATACGTGACCTAGCAAAATCTTGTCCAGGGCATGCGCGTAAACCAAGACTGAATGGTATTACACTGAAAAGAGAAATGTATTAAAAGTGTTGGACAAAAGCCAAGTGCTTGTTCAAAGATGCTTCAACACTCAATGTGAAAAATCAGTAAATGTGCATAAGCATGAAGCTTTCACTATTATAAAATACAGTTAAATTAATGACTTTATCGACAAGAATTCTTCTATCTTGTGGCGTTTTAAAAATATTAATGGCCAAATGCGGAAAATATCCGAAATAACTTTTTATGATTCTCTACGGGTGTAGTCGAGCGGTTACAACGTTGGACTGGTAATCATTGGACAATCAGCACCACGTTGGTTCGAATCCCATCCAAAACCTACCCCGTTGTTTCCTGTAGCAAGAAACTTTATCCTATTAGCTCAGTACTTGGGGACCAGGAAGCGGACTCGAAAGTGACTTATCTAAGTTGTAAGAACTTGTTTCACAATCAAGTCAAAATAAATTAGTATAAACAATATGATTCTGTACGTTTTCTTATTTAACTGAAGGAAGTTTGTAGACCTGTACAATCTGTTGCTATGGCGTTAGAGGTTTTCTGTCATTGGACAGTAAATTTTTATGATACTGGAATAATACAAATTCAAATTAAATATATATTCACTTGCGTATTATACAGTATGTTAAATATTATCCTGATAAAACCGCTGGTAAAATTTGTTAAAAGTAGCATAATAGCGTCACTCCATATTTATCAAGGAAAGTAACTCTAACATATATACAAATTTAATATAAAACTCACTCTAACAGTTATTTCCCCTAATTGAAAATTGTGACCAACGGATAATTTATAATACTAAATTACTTACTTTTTCATGGTAATATGATCCGATGGTAGAAGATTTCCATCTTTGTCCAGAAAACGTTCAGGACGAAATTCCCATGGATCACCCCAGATATGTTTATCATGATGAACAGCGTATAGATTTGAAATAATCTGAAATATACGTAATTATGTCTAATAGAGATATATATAACAGAAAGCAAAAAAGAAATGTTCATAAAACGTGTGAAAATCAGAGTTCTTAAACAATAGCACATCTTAATGCTAAATATCAAACAATCAAAATATAAAAAATGCGTACCAAGTTCCGAGGTTTAAGGGTGTTTAAGAAAAAATAATTCGATATTGTTGTGGTGGTTTTGTATAACTATGGTATATTAACAAGGCATCACAATCTACGCGAACAAAGTATCCCATAGACCGCTGTCGTATAATATAGTGCAAATATTTGTATACATGTATACGGCCACAATTTTTATATTTTTAGTCTAACGAGAATTTTCCAAAAAAAAATGAGTATGGTAGGTAAAAAAAAAGATAAAATATGTCAATTACAATCGTCTTTCCCATTTTGAACAAGTTCTGAGTGAATTTGATATTTATCTTAGAAATTTACGGACATTTTCTCAAACTGTGTAATAATTGACACATTGATCTTATTCGTACTGGGATGGTTTCAGTTTGTTTCTTTTTTTGGTGCAAAAATAAGTACAGTGGATAATAAAAAAGTTTTTTTTTCAATTTCTGAAATATTAGGGTCGGGATTTTTGTAAGACGGAAAATATAAAAGGTCTGGCCTAAGTATAAAAATAATTAAGTATTTATAGCAATAGGGTCTCGCAACAATTTTCTCAGAATTCGCAATATGATAAGGTTAGGTTCAATGTGAAAATCCGCACCACACATGGCTAAACGGCGCACAAGAACCATGAAAGTAAACTAAAATACCACACAACACAGTACTTCATGTTCATACAAACGAATAACATAGACAGCATAGGCGGATCTAACGGGGGTCAGGGGGGGGGGGTCCGGACCACCCCTATAGAATTTCCAAAATGTACTTGTCCAGTAGTGTATTTCTTGACTGTAAGTCATTTTTAAGTAGCATGAAGCAATTTTTCTCGGTGCTTAACATAGATTTAATGGTAATAAAGATTTTTATTAATATGTCGCATTATTCTGCAAAATGTGTATAATGTAGTTGTGGTTGGAAAGTTTGGAACCCCCAGAAAAAGTTCCGGGACCCCCAAGAAAAAAATCCTGGATCCGCCCCTGAGACAGCATAAAAAGAATAAAAAAACTTACGGCAGACCCAGCTTGTACAAGATTTCCATTTATATTAACATCTTTCTTACATTTATGAGGTATAGCTAACGGTGTCTGTGATCCATATCTAAATATTTCTAATGTTACGGCTTGAGTATATGGCATCCAATTACGATCTGAACATGTTGGATATCTCTCTGAACCTATATAGAACAAATTAAATCATAAAGCAGTTAAAAAGGGTCATATGTACTTTAAATTTTAAAGCGTTTGCACGTAAACTACTATCATAGTATACATGTATTTCCAATATTGTCACTTTGTATATGTTTGGTTTAAATATACATTCTATTTAATGGTTTTACTCATAAAACACGCATTCAAATGAAAAAAGGGGTCTGTTCACAAGTTCTCGCAACTTCTTACGGAAATTCCCCTTTGGTAAGATTTTTCCCTGACTTATTAGGTTATTAATTTAAATGATAACATGGTCAAGTCTGACAAATGATTAATATGATTTGAAAAGTTTATCTAGAATAATATAATTTGACAGTTTATTGCCGAGCTGAGTTGAACGTAGTAAAACATTCATTTAGTTGTAATACTGCAATTAGCATTCAACAGGAGCAAAGGTAAACAATGCGTCGTAAGCGCTGACAGGACATGGGTCACACAGAGCAAAACAGGGCTATTTAATACTGTCAGATATTGTTAACAATGGGACCCTTTTTCTCGCGTAGGTGTTAACCTTAATTCAAATCGTTGCGCTTAATTCTACTCCACAAGACCAAATGTAATTGTCAGCGCAAACTTTTGTGATAAGTTTCAAAAGTTGTGATTTCTAAGACTTAAGTTGCAAGCAATCAATGTCAAATAAAGCATCGTCTATTCATGTACATACTTCGTGCTCGAACAACACGTTGTTTGGACACGACAACACTGTGTGACTATATTAGTGCATAAGTTGATAACTTTAGTACAAGTATCATGAGACCGGGGCAAGAAATTTTTAATAAAGTCACATTAGGAATGCATACTGTAAACCAATTTAAAACAATAGACATTATTTAAACCTTACCTATAATACTGTCAACTTCTGATTGGAGTCTTGTCTGTATATCTTGGTGATGACACATCAATAATATAAATAATCTTATAGTCTTTAATAATTCTGTCATACCTACAATATGAAGTAAATATTGTTAATTATACTAGTCTACGTATGTGTTGTAATTACCTATATGGCAATTGTGGAAGACTTTTTATAAATCATTTCATAAAACAATGACCAAAAAAAAGTGTTCCCGCTTGGCTAGGATGTGTGCGGTTAGCACACAAGCATTCTGATTTAAATTACAATGTATTGATTACATGCCCCGCATCACGTAGAATTCTTGTACATTTTTGAATGAAGAGTTTTTTTAATTCGAGTAGGAATGTCGGATATGCACGATTTCGCATACCTAATGTGTGAGTAATTGATAAAAGCAGATAGTTGCAATATCTTTTGACCAAAGTTAAAATCTGAATTAGATATACAATATGTGATTTTATTCTACCCTATCAATGTAGATATAGCACGCGATGGTAGCATAAAAAATGCTTATATCTAAAACATACTTAAACTCTTCAAAATCAGAACTATGTATACAAAATGTAACAATATTACAGCAGCGGAAACATAGTGGGGCAATCATCAGCATCTTTTATTAAGACTAATGATTCCCAATCACGATTTTGCTACATATGGTAACGTGATGTATATTTGTATTTAATATTGTAGTTACCTGCTGTTAAAGTGTCATATATAAGACCTTTAATATGTTCATCTGTAATCAAACTACTTCCTGTTTTAGCAATGTCTTCTTGTTGACGTTGAATACATGCATCAACAATACCTCGTCTTAGTTTTGGACAATATGTATCCTGAAAAGAACCATAAAAATCTGAGCTTGCATCGGTTAGTGATTAAATTTCTAAGCAATACAGATCATGAACTGACATTAAGTTCGGTTGCCTCTATAGAGGAATAGTTTTCGGTTACGTTTCATGGGAAAACAAGCAAATACTGCTTGACAGACATTGCCTTGGACTGACATAAAATAAACGTTACCCGAGATTGAATCGATTTATGGTTTAACATAATTGTTTGATCTCAAGCACATTATATGAAATGGTTGGAGTTAAAGTGTTGGGTTAGATGATCATTTAACATATTTTAAAACATCTTTATTCATTAGCGACTCTTGAGTTACATGTAAACATTTCTTCGGTAAAGCATTAAGCATTAACAGGACGTACTGTTTCCTTCACTTAAATAAATCAAAAGAATCGTATATACTACAAAATCAACAACAACGCTAGGTACCAATCTTTCAATTCAAACGAATTAATGGGGGATCACATCAAAAGTTTAGTTCATATTTTTTCGGACAAAGCCAAGGGAGAGGAGAACATCAAAAATCTAGTTAGTACACAAATGTTCATGACCAGGGTATGTTTACTTCTTTCTCACAGTTGGTTATCATTAGTCAGACTTGGTGTTTAGACTATGACCTCTAAGACATAGTAAGTAAAATAATGGCAGACTAAAATAAACAGAGATACCTTTGTTTATATTCACAGGCCAGATCAGAGTAAACAACTAGTATAGTATGAATAAATAGCATATTTTCATGAATATTTTCACGAAAAGTACATGTACAAGATCCTGTTGCCTAAGCATTTCGCTGCGTATCGCTTTGCCCCCTCGATTTTATATCGCATACTTATTACTTTTTATGTAAAATGATATCAGGGCAGTAATTATACGTAGCTTATATGCTTAGAGGCAACATGCTCCAAGTCATTTGATATGGGGTAGTCGTTTATTAAGTTTTGAAACGTGGCTGTTTTGCAGAGCATGCAGCTTTTATCATGAATCATGCCTCATGCATTTCAAATTGTATAAATAACGATTTTGTCTGGATTTCTAATTACCACAGCGTAAGATTTAAACTATTACTGTGTTAATTAACGCTCACAGTTGATCATGACTTAACAGCAAACACTGTATTAAACGATATGTATAGAATGAAAATACTGAACAATACAATTTAAAGGTGTGGGTTTTAAAGATTCAAACTTCTCCATAGATAGAAGGTTGGTCAATAGTCTGCTGCGACCATCGTTGAAAGTCACGCTGCCCTGTTAAATTTCGCAGTACAGTTTTATATACTCTTTAGTCACCGAGCCCAGTTAGTGTATTTCGAGAATGCGACGATGCGTTGCGAAATGATAAAGAATGATTGGTACTGCGACGGGAATGCGACGATGCGCTGCGAAACGATTCAAAAATGTTCAGTAGCGCGGCGGGGAGTACCATACATCATTTCAGTTTGCACTACCTGTCCAAGCCATACTGTATTTTGTTAATTTTCAGCTCTAGCGTAAGCGGCGAATATGGAAGAGAGCAATCTCGTATAAAACGTATAACAAATGTTTTGCTACAAACGGATGAGTTCAAAGTACAATAACATGTTATGTTTAAAAAATGATTTATACAAATAGTGCATGTATTGTCTAAGAGGTAATAACATAAACTTGCCATCTATCCCAAATTAGATTTGTTGCAATTTTGTTATTTACCATTAATTGTTTATATCAACAGTAAATCACATACATGTAGATCGTATCGTATTTTACCATACTTCAAGTGGTATCTGGCAATTACTCTAAATGTTTATAAAACTGTAAAGTTAAATCACAGAACTATCACAAATAATTGGTTCAATCAAAGATAAGGAGCGTGAAGAATCTAAACTTTGTTCACTTATCAATATATTATATAATCAAACACAGAAACACACATGTTTTTTATACAGGGTCGTGTTTTCAAGTTTGTATGAAGGTACAAAATAAAATATCCTTTACTCAAGTTGTAGGCTGGCTTGTTTTTTGTAGAAGCTTGTTGTCTGATAATGTATTATGTTCTTTAACAAATACGTATGTGGCGTTAAGTTATTTCCATGTCTTGTTAAGTGCCCTGTACCAGGGATATAGACAGGACTTTGATTTTGAAGCTAGCAACACCCTGGTAAAATCTCGACTCTGGGGACATTTGGGTGATACCATGCCTGGCAAATACTCCCTTGATTAAGTAGTCAGTTCTTACCTATCCAGAAAAAAAGCATTGAACAATTTATAATCATGTTGTTGTTGTTTATTTTGTTTGTTGTTGTTTTTTTTTGCTTTTGACTAATGCCCATTTTCTGAAAGGTCTTACAAAGGTCTTAGTGAAATTACCAAATTCTCACAAGCTGTTCCAAGAATTTTGGTTAGTATACTTGCCAGGTCATTATTCAATGCATTGAAGCAAAGTCATATCCGTATGCAAAACTGTCAAATTCCTACATACCTTTAAATCATGAAAGAACCTCTTCCCAACTTTATCTCTTGCTGTCATTGTATCTCTATATACGTTTCCATAGTAACCAGGCAGATGCCGTAAAAATGGAAACATTCTTAAAGCGCCATCTACCGACGGTTCTATCATTGTAAACAAAGAGTCAACAAACTCCCAGGGTGCCTCTGCTTCCGGTTCTATATCTGATATGGACTCACCGATCAACTGAAAGCAAATATAAATTTCACATGAGATATCAGTATAATAATTTTTGCAAGTGTAGAGATTTATACATAACGTCGTGTTTGTCTCTTTTCTGGCTGCTCTGTTTCAACATCAATATACATGTAGCATGTGTTGACAGACGCAATCGTCTATCGTCTCGTTATTTTCTAAATTACAACAATGTTTGTGGTATGCAAAAAGCCATATCTCACAAATCGCAACAGTTGTAGATTCCACTGACGAGACGTTTGCTAATTCGTATGCTATTTATCATTGTTCTAACTAGAGGAAATTTTACAATCCCAATTAAACCGACATAGTGTTATGAAACACTTAAAAGAACAGATTTATCACTAGGTGCTGACAGTGCAAATAACTTCACAGAAATACATACCAGAATTGTCTCACACGAAAGAATTGTTCTATTTCTGAATTTTTGCGATGCATGAAACCCATAAAATAAGCCAAAACTATAGTTTAAGACACTCATTGGAAATATTACTTATTGGAGTTTGGCTAATAATATCACTTCTATAAATAACATTATTATTATTATTTACTATTATTATATACTTTTCTTGTTGTTATAATTAGTATTTTATTACTATTACTATAACTATTACGATTGTTTGTGTTATTTTAATATATTTTTTTCCGTTCGACAAGTACGCAATGATTTGTTACAAACTATGACATTCAACTTTTCAGTCTAAACTTTTTTTATTTTGAACTAGGGACATGAAGGTTACCGACTTCACACGCATGTATATTGTGGTGCCTTTTGAGGGTACACCTTACAAAATGCGTAACGCTTTAGTTAAAAAACGTACCAATAGAATACATTTGGTTCTAATGAAAAATCCAATTAGCAATTAATTGCTATGTAAACTATCAGCAGTATGAAATATCATCAGATGCTTTCTGAGCATAATAAATACAAATGTAATGGAAATACACAATGAACTATGTAAATATAACTAGGTAGAACGTATTTGTTAAACAGAAAAAAGACATGAAAGTGTTGACGAGTTAATTTATAAATGATGAGTAAAGATAATACCCTGATAGATGGAATAATAAACATGGTATTACAATAAATAGATCTATAATACACCCTTACTCAATATACTACAGATGTAATAAAAAACAATTAAGACTAAGTAGAAATAATTGACATTATTACATACAGGTAGACACTGATAGTCTATCAATTACAGGTGCTCGAGAATTGTCTGCATGCTTATTACTAGTAATATCACAGCAGTGTCTTGAACAGAATAGGGCACGAATAGTATTTACTCAACTTGTGTCTTTAAATGAGCAAGCTGTGTTGCTCCACCCAATCTTGATCAATCTTAGATAGCCTGCTTAGATAGACTTATCAATCAATCTATATGTCAATGTTTTACATGATCATAGTCGGTTACATTGGAACACTTTTTGGTTTGACTTTCAAAAGTTTAATCTCATTTTAAACAAGAAAGTTGACCTCTCGAATACTTATGTGTGACATTAATTTCAAGTTCCTGACTGGAATTGAAAGTTGATTTGTAAACTGGTTACCAACGTCTCACAGTGGTCTGCTCTTGATTCTTTATAGGCAATCATCATTTTTTTTATTACAGTGTTTAATATACAGTGAAATATTGTGTTAACAGAATTTTAATGATTGGAAAAAGACGCCTACAACTTGCCAACAAACGAATTATTCATATCAAACTCGGTGTGATTTATTTAAACTAAGCAAACCACTTGCCACTGTCCATGAATCTATAACAGTTTCAATCGGCAAATGATTCATACAAATATGTCATCAAAATCATTCAAACAGTATAACACCAATAAAAAGTTGAACTTTAGTAGACCCGTAGGTGCATCATATTATAGTAAGATATTATTATTGATGTATCAACCCCCGCTCAGAGTTATACCTCTTTTATGTTGTTTGATCTTTATATTACAGTTCAAGTATACTACTAGTTGGTTTATACTTCATTAGTCTTAACGTCATTGGTGTTAGTGGGTGTAAGGTCACCCCCTAACTGTCGTATAGTATTTATCCCAATCTTCGTATTTTAATCAAACTTTAATGTCAAACTAAATACTATACTTGCAACAAAGATGGGAGCATACAGGGTTTATGGTATTTCGCCAGTGTTAATATAAAGCCATTAAAATCTTAGATAAGTTACTGTAGCTTTAGGGGTAATCGACACCGAATCGAAGTTATTGTACATGTAGCAACCGATGTGAATATTGATAGAAATGTGAAAAGTGTAGCCAATAATTTTATCGACTTTTTTACCTAATAATATCCAACTAATATGAGCAGTTTTTTCATGGTATTTTAAGCCAAATTCAAAACTTTTTGTTGGTTAATGGACTCCATTTTCTTAAACTATATAGCGTATTCTTCAAGGATTACATAACAACTTCTCTCACTACGGTAAAAGCACAAAACCTGCCGAGAATCGAACCTGGTATCGCCAGATTGGAAATTCCGAGCTGTTCTATGACGCAACGGCATTGGAAAGGCATGCGCAGTATTTCTCTTTCAATCAATATGGTTACTTCGTCGCTCATAATTACCGACGATGAGATCGCGTACATCAAATGTTAAGAATGTATAAAATACTCGTACTCTTAGATAGCTAGACAAAATACTTTTTGAATTTAAAAAATTCCTTGTGCAAAAAAACAAAAACATTTTTCAAAAACAAGTAATCTGTAGTAATGTCATTATCTTAGGTCTATATAAAACCTTTAAACCGAAAATTTCTTATTCATTACACTACTCCATGATTATAAATAAAACACTAAACTTGATACGCAAATTCATTAGCGATTATTTATAGACCAAAGTGCCATTCTATAGCGATAGTGTATCCTTCGTAGACATAATTAACATACATATAACTGACTTTCAGATAACTTAAACAAACTCATCAAAGAATATATAGGGCGCCTATACTGGTCACGTGATCACATATTGTTACCATGTAACCTGTGAAAAAAGATATATTCTGTTCTGCTCCAATCTGATAATAACACGATCTAAAATTCACCGCTCGCTTTCGCTTATTTAGGTCTGGCCGTTTTGTTATGAGGGTCACGTTCAGGTGACCTTTTGTCATACTGATATTCATGACGCAAGCATTATGTTTCGTAACTTGCGTACATCGTCTATGTCATACAATTTGAAAGGAGCCATCCAATCACAGACTAGCTCGGTCTTAAAATAGAAATTACGAAATCAAGATCTATACGATTAATTTATTAAAAGTGTTTCATCTAGATGATTTATCAAAGCAAAGATCATCTCGACACTGGGAGCGACCCTATGAGGTCTCATACGACAGCAGTCAATAGGATATTTTGTTTACGGAGATTGTTTCAGCTCATAAGGAAATTATGTTAGGTATTTAACAAACTATTGAATGAACATCGGGGCCATCCTGTTTCATACACTTTATATAAATCTATTCAACATTATCTATTAATATACCCTCTTCCTCTAGCACAGGGGACACGCCCCCTTTTCAATTAAATCAAGGAAATACTATCTGCTGTAACCACTCACATATAGAGCTACGTTCATTAATAGAATTTATACGGTTTACTCTAAGGGTTGGATGTCGCGTTAAATATCAGGCCAAAAATCAAACATGTCATTTTGTTTGGGGTAATTGTGTTCACAGCAACAGTGTCCACAATTTTGTGGCATTATGTTATACCCCTCTATCTTTGATTTTTAAAAACGGTTTTTATGTTCAAATATACTTGCTCATGGTTTTATAGTTTTGATTACATGTATATATTCTGTATATATTTTCTCCTATGTCATTTAATAAAAAATGACCATTTTCCAATTAAAATTATATTGTTTGTTGATTTATTATATTCCTTTTATTATCAAACTAAGCAAACTTCTTGTCGAAAAGGTAGACATAAATGTCATTATACAAAGCTTGAAAATACGTGCATTATGTCGCATGTACAACAACATGTCTATTTTCATCCGAGTGCGAAAAGCAAAACTTGTTATTAAACATTTATTTGTCCTCTTGTTCGAAAGTAGCAACTCAATGCAACACTTTTTAAACGTGTCATACTAAATCACTTTCTCAGGTCAACAATTGAACTTTTTTCCCTGCTAAGATTGACAATTCATTTGAAAGTTCAACGTAAGTGCCTAAAACTTTACCGACTCAATTAACTTCAAACATTTTTGTTGCCCCTGCAAAGTGCATAAAGACACTTAAACTGAAGCAACTTTATTTTTTGCTGGCACGACATTTCTACAATGCTTTGACCCTGTTAAAGCTTATGTAAAAGAACTCAGTACATACATTGTAGTGTTGACAGGTGATGTCAAGTGTTTTCTTTAAAGGCATATTAAGTAAATAAAATAGTTATTTCATTGAAATGAGCATATAGATAAAGCACGATTGTATGCTAATATTAATTCTTAAGTATATTTGTATTTCTGTACAAAAACTTGGTTTCGGTAACTTGGTTACATTTCAATTAGTACGGCTGTAACTATACTTTGACGAAATATGACATGCCAGTTATAATTTTAAAGTAGCTATGATCCGATTTTTCATTGTAAAAAATAGTATATATGCATAAGGTGAAATAATAATGATAAGACAAATTTACCAAGAAATCATTTCGCATGTAATTTATCTCAATACAATTAACTTACACGTAGAAATACCTACACCAATTTACATCGCGGGCTGGAGTTTCAATTAAACACTACTGTAACTCCCAATATTTTCAAATCGAGTTTCAACAGTGTCTCGTTCAGCCCTCGACAATTTATTGCCATTTTCAAATACATGTAGCTGTAAAAGGGCTTGTTATCATAATATTGAAAGATAAAATCGTACATGTAACCTTCGCTTAAGTAATTAAGTAATAATACTGAATCTGAATACCACTTTTTGTTATGTTGCCCTAAGTACTCCCATTTACGACTGAAATACTTAAGAAATACATCCTGGCCAACGCTTCAAAAATTTTCAAATTTAATGGCCTCACAGAAAAATAACACTATAATAAAAATTGCACATTTTCTTCAAGAAGCATTCATTAAACACAAGCAATTTCTTAATAAATTAGCTGTCCCATAATATTTTTCTCACTGGTACATACAATATTCTACCATAACATTATTACTTAGATTATTCTGTTTCCAAGGAAATCGATATTGCTTTATATAGACATTCATATTCATTTAATTTTCATTTGACATATAAGACATGTATGTCTTATTATTCTTCAGGTTTATACATTTGTTTTATGATGTTTTTTATTACTTGTTTGTATATATATGTAAATAATTATGTTCTATGACCAGAAGCACTGTTCTGTGCTGAAGTCTTTGAATAAAGTGTTTAAGTGTTAAAGTTATGTATGTTGAGATCATTATGGAGTTATCAAACAAAATAAAAGATAATGTAGATTTGATAGTGTACGTCATTCATAAGATTAGCCAAATTTGGAAAACGACTGAATACATGTATATCCAAGTGCAATTATGTCTGAGGAACAAAGCCGAGATTTCCCAAAAGTACAGGACAATGAGGAGAGAAGATTTTTAAAAATGGCGATATTGAACTCTTTAGCGTTCATGAATGCATTTCTTTTCTAGAAATGTTAACAGTTCATAAACTGGCCACACGTATTATGGGAACAATTCCCACGAGGAAATCAGTACATAAATAAACCCATTGTTGCAACAGTTGTACTAGTGAACTATTTCTTCTATGTTGATGACTCTTTGAACTATAAATTATTGACCATTGTTTTAGATAGTGTTAATAATTTATTAATTACAATATTTGCGCAATTCTGAATGCGCAATTCTAAATGCGCAATAATAATAATATCTATTTGGCATAATGGTATACACATAGCAAAATCACAAAGAACTCATATTACAATTTACAGACAGCATGTGGTAATTCACTATGACAAGCTCACCAACACCAGGAATAGCACAAAAAGGTCAAGCCCTTATTTCCATTCTGGTCTCTAATTTCCATTACGGACCCTAAAACAATACTAGGCGTACAATTATGATGTATAATAAAGCTATACTCAGCATTGGAACTTCTCTGAGCAGGTCTTGGGCAAGGATTATCTAAGTTATCTTTGTTTTCTCTCATTCTATTTTCTTAAGCAGACTGAAATTTAGCAAAGTATATCTACAACACGGTAAAAGGCTATCCCAGTCCACATCCGCGTTTATGTGCATTACTTAACCGCGCATAATTACCTGTTTTTGCTTATATAATAACGATTTGTTTTTGTCTGTTTTTATTATTCCATACGAGCTTCACCTACGTGACGAGGATTATAACAATGACTTTGATAAAAAAATCCATCTGTAGACACCGAAGAACATATAACAATTTTGACCATGGCCACGATCATTTTGTTTACTTCTTCAATCGTCAATATCAATAAATAAGGATAGGTGGAATTGTCATATTATTATTACTTTCTCAAATTTGACATAATGTCAAATGTTACCATTTCATGACCCGGATATTTGTGTGAAGGACCTGTATTTTGCCAGTTGACTCTTTTTGTAATTTGCTCTAACATATTTCAACTCAGACTAGGAATAGATATCTAACAAATTTTACCCAGCATTCATTGCAGCTGTCAATTAGGTATTATGCAACATTTTTATATAGATCTTATCTGATGTCAGGATCTCAAAGTTCTAGCACTCAGCATGGTGTCTTTTTGGCTCTTTGATTCACATATTTTTCGGTATATATTACTTAATATTGTCTGGATTTTTGCTTTGACCAGCTAAGTATTACATAATGAATACACTAAAAGTTATTTCAACCAATGTCCAAGTCAATTGGAGCTCACCAGGGTATCTTTGTTCCACCCAAAGGTTATGTAATACCAATAGGCACCTAGAGGGGTAAAAATATTGTAGATTTATGGTACTGAAAAGACAAATTATATAGAAAATATTGACTTTGTAGACTAATTTTATAGCCTTTAAATATTTAAATGTTTTAAAATTCTTTTAAATAAGTATTGACATGGTTATAGGCAAGTTTAAGGGTGTTATTTCCTTAATAACCAGAATACTATATTTAAGTAAGCTTATGTATATTGTTATTTTGCTTGATTTTGTCTATTTACTGGCTAATAGCATTTTAACTTTTAAAATGGTTTTAACTCATCAAAATCACATTTTCGCTGTTTCTCAAGATAAGTTATCTATCAATATGTTTATTTTGATCGGTATGATCTATAGATGAATAATATGTGCTTACTTTTGTAATAATATTGTTTATTAAGAGTTTATAAGCAATTAGATGATTTTATTGATCAAAATCACCTTTTTACTATTTTTTAAGGTAGAATAGCCATCAATAGGTTAATTTTATTCAGAAAAGTGTACAGATCAATAATATGTAGTTTGTTTTGCTTGAATGTTGATTTTTAAGATTTTATAACAAATATTCATCAAAGTCATCATTTCATTATTTCTTAAGATAAAATATTCATCCATAGGTTCATTTTAATCAGAATGATGCACAGATAATGAAAATGTAAATTATATTTTGATATTGTTATATTTATGAAAAATTAACAATTTTCAATGGCTTATTGATTATCAATATTAGATTAACTAAGATAAGAAAATATCATTTTCTTTATCTTTAGAGTAATATTGTCAAGTTTAGTCTCTTTTTGTAGATAATGATATGCTGATTTCACTGATAATCTTGAATTTTAGATATCATTTATAGTTTTTGAATTATCAATCAAAAATGATTTTGTACTTTTTACATAAGGAATTTAGAGGTTACATAATACAAAACCTTTGAAGCTTGAATGACTCATATGTCCAGTCAGTAGGCGGGGCTTATCAGCATCTAACATTTGTCAATCAACTTTTCTTAATTGGTGACAGCCAATTAAAATTTAATTAGAATTGGAACTGACCAATCAGGCGACACCTGTCTTTGTCTTATAAACTGATGCACAGCCTGATTTTGGCACTCTGCTGCTTTCTCTAAGTTTTGAAAAGTATTCTTCTACGTTATTGCAAAAGCAATAATTAATTAATTAAATATGGGTTAGTTATTGATATTTAATTTTAGTTAAGTTCTAATTTTGTGACTAGATTCTAAATTCTATATTGGAAATGGACAGGCAAGCCGGTAAATATGTATGTACTTATAACTTATTTTGTTTGAAATGTTGATTATTGCTCAGAAATAGTTGTTTTTACTACTGCAGAGTCATATGCAGATTATGACTGAGTTTTAATATAAGGTATTTTTGACATTGTTTACTTTAGTTAAGACTTTGACATAATTTGGGTATTAATGTAAATACTTGTATATATTTTTGCCTTTCCTATCTCATTTGTTTTCTTATCTCACTTATTTTTTTTGTCTTATTTTTGTCTTTTCTATCTTACTTATTTTATGTTATGTTAAGTTCATTTTTTGCCTTACTTTTATGCTACTTGTTTTTAACGTTTTCGCTAATAGTCATTTTTGCCTTTCCTATCTTACTCATATTTTTCTTACGTGGTTTTTGAAGTTTTCGCCTAAAAGTTTGTTTTCGCCTCATAATCTTACTTTTGTTATCTTAGTTTTCACTTTTGGTTCATCATTCAAAATAAATTTAGTAGCAAACCAGGTGTTTTTACTATTTAGATCTTAACTCAGAGTTCCTGAACTTGCCTTAAATCCCTGAATTTCTGAACGCTTGCGGTGTGCACGTTCCTTAAGGAGCGCGTACGCAGCGAACGTTGCTGAAGTTAGGCATTTGCAGTTGGCAATTCATATTCACATTTTATCTGAGTATTTGTCTCAATACTCAGCGGGCTGTGACTATCCCGAATAAGTTAGTCACTGGTGTCATCCTGACGAACCGCTAGTTAAAAAAGAAGCTAGCACCTTTTCGAACTTAGAATTAACCGACATATCGAACAAACAAGGACCCAGATCCGAGGCACAGGAGAGAGAGAGCGGGGTCGGGTTCCCCACAAATTGGTGTCAGAATCGGGATCTGAGGCATTTAAATGATTATTTGAAATTATTTTTTGTCGCCAGAGTTTAAAAGAGTTAATTTTAGGTTCATTTCTTTTAATTTTTACAGTTTTGTGAAATTTTTAGAAATTACATAATTTAAATTGTTTTATGTCGCAAAAGTATTTTTGATATTTTATTTAGGTATTTTCGCATTTAAGTTACCCAAATTTATGTCAATTTTTCAATGTCACCAATATCTTATATATGTTTTAATTACTAGCAAAATATTGAAGCATTTATAACAATTTTATTACTGTTATCTAAATTCTGCATCTTTATTGTCAGATTGTTATACCAGTAACATTGAATTAAAAAATTTGGGGATAATTTTTGTGCAAATTTCTTGTCTCACTGAATTGGAGCTGAAATAGAAGTTTATTAAAAGAAATACTTAAATTTGGTATCATAAATTTTAGACATGTGTTTAGGAGCAAATGCTTAGAGATATATCCAAAGAGTAAAAATTAATGTCTAGTCTGTTTAAGTGCAAATTTTGTAAATTTTGTTAGAACGTCCGTTTCTGCTGGACAGCTCAGATCACATGTGCATTGCAAGAAAATTGATGTGTTATTTTTGTTATTTGTTTGTAAAAATAATTTGTTGGTGCATTTTCTATTATTTGAAAAAATTGGGAAAAGTACTTTTGGAAAACATTTTAAGAACATTGCTGGACAGATAATAATTTGACAATTTCTTGAGATTAAGTATAGCAAGAACCTTTGTCGACCGGCAACTAAGGTTATCATTGGCTTTGCTATTTGTTTGCGATAAGTTTGATAGGCTGATAAAGAAATCTAGGGAGCCCGGCAATTAAGGGCGCTGGCTTTCTATTATCTTTTGGCTATTATTGAAAGTGGATTTATAGATGCTTCAATAGTTCACAGCTAATAATATATACAGCCACATTAAAATTGTCATTTTGATTTGTTTTATCTATGATACATATTGAATACATTCTTGCATTTTTATATGTATTGATATTTCTTGTGTGTATTATTGTTAAAATGCTTTCTGCATCATAAGGTCACTATTCTAAATTTTATTACTTGTTATCAAAGCACTGAAAGTCCTTGTTTTACTGATATTAGATTTGGATTATAGTAGTAAATTTGATTTTACCAGTCTGATAACCTATAATTGTGTGAATACTTGTGAGTTACCCGGTAATTAAGGGTACCAGAAGTGTTTTACACTGCATTGCACGTCGTTGAGAATAAAATAGTAAAGCATTTATACCCTCTGTATAAATACTTGGATAATTAGTTAAATTTGATGACCCGACTTTATCAAAGTACTGTAAGGCCTGGTTTATCGTATTATTAATTATTGCTTATAATTAGTAAATCTTAGATTGCTAAG
Organism: Mactra quadrangularis; assembly: GCA_025267735.1. NCBI lineage: Eukaryota > Metazoa > Mollusca > Bivalvia > Venerida > Mactridae > Mactra > Mactra quadrangularis. The sequence goes on along the minus strand of CM046304.1, from coordinate 39,538,309 downwards.
ATTATTTCTGTCCGAATTGTGTTTAAACTAAGCTACTTGCTTAAGAATAACTAAAGTAAAATTTATTACTTAGTGTCTTTAAGGTTATTTACATTGTTAGATACTTTTGAGTTACCCGGCAATTAAGGGTACAGAAAGTAATTCTAGTAGTTAATTTCTATATAAATAAGTACCTAAAGCAGTTCTATAGTATAACTGATCTTAACAGAATTGTAAAGTTAGGAGTTCAAGGTATATGGAATTAAGGTCTAGAACTTTACCTTTACCTACTGATAGAGATCAATCTGAAATCAATATGGCCGAGGGTGGGTCCCACATAAGCCCGCAAGGGTCAGGAAGTAACTCTCTGCAAAATGGCACGATTAGACCGAATAACTATGAAATAGGAAATAGTCATTCTCCTACTCCTCCAAGGGATGACCGTGAACCTAATTGCAGGCCTAGGCATCCACCTGAGAGCTTTTTACCTCCCATGATAAGTGATGCTGGTAACATTAGTGATTTTGATCCTAGATTTGGGCCGCATAATTATTCTAACCCATTACTTAGACCATCAACTAATTACCCACAATTTTCATCTGTATATCCTAACATGGATAATAACCATGAATCGCCCCCATGGCAGGGACATGCATTTTCGCAATACCGTGATCCTTATAGACAAAACTTCAGAACTGATAACTATAATGCCTATGACTTTAACCGCATAGCGAATACTAGGTTTGATAATCATGATCACTATAATCATAATCAATATGAAGCTTTTAAACCCAGAGCCCCTACTTTTGAAGGCAAAACAGATACCTGGGAACCATTTCTTATGCAACTTGAGGTCCTTAGTAAAGCCTATAATTGGTCTGATAGAAAGTTTAGAGAACAACTACTATTTTCACTACGTGGTGAAGCCCTTATGTTTGTTTCTAATTTATCTATTGAAGTTAGGGAAGATACCCGCAGACTTTTAAAAGCTCTAGAGCAACGTTTTGGTCAATGCTTGCTAGCCGAGACCCATCGAGCTAACTTGTATAATATACGAAAAAGTTCTAAAGAATCTGTCCAACAATATTGTGCACGTGTAAGTCACCTTATGTCTCGCGCATACCCTGGGATGGAGGGCTCTGACATTTATAACAATTTAGCCATTGAACACTTACTTAAGGGTTTGCCTGATCAGAAACTTGCATATGAAGTATTGACAAGAAAACCAAGGGATCTGTCTGAAACAGTGGACATGCTCACTTGGCATGAAGCTTGTAGACAATATACTGGCACATCAAGATCGCAAGGTGTTCGGCGTACCAATGATTCAGATGAAGGTACAGATTCAGAGTATGAACCATGTGCAGATGGCCCTACAGACATGCGTAGAGTACATGGAAGAAAAGCAGTAACTGAAGAGAGAATACACCAGTTATGGCAAGAGATGCAATCCTACATTTCAAAACAGTTAACCAAAATGGCCGCCATTACTTCTGATGATGAGCCGAATGGAAATAGAGAATTTAGACCATACAAACGAGCTCCAAAAGATGTAACCTGCTACGCCTGTCATAAACCAGGTCATTTATCCACCGTTTGTCCCAACAAAAAGCCTTTATCTACTACACCAGAGGAAACTTCCAAGAAACAGGAAAACTAGACAGGGCTGAACTTGACGGCCGGAGAGCAGCCCACATTCATATGGAAAAGGCCTCTAACAATAAAACACCTAACCGTAAAGAAATAATTGATGTACCTTCTAGTTCTAATCAAGAAGATAATTCCCCTTTAATTTATGTAGATCGTCTGAAGACAAAAAGCGTTAAAGTTAATATTACAATTTGTGATGAAATATGCAACGCCGTTATTGATACTGGTGCAGAGGTAACTGTCATAAGTGATGAACTGTATCAGTCCATTCCAGAAGAAAAAAGACCAAAGTTACAAAAGGCTAAGAGAAGACTAGTTGTTGCTGAAGCTAATAAAGACATGACTGTTTGCGGAACAATAACTGCACCGTTTACCATAGGCAATTTATCATTTGATTGGCCCGTTTATGTCGCACCAATAAGAGATGAAATGTTGATCGGTTGGGATATAATATATAACTATGGGTTCACAATAGATCCGTCACGAGGACTTAAAGTCGACAATCATTGGATACCAATTGAAACTACTTTTGCTACTAAGATTGTTTCCATTGTCAGAATACGAAGATCTGTAACAATACCAGCTAATTCAGAATTTGTTATAAGTTGTAACACCGAAACCCAGCTAGATAGAGACTTCTACTTTGAACCAATTAAACAGCATAGGGTCATTGGTGCGAAAGCCCTTGTAAAACCCGTAAAACAGAAAGTTCCAGTGAGAATGGTTAATCCAGGAAGTCGCCCAGTGAAATTAAAGAGAAATCATATAGTTGGACACCTCTATATACCAGAAGAAGTTCAAAGCATAGACCATTTGCCTGATATCCCGAGCTATAGTACCTGTAGAATTCATTGTAAAACAGACAACGGACCTGTGAGTCATGATGAAAATCCGTTTGCTGATGTTGGTGTCAACAAACTGAACGTACATGATCATCCAATAGTGCCTCCCATAGCTTTGGATACAGTTACTGAAGACGACTCCTCAAACAACATCCAAGAAGATATCCCAGAACATGTGATAGAATTATACAATGAAACAAGTGAGCAACTAAATAATGATTATCAGAAAGCACAGCTTCTTCAAATTTTAACTCAGTATAAAGATACCTTTGCTAAAAATTCAACAGATCTTGGCAGGTGTACATTGTTTAAGCACAGAATTGACACCGGAAGTGCAGCCCCAATACGCCAACCACTAAGAAGGACACCACAAGGTTTTGAAGCTGAAGAAGAACAATATTTGAAGGATCAGCTCAACTCTGGAGTTATCCGTCCCTCTCAGTCCCCTTGGAGCAGCCCTACTGTCCTTGTAAGGAAGAAAGATGGAAAAGTAAGATGGTGTATTGACTACCGGAAGCTGAATGATGTAACGCTGAAAGATGCATACCCTTTACCACGGATCAGCATGTGCCTAGACTGTTTGTCATCAGCTAAATTATTCTCGACCCTTGACCTGCAGGCGGGATACTGGCAGCTGGAGGTTTCAGAGTCCGATAAGGCTAAAACAGCATTTATAAGCAAATACGGGTTGTTCGAGTACAATACCCTCCCCTTCGGACTTTGCAACGCCCCTTCAACCTTCCAGCGAGCTATGGAAATGATATTACATGGTCTGCAATGGAAAACTGTCTTGATATACCTAGATGACATTATAATATTAGGTTCTAACTTTGATGAGCATCTATCGAGGCTATCAGAAGTCTTTAGCCGTTTGTCTGATGCTGGGCTTAAATTGAAACCTTCCAAATGTGAATTATTTAAACAAGAAGTTCTCTTTCTTGGACACATTGTTGGTCAAAATGGTATCCGGCCAAATCCAAAATTAGTAGAATCTGTAAAGAATTGGAAGGAACCAACCAATGTCAAAGAAATACAACAGTTTATTGGACTGTGCAACTATTATCGACAGTATATCAGTAATTTTAGTGAACGAGCAGCACCTCTTACCCGGTTGACTCAGAAGAAAATCCCTTTTGTATGGTGCACCAAATGCCAATCCGCGTTTGATGATTTGCGCACAGTTCTCTGCGAAGCTCCAGTCCTAGCCTACCCGACAAATGATGGTGAGTTTATATTGGATACAGATGCGTCAGATCTAGGAGTGGGTGGAATATTATCACAGGTGCAAAATGGTCAAGAAAGAGTGATTGCCTATGCTTCAAAGAAACTTAGCCATGCTCAGAAGAGATACAGTGTGACCAGACGTGAACTACTAGCTGTGGTTACTTTTACCAATCATTTTAGACACTACCTGCTGGGAAAGAAGTTCCTTTTAAGAACAGATCATGGGTCACTTCGATGGCTCTTTAACTTTAAAGACCCAACCGGCCAAGTTGCCCGCTGGCTTGAATCTCTGGCTCAGTACGATTTCACCATAAATCACAGACCAGGGAAGAAACACCAAAATGCGGACAGCCTTAGTCGCAAAGACTTCAGCCCAGATCCATGTGAATGCAAAGATGCAAGGTTTATGTGTCAACAATGTATGTCTCATAAAGACGAATGGCAACACTTCAATAGTGAAATTGACAATGTGGTAGATCTAGGAGTCAAACTTGAAACCCAAGCACAAATCAATGTAGTTACTAGACATAAGTTCAAGCAAAACGTAGATATATCTTCGTCAAACTTCAAAAATATTCTGTCTAAATATACTGAAAAAGATATTAGCCTTTTACAACGTGAGGATAATGATTTAGGAATATTACATCAATGGAAGGATGATGATAAAATACCAAGTCGGGATGAAGTCAGTCAATACAGTCCTGCCATAAGAAAATTCTGGTTAAACTGGGACAACATTCACTTGAGAAACAATATTTTGTATCAAAAACTTTCCCCAGACGACACAAATGAACTAGCTAATCGGTTCCAACTATTAGTTCCTAAAGTTTTGACCACTGAAGTCCTGAAATGTTGTCATGATGATGTTTTTGCTGGACATTTGGGTGTTAACAAAACTGCCTGTAAAGTTAGAAATTCATTTTATTGGTATAAATATAAACAAGATGTTAAAATCTATGTATACAACTGTTTAACCTGTCGAAAGTGTACCAACCCCGGAAAAACACCTAAGGCACCCCTGAGGAAATATTGCGTAGGATACCCTTTAGACAGAATAGGAATTGACATAATGGGACCCCTGCCGGTAACAGAAAATGGAAATCGTTTCATACTAGTAATAGGAGACTATTTTACCCGTTGGATGGAAGCATACGCTTTACCGAACCAGACAGCAGAAGAAGTGGCAAAGAAGCTGGTTATAGAATTTATTTGTAGACTAGGGATTCCCCTGGAACTTCATTCTGACCAAGGCCGGAACTTTGAAAGTGAACTGTTTCATGAAATATGCAAGTTACTGCAAATCAGAAAGACCCGTACAACAGCTTATCATCCTGCCTCTAATGGCTTAGTAGAAAAATTTAACTCGACCCTTGGGAAAATGTTAAGGAAATTTGTCAATCACAATCGTTCAAATTGGGATCAATACATTTGTTTGTTATTAGCCGCATACCGTAGTACTCCTCATGACTCAACTGGGTTCACCCCTAATTACCTTATGCTAGGAAGAGAGGTCACTCTACCTATAAATTTGATGTTTCCACAGGCACATGATAAGGCTAATATTGAAATCAGTGAATATGCCAAAAATCTTAAGCTTAACTTAGAAAATGCATATGAAATTGCCCGTGACTGTTTGAAAAAATCTGCTAACCGTCAAAAACGTGATTATGACACTCGCATAATTGAAAACTTGTTTAAACCAGGCGAAGTAGTCTTCAAACGTAAATTCAATGTTAAAAAACTTGAGAAACCTTGGGAAGGACCTTATGTAGTTATAAAAATGATGTCTCCGTCAGTATACCTTATTCAAGGGAAACAGAAAACTTATATTGTACACCACGATAAACTTCAAAAATGTCTTATTCAGTTAGAAAAACTTCCGAAGTGGGTCCAGAAAACTACCCGTAATCTAAACAATTAATAAATATGATGCAGATAGCAAGAAACCAAGTTAAACAAACCAAGTTCTAACCGTCCGTTATATAACTTTTTCAGAAATCAGATATAGACTTGCCCTTGTCATTGCAAAGAGAGTAGTGAAGGGAATTCTCCAAGTCCTACTCCTCAGAGAGGAATATTATAGACTATTAACTAGAAGGGACAGGATGATACGTGACCAAGTGTTCTCTCCCTACTGCAGCCTTGCAAATAGGGGGCGTACTGTGGAATCCCTACTTGGTGTATACACCACCTATATATACAACAAGCTGGATACCCTTATTTTACTCCTAGATGATCCTGATATTGACTTAAATGTGTTCAGTTTTGACCGCATTGTCCCCTCTTTTATTCAGGAGGAAGATGAACATTAAATATGAGTGTGTGATGTGCTGTTACCAAAATGGTTACAAAGCCGTCTGGCAACATGTGTTTAAATCTCACGTTAATAGAGATTTCACACCTTTTACTTGTGTGGACTGTGGACATGTCTTCAAGACTCAACGTGAGGCTAAGCGCCATTTGAAAAGTGCCAAGTGTAACGAACTTACTTTGGGACAGAAGGTATATACTGATTTGGCTTCCTTGTTAATTGTAAGAATGGGCAAACGTAAACATTTATCACCACTTATTTCATTGGAACTTTCTTTACATTATGATGATGCCCAAGAACTTGACTATTTTGATGATTTGGATCAGTCTAACTTTGATGAACTATATGAATCTACCAAAAAAGATTTGGAAGAAGCAGAAAAACTTTTATCTAGTGAACCACTTTGATTATTCCGTGGATTAAATACCAGGTCTTCTTTGTATTTATTACCAGTGAATATAACACCATATATACGGTAACAGCACTCACCCTCTAGTCAACGTACTTCATCCTACAGTCAAACTATGTACTTCATACTGTGATGTCAACAGTTCAACAAGTTCAACAAAAGTCCAAGTGAGGTCATATATTATCCAGTGATGTCATACATTATCCTGTGATGTCATACATTGTTCCAGTGATGTCATACATTGATCCTGTGATGTCATATATTGTTCCAGTGATGTCATACATTGTTCCAGTGATGTCCTATATTATACAGTGATGTCACAAATTGTTCCAGTGATGTCATATATGTTCCAGTGATGTCATACATTGTTCCAGTGATGTCATATATTATTCAGTGATGTCACAAATTGTTCCAGTGATGTCATATATTGGTTCAGTGATGTCATATATTGTTCCTGTGATGTCATACATTGTTCCAGTGATGTCATACACTGTTCCAGTGATGTCATACATTATTCCAGTGATGTCATACATTGTTCCGGTGATGTCATACATTGTTCCTGTGATGTCATATATTGTTCCTGTGATGTCATACATTGTTCCAGTGATGTCATACATTGTCCAGTTATGTCATATATTATCCAGTGATGTCATACATTGTTCCAGTGATGTCATATATTGTTCCAGTGATGTCATATATTATCCAGTGATGTCATACATTGTTCCAGTGATGTCATACATTGTTCCTGTGATGTCATATATTATCCAGTGATATCATACATTATCCTGTGATGTCATAAATTGTTCTAGTGATGTCATATATTATCCAGTGATGTCATACATTGTTCCAGTGATGTCATACATTGTTCCTGTGATGTCATATATTATCCAGTGATATCATACATTATCCTGTGATGTCATAAATTGTTCTAGTGATGTCATATATTGTTCCAGTGATGTCATACATTGTTCCAGTGATGTCATATATTGTTCCAGTGATGTCATACATTATCCAGTGATGTCATACATTGTTCCAGTGATGTCATATATTATCCAGTGATGTCATATATTGTTCCAGTGATGTCATATATTGTTCCAGTGATGTCATATATTGTTCCAGTGATGTCATACATTGTTCCAGTGATGTCATACATTGTTCCAGTGATGTCATACATTGTTCCTGTGATGTCATATATTATCCAGTGATATCATACATTATCCTGTGATGTCATAAATTGTTCTAGTGATGTCATATATTGTTCCAGTGATGTCATACATTGTTCCAGTGATGTCATATATTGTTCCAGTGATGTCATACATTATCTAGTGATGTCATATATTGTTCCAGTGATGTCATACATTGTTCCAGTGATGTCATATATTGTTCCAGTGATGTCATACATTGTTCCAGTGATGTCATACATTGTTCCAGTGATGTCATATATTGTTCCAGTGATGTCATATATTGTTCCAGTGATGTCATACATTGTTCCAGTGATGTCGTATATTATCCAGTGATGTCATATACCGTTCCCGTGATGTAAGATTTATTTCCAGTAATTAACTGACATTGTGTAACCTACTTGAACTGACTGATTTGCTATACAAATTCAAGTAGTTGTGTTTATACTTAAGTAATTAATGGTATGAAAACTCTAGTAAATGCTTACCAGTGTTTTAATAAGTTAATTGTATGTACATGTGTGATTTTGAACTGTAACCAGTGGATCGGAGCAGACCAGACCAGATGTTGACAGAATTTATTGTATATTGTTACTTGCAGAAGTGGTGTATTTAGCTAAAGAACATTTCGGACTTCTTCAGGAGAACATTCTGTGTATTGCTAGTGCAACATTTTGTAGTGTGTTGTTTTGAATGTTAAACATGTATGGACAATGAATTGTGAACCTTTGATATTTGTAATGTGTTGTTTTGTGATAAGTTTTTGTTTCAGATTGACGAATCTGCTGTTTTATATATCCGTGTTCATGTATATGTAGATCGAACACATATCTACATCGGACAGGGTATATGTTTCATTTTCTTTTGTTGCAGATATCATGTTTGGGGCATATTGGGTTATGTCCCTGCACTGTATGGGTAACATCGGGTTATATTCATAGCATAGTCCAAAAGTTACATGCTGTATAGCACTGTGTTGCCTACCCAGTGACAGGTTGGATGCTGTTTTAAAGTAATAAAGTACGGCCGATTAGTAAATGTCTTCTCGTATAGAAACATTTGTAATGTATTATGGTCATAGGCAGGTCGAACACTTACCCGTCTGGTATGAAATCTTGGGATTGTTTATGCTTTGGTCCGATTGATATATGTAGCGCATGCTTAGCAGCATAATATTGAGTGTTAAACCCGGCAACGGACATGAATTGTTCAAATGTAGTTTTTAAATTGTTATTTAAGTCAACATCTAACTGTAAATTTTTAAGTTTTGTCATAATTGATTTTGGTTGATTCCATCAGTCTATTTGGTAATTTGAATAATAGTGATTGTACTCTGAAGTCTATGTTTTTGCTCCGACACTGTCTTTCATTGTAGATATGAATAGATTTTCTCATGTGTTGAGTTGCCTTTGATTCATGCGTATAGATTTGACGTGTTTTACTCATGTGTTAAAATGTGTCATAGGATTCATTACTTTGACATTTTTGTGATGTATGTCTTAAATTTGTATTTTTAAAAGTAACGTATGTAGAGTAATGTTTGCTTTATTTATACTTTCATATTTGCTAAGTCTCTTGTGTTGAGATGTTTTTTGTATTTTTGTGTCAAGATTTTTGTGTCACACAAGATTTGTTGTTGAGATATTTTTGCAATATAAGGCTTAGAATTCTCATGTGTAGTTTGAGTAATGTGTTTTACTTTAAGTATTTGTTCAGTCTCTTTCTTTGAGATGTTTTTGACATATGTGTTGAGGTTTTTAAGATTCGTTACTCAGGTAATTTGTAATGGGAGTCTTGGATGTTTACGTGTTTAAGCTTAGGTAATTTATGTTTGCTTAAGACTTGTTTATTTTCATGTGTTGAGATATTTTGTAGTATAGATATGTATAGTGTGCTAAGATTTTTAGATAACATACTATTCATTTTTTAAGGCATTACTTTTGTGTCATTTTTTCATTTTAAGTGTATATATGTGTACATTTGTGACCAGTGATTTTTCTTCTGGTCATTTCAATTATCTTGTATTTGATTTTTGTAAGTACTCTGCTGTGAAGACATTTTATACTTAGGTAGATAATTCATAGTTAAAGAAATGTAGCTTTATGCCTAAATATTTTGTTTTGATTAGGATTGAATTAATAACAATGTGTACTGGCCTAATACAGCTCTATTGTGATTTAAAGGGAATTCCGAGGCGGAATTGAATGCTTACATGGGTGTCAGCATTCTTTTCGAAAAAGGGTGCAGTGTGAAGGACCTGTATTTTGCCAGTTGACTCTTTTTGTAATTTGCTCTAACATATTTCAACTCAGACTAGGAATAGATATCTAACAAATTTTACCCAGCATTCATTGCAGCTGTCAATTAGGTATTATGCAACATTTTTATATAGATCTTATCTGATGTCAGGATCTCAAAGTTCTAGCACTCAGCATGGTGTCTTTTTGGCTCTTTGATTCACATATTTTTCGGTATATATTACTTAATATTGTCTGGATTTTTGCTTTGACCAGCTAAGTATTACATAATGAATACACTAAAAGTTATTTCAACCAATGTCCAAGTCAATTGGAGCTCACCAGGGTATCTTTGTTCCACCCAAAGGTTATGTAATACCAATAGGCACCTAGAGGGGTAAAAATATTGTAGATTTATGGTACTGAAAAGACAAATTATATAGAAAATATTGACTTTGTAGACTAATTTTATAGCCTTTAAATATTTAAATGTTTTAAAATTCTTTTAAATAAGTATTGACATGGTTATAGGCAAGTTTAAGGGTGTTATTTCCTTAATAACCAGAATACTATATTTAAGTAAGCTTATGTATATTGTTATTTTGCTTGATTTTGTCTATTTACTGGCTAATAGCATTTTAACTTTTAAAATGGTTTTAACTCATCAAAATCACATTTTCGCTGTTTCTCAAGATAAGTTATCTATCAATATGTTTATTTTGATCGGTATGATCTATAGATGAATAATATGTGCTTACTTTTGTAATAATATTGTTTATTAAGAGTTTATAAGCAATTAGATGATTTTATTGATCAAAATCACCTTTTTACTATTTTTTAAGGTAGAATAGCCATCAATAGGTTAATTTTATTCAGAAAAGTGTACAGATCAATAATATGTAGTTTGTTTTGCTTGAATGTTGATTTTTAAGATTTTATAACAAATATTCATCAAAGTCATCATTTCATTATTTCTTAAGATAAAATATTCATCCATAGGTTCATTTTAATCAGAATGATGCACAGATAATGAAAATGTAAATTATATTTTGATATTGTTATATTTATGAAAAATTAACAATTTTCAATGGCTTATTGATTATCAATATTAGATTAACTAAGATAAGAAAATATCATTTTCTTTATCTTTAGAGTAATATTGTCAAGTTTAGTCTCTTTTTGTAGATAATGATATGCTGATTTCACTGATAATCTTGAATTTTAGATATCATTTATAGTTTTTGAATTATCAATCAAAAATGATTTTGTACTTTTTACATAAGGAATTTAGAGGTTACATAATACAAAACCTTTGAAGCTTGAATGACTCATATGTCCAGTCAGTAGGCGGGGCTTATCAGCATCTAACATTTGTCAATCAACTTTTCTTAATTGGTGACAGCCAATTAAAATTTAATTAGAATTGGAACTGACCAATCAGGCGACACCTGTCTTTGTCTTATAAACTGATGCACAGCCTGATTTTGGCACTCTGCTGCTTTCTCTAAGTTTTGAAAAGTATTCTTCTACGTTATTGCAAAAGCAATAATTAATTAATTAAATATGGGTTAGTTATTGATATTTAATTTTAGTTAAGTTCTAATTTTGTGACTAGATTCTAAATTCTATATTGGAAATGGACAGGCAAGCCGGTAAATATGTATGTACTTATAACTTATTTTGTTTGAAATGTTGATTATTGCTCAGAAATAGTTGTTTTTACTACTGCAGAGTCATATGCAGATTATGACTGAGTTTTAATATAAGGTAATTTTGACATTGTTTACTTTAGTTAAGACTTTGACATAATTTGGGTATTAATGTAAATACTTGTATATATTTTTGCCTTTCCTATCTCATTTGTTTTCTTATCTCATTTATTTTTTTGTCTTATTTTTGTCTTTTCTATCTTACTTACTTTATGTTATGTTAAGTTCATTTTTGCCTTACTTTTATGCTACTTGTTTTTAACGTTTTCGCTTATAGTCATTTTTGCCTTTTATATCTTACTTATATTTTTCTTACTTAGTTTTTAAAGTTTTCGCCTAAAAGTTTGTTTTCGCCTCATAATCTTACTTTTGTTATCTTAGTTTTCACTTTTGGTTCATCATTCAAAAATAAATTTAGTAGCAAACCAGTTGTTTTCATTACTTAGATCTTAACCAGAGTTCCTGAACTTGCCTTAAATCCCTGAATTTCTGAACGCTTGCGGTGTGCACGTTCCTTAAGGAGCGCGTACGCAGCGAACGTTGCTGATGTTAGGCATTAGCAGAAGGTAATTTAAATTCACATTTCATCTGAGTATTTGTCTCAATACTCGGCGGGCTGTGACTATCCCGTATAAGTTAGTCACTGGTGTCATCCTGACGAACCGCTAGTTAAAAAGAAGCTAGCACCTAGTTGAACTTAGAATTAACCGACATATCGAACAAACAAGGACCCAGATCCGAGGCAGAGAGAGAGAGCGGGGTCGGGTCCGCCACATTTGTTAGTAATACAAATTGTTTTTATGACATGGGATCACACATTTAAACGGTTGACCTGAAAACAGTGCATCATTAAATCTAGGTATAAATCAAATTATAGCTTAGCTTGAGTTTTTATCAAATTAAACTTGAAAATTATCATAAATACGATAAACTTCACATACATGTTAAGAACTATCGCGTGAATGAGAATGACGAACTTAGTTTACATTCTGAATTGGCAAGATTTATTATCGAAGAAATTTATACTTGCCCGTCTATAAGTACTGTAAATGAATTCAAACCAGTAAGTGGTGCGTCAGACTACAAATTCATACGTCGTGGGTAGAAATCTCGATCGGAACAAGCATACAATTGAGCGGTTTGCTCATAAAAAAGTTCATACAGCTATTCTCTTGCCTTCCTCTGTATCAAAAAGGACTGTTAACAGTAACAGGTAAGGGTATGAGCTTGTTGCAGGATTAAAGGTAATGGTCAAGAGCTTAAAGCTTACCAATTCATGGACCGTGAATTCGATGACTGAAAGACGCGAAATGACAAAAACAATTTTGAAATGCGGCGTAACGCACCAAACACATTTCATTGAATTTATGTGAAAAACGAAACAAATATAATTACAAACATATTTTATTTTTCATCCGTAACACAAAATGGCTTTTAACTGGACTTTCCTTAGTTTGGCGGCATGTATGCTTGAACTAATTTCGGTTAATTTAATTACCAAACCTACAATAGAATTAGCAAATCCTACAAAATTTTATTGGAATACACCAAGCATGCACTGTATTATTGCACTATTTGTTGGTTAGCAAGTGGCGTGCGGTATATAGCACAACGTTGGTATATATAAAATGCAATAATGCTCACAAACCATGCGCGACCACCCTCGCTTTGTATGCATTTTGTCAAGTCATCGTTTAATGGTCCAAAATTTTAATATTCGGAAGTAATGAAAATGTTTTACATAAGAAGGAATGTAAATGCAATAAAATTAAGATTTGTACAAAAGATTATAATCAGATAAAGTACCAATGTTCACCTTTTAAGTACAACAGTATTTGATCTATTGAAGGCGTTGGAATGTGACACTACCAGTCAATTTACAAAAAAAATCGTATCGACAGAGGATGGCCCACGGATGGTATTATTAATCGAATGTTTTTTTTAAATAAAAAAAACTAATTTGGCGCTCATTTTTTTTTTTTGCTTTTTTAAAAGCTGGATGACAAATTTTAGGTTATGCGTACATGTACAAGGACGAGCAGTGGGAGGACGCATCCATAGGTATAGAGATGTCACAGGTTCGAACCCCTTTAGAGGCACGGCTATTTTCACTGAGCAAGAAATTTATCTACAGTTGTTCCTCTCAAGACTGGTGTGAATGAGTACTATGAGGGGTCACCTCTTTGAAGGTGATTTCCATCATCAGGGGTTATCGCATAAATTGTAAAGTCTGCTGAACATGTAATAAAAGCTGACTTTAAAACTCACTCTAACGTCAACTTTTTAACATAGAAGAATATAGTTTTAAGGGATTTTATTTTTGTTTTGTTACAATGGTTTTATACAGTTCTACGATAATGTTCGAAATATTATTGGCGTGATACGGATGGAAGCACCGAGGCCGCCAAATGTGTTTATTTACACGAAACAGCATTCCAATAATGTTAGCCAAGTTCAAGGAAATACGAATATGCGAACTATTCAGGATTCACACTTGTATCCTAGTTGGATCAGGATACGAACAGCTCTTGTGGTCAAGTGGTTATGATAGTGAAAACCAAAACCTATCACTACGGAGACGGAAGTACTTGGGTTCGAATCATGCTGTCAATCACAGTGATAATATGGACAGTTGTTTGTTGAAAATGTTCAAGTAAGCGTCCATTCCTGGAACGATGAGTAGGTGCATGCTCGCTACATTGGACTATGTTCGTTTGACGCGTCACCGGCTGTTCTAACTCAGCATTTTTTTAATATACTTACACGTATATATGGGCAAGTTTAGAGATTGAAATAAAGAACATTAACAAACATAAAACTAGGAAAACCCGGGTCGGCAGCGCACTTGGTAGCGCGCCTGCACTTTGAATCTAGTGCCCCGAAAGGGGGTACGGGTTCGAATCCCATCAAGAGAGGTTACCCTTCCACGAAAAGTTGGCAATAATGTCATTTTTTCTCACTCATTGAGGTATATGAAGAAGTTTCCGGCCTTGTGGAAGGGTAGGTGAGTACTGATTATAGAAAAGGGTCCAGGAAAGCTAGGTTAGATGCGCCGGATGCCGAAAGATAACCTAAAAAGGGTGTTGACACGGCGTTTAACACAGTATAAATATAACCAGGATATATTATGCAGATCACAGACAACAGATAACAATATTCTAATTAGAAAAGGCACGAGTGAAAACTGTTTATATCATGGTATAAAGGAGCGTATAAAACATCAAACAAGGTGTTACATATTTGTGGGGTATTATGTGCAATACGACTATTAAACCTTATAGATTATACCCTGATAAAACATCTAAATTTATCAGAGCCATTGATGTATGTATTTTAGTAACTTTGTATTTACTATTCGACGTAGATGCATTGATAATAATAGAAATTTGATAATCATTTGTTTGCCCTATAGAAGTTTTTTTTAATAAACGAAAACAGAAACAGCATTTTACGTGCATATTGTAATGGAGCAGTAGTCCAGTGGTAGGACGCGCGCTTAGGGATCGAGAAGTTATGTGTTCGAATACCATTAGGGGCATTGCTAATTTCCTTAAGCAAGAAATTTACCTGCGATTGCTTCACTTCACCCAGGTGTAAATGGGTACCTGTTATGGTCATACACTGTATGCTGCGGCAATCTACGCCGTATGTCAACAGTTGGTGTGTGGCTCGATGATCGGGGAAATTAATGTCAAGAGTCGACTGAATAGTGATACTTATAGTAGACTTCAAAAACCCTTGCTTAAACTTTAACTTTAGATAAAGTAAATGAAAGTTTTGTCGTTCCTAAAAGGTCATTCTGTTCACATCTGCTTTAATGCATTGCAAAAAATCTCAAACATACTGGTGTTTAGAGCACTGTATACACATGTACGATTTGGAAATACTTAATATTTTACCATTGAAAACAGTGTAGGCCATAACAGTCAGACTAAAATGCCTATATACTGTATCATAAAAAGTCGGTCAAAATGAAAAAAATACAAACATCCAGTTTGTTCCGGCCTTAATCATAAAGTTCATTGAACCCGATTAATTTAATGGATACTCTTTATAACATCAACATCTTCAAACATAAAAATGTACCTAATCTTCTGTACAAAATAAAAACTCTCGTACTTTCTACTGGCCAAATGTAAGTAGGCTATTTTTACATAAGTTTTCCCGATGTTTGGTAGCGGACTGTAGCAATTCCTCATTCAGATCTGCCGTAGACGATTACATTAGGCCTCGCATGTGCAATTAAAATGATAATAACTACTTTAATTAATGTAGTACGCGTTACACGTAAAGCAGCAGAAGATATGCTGTTCGAGCAATATATATATGACGGTGCCCCATGTTCGACAGCGCCATTGACGATAGGTATCGTAAGCAGTGTAGGTTGCTAACCGTTGCTGTCGCACGGCGAACGCCGAACCTATTTCACGCTACTTTCAAATGCCACGAACACCAACAAAGATTTTTATAAAAATGTCGCCACAATATATCAGCTGATCACATAAAAATGTCAAATTTAATCAATTTACATAATGTTAATTGAGGTTTGGACCATTTATGATAAAATACACCTAGCGGTTATACTCCGTTAAAAAGTTAATCATTTATTTCATGGTTACGTACGTTTCGTTGTCATGTTAATATTTATTTACTCAGCAAAAAAATAATTATGAACGTCGGATTATTTTACTTTTTCTTTTAATTGGTTACGATAACCCTAAGTTGTCAGTCTCCAAAACGTTTAAGACATTAGTGTGTTTCTAGAGACTTCGGTGTTTTCAAATACGGAGTCCCGTTGTCCCCTTTGCACTGTTACCGAGTGTTCTCTTGTTTTATTGTTATATTTATTCAGTAACTTTAAACAATGTTAATAATGTTAATAATAAGGTTACAGATAAATTAAAATGACATAGATTTTAGTAGTAGACACCATCATATACATAATCGTCTTAGGTGGTTCGAGAAACTGTCATATGCATATTATAATAAATTTATGAATTCAGTAATATTTCTAAGCGCTTTCTTGTCTGTGAAGTATACTTAATGAAATAAATTGATGGTAGGACAAAAAATATTTATTATATTTATTTCATTAGACGTAATAAAAACTATATGACTCGTAAATTTACGTAAGACGAAGTAATAAAAACATAATGTCAAAGGTATATACTGTATTTTGTTTTTGGTAAAAATGAAATGTGCACCTTTCAATATTGAGTTTTATTGACATGTTTACATCTTAAACAGTTGTTTTTGTAATTAATTATTATTTACAGACAATAGACAATAGCTTGTTATTATTGTATTTATTATTTTGATACACAATGTTTGCCGGAAGCTAAAATATTTAAAAAGAGATCTTGATTTTTAATGGTAATGATCAAATAAAGGCCACTTAATATGATAAATATAACTGATCGTAGTTATTTAATGGTTTATACATGTACAGATATACATACATATAATATGACTACTGAAAACTTAAGCAAACTTTTATATTGAATACAAAATATTTTATCATATACATCAAAATTAGCAAATAGTAAATGTGTGTACCAATATGGTTAACAATTATTAAGACCATTTACAACAGGCTAACGTTCAGTATTCTAGACGAAACAATTAAAATTTAGTAGAGTTTGACTTTATCTATTATTTTAAGGATGTGACACCATATTTTAATACTTTTCTTCAACTTCAATACAAACTACGATAATTTTATGCGTACGGTATGTATAATTTTAAAACATTAAACATAAAACATTGATTTACTCAGGGAACGTATTTAAGACATCTCAAAAAAATCACACCACTTAGAATTACGATAAAGGTCTGGACACAACCCATACATACTAAAGTTCCACTATACATGAATAAGGATCACCACAGTAACTGGTCAAATAGGGGAACAGTCTCAATATAGGGACGTTTTTCTTCTCAAATCAAACATGTGGGACCTAAAAATTTTAAAATCGCAAAATTTTGCTATAACCAAGATGGCCTTATAGCTGAACTTAACTGCTAATGACCATAGTACACACGAAGCTGATAAAGGCAAATACTAGACTCCTTTTTATTTAGAGAAAGATACATTTGTTAAAGCCACGAGTGTCTATGATGCTGAGTAAATTGTTTCTTGGCAATGGACCGATAAATGTTCAGACTCGCCCTATAATTATAAGTAATTATCTAACCAATTTCATATGCGTCGCTATTCATCATTATCAAATATATTATCTAATATCTAAGCACATGTATTCAAGTTATCATGAATGCAACTAGAAGAATGATTGTGTTTAAATATAACTAATAAATCATAAAAAGGTGAAACAATTTAATATGATATATAATAATGTAAAATTACTCACCAGAATTGAGCACAAGTTTTTAAAATATCTTCTTAAATGAACATCAGGATTTATTGCAGTGTTTTGATCAGTTATAAGATTATATTGAAGTCTTTTAATCTCGTCGAGGATTCGTATTTCAAAGTTTGGTTCATTTTCAAAATATTTTTGTATTAAAACAGAATGTATTTCACGCAACACTTGTGTTGTTTTGCACCAGTTTGCACAACCAATATGTTTTCTACCATGAAACACATCCGATGTAGAGTTCGCCGCTCTGTCATTGGTATATTCCATCGTCGGCGACGTTCCAAACGCTTCGTTAATTAAAGACGCCGACGACAGCGTTATTATTGTTTTCCCAAATATATTCAATTTAAATATTGGTCCATATTCTTCACTCAACACTTGTAAATCTTGATGCAGTCTATCACTGTTTATTTGAAAACTATTTCCACAAAATAAATATCCATCAGGTCCCGGCGGCGACTTTAATTTCCGCCGACGCCACATGCAAACCGACGCATACACGATACACAATACTAAACTACTTCCTAAAAGTATTTCGTACATGTTCAAAATTCTAACTCGCTTCCAAAACTATTGAAACCTCTCAAGTATACCCTAAGTGTCTAATAAATATGCGCTAAAATTATTCGTGCAAAATGTACTTCACTTTCTTAACTATCGTATATTTACGAGTATTTATAACTTCCTAATCCCCAATCGTCGATAGTAATTCTATAATCCAAACATGGCGCGCTCTCTGATCGGTCAAAATGAAGAATGAACTACTGGATTAGACCTCTCTTTATATAAACCTGTATTCCTAATAACCAGGCAGGCTGACTCTAATTTATAGTAAAAAAATATTTCCGGCTGGCTGTGATACACCGTTTATCTCGTTTTATAACTACCAATTTAATGTAATACTCAAAACAATAATTGTGTGGTATAAGTCAGAAGGCTAATTATTAGAGACGATCCTTTTTCCTTTTTTATGTTGTTATTCATCCAGACGTATAAAACAAGCGAAAAAAATATTTTGTAATTTTATAATAAAGACACGTTTCATTAAGCTTCAGTCAGTCTGTTTGATCTTCAATTGATATTTGATTTAACCTACACAAAGCGTTTGATCCGACTACCATATACCCAGTCGATGTATTTGAAAATTTAATAAACGACACTATTTATATAGTAGATGGTAGCTACTCACACCTAGCCCCTAATTGGAGTAATCAAATCACTAGGCGTCACGGTATGTAAATTCAACCTTTGTCATAGTTTCTATTTTTAAACCGCTAAAACTATTCGAAGATTTGCACGCACGTGGGCGTAGTTTATCCCTTTTAAGTGTCCAGATTATAGTTTTTATCCATCGGTGAGCTTGTAAAATAATTCACTGTAATATTGTTATATTGTACAATTGGTATTAATGACAAATCGAGTATTAAACTATGACAATTATGAACTATCAAACCTCCATGAGGGAATAGACGAACTTTTAATTGGATGAATAAAGTTACAATTAATTAATATTTAATTTCACGTCATTTTATTAAACCAGATTACGTCAATGAAGTGGCCAATGTAAAATTGTTAAACATCGTGATAATAACACTTCCGTGAGAAAAACATTTTCGTAATTCCGGACTATAGAACCGTCCAGGTTTTTATCCACCGCCCTTATAATCCAATCAGCTAAACACTAACACGACACTCAACAAAATCTAGTAACGTTTGAATTCAGAGTATACTGATGTATCTCAAATATGTACATCACTAATTAAGCTAATGTAAAGAGGAGATAAGTACGTTTGAAAGCATCTAGATAATAATTCACAAATTAGCCCATAAAGTATCGTTGAAATGGATCCTCGGTTTTGTTTACTCACTTACGTACCGCATAGTTTGGTAACTAATGGTCAAGGCTAGCACTTTTCTTAAGCGTAAATAGGAATGTGATATTTCACATGTATTAACATGGTTTTCAAAAATGAAATGTAAATATTTTACACCGTATTTTCTATAGATGCAACATTCTTTTGTTGACAGCCTTTAGCTTATGAATTGGAAAATGAAAACATGATTTGAAATTAATCAAATTATATTAGACACTTTAATGTTTCAATTATAGCTTTTCATTGCATTAAAAATAACTTAATCAAATCAATTTTGAATGAAACCGAAGGATATGCATTACATTTACACAAAACAAACTTTAGTAATTCATGAGGATTGAAAATAATACATTCAGCAAAAATAAGACATGTAAAGGGTGTCACATTAATGTCAGAAGCATTTTTAAACTTCAAGTGCGATTGTATAATCAGTTTTACTTATTTACCAATCCTGTGGAAATTCGTATAAAAGTGAAGATTTTCAATAAATAATTGAATGAGTGAATAGAGAAACATTTAAATTCGACTGATCGCAATATCACTCAAAGCACTTCCGCCACTAGGTGGTGAAAGAACGATGTTCTTAACTAATTAATTAATGATAAATTATATAAACTCAATTCAAAACAACAACGTCTAATATAAGCCTTAAATTCGAGTGATCGCAATACCAACCAAGGCACTGGCCGCCACAAAGTGCAAAAGGAACGGTGTTCTTAACTAATTAATAAATAATTAGTTACATAAATTTAGGTCAATTCGTAAACTTCTATGTCTAATATAAGCCTTAAAGGCGTCATTTATTTTGGAATAACACCCACAGTATAACCTCTGCAGTAATGGCACAATGGCTGTTTGCATACATTGTACCTTTGCCGAGTTCAGTCAAACAATATTCCTAGCCGTTTCCCTTTCCGATAAAAATTTGTATTATAAATCAGGACAGATAACAGTCAATTGCCATGGGAAGAGCTTAGTACATGAATTTGTTAAAAGCTCAGCTCTAGAGACCTTACCAAGACCATTACATGTGTAAGTCGACGGCCCGCTTTGACGTGACTGAAACAGTATATTAACCTCTGCAGTAATGGCACAAATGGCTATTTGCATACATTTGCTGAGTTCAGTCAAACAATATTTATAGCTGTTCCCTTTCCTATATAAGTTTGTATAAATCAGGACATATGACAGCAATTTGCTATAGTAAGAGCTTAGAACATGTACTTGACGAAAGCTCAGTTCCAGAGATTTAGACCTGACAAAGAACAGCAAGTAGATCTGCTGTCCGCTTCGACATGACTGAAATTTGATGAAAAGTGAAGAAAGCATCATTAACAACCAGATTAATGCGCAAGTGTTATCACTAATTCATATCTACAGTTATAAGTGGATCTTACAAAATTTATAAATCGATATTGAATTGGATGGCAGAGCAAGTACGTTCCTGATAATAGAATAGTTAATTAACACGATAATTGTGTTAAATCATTTTAAAGATTTATATTATCGTAGTTTTATGTAATATAAAGTACACGTGTCAGTCAGGTTAATTAATTTGCAAATTTATATAGTAATAAAACATGAATTTTTAATGCGGTGGTAATTTGTATAATCAACGTTGTACTCGTAGCAGTTGTTATTCGATAGCTGCAATTCGATTCATTGCGTTTATAAAGGCCAAGCTATGTGGTTGCTCTTGATACATCTTGGTTATGACTAAATTCTTGAATGCTTTTTCTTTTGGGTATTTATTACATGAGGAAAGATAAATGGTTATTCGGCATTTGTAGTAACGGTTATTTTTTATGTGAATTGATTAGCACCGGTTTATACCACAAGTTCTCTAACTATAGCCACAGACTGATTTACAGCTCATAAAAGCTATTTCAGAAGGTTGACTGAAGTGAATAGATATTGCAGAAATTGTATAAAATCTTTAACAGCGCTACATGAACTTACCGCTTTCAAATTTGAGTACCAACAAAATTCATGTACATGTAGTCATATCACTGTTATTACAATGTATAATCATTTTCATTACTCTTTAGAAAGTGCAGTTAAATCAAAATTATCCTAAAGTTGGATAGCCGAATGTGATGTTTTATCCAAAATGATCGTACAGTTCCGAATGTTTGCTATACATGCCTGTGTCATTTGTACGTCCTCATTCAACGTAACTTTTAGATAAGATTTTGAAGTTTAACTTGTCAATGTTTGTTTTTGGCTGTCACTTTGTACCTAACAAAATAAGTTGCCCTATGTTGTTGGTATGTAAGGTTTGTTTTGTGCCTCAACTTTACTTGTATAAATAATGTTGCTGAATACTTATGGAACGATGTTTTGCTTCTGGTTTATTATTTCAGTTAAATGTGCTGACAGATTGACTGTCAAGTGAGCACTCTGTGACGGTACAAGACATTTATGATAATCATCTAATTATGATGTTATTTAAACAAAGGTCACACGATGGCGGACAGCCAATAGTGACACTTAAATAATTCATAGAGTTCTGAATGAATTCGTGCATTAACATTTTAAAATGCAGTAATGTACACTCCGTACTTTAGGAGTATGGTATTTGGATAGTCTTTAGGTAATACGTTATAAGCAAATTCCCTTGGTAATAATTAAAGCATGTATTACCAAGCACATATGATGCAAAAATGAAGATAATATAAATGACTTTGAAGATGAAATATAATGTGTACTTGGTCTCGTTTTGTAGACACAATCATTTAAATTTTAAACTATTAAGCATTAAACGACTAAAGATTAGATACTATCAGTTGTCGTTGTCTTCATTGTTGCTTTGCGTTTGTTGGCAAAACGTACCCAACCGTTTGTACCCTGTTCTTCACCAGAACCCATCAACTCAACAAGGAATCTAAAGAGTCTATCGTATAAAGGAAATTTATCGAATTTTATGTAAATGTATAATCTGTCCCCCACGGCACTGGACAGCACGATCAGTGGTAAAACAATAAGACTAGTTGCTCTATGAAAATATTTTCAATTTGTGACGACGAGCATTTTTATTTATATATTTCACTTTTCCGCGCCTGAATCTGTCAAAGGTCACATAAGTATGAAAACAAAATGAGCCGACAATTTTAGAAATTATATTTGTCAAATTAGATAGTAAAATTACAGGTTCGGAATTACAAATAAGTCTAATTTTGTCGCCTGGTGGTATGGAATTAAAGCCTGTACAATCCTGTGATAGAAAGTTTATAGCTTATTTAGATGTGGTCATTTGTTTAGAAAGCCACACCATGAAACATAGCAACAAAACATTGAGTAAAAAATGTAGTCTTGAACTTCCCTGATCTAATGTGATAAAGTCAAGATGTTTTAAATACTTGATAGTTTATTAACGCCTAGTATATATGACGCATATAGCTCGTTTAGGATTACTTGAGACAAACGACTCAGTTTGTTTACATATTTTAAACTTGGGTATTACACGGAATAGGGAGGTCAGTTGATTATATAATCTCGCAATAATGAAATTCATCCAGTTTCCGCGGAATGTTTCGGTCTTTAATGGTGGTTATACTGAGTTTTTCTTTAGGAAATTGATAGGTCACAGTCGGAAAAGGAATCAGAAAATTATAAACCGAAAGTAGAGTAAATAATAACAAAAAGAACCACAAACATATGCCAGGCAATGTATATCAAAGAAGAAGAAGAAAAAAACTTATCAAAGAAGGTAGATCATTGAGTCTTACAAAAAATATTGTACAAAATGAACTCCTAGTAATGTGAACTTTATGTGAACAGTACGTGAACATTAGGCGAACAAACCATTACACTGTGGCAATTGTTCGCGGATAGTTAAAATTACATTCATTTTTCATATGCAAATTAGGTTTTAAGATGTGAATATTCAGTGAACATTTTCTTGAAGCTATTCACTTTATATTCACAATAAGACAAAATAATCGTGAATATAGGGTGAACAATGAATGTGAACAAGTGTATTCACATTATTATATTCACTTCTTTTATCATTTTCCGTATGGGAAAAATACGCAATGACCTTTACTACCGTAAAACGTGGTTATAACATACTCGGTTATGACATAACTCGGTTACAACAAACCATTTTTCCTGGCCCGTTTTTCATGTTACTAGTTTGTGATATCGTTGGAAACCTAGTAATGCCCTGAGTTTTTAAGAATGGTTTGTGCTGGCTTGTAGATATAATCTATCACATTTTATAATGCATGACTATTTTATCATACAACGTATGAGTGTACTTTCATCAAGACAGTTCTCATGTATCAAAACATTATCTACAGACGTACTGGTACTTGGTAGTATGTTGAACATGACTATCATCATAGGATGAAACAACACGTATGTTTGCTGTGGTTACCTCTAAACAACAGTGTCATTGTATACATTTTGAATGATTCTAAGATACTGAGATTATCTCTGTTGAACATCCTGGTAACTTTGACTTTGACGTATCTGATCTTTTTATTTTCAATACAAGTTTCTCTATGTTTTATGTCTGACTGTTTATTCGTTCTAATTCATATTTGCTCGATTGCGAAACAAGTTTTCACCGTATAGATTAATTACTTTTGAGTTCCGCTTCCCTGGTCCCAAATTATTGGGCTTGTTAGAAAAAGTTTTTATTGAGCTAGAAGGTAAAAGTTTTAGCTCAAGGAAAAAATGGGGTAGGGTTTGAATGTGATTTTAACCAACTTGTACCTGCCCATCTACGGTGACCAGTTCACCGTCGTAACCACTCGTCCACGTTCTTTTCTAATAATGTCTAATAAGTATTTGCAGTTCCCCAAAATAAACAAAAACATCAATCAGACAAACATAATACATTCATTAAAATTGCGACCATGTAGCATTTAATAGTATGATTACATCGCATTTTATAACAGAAGCTTTGTTTTTGGTTATAATTTTGACCAATCTTGTTGTTTCAAGAACCTCTTAAAATTCGCATCAAATGATTAAAACTAGTGGTTCAGAATGTGCATTCGAAAATGGTAAATATAAGTTGTGAGGCTTTTATGATCATTAAGCTAATATGTGCATGAAAAAATCTTGTCGATTTTACAAAAAACACATCCCAAACAATTTCAATTTCACTATGTATAAGTAGATATTTGCTTTTTATATTTCTGCTGACTTTCGGTTTAATATTTCTGTTTTCTATTTACACAATGAATTTGGATTCCTGCATTGTTAAAAACTTGCTGCCCATTCATATTATAAAATTATCTCCTGTGCATTTTCTCAATTTATTTTATCAACCGTTCAAACACTTCAAAGAGTATTATATAGCAGGTATAGAATGCACACGCCATCATATTTAAGCACTTAATTTGTTGAGAGCGTGTTTGAATTGAAAAACAAATAATACAAAATGAAAGTAATTCAAGAAGCGTACTTGATGCATTTTCATATTAATTCAAATGAACTTTATAAAACTTTAAATACTCACAATTTTTGAAGAAGGACATCAATAGTAAATTAAACCTGACAAAAACAAGTATGGCATACCGGATATAATATCAATTGGCTCTTCAAAATAAAAACATAAAAAATATATATAGTACACGTATCTATGGCATGCATTTAAATCCATATTTATTTAATACGAATCTTAATGTTTGGACCACAATCAGTTGTTTTTTTCGAATTTAAAGCCTCGTATCTACATTTGAAACAAGAATCAAAAGCATTTACTTTGACTTAAAAGCACACCAAAACACAATGGCATGTAGTGGAGAGAGGTGTACGAACTCCCGAAATTAAATTCAATTTTATATAACATCGTTGTTACTTGCCTGGATTTTATTTAAAAATTATTTTATCAAATACTTTTTTCGAATCGTTTTACACGAGAACAAGAGCTGTTAGCTATCAAACTTATATAACTGATCGAATGTGTCGCAATATTTCTAAACAAGTTAGGAACAGTAGTTCAATGGTAGGACCCGCGCTTAGGGATCGAGAGGTCCTGGATTCGAACTCACAAGAGGAACGGCTAATTTCCTTGAGCAAGAATTCAACCTACGATTGCTCTAGTCAACCCAGGTGTACCTGCGATGGTGGTATAATTCCGTTGCGACAGATGTGTCGGCTGAACTAAGCAGAGTAAAAGACTCCACCGGGAGGTTGAGAGATAGCTACCAGTTGCCCAATGTCCAAGGTAACGGTTGTAAAGTAGATGAACATGCATTAGCATGAAACTTAGACTATAAAATGCCACTACATGTACTTTTTATTAGATGTTCATTGGTTTTTTGTAGCTAATAACAATCAGACGTATAGGTACATTGTATTCAATTACTTTCACATCAAAAATTTTGTCTTAAATTATTAAGTTATTTTAATTTCCTAAGTCATGTCACTTTTCATAAAAGCACTTACTCATGTTAAGCGCTCTCGAAAATCACTCAACTCACTAGTCTCTAGTATCAAAGGGAAATAACTATGTTTGAACATTTTAAAAAGTACTTCATTATTCATATAGTGTTACCTCCCTTTCTACAAATTATTGATATATACAAACTACATGAATGTGTACATTGGAATCAATTTACATCACATAATGTTTTAGGAAAAATCTGTATGAACAATCATTTCAAACTCCCCACAGCGGAGATAACCATTTTTCCAGTAGCGCGTTACCCAGTGTGAGGAGTTTTAAATTATGCATGTTCGTTGCATGGGTCTGCATTCATGTTAAAAATCAGAAGTAGTGTCAAAATAAGAAAGGGCGATAACTTATTAAAATGAACAGAGAGTTGAAGTAATAGTTACTTCTCTTAATAAATTTTGACAACACAATATTGAACGATATTTCAATTGAAAGCAAGTACATCAGTAAACAGTATACAAGCAAGTACATGCATGCGTCCTCTAGCAGTTGGTTGAGTGTATACAACTCCGTCTAATGGCAAATAAAAGAGACGATGTGGTCAACCAATAGGTTTAAAACGTAGATTTGTTTAAATACATAGCAAATCATGATAAACAAATGCTTGGAACAGTTCGCATTCAAACCTTATATACAACTCCGTTTGTATGCAAATCAAGAAGACGAAGCGGTAAGCCAAAAGGTTAAAAACTAATAGTCGTTTTTATTGACTTTTTGTTAAGTCACCAATTTAAGCATTAATGCAAGTCATGCAATACTCCGCGAGACTTGAATGGAAAACACAATGCACCTTTTATCAATATATCATATGACAATAAAAGGAATTGTGAAAATAAATTAATCAAATAGCAGACTGTTTGTATTTCGTTCAAAAGAAACTAATATTTTGCTTATATATTAATTGACGGTTAACTCTGCAGGACTTGTCAAATAAGCGACAATAAATTATAATGCAGTATATTCTCGAACGGTTCAAATCGCGAATATTGATTAAATAAACTCCACCGACATACTTTGGATGAAACAAGCAAACAATATTTTTTCTTCAAATGCAGTCACGTTTTTCTGTGGAACGTGTTGCAGGCACCCGGTTTCTTGGATGCCAGAGGTCAACAAATAAATACAATATACATGTACTAAAGTTCCATAGAGATAGTGAATCAGTGATCAGTTGACGTGACAAAAATGAAATGTTGATATTGATGCATGTTTCGCGCCAATTTAACTTTCCGGAGATCAAATTAAATGACATCAAATTAAGTAACAATGCCTTCGTCTTGGCCAGAACATTATCACTTGATCCAGTAAACCATGCACATAAACTCTTAATCCCCAGCACAAAAATTGAGAGCCTCGGCCGTGGCGTAGTGGTTAGCATGTCTGACTTGGAATCCGGAGATCGCGGGTTCGAAACCCGGTCGCGGCAGGTAATACGCTATACATGAGTTGTCGGCCTCGTGGTAGGGTAGGTTAGTACTGGTGATAGAAAAGTGTCCAGGAAACCTAGAGTAGGAAGAGCTGGCCGTCGTGTATATGACCTATATATATGTGTTGAATGCGACGTTAAAAAAATTAGTTAATTGGTAAACTAGACAATTTGGTAAAATATATGTGCAGAAGATTCAGTGTAAATATTACAACTAATAGGACTGTATGATGAAATTTTGGGAAAGGTAAGGTTACACATAAATGTATTTCATGAACTATAAGCTTACATTCTATAGTTTGATTTGAGCAAAAATTGAAAATTAAACAAAAAAATTGTGTTTGTTTACAATTTGAAATATCACGTGACAGTATATACCCCGGTCAATCTACTTGGAGCCCGTAATACTTCCTGAATGGTAGATCACGTTTTAATTTTGTCCAATAATCAGAACTTGTTGACAATTTTCTAGAACAATTCATCGACAATCTTATTTCGTCATTATAAATTCCGTTTCAACAAACAATTTTAATCTACACGATCATTGCAGGCTTTTTAAAACAATTCCTCGACAAGTACCACAATGCAATTGAGTGTATTGACTAGCAGAGTATTAAGTAAACACACCTCAAAGAACCCCTTAGGGATACACAAATGTCACGCTATTCAACAGCAGTAAAATATTTGCTTTTGAAAGAAAACTAGCGCCAACAATTCCAGTAAAATCAATGACAGTTAAAGTTAACCGATAATCGTATCCGCTATCCAATACAGTTATATCCGAACATTATTGTAGTTTGAGACGATAAAAGTTTAAGCTCTCTGAATTGGAGTTAGAAAACGTGATGAAATGGATAAGTTTTCGTAGAAAATTGTATTGTTGTGATAAATAGCATATTTTTAGAGTTTTAGTATTACCTCTTAGTTTACGCTTAAAATGGACATATAATTATTTACATGAGGGTTGCATCATTATAATTTGTATTTATTGAAAATAACGTATAAATTACGCGTATTCTTTACATTTCTGTTAAGTTGTAATTACATACAGTAGTAGCGTTGAGTAAAAATTGTTAAATACGAGCAGTTTTGACATATACAAAATGTACTGTTCTGTTCTGTTTTGATAGTACAATTAACAATGTGATTCTGTTTCTAGAATGTTGAATTAATCAAAGACATTTTTCATCTGTTTACTGATGTTTTCTGGGAATTTATTTGTTTAACTTCTGACAAAAGTGGCTTACTATATAAAGTATTTTCGCCAGACGACACTGACAATATGTTTTATAACAAGCATTGTGATATGTGCGTCTTTTAGTTTTAAGAATCAGCAACGCCTTTACATACAAACTTGATGCTTTGACGACACGTTTGTAGACTTTAATACAAAAGTGAAACTAATGTTGTAAAAGTGTGACTTCTTAAAGTGAAAGGAAGACTAAATCAGAGGATAGCATTCAATGACAATCTACAGTCACAGACATTCAACATGAGGGTTAACAATGACGAACGAAGGGTGAGTTACAAAATAGAGCGTTTTATTATATGCTTTCCAGTGGAATACCGAAATTTATAGGTGAAATAAAAATCGATACGACACTGTTTTGAAACAATGAAAATAAATTTGTTATTTTTCAATGTTTGGTGCACTGTTCTGATGACATATCATACTTAAACTTTAAAAAAGCCAGTTTGAAGCATATAATAAACAGAAAATGTGTTTATTTCAGTGTAAGATCAATTTAGTTCACTCGTTAGCTAATGATATTATATTTTCACTTGTGGTTATGCCACTAGCGACAATATTGCAGCTCACGAGTGAAATAAAAATCGAAATAAACAAATATCTTCTATTTACTCAAATTATTATAAGAGTCGATTTCAAAACAGTGTCACCCAACGCTATGGTAAGTAAGTAATTGTAAGAAGTTACCTCTTTTTGATATCTTTATTTTGGGTTAACGTCGTGTCATCAAAATGTATGGTCATCTTACAACGGCTTGCTCACCTAACCCAGTTATTCTGGACCTTTGTGTAAATTGTGTACCCCAAAAGATCATTGTTCGTTTGGGTATATTAGACAAAAGTTATGTGGTGGTGCATGCTGGATTTAAATAAGAATTACCAAAGTGGACGGACATTGGTCTTGATTAAGTCTTGTCCAAGGTTAGTATAGATTGAACGAGCAAATTTCTTTCGTATCAATTTATTTCATTTATTCGTTTTTTCTTTACATATATAGTCCAATATTGTGCAATAAAGTTTACATGGGGGAATAAAGTTCAGATCGATCAGACAAAACGCTAAATTGATATAGATAACGACTATTTGAGCGGTTTGCAAATTTCATTTTGTTTAAATATTCAAATAGTTCAGTATTTTTTAGTTCGCATTTGAGGTGCATTACAAATAAATAAAATATATTTATTTTAACTAGAAGTTAAATTTGTAAAACTTAACAAAAAGTCAATGTTAAAATGTGCATAATATGAATAGTTGGATGTTCTCGCTCCAGGCACCAATTGGATATATGCTGGAGTTGAACAAATGCATATTTCCGTTTATCAGAAACTGTAGAGTATACTTACTTTCATTCGGAACTACCTCGGCGGTTTTTTACGCAGATAAACCTGGGATATCATAAGGTGAAAAAGTAGAACGGACATGGCTTCCGTGGAAATCTAGAATTTAATGGAATTTTTTTTGTGGTAATATAGTCTGAACTACACAGAAATACGACGTTTGAGACATTGCACTGATGATTTTTTTTTAAAAAACGTGCAACATTATTATTTATTAATGAGTGTTGACATGAAAATGACAGGTGGTCGTGTTTCAATGTATATATAGACAAATGACCATTTGCTATGATTAAGACTTCTAATTGTTGTTTAGAAGGTAATAAGTATAATAGCATACAACTTGTTAGATAATATGTATAAACAATGACAGAACTACTTGCTAGGGAGTTAGTTAATCGCCGGACCTTATAACCAGGTTGTATTCCTACTACGTCTGATTTCCACTGCACTGCACCGGTTGGCACCACGCCTAAGTTGAACAAATATATGTTTCCGTTAAACCAGAGAGATCAAATAATATATTTGATGACAATTTCCTGCACTGTCAGACTTTGATAATTAATTATAAATCATGGGATTTTCATGATTATGAAGCTTTGATGTCATTATAATGCAGAGTTGTTAGAAACTTAAAAGACTGAGCGCATTTCAAAGAAGGGCATATTTAAAATCGCAAGAACAATAAATCGAAAAAAACATTGATTCAATCGGAAGTATGGTTTCTTCGTCCATTCAAATAATTCGACTAACAGATATGTTTGTTTGTTGGGTTTAACGTCGTAGCAACACATTGTATAGGTCATATAACGGCGGTCAGTCAACCTACTCACTCCTCCTGGAAAGGCTAAATCTCTGGATGTAACTATTAACCAACTACTAAGTGTATACTTTTGTCAGTGACTGACAACTGACAGATATAACTGGTACATGTATAACGTCTTATCATACAACAAATTTCTGGAAGGTTCAAATATCCCAATCTCGAATTTTGTATCATTGGCCGTTTTATAAAAGATACAATATAAGACATATGCAAATGTTACTCACTTGAACTAAGCTTTCATTATGCACCTGTTGCTTCCTTTAATAACAACAGTTTTGTTAAATTGTATTCAACTGTCAGTGGCGAATATTATATTCCCGCTGATTTAGATGTTTGATATTTGTTAGAAAATCCCGTGCATATATATACTCACTAAAGAACATCTGCTTATTAGTTTCGTTTAAACACAGTCCAATTACTTTAATGAGAAAATTATTTCGGCTGAAAAGTTTCCAAGTGGAGGGGTGTGCGGATTGATCCCAGTAAGGGCGAATCTATTGGAAGAGGTTTTTCCCAAAGTGAAGGAGATAACCCTAAGGGAAAGGGGTTTCTCTCAAAAAAAGGGTCCCAGAAGAGTGATGTCCTCAAGAAAAATGGGTCCTCCCTGAAGAGATGATTTCCTATGTTCAGTGCTTGATTCATTAACCATACTTATATACCAATATTTTGGGTCTTTTTTTAATACTTTTTTACATGTCATATATAAATATTTTTAAATGATTTTATTGTTAAGCGCTGGCCAATTTTATTTCACCTCAATTCCAATCAATCAATTTAATGGGGTATGAATTATTCATAAACATGTTAACGCTAGTCTGTAAGAATTAAAATGAATAAAAACACAATCTGTATACAAATTAAAAATCTTTTCCGCTCGACTGACAATCTTTTCATTAAGAGTTTATGGTATCGAATTTAGTTTGATTTTTTTGATACGTGAATGTGGATTTCTTTTCTTGGGATTAAAGTATGGTTTATATATGATTGTTAAAGTAATTAAAATAGATTTTGAAGTGTTTAAGACCTAAGAGCAATACAAACGTGCCTTGTTATAATTTCACCTCAGATTTGTTAAGGATTATAAGTATATTGGTTTGACTAAAGCTTTTAGACTATAATAGTTGATATGTTACTACAAATAAAGGCTGGGAGTCTTTTATATAATATGTAGTAACAGGTGCTAGAATATATCACTGTTTACATATATTGGAAAAAATATACATGTACTTGTATAAGGCTGTATTATTCATGTAACTTTGTTTTTTGATGACTTTAAACGAAGAAGTTTGGATTTTTAAGGGAACAATTGTATAAAATATACAGAGAGTAAGTTATTATTTTTGTATTTCTTTGTCCGTAAAGTCATTTTTGATATCTTATTTTCAAAATAGTTTTGGTGTTTATTTGACCGATTTGACTATCTTAAACATTATTTGTACATAGGCATTCGAAACCACTCGTCCATGAACCAGTATCATTTTCAGCTGCTGATGTACAAACTTGGCAATATTAAATGACAGGGAACTAGTTTTTTCACGCCTGGAATCATTATTCATAGAATGAAGTTAATATTATTTTCGCAAATATTTGTATGTCCAATGTATGGTACGACTTGATGTTTATTATACAGATACTATTTGCTATTTTGATTATGTCTATGTATATATTTCATTTAATTTTATCTCCGCACTACGGACGAATTAAAAAATTAAAATATACAATCTATAGGCAAAAAGAGTTTATCCGGGACATGTTGATTTTTACAATTCATATATTTACTGACAACCCCCATTGGATTTCCTCATCTTTGAATTAGGGACCCTTTTAATTTTTTATTTACTTTACAAAACAATGATATTTTTTCTTCCCCATATATAGAACTGCCAACACTCGTGTCCGCCGATATTTCAGATCTTCTTGCCTGCCAATAATTCCACTTATAACAAGTTACAACCCTATCTAGTCTTGTCTAAGACATGGTATATCATTTAAATTAGCGAAAATCCGAATCGAAGTCAAAAGTCACTAATTAAAATGTAGTTGTGTTAAAATGACAAGAAGCGCTATTTATCTACCAGCAAGGCGAGTTATGATTGTAGATAGTTGTATAATTCCAAGCAATGATTTAAATATGTTTTATCATTATGATAACATACATGTGCATGTATTTTAGAAAAGACCATTTGTTTCTGACAAGCCAGATTGTTAAAGTACAATGTGATGATTTGTTTTCCTAAAGGTAATAAATAAATCAATTGAAAAGGGCTGACGATTGACGGGTATAGTTCTTAGAAACAGTCAATAACACTGTCTTGTTTGAATATGGAATGTATCATTTAATATGGAATTCACTATACTCACTGTACAGTTCATTTTGTTCAACAAAATAGACTGTATGTAGCCTATAAAATTTCTATTCTAGTTCATTATACAAGTAATTGCTGGTAAATTTTTCAATTTATGTACAAAATATGATAAACTTACTTGTTTCAATAAGAAATGCTGCTGTAAAAATTCAAAGAGTGCCGCAACGTGACTGGACAAATACCTGTCGCAAATGACGCCACAAGTACCTGTCATATAGACTGGTTTAAGAGTTACGTAGTTACCTATCCACGCTCTATATATACAACTCAGAAATCAGTCAATCGAATGTAAACATAGTGAATTCCAAATTAAATGATACATTCCATATTCAAATAAGACACTGTTCAATGTTAAATGTGCTGCCTCATTTCAGTCTATCAAAGGTAAAAATGACAGGACAGAACGACGCCAGGGCCTGAGATATTTAAAACATATGAATACATGGAGACCTCGTGCTCAAAACTAATCAAATGTTATAACACGTTTTAAGACTTATAAATGTAAAACTGCTAAATATACAAAATTAAGATTCCTTGTATTATCTATTACTATTATCTGGCACGATGTAAATTTACGCATGTATACTTAAGATTATAGATAAATATGCATTTATATTTATTGTTCGTTTTTTTCTTACCTGTCAAAACATGAATAATTTCACGGTGAATGTGTTTGTTAAAATTCTTGTTGTAATACACCCATGAGTTTCTGAAAGTGTGTATTATGATCGAGTAAAGCTTCTTTTGTCGTATTTTAAGTTTTAGTCAAGATATTTTAATGAAAACTAGACCGCCAGTACAAAATAATGCATTCAGTCACCGTGAAATTATTCAAGCTTTGACAGTTGAGAAAAAAAGGACAATAATATTATGTCAGTAGGAACAGTAAAGGGATGTCCCGGGAGGTACTGTGTTCGAACCCGTCAGGAGCACTGCCTATTTCCTTGAGCAAGAAAATTATCTACGATTTCTTCACTCCACCAAGGACTCGTGTAGTTGGGTACCAGCCAGCGAGGGTAGTATGATTTCGTTGTACCAATTTGTAGGATGCACTTAACGGAGTAAAAGATTCAAAGGGAGTTTGATAGATAGATACCAGTAGCCCAATGACCAGGGTGTAATACATGCAGCTGTAAAGTCGGTAAACATACATAAGCATGACACCCAGACTATAAATGCTTTTGTCATTATCGCCGCCCGTGTAGCGATAATAACAATTATCAAGATATGAGCATTTTTGTGTCGACACCGGTCGCCTTAAGCCAATCAAAACGATGTATTTGAGGTCACATGATGAAAAAATGGACGTCGAACATTAAAAATAGGGGTGCGTGTATGGACTCGTCGACGCCATGTTTTGTCGGGTTACCTGCTTTAATTACCAGAAAATACCATTATCAATGTATGAACGAGTATCAGTTTCAAGAAAATTGCAATATAACACCAGAAAATATGCATAACTAATAGTAACATGTTTTTTTTCTTTTTAAAACTCGCATTTGTTTAAAAATTTCTTCCCTACATTTGGGCGAATCTAATATTCATTAATCATATCAAATGGTTTTACATATCGTTAACAGGGCCCGCTAGCTTATCATGGTATTCTATAAGTAGACTTGATGGTTTTACATATCGTTAACAGGGCACCGTGCTAATCATGGTATTCTATAATTAGAATTGGGACGGTTTAAAACGCTGACGCATATTGCTTTTTTCTCTAAGGAGAATACACGGCTTAACGGTGATTTCAAGCATTTTTGGAAACTCTAATACTTGTATTAATATGCAGTCAGTTAAGCATCTCGTCAACAAACAATAATAGTTTATTTTTAACTCCTTACAGCTTAATTTGAGAAGACAAAATGTCCCTTTATCAAGTCGCTATAACGACCATCGATTTCGATGGTAGTATTAGTAGAACTAGTCCGCATGATGAGGTGACCATCAATAAAGGTTATACTGTAGAAATTCAAAAATAAATGCTACAATAATTAACCGTATATTCCATGCTGCTTAAAATCCTTATAAAAAGTGGTTATAACTATATAATAATATAAAAGTTTGTGTTTTGCATGATAAATATTTATGTAAGAATTACATATGACAGAGTAATTTGCGAGTCTTTGTATGATATACGTACTAAACCGGGTATACGCAAGTCGCTCTGTATAATACAATGTTCGTACGTATAGAACTATTAAGATATTTTGAATAGCGAGCTCTTAACATATACTTAACCGTCATATAATCTCATGTCTGCCTTTTCATTAATGCCATTCTTCGTGATTATGTTAGACGGGTTGTTTTTGCAGCATTTAATGATTGCTTTTATCATATTTCATAGCCATATCAAAATTCGTAATTAAAATTAATTATGCATATTTCATTAATTATATAGCTGTATATTGATTAGTATAATTTGTTAAGTCTTTTATAACTATGGAAATAATGAAAGACGGTGGCATTCTCTTCTTGGGTTTAACGATCATTTTATAACCTTCATTAGAAGAAATTACATTATGTTTATGAATGGAGCCATTATAGTCTAAGACCGTCCTTTATTTTTATGAATTAATTTGTCATTTTGATGCACGTTAATAATATAATGCTACTCATATAATAATCAAAAATTTGATAATTGTGTATCATAATTTGCTCTTACAGCGAACTTTTGCAATTTACGTTCAATTAAATAACGTTTATGTCCAATTTCTGGTCAATAGCTTCAATGCTACTTTCCCGTAATAATTTCATTGTCGCTTTTGTCAAATTTGTATCTTTACGTTTTATTGCCATTTACGTTTGTCTGTTATAATTTTCACGACTGGATTGAGGTTTAAAATTTTATCTGGCAATGAGACCAATTATGGATGTAACATGAATGACAACTTTGCTTACCTCTTTTTGTGGGAATTCCCATTTCAAAACATCAAAATGGTCGATATGGAAAGTAATCCTAACATCAAATAAACATTGGTCAAAATATGGTGCTAAGAGATACATGTATACATACAAAACAAAAATAACAGAAAACCTATTATTTGTCTGCTTTCCAACAAAGCTTCAGTATCCCAAAAGCAGTCAAACTATTTTTCAGAGCTATGCGCCGACCATACAATAGCGATACCTATACATACAAGATACATAGAGAATATTAGGTTAGTGCCAATCTGTATCTAGTTTATCCGGCAAGTTGGAGAAAGGTTTATTCGGCGAGGCTTGCCGAGTCGAATAAACCTTTTGGAGACGAGCCGGATAAACTAAGTACAGATTGACACTAACCTAATATTCTATTTATCCTACTCTCATTTGCTTGAATGACTAATTTAAAATCCGAAAATTCTGCGTTTAACATGCTTTAAATTCAGATCATGGCCGAATTGTTCAAAGCGCAGTAATTGTGTAAGACGGTCTTTTAACTGTTTGCGCGTCAAGAAATAATTCCGATGATTGACTCCATCATAATATATTAGAAAAGGCAATATTTTAAATGAAAGAAGCGAAAATACTAAATAAACTCGGTTTAGAAATAAACAAGGAAAAATCATTTTTGGACAAATAAATCACTTGCGAATTTTCCGAGGACGAATCAGTTTTTATGACGTCATGTAAGCGAAGTTTGTTGTCAACATGGCGGTCGTATAGGAGCGTTTGTAGGATTCGTCGTTGGACACGTTTGCTATTATTTATCATGGATTTAACCAATATTATCAGGATTATTTGTTATTCAAACTTTAAATAGACGATAGGATATATGGATGAGAGAATTATTAAGGGAAATACACTCGCAGCGAGCCAGCGACGCTGAAAGATGTCAACCATTTTCAGAAAATGGCCAGGACGGTCTGTGTCGTGGATGACGATGATGATTTTTGAAGCCAGTTTCATTATATTTAATTTATGCGTGGCTTGGCTTTGGTAAAACAATAGTCAACCTATGTATTTACTGTATAATGGCTGGATATTCGTCAAAATATACACAGAAAGGAATTCATTGCAAATTTTGGAGTTTGGCACTGTACAGCATCAACGATTGAGTTTTTGTAAAATTTGAATGACGAAGTATGTGATTTAATTAAAGATTTACATTGAAATTGTTTGTAAAAGCCCGTATTTGATTATTTTGTGTAAAATGTATTTGTTTAGTAGTCGTTAAAAGAATGAAACGCGGCCGCTTTAGATGCCCAATGTTATGATTATGTAGAAAAGTAGTCCGTCAACGTGTAGTCACGTGACTGCCGAATAAAGCAACGCTGCCGAATAAAGATAGGTTTATTAGGTCAATAGGTTTTCCTTCTAAAAGATCACTTTGGGGTAGGATAAAAAAATTTATTTCAAGTCGGATATTACAAGTAACAGAATAACATTAGCTTTGATAAGCTATTGTCCGACATTGTACATGTATAGCAATATCTTTTCATTGTCATGCAATTCATTCATTGTCATGTAGTTCATTCATTATCTTGTAATTTTTTCTTCATTGTCATGTAATTTCTTCATTGAAATGTGATTTATAAAATCTACATGTTTGTGTATTTTGTGCTGTTATAATGACATATAATTTATATGTATATCCTTTCTCATAAAAGGGAAATAAAATGTACATTGTATGTATAAGTGCTACGACCGCAAACTTTAATTACCCATTTACTGTATGTACTTACAGATTCTGTATGATATGGCTGGACTATACAAGAAACATTTACCAACTTGGAAAGAGTTAAAACATACACAATTACTAGACGAGAGACAGAAAGTTGAACAACAAAAATGGGATCAAGAATTCATACGACGACAAAATGAACTAGAGAAACAAAAACAAACTTCAGATCAACGAAGGTAAGACACTTGTCCTCCATTTTTCGTTTGGATTCTTACCGTTTATCATTTCAGTATAACGTTTCACCATTAGAATCATCTCATCACAATTGATGATCTAAAAAAATATCAGGGCATTTTTCTTCTATAATACAGCAATTCGAACTTCAAAATCCTCAAAACGCATCCAGCTTACGATAAACAAAATGGTTTTGATAACTAACTCTCCTGTATATTCCTTTTATTTACGGTGAGTGGCTCACCGAAACCAGCTCTCATTGTCTGGAATCATCCCTGATCGTTAAAATCGAACTTAAGGGTCCTTGCACGTTTGTTTTTACTTTCAAATCACATCAAAGATAATGTACTGAGTATTTTACCAGTAATAAGGAGCG
This sequence comes from Mactra quadrangularis, assembly GCA_025267735.1. Classification (NCBI taxonomy): domain Eukaryota; kingdom Metazoa; phylum Mollusca; class Bivalvia; order Venerida; family Mactridae; genus Mactra; species Mactra quadrangularis. Next base: position 39,499,691 of record CM046304.1, on the reverse strand, counting down.
CAAAATATTTTCAAATTGTGTTTAATTTCTATTCTTTGACTAAGAATTATTCTGAACTCCGTTAAGGTAATAGTTGTGTGGTTTTCTGTCTGTTTAAATGTGAACATTTAAGTACAACAAGCCTCGAGCTACTGAAGAACAATTACCTGGTGAATCTTGATCTTCTTTAGAATAAAACAAATGTCTGAATATTTGATAGAACACCATCTTGGGCGATTGTGACCTCAGAGAGGCTTGCTCAATTTCTAGACGTTGCTGTTAAACAATTAAAAGCTACGTGGAGTGATCAATACCTTCTTGTTGTCACTTAAAGCATTGACTGTTGGAGTTACACAGCAGCCATGTATTCCAAACAGTGGCGGTGAATACTAACACCCGCTCATGATAGATTCTCTAATGCAGAAAGTTGTGGATTCTTCCTAAGGGAAACCATCGTCGGCTATCCTACGATACATTACTGCGCCATGCTGCTTGGAAAATCTCGTAATCATGAATAATTAATGTGGCAGTTTCATTGGTTCCGCAAGGAATCAACTGCGGAAACTAGCCAATGAAATTACGAAACCATTTTTTGAAAATAATAAAAAATAAGAAAAAGTAAGAAAAAAAACTAGTAAGACGCCATTATTATTGAAGAATATGTTAATTGTAACTTGCTATTTCATAAGAAGAAGATTGGTCTCCCCTGCCTCGTGCATATTCATGAAAACGAACGTTTGCCAGTCAAATTGCCCACGGTTGAGTGTAACGGAGGAAAGTACCGTGGTTGCCGACGATGAAGGGAAACAAACTACCTTCGTGTCTGGATGGGCTGTTTGTTTGCCTTTCCTGGCTCGTTCAACCTTTACAACAACCTGACATGTTTATGGATAGCAAGGCAAACAAAGATATGACAAATTGTTATATTTATATTGCGTCGTGTAAATAAAATACAATTGTTTATGCCAAAAAGTATTACTTTGCTGTTAATAAGTATTGACTAATTTTGAATATAGTTAGTTAACGGATTATACGATAATTATGGATTAGGATTAAAATCCTTCGATGGCACTTGTTGCATTATGGTAATTCAGTCTTAATTTGACAAGCATTGGAGCATAACATTTTAACGATTTATTACTTCATTTAAGTCGAGAAAAACACATATTATGTCAATTATCTGTAATTAAAGCATTTTATAGTTGTACTAAGTGCAGCGAATGCCCTAATAACAAGCAAGGTTGATGGGGCTCTGTAATATCTAAAACCCTATATAGCCCTCAAGTATATTAACCTCTTATGAATATGACACATTGTTTCAGATAAATAAAATCATAGATACACCTGTTATGCAAATAATTAGTCACACTTTCTCACTGTACATAAGCGTCGAGAAGGTATTCCAATGGGGACATGATTTTATGTACTTTTTACGAAATTTAAAGTAGTTGTCCTCCGTTGCGCGTGGCCTTCCATAGTGGCATATCATACAAAAACTTGGCCCAAATGTTATAGAACTATAATGTTCGAAAAACAATAACCTCTTTAATTTTTGGTTTAATGTCATAGCAACACATCGTATATGACACACATTACAGCGGTAAGTCAACCTTCTCACCGTCCGTAGAAAGATCAAATCTCTGGATATCATTATTCACCAGTTTTCAGGCGCATACTTCCGTCAGAGACTTATAACTGTCCTACAAAAGACAGTATTTAAACAATATGAAGCGACTGTAAAGATCTAGAGATATCTGATTCCAAAACTATCAGGAATACGGTTACTTCTTTGATCATAATACTAAGTGCGATACCTTACTTTATATATATAATATACGATTAACAAAGGGACAGTCTACACTGTAAAAAATGGGAACACGTAACATGTTTTATAAGTGTTTAAAACGAAAACACTGCAATTTACTTTCGTAACACATCCGTTTAATACAGCAACACTTAGCGTTTTAGTGATTTAAAAAAATCGGCAGTGTTTTACTTTAAAACGGTACCATTTTTCAATCGTTAAAATTTGTTCGTCTGAAAAATTAATAATCGCAATGGAGAAACAAATGTAACTACAAAACGATATATCAGACCCAACATCTTCATTAAAATACGGATTTTTGCGTATTTTTTTTACCAGAAACGGAAATGTAAAACACGTGCGTTTTCACTAGTGTGCAAAACGAACACACTTTATAGTCTCTTAGCGAAGCTTTGACTTTTTTTATAAACACACAGATATGTAAATATATTAAGAATGGAATGCATAAGAATTCTTTAATAGTGAATTAACATTGTTGACGTGGAAACTATATTGTCCCAATCACCAAGTAGTTTTGTTTGGAGATTATGGAATGTTCGAATTCAAGGTTGAAGCGCTGTCTGCTCGCGCCCAGAAAATCGTCGGAACATTAATGTAAGTAATGTATTACTTTAATATTTCTTGGGTCGCTTTATCACCTGTCGTGTTTTCAGTCATAAGTTTTGAAATTTAGTAATAAAATTTATGCAAAGGGAAGATCTTTTTGACATGGGATACATTTTGTCATCAGTTTTCGCGACATTCTTTGAATTTGTTGGTATTATCTGTAGTCATTTAGGATCACTGGCGCCTACACAGCTATTTGTTTAATAAGAAAATATTATCTTTCTTGTATCAATTTTTGCATTCCCTTCTGCATTTATATTGTTAATATTTACTCAGTTAGTTTGTGCGTTTGTTGTTGGTCTAATACAATAGCTAGTACCTAATTTCATCCCTGTCCTAATTTCGTCACCCCACCTCATACACTTAAAGCATTTTTCGGGGTCCTAATTTCGTTCCTATCCTAATTTCGTCACCCCACCTCATACACTTAAAGCATTTTTCGGGGTCCTAATTTCGTTCCTGTACTAATTTCGTCACCCCATGTTTATCACAAAAAGCATATAGCAATTATAAAATATACACTTAAAATAGCTAGAATTGTTTTAAATTTGCAATGTTGTTACTTTGTACAATGTATTTTAGGGAAAAAGAGCAGATGCTTGAAGAAATGATATGAAAATAATACTCAGACTGTGAGACAAGTTATTTAATGATACATTATACATACATGACTGGCTTTTTTTCCATGGTGGTAAGGCCAAGATAAAATTCTGTGTTTATGGGAACAGCCAGAGAAATGAGAGGTAGGGTAGGTTTTTTGTTGTTGCTTTTTACTCATGAAATCACTATTTTTTGCAGTTATGAACACAAAAACCACCGAAGTTTGCTGACATTGATATAAAAACTCTAAGGTCGGCAACTTATTTAGGTAGTCGGGTGCCCATAGCACAGCTATTCTCATGTTAGGCCCTGGTTAAGCATGCATGTTTTATCCTGTTATATTTTTATTAATTTAAGACAAGAATGTGATTGAGTTTGAGTGTGTCGTCATTTTATCATGAATCCTTGAATTTAATATTGTTATTTTCATTTTTATTCAGGTTGGTTATTTACTATACTTACACCTTTTGGAAGGAAAGGCAGACACAATGCTAATAACTGAGAAATGGAACCATATTGTTGAATGAGTTGTGTATATATGAGTTTTGTATATATATAGTGTTTGGGGAGAGTAATGGAGCTTTTGGCAAACTGAAATGTACCCGTCTTATAAAGTAAGTTAATTCACTGAAAGTTAGTAATAAAATGTTTGGTTTGTTCAACTTAGCATAGTGCAGAAGTCCTATTTATAACCTGGTACTAGAGTTTAAACTACTATTTTGGAATGTTACAGCTTATTTAGCCTTTTAAAAATTTTGATAACAGCAAATTTTTAAATATATTACTATAAGTGAGAGTAACTCATACTGGTATATATCTTTTAAACTGTATAGAAATTGCTTTACAATAATACAGCACATGTCAAGTCTATCTATAATATAGAATTATCAACAAAGTAGCCCTTAAAGTATTTTTACAATTGTTAATTGTAATGTATATATTTCAGAAACAATCAAACATCCATCATTAAAGTTCGATAGAAGTTGAAATATTTGTTAGAGATGGTACATGATGATAAGATAGAGGGAAAGGAGAAAGAGGATGTAGAATACAAAAGTTAATCCAAGTACAATTGAACTATTAATTCATAACCAGATAAATGATAATATAAAGTGCCTTGGATTACATATTTGATATTAAGAACAATAATGATATAAATTGCTTGTATTTTTTCAATACTAATTCATCACACTGTCTAAGATTCTGTGGGCATTTTCACAAAAAAAATCTCGAAGAAATGAGTATTGTGAGCCAATTTAAAAAATTTAAAGTTCAAAGCCTAAAAGATATAATATAATAATTATCATGATATGAATTTAAGAAAGAATTCATTATTCTACCATATCAGAGAATATTTTAGTTAAAGTTTATTGGACAAAGAAGAAAGGTATTATAAATGTTTTCCTGATTTTTACTTACAATGATTTTTATGTATTTTTTTTGTGAAAATGACCCCTCTTCTTTAAATTTCTACTAGTTTACATCTTGGTCAATAGTCATAGTCATGTAGGTGTGACTGGGCTTAAGATTCTTGATGTTTTTAGATTGAACAAAAGTCAATGACATAATAAGTGAACAATATACTTATGAAATGAATATAATTATTTCATTCAGTTGGTGTTATAAATTTTTTAGTTTCAATAAGATAGTGTTTAATGCAGAGATCTTTTGTTACACTTTAGTTAAGTGCATATTCTGAAGAAGAGGAGAGTAGTTAATACATAAACTTAAAAATGACTTAAAATCCATCTGAATAATGTTTCAAGTACACTAATGTTTTTGCAAAATTTTGTGTAGGGGAGTCAAACCCAATTGGAAAAGAGACTATATGTACAAGTGACACATTATTACTATTTAATAGCTTTGTGTGTGTATGTTATGAAGGAAATAATCACAAGTAGAATATTTTAACTTACTATTATTTTAGTCACTCAAAGTAAACTATGGTTGCATTTTTATGACAAATAAATGATAATTTATTCTTTTCAAATTATGTTTTTTATTTATTTGCATATTTTCAGCTGTGACTTTGATTAAATAACATCGTTAGTTAGTCAATGTTTCATTTTAGGAGACTCAGCGAACAGTGCTCTTAAAGCAATAAGTTTCAGCTTTGCAACAAAACATGTGAAAAATACAAACATGTTCAGTGTTTATCAAGAAAACACATGAAGTGTTTTAATATGGCGTTACGTGTGCAAAAGTGTAACAAGAAAGTGTTTTGATTTTAAACGCGTCAAGTGTTTTAATTTAAAACACTTATACATGTTTTCAATGCGTTCTGGTGTGTTATTTTGATATGTGTAATGTTTTATAACAAAACACGAGCATGTTTAAAAGCAAAACATGTTACATGTTTAAAGTGGTAACATGTTTTAAAAGTGTAACAGAAAAGTGTTTTAAAAAGTGTTTAAAAGCAAAACACCTGTTTTTACAGTGTACACGATTGTGAACCCGCATTCAATCATTTAGTCACACTAAACCAATATTCAAGATAGTTTCTGGCATTCTTAAATGGCTTTACATTCTGGTCAAATGTTCATTTTATAAGATTTCATGGGACATGACAATTTCAAATAATTTAAATGTGGTTTAAAGTCCGTTTCCATATACATGTTCAGTCGACTTTACAATTTTGTACGAAAACCTCTGATCACTGAAACTCCCTTAGGCAGATTATCCCATATAGTACCCATTTGAACCTGGGTGGTGTGAAACAACTGTTAGAAAATTTCTTGCTCATGGAAATTAGCAGTGCCTCTTAGTGAGGTTTTAGCCCGGACCCTCTCGATCCTTATAGTGCTCGTCCTTCATTCACCACTGGACCAACGACTCTTATATGTATTATTATTTACCTTCTTTTTCCATAAGTTCCACTAGTTATGTACCCATACTATAATAGCCATAATGATAGAGTCATATGTCACCATTAGAACGTTGTTCTGTCAATATTAAACACTTTGGTCTGAATTATTTGTATACATTACCTTAATAAAATTATTGACAAAGGAAACATATTTATCGGTTTAATTGTTACTTGTTTATATATATTTATTGATACCATTAAGTTCAAGGCTAAGCAGCGCCTCACACCAAATCAGGTTCTGTTCTACTCAGTGCTAAAGGCTCGTCTATCCGATCCGGCTGACCACCCAACCAACTTTGATTATCAGTTACTGTAGCTATTGGTTACATAATCATGTAATTATGGTGATGTTTTTTTTTCAGAAATATCATTTGTAATATATTTACTTGCAGTTTAGTTGGTGATAAAATGAAAACATTTTTATGAATGCACCTCATTTACTAGATTCACTATTTGACATTTTAAAGCCTCCGAAACCAATTTCAATATCATTATTTTCAATAACATTAATATATTTTAAAATTAACACATCGTGATTATTTTTTTTCAGGACAAGAAATTCCGCCAAATTATCAGATCTGTCTTCAAGATGGCGTCATTTAGAAAGAAAACGTGTTGAGAAAAGTGAGTTTTACCTTGAACGTTTGAGAACCAATCTGAGTATCTCTCTTCGTGCAGAATCTATGTCGTCTGGGTCACCATTCACCGACAGATGACGTCATTGTTATCTTGCATTATGGAAATTTTGTGATTCGGCATTGATCGGATATATTCGCGTTTATTTCCGACATTTTACGGAAAGTGTGTTTGTTTATAAATAAATGATACCGTTTATGAACGAGACGAGTGTTAAAATATATATTTTTGCTTATAAAGTTTTGCCATTTTTTGTATATATTGAAGTATATTATGTTTGGTTTATGTATATGAGTTCTGTTACAGTCACTGTGTGAGTTTGTTATTATGTACATCTGCGTGTTCAGGAAGTGTCCATTTCGGAACACCACGGCCATTAATCATTATCAACAAATACATTTTTTTCGTAGTAAATCACCGAGGAGTAACGAATGACAGTGTCCTCTTAAATTTCTCGGACAAAACCCTGTTTAAGAGATAAAACGATACACATTTATAGCTCGTTTAGGATAACTTGAGATTAATATACAACGATACCATTTTTATACACAGGTGGATTTATGTATTGTACTCTTAATTATCGATAATTATCAGACTGTTTTGATGTAATGAATTTATGACCAGCTATCAACTGACCTCCCCATTCTATGTAATACTTGAGTCCAAAATATTTAACCAAACTAAGTCGTTTGTCTCAAGTTACCCTAAACGAGCTTTACCCATAAAGAATTAGCGTAACTAAGTTATCAATATATGATTAAAACAATGTTACATTAATATGCTTAAGTAATTGTAAAACTACTTGCGGTAAAAGTGACTGGTTTTCTCACAAATACAATAATTTTGTCAAAGAACTTTTTGAGGACACTGTATATTTGTATAAGTCTATCATATAATTATGAATTGGTCTAACATGTTCATTATTTCGTCATTATTACATATATTCATGACGTGTTTAATCGACATTAACTGAGAATAGCATCAAAACATGGTTCATGCATATACATGTATATGTAAATGATTGTTTTTCTTGAAAAGAATAAAATGTATATTTTCATATTGATTAGTGTATGTATTCTGTTCGTTCATCCTCGTAACTATCAATAAAGGCATTATACAGCAACAATAATAATATCATTATCAACTAATCACGTGTGCTAAAATTGCTTTGTAAATGGCAAGCATGTCAATGAATGTCTCCTTGTATGGATCAAAGGGAGCAAACTATGTTAGCATCGATAACAGACTCTCTACAAAAGAAGAATTATCTCCCTTGAGTGATTAAATGCTTAATTGAACGCATTCGGACAAATATTGAAGAACCAACGCATATGTTGGCAAAACAAAAGCAAAAAACGGGACAATGAACAGAACAGGAAGTGTATTATTCAGAAACACCCGGAAGTATTTAAAATTTAGAGCAAATGTATAAGTGCATATGACCTTTTAAAACCAACCCAAATATGAAAGAATGTCATGTTGAGCCCCTTTTGTAAAAACTCGTTTCAGAATAAAACATAACGATTCATTTTCCTATATAAATTACTTATTCAAAATGAAGATGCATAAATAACTAGTCTATTTGGCTACACAACTATTGTTAATGAATGCTATTTTTCTTCTACAGCAATAATTTTGATAGTCCAACTATTTTCATCATGAAAATAATACCATCTTATCACATTGCTTACACAAAACCTATTGTCACGTTTAAGCCATTTTGTAATAATCCGATTTGTAATAATTATTACAACTCCAGATTGTTTTTTACAAAACGGAATGTAACACTACTTACCAGTACATTTTCACTGCGTTTTAACGTTGTTGAAACACACCTTAAGTTACTTGACGACGACCAGTGCACCTAACTAAGCTTCATTGACCTTTATTTATAATCTGTACTAACGTACCTTTCCACCAGGCTGGCAACTTTGCCATATACCATATTAATTCTATGAAATCACTTAGCCTTTCTCCTAAAACGTACATTTTCAATGTGCATACAAATACGAAGATCTATAAATTTGATGTTAACGTCGTTTTTATGGAATTAAAACACACCGTAGCTAATACAAAACATTTTACTTTTATTTCTGTATATACATTAAAAACGAAAAAGTCACGAAATATTTATTAACAGTATAATTAACTGCAATACAAGTATTTGATATGTACGTATAAAAGGGTTGCACTCCTCACAGTGCTTACGTCACGCTTTGCTATAATAACGGGAAATAACCGCTGTTGGAAGTTTGTGAGCGTTGATGCCAGAGTTACTTCCCTTCATATTATGGCTATCGTCCGTTTCAAAAAGAATACTTTTCTTACATAAATATACAATTACTTTAAAGTGTTTGACCTTCGCATGGGGCAAACACTGAAAAACACCGTAGCAAAATATATAAGATGAGCTTTTATTTTATTGAAAAGTCGAGTAAATGAGCAAAAACAAAAGAATAAAAGGCACAATGTTTAATCAATCACGCACAAAAAGCTCTCTCGGGTAATCATCATACCCAAACAACTTAAACTCTTTCAGATATATTTCTCTCACTGATTCTAAAACATCCACAGGCACCTGAGAAAACATTTTGATATATTCTTCTTTTTTCTGCTTACTACTATCAAATTTCCCCGACCGTTTTCTTGCTTCCAAAAGAACATTTATAAAACGTTCGCGGTCAATGTTTGTCGATTCCTCTTCATTCAGTGGAAACACTTCACTGTTTGCAATCACGCCGCGAATTTGTAGCTTTCTCCATATTCCTTTTAGTGCCGTGTGCCAGGATATGCAATTTCTGATACTTGATTTCCATGAATACGGACCGGAAACTGAATCATCGATTGCGTCATAGGCGTGCAAATCAGAAAATTTAGTTTCGAATTCTTTCATCGTTTGTGTTTGATTGAGCAACTTTAGAATATGAATTGTGTCGTCCTTGAATGTTTCCATGGTGACGACGTAATCATAATTCATTCTACAAGGATTACATGCGTCAAAGTTAGCCACGTGGCACTCTAATTCCCGCCTTTTCTTATGAATATTCACTATATTACGTAAAAACTCTTCAAAAGTGATATCACTTCCACAAACTTTACTTTTACGATAAGCAGTTGCAGGTCTACCATAAATCGCCCAGAAACTTGGGTTTGGGCCCACTAATTTATCCACAAAAGCAGAAAATAAATGACCATAAGGATTTCTAACTACAAGAAATTTAAAAGAGTCTTCTGCATTTCCATATTTTGTGATGGAACCATCTACAATGTTATAGTGAATATTACTTCTAGTAGCTTGAGAGATAGGCACATCAAATGGTGTCAATAGTTGTTCATTTGCATCGTTTATTGAGTTCAATTCAACCATTTTAAAAACACGAGTCCAGAATGTGGAAGCTAGTTTACACAGAGGACAGTACATAACTTTATGGTTAGGATCATAACTCACGCGTACAGTATTACTTCCGTGGCGTATCTTAGCAGATTTACATGCTTGTCTTAGATACTCTGCTCTGTCATATCCTGTTTTAACTTCGCTCAGTGCCATTCCGGTGTGCCTATGTGTTGATAGGTTAAATAATGGTATTGTCGTTTGTACAAAATTGGTGTATACTAAAATAGACAATTAAAATATTGAATTATTACTAAAATGCACTATATATAAAAAAAAAATAATAACAAATATTTATTGTTCGTTTTTTTCTCAACTGTCAAAACATGAATAATTTCAAGGTGAATGCATTCGTTAAAATTATTGTCGTAATACATCCATGAGTTTCCGAAAGTGTGTATTATGATCGAGTAAGCTGCTTCTGTAGTATGATATGTTTTAGTAAATATATTTCTAATAACAATTAGGCCGCCAGTACAAAAACAATGCATTCAGTCACCGTGAAATTATTCAAGCTTTGACAGTTGAGAAAAACGAACAATTTACTGATCATATTTCTATAGATGCGAGCACGATTCATTATTGATCTAGTACTTGTAAACATATTACCAAATAGAAACTGGACATGTATAGTTTGGATGTATATAAATTGTGAATCAGTCAAACATATTCATACACAGGCGGTCAACACGGTCCCGAATCAAAATGTATACATGTATATAGTATATTTGAATAGGGACTTGCCGACCGCCTGTGTATTCATATGTGGTACCAAAGTTTAGTCAATAAATTTTCCATATTGTTAGTATAAACGTTTTGTGAATCCAGCAACGTCTTTTATCATAAAAACTGATGAAGCATAAAACTGCAAAAACTAAAAGTAACATCTAATTAATTTGATCAAATATCCATTACGGATCGATAATGTTTTTCATTGGTCAAATTTTATCACATGTTTAACCGATTGTTTCAAGACCGAAGGCACGTTCCGGAAGGCGATCGCTAGCTAGCGCTTTTTGAAAGCGATTTTTGTAGCATAACGAGTTCTACGGAACGGTTTGCTTCAAACTAGCAAATCCAAGATGGCGACTTCCTAAAATAAAAAGTTCAGAATCGCAACAAATGAAAAATATTTAAATCAATTATCACCATGATTATTCTATTTAACCGCTTTGACTTAATATATGAATTAAATGAAAAAATATATCAGTATTCTTGAAAAAGAAACACATTCCCAAAGGGGTCAGCCATTTTGAAAAATCTGAAACGTTCCGAATGATATGGTTAGCAAGAAAAAAAACTTGCTACGTTTCGCTAGCTAGCGATTCAAATCGCTACAAAGCGCTAGCTAGCTATCGCATTGCGGAACGTGCCCCGAGTGTAGCCACTTCTTCTGAATCTCCGTAAACAGATATCATGTAGAGCATTGTCGTACAGGATCTCTAAGGTCTCAATGGAGGGTCACGTGGAGATGACCTTTATGTCGACCAATCAATGCATAGCTTTCATCTAGACGAAACACTATTAATAACATTTTGATTTCGTAATTTACATTTTTAGACTAAGGTTTGCCAGCTAATTTAACAGCGGTATTATTCACAGTCTGCGATTGGGCGGGACATTTCAAATTGTGTGACGTAGACGATGTAAGCAAATTACTAAACATAACAATTTCGTCATGAATATTATAATGTAAAAAGGTCACCTGAACGTGACCCTCGTTAGAAAACGGCCAGATCTAAATTAGCGAGTGGACATTATGTTTAGACATAATCATGTTTAGAACATCTAAAGAAATCATGAAATCCTCAGTTAGTTACAGTCAAAACATGCAGCATCATAGTAAACATTGAAATAAATATCCTTGAATGGACGCGGACCACGGAGCATGGAACTAGGGAATGCCGGCCTAACTCTGTCCTTTCAGAACTATAGCGAATGGTATATCATTTAGAACAGAAAAAATAAATTCTCAGTCAAAAATGTCAAAGTATACCGCACATACATTGTAATAAATATCATTGGCCGATTTACTTACTATAGGTAGGCGCCCGGCTAGCTCAGTTGGTAGCACGTAAGTTTACTGATCGATGGGTCGTGGGTTCGATTCATTCGTGGAGCTTGGTCATGAAATTATTTCTACGGCTATTCTCCCTCCTACCAATAATTGTTAATTATAAAGGGCAGTTGTCAGTCACTGACGAAAGTATGCGCTTAGTAGTTGGTTAACATCTAAATCCAGAGATTAAGCCTTTTCAGGAACAGTGAATAGGTTTACTGACCGCCGTTATATGACATATACAATGTGTTGCTACGGCGTTAAACTTAAACCCAACAAAAACAAAAAAGCAAAAACTTACTACGTGTTTTATGAGGTCCATGTTTTATGTTCAGTTGAAACAGCTGATATCCTACTGTTACACAAATATAAATACCAAACAACTTTATAATTAGTTTCCATCTACAGATTCCTTGAGGAACCATTGTGACATTGGCGCATTTGATTTCTCCAACTTTTACAAATCTGAAAAAGAAATTAATCTCAAGAAGTATATGTCATACAAGATTACCTGCTTAAAAGTGATAAAGTCGACATTGTTCTGTGTTTTATGATTGCCCATCGTAAAAAAAGTTGAACCACTTCACTAAGGGCTACTCCGGTAGGATTTTTCATTTACAAGCGTGCTTCCATTAATAGTAAAAAAATCAAGATGCAATAAGCAATAACAATAAATTCTTTGTAAGCAATTCCCAAAGTTGAACAGTTTAAGTAAAAACTACTTGTTGATATTTGTTAAGATCCTACAGTCCCTTTTATTGCCTTTAAAATTTATTTTCCAGTTTTATTTTTTCTGTTGGATCGATTTTCCGACATTGAATCGCACCGAACCAAGATCCAAATGCAAATAGAAAAGAATGACTTCCCCAAGAATTAAAACACAACACACTGGATGATTTTGAATGTAAATCAAAAGCACTACGTTGTCACTATTCAGGGGCAGATCCATGTTTTTTTTCTAGGGGGAGGGGGTCCAAACTTTCGAACCAAAACCACATTATACACTTTCTGCAGAATAATGCAACATGCAATGTATTAATAATAAAAACTACATAACCATTAAGTCTATGTAAAGCACCGAGAAAAATTGCTTCATGCTATTTAAAAATGACTAAGTCAAGAGATACACTCATGGACAGGTACAGTTTGGTCCGGACCCCCTGACCCTGGCAATTTTCATGGCGTGTAAATATGATTGGACCAATCCGATTGAGTTGGGTACAGTCCAACGATGTTCATTCTATAAATAGACGGTGAAGATATCACCTCTATACTAAGACGCGCAACCGTCATAAAATTCGGCGTTTGGTACGCAACAGAATAAAGTGTGGCGGATGAAGACAAAATCGTTGCATTTTTTCGTTTTATGACAGACTCGTTGTTGAAATGTAAAATAAATGATCACTCATAGCTACAGGATCATAAATCTATCAATACAAAGTACTTTTAAACCTCTGTAGGTATAGGTGCATAGTTAAACCGTGTAACCTAGTTTTGAATTCAAATTACTGTGTAAAGAATGACAGATGTAAACACGTTATGACGAAGGTTTAACAACCGGTATAAAAGTTTAGTTTAATGAGGTTAGTTGGTTGGATAGTCAAATTTTATTGAGTAGACACAAAATTCACTTATTCATTTATGAAAGGCCGAGGATGTTCCGAATGACAAAATTCATTCTATTTTTGTTCAGTATACTTGAAGGGGGGAAATTGATAGAATGTAAACATTGCCACGTGTTTTCAGGTAAATAAACAGTTTTACCCGTGATGCGCGGCGTCTCCGTACAGAGGTCAGTCAGACCGTTTGTGTACAGAATGAACGATGTTATCACAGGGACTCATTCGGAACTCCACGGCCATTTATTAGAAATAACTAGGCTATGTCAAGGTTAGGATTAGTGTTTTAATATCATTCTAAATTCTATTTTACATGGTGCTGCCATGTATCTATACCCAGTGAGGTTTTAAAAGTACTTTTTTATGGATTGATGTTTCTGTAGTTATAAGCCATCATTTATTTTATAATTTAATAATGCTTATATCAAAAACAGAAAAAAATCAACGATTTTGTCTTCATACACCACACTGTACTCTGTTGCGTACCAAATCGGCGAATAGTGTGATTAGTTGTGGCGTTATAGTATCGAAGCGATGTTTCACCGTCTGTTAATAAAAGAGTCCCCACTGCTGCTTCTGCTTAGTAAGGAACCAGTTTCTTGCTCCAATTATTAAATCTACTAAGTCACCAATGAATTTCGTTAATGAAAATATCCATCTTGATTGAATTATAAATGATGTTTTAAGCGAGTAGGCGAGAAAGTGTGCACTGCGTAATTTATTATGTGTTTTACGTATGAAATTTAGTTTTAAAACAGAAAAAGAGAAAAAATGATATTTACATTGTTTCACTCAGAATCACTCAGCCGGCTCAGAATGTTTAAGTCACTATAAAATATACTTGTTCACACATACGTCTAATATATGATACATTTGATAGACATTACTTATTTCATTTACTTTAAAGTTTACAAATTGATTTTCAACGAAACGCACTCCCTGGATTTTCTAATTTATAATGTTTTATTTGCTTTAGGAAATATCCCTTCTGCCTGTTGTTTCAAAACATATCAAGAATGTATTACTGGCGCACATTTAACAATATACTAGTGATATACTAGTTCAAATACTTTTCTTATACTTCATTACACATAGTAGGTATTTTGCAAATACAATTTACATGTATACAGTTTGATAGAACAACAAAACCCGGGTCCATAGCGTAGTTGGTAGAGCGCCGGGATTTGGATACTCGTGCCCGAGGGGGTGTGGGTTCGAATCCCACCCGGGGAGGTTATACCCTTCCATGAAAATTTGACAATAAAGTCGATTTTCCTCCATTGATTAGATAATATGGAAAAGTTTCCGGCCTTGTGGAAGGGTAGGTGAGTACTGGTTATAGACAATGGTTCAGGAAAGCTAGGTTAGGTGCGCTGGACGCCGTGAAATGACCTAAATTGTGTTTATACGGCGTTAACTCCAATAAATAAAATAAATAAAGATAGAACAACAACAAAAGAAACAAACATACTTACATACATACATAATAAATGGGGAAAAGGAGGTACAAGAGGGTCCTGAGCCTTGCAATTATAGAGCAGAAGATTATTTAACATTTCCTTATATAAATATATGTAAACGTTGTGACCACTGGGGCGGAGCCACATTTGACCACGGGGGCATAATTTGAACAATCTTTGTAAAGCACATTCTAGTGATGCTACAAGCCAATTTTGATAACTGTAGACCATATGGTTTTTGACAAGAAGATTTTTAAGAAATTGTTGACGACAGACGGACGCACGCACTAACGAACACTAATCAGACCCCTCACAATAGCTCACCTTGGGGTTTTTTATGCTCAGGTCAGCTAAAAAGCAAAAGGGGTAGTTAAGTTGTATCGCTTCTGTTTGTTATATAATCCCATGTGTATGTTCTATCAAAACCCCATGTCCGACAGCTCTACCAGCTCTTTGATTTTTATAGTTTCCTGTGTCAGCGGTCGAACGATCAGAGTAATATTCACTGACTCCAATAACTGAGACATAAATTATTAACGTTAATGATAGGGGACAAAAGGTCAATCGAAGTGTGGCACATAGTCGAGAAATAGTGGATATTGATTATCAACGTAATGAATTTCAATGTAATTAACCGCGAGTTTGACTTCTATTGACAGGTAACTCATCGGACGTGAAATTAATTTATTTTCCATGAAGAGTAATAATATACACATTATTCAATTGTATTACAATACGGTCCGAAATATTATTATTGTTATCAACGCACAGGTGCGTTGATATAAACAATTATCAAGGTTTGAGCATTTTGTAGTTTAAGCCAATCAAAACTATGCATTTGAGGTCACATGATAAGAAAATGGCCGTGAAAAAGTAAAAAAAGGGGTGTGATAATGGACTCGTCTAGTTGTTGACTAAAATCAAGCTGGCGCATAATCAATAGCGGGCATTAGCGGATGTTTAGGAAGGCTGCACACTACTAAATATTTTAGTGGACGGCGGAACGATTTACCACATACTCCCCATATTTATTGTATGTTTAGGAAGGCTACACGCCACTAAATATTTTAGTGGACATAAACATTTTCACGCAAGTATTTTTGATCGGAAATAAGTAAAATTTACAAAGATAACTAATGATACGTAAATAGAATTGTTCATTGAAATCAATATGTATTTTATATTCATAACATCCGCCCGTTAGCAAATGAATATTAACCACAAAATGTATACATCTATGGAGAAGAAATCATACACGGCTGAGCGTCGACTTCAATCATTTTTGGAAATACTAATACTTGTTAAAATTTATACAATTATCAGTCAATCATACATTAACCCCTCTGATTTGATCAGATATTTACAACAGTACTTCTATACGCGCTATCGATTTTGATCAGTGAAGTTAATGTATGCGTTATAGTTATTTGAAATATATATTCCATTTTTCTCAACTTTCAAGATTTGAATAACTTCGCAATGATTAAATACGCAATATCATGAGTGAAAAAAAACACTAGTAGACATTCGTAGACAATTCTGTGCCGAAATTGTTGTTAAGTGTCCGCTGGATTACGGTATACTCTCTTCACATTTCTGTACATACGCTCTCGGAAGGGTTAAGGTCCGAAGACTTGGACAGTCATTCCAGTACATCAACCCTCGTCTGTGGAAGGAAATCGTTCATGTACGATCAGGCAGAATGAGGTTGTGGACCGTCGTGCATGAGATGCGATCCAGTTTTTTCTGCACTTATGTGGCGTCACTGACGTCTAAATGTTGCCATTGCTGTTTTGTCAACAGTGTGCCTCCTATGCCGTAAGTTCCTGAAATTATTTATCGGCATTGTCGTTGCGTAGTGACCTTTGGATGAAGTCGTTTTCTGATCATTTGTATACTTCCGGTTCGGTTAAACTAGGCCATCAAGCTCACGATAGAACGCATCTGAACATTCAAAATCCGTGCTACGTGAAAGTCAAAAGGAAATTTATTGACAGGACAGTTACTTTCATACGGCTAAATTAATCGTTTGATAACAAAAAATTATCTTTATAAGAACAAAACAGTGTTTATACTCCAGACCTTTCTTCCATAGACATGCAAAACCCGGGTCGATAGCGCAGTTGGTAGCGCGCCGGGATTTGGATACTCGTGCCCGAGGGGGTGTGGGTTAGAATCCCATCCGGGGAGGTTATACCCTTCCACGAAAATTTGACAATAATGTCGATTTTCCTCTATTGATTAGATAATATGGAGAAGTTTCCGGCCTTGTGGAAGGGTAGGTGAGTACTGGTTATAGACAATGGTCCAGAAAAGCTAGGTTAGGTGCGCTGGACGCCGTGAGATGACCTAAATTGTGTTGAAACGACGTTAACTCCAATAAATAAATAAATAAATAAATAAGAAGTTTCCGGCCTTGTGGAAGGGTAGGTGAGTACTGGTTATAGACAAAGGTCCAGGAAAGCTAAGTTAGGTGCGCTGGACGCCGTGAGATGACCTAAATTGTGTTGATACGACGTTAACTCCAATAAATAAATAAATAAATCAATAGACATGCGCGCCATGTAATGTTTTTACATAGTACATACGACAAGCTATACATTTACCACGTGGCATTGGTATCCCGTCAAAAACTGCTTTGCACGTGCACAAAGACTGGTTTTGTACTCATTACCTCGTGGGTACTAAACACGTCCGGTTTCATTGTAAAAACACATAGGACATGTGGCTGTTGTTGTTTTGACCCAGTGTATAAAATATTGTGCAATTAGGATCATTTGTTAAAACAATATAGCCATTCAAAATCGGTGTAGTTAGAACAATGGTTAAGTGTATGTATTTGAATTTAGGGTGGTTATTTACTACCGGCAAATGTGTTTTATATTCAGCCAAATGTTTTCCAGTTTAAGGGTTTATCATTTGTTGAAATTGAAAAAAAAAATCTATCAAGTGGGTGGGGTAACTAATTATATCAAAATATCCATAAATTCCAAATAATTTTGATATATTTTGTAAGTGATGCATTAAGTGTAGATAATTATTAGATGCAAATGTGATAGGTCAGGTCGGGGTCAATATTTATGCACTATACATGTATTATATAGTCTATTTTTCTCAACTGTCAAAATTTGCATAATTTCACGGTGATTGAATACACACTATCACAATGTCACGGTTGTAAGACAAAAAACACGAACTGACCGTGAAATTGTTCATGTTATGACCACAGGCTGTCGTTATGACAGTTGAGAAAAAATGAACTTATACAGGTCGTCCACGTAAACATTGCGTATATAAACATAGCCAGTTTCATTACACATCAATATTTAGGGGTGTATTATTTTTACAGTTTTATTATATTGTTACTTAACACTTATTTTATGAACATACCACTATATCAAATTTACTATGTGCATATACAGTATTTAAAATAAATGTTAAATATAAAACTTGTATATTTTAATCCGTAAAATGCTGTTCATGGATCAGCTTATTCACATATTCAGTGGACAAGTCCAATGTTTAAAGAACAAAAACACGCATGACCTTAGAATACGACCTGTACATGTATTACATTATACACGATTACTGTTCGTAAACTGACCACTTTATTCTTATTTGTATTCCTGCTTTTAAATAAATATAAGGTCAATTATTACCCATTTTGGAAGACGACGTTTATTTAAACATGTATTAAAAGTATTAACAGAATATTATAATGCAAAGTTTAATGTTTCTTATGCAAATGCATAAGAAAACTGTTCGAAAATATATTTTAATATCAAATTATATTTAATACTTTACCTACGAAGTTTATTTCCTTAATCACTATTTAAGTTTCACATGTAAATCCGCAAATACGTATAATTTAATCTGTCCGCACAATACGAATACCACTTAACTATACATGTAGTACTCGCGGAATAGTCGGGTATTAAAATAATAATCAATACGCCTGACTGTCCGAATCTTTGTATAAGTGCGTACAAAAAAACAAAACACTGTTTATAATCACAATACAGTGAACTAACCCTCGACAAGGGATGCCCAGGATGACTTTAAATAAACAATTGTGATATGTATTACAAGTCTCTTAGTTGTTGGTGTAATGGAAAGCGTGCTACCATAACAAGCATGATTTACAGATGTGGTGGTTTATCAACTATGCTAATTTTGTTAAAATGAATTACACAAATTTTATTTTCAATACTGCCTACCCCTGAAATGAATTGTCTCAATTTTAATGTTTACCAAATCACGTTTTGTTTTTTTTGTACGCACTTTTTTTATACATGGACGCTTTTTGTACAAGTGTACGAGTTACCGAATTCCTTTTGCTTTTATCCAAACTACCTTAATAGTTTATCTAGAATGTGGAAGAAGTTTAAAACAGAGAAACGGATCACAAAGTGTATTTAATCTACGTTATTTTTAACGCTGGTGTTTTGATGTCAGGAACAAACTTTTATATCACAACCGTTTCCCTTTCTTTGTGACCATTCACCAACTACGTTGTTTTTTATCTACACCTACATGTGTTTCTCCCTACAATCAATACTAATTTTAACAGGGAGGTCGGGGACAGTTAATTAATAGCCAAACGCTATATTATAAGTTAGATTAAAAATATGATATTGAAACATACATGTTATAGTTACGGTTTGTGTGAAAGTGACATGAGGCCTGGTACAAAGCTTTCAGGGCTTGCACTTGCCTTAATGCCAACAGGTAGAGCATTCCGAAGTCTGATGGTGCGTGGGAAGAAGGAGTTAGAGTGATACTGAGTTCTTGAATAAGGTACAATGAAGTTATGATTTCTGGATTGAATGAGATGAGTGTGGTCAACAGCTACTAGATTGTGAGAGATTTTTTACAACATAATACATGAAGCTTGATTTCTTCTCTTCTTCACTGTTCAAGGGTTTGCCATTTGAGTATGTTAAGCGTAGTAGTTTCACTGTTGTACGGAGAGTATTCATTTAGGACATACCGTGCTGCTGATCTCTGAACTCTTTCTAATTGGTGACTGAGTGATTTTTGCCATGGGTTCAAAACAGTATTACAGTACTCTAATTGGAGTCTAACATAGGTTTTGTACACAGTTTCTTTAATAGGTTTGTTGTTAGTATTAATATTTCTTTTCATAAATCTAAGTGAGTTCATTGACTTGGCAGTAATGTTTATATGTGATTTACAGTTAAGATCATGGCTTATAGTTTGTTCAGTAGGTCTGAGTTCGACACCATGCAGTTTGTAGGGGTACTGTATAATATTCTTTTTCTTAGATATTCTTATTATTTCACACTTATCTGCATTGAATTCCATAGACCAGGAAGATTCCCATTTTTCAAAGTTTAAGAGATCAGTTTGTAATTCATTACAATCATCTACTGAGTCAATGGTACGATATATAATTGTGTCATCAGCGAAGAGTCTAACACGGCTTTTGGCTGAGTCAGGTCCAGGTTATGTTCAAATTTGCGACAAAACTTCTCGTATTGGCTGTATACGTTGGTTAAACAGGGATATATCCGATTAACATCTACGTCCTGTTTTGATTAGATCATTACCATTGTAATGTCTTCACTGTCAAGGCCATGTATTACATTTCATACTGTAGTTGGCCATTTCTAAACAAGCAGTGATATTTGAAACAGGAAAAAATTGCATCAAGACAAGTCCTTGCATTTTGATTTAAGATAAACTTCCACGTATGCATATTCATAAATTTAGTATGAGCTTAAATTATTTAAATTATGGTAGTTTTGTAATTTTAGTTCGAAATAGGAGTACATTATTGTGAGTGTCTGTCTTTATAAATATTTTTGTATTGTTTTTGTCTTCACATGTCTGTCTTAGTATGTCTTCGTTAGTGTATGTATGTGTGCAAGAGATTTTTGTACTTTTAGTTAAATTGTATGTTTTGTTTTTTTGAAATTTCATATTTTGATACATGCCATTTAATTTTTGTTGAAGGCCATTTAAAATTAAGGCATATGTTGTAGTTTTACTTTGTATGTCTAAATGTTACCTTCAGGAAAAAAAATAAGTTATTATTATTATCTGGGTATTTTATCACTTTAAGGTAATTATTTCAAACAACTGCTCCTATGAAAGCATGCACAGGTTGGGTTCAATATAGACACGTGATCACACAGTCACGGAATGTAAAAAAACACTTGTTTTTCATCGAATTCTTGCAGCACACATAACTTACCGTAACTAGTTAACCTCTTAATTAACTAATTAGTTGTGGTTTTCTGATGGCTGAAACATGCCACCATAATAACTGGGGGTCATTTAATTTGTTTGAAATTCAAGCTAAGTATTTTTAGGGTAAAGATCAATCTAAATTCTATTAGTTATGTTAATATCTTAATGAACAAGAAATATATCAGATGAAACATTTTGTAATGTTATCCGTACATAGCACTTCAACGATAAAATTCGAGGATTCCAACTGTAAGGACCTACTTACCAATTGGATTGCTTCAGATTTTATCAGGGAAAGATAACTGACTAAAGTCCCTTATTATACCTACTGTCTAAAAACTATCTGATCTTAGGTTTAAAACAAGCTTACCTTAAAGCGTCATTGGTTTATATCCCAACTGAATGCTTGACTTTAAGAGCCAAATTAAACAATGGTGGAAATAAATATATATATGCATTTAAATATCTGATTTTTATCTGATTTTTAACATACCGTCAATTGTAAATGTATGTTTAATTGTTTTATAATATCAATATACGATATGGTATACATAAGTCGAAATTTGTCGAATAATGTAAGGCCACAACAAATTGATCATATGTTCTATGGATTCGCTCGCACCATAATTTTGAAGAATTTTACACACACACAAAAAAATTTTTCCACGCTCGCCCATAAAAGTTTGGTCAAACCGCTATATAAAGCAAGTGAATAAAGACTTTTTAAACAAAATTCCTTCGCTCGCTCGCCCCATTTTCTTTTCAGAAAAATCCGTAGAACAGATGATCAACTTGTTGTGGCCTAACTCATGAAACGAAGTGTCTTCTAGATATTTTTGCATGGTAAAACTGTTTACAAACAACAATACACTAATGTTTGTACATTACGTTAATAAACTTAGACCCATCATCAATCAAATCCATTCTTTGCATTTTATTTAAGTTCATCCACAGTACTTATATTCATAGATCGACGTCGTTGTATAAAAATTCTATTTTGACATTATCTTTACAGGCGCGTAGCTACCAGTACGCATAGTACGCAACTGCGTACACATTGGTCCAGAAAATCGCAAAAAAAGGAACGTCAAAAATGCAATAAAAACTTTGGTCGGGGGGGGGGGCGGGAGTAGGGGTGTATAGAACAAAAATGAGTTATTTTTCGCAAAAAATCTACGTGAAATTAACTCTACACGAATTAGTTGAATAATTAAAACAACATCTAGTATGACGCTTTTTGTCAATTTTAATACATAAAACTATATAGCAGCGTTATTCTTGAAACAGATTGGTAAAAAAAAATATACCATAAATACATTCAACCAATGCGAGCGCTCAAAACGCAATGATATTAATTCGCCGCTACAATCATGAATTTATAATACATTTTCTTCTAAAAATGACCAAGCTTTTATAGAAAACGGTGGCTGTGATAGTGTTTTTGGTGGTTATGTTGATGGTGGTGGTGATAAGAATGGATGTGATACAATATTATACAGACTCGTACACAGCTTGAAAAGTCATATTGGACTCACCTATCGGCTCGTCCAATATGGCTTTTCAAGCTGTTTACTCGTCCAAATATATTTCCATGTTGTACAGTAAACTGTATAATAACCTATAATTCTACTTCTTCATTAAACTCAACTTGATACAAAGATAATGGCTTATAATAATGTCTTCTATTATCATTAAGTTTTAAGGCTACACTACAACGATCCGTATTATGAAGCATTTAATAAAGATTTTGTCCTTAATTATTCTCTATTGTTTTGTTAAATTATAAAACCAATTTTGATGATATGCTGCCCAGATGTGGATCGAGTATACATGATAAAAGTATTTCACGACCCTTCCCTTAAAGTTAAAGTTAAAAAAATTGTTGAATTCTAAAGACAAACAAATAGGGATTGGCAGCTTTGTAGATTTTCATACCTTAATTATATTATTGATCAATTGATTGATTAATTAACCAACAATCAAATCCTTAATAGGGGATCTTCTTACTATTCTGAAATTAAGATTTGAATTCAATAATTTATATTGGGGTTGTACACCAATCATCCTTGACAGATACGATGTATGGATTAAATAACTATGATGTATTTTAAATGTAATACAGCAGATCTCAGATAAGCTTATTTTGTGAATCGCTAAACTCTATTCTTCTACGTTATCATATTTCATTTTTCCTAAATAAATATTCAACCCCATTTATGTAAATAATCCTAAAACAATACTTATATTGTATATATACTACAAATTTACCAAACTAGATACAAAGATAACGACGGTCAATTGTTTTTAATGGTAATTAAGTTTTAAAGTTACAGTACAGGGGTCCATATTATAATACGTTTTACTAAAGATTTTATTCCTAAATCATTCTATATTGTTCTGATGTATTATGAAAATAATCCAGATTTTATGTTGCCCAGATGCCATAGGCGGAAGGGGGGGGGGGTAGGACCCGGCGTACGCCCCCCCCCCACCTAAAATTGCCCAAGCTAAGGTTGGTTTTTTCATCATGAATATGATAATTATAGGAAAATATATATATTTGTCAAAAAATTTCACTCGCTATGCGTGCAACAAGTTACGAGACTGGGAGTACAGAAATACTATGACCTAGCATACAATCTAAAACAATTCCTTGTCATTATTGTAAGAATTTAACATGATCCAACGGCTGATAGAAAATTATAATAAATTATGATATATCTAAATGCTCCATGTTGTATACCATGGGAAAGGATATTTGAGGCTCTCGAAATTTTCCTGAATCCCTTAGAATAACAAAAACTCAGGAATTTCGGGTGCCGCCGGTCACCAAGACCTCTAATCAGGGCTTTGCCTTGGACCATTCGGGGCCCTTACGGCCCATTGAAACCCTATTCTGCTTGGTAATTTTACGTCCCCTCTAACTAGAATTTTCCGCCCCCTCTAACTTAAAATCCTGGTTCCGCCTATGGATGCAGATCGAGCCTATATAAACGTGTTTTTTGTTATCATTTTTTATAGAAATCACTAAAATAATGCTTCTTTAAGGCAGTGGCTCTACATCCATGTGTACCGCCCGGCTTGCTCAGTTGGTAGCACGCAAGTCTACTGATCGAGGGGTCGTGGGTTCGATTCCCGGGTAGGGCATACTTTCGTGGAGCTTGGTCATGAAATTATTTCTACGGCCATTCTTCCTCCTACCGATGATTTTTAATTATGTTGGGCAGTTGTCAGTCACTGACGAAAGTATGTGCTAAGTAGTTGGTTAACACCTAAATCCAGAGATTTAACCTTTCCAGGAGAATTGAGTAGATTGACTGACCGCCGTTATATGACATATATAATGAGTTGCTACGGCGTTAAACCAAACAAACAATGCATCCATGTAAATCCTGTAACTTTAACCTCAACACACATTGTTGTTTACAAACTCCTCACAGCGGTTACGTCACGCGTTGCTACCGCTGCGGGGAGTTTCGGTTGTTTAGAGTCACGGCACTCATCTTACTCCAGGCTCCAGTTACGGTACAGTATTTTTTGTCATTGCCTATTTGTACATTCGGAACTCCTCGGCTATTCACTATGAATAACCTCGGACATATACAGGCGCCATTTTAGAACTTCCTTTGCAACAGGGATATGTCATGAAACCTTCCTTTGAAGCATACATGTACCGTATATATACATATATACAAGGGTTACAACCGCGTTTGATAAACGACTTCAAGTACATTATGTGACACTCATTACTGATACTCTGATGGCACTATAACCCATGTAACCTCACAAGAGATTAATTTTAACTCTTAAATCTACGATGGTTCATAGATGCAAAGCGCAGACCATAAATATGACTTATTAATCAAAAGTATGCGTGATTTGTTAACCTCCTTATCATCGAGAAACGCATGAAAAAAAAATATTGATACTAAAAATAATTAAATTCCGAATTTTTTACGAAGAATAAAATTACGTTTCAATGGGACTTACCTTTTGCGAATCTAGTTTAAGGTTTAAATTTCTAGGTAAAAACAAATTCAGTGGAAGGAATGCCCTTGACCCAGTAGGATGCTGCATACACATTAAAAAGCCCTTGCTACGCCCCTGCTTTATGTATTTTCTAGTAAATTAACAACATGCACCAAGATAATTGAGTTTAAATGTTAAAGACGATTTTTTCCTATCGTAATAAGTACAAGAAATGAATTTACAAATTACGAAACGCAGACTCTACTTTATTATCTGTTTTTTTCTGTTTTTAATGGCATGCGTTTTAACACTGGTTGACAAACAGCCCCCCCCCCCCCGTGAATAAGAAACGCCGCTCATGACGTTAGAATTAAGTACTTAAATGTGAATAGTTAAATATTTAGGATTATTTGCCATGATATCTCAATTTTCCTTTTTTTCAATAAGGAGAATTGTTGCTAGGAAATAGCACTGAGGGGTTCCGAACGTGTCTCAATATTAGCAAACTTGAAACATTATTCTTAAATTCATACACATGTAATCATTTTTCTCAAATTAAGCATGTTATCAGATACAGATTTGTAAACTTCATACAATAACAGTCGTACACGCCGTAGGTATCTAGTTTTGAATAGATATTCTATAATAAGAACAACAGGCATTTATTGATCGTCTAAGATAGGTGATAAATTATATATCACCTAGGGTGACCATGTCTATATTTTAACACTATACATCACGCTACTGGTCAGTAACATGAGTAACAGTAACACGACACTAACAAAACCAACGTGGACAATATAAATACATTGTTATACTTTTCTTTTTTTACTGCGTTTTAACGCCGTGTCAATACAATTTTAGGTCATTTTACGGCGTCCAGCGCACTCACCTAGCTTTCCTGGACCCTTGTCTATAACCAGTACTCACCTACCCTTCCACAAGGCCGGAAACTTCTCCATATTATCTAATCAATGGAGGAAAGTCGACATTATTGTCAAA
Source organism: Mactra quadrangularis (assembly GCA_025267735.1). Taxonomy (NCBI): domain Eukaryota; kingdom Metazoa; phylum Mollusca; class Bivalvia; order Venerida; family Mactridae; genus Mactra; species Mactra quadrangularis. Next base: position 39,473,466 of record CM046304.1, on the reverse strand, counting down.
TTTTCATGGAAGGGTATAACCTCCCCGGGTAAGATTCGAACCCGTACTCTCTTCGGGACACAAGATTCCAAATCCCTGCGCGCTACCAACTGCGCTATCGACTCGGGCTCACATGTTTATATAGTGCTATCCGAAATTTTCTTCACACTCAGTGGAAAATCTGGGGTTTTTTGTTCATTGTTACAGTTACCTCCCTTCCTTTTATTCAGCGTATAAAGTCACGTGATCAGGAGAACGTTAACAAACACTGGCTTCTCGTTCAATCCTTGCTACAATTAGGGACTTTAGTCAGTTATCTTCCCCTGATAAAATCTGAAGCAATCCAATTGGTAAGTAGGTCCTTACAGTTGGAATTCTCGGATTTTATCATTGAACACCTATGTAGGGATAACAAAATATTTCATCTAATATCTTTCTTGTTAATGAAGATATTAATAGAAGTGGTGAAATTATGAAGATTCTTTTCCGTAAAAATACTTAGCTTGAATTTCAAACAAATACAACGATTTACAAAAAAAGTATTTAAGATTAATTTTGGCAAATTGACATTGAAAAGTAAGGATAAAATCCGAGTAATCCAACTAATTGGACCTGCCTATTTGAAGAGTATACAAGGAGAAATAACTGACTAAAGTCCCTTATTATTTGTCCTTATATGACTACATTAGCCTGAGAATTGTCACGGTATTGTTTACCCTCAATATTCTGCACAAAATATTTTTGGCGCGTGACGCGCCTCGTTCGCCGCTCGATTCCTTTTTGTACGCGAATAATTTGCATTTTGGGGGGGAAAGTAATGTTATCTATGCTTAACAGCATGGGTCCACGGATCTATGTGTTTAGTCTGACAGACCGCCGCAATATAACTTAAATAATGACTGACGTGCGGCCTAAATTATTATATTATGCATTTCGTTATAAATTTAGTGAGTTCAACTGTTCAGAAAAATCTATATATTGATTTTTGTTCTCAATAATTGATTTTACAAAAGTAATCTTTAAGGGTATAATTCGTTTCTTCAACTTCATTATTCATGAATGATTTTGCGATAAAAATCGTAGTAGTGTAAAACTAATGGTCAAATAATACTCGTAGTATTGTTTGTACATACTATAGTTGATCGATTTTTATGGAGGAAGGATTGACTCTATTGAAATAGTAAACAGGTCAAAATTTGGATGACTCGTTCATATAGCATAATCGCGCGACAAAGTTTATCTTATTTATATGATCCAACATTGTTTAAGAGCTTGAATGTGTAATTTAGAGCAGTACAAAGTTGTCTTCTTTCTGCCAACCCCACAATGGTTCTTAACTTCTAGATTACCTTTAAGTTCTTCCAAAAAACTATCGGCTCGTTCAAAGCCTCGAGATAATCTAGAAAACTAGAACCGTTGTGGGGTTGAGAGAACTACAGCTAGAAAGGGAATTTTGTGCTGCTTAGACTGCACTAGGTCTGATAAAAGTTGGTTACGTATAAATGTCATGTACCTTAATTGTCTTTTTTATCTAAATTTGTTCATCTGGTCGTCATTTTTGCCGTGTTAGGAACCATATAAGTGACGTGATTCCCCACATTGACGTATAACTTGATAAAAGAGTTGTTCGCATTTACTCTTCGCATACGTTTTTTCATTGTAATATGTCATAAATTTCAATGCAAATTATTCATTAACTTGTATTTTTCCGTTGTGTAATAATTTCTTGTTTGATCGTCGTGTAAAGCGAGTACTGGTTAAAACAATGATTCCCTGAAAGTTGGATAGGTGATTCGACCTCCTTAAGTGATTGAATACCTTTGGCGAATTTGGTTGTGGAATATTTTCAGCGTCCATTATCCCAAAATCTCCGTACCTAGTAAATACCAAAGCCTTTGAATCATAGAGCGTGCTCTGTTGAAAATTCCGACTGTTAAATCTGTCCAATCGAGTGCGTCGAAACTGTGTTCTGGCAGCGTTCTACCCATTCCATGGAAATAGGTGGTGTGAACGGAATCGGTCGCGGTATATTCATACCGAAGATGGCGGCGGCATCACTGGAAACATGTGAGTTTGGTGTTTTAAAAAGCGTATGTTGTCACAATTATACTTTTTGCCCGAATATTATTGATGACAATTTATCTATTTGCTATAAATTAAGTAAGAAGCGAGTATATTTGCTACGGTGCCTTTTGATTCAGTTCCGACATTCAATTTCACTCGTTATGCAGATTCTGTGGAAGAGTCGGAATTTGATTCTTGCACAGTTCCAAGAGCCCAATCAAGCACGCCCTATATAGTGTTTTGTTTCACTCCAAAGAGTATGACGTCTATGGTGGCATATTTCTGCCACCAGATAATCACATAACTAACACGTTAATTAAGTGGTTAACTAGTTACGTAACTTGTTAACCACTTAACATTAAATTGGTAAAATAATACACAATGGCAGTTGAAAGCACTAACTTGCATTTTTTTCCTGTTATGATCTTTTATCTATTAAAAAATAACTATTTACGTAACTAGTTAACCACTTAATTAACGTATTAGTTATGTGGTTATCTGGTGGCAGAAATATGCCACCATAGACGTCAACACGAATCTGGGTACAATTAATAAGTTTGTGTGAACCATTTATATTATGAATACAAATGTACTTAGGTTCAGAGAGGTTGAACATTTTATAGCATATGCACAAAAACCCAAAGAGTTTAACAGTTTTATAATTGCATTAACAACAGTCCAAAAAATTTGACTTTTAAATGTCGTATAATGTACTACAATACAAAAAGTTTAACAGCTTGATAATGTAGAAACAATATTCTAAGTAGTATTAAAATTTTATATTGCACATTTTAACGTACATAACATCTTAGTGAAATGCACAAATATTATTAAAATGGCCGGACTGACCACTGACAACTTCAAACTCTTCAGATAACTTTTACAATAGTCTTTGGACGTTTAGCTTAACGGACGACTGACAGCCGCTATATGACTTTTAACAAATATGTGTTGATCTAGCGTAAAGCACCATGGTTTATAAAGCATTAAACGATACATTTTTGAATGATGTAAGACTCCAAATAAAGAAACAAACACAAGCATACATGTAATTTATTTAAGGTATTTGATCAAAACAAATCGACTAATACGGACCCTCCCTCTGTTCTATATTTTCCGCAAGTAGCAGTTAACTTGGTGACATTACTTTGAAACTTTGTCGTCAAGAATCCTACGGTTTCAAGAAGAAAACTGGACAATCCGCCTCGACTCAGCGTTTTAGAGAGATTTAAGTATTTAATATCTAGTCAGATATTTCCATGATACCTACGAAAGGCTGAGCAGAAAAGTGTGTCCTTTTTGCTGCGCCTCATATCTCCAACTCCAGCTGTGTGTTCAGTAACTACTGTTAGCTAACGTTACGGGTACGGGAGAACTCAACCCGTACACAACTCAACCCGAGCAAAACTCAACTCAAAGTTTGGACAACTCTGTCCGTTAGTAGGGGATAGAGTTGTCTCGGGTTGAGTTGTCCTTGGGTTGAGTTGTCTTGTCCCGACACTTCCGTTACGGAACGTTTTGGAACGTTCAGGGTAACTGAACACGGGGCAGTTATATTTTTACTAGCGTTGGCGATGTAGTGCGCAGCAAAAACTATACACCTCTCTGCTCGGCCTTTCGTAGATATCATGGAAATCTGACAACAATTCAAATACTTACAGCTTCTTAAAACTGAGCCGAGGCGGTTTGTTCATTATTTTTCTTTCTTGAAACCGTAACATTTTTTCGTCATATCCAGGTGGTATTGCCAACGTGGATGTGAGTCTACATAAGAAAACCTGGTCGATGGTAGCACGTAGAAAAAACTGAAAACCAAAGTCAAACGAAGAAAGAAAATGGTTTATTCATTCCGCTGAATCAATCATGAAACATTCTCACAACATGTTACATACATAAAATATACTCGTACATTGATTATCTTGTAAAACAATCACAAATCTTAAATACTAGTGCAGGTCCTACAATAGACAATGTATGTATTGTAAACAATTGACCTGTCTATTCAAAAAGAGAATAAACTGATAGACGTGCATAGTTTTACTGATTTAGGCATTGTCCCAGTCGTACTGTGACAGGTAAAAGATATAGCGACAGTGGTAAGGGGCAGGTAATCCAGACTAATTTAAACATATCACTTTGACATTCGGCTTGTATTATAAATATTGCATATGGACATTGTTAATTTCATTTGATGTTATAGGTCAACATGTCTGGTAGTCTTTGTAATTGCCAGCTTTACTTTGTTTGAATCTCACCGAAAACCTACCGCGTAGTTATATTTGTAACAAGCTATTTTTATCTCGCAAGTTCAATACTGGGAACTAGGGAGAGGACATTATAGAGCGACTTTAAAAGCTGGCGTGGCCGAGCGGTTACGACGTTGGACTGATAATCATTGGATAGCCTGCTCTGTGTTGGTTTGAATCCCATCTAGAACCTACCACGTTGTTTCCTTGAGCAAGAAACTTTATACTACCAACTTTGTAAAGTGGGACCAGGAAGTGGACTCGAAAATGATAAATCTAAATTGTAATATCTTGTTTCACAATCTAGCTAAAATAAATAAGCATTAAATAAAAGAATAAATTTCACACATGTATCATGCTTCGTAAACTAGTTTATACTAATTTTACAATTAACAATATACACGACACTCCATGAATTCCTTCACACTACAATAAATCGAATTGCTACAAATTCCAAGTTGAAGTTCAAAGAATTATTCAATCATTGTTTATTATATTTTCATTCAGCATGGGAACTACGTTTCAATTGGTACATGTCATTTTTTGAGTTGCAGCAAAAGTTATCTATCAGCCTTCAAAACTATGGTCAATGTATCTCAATGAACCAATATCAAGTTTGAGATTTTCATGTAATTTCATATCCAAAAGAAAAATTGTAACAATTTCAAAAAGCAAATATTAAAATCATTTAACAATAACTTGCTTTTACCAATTTTGAAACTCCATGCAGTACAATGTAAACTGTGAATGTGTGAAGGAACTTTTGGAGGGCTGTGTATATCCTCCAAGGTTTGTCATACGCACAGTTGTGTTTCGATCATTAATTAATAAAGGCGTACATTGTTTGATTTTTGTCTTTTTGTCAATTAAATTCGTATTTTACAGCAGTAGATGCAATGTATATTCACAGGAACATGTTAATAAATCGTTTCTAAAACATGAGACAAAACACAAGTAGGTCACTAACAGCATACAGTTTCTAACAGTGATTCTAGAAACTTGGGGCCCGTATTATCAAGCGTCTTACGATCGATTTTTGTCGTAAATTCTTCTATATTGTATAGGTAAATTATCGTAAGATGTTTAATAATTTGCTGCCCTGAATATTCTTTCAAAGAAACTTTTAAATATTTATGTTAATTGAAAAGTACAGGTGGCAATAAGTTGTACCATTTTACGAGCTTTGTTGAAAGGTTTTAAAAGCATGTACAATGACTTCCCAATTCAAGGTTGTCATAATTTTAGAGTCTCTAACGATTACATGCGTAGGGTTGGAAGAAGAAATTAGTATTTCAAACACAACTCATATTTATGTATTACATGTATAAATAACAAAGAATAAACAGATGATAATCATAAAAAGAGGGCCATGGTGAACCTTTATCGCTCACCTGAGTACCATTGACATATACATGAATCAGAATAAAATCAAAATACACTTTGAGGCCAATTTCCTGGGTATTTTAGATAGAAAAGTAGCCACAAGAGTGTCGACAAGAATTTTCTATCTCTAGCTCCGGTGGCCTAAATTTTCATCCAAGATGACCCAAACCCAATCTATTACCTAGGCAAGCATTTATGATAATTGAGGTAAAGATGTGACAACTGGAGTGTTCACCAACAAATATGGACGGACGACAAACGCCTGACATTCAAAGATTTTAAAAGATCACCCTGGGCTTGCTCAGTAGCGTGTTCAATTACACAGAACGTTACATAACGATACATTCGGAATCCCTCGGCCATTCGCTGCGAATAATCTAATCTAATACACAAATATGCGATAGTTAAGGCAATGAGTGATGTTTCAAAATTTACGGACTAAAAACGAAACATCACTCAATACGACCATATATTTGTTTACTTTAACACCGGTAGTTTCAAAATAGCGTCTAAATATGTCTGAGATTATGCGCAGCAAATGGCTGGGGAGTTCGGAATGTATCGTTACGGAACGTTTTGGAACGTTCGCGGTAGCTAAACTCCCTACAGGTGAGTTAAAACGTTTATATGAACGAAGCAAGTTTGCATGTAACCTGAATAAACACTAGTATATACATGTACAAGCAATATAATGGCATGACTTGAGTGTTGGTCGTAAATCAAATCCAACAATTTACAAAGATTTACATCAACTGCGATGAAGTATGTTTATTAAAGAATGTACAGATCGTATTCTAGGGCATGCATGTTTTTGTACTTTAAACAATGGACTTGCCCACTAAACAGGTGAATAAGCTAATGCATGAACAGCATTTTATTGATTTAAACAGGCCATTTTTATGTGTAACATTTATTTTGAATAGTGTGTATGCACATTGTAAATTGTAAATTTTATATATTAATATGTTTATAATTGAAGTGTAAACTAATTTAGCTATAAAATTGTAAAAATAATTCACCCCTAAATATCGGTCTGTAATGAAACTGGCTATGCTTATATACGCAGTGTTTACGTGGACGACCTGTACGTTTATAACTCACAGTTTAAAACACATAAATTATTAACAGTTTAATTTTTTATTAATCATGCATCCAATATAACAACAGTAGAAAGTAAATTTGTAAAAGTACATGTTGTTGATCATCATATCCGTATAAATCTAAATTTTGAAGAGGAATTGGATTATTGTTTTAACTACATGAATAAATATTTGAATTTTGACGAACAAAACCATTTAATCAGTAACACATCGAGCATTCACGTACAAAGAGGCTTACAAGATTTTCGATTAGATTGAGAATCTTGATGACCCCAATGGATACGAGAACGACCATCGAGTAGAGTGATATATTTTATATCACTGCAGAGGTTGACTACTTCTTCAATAAGGAACAATAACTCATGCAGCCCATTTTTTCAGTAAGTTTTGATTATCTCCCTTGCCTACTAGAAAATAGTTTGTTCGTTCTGTTTGTTTGTTGGCAACACATTATATAATTCATATAACGGCGGTCAGTCAACCTACTCATTCCTCCGGGAAAGGCTAAATCTCTGGATTTAGCTGTTAACCAACTACTAAGCGCATACTTTTGTCAGTGACTGACAATTTCCCTACATAATTTAAAATCATTGGTAGGAGGGAGAACGGCCGTAGAAATAATTTCATGACTAAGCTCCACGAATGTATGCCCCGCCCGGGAATCGAACCCACGACCCATCGATCAATAGACTTGCGTGCTACCAGCTGACTAGCCGGGTGGTTTTAGAAAATAGTTAAAAGCAGGTAACGTAGTAAGTTCGATTCCGACAAAACAGTTTAAAACCGAAACATACTTAATAAATATATATAACTTTGAAACTTCGATGTCTGAATGTAAACAATCGTTAAACGTCGGTCATTTCCGTATCCGTTCGTAAAATGCAATTCTTTTTGCTACGCATAGTAGCTTAGCTGATAAGAGTGAAGTTATATTAAAATATAACCATTCAAACATTGGATTCTTTTTAATAAGTCAATATTTCTGCATACTGTATTCGTCTTTATATCTAAGAATGGAAGTACATGTTTTGGTGTTTGTACTTCTTGATGTTTTTGTTAGTAAGATATTTTATTGGCGGGTTCATTCTTAGCGCTGTCAAAATCATTCGTCAATGTATAAGCATGTTCTCAAATAAAAATGTCAAACGACCACTAAATCATAATCACACTCTTGAGGTGCTTTGTTTTTTATTTAGGTACACTTTAAACACAAATTGATTTTAATAATATCAAATATATTCAGATTCGTACATGTTGGTAACCAGCTAAGAGTCGCCTAATATATCTACGGTTACTTAATTTAAACTAGTTCTAACTTCTAAAACTTTATTATCCGTTCTTTTAACATTTTATTCTTCATCTGATAAGGCATTTAACACGTTAACAGTTTAGAAACTTGCTTGCTGAAGACCTTAATAGTCCGGTATATAAACTACAAAAATCGACTGAACCGTGCATGGAATGATGTAGAAAATGTTTTTGCATTTTCTTGAAGCTAAGACATTGTAGTTTACGAAACTGGATGATGCCACTTCGGCACTCTTGGGCAACTCTCAAAATTCAAGATGGCGGACAAAATGGCGGATGAAAGCTGATTAATGTATAATAAATCCATCTTTACCACAGTCTGATCATTTAAATAGCTGAAATTAGTGTAACATTATCTGCAATTTTATTTCATGCAATTTTGGTACCCCTCGTTTATTATCCAATCAAAGATGGCGGACAAAATGGCGGATAAAAGCTACATTTGTCGGGAATATCAATCCCAATGAGCAGAATCGTAGATAGAGGCATTTCAAAAAAGTTTTAATGCATTTTTGAAGTAATAACATTTGAGATTAGTTGGTTGATGCCACACTGGCATCGTTGGGCAATTTCCAAAATCCAAGATAGCGGCCAGAATGGCGTAAATAACTAACTGTCGGGTATATATTAGTCCAACATATAATCTACACAAATCAATTGAACCGTGCATGGAAGGATGTAAAAATGTTTTTGCTTTTTCTTAAAGATAAGACATCGTAGTTTACGAAACTGGATGATGTCATTTCGGCACTTTTGGGCAACTCCCAAAATTCAAGATGGCGAACAAAATGGCGGATGAAAGCTGATTTATGCATAATATATCCATCCTTATCACAGTCTAATTTTAAATAGCTGAAATTAGTCTAATATTATCTGCAAGTTTATTTTTTTTGCAATTTTGGTACCCCGTTTATTATCCAATCCAAGATTACGGACAAAATGGCGGATAAGAACTACACTAGTCGGGTATATCAACCACAATGAGCAGAATCGTGCATAGAGGCATTTCAAAAAAGTTTTAATGCATTTTTGCAGGAATTCCTCTTTAGTTTAATTCATAAAATTGGTAACTAGCTGTCGGGTATATATCAATCAAAATGAGCTAAGTCATAGACTGGGGTATACCAAATAATTTCAATGCATTTTATTTCGTAGTTAATCTTTTTTTGCTTATGTAACCTATTGATGCCATATTGGTATTCTTGGATAACTTCAAGAATTCAAGATGGTGGTCAAAATAAATGATTAGGGTTTGAAAATTAATTGCAATTCACATTAAAATACATAACTCCTAACTAATGGGTATACAGCATTATGTTTAGGTTTTTATATATCTTGGTCTTGCGAATATCAAATCGTTGATACTTGTTAGCTTGTCAGTTGACCCTGGAAGCAAATTGGTTCTAAGATGGCAATTTAGAGACACTGTTCTGATAATATTTAATTCATTGAACAACATATGTTGTGATATCCTTAGAATAGCGACCACTTTTCCAATATGTTTGTCACTTCAATAATAATCAATATGTATTTAAAGGGGTTATAAAAAAGAAAAAGAAACTAATGATATTGTAAGTATTGTGTGCATGTTCTATTATCTTTCAAGAGTATATTTATGCCAAAGCAATTGATAGAAATTATGTTGACATTGTAACACATTTTGATAGTAAATAAGAGAAATTGCAATAGGATCATTTCAAGTCCGATCTAGACATCAGATATCTCAACTGAATCATGAATGTTCTTTATTTCATCGTAAATGACTCTGGCCATTGATAAAAAATGGAGAAATAACAAAAGCACATTTCCATCAAAAGTTTGTAGTAGAATTTGGTTTTATTTACAAGGATAGAGAGAAATTACGTGGCGTAGATCCCAATTCTTATTATAAGCGTATACACTGCTATTTGAACCCAGTGTCTAGCTCATGATTTAGCAAATAGTGTTACCTTGGTGATTCTTCTTTTTTTCGGTAACATTACATATATGCTTAATCCCATAAACCTTTAAGACTTGGTACGAGAAGAACAGACAACAAAATTGTACAACAAATGATCATTTTCGCTGCAATTTGCTGAGTACCAAAAATATCTGTCGACATTGGTGCGCTGATACTCTTTTGAGATATCTATCTTGTAGGAGTGACACTATAACAATGGGGTCAACTGACATTCGTCCAAAATGTAATGTTACAAGTCAGTCAGTTTTTGACAATGTAAAGAAGGTGCACTATTAGCATGGGTGTAAAATATGCTTTTAAAGCTAGTTCACCTATTCTACATTAAAAGTGAAGACATTTATGATATCTTTTGGCCATAAGCTAGTACCCGCTTGGATACTTTCTAAAGATAATAATCATTTATATGTTTAGTTTACCATTGCATATGCTTAAGTTGTTGAGTGCAAAATACTCTGTCAACAATAATTTGTGTCGTCACTTGAACATGTTGTTAACAACATACAAAACGACCAGAGAAATTGTGCTATCGTCATGTAATATTATCAGACAAAAGCAAACTTAAACATTTAAGCACATATTCTAATTGAGTCAAGTTTAGTCAAGTCAGACTGTAAACTGTTTGTGTAATGATATTGATAGAGCTCAGTCAATTAGTTTCTTCCTCATTTTTTGGCACATGCTTTTTTGCTAATGACATGTTTCAGTTTATTTTCACTGCATCGAAATATTTCAACTAAAAGGATTATAAGCTTTTCAAATATCCACACATATTGCAATATTAAACAAAATGATAGCACTTCATAATAATCGTAAATTAAATTGTCTAGTGTAAACTGTATATTAACCAATTTTATTATCCCGTTTTTCTTTATTTAAATGGCTTACATTTTGGAAATTAAATTAGCTTGTCGACCACAATTCGAGGGTTGCCAGCAAGACTGTAATTAGTACATTGCGTTGAAGAGCGAGTATCTTGCGGGCAACCCTCGAATTATTTATCAAATTTTCATTTCATTTAAATCTCGGCTTTTATGAGATTCAGGCAATTTGATTGCTTCCGAATCTCATAGTGACCGAGTTTTCTCATGAAGGCCGTGGGTTTTTTTTCTTCCACAAAAATGCCACCATTTTGAATGTTGGTACAATCTGAACGTTATTGGGACCCTATCTGCGACAATGGTGAATTAAGTGTTTTCATAACGGCCTGTATTTGGCTGAAGACAGCCCGAGGCCAGAGGCGAAGGCTAATATGACTGTTTCCAGTCAAATAACTAGGCCATTATGAAAACACTTCATTATTTACAATACATTATTGCTAAAAAAATAGAACTTGCTTCGTCATCGTAATCTTTGACTCCACTTTGAATCTTAAGTTGCTAATAGATGATCAGGTGGGATTAACTAGTTTTAAAAACTTGAGAATTTATAAAGATTCAAAAAATCATATAACAAACATTGAAACTTAAACCCAAATATGTTTGTTTCCGTCCATGTGTGTACTCGTATATTATATACTGAACTATTAGATTATATCGGCCATTTTAGCCGCCATTTTGGATTTATAATTGTTAATAATAAATTATAACTTAGTGAAATCAATCGGTTTCTTTAATAACATGAACTATTCTATAAGTAAATAAATTTCTACACCACTCAGTCTCTTCCTGCCAGTTTGTTCTTTAGATACTGGGCTAATAGCCTTAACCCGCCATTTTGACCGCCATTTTCACCACCATTTTGAATTTAAAAGTTTGTATAAGAATAACAAAATTTAACCAACTCGATCTGTATATGTTGAAATCACTTTTGTCCTTCATTTTAAGACCATAATGTGTAAAAATACATTTTGCATGTATAATTTAGCCTCTAGCCACCATCTTGGTCGCCATCTTGGATTCTGAGAGTTGCCCAAGGATGACAAAGTGGCATCAATCGGATTTGGAATCAGTAAGAACATGTCTACCAATAAATTGAATAACATTTTTTACATCATTTCGTGCAAGGTCATCCTTGGTGTTGGCCGGACTATAAGCTACCTTTCAATCAATTGTTTATCATCCGGGCCAGCTGACTTCTTTAACATAGTAATCGCGGGATTTTATATTAACTGCGATGTATATTGACGTGAATCTGATGATGACGATGAAACGAGCACCAATAATAAGACGTTCACAGCCGAGAGAAGAGAATTTACTCAAACAAACTTAAAACTCTCCAATTAGGAGATACATAACGTCTGAATAATAACTTCCATTCAATTATACCATTTTTATGAAGAGCACACATAGGGGAGGTAATCCTAAGCTTCCACACGAAAATAAATAAACTTGATAAGGCACTCGTTGTTTGTTTAAGGCTCAATTATAACTCATGTACACACCAAACATTACTGAAATCACAAAATTTCTAAATTTTGGAAAAAAATGCACTAGTTTATGATTCAAACACACTATTTGATGACGTCATCACTCGTCATAATAATCATAGTCAGTTCTATTTCTACACAGGAACACGGCGAATACAATTCCTAGAAGCTGAAATAACAATAAAAATAATTGTTTTAGACAAAAATCGTAATATAACAATCCATACTAGCAACGAGCTACCTGTATTTACTATGTGGTGCAGTTTTAAGAAATAAGTATAATTATTGTCCAGGGCAGCATATTATCAGAAATTCCGATGATGCGACAATACTCTATAGAAGGATTAACGACTAGAATCAATCTTAAGATCATAGATTTTAACTGTTTATTATACACACAGCCAGTTTCTTATTGTTTTTGTTCTTTTTACAATCATTCATGAAGATAAGTCATTCATACACATGTATTTTGTAAGCGTTGTTCCACCTCAAAAGTCAAATACATACATGTATCTAATAACAGAGGACAGTTTAAATACAGGTGACATAGTGTTTTGACTCGGAATCGTGCCGGCCTGCTGGCTATGAGTTTGAAAGTGACTTTTAATCTATGAACAATAGAGGCTGGTATGTACGTTAAGCCATGGAATATGGTGGTCAACTATAATACACATGGATACAAAATAAATATACTGACCTCTACGACTACTATTCCGGCTGTAATTCCTATAAGAATTTCACTGTTACTTTCTATAAGTTCTTTAATTATATTAAAACAACCCTGAAAATATTCACACAAAAAGGTTTATATTAAATTCTTAGTCCGGTGTCGAACAAATTTCAGGGCGCAGCCACATACAATCATGAGTACAGTCATGATTGTTTAAATCAAATCCATTTGTGGGCCTTTAAACGGTCATTCTTCCGCTTGCCAATGAATAAAGTTCGCCAGTTATTTACAACTTGTGAAAAAAATACTATTTTCATTATATAAAATTTTCAAGTAGGTTTACATGTTAATAGAATGTTTTAAAATGGTAAAACGGTTGCAACAATGTTGCATTTAAAGGAGGAATTTGAAATTAGAAATGTATGACTTATTGTATTTTTATTGATAAACACTACATGCACTTATTGCCACGGAATTAAACAATGCAGATGTCCATAACTTTTCTGTTTCTTGGTGTTTTATTCAAGTGTAAAACTTCAAACAATACTGATATTTATACTATTGAGTATGAATGCAACCACATTTGATACCACAAATTACCAACACTTTCTGGTTTGGTAGGTACCGTGTAATACACAGCTTAGACACTCGAAGTTGTACGCTATCTACAACTGTGCCGTGCGGATCCCCTAAGTGACATTTTAAACATTTTATCACAATTTATTCCGTTTAAACGAAATTATATTTCGTAAAATGAAATAATATCGTCAAATAATATTTCGTACTTACGATTTTGTATTTACGTAAAAATGAAATACATAATAATTGTGAAAATAAAAAAAGTATTTGAAAATGTCACTTCAGGGGCTCCGTACAATTGCAACTATAATTATTCTATATTTTTGAAGTTACCAACAAATGTGCAACTCGCTTTCTCTTTGTCTCATCTTAAACTCTAGTACACTACAACATGTACGTTCATTATAGAAATACTCAGACAGTTTGTAAACAATACTTGAAATTAATATAGTTAATTGTATAATTATGGGATTTTAATTACAAACAGCGAGTATCGTCTAATTTCTAACCTAATAGAACATACAACATGTGCAGACAGTCTGGAGACTGCATAGTGTAGCAAACACTGAAATAAATACATAATTAACCAGTCCATATGTTCACTAAAATAACGATGCTAAACCCCATAATTTGTATGCATAACATTGGCATACATTGCCAGTTTTTGGTTCATACATGCATCTACAACAATATAAATCAAAACACTAATAACACTAAGTTTTTAACCCGGGTCGATAGCGCAGTTGGTAGCGCGCCGGGATTTGGAATCTCTTGCCTGAGAAGGTGCGGGTTCGAATCCCACCGGGGACGTTATACCCTTCCATGAAAATTTGACAATAATGTCGATTTTCCTCCATTGATTAGATAATATGGAGAAGTTTACGGCCTCGTGGAAGGGTGGGTGAGTACTGGTTATAGACAATGGTCCAGGAAAGCTAGGTTAGGTGCGCTGGACGCCGTTAAATGACCTAAATTGTGTTGACACGGCGTTAACTCCAATAAATAGATAACACTAAGTTTGCACATGATATTAAATTGTGGTTTCCATCTTTATTACGTTCTACAATAGTAGCAAAATGTCATTATTTCATGATAATTTATAGAGTGACTCATCCAGTATCAATGCCAGTGATCTTAGCCCTTGTTTGTGACACCACAATAGGGTTAAAATTTGAGATCTGAAAACTACAGTTTGAAGACGAAAACTGTGAAAATTCAGCTTTGACTCAAAGTTATAAAGAGCTGTAAGTTTTTTAATTCTTGTAGTTTCAATGATCATGTGCGGCTAAGCCAAAAGGTATATACTATTTGCTGCGCATCACATCTCCAACGACTGTTTTATACATTTTGCTAACACCATGGAAAATTATTCTTTTTAAAGTGCTATTTCATTTTAGAATGCTACAATGACAAGTAGTCGTGTTTTTAATAGGAAAATCGTCGGTAAGTTTTCCAGGGCGTTTGCAAGAAGTACGAGTATAAAACTTGAAACCGTAGCATTTGTGATGTCATAGTCACGTGGTATTGTCACCTTGGAATCAGGTCGTATGGAATGTTTGGCAAATTAAGAGTGGATACCTTTTGAAATTTACGAAACATAATCCATCAGTTACAGATTAATACCTTTCAAGCTAATATGTTTCCTTTACCGTATTTCCTACAATTATGTATATACCGTACTTCTCCTAATAATTTCACTGCAAGAGTACAGATAAGCCCCAACCATATACTTACATTTGTGTAGAGATTAGTTCCATTTACTATAAAAAGTTTGGCATCATTTTGACAATCTAACCTGTCTATAGGTACAGCTGGTGTTCTACGATCAGCAGTCAAACAACAACTATCAGGTACATAGTTCTGTAAGAAACAACAAGAAGATATAACTTTTATAAAACAATATATCTTTGAGTGCTCATTCATAAATGCGTTTCTTTCAAAACAATATATCTTTGCGGAACTGCTTACTTGTAAATACACATATATTTGAGAAATAACAATTATAACAACTTAATAAGGAACCTTAGTCAGTTATTTCCCCTTGTATACTCTTCAAATAGGAAGGTCCAATTAGTTGGATTACTCGGATTTTACCTTTACTTTTCAATGTCAATTTGCCAAAATTAATCTGAAATAACTTTTTTGTAAATCATTTAATTTGTTGGAATTTCAAGCTAAGTATCTTTAGAGTAAAGAACTATCTAAATTTTATCACTTCTGTTAAATATCTTCATTAACAAGAAAGATATTACATTAAATATTTTGTTATCCTTACATGGAAATTAAAAGATAAAATCCGAGGATTCTAACTGCAAGGTCCTACTTACTAATTGGATTGCTTCACATTTTATCAGAGAAAGGTAACTGACTAAAGTCCCTAATTGAATCACATAAGTTGTTATTAAGGAACTGTTCATGTATTTATACATTAACATCATAAATAATTTTACAAATGCAAACTATTTGTACTCTAATCTAGGCGAAAATGTAGCCAGCGGATGAGCGGTTGTGGCCGAGTGGTCATGACGTTGAACTGGGGTTCTAAGGATAGATAGTGTTAAGTTGGACCGGGAAGCGGACTCGAAAGTGGTTAATCTACGTTGTTAGCACTTGTTTCACAATCGAGCTAAAATAATTCAAAAGTAGAAAATGCAACTACTTACTGCGTTTCGCTCATCGGGTTGGAAGTAATTACTTTTAAATCGATAATCAGTAAAATTATCAACACCACAACATTCAAACTGTAATGAAAAGAAAACATAATTTTACTTATATGATATGCTAACACATCAGAGGCGGATCCAGGTTTTTTTATTTTTAGGGGGGTCCGAACTTTTCTAGGGGGGGTCCGAACTTTTCTAGGGGGGGTCCGAACCTCGAACTACAACCACAATATACACATTTTGCAGAAAAAATGCAACATATTGATAATAAAAACTACATTACCATTAAATCTATGTTAAGCACCAAGAAAAATTGCTTCATGCT